>CM073748.1:10676888-11990350 GCA_037127355.1 Schoenoplectus tabernaemontani
AAGTGAGAGTCTACTCACACGATGCATGAAGTCTTGAGGTGAGCCAAGTAATGTATAACAGATTGGGAAGGAAACAACTCAGTGCACAATCTATGGTAGAATTATTCATGACAAATGAGCTTGTTAAATGACCCAAACACATATCAAGTTCTTCATCAAAACACAAATGTCAACATATTAAAAAATTCCCAAACACATATCAAGTTCTTCATCAAAACTGGGAGGTGCCTCACTCCCGTCAAACACGGAACATCCGCCATGCATCATAATCATCACCATGGAAACATCGACCTCAAAGATAATTATTGCATAAAATAACTTATCTGTAAATCAGCTCAATTGGGAAACACAATCACAATGTCCCGAAATAAAACCTTAAGAAACCTCCATGAACAACTCATAATTTTTAAACTCTTGGAGCTAAACAAAACTCACCCAAATTACCATATCAACCCTTCAACCAATATTCAAATCAAATATCCGTCACAAATAGTTTCATCTTCATCTCCAAAATCACAAACACAAATTAACAGATTCTTCAAACAATTATCAAATTCTCGGATTCACAAAAATTTTCAATTAATCAAACCCAATCACCAACTTAATTAAGACAAATGATCAAACTAACTAATTTGATCACTTGACAACACTAAACCTTAATGATTTGATTTGGCAAAACTAAGTTGGTACTGTATAAATGGAGACAGAATGGGCTCGTACCAGAAAACAAGCAAATCCCAAAGTTTAATATTTGTCACCTGGTGTTTGCGTGGTGTATAACCCAACTCAAAGACAATTTGATGTCTGGTGTATGCGCAGCTCACTGGCCTCACGAACCGGAGATGAAACGCTGGTCCACTGACGCGGCTCACAAGATAAATCACATCTCGCCAGTCTGATCTTCACAATGCTCACCAAAACAAAATCGCCGAGCGATGATTGAGCAAACACACAACGAGGGAACAAACCAGACTAAACGAACAACAACAAAAATGACGATGAAACTTGGCTGAAGACACAAAATCACGAACCAGTGCTCTGATACCAGTTTGTTAGCGCGGAGGGCCCTAAACAGGTCAATGACCGCAACAAAGAGGACAATCAAGCGCTCAAGCGGGATCGCGATTGTTAGGGTAAAAGTTTGGCGAGGCGAGGGTCGGGGGAGGTCGATGCACGGGATCCCCGACAGATTTAGGATTTTCAGATGGAGAGAGCAAGATACAATAGAAGTTGCTGAAAACTCAAAATGTTATTTCTCTCTTTCATTTTTGTCCATTACAAATAAGTATATAAATAAAGATACAAGCCCAACGGGCCACAAAACAATTCGGGTTATATTCTAACATAATATTTAATGGATTTTTTATTCGTCTTACTTTGTATCTATTTGCTAATCCAAAAAATCATAAATACATTTCTAAAATATGTATGTAAATCGATTCATGCTTAATCTAATCATTACGTTATGAAATAATGCCCATTGATAGCCCTTCGCAACTCCTCATCTTCTTTTATGTTGTGCAGTACACGAATGGGTAGTTTAATTTGTAGAAAGAGATAATTAGAAATTAATGCTGAACGAATCTTGACTCAATAATGTCAACGCAGTGCTCTGTTTTGCGACGGACAAATTAAAAATTCAACTGCTATTTTCAAATATATTTAATTTAGAAAAATGATTACATTCGTATGAAATAAAAAATAATTGTTTTTATCTAAAACTAAATAATATAACATTTTAAATTAATTAGTCATATGTACTAAAATAATCTAAATGATTTTATCTCCAATGCATGTAGAGATAAATTCTGAAAATTTTAAAATTTCTTTTCAAACAACTGAACATTATGAATACTATTGTCTTTAACTTTTATTAGATCATATAAATTATTAAATATGTCGCACAACTTCAAAATTTTAAATTATTAAAGTCTAAATAAAAATTTTCTTCTAGAGTTTCTAAAAGCAAAACATTTCAAATGAATAAATTCTTTTAGAATAAGAAAGGCGAAACATGGACAAAAAAAATGAAAAGATTAAAAAATAAAAAATCTATTGTACCGTTGTCAATAAAAAGCGCCTCCACTTGTTAATAAAATAAAAAATAAAAAGTCCAAATTTCTTATTCAATGCACGGCCTAGAAAGTGTTAAGAACTAAAGTGATTAGAATATGTAATTAGTCTCAGAAAGTATTCATCATACGCTTTTAATGGGGAATAGTGCCAACGATTCTGTTGATACCAACGGTAAATAACGTTACCGTTACATCCATATGTATATATAGCTCCTTTAGCATTTTTTGCCATTGTAACAATTAATTCACTGATAATAATAAATGTATTATCAAATCATCAATACTGTTCTATTAATTTCACATGGTATTAGAGCAACGTTTTAGTAAAACTCATTCCGCAACAATAACAGTCAGAGCCATTCAAATTAATAATACCAGAAGGGCCAACCTGCCAGTGAGTAATCAATTACTCACAAAGGCAAGAAAATTCTCTTATAAACCATTTCATACTAGAAACAAGCTCTAGCTCGACAGTAAAAAAAAAAAACCAGCAAAATCATACCACTGTCAGCATGACGGACGAGAATCTCATCTTTCAATTTAACCCAAATCCAAATCAAAGCTCAACAAACACGAGAACTAATACCGATTTCAATTTTTCTCTAAAATTAACCAATGTTCCACTAAATGGGAGAAATTACATTCATGGGCCAAGACAATAAAAGTCACATTAAAAGGCAAAGGGTTGCTTGGTTTCATCAATGAAAATAAAATCCGACCACGAGATGGGAGCCAAAGAACAAGAGGATTGTGATATAATGGATAGCCAAGCTATGACATTAATCACCAACTCTCTAGAACCTCAATTATACGAGACTTTACATTACTATGAAACAACAACAAAATTATGGCAAAAAATTGAAAATCAATACAACAATCAAAAGAGGCACTCTCAAATCTTTCATCTCAAGCAAGAAATTGTAAAAATTTTACAAGAATTCCGAGATGTACCCACATTGATCGGGCATGTTAGAGCAAAATACGAAGAACTCAAGCTCTATCGACCAAATACCACTGACCTGAAAGTGCTCCAAGAGAGAGATGAAATGGATCGCATTTATACCTTCCTGGCTGCCTTAGAACCAAGCTACGAGCCAATCAGGGTTCAGATATTACTCTCAACAGAGAAACTATCATTTGAGACAGTGACAGCCCAAGTTTGACAAGAAGCTCTAAGGCGAGTTGAGATGGGAACCCACAACTTGAACCCAAAGCCGGAGGGCCACTCCTTCTCAGCTCATCACTTAAACTCAAGCAAGGGCCGAAACCAGTGGCCTCGAAAGAGGTGCTCACACTGCAATAAGGATGGCCACAATCAAGAGAGATGTTGGATACTACATCAGCATCTTCGGCCAAGGAAAAACCAAGGGGAGGGTGCCAATAAGAAGGCGATTTTGAAAACCCTAGAGCCAGAGAAGAGAGGATTTCTCTCTGGCAGAGAAGACGCGAGCGAAAAGGAGAACAAAGGGAGCAGCGCAGGGACAAACTCGAGAAATGAGTCAAATAGGCTGGATCACCTTGAGGCGAAGCTAGCAAAGCTTATCAGCGAAAAAGGTTCATCTAAATCCATCGGCTCAATAAATGAGTCTAACCATTTAATAAATGCATCCAACCAGAAATTGTCTCACAATACCAAAAAATGCACCAAAAATTCCACTGATCAGAGGGTGTTTCATAACACCAAAAATTACACCAGAATTTCTGCTAATATTAATTGTTCAACTCTAGGACTTAGAACAAATACCATGCAAAATTGTACAAAATGGGTCATTGACTCCGGTGCAATCGATCACATGACTGGTAATCAAGAATTATTAAATAATTATCAGAAAATTTATGTTGATCAATTCTTTACGGTTGCCAATAATGATAAAATTAAAATCAAGGGTTGGGACATAATTAGTATTTTTACAAAGAGATATATTCAGGATGTATTCCCTGTTGATAATTGCTCAATAAACCTTTTGTCTATTAGCAAGCTTTCAAAGGATTTAAATTGTGCCAACGGGTCTATTAGAACCAACGGTACTATTGGTACCAATGATAAATAACGTTACCGTTGCATCCATATGTATATATAGCTCTTTTAGCGTTTTTTGCCATTGTAATAATTAATTTACTAATAATAATAAAGTTATTATCAAATCATCAATATTGTTCTATTAATTTCACAAGAAGAAGTTCGATGTCTACGAACTATTCTTACCTTATGTTCCATCTGTGTAAGACGCGTGTATCTTTTATCCTTTGCCCAATTGCTCGAGTAGATAAAGTTTGATGAGTTATTCCACACGGCCATGGGGGCAGGGCAGCGTGTGCTGAAGACCATAGAATTCTGCCTTGTTATATCACTTTCTTGGTTTTTAAGTTGGCACAATATGTATAATCAATTAATCAATATTTTGAAATGCAGTCTCGGCGCATATGTGACTGCATATATTTGCGCCCGCATATAATATAATTATGTGATGGCCAAAATAATATACGATCAAAATAATATATGATTTTGATATATATATATATATTATATATTGGGCGACTTGGTATGTGATCTATGCCATCCATTATGCAGTATTATAATAAAAAAAAAAAAAAAATGTGCTAGTGTACTATATATATTTTGCTGGAGAAGCTGGAATTTGAACTTTATATTGACTTCTGAAAGGATTCGAGTATGATATATGCCACCCATGAAGAAAAAAGTTAATTTTAAATAGACAATGTACTCTGATGGGCTCATCGATTCGAGTACATCATGCAATCGTTGAGTATGGACATTAAAAACAGACAAATAATGGACATTTCTATTTGTAAAGAGACAATATTTATCTGACAAATAATGACATAATCAATGCCTAGCTAGGAAAAATATCTCTCATATTTGATAATCACTGGACAACGCTTTGCAGCGGTCAGAGTTATTAACAATGGTGATATTTCATAGGTTGTTAGACATAAAAATAAAATATCAAAGTTCTCTGTTGAGTTTGTGCAAATTCAAAACAATATTAAGCAAATATCCCACTAACATAACTATTGTACTCTTTTTAACTGATTAGACTGAGAAAATTGGGACTTCATTCGTACCAGAGACATGTGGACAAGGAAATATAGTTCTAAATATTAAAATGTAATATAAGAACTCTCCCTATTTTTTTTCCACAAAAATGGAACACTCCCAACAATATGAAAGACACGTGTTTTCAAGTGACACCGTTTATCATTTACACGGGCAAATCTTATTTTGATCAGTACCTGCTGGGTTATTGTAAGTGGTAACGAATATTTTTCAATTTAAATCATAAATATGAACGAATATTTTAATTTAAAATTTTGAATTGCGTACGTAAGAAGTCTCTTTCCAAATACAAAACGATTCGGAAACGCACGTGCCACAGACCATGGAAATTGGAAATTAATTCATTTGGAACAACTGCTACTTATTCTACTAAATTATTTAAAATGGCCATGAATGTTTGACTTGACGAAGAAGCACGACCAGCCGCTACAGAAGGTTGTACAAACATATTTATCCGTAGAATAAAAATTAATAATTCCTTAGTGCCAAAACAAAATATTTATTTTTGAAATATTCTTCCAAAAGACCTGATCAACAGCGTTACCTATAAATACGCACATGGCCAACACTTCTCATCACATAGCCACTGATCAACTCTTAATTAGTTCTTTCTCAATAATAGTTACAAAATCAACTCTCAATAAGCTTCCATCACGCTCTCACATTCCCACTCTCGTAAGTCATAACAATGACCTCTTCTTCTAAATTTGCTTGGTTCGCCATTGCAATGCTCTTGGCATTCTCTCTAGAGCATTGTCATGCTTCTGGTCTGACATCAAACTACTATGATTATACATGTCCTCAAGCCCTTCCAATCATTCGAAGAGCAATACATGATGCTATTGCTAAAGAGCTCCGAATGGCCGCCTCTCTCATTCGGCTTCACTTTCATGACTGTTTTGTTCAGGTAATTTATCCGGAGATTCACATATCAATTCGGTGGATCAATTTATTTGTTACTGATATGCATCCAATAAAACACCTCATTTCAATTAATTCTTAAATCTAAAATAAGTAGACGTGATACAAGCATAATTGACAATGTTATACTAAAAGCAAATTTAATTATAACATCAACACTTATTATTCATATAATTAGTTGGTTGTTTTTGGAAGAAAAATCTAAAAGCATGATTATCTTTCACTCTGAATTACTAGGGATGTGATGGATCGGTTCTCCTGAAAGACACTCCATGGTTCACAGGCGAGCAGACTGCGCGTCAAAACAACAACTCCATCAGGGGAATGGAAATCATTGATGCAGCCAAGGCGGCAGTTGAGACAGTTTGCCCAGGAGTTGTCTCATGTGCAGATATCCTTGCACTTGCAGCTAGAGACTCTTCAGAGTATGTGAATGGACCAACATGGACGGTTAAGCTGGGGAGAAGGGATTCGACCACAGCAAATAAGGATTTCGCAAGCTCTGATTTGCCACTCACTACTGCAACTGTTGGTGAACTGATTGCAAATTTCTCAAAAAAGGGTCTGAATGTTACGGACATGGTTGCACTGTCAGGTATATATGAGCTAAAAAATATGTTAGTAGATTCAAATATTGAGAAATTTTGTTTGTTGAAATGTTCACATTTAATTTCATTCCTGTTTACGTAATTAACTTGCTCGCCATTATCACATTCCAGGTGCGCACTCAATCGGTCAGGCTGCTTGTCGGACTTTCAGGGGCCGTATATACAATGATACCAATATCGATCCAGGATTTGCTATGCACCGGAGACGCACTTGCCCATCCAACAATGCTGGAAGTGCAAACTTGGCACCACTTGACCCCGCTACACCATACGTACTTGACAACAGGTACTACAAAATTTTGATGCAGAGAAGGGGGTTATTGCAATCTGACCAAGTGTTGTTCAACGGCGGCGCTACCGATTACATCGTAGACAGATATCGTAAGGATCAGTCCTCCTTTTATGCAGATTTTGCTGCTGCAATGGTGAAGATGGGAGATATCGACCCGCTAACTGGTTCATCAGGGCAGATAAGAAGGATCTGCAGTGCGATTAATTGATGTGCGTTTGAAGTTATTTTTATGATTTGCTTATGGGTCTCTTCATCTCTGTTATATTTTGTTTTTTGTCCATTCATTTATTCGTGTGTATTTTGTATGTATTGAAATCCTTTAAAAAAATGCTTTGAGGGAGTAAATAAAAAGAATAATGACTCCTAAATGTAAGGAAATCTACAAGAAATAAAATATTTCTCTAATTAATTCAGCCTTGTAAAATGAAGAGTTTTATTCTGCTTTTTTTTTTTATAGTTTTTTCTTGGTATATTTTCTTAATTCTTATATAACTTGTTCGTTATAGATGTTAAGGTTTTGCAAAAAAAAAATATTTCGAGGGACATTGTCTAAAACTGAATTTTTTTAATTTTTGAGAGAAAAATGAGTGCTTAGCTCTAATTTATGTCCTTAAAAACTTGAATCCATGAACTGTTGAAACTAATCCTAATTAGTTACCACCAAAACTACTAAGTTATTTGCTGGGAAATAAGAGAATTCCTTATTCCTTGTTCCTTTTGTGTTTATAATTTCTTAACTAACTCCGAGTTGAATGGAGATCCGCGCGTTTTCCCCATTTTTTGTCCAACTTGCAAAATTTAACAATTGAATCAAAACAAGTTGCTCGAATATATAATTGATTCTATTGAGTTTGCTGCTAGTAATTAAAATTTAATGAGATAAGTTGAAATAAAATATTAATGTGTATCAAACACAAATCTTTTTCAAAGAAATTATTATTTAGTAGAGAATAAATAAAAGTCAGCTATAAGAACAACATTGGACGGTTCTATCTGATCTATTGAGAAACAGAGACATTTATTTATTTTTGATAATATAAACTTTAATGTGTTCATACTAATTATCTGATTTAAAAAAACATTTGTAGTAAAATATATTAAATTAAAGCTAACGCTTCTATTTGTCTTCTGATGTTAACATGAAAAATATAACACCAAATTTGGCAGAAGAAGAAGAGAGAATAGTACTTCTTAAACTAGAGCATACATATTTAATTATTCAGATTTCAAACTTGTAATTTTCCACGCCGGAGCGTAGTCTTTGCAATTAGATCAAACGCTAATCCTCAACTTATTGACAATATTGATATCCCTATCTTAAATCAAGTCAAAAATTAAAAAAAAATGATAGAAAAAAGATTAATATACATGCATTTTAATTTCCTTATAGACGTGCAGTGTATAGTTCAGCTATATATAGTGTTATCAATAGCATAGATGACTCTGTGCTATGGATCAATTTATTTATTTTCATAGTTTAAATAGTTATTTTGAACTGCTCAATATGATCTTCATAGCCAAATTACTTCTACACCAAAATTTTTATCTTTTATTATTCTTTAAATATTTAAAAAGTCATCATCTGCGATGGTTGAGCAAACGCATAGCGACGGAACAAACCAAACTGAACGAACAACATCAAAGACGATGATGAAACTTGGCTGAAGACATAAAATCACGAATCAGTGCTCTGATACCAGTTTGTTAGCGCGGATGGCCCTAAACAAGACAATGAGCGCCACAAAGAGGACAATCAAGCGCTCAAGCAGGATAACGATTGTTAGAGTATGAGTTTGGCGGGGCGAGGGTCATGGGAGGCCGTCGCACGACATCCCGACGGATCTAGGGTTTTCAGATGGAGAAAGCAAGAGACAGTACAAGCTGCTGGAAACTCAAAATGTTATTTCTCTCTTTCATTTTTATCCATTACAAATAAGTATATAAATAAGGATACAAGCATAGAGGGCCAAAAAATAATTCGGGCCATATTATAACATAATATTTAATGGATTTTTTATTCATCTTGCTTTGTATCTATTTGCTAATCCAAAAAATCATAAATACATTTCTAAAATCTGTATTTAAATCGATTCATGCTTAATCTAATCATTACGTTATGAAATAATGCCCATTGATAGCCCTTCGCAACTCCTCATCTTTTTTTTTATGTTGTGCAGTACACGAACGGGTAGTTTAATTTGTAGAAAGAGATAATTAGAAATTAATGCAGCACGAATTGATTCAATAATGTCAACGCAGTGCTCTGTTTTGCGACGGACAAATTGAAAATTCAACTGCTATTTTAAAATAAATTTAATTTAGAAAAATGATTACATTCATATGAAATAAAAAATAAAGAATTTTTTTATCTAAAACTAAATAATATAACATTTTAAATTAACTTTAAATTAATTAGTAGTATGTACTAAAATAATCTAAATGATTTTATCTCCAATACATCTATAGACAAATTCTGAAAAAAATTAACTTTATTTTCAAACAACTGAACACTATGAATATTATTGTGTTTAACTTTTATTATATCTTATAAATTATTAAATATGTTGCACAACTTCAAAATTTTAAATTATTAAAGTCTAAATAGAATTTTTCTTCTAGAGTTTTTCAATGCAAAACATCTCAAATGAATAAATTCTTTTAGATTAAAAAAGGCGAAACATGGACAAAAAAATGAAAAGATTAAAAAAACTATTGTACCATTGTCAACAAAAAGCGCCTCCACTTGTTAAAAAAATAAAAATAAAAGTCCAAATTTCTTATTCAAGGCACGACCTAGGAAGTGTTAAGAATAGAGTGATTAGAAGATGTAATTAGTTTTACAAACTATTCATCATACGCTCTTAATGAGGAATAGTGTCAACGATCTATTAGAGTCAATGGTACTGTTGGTACCAATGTTAAATAACGATACTGTCGCATCTATATGTATATATAGATCATTTAGTGTTTTTTGCTATTGTAATAATTAATTCACTGATAATAATAAAGCTATTATAAAATCATCAATAATGTTCTATTAATTTCACATAGTATCATAACAGCGTCCAGTAAAACTCATTCCGCAACAACAACAATCAGAACCATTGAAATCAATAATACCAAAAGGGCCAACCTGCCAGTGAGTAATTAATTACTCATAAAGGCAAAAAAATTCACTCATAAACCATTTCATACCAGAAACAAGCTCTAGCTCGATAGTAACCAAAAAAACAGTAAAATCACCACAGTCAGCATGACGGAAGAGAATCTCATGTTTCAATTTAACCCAAGTCCAAATCAAAGCTGAGAACTAATACCGATTTATAGAGAGTTGGATTAATGTACTCTGATGGGCTCATCGATTCGAGTACATCATGCAATCGTTGAGTATGGACATTAAAAACAGACAAATAATGGACATTTCTATTTGTAAAGAGACACAATATTTATCAGACAAATAATGACATAATCAATCCCTAGCTAGGAAAAATCTCTCTTATATTTGATAATCACTGGACAAAGCTTTGCAGCGGTCAGAGTTATTAACAATGGTGATATTTCATAGGTTTGTTAGACATAAAAATAAAATATCAAAGTTCTCTGTTGAGTTTGTGCAAATTCAAAACAATATTAAGCAAATATCCCACTAACATAACTATTGTACTCTTTTTAACTGATTAGACTGAGAAAATTGGGACTTCATTCGTACCAGAGACATGTGGACAAGGAAATATAGTTCTAAATATTAAAATGTAATATAAGAACTCTCCCTATTTTTTTTCCACAAAAATGGAACACTCCCAACAATATGAAAGACACATGTTTTCAATTTAAATCTTAAATATGAACGAATATTTTAATTTAAAAGTTTGAACTGCGTACGTAAGAAGTCTCTTTCCAAATCCAAGACGAGTCGGACGCACGTGCCACAGACCATGGAAATTGGAAATTAATTCATTTGGTAAAACTACTACTTATTCTAATAAATTATTTAAAATGGCCATGAATATTTGACTTGACGAAGAAGCACGACCAGCCGCTAGAGCATTGTACAAACATATTTATCCGTAGAAAAAAAAAAGATTAATGAAATATTCTTCCAAAAGACCTGATCAACAGCGTTACCTATAAATACACACATGACCAACACTTCTCATCACATAGACACTGATCAACTCTTAATTAGTTCTTTCTCAATACTAGCTACAAAATCAACTCTCAATAAGCTTCCATCACGCTCTCACATTCCCACTCTCGTAAGTCATAACAATGACCTCTTCTTCTAAATTTGCTTGGTTCGCCATTGCAATGCTCTTGGCATTCTCTCTAGAGCATTGTCAAGCTTCTGGTCTGACATCAAACTACTATGATTATACATGTCCTCAAGCCCTTCCAATCATTCGAAGAGCAATACATGATGCTATTGCTAAAGAGCTCCGAATGGCCGCCTCTCTCATTCGGCTTCACTTTCATGACTGTTTTGTTCAGGTAATTTATCCTGGGATTCACATATCAATTCGGTGGATCAATTTATTTGTTACTGATATGCATCCAATAAAACACCTCATTTAAATTAATTCTTAAATCTAAAATAAGTAGACGTGATACAAGCATAATTGACAATGTTATACTAAAAGCAAATTTAATTATAACATCAACACTTATTATTCATATAATTAGTTGGTTGTTTTTGGAAGAAAAATCTAAAAGCATGATTATCTTTCACTCTGAATTACTAGGGATGTGATGGATCGGTTCTCCTGAAAGACACTCCATGGTTCACAGGCGAGCAGACTGCGCGTCAAAACAACAACTCCATCAGGGGAATGGAAATCATTGATGCAGCCAAGGCGGCAGTTGAGACAGTTTGCCCAGGAGTTGTCTCATGTGCAGATATCCTTGCACTTGCAGCTAGAGACTCTTCAGAGTATGTGAATGGACCAACATGGACGGTTAAGCTGGGGAGAAGGGACTCGACCACAGCAAATAAGGATTTAGCAAGCTCTGATTTGCCACTCACTACTGCAACTGTTGGTGAACTGATTGCAAATTTCTCAAAAAAGGGTCTGAATGTTACGGACATGGTTGCACTGTCAGGTATATATGAGCTAAAAAATATATTAGTAGATTCAAATATTGGGAAATTTTATTTGTTGAAATGTTCACATTTAATTTCATTCCTATTTACATAATTAACCTGCTCGCCATTATCACTTTCCAGGTGCGCACTCAATCGGTCAGGCTGCTTGTCGGACTTTCAGGGGCCGTATATACAATGATACCAACATCGATCCAGGCTTTGCTATGCATCGGAGACGCACTTGCCCATCCAACAATGCTGGAAGTGCAAACTTGGCACCACTTGACCCCGCTACACCATACGTACTTGACAACAGGTACTACAAAAATTTGATGCAGAGAAGGGGTTATTGCAATCTGACCAAGTGTTGTTCAACGGGGGCGCTACCGATTACATCGTAGACAGATATCGTAAGGATCAATCCTCCTTTTATGAAGAGTTTGCTGCTGCAATGGTGAAGATGGGAGATATCGACCCGCTAACTGGTTCATCAGGGCAGATAAGAAGGATCTGCAGTGCGATTAATTGATGTACATCTGAAGTTATTTTTATGATTTGCTGATGGGTCTCTTCATCTCTGTTATATTTTGTTTTGTCCATTCATTTATTCCTGTGTATTTGTATGTATTGAAATCCTTTAAAAAAAATGCTTTGTGAGGGAGTAAATAAAAAAAATAATGACTCTTAACTGTAAGGAAATCTACAAGAAATAAAATATTTCTCTAATTAATTCAGCCTTGTAAAATGAAGACTTTTATTCTGCTTTTTTTTGTAGTTTTTGCTTGGTATATTTTCTTAATTCTTATATAACTTGTTGGTTATAGATGTTAAGGTTTTGCAAATAGAAAATATTTCGAGGGACATTGTCTAAAACTGAAAATTATTATTTTTTGAGAGAAAAATGAGTGCTTAGCTCTAATTTATGTCCTTAAAAACTTGAACCCATGAACTTTTGAAACTAATCCTAATTAGTTACCCCAAAACTACTAAGTTATTTGCTGGGAAATAAGAGAATTCCTTATTCCTTGTTCCTTTTGTGTTTATAATTTCGAGTTGAATGGACTTCCGCGTGTTTCCCCCGTTTTGTGTCCAACTTGCAAAATTTAGCAATTGAATCACAACATGTGGCTCGAATATATAATTGATTCTATTGAGTTTGCTGCTAGTAATTAAAATTGAATGAGATAAGTTGAAATAAAATATTAATGTGTATCAAAAACAAATCTTTTTCGAAGAAATTATTATTTAGTAGAGAATAAATAAAAGTCAGCTATAAGAACAACATTGGACGGTTGTATCTCATCTATTGAGAAACAGGGACATTTCTTTATTTTTGATAATATAACCTTTAATGTGTTCATACTAATTATCTAATTAAAAAAACATTTGCAGTAAAATATATTAAATTAAAGCTAACGCTTCTATTTGTCTTCTGATGTTAACATGAAAAATATAACACCAAATTTGGCAGAAGAAGAGAGAATAGTACTGCTTAAACTAGAGCATGCATATTTAATTATCCAGATTTCAGACTTGTAATTTCCCACGCCGGAGCGTAGTCTTTTCCATTAGATCAAATGCTAATCCTGAACTTATTGACAATATTGATATCCCTATCTTAAATCAAGTCAAAAATTAAAAAAAAAGATAGAAAAAAGATTAATATACATGCATTTTAATTTCCTTATAGACATGCACGGTTCAGCTATATATGGTGTTATCAATAACATGGATGACTCTGTGCTATGGATCAATTTATTTATTTTCTTAGTTTAAATAGTTATTTTGAACTGCTCAATATGATCTTCATAGACAAATTACTTCTACAACAAAATTTTTATCTTTTATTATTCTTTAAATATTTAGAAAGTCAATCCGTGCTATATATATATATGAGTAGAGATACCGTGAACTTAATCTCACGTAGGTTTTCCGTGAGCTTACTCAAAAAGTATATCAAATCATCTCTAAATTTTAATTTATTGTGCTCATTAAATTTTTTATATGAAAATCTTGTAGGTTGAAAAAATTTGGAGTGTTTTGAGCTTTCTAAGTCATGTTTTTTTTTTTAAAAATCAGCTATAAAAATAAAAATTTGGAGTGGTTTGAACATTACTTTTAAAAGTTAAAAAAAGTGACTTAAAATGCACAAAACACTCCAAATTTAATTTTCATATTAAAATATAATTAAAGACTAATTTTTTTATCATTATTCATAATAAATAGAAATATAAAGAAATACTTTTAATTGTAAAATTTGTCCAAATCATGTGTATATTTTATTATCCGGGGGGTTCACATATTTAAGACTCAATAAAAAATTTAAAAGTTGGAGTTAGATAGTTTAGAGCTTCATCTAAACTAGCTGTCGCAACAAATATTTTTTTTTTTTTGCAAAAGTATTATTTCACAATAACAACTTAATTGTGTAACTGATTTTGTAAGGTAATTTTATTTTTCAGTCGAAAGACCATAATTCTATAAAAATAACTCATTCAAGTTGAATAATAAAATATTATACAAAATTGTAAGTTCATGAATAATTATCAATTATAATATCCGTATATTCGTTCCGTAATATTAATTACTTTGAACATACATATCATATATAAACAACTCAACTAATATTTAAAATATTAAATTAATAATAGTACTTATTGAATATGTTATCGCGGAGTGGGAATAAAAAGGACAATTCCGCACATAAACAGGACAATCATCAACGCAAAGAGGATCCCGATTGTTACGGTTAGAGTTTGGCGAGGCGAGGGTCGGGGGAGGCCGCCGCACGGCCTCCCCGACGGATCTAGGGTTTTCAGATGGAGAGAGCAAGAGGTAGTAGAAGCTGTTGGAAACTCAAAATGTTATTTCTCTCTCTTTCAATTTTGTCCATTACAAATAAGTATATAAATAAAGATACACGCCCAGCGAGCCACAAAACAATTCGGGCCATATTCTAACAATCTCCACCTTAGACCGAATTGTGCCTAAAATAAACTAAACATAGAACTAATCTAAATAAAATATTTAAAAATATAAAGATACAACTAGCAAAAGCTAGCAACAAAAGTTAGCACAAGACTAAAATCAAGCATCACAAAACCCCATCAAAATCCACCTTAGCCAAAATTATGCTCTAAGCAAACATTACTAGACCAAGCACAACGAACACAACACCGAAAAAAGAGTAGAACCTTCATGCAATTTGAACTAGACTCAACGCCTTCATAGCCTCAAATGATTGCCACAAACTCGATCTCGATGATTGGCCAACGATGAATAAAGAGTTAAAATCCAAATTGTACAACCTCCCGAGTGACAATGACATAGTCTCAAGATATAATACCCGTATCCATACAACCCATTAGGTGACAAAAGCTTCAAATCACATGAAACACATACATCCCCAAATCCGGGACAACAATGGTACCAATCTAAATCTCCAAATTCCATGGAGCATCAACATCCCAAAACCGGAACAACAAAAGTACCATCACCAACACTAACAAAAACTATGTCAAGTCAGAACATTCGATCATACCTACTAACACTCCTTCAAAATCGAAATGAAGGTCACAATCAACATCCAAGTACACAAACCACAAAAGGATAATTGATGTCAAGCCCTCATAATACATAACTCAAAACAACACAACTCCACTTTCTTGATGGTTGTCTCAACTCCTTAATGGTCGGCTAAAATGCACGATCTCATGCCTTAACACCAACCCAATAAACATTGAACTCAATCCCTAAGGTGATAAATGTTTGGTATCAAAAGAGAGCATAAATATATAACCGATAAGGCACACACATAAGGTTCCAATGGTGCTATAAAAGGCTATTTTAAGGTTCATCCGAAAAATAAGACAAGCTCTAATCACAACTATCATCACAAACCTCAAGTTCCACAAAACACCAATACCCGATTCACTAACCGCTAATTCAACAAAACACTACATCAAATCCAGAAACACTAGAATCACATAAATCTCACTAAATGATCAAAAATCTGAATAAAAAACAGAAATACTCACCATTCAAACCAGAAGTGAGAGTCTACTCACACGATGCATGAAGTCTTGAGGTGAGCCAAGTAATGTATAACAGATTGGGAAGGAAACAACTCAGTGCACAATCTATGGTAGAATTATTCATGACAAATGAGCTTGTTAAATGACCCAAACACATATCAAGTTCTTCATCAAAACACAAATGCCAACATATTAAAAAATACCCAAACACATATCAAGTTCTTCATCAAAACTGGGAGGTGTCTCACTCCCGTCAAACACGGAACATCCGCCATGCATCATAATCATCACCATGGAAACATCAACCTCAAAGATAATTATTGCATAAAATAACTTATCTGTAAATCAGCTCAACCGGGAAACACAATCACAATGTCCCGAAATAAAACCCTAAGAAACCTCCATGAACAACTCATAGTTTTTGAACTCTTGGAGCTAAACAAAACTCACCCAAATTACCATATCAACCCTTCAACCAATATTCAAATCAAATATCCGTCACAAATAGTTTCATCTTCATCTCCAAAATCACAAACACAAATTAACAGATTCTTCAAACAATTATCAAATTCTCGGATTCACAAAAATTTTCAATTAATCAAACCCAATCACCAACTTAATTAAGACACAAATGATCAAACTAACCAATTTGATCACTTGACAACACTAAACCTTAATGATTTGATTTGGCAAAACTAAGTTGGTACTGTATAAATTGAGACAGAATGGGCTCGTACCAGGCAACAAGCAAATCCCAAAGTTTAATATTTGTCACCTGGTGTTTGCGTGGTGTATAACCCAACTCAAAGAAAATTTGATGTCTGGTGTATTGGCCTCACGAACCGGAGATGAAACGCTGGTCCACTGACGCGGCTCACAAGATAAATCACATCTCGCCAGTCTGATCTTCACAATGCTCACCAAAACAAAATCGCCGAGCGATGATTGAGCAAACACACAACGAGGGAACAAACCAGACTAAACGAACAACAACAAAAATGACGATGAAACTTGGCTGAAGACACAAAATCACGAACCAGTGCTCTGATACCAGTTTGTTAGCGCGGAGGGCCCTAAACAGGTCAATGACCGCAACAAAGAGGACAATCAAGCGCTCAAGCGGGATCGCGATTGTTAGGGTAAAAGTTTGGCGAGGCGAGGGTCGGGGGAGGTCGATGCACGGGATCCCCGACAGATTTAGGATTTTCAGATGGAGAGAGCAAGATACAATAGAAGTTGCTGAAAACTCAAAATGTTATTTCTCTCTTTCATTTTTGTCCATTACAAATAAGTATATAAATAAAGATACAAGCCCAACGGGCCACAAAATAATTCGGGTTATATTCTAACATAATATTTAATGGATTTTTTATTCGTCTTGCTTTGTATCTATTTGCTAATCCAAAAAATCATAAATACATTTCTAAAATCTGTATGTAAATCGATTCATACTTAATCTAATCATTACGTTATGAAATAATGCCCATTGATAGCTCTTCGCAACTCCTCATCTTCTTTTATGTTGTGCAGTACACGAATGGGCAGTTTAATTTGTAGAAAGAGATAATTAGAAATTAATGCTGAACGAATCTTGACTCAATAATGTCAACGCAGTGCTCTGTTTTGCGACGGACAAATTGAAAATTCAACCGCTATTTTAAAATATATTTAATTTAGAAAAATGATTACATTAGTATGAAATAAAAAATAATTTTTTTTTATCTAAAACTAAATAATATAACATTTTGAATTAATTAGTCATATGTACTAAAATAATCTAAATGATTTTATCTCCAATGCATGTAGAGATAAATTCTGAAAAATTTAAAATTTCTTTTCAAACAACTGAACATTATGAATACTATTGTGTTTAACTTTTATTAGATCATATAAATTATTAAATATGTCGCACAACTTCAAAATTTTAAATTATTAAAGTCTAAATAAAATTTTTCTTCGGGAGTTTCTCAAAGCAAAACATTTCAAATGAATAAATTCTTTTAGAATAAGAAAGGCGAAATATGGACCAAAAAAATGAAAAGATTAAAAAATAAAAAATCTATTGTACCGTTGTCAATAAAAAGCGCCTCCACTTGTTAAAAAAATAAAAAATAAAAAGTCCAAATTTCTTATTCAAGGCACGACCTAGGAAGTGTTAAGAAATAAAGTGATTAGAACATGTAATTAGCCTCAGAAAGTATTCATCATACGCTTTTAATGGGGAATAGTGCCAATGGTACTGTTGGTACCAACGGTAAATAACGTTACCGTTACATCCATATGTATATATAGCTCCTTTAGCGTTTTTTTGCCATTGTAACAATTAATTCACTGATAATAATAAATCTATTATCAAATCATCAATACTGTTCTATTAATTTCACATGGTATCATAGCAACGTCTCAGTAAAACTCATTCCGCAACAACAACAGTCAGAGCCATTCAAATCAATAATACCAGAAGGGCCAACCTGCCAGTGAGTAATCAATTACTCACAAAGGCAAGAAAATTCTCTTATAAACCATTTCATACTAGAAACAAGCTCTAGCTCGACAGTAACCAAAAAAACCAGCAAAATCATACCACTGTCAGCATGACTGAAGAGAATCCCATCTTTCAATTTAACCCAAATCCAAATCAAAGCTCAAAAAACCTGAGAACTAATACCGATTTCAATTTTTCTCTAAAATTAACCAATGTTCCACTAAATGGGAGGAATTACATTCCATGGGCCAAGACAATAAAAGTCACATTAAAAGGCAAAGGGTTGCTTGGTTTCATTAATGGAAATAAAATCCGACCACAGATGGGAGCCGAGGACCAAGAGGATTGTGATATAATGGATAGCCAAGCTATGACATTAATCACCAACTCTCTAGAACCTCAATTATCTGAGACTTTCTGTTACTGTGAAACAACAACAAAATTATGGCAAAAAATCGAAAATCAATACAGCAATCAAAAGAGGCACTCTCAAATCTATCATCTCAAGCAAGAAATTGCAAAAATTTCACTAGAATTCCGAGATGTACCCACATTGATCGGGCATGTTAGAGCAAAATACGAAGAACTCAAGCTCTATCGACCAAATACCACTGACCTGAAAGTGCTCCAAGAGAGAGATGAAATGGATCACATTTATACCTTCCTGGCTGCCTTAGAACCAAGCTACGAGCCAATCAGGGCTCAGATATTACTCTCAACAGAGAAACTATCCTTTGAGGCAGTGACAACCCAAGTTTGACAAGAAGCTCTGAGGCGAGTTGAGAGGGAACCCACGACTTGAACCCAAAGCCGGAGGGCCACGCCTTCTCAGCTCATCACTTAAACTCAAGCAAGGGCCGAAACCAGTGGCCTCGAAAGAGGTGCTCACACTGCAATAAGGATGGCCACAATCAAGAGAGATGTTGGATACTACATCTGCATCTTCGGCCAAGGAAAAACCAAGGGGAGGGTGCCAATAAGAAGGCGATTTTGAAAACCCTAGAGCCAGAGAAGAGAGGATTTCTCTCTGCCAGAGAAGACGCGAGCGAAAAGGAGAACAAAGGGAGCAGCGAAGGGACAAACTCGAGAAATGAGTCAAATAGGCTGGATCGCCTTGAGGCGAAGCTAGCAAAGCTTATCAGCGAAAAAGGTTCATCTAAATCCATCTGCTCAATAAATGAGTCTAACCATTTAATAAATGCATCCAACCAGAAATTGTCTCACAATACCAAAAAATGCACCAAAAATTCCACTGATCAGAGGGTGTTTCATAACACCAAAAATTACACCAGAATTTCTGCTAATAATAATTGTTCAACTCTAGGACTAAGAACAAATACCATGCAAAATTGTACAAAATGGGTCATTGACTCCGGTGCAATCGATCACATGACTGGTAATCAAGAATTATTAAATAATTATCAGAAAATTTATGATGATCAATTCTTTACGGTTGCCAATAATGATAAAATTAAAATCAAGGGTTGGGGCATAACTAATATTTTTACAAAGAGATATATTCAGGATGTATTCCATGTTGATAATTGCTCAATAAACCTTTTGTCTATTAGCAAACTTTCAAAGGATTTGAATTGTGCCAACGGGTCTATTAGAGCCAACGGTACTGTTGGTACCAATGGTAAATAACGTTACTGTTGCATCCATATGTATATATAGCTCCTTTAGCGTTTTTTGCCATTGTAACAATTAATTCACTAATAATAATAAAGTTATTATCAAATCATCAATATTGTTCTATTAATTTCACAAGAAGAAGTTCGATCTCTACGAACTATTCTTACCTTATGTTCCATCTGTGTAAGACGCGTGTATCTTTTATCCTTTGCCCAATTGCTCGAGTAGATAAAGTTTGATGAGTTATTCCACACGGCCATGGGGGCAGGGCAGCGTGTGCTGAAGACCATAGAATTCTGCCTTGTTATATCACTTTCTTGGTTTTTAAGTTGGCACAGTATGTATAATCAATTAATCAATATTTTGAAATGCAGTCTCGGCGCATATGTGACTGCATATATTTGCGCCCGCATATAATATAATTATGTGATGGCCGGATCGTACTCAAAATAATATACGATTTTGATATATATATATATATATATATATATATATATATATATATATATATATATTGGGCGACTTGGTATGTGATCTATGCCATCTATTATGCAGTATTATAATAAAAAAAATTAAAAAAATGTGCTAGTGTACTTTATATATTTTGCTGGAGAAGCTGGAATTTGAACTTTATATCGACTTCTGAAAGGATTCGAGTATGCTATTTTAAAATATATTGAAGAAAAAAGTTAATTTTAAATAGACAATGTACTCTGATGGGCTCATCGATTCGAGTACATCATGCAATCGTTGAGTATGGACATTAAAAACAGACAAATAATGGACATTTCTATTTGTAAAGAGACAATATTTATCTGACAAATAATGACATAATCAATGCCTAGCTAGGAAAAATATCTCTCATATTTGATAATCACTGGACAAAGCTTTGCAGCGGTCAGAGTTATTAACAATGGTGATATGTCATAGGTTTGTTAGACATAAAAATAAAATATCAAAGTGCTTTGTTGAGTTTGTGCAAATTGAAACAATATTAAGCAAATATCCCACTAACTTAACTATTGTACTCTTTTTAACGGATGAGACTGAGAAAATTGGGACTTCATTCGTACCAGAGACATGTGGACAAGAAAATATAGTTCTAAATATTAAAATATAATATAAGAACTCTCCCTATTTTTTTCCAAAAAAATGGAACACTCCCAACAATATGAAAGACACATGTTATCAAGTGACACCGTTTATCATTTACACGGGCAAATCTTATTTTGATCAGTACCTGCTGGGTTATTGTAAGTGGTAACGAATATTTTTCAATTTAAATCTTAAATATGAACGAATATTTTAATTTAAAATTTTGAATTGCGTACGTAAGAAGTCTCTTTCCAAATACAAAACGATTCGGAAACGCACGTGCCACAGACCATGGAAATTGGAAATTAATTCATTTGGAACAACTGCTACTTATTCTACTAAATTATTTAAAATGGCCATGAATGTTTGACTTGACGAAGAAGCACGACCAGCCGCTACGGAAGGTTGGTCGTAAATAAAAAAGAATAATAATTCCTTAGTGCCAAAACAAAATATTTATTTTTGAAATATTCTTCCAAAAGACCTGATCAACAGCGTTACCTATAAATACGCACATGGCCAACACTTCTCATCACATAGCCACTGATCAACTCTTAATTAGTTCTTTCTCAATAATAGTTACAAAATCAACTCTCAATAAGCTTCCATCACGCTCTCACATTCCCACTCTCGTAAGTCATAACAATGACCTCTTCTTCTAAATTTGCTTGGTTCGCCATTGCAATGCTCTTGGCATTCTCTCTAGAGCATTGTCAAGCTTCTGGTCTGACATCAAACTACTATGATTATACATGTCCTCAAGCCCTTCCAATCATTCGAAGAGCAATACATGATGCTATTGCTAAAGAGCTCCGAATGGCCGCCTCTCTCATTCGGCTTCACTTTCATGACTGTTTTGTTCAGGTAATTTATCCTGAGATTCACATATCAATTCGGTGGATCAATTTATTTGTTACTGATATGCATCCAATAAAACACCTCATTTCAATTAATTCTTAAATCTAAAATAAGTAGACGTGATACAAGCATAATTGACAATGTTATACTAAAAGCAAATTTAATTATAACATCAACACTTATTATTCATATAATTAGTTGGTTGTTTTTGGAAGAAAAATCTAAAAGCATGATTATCTTTCACTCTGAATTACTAGGGATGTGATGGATCGGTTCTCCTGAAAGACACTCCATGGTTCACAGGCGAGCAGACTGCGCGTCAAAACAACAACTCCATCAGGGGAATGGAAATCATTGATGCAGCCAAGGCGGCAGTGGAGACAGTTTGCCCAGGAGTTGTCTCATGTGCAGATATCCTTGCACTTGCAGCTAGAGACTCTTCAGAGTATGTGAATGGACCAACATGGACGGTTAAGCTGGGGAGAAGGGATTCGACCACAGCAAATAAGGATTTAGCAAGCTCTGATTTGCCACTCACTACTGCAACTGTTGGTGAACTGATTGCAAATTTCTCAAAAAAGGGTCTGAATGTTACGGACATGGTTGCACTGTCAGGTATATATGAGCTAAAAAATATGTTAGTAGATTCAAATATTGAGAAATTTTGTTTGTTGAAATGTTCACATTTAATTTCATTCCTGTTTACGTAATTAACTTGCTCGCCATTATCACATTCCAGGTGCGCACTCAATCGGTCAGGCTGCTTGTCGGACTTTCAGAGGCCGTATATATAATGATACTAATATCGATCCAGGATTTGCTATGCACCGGAGACGCACTTGCCCATCCAACAATGCTGGAAGTGCAAACTTGGCACCACTTGACCCCGCTACACCATACGTACTTGACAATAGGTACTACAAAATTTTGATGCAGAGAAGGGGGTTATTGCAATCTGACCAAGTGTTGTTCAACGGCGGCGCTACCGATTACATCGTAGACAGATATCGTAAGGATCAGTCCTCCTTTTATGAAGATTTTGCTGCTGCAATGGTGAAGATGGGAGATATCGATCCGCTAACTGGTTCAACAGGGCAGATAAGAAGGATCTGCAGTGCGATTAATTGATGTGCATCTGATATTATATTTATGATTTGCTGATGGGTCTCTTCATCTCTGTTATATTTTGTTTTTTGTCCATTCATTTATTCGTGTCTATTTGTATGTATTGAAATCCTTTAAAAAAATGCTTTGTGAAGGAGTAAATAAAAAGAATAATGACTCCTAAGTGTAAGGAAATCTACAAGAAATAAAATATTTCTCTAATTAATTCAGCCTTGTAAAATGAAGTCTTTTATTCTGCTTTTTTTTTTATAGTTTTTGATTGGTATATTTTCTTAATTCTTATATAACTTGTTGGTTATAGATGTTAAGGTTTTGCAAATAAAAAATATTTCGAAGGACATTGTCTAAACTGAAAATTATTATTTTTTGAGAGAAAAATGAGTGCTTAGCTCTAATTTATTTCCTTAAAAACTTGAACCCATGAACTTTTGAAACTAATCTTAATTAGTTACCCCCAAAACTACTAAGTTATTTGCTGGGAAATAAGAGAATTCCTTATTCCTTGTTCCTTTTGTGTTTATAATTTCTTAACTAACTCCGAGTTGAATGGACATCCGCGCGTTTTCCCCGTTTTGTGTCCAACTTGCAAAATTTAACAATTGAATCACAACATGTGGCTCGAATATATAATTGATTCTATTGAGTTTGCTGCTAGTAGTTAAAATTGAACGAGATAAGTTGAAATAAAATATTAATGTGTATCAAACACAAATCTTTTTCGAAGAAATTATTATTTAGTAGAGAATAAATAAAAGTCAGCTATAAGAACAACATTGGACGGTTGTATCTCATCTATTGAGAAACAGGGACATTTCTTTATTTTTTATAATATAACCTTTAATGTGTTCATACTAATTATCTGATTTAAAAAAAAACATTTGCAGTAAAATATATTAAATTAAAGCTAACGCTTCTATTTGTCTTCTGATGTTAACATGAAAAATATAACACCAAATTTGGCAGAAGAAGAAGAGAGCATGCATATTTAATTATTCAGATGTCAGACATGTAATTTCTCACGCCGGAGCGTAGTCTTTGCCATTAGATCAAACGCTAATCCTCAACTTATTGACAATATTGATATCCCTATCTTAAATCAAGTCAAAAATAAAAAAATATAAAAAATATTAATATATGGTGTTATCAATAGCATAGATGACTCTGTGCTATGGATCAATTTATTTATTTTCATAGTTTAAATAGTTATTTTGAACTGCTCAATATATATATATATATATATATATATAATGAGGCTATGGTGCTTCGCAAAGCACACAAAATCTCCCATGCTTCGCATTCGTATCTCAAATTTGAAAGTTCAAACGGCCGATCCAAATCGTTAAACATGATCTTCATATTGAACTATCTTTGGAGATCAAAATTTATATATATTTTTTAAAATTTTTGTTATTTTTTAGATGAGTACAAAATCGCTAGTTTTGGATGGTGCAGAAATCGTTAGATCAGCAAATTTTATACCCATTTAAAAAATAACAAATATTTTAAAAAAAATATAAAATTTGATCTCTAAGGATATTTCAATATGAAGATGATGTTTAACGGTTTGGATCGACTATTTGAACTTTCAAATTCAAGATACGGACGCGAAGCACCATAGCCTCACTATATATATATATATATGGAGAGAGAAAGTTATGTTATGGTGAGTCATGAAGTATAAAATATATTTTATGTTTTATGTCATATCTCTCGTTTCTGAATTCAAAATATTAATCCAGCCATTGAAAGTAATTTTCAAATTAAAATAGAATTAAAGACTAATTTTTTTATCATTATTCATAATAAATAGAAATAAAAAGTAATACCTTTAATTGTAAAATTTGTCCAAATCAAGTGTATATTTTATTATCGGGGGGGGGGGGGTCACAGATTTAAGACTCAATAAAAAATTTAAAAGTTGGAGTTAGATAGTTTAGAGCTTCATCTAAACTAGCTGTCGCAACAAATGTTTTTTTTTTGCAAAAGTATTATTTCACAATAACGACTTAATTGTGTAACTTATTTTATAATGTAATTTTATTTTTCAGTCGAAAGACCATAATTCTATAAAAATAACTCATTCAAGTTGAATAATAAAATATTATACAAAATTGTAAGTTCATGAATAATTATCAATTATAATATCTGTATATTCGTTCCGTAATATTAATTACTTTGAACATACATATCATATATAAACAACTCAACTAATATTTAAAATATTAAATTAATAATAGTACTTATTGAATATGTTATCGCAGAGTGGGAATAAAAAAGACAATTCCGCACTCAAATAGGACAATCATCAACGCAAAGAGGATCACGATTGTTAGGGTTAGAGTTTGGAGAGGCGAGGGTCGGGGGAGGCCGCCGCACGGCCTCCCCGATGGATCTAGCGTTTTCAGATGGAGAGAGCAAGAGGTAGTAGAAGCCGTTGGAAACTCAAAATGTTATTTCTCTCTCTTTCAATTTTGTCCATTACAAATAAGTATATAAATAAAGATACACGCCCAACGAGCCACAAAACAATTCGGGCCATATTCTAACAATCTCCACCTTAGACCGAATTGTGCCTGAAATAAACTAAACATAAAACTAATCTAAACAAAATATTTAAAAATATAAAGATACAACTAGCAAAAGCTAGCAACAAAAGTTAGCACAAGACTAAAATCAAGCATCACAAAACCCCATCAAAATCCACCTTAGCCGAAATTGTGCTCTAAGCAAACATTGCTAGACCAAGCACAACGAACACAACACCGAAAAAAGAGTAGAACCTTCATGCAATCCGAACTAGACTCAACGCCTTCATAGCCTCAAATGATTGCCACAAACTCGATCTCGATGATTGGTCAACGATGAATAAAGAGTTAAAATCCAAATTGTACAACCTCCCGAGTGACAATGACATAGTCTCAAGATACAATACTCGTATCCATACAACCCATTAGGTGACAAAAGCTTCAAATCACATGAAGCACATACATCCCCAAATTCGGGACAACAATGGTACCAATCCAAATCTCCAAATTCCATGGAGCATCAACATCCCAAAACCGGAACAACAAAAGTACCATCAACAACACTAACAAAAACTATGTCAAGTCAGAACATTCGATCATACCTACTATCACTCATTCAAAATCGAAATGAAGGTCACAATCAACATCCAAGTACACAAACCACAAAAGGATAATTGATGTCAAGCTCTCATAATACATAACTCAAACCAACACAACTCCACTTTCTTGATGGTTGTCTCAACTCCTTAATGGTCGGCTAAAATGCACGATCCCATGCCTTAACACCAACCTAATAAACGTTGAACTCAATCCCTAAGGTGATAAATGTTTGGTATCACAAGAGAGCATAAATATATAATCGATAAGGCACACACATAAGGTTCAAATGGTGCTATAAAAGGCTATTTTAAGGTTCATCCGAAAAACAAGACAAGCTCTAATCACAACTATCATCACAAACCTCAAGTTCCACAAAACACCAATATCCGATTCACTAACCACTAATTCAACAAAACACTACATCAAATTCAGAAACACTAGAATCACATAAATCTCACTAAATGATCAAAAATCTGAATAAAAAACAGAAATACTCACCATTCAAACCAGTAGTGAGAGTCTACTCACACGATGCATGAAACCTTGAGGTGAGTCAAATAATGTATAACGGATTGGGAAGGAAACAACTCAGTGCACAATCTATGGTAGAATTATTCATGACAAATGAGCTTGTTAAATGACCCAAACACATATCAAGTTCTTCATCAAAACACAAATGCCAACATATTAAAAAATACCCAAACACATATCAAGTTCTTCATCAAAACTGGGAGGTGTCTCACTCCCGTCAAACACGGAACATCCGCCATGCATCATAATCATCACCATGGAAATATCGGCCTCAAAGATAATTATTGCATAAAATAACTTATCTATAAATCAGCTCAACCGGGAAACACAATCACAATGTCCCGAAATAAAACCCTAAGAAACCTCCATGAACAACTCATAGTTTTTGAACTCTTGGAGCTAAACAAAACTCACCCAAATTACCATATCAACCCTTCAACCAATATTCAAATCAAATATCCGTCACAAATAGTTTCATCTTCATCTCCAAAATCACAAACACAAATTAACAGATTCTTCAAACAATTATCAAATTCTCGGATTCACAAAAATTTTCAATTAATCAAACCCAATCACCAACTTAATTAAGACACAAATGATCAAACTAACCAATTTGATCACTTGACAACACTAAACCTTAATGATTTGATTTGGCAAAACTAAGTTGGTACTGTATAAATGGAGACAGAATGGGCTCGTACCAGGCAACAAGCAAATCCCAAAGTTTAATATTTGTCACCTGGTGTTTGCGTGGTGTATAACCCAACTCAAAGAGAATTTGATGTCTGGTGTATGCGTAGCTCACTGGCCTCACGAACCGGAGATGAAACGCTGGTCCACTGACGCGGCTCACAAGATAAATCACATCTAACCAGTCTGATCTTCACAATGCTCATCAAAACAAAATCGCCGAGCGATGATTGAGAAAATGCACAGCGAGGGAACAAACCAGACTGAACGAACATCAGCAAAAATGACGAAACTTGGCTGAAGACACAAAATCACGAACCAGTGCTCTGATACCAGTTTGTTAGCGCGGAGGGCCCTAAACAGGTCAATGACCGCCACAAAGAGGACAATCAAGCGCTCAAGCGGGATCGCGATTGTTAGGGTAAGAGTTTGGCGAGGCGAGGGTTGGGGGAGGTCGCTACACGGGCTCCCCGACAGATTTAGGGTTTTCAGATGGAGAGAGAAAGAGATAGTAGAAGTTGCTTAAAATCTCTTTCATTTTTGTCCATTACAAATAAGTATATAAATAAAGATACAAGCCCAGCGGACCACAAAATAATTCGGGCCATATTCTAACATAATATTTAATGGATTTTTTATTCGTGTTGCTTCGTATCTATTTGCTAATCCAAAAAATCATAAATACATTTCTAAAATCTGTATGTAAATCGATTCATGCTTAATCTAATCATTACGTTATGAAATAATGCCCATTGATAGCCCTTCACAACTCCTCATCTTCTTTTATGTTGTGCAGTACACGAATGGGTAGTTTAATTTGTAGAAAGAGATAATTAGAAATTAATGCTGAACTAATCTTGACTCAATAATGTCAACGCAGTGCTCTGTTTTGCGACGGACAAATTGAAAATTCAACTGCTATTTTAAAATATATTTAATTTAGAAAAATGATTACATTCGTATGAAATAAAAAATATTTTTTTTTATCTAAAACTAAATAATATAACATTTTAAATTAGTTAGTCATATGTACTAAAATAATCTAAATGATTTTATCTCCAATGCATGTAGAGATAAATTCTGAAAAAATTAAAATTTCTTTTCAAACAACTGAACATTATGAATACTATTGTCTTTAACTTTTATTAGATCATATAAATTATTAAATATGTCGCACAACTTCAAATTTTTAAATTATTAAAGTCTAAATAAAATTTTATTTCTAGAGTTTCTCAAAGCAAAACATTTCAAATGAATAAATTCTTTTAGAATAAGAAAGGCGAAACATGGACCAAAAAAATGAAAAATGAAAAGATTAAAAAATAAAAAATCTATTGTACCGTTGTCAATAAAAAGCGCCTCCACTTGTTAAAAAAATAAAAAATAAAAAGTCCAAATTTCTTATTCAAGGCACGGCCTAGGAAGTGTTAAGAAATAAAGTGATTAGAATATGTAATTAGTCTCAGAAAGTATTCATCATACGTTCTTAATGGGGAATAGTGCCAACGGTACTGTTGGTACCAACGGTAAATAACGTTACCGTTACATCCATATGTATATATATAGCTCCTTTAGCGTTTTTTTGCCATTGTAACAATTAATTCACTGATAATAATAAATCTATTATCAAATCATCAATACTGTTCTATTAATTTCACATGGTATCGAGCAACGTCTCGGTAAAACTCATTCGCAACAACAACGATCGAGCCATTCAAATCAATAATACCAGAAGGGCCGACCTGCCAGTGAGTAATCAATTACTCACAAAGGAAAGAAAATTCTCTTATAAACCATTTCATACTAGAAACAAGCTCTAGCTCGACAGTAACCAAAAAAACCAACAAAATCATACCACTGTCAGCATGACAGAAGAGAATCTCATCTTTCAATTTAATCCAAATCCAAATCAAAACTCAACAAAGCTGAGAACTAATACCGATTTCAATTTTTCTCTAAAATTAACCAATGTTCCACTAAATGGGAGGAATTACATTCCATGGGCCAAGACAACAAAAGTCACATTAAAAGACAAAGGGTTGCTTGGTTTCATTAATGTAAATAAAATCCGACCACAGATGGGAGCCGAGGAACAAGAGGATTGTGATATAATGGATAGCCAAGCTATGACATTAATCACCAACTCTCTAGAACCTCAATTATCTGAGATTTTCTGTTACTGTGAAACAACAGCAAAATTATGGCAAGAAATCGAAAATCAATACAGCAATCAAAAGAGCCACTCTCAAATCTATCATCTCAAGCAAGAAATTATAAAAATTTCACTAGAATTCCGAGATGTACCCACATTGATCGGGCATGTTAGAGCAAAATATGAAGAACTCAAGCTCTATCGACCAAATACCACTGACCTGAAAGTGCTCCAAGAGAGAAATGAAATGGATCGCATTTATACCTTCCTGACTGCCTTAGAACCAAGCTACGATCCAATCAGAGCTCAGATATTACTCTCAACAGAGAAACTATCCTTTGAGGCAGTGACAGCCCAAGTCTGACAAGAAGCTCTGAGGCGAGTTGAGATGGGAACCCACGACTTGAACCCAAAGCCGGAGGGCCACGCCTTCTCAGCTCATCACTTCAACTCAGGCAAGGGCCGAAACCAGTGGCCTCGAAAGAGGTGCTCACACTGCAATAAGGATGGCCACAATCAAGAGAGATGTTGGATACTACATCTGCATCTTCGGCCAAGGAAAAACCAAGGGGAGGCTGCCAATAAGAAGGCGATTTCGAAAACCCTAGAGCTAGAGAAGAGAGGATTTCTCTCTGCCAGAGAAGACGCGAGCGAAAAGGAGAACAAAGGGAGCAGCGAAGGGACAAACTCGAGAAATGAGTCAAATAGGCTGGATCGCCTTGAGGCGAAGCTAGCAAAGCTTATCAGCGAAAAAGGTTCATCTAAATCCATCTGCTCAATAAATGAGTCTAACCATTTAATAAATGCATCCAACCAGAAATTGTCTCACAATACCAAAAAATGCACCAAAAATTCCACTGATCAGAGGGTGTTTCATAACACCAAAAATTACACCGGAATTTCTGCTAATAATAATTGTTCAACTCTAGGACTAAGAACAAATACCATGCAAAATTGTACAAAATGGTCCTTGACTCCGGTGCAATCGATCACAGGACTGGTAATCAAGAATTATTAAATAATTATCAGAAAATTTATGATGATCAATTCTTTACGGTTGCCAATAATGATAAAATTAAAATCAAGGGTTGGGGCATAACTAATATTTTTACAAAGAGATATATTCAGGATGTATTCCATGTTGATAATTGCTCAATAAACCTTTTGTCTATTAGCAAACTTTCAAAGGATTTAAATTGTGCCAACGGGTCTATTAGAGCCAACGGTACTGTTGGTACCAATGGTAAATAACGTTACCGTTGCATCCATATGTATATATAGCTCCTTTAGCGTTTTTTGCCATTGTAACAATTAATTCACTAATAATAATAAAGTTATTATCAAATCATCAATATTGTTCTATTAATTTCACAAGAAGAAGTTCGATCTCTACGAACTATTCTTACCTTATGTTCCATCTGTGTAAGACGCGTGTATCTTTTATCCTTTGCCCAATTGCTCGAGTAGATAAAGTTTGATGAGTTATTCCACACGGCCATGGGGGCAGGGCAGCGTGTGCTGAAGACCATAGAATTCTGCCTTGTTATATCACTTTCTTGGTTTTTAAGTTGGCACAATATGTATAATCAATTAATCAATATTTTGAAATGCAGTCTCGGCGCATATGTGACTGCATATATTTGTGCCCGCATATAATATAATTATGTGATAGCCGGATCGTACTCAAAATAATATACGATTTTGATATATATATTTATATATATATATTGGGCGACTTGGTATGTGATCTATGCCATCCATTATGCAGTATTATAATAAAAAAAATTAAAAAATGTGCTAGTGTACTATATATATTTTGCTGGAGAAGCTGGAATTTGAACTTTATATTGACTTCTGAAAGGATTCGAGTATGCTATTTTAAAATATATTGAAGAAAAAAGTTAATTTTAAATAGACAATGTACTCTGATGGGCTCATCGATTCGAGTACATCATGCAATCGTTGAGTATGGACATTAAAAACAGACAAATAATGGACATTTCTATTTGTAAAGAGACAATATTTATCTGACAAATAATGACATAATCAATGCCTAGCTAGGAAAAATATCTCTCATATTTGATAATCACTGGACAAAGCTTTGCAGAGGTCAGAGTTATTAACAATGGTGATATATATGTCATAGGTTTGTTAGACATAAAAATAAAATATCAAAGTGCTTTGTTGAGTTTGTGCAAATTGAAACAATATTAAGCAAATATCCCACTAACTTAACTATTGTACTCTTTTTAACGGATGAGACTGAGAAAATTGGGACTTCATTCGTACCAGAGACATGTGGACAAGGAAATATAGTTCTAAATATTAAAATATAATATAAGAACTCTCCCTATTTTTTTCCAAAAAAATGGAACACTCCCAACAATATGAAAGACACATGTTATCAAGTGACACCGTTTATCATTTACACGGGCAAATCTTATTTTGATCAGTACCTGCTGGGTTATTGTAAGTGGTAACGAATATTTTTCAATTTAAATCTTAAATATGAACGAATATTTTAATTTAAAATTTTGAATTGCGTACGTAAGAAGTCTCTTTCCAAATACAAAACGATTCGGAAACGCACGTGCCACAGACCATGGAAATTGGAAATTAATTCATTTGGAACAACTGCTACTTATTCTACTAAATTATTTAAAATGGCCATGAATGTTTGACTTGACGAAGAAGCACGACCAGCCGCTACAGAAGGTTGTACAAACATATTTATCCGTAGAATAAAAATTAATAATTCCTTAGTGCCAAAACAAAATATTTATTTTTGAAATATTCTTCCAAAAGACCTGATCAACAGCGTTACCTATAAATACGCACATGACCAACACTTCTCATCACATAGCCACTGATCAACTCTTAATTAGTTCTTTCTCAATAATAATTACAAAATCAACTCTCAATAAGCTTCCATCACGCTCTCACATTCCCACTCTCGTAATTCATAACAATGACCTCTTCTTCTAAATTTGCCTGGTTCGCCATTGCAATGCTCTTGGCATTCTCTCTAGAGCATTGTCAAGCTTCTGGTCTGACATCAAACTACTATGATTATACATGTCCTCAAGCCCTTCCAATCATTCGAAGAGCAATACATGATGCTATTGCTAAAGAGCTCCGAATGGCCGCCTCTCTCATTCGGCTTCACTTTCATGACTGTTTTGTTCAGGTAATTTATCCTGAGATTCACATATCAATTCGGTGGATCAATTTATTTGTTACTGATATGCATCCAATAAAACACCTCATTTCAATTAATTCTTAAATCTAAAATAAGTAGACGTGATACAAGCATAATTGACAATGTTATACTAAAAGCAAATTTAATTATAACATCAACACTTATTATTCATATAATTAGTTGGTTGTTTTTGGAAGAAAAATCTAAAAGCATGATTATCTTTCACTCTGAATTACTAGGGATGTGATGGATCGGTTCTCCTGAAAGACACTCCATGGTTCACAGGCGAGCAGACTGCGCGTCAAAACAACAACTCCATCAGGGGAATGGAAATCATTGATGCAGCCAAGGCGGCAGTGGAGACAGTTTGCCCAGGAGTTGTCTCATGTGCAGATATCCTTGCACTTGCAGCTAGAGACTCTTCAGAGTATGTGAATGGACCAACATGGACGGTTAAGCTGGGGAGAAGGGATTCGACCACAGCAAATAAGGATTTAGCAAGCTCTGATTTGCCACTCACTACTGCAACTGTTGGTGAACTGATTGCAAATTTCTCAAAAAAGGGTCTGAATGTTACGGACATGGTTGCACTGTCAGGTATATATGAGCTAAAAAATATGTTAGTAGATTCAAATATTGAGAAATTTTGTTTGTTGAAATGTTAACATTTAATTTCATTCCTATTTACATAATTAACCTGCTCGCCATTATCACTTTCCAGGTGCGCACTCAATCGGTCAGGCTGCTTGTCGGACTTTCAGGGGCCGTATATACAATGATACCAATATCGATCCAGGATTTGCTATGCATCGGAGACGCACTTGCCCATCCAACAATGCTGGAAGTGCAAACTTGGCACCACTTGACCCCGCTACACCATACGTACTTGACAACAGGTACTACAAAATTTTGATGCAGAGAAGGGGGTTATTGCAATCTGACCAAGTGTTGTTCAACGGCGGCGCTACCGATTACATCGTAGACAGATATCGTAAGGATCAGTCCTCCTTTTATGCAGATTTTGCTGCTGCAATGGTGAAGATGGGAGATATCGACCCGCTAACTGGTTCAACAGGGCAGATAAGAAGGATCTGCAGTGCGATTAATTGATGTGCATCTGATGTTATATTTATGATTTGCTGATGGGTCTCTTCATCTCTGTTATATTTTGTTTTTTGTCCATTCATTTATTCGTGTCTATTTGTATGTATTGAAATCCTTTAAAAAAATGCTTTGTGAAGGAGTAAATAAAAAGAATAATGACTCCTAAGTGTAAGGAAATCTACAAGAAATAAAATATTTCTCTAATTAATTCAGCCTTGTAAAATGAAGACTTTTATTCTGGTTTTTTTATAGTTTTTGCTTGGTATATTTTCTTAATTCTTATATAACTTGTTGGTTATAGATGTTAAGGTTTTGCAAATAAAAAAAATTTCGAAGGACATTGTCTAAAACTGAATATTATTATTTTTTGAGAGAAAAATGAGTGCTTAGCTCTAATTTATGTCCTTAAAAACTTGAACCCATGAACTTTTGAAACTAATCCTAATTAGTTACCCCCAAAACTACTAAGTTATTTGCTCGGAAATAAGAGAATTCCTTATTCCTTGTTCCTTTTGTGTTTATAATTTCTTAACTAACTCCGAGTTGAATGGACTATCCGCGCGTTTTCCCCGTTTTGTGTCCAACTTGCAAAATTTAACAATTGAATCACAACATGTGGCTCGAATATATAATTGATTCTATTGAGTTTGCTGCTAGTAGTTAAAATTGAATGAGATAAGTTGAAATAAAATATTAATGTGTATCAAACACAAATCTTTTTCGAAGAAATTATTATTTATTAGAGACTAAATAAAAGTCAGCTATAAGAACAACATTGGACGGTTCTATCTGATCTATTGAGATACAGGGACATTTCTTTATTTTTGATAATATAACCTTTAATGTGTTCATACTAATTATCTGATTTAAAAAAAACATTTGCAGTAAAATATATTAAATTAAAGCTAACGCTTCTATTTGTCTTCTGATGTTAACATGAAAAATATAACACCAAATTTGGCAGAAGAAGAAGAGAGAATAGTACTGCTTAAACTATAGCATGCATATTTAATTATCCAGATTTTAGACTTGTAATTTCGCACGCCGGAGCGTAGTCCTTTCCATTAATCCTCAACTTATTGACAATATTAATATCCCTATCTTAAATCAAGTAAAAAATAAAAAAAAGATTAATATACATGCATTTTAATTTCCTTATAGACGTGCACGGTTCAGCTATATATGGTGTTATCAATAGCATGGATGACTCTGTGCTATGGATCAATTTATTTATTTTCTTAGTTTAAATAGTTATTTTGAACTGCTCAATATGATCTTCATAGACAATTACTTCTACACCAAAATTTTTATCTTTTATTATTCTTTAAATATTTAGAAAGTCAATCCATGCTATATATATATATATATATATATATATATATATATGAGTAGAGATACCGTGAACTTAATCTCACGTAGGTCTTTTCGTGAGCTTACTCAAAAAGTATATCAAATCATCTCTAAATTTTAATTTATGGTGCTCATTAAATTTTTTATATGAAAATCTTCTGGGTTGAAAAAATTTACAGTATTTTGAGCTTTCTAAGTCATGTTTTTTTCTTTCTTTTTTTTTAAAAATCAGCTATAAAAATAAAAATTTGGATTGGTTTGAACATTACTTTTAAAAATTAAAAACGGTGACTTAAAATGCACAAAACACTTCAAATTTTTGCATCCCATAAGATTTTCATATAAAGAATTTAATGAGCATGATAAATTAAAATTTGAAAATGATTTAATATATACTTTTTGAGTTAAGCTAACTGAAGGTCTCCGTGAGCTTAAACTCACGGTATATTTACTCTCTCTATATATATCTCTCTCTCTCTCTCTCTATATATATATATATATATTGAGAGAGAAAATTATGTTATGGTGAGTCACGAAGTAGAAAATGTATTTTGCGTTTTATGCCGTATCTCTCGTTTTTGAATTCGAAATATTAATCCGGCCGTTGAAAATAATTTTCATATTAAAATATAATTAAAGACTAATTTTTTTTTATCATTATTCATAATAAATAGAAATATAAAGAAATAATTTTAATTGTGAAATTTGTCCAAATCATGTGTATATTTTATTATCCGGGGGGTTCACATATTTAAGACTCAATAAAAAATTTAAAAGTTGGAGTTAGATAGTTTAGAGCTTCATCTAAACTAGCTGTCGCAACAAATGTTTTTTTTTTTTGCAAAAGTATTATTTCACAATAACGACTTAATTGTGTAACTGATTTTGTAAGGTAATTTTATTTTTCAGTCGAAAGACCATAATTCTATAAAAATAACTCATTCAAGTTGAATAATAAAATATTATACAAAATTGTAAGTTCATGAATAATTATCAATTATAATATCTGTATATTCGTTCCGTAATATTAATTACTTTGAACATACATATCATATATAAACAACTCAACTAATATTTAAAATATTAAATTAATAATAGTACTTATTGAATATGTTATCGCGGAGTGGGAATAAAAAGGACAATTCCGCACATAAACAGGACAATCATCAACGCAAAGAGGATCCCGATTGTTAGGGTTAGAGTTTGGCGAGGCGAGGGTCGGGGGAGGCCTCCGCACGGCCTCCCCGACGGATCTAGGGTTTTCAGATGGAGAGAGCAAGAGGTAGTAGAAGCTGTTGGAAACTCAAAATGTTATTTCTCTCTCTTTCAATTTTGTCCATTACAAATAAGTATATAAATAAAGATACACGCCCAGCGAGCCACAAAATAATTCGGGCCATATTCTAACAATCTCCACCTTAGACCGAATTGTGCCTAAAATAAACTAAACATAAAACTAATCTAAATAAAATATTTAAAAATATAAAGATACAACTAGCAAAAGCTAGCAACAAAAGTTAGCACAAGACTAAAATCAAGAATCACAAAACCCCATCAAAATCCACCTTAGCCAAAATTATGCTCTAAGTAAACATTACTAGACCAAGTACAACGAACACAACACCGAAAAAAGAGTAGAACCTTCATGCAATCCGAACTAGACTCAACGCCTTCATAGCCTCAAATGATTGCCACAAACTCGATCTCGATGATTGGCCAACGATGAATAAAGAGTTAAAATCCAAATTGTACAACCTCCCGAGTGACAATGACATAGTCTCAAGATACAATATCCGTATCCATACAACCCATTAGGTGACAAAAGCTTCAAATCACATGAAACACATACATCCCCAAATCCGGGACAACAATGGTACCAATCCAAATCTCCAAATTCCATGGAGCATCAACATCCCAAAACCGGAACAACAAAAGTACCATCAACAACACTAACAAAAACTATGTCAAGTCAGAACATTCGATCATACCTACTATCACTCCTTCAAAATCAAAATGAAGGTCACAATCAACATCCAAGTACACAAACCACAAAAGGATAATTGATGTCAAGCTCTCATAATACATAACTCAAAACAACACAACTCCACTTTCTTGATGGTTGTCTCAACTCCTTAATGGTCGGCTAAAATGCACGATCTCATGCCTTAACACCAACCCAATAAACGTTGAACTCAATCCCTAAGGTGATAAATGTTTGGTATCACAAGAGAGCATAAATATATAACCGATAAGGCACACACATAAGGTTCCAATGGTGCTACAAAAGGCTATTTGAAGGTTCATCCGAAAAACAAGACAAGCTCTAATCACAACTATCATCACAAACCTCAAGTTCAACAAAACACCAATACCCGATTCACTAACTGCTAATTCAACGAAACACTACATCAAATCCAGAAACACTAGAATCACATAAATCTCACTAAATGATAAAAAATCTGAATAAAAAACAGAAATACTCACCATTCAAACCAGAAGTGAGAGTCTACTCACACGATGCATGAAGTCTTGAGGTGAGCCAAGTAATGTATAACAGATTGGGAAGGAAACAACTCAGTGCACAATCTATGGTAGAATTATTCATGACAAATGAGCTTGTTAAATGACCCAAACACATATCAAGTTCTTCATCAAAACACAAATGCCAACATATTAAAAAATTCCCAAACACATATCAAGTTCTTCATCAAAACTGGGAGGTGCCTCACTCCCGTCAAACACGGAACATCCGCCATGCATCATAATCATCACCATGGAAACATCGACCTCAAAGATAATTATTGCATAAAATAACTTATCTGTAAATCAGCTCAATTGGGAAACACAATCACAATGTCCCGAAATAAAACCTTAAGAAACCTCCATGAACAACTCATAGTTTTTAAACTCTTGGAGCTAAACAAAACTCACCCAAATTACCATATCAACCCTTCAACCAATATTCAAATCAAATATCCGTCACAAATAGTTTCATCTTCATCTCCAAAATCACAAACACAAATTAACAGATTCTTCAAACAATTATCAAATTCTCGGATTCACAAAAATTTTCAATTAATCAAACCCAATCACCAACTTAATTAAGACAAATGATCAAACTAACCAATTTGATCACTTGACAATACTAAACCTTAATGATTTGATTTGGCAAAACTAAGTTGGTACTGTATAAATGGAGACAGAATGGGCTCGTACCAGGCAACAAGCAAATCCCAAAGTTTAATATTTGTCACCTAGTGTTTGCGTGGTGTATAACCCAACTCAAAGACAATTTGATGTCCGGTGTATGCGCGCTCCAATCGGCCTCACGAACCGAGATGAAACGCTGTCCACCGACGCGCTCACAAGATAAATCACATCTCGCCAAATCCGATCTTCACAATGCTCACCAAAACAAAATCGCCGAGCGATGATTGAGCAAACACACAACGAGGGAACAAACCAGACTAAACGAACAACAGCAAAAATGACGACGAAACTTGGTCAAGACACAAAATCACGAACCAAAGGTGCTCGATACCGCTTGTTAGCGCGGAGGGCCCAAACAGTCAATGACCGCAACAAAGAGGACAATCAAGCGCTCAAGCGGGATCGCGATTGTTAGGGTAAAAGTTTGGCGAGGCGAGGGCCGGGGAGGTCGATGCACGGATCCCCGACGATTTAGGATTTTCGGATGGAGAGAGCAAGATACAATAGAAGTTGCTGAAAACTCAAAATGTTATTTCTCTCTTTCATTTTTGTCCATTACAAATAAGTATATAAATAAAGATACAAGCCCAACGGACCACAAAACAATTCGGTTATATTCTAACATAATATTTAATGGATTTTTTATTCATCTTACTTTGTATCTATTTGCTAATCCAAAAAATCATAAATACATTTCTAAAATATGTATGTAAATCGATTCATGCTTAATCTAATCATTACGTTATGAAATAATGCCCATTGATAGCCCTTCGCAACTCCTCATCTTCTTTTATGTTGTGCAGTACACGAATGGGTAGTTTAATTTGTAGAAAGAGATAATTAGAAATTAATGCTGAACGAATCTTGACTCAATAATGTCAACGCAGTGCTCTGTTTTGCGACGGACAAATTAAAAATTCAACTGCTATTTTCAAATATATTTAATTTAGAAAAATGATTACATTCGTATGAAATAAAAAATAATTGTTTTTATCTAAAACTAAATAATATAACATTTTAAATTAATTAGTCATATGTACTAAAATAATCTAAATGATTTTATCTCCAATGCATGTAGAGATAAATTCTGAAAATTTTAAAATTTCTTTTCAAACAACTGAACATTATGAATACTATTGTCTTTAACTTTTATTAGATCATATAAATTATTAAATATGTCGCACAACTTCAAAATTTTAAATTATTAAATTCTAAATAAAAATTTTCTTCTAGAGTTTCTAAAAGCAAAACATTTCAAATGAATAAATTCTTTTAGAATAAGAAAGGCGAAACATGGACAAAAAAAATGAAAAGATTAAAAAATAAAAAATCTATTGTACCGTTGTCAATAAAAAGCGCCTCCACTTGTTAATAAAATAAAAAATAAAAAGTCCAAATTTCTTATTCAATGCACGGCCTAGGAAGTGTTAAGAACTAAAGTGATTAGAATATGTAATTAGTCTGAGAAAGTATTCATCATACGCTCTTAATGGGGAATAGTGCCAACGATACTGTTGATACCAACGGTAAATAACGTTACCGTTACATCCATATGTATATATAGCTCCTTTAGCATTTTTTGCCATTGTAACAATTAATTCACTGATAATAATAAATGTATTATCAAATCATCAATACTGTTCTATTAATTTCACATGGTATTAGAGCAACGTTTTAGTAAAACTCATTCCGCAACAATAACAGTCAGAGTCATTCAAATTAATAATACCAGAAGGGCCAACCTGCCAGTGAGTAATCAATTACTCACAAAGGCAAGAAAATTCTCTTATAAACCATTTCATACTAGAAACAAGCTCTAGCTCGACAGTAACAAAAAAAAACCAGCAAAATCATACCACTGTCAGCATGACGGACGAGAATCTCATCTTTCAATTTAACCCAAATCCAAATCAAAGCTCAACAAACCTGAGAACTAATACCGATTTCAATTTTTCTCTAAAATTAACCAATGTTCCACTAAATGGGAGAAATTACATTCAATGGGCCAAGACAATAAAAGTCACATTAAAAGGCAAAGGGTTGCTTGGTTTCATCAATGAAAATAAAATCCGACCACAGATGGGAGCCAAAGAACAAGAGGATTGTGATATAATGGATAGCCAAGCTATGACATTAATCACCAACTCTCTAGAACCTCAATTATCTGAGACTTTCTGTTACTATGAAACAACAACAAAATTATGGCAAAAAATTGAAAATCAATACAACAATCAAAAGAGGCACTCTCAAATCTTTCATCTCAAGTAAGAAATTGTAAAAAATTTACAAGAATTCCGAGATGTACCCACATTGATCGGGCATGTTAGAGCAAAATACGAAGAACTCAAGCTCTATCGACCAAATACCACTGACCTGAAAGTGCTCCAAGAGAGAGATGAAATGGATCGCATTTATACCTTCCTGGCTGCCTTAGAACCAAGCTACGAGCCAATCAGGGTTCAGATATTACTCTCAACAGAGAAACTATCATTTGAGACAAAGGATGCACCCAAGTTTGACAAGAAGCTCTAAGGCGAGTTGAGATGGGAACCCACAACTTGAACCCAAAGCCGAGGGCCACTCCTTCTCACTCATCACTTAAACTCAAGCAAGGGCCGAAACCAAAGGGCCTCGAAAGAGGTGCTCACACCGCAATAAGGATGGCCACAATCAAGAGAGATGTTGGATACTACATCAAGATCTTCGCCAAGGAAAAACCAAGGGGAGGGTGCCAATAAGAAGGCGATTTTGAAAACCCTAGAGCCGCAGAAGAGAGGATTTCTCTCGCGCAGAAGACGCGAGCGAAAAGGAGAACAAAGGGAGCAAATGGCGCGAGGACAAACTCGAGAAATGAGTCAAATAGGCTGGATCACCTTGAGGCGAAGCTAGCAAAGCTTATCAGCGAAAAAGGTTCATCTAAATCCATCGGCTCAATAAATGAGTCTAACCATTTAATAAATGCATCCAACCAGAAATTGTCTCACAATACCAAAAAATGCACCAAAAATTCCACTAATCAGAGGGTGTTTCATAACACCAAAAATTACACCAGAATTTCTGCTAATATTAATTGTTCAACTCTAGGACTTAGAACAAATACCATGCAAAATTGTACAAAATGGGTCATTGACTCCGGTGCAATCGATCACATGACTGGTAATCAAGAATTATTAAATAATTATCAGAAAATTTATGTTGATCAATTCTTTACGGTTGCCAATAATGATAAAATTAAAATCAAGGGTTGGGACATAATTAGTATTTTTACAAAGAGATATATTCAGGATGTATTCCCTGTTGATAATTGCTCAATAAACCTTTTGTCTATTAGCAAGTTTTCAAAGGATTTAAATTGTGCCAACGGGTCTATTAGAACCAACGGTACTATTGGTACCAATGATAAATAACGTTACCGTTGCATCCATATGTATATATAGCTCTTTTAGCGTTTTTTGCCATTGTAATAATTAATTTACTAATAATAATAAAGTTATTATCAAATCATCAATATTGTTCTATTAATTTCACAAGAAGAAGTTCGATCTCTACGAACTATTCTTACCTTATGTTCCATCTGTGTAAGACGCGTGTATCTTTTATCCTTTGCCCAATTGCTCGAGTAGATAAAGTTTGATGAGTTATTCCACACGGCCATGGGGGCAGGGCAGCGTGTGCTGAAGACCATAGAATTCTGCCTTGTTATATCACATTCTTGGTTTTTAAGTTGGCACAATATGTATAATCAATTAATCAATATTTTGAAATGCAGTCTCGGCGCATATGTGACTGCATATATTTGCGCCCGCATATAATATAATTATGTGATGGCCAGATCGTACTCAAAATAATATATGATTTTGATATATATATATATATTGGGCGACTTGGTATGTGATCTATGCCATCCATTATGCAGTATTATAATAAAAAAAATTAAAAAAATGTGCTAGTGTACTATATATATTTTGCTGGAGAAGCTGGAATTTGAACTTTATATTGACTTCTGAAAGGATTCGAGTATGCTATTTTAAAATATATTGAAGAAAAAAGTTAATTTTAAATAGACAATGTACTCTGATTGGCTCATCGATTCGAGTACATCATGCAATCGTTGAGTATGGACATTAAAAACAGACAAATAATGGACATTTCTATTTGTAAAGAGACAATATTTATCTGACAAATAATGACATAATCAATGCCTAGCTAGGAAAAATATCTCTCATATTTGATAATCACTGGACAAAGCTTTGCAGCGGTCAGAGTTATTAACAATGGTGATATGTCATAGGTTTGTTAGACATAAAAATAAAATATCAAAGTGCTTTGTTGAGTTTGTGCAAATTGAAACAATATTAAGCAAATATCCCACTAACTTAACTATTGTACTCTTTTTAACGGATGAGACTGAGAAAATTGGAACTTCATTCGTACCAGAGACATGTGGACAAGAAAATATAGTTCTAAATATTAAAATGTAATATAAGAACTCTCCCTATTTTTTTCCAAAAAAATGGAACACTCCCAACAATATGAAAGACACATGTTATCAAGTGACACCGTTTATCATTTACACGGGCAAATCTTATTTTGATCAGTACCTGCTGGGTTATTGTAAGTGGTAACGAATATTTTTCAATTTAAATCTTAAATATGAACGAATATTTTAATTTAAATTTTTGAATTGCGTACGTAAGAAGTCTCTTTCCAAATACAAAACGATTCGGAAACGCACGTGCCACAGACCATGGAAATTGGAAATTAATTCATTTGGAACAACTGCTACTTATTCTACTAAATTATTTAAAATGGCCATGAATGTTTGACTTGACGAAGAAGCACGACCAGCCGCTACAGAAGGTTGTACAAACATATTTATCCGTAGAATAAAAATTAATAATTCCTTAGTGCCAAAACAAAATATTTATTTTTGAAATATTCTTCCAAAAGACCTGATCAACAGCGTTACCTATAAATACGCACATGGCCAACACTTCTCATCACATAGCCACTGATCAACTCTTAATTAGTTCTTTCTCAATAATAGTTACAAAATCAACTCTCAATAAGCTTCCATCACGCTCTCACATTCCCACTCTCGTAAGTCATAACAATGACCTCTTCTTCTAAATTTGCTTGGTTCGCCATTGCAATGCTCTTGGCATTCTCTCTAGAGCATTGTCAAGCTTCTGGTCTGACATCAAACTACTATGATTATACATGTCCTCAAGCCCTTCCAATCATTCGAAGAGCAATACATGATGCTATTGCTAAAGAGTTCCGAATGGCCGCCTCTCTCATTCGGCTTCACTTTCATGACTGTTTTGTTCAGGTAATTTATCCTGAGATTCACATATCAATTCGGTGGATCAATTTATTTGTTACTGATATGCATCCAATAAAACACCTCATTTCAATTAATTCTTAAATCTAAAATAAGTAGACGTGATACAAGCATAATTGACAATGTTATACTAAAAGCAAATTTAATTATAACATCAACACTTATTATTCATATAATTAGTTGGTTGTTTTTGGAAGAAAAATCTAAAAGCATGATTATCTTTCACTCTGAATTACTAGGGATGTGATGGATCGGTTCTCCTGAAAGACACTCCATGGTTCACAGGCGAGCAGACTGCGCGTCAAAACAACAACTCCATCAGGGGAATGGAAATCATTGATGCAGCCAAGGCGGCAGTGGAGACAGTTTGCCCAGGAGTTGTCTCATGTGCAGATATCCTTGCACTTGCAGCTAGAGACTCTTCAGAGTATGTGAATGGACCAACATGGACGGTTAAGCTGGGGAGAAGGGATTCGACCACAGCAAATAAGGATTTAGCAAGCTCTGATTTGCCACTCACTACTGCAACTGTTGGTGAACTGATTGCAAATTTCTCAAAAAAGGGTCTGAATGTTACGGACATGGTTGCACTGTCAGGTATATATGAGCTAAAAAATATGTTAGTAGATTCAAATATTGAGAAATTTTGTTTGTTGAAATGTTCACATTTAATTTCATTCCTGTTTACGTAATTAACTTGCTCGCCATTATCACATTCCAGGTGCGCACTCAATCGGTCAGGCTGCTTGTCGGACTTTCAGGGGCCGTATATACAATGATACCAATATCGATCCAGGATTTGCTATGCACCGGAGACGCACTTGCCCATCCAACAATGCTGGAAGTGCAAACTTGGCACCACTTGACCCCGCTACACCATACGTACTTGACAACAGGTACTACAAAATTTTGATGCAGAGAAGGGGGTTATTGCAATCTGACCAAGTGTTGTTCAACGGCGGCGCTACCGATTACATCGTAGACAGATATCGTAAGGATCAGTCCTCCTTTTATGCAGATTTTGCTGCTGCAATGGTGAAGATGGGAGATATCGACCCGCTAACTGGTTCAACAGGGCAGATAAGAAGGATCTGCAGTGCGATTAATTGATGTGCATCTGATGTTATATTTATGATTTGCTGATGGGTCTCTTCATCTCTGTTATATTTTGTTTTGTCCATTCATTTATTCCTGTGTATTTGTATGTATTGAAATCCTTTAAAAAATGCTTTGTGAAGGAGTAAATAAAAAGAATAATGACTCCTAAGTGTAAGGAAATCTACAAGAAATAAAATATTTCTCTAATTAATTCAGCCTTGTAAAATGAAGACTTTTATTCTGGTTTTTTTATAGTTTTTGCTTGGTATATTTTCTTAATTCTTATATAACTTGTTGGTTATAGATGTTAAGGTTTTGCAAATAAAAAAAATTTCGAAGGACATTGTCTAAAACTGAATATTATTATTTTTTGAGAGAAAAATGAGTGCTTAGCTCTAATTTATGTCCTTAAAAACTTGAACCCATGAACTTTTGAAACTAATCCTAATTAGTTACCCCCAAAACTACTAAGTTATTTGCTCGGAAATAAGAGAATTCCTTATTCCTTGTTCCTTTTGTGTTTATAATTTCTTAACTAACTCCGAGTTGAATGGACATCCGCGCGTTTTCCCCGTTTTGTGTCCAACTTGCAAAATTTAACAATTGAATCACAACATGTGGCTCGAATATATAATTGATTCTATTGAGTTTGCTGCTAGTAGTTAAAATTGAATGAGATAAGTTGAAATAAAATATTAATGTGTATCAAACACAAATCTTTTTCGAAGAAATTATTATTTATTAGAGACTAAATAAAAGTCAGCTATAAGAACAACATTGGACGGTTCTATCTGATCTATTGAGAAACAGGGACATTTCTTTATTTTTGATAATATAAACTTTAATGTGTTCATACTAATTATCTGATTTAAAAAAACATTTGTAGTAAAATATATTAAATTAAAGCTAACGCTTCTATTTGTCTTCTGATGTTAACATGAAAAATATAACACCAAATTTGGCAGAAGAAGAAGAGAGAATAGTACTTCTTAAACTAGAGCATACATATTTAATTATTCAGATTTCAAACTTGTAATTTTCCACACCGGAGCGTAGTCTTTGCAATTAGATCAAACGCTAATCCTCAACTTATTGACAATATTGATATCCCTATCTTAAATCAAGTCAAAAATTAAAAAAAATGATAGAAAAATATTAATATACATTCATTTTAATTTCCTTATAGACGTGCAGTGTATAGTTCAGCTATATATAGTGTTATTAATGGCATAGATGACTCTGTGCTATGGATCAATTTATTTATTTTCATAGTTTAAATAGTTATTTTGAACTGCTCAATATGATCTTTATAGATAAATTACTTCTACACCAAATTTTTTATCTTTTATTATTCTTTAAATATTTAGAAAGTCATCCTATGCGATGGTTGAGCAAACGCATAGTGACGAACAAACCAAACTGAACGAACAACAGCAAAGACGATGATGAAACTTGGCTGAAGACATAAAATCACGAATCAGTGCTCTGATACCAGTTTGTTAGCGCGGATGGCCCTAAACAAGACAATGTGCGTCACAAAGAGGACAATCAAGCGCTCAAGCAGGATCACGATTGTTAGAGTATGAGTTTGACGGGGCGAGGGTCATGGGAGGCCGCCGCATGACATCCCGACGGATCTAGGGTTTTCAGATGGAGAAAGCAAGAGATAGTACAAGCTGCTGGAAAGTCAAAATGTTATTTCTCTCTTTCATTTTTATCCATTACGAATAAGTATATAAATTAAGAAACAAGCACAGCGGGCCACAAAATAATTCGGGCCATATTATAATGGATTTTAAATAACATAATATTTAATGGATTTTTTATTCATCTTGCTTTGTATCTATTTGCAAATCCAAAAAATCATAAATACATTTCTAAAATCTGTATTTAAATCGATTCATGCTTAATCTAATCATTACGTTATGAAATAATGCCCATTGATAGCCCTTCGCAACTCCTCATCTTCTTTTATGTTGTGCAGTACACGAACGGGTAGTTTAATTTGTAGAAAGAGATAATTAGAAATTAATGCAGCACGAATTGATTCAATAATGTCAACGCAGTGCTCTGTTTTGCGACGGACAAATTGAAAATTCAACTGCTATTTTAAAATAAATTTAATTTAGAAAAATGATTACATTCATATGAAATAAAAAATAAAGATTTTTTTATCTAAAACTAAATAATATAACATTTTAAATTAACTTTAAATTAATTAGTCATATGTACTAAAATAATCTAAATGATTTTATCTCCAATACATCTATAGACAAATTCTGAAAAATTTTAAATTTATTTTCAAACAACTGAACATTATGAATATTACTGTGTTTAACTTTTATTATATCTTATAAATTATTAAATATGTTGCACAACTTCAAAATTTTAAATTATTAAAGTCTAAATAGAATTTTTCTTCTAGAGTTTTTCAATGCAAAACATCTCAAATGAATAAATTCTTTTAGATTAAAAAAGGTGAAACATGGACAAAAAAATGAAAAGATTAAAAAAACTATTGTACCATTGTCAACAAAAAGCGCCTCCACTTGTTAAAAAAATAAAAATAAAAAGTCCAAATTTCTTATTCAAGGCACGACCTAGGAAGTGTTAAGAATAGAGTGATTAGAAGATGTAATTAGCTTTAGAAACTATTTATCATACGCTCTTAATGAGGAATGGTGTCAATGGGTCTATTAGAGTCAATGGTACTGTTGGTACCAACGATAAATAACGATATTGTCGCATCTATATGTATATATAGATCATTTAGTGTTTTTTGCTATTCTAATAATTAATTCACTTATAATAATAAAGCTATTATAAAATCATCAATACTGTTCTATTAATTTCACATAGTATCATAACAGCGTCCAGTAAAACTCATTCCGCAACAACAACAATCAGAACCATTGAAATCAATAATACCAAAAGGGCCAACCTGCCAGTGAGTAATTAATTACTCATAAAGGCAAGAAAATTCTCTCATAAACCATTTCATACCAGAAACAAGCTCTAGCTCGATAGTAACCAAAAAAACAGCAAAATCATACCACAGTCAGCATGACGGAAGAGAATCTCATGTTTCAATTTAACCCAAGTCCAAATCAAAGCTGAGAACTAATACCGATTTATAGAGAGTTGGTGATTAATGTACTCTGATGGGCTCATCGATTCGAGTACATCATGCAATCGTTGAGTATGGACATTAAAAACAGACAAATAATGGACATTTCTATTTGTAAAGAGACACAATATTTATCAGACAAATAATGACATAATCAATCCCTAGCTAGGAAAAATCTCTCTTATATTTGATAATCATTGGACAAAGCTTTGCAGCGGTCAGAGTTATTAACAATGGTGATATTTCATAGGTTTGTTAGACATAAAAATAAAATATCAAAGTTCTCTGTTGAGTTTGTGCAAATTCAAAACAATATTAAGCAAATATCCCACTAACTTAACTATTGTACTCTTTTTAACTGATTAGACTGAGAAAATTGGGACTTCATTCGTACCAGAGACATGTGGACAAGGAAATATAGTTCTAAATATTAAAATGTAATATAAGAACTCTCCCTATTTTTTTTTCCACAAAAATGGAACACTCCCAACAATATGAAAGACACATGTTTTCAATTTCAATCTTAAATATGAACGAATATTTTAATTTAAAAGTTTGAACTGCGTACGTAAGAAGTCTCTTTCCAAATCCAAGACGAGTCGGACGCACGTGCCACAGACCATGGAAATTGGAAATTAATTCATTTGGTAAAACTACTACTTATTCTAATAAATTATTTAAAATGGCCATGAATATTTGACTTGACGAAGAAGCACGACCAGCCGCTAGAGCATTGTACAAACATATTTATCCGTAGAAAAAAAAAAGATTAATGAAATATTCTTCCAAAAGACCTGATCAACAGCGTTACCTATAAATACACACATGACCAACACTTCTCATCACATAGACACTGATCAACTCTTAATTAGTTCTTTCTCAATACTAGCTACAAAATCAACTCTCAATAAGCTTCCATCACGCTCTCACATTCCCACTCTCGTAAGTCATAACAATGACCTCTTCTTCTAAATTTGCTTGGTTCGCCATTGCAATGCTCTTGGCGTTCTCTCTAGAGCATTGTCAAGCTTCTGGTCTGACATCAAACTACTATGATTATACATGTCCTCAAGCCCTTCCAATCATTCGAAGAGCAATACATGATGCTATTGCTAAAGAGCTCCGAATGGCCGCCTCTCTCATTCGGCTTCACTTTCATGACTGTTTTGTTCAGGTAATTTATCCAGAGATTCACATATCAATTCGGTGGATCAATTTATTTGTTACTGATATGCATCCAATAAAACACCTCATTTCAATTAATTCTTAAATTTAAAATAAGTAGACGTGATACAAGCATAATTGACAATGTTATACTAAAAGCAAATTTAATTATAACATCAACACTTATTATTCATATAATTAGTTGGTTGTTTTTGGAAGAAAAATCTAAAAGCATGATTATCTTTCACTCTGAATTACTAGGGATGTGATGGATCGGTTCTCCTGAAAGATACTCCATGGTTCATAGGCGAGCAGACTGCGCGTCAAAACAACAACTCCATCAGGGGAATGGAAATCATTGATGCAGCCAAGGCGGCAGTGGAGACAGTTTGCCCAGGAGTTGTCTCATGTGCAGATATCCTTGCACTTGCAGCTAGAGACTCTTCAGAGTATGTGAATGGACCAACATGGACGGTTAAGCTGGGGAGAAGGGATTCGACCACAGCAAATAAGGATTTAGCAAGCTCTGATTTGCCACTCACTACTGCAACTGTTGGTGAACTGATTGCAAATTTCTCAAAAAAGGGTCTGAATGTTACGGACATGGTTGCACTGTCAGGTATATATGAGCTAAAAAATATATTAGTAGATTCAAATATTGGGAAATTTTATTTGTTGGAATGTTCACATTTAATTTCATTCCTATTTACATAATTAACCTGCTCGCCATTATCACATTCCAGGTGCGCACTCAATCGGTCAGGCTGCTTGTCGGACTTTCAGGGGTCGTATATACAATGATACCAACATCGATCCAGGCTTTGCTATGCATCGGAGACGCACTTGCCCATCCAACAATGCTGGAAGTGCAAACTTGGCACCACTTGACCCCGCTACACCATACGTACTTGACAACAGGTACTACAAAAATTTGATGCAGAGAAGGGGGTTATTGCAATCTGACCAAGTGTTGTTCAACGGGGGCGCTACCGATTACATCGTAGACAGATATCGTAAGGATCAATCCTCCTTTTATGAAGAGTTTGCTGCTGCAATGGTGAAGATGGGAGATATCGACCCGCTAACTGGTTCATCAGGGCAGATAAGAAGGATCTGCAGTGCGATTAATTGATGTACATCTGAAGTTATTTTTATGATTTGCTGATGGGTCTCTTCATCTCTGTTATATTTTGTTTTGTCCATTCATTTATTCCTGTGTATTTGTATGTATTGAAATCCTTTAAAAAATGCTTTGAGGGAGTAAATAAAAAGAATAATGACTCCTATGTGTAAGGAAATCTACAAGAAATAAAACATTTCTCCAATTAATTCAGTCTTGTAAAATGAAGACATTTATTTTGCTTTTTTATTGTTTTTGTTGGTATTTTTTCTTAATTCTTATATAGTTTGTTGGTTATAAATGTTATAGTTTATTTATTCATTTATTCCTGTGTATTTCTTTGTATTGAATTCCTTTCAAAGAAATTCTTTGGCGGAGTAAATAAAAACAGTAATTTCTCCTAAGTGTAAGTAAATCTAGAGGAAATAATAACATTTCTCCAATTAATTCAGTCCTATAAAATGAAGACCTTTATTCTGCTTTTTAATGTTTTTTTATTGTTATAGCTTCTCAATTTTTATATAATTTGCTGGATGTAAATTTTAAGTTTTTCAAAATAAAAAATATTTCTTGGGAAGCTAATGTTTTCATACAAATCATGTGATTAAAAAAAACATTGCTGTAAATGTATTAAATTAAAGCTAACGCTTCTACTGTCTTCTGATGTTAACATGAAAATATAACACTAAATTTGGCAGAAGAAGAAGAGAGAAGAGCACTACTGCTTATACTAGAGCATGCATATTGACTATCTAAAATCATTTATCGTTTCTCGAATCATAATTTATCAATTTTCTCACTTAGGAGAATTGTCAAGAGTCAATGTTTGATGTTTTCAACTAAATAATGCGTTTCCAGGTACTGGATACTGTATACTTTTACCACGAATAAATGTGCGTTGCAGCTCTTGTTAATGGATATTTTGTAATTTTGTATAAATCACATGTATATTTTATTGTCTGTGGGAGATCACAGATTTTAGACTTATATAAAAATTCTTTTATGAACATTTAAAAGTTAGATTATTTAGACTTTAATCTTAAAAAAAAAGTGTATATTTCGGCTGAATCAAACGTCTCTCACATTAAAACATTATTTGGGTGAGAAATGGTTGTCGCAACAAATTTTATTTTGCAAAAAAAAATAAGCGGTAATAAGTGGATTTGACGGCTGCAAATATTAAATAACTAATATAAATATTTAGGATATCAATTATGATATATGTATATCTGCTCCATAATATTAATTAATTTGAACATACATAACATAACAATATGATCAACCCAAATTATATTTAAAATATTAAATTAATAATAACACATTGAATATTTAATAAATTTTAGATTCACGTCTTGCAGTATCTATCTGCCAATCCAAAAAATCATAAATACATTTTTAAAATCAGTATGTAAATCGGTTCATGCTTAATCTAATCATATTAGATTATGAATGTCCATTGATAGCGCTTCGCAAGTCCTCATCCTCCTCTTTTATGTTGTTCACGGAAGGATAGTTAAAAGAGAGGGGATCCATTAACAATGAATTATTTCAATAATCTCGACAATAAACTTCTAAATAAATATAAAAAAATTTTAAAAATAAAATAAAATTATAGATGTATTCTTCTAAGTTTAGATTGATTGTCATTCAAATTTCATGCAATTTCATTATCGTTTAATAGTCCATCAAAGACCGTTAAATTGAAACCGTTGTAAATTATATTAAAATATGATGGTCTTTGATGGACTATCAAACGATAATGAAAATACATAAAATTTAAATGATTATCAATCAAAAGGTAGAAGAATACATCTATTAATTTTTTTTTATTTCTAAGATTTTTTTTTTATATTTTTTAGAGATTTATTATCAAGGTTATCAAAATAATTCATTGTCAACTCAACCCTTCTCTACTTAAAAATCCTACTCTGCGGTTGTCAACAAAATTGGCCTCCACTTGTTAGGAAACAAATACAAAAAAAAAAGGTCAAATTTCTTATTCAAGGCACGGCCTAGGAAGCAGCTCAATCTCTATGAACTATTCTCACCTTATGTTCCATCTGCGTAAGACGCGTATATCTTTTATCCTTTGCCCAAATGCTGGTGTAGATAAAGTTTGATGAGTTGCTTCACGGCCATAAGGGTCAGGGGAGCGTGTGCCGAAGACCATGAAATTCTGCCTTATATATCACTTTATTGGTTGTTTAATTAAGTTGGCACAACTGCCACAGTATATGTAATCAATTAGTCACCAAAAAACCAAAAAGGGCTATGAGCATTTCACTTAGACGAAGTAATATAATTTAAGCAACTGATACGAAAGGAGAACCGGCTTTTGATTTAGTAACAAAAGATAATGTACTTTTCGTGTGGAAGATTATTAGTTCGAAATTCGAATGAGAAGTCATTATAGATAATTATGAAATTTAAAAACTTACCTCTCATTTTTTTCAACAAAAAAAAGCATATGAAAATTTTTACATATCTTCATCATTAGCTAAAATATTAATTAATTAATTGAAAATATTTGAATGCCTCATCGTAATGTCTCCCAATGTCTCTATGACATATGACAAAAGGACCCCTAACAAATAAAAATTTGTTGGTCCCACATGTAAGTGAAAGTAGATAAAGAGAAGGGACAAAACAAGGGGTAATGTATCAGCGTACCAATAAAAAATAATAATTGAAACATTCTTACAAGACCTGGGTTAAAGTTGAAAATTAATTGTTGAAGCATTCTTCCCGAGACTTGATCAAAGAATGGGGAACCCTATAAATAAACATATGACACATCAGTTCTCGTCATGAATCCACTGATCAACTATTAATGAGCTTTTCTTCACAAAATAGTTACAAACTGATCAACTGTCAATTCTCATAAATCACACTGTCTTAATAACAATGGGCTCTTCTTCTAAATTTGCTTGGATTACCATTGCAATGCTCTTGGTATTCTCTCGGGAGCATTGTCAAGCTTCCCTGACATCTAACTACTATGATTATACATGTCCCAAAGCCCTTCCAATCATTCTCAGAGCAATACAAGATGCTATTGCTAAAGAGCTCCGAATGGCCGCCTCTCTCATTCGCCTTCACTTTCATGACTGTTTTGTCCAGGTAATTTATGATGAGATTCGCATATTAATTCAGTAGGATCAATTCTATTTGTTACTGATATTCAACCAATTCCAATGACACAGCACATTTTAAGCTTATAGATATTTTAGTACTGAAATCTAAAATACATGTATAACACAAACACTTATGGTTCATGTAAGTCGTTAATTTTGGAATATAATTTAAAGAAATTAGTATCATTGACTCTGAATTACTAGGGATGTGATGGATCGGTTCTTCTGAAAGACACTCCATGGTTCATAGGCGAGCAGAGTGCGTTTCAAAACAACAACTCAATAAGGGGAATGGAAATCATTGATGCTGCAAAGATGGCAGTGGAGGCTGTTTGCTCAGGAGTCGTCTCATGTGCAGATATCTTTGTACTTGCGGCTAGAGATTCTTCTGAGTATGTTAACGGATCAACATAGACGGTTAAGCTGGGGAGAAGGGAGTCAACCACAACAAAACAAGGATTTAGCAACGACTGATTTGCCACTCAATTATGATAATCTTGATCAGCTGATTGCAAAATTTACAAGAAAGGGTCTGAATGCTAAGGAAATGGTTACACTATCAGGTATATATGAGCTAAGAAATATGTTAACGGATTAAAATTTATTGAGAAATTTTGTTTGTTGAAATATTCTCATTTAATTCTTGTCCTTTGTAATTAACCTGCTAGGATTTTTACATTCCAGGTGCACACACTTGGAATGGTCAGGCTGCTTGTGCGATGTTCAGGGACCGTATATACAATGAGACCAACATCGATCCAGGCTTTTCTATGTACCAGAGACACAGTTGCCCATCTAACAATGTTGGAAATGCAAACTTGGCACCACTTGACCCTGCTACATCAAACGTACTTGACAATAGGTACTACAAAAATTTGATGCAGAGAAGGAGGTTATTGCACTCTGACCAAGTGTTGTTCAATGGGGGTGCTACCGATGGCATCGTAGCAAGCTATCGTAACGATCAGTCCTCCTTTTATGTAGATTTTGCTGCTGCAACGGTGAAGATGGGGGATATCAACCCCCTAACTGGTACATCAGGACAGATAAGAAAGATTTGCAGTGCCATTTACTAATCAATGTGCATTCCATAGTTATTTTGATAGATCAATGATCTTGATGAGTTGTTCTTCATCTCCTGCGATAATCTACCTTGTGCAATTGTGCTTAATTCATTCTTTTATTTTTTTTCTATATGTTTGTATTTACTGAATTATAATTAATCCAAGTGTAAGACAATTGAAAAGAAATCAAATATTTCTTCAATTTAATTCAATGTTATAAGGTGAAGCGCTCTTCTCTGCTTTTTTATGGTTTGGTTCAAATATTCCTCGTATGATTTTCCATTTGTACATGTTCAAGGATTTTTTTAACTAACGAAATTTCTCTTCCATTAGTTGTAAATTTGAAAAATCTGAAATTAATAATGAAGCGGACTTAAATTCAACTAACCAAATTTCTTTCACTCTTGTTCGAATACAGAGTGAACTCCTCTCTTGGTTTTGTCACATTTGCTCTCTAAATAAAGTTAAATTAATATATACAAATTACAGCATTTTCGCGTTGTGCCCAACTAACCGAATTATCTAGCAGAATCACAGCGTGATTCAAATATATATTGGTTCTATGGCTTGGGACTTCAGTGCATGCGTCCAACTCTTTCCGACAATTTTTAATACTGGTTACACACTTAATAAGAACATGCATGATATTTGTTAACAATCGCCAAGGACTGGTCATAATTCCGTAAAAACTGTGCCACGTCGTATCAAGTATTGGATGACGAGAGTCAACCATATATAAAATCAGTGCATAGAATAACTTGTAAACATAACCTCTTTTATTGAAATTGGAATTGTGCAAGTAAATTTTCTGTTAATTTTCAAGAAGTACATTGAAAATTTTGAAATACCCCAATCTAACACCCCCATTGTCCCAATTAACACTGTCAAAACAAGTCACTAAACGCAAAATTGTGTGGGTCCATGTATAAGTGGAGGGTCAATGAGAAGGCACAACAAGGGTACTGATATTTGTTAGGGTAAAAATGACGAGGTAAGGGCCGGGAGGCCGCTGCATGACGACCTTTTTGACTGATCTAGAGTTTCTGCTGAGAGCAAAAAAAACTTTCTAAAAGCTTAAATTGTTATTTCTCTCTTCTAATATCTATTATAAAGTAATAAATATATAAATAGAGATACAAGTTCAACATCTCACAAAATAATTCGGACCATATTCTAATAATCTCCATATTGGACCAAATTGTACTAAAAATAAACTAAACACAAAACTAACCTAAATAAAATGCTAAATATATAAAGATACAACTAGTAAGTTAGCACAATACTAGAATAAAGCATAATAATAACCCCATCAAATTTCATCTTAATCGAAATTATGCTCCAAGCAAATATTGTTAGACCAAACACAAATGAAAATAACACCGAAAGATGAATAATACATTCATGCAATCCGAGCGAGACTCAACACCTTCATAGTCTCAAATGATTGCCATAAACTCGAACTCGGTGATTGACTAACGATGAATAAAGGCTTAAAATCTAAATTGTACAACTTCCCGAGTGATAATAACATAGTCTCAAGATGTAATACCCGCATCCATACGACCAATTAAATGATAAAAACTTGAAATCATATGAAACACATCCTCAAATCCGGAATAATAATGTCACCAATCCAAATCTCCAAGTTCTATAAGCATCAACATTTCAGTGTCGGGACAACAAAAGTATCATCCACCACACTAATAAAAACTATGTCAAATCAAAACATTCGACCCACACCAAACATCACTCCTTCAAACCGAAATAGAGATCACAACCAACATTCAAATACCCAAATCATAAAGAGGTAAATGATTGCAAGCTCTCATAATACATAAACCAAACTAACACAACTCTACATTCGTGATGATTTTCTCAACTCCTTAATGGTTGGCTATAATACACAATATCATGCTTTAACCACCAATCTAATAAATATTGATATTAATCACTCAATCCCTAAGGTGATAAATATTTGATGTCACAAGAGAGCATAAATATAAAATCGACAAGACACACACACATAAGTAAGATTTCAATGGTGCTATGAAATATTTTTTCAAGATCCATCCAAAAATAAAACAATCTCCAATCACATCTATCATCACATACCTCAAGTTTCATAGAACACCAATACCCGATTCACCAATCGTTAATTAAACAAAACGCTACCACTAATCTAAAAACATTGGAATCACACAATCGCACTAAATGATCAAAAAACTGAATCAAAAATAGAAACACTAACCATTCAAACTGAAGTGAGAATCTACTCGCGCGATGTACGAAGTTTTAAGGTGAGCCAAATAGTGTATAATAGATTGGGAAGAAAATAACTTAGTATATAATCTGAGATAATATCTCCAATGACAAACAAGCTTGTTGAAAGACCTTATCCGTCTTTCAAACACAAATGTCAACATAATCAAAAGTATCCAAATACAAATCAAGTTCTTTATCAAATTCGAGACATGCCCCACTCCTGTCAAATACAAAACAATCCACCATGCACCATAACTATTACCATGTCAACACCGACCTCAAAAATGATTAATGCTCAAAAAAACTTATCTACAAATCAACTCAACTGAAAATATAATCATAATGTCCTAAAACAAAACCCTACAAAACCTTCAAGAACAACATAAAATTTCCAAACTCTTAGTATTAGACAAATCTCACTCAACTACCCTACTCAACCCTTCAGCAAATACTGAAATCAAATATTCATCGTCAACAATTTATCTATCTCCAAATGAAATACCCAAATTAACACATCTCCAATTAACCAAATCTCAAATTGATACTCAGGCTTCACTCACGGATAGCTTAGGAATTTAATAAAAAAAAGGTACCTAGTCCTGGTGTATACGTGGTGTACACCCCAAAAATCAAACGAGAAATTTGCGCGCTGGTCCAGTGACACGGCTCACGGAGGAGATTTGAGGAGCATATGTGTATGCGCGGTCCAAAACAAAATTCAACCAGTAAAATCCAAACCTGGTCCAATCGCGGCTCACAGAAAAAGCCTAGCGCCTGAAAATAGACATGGTGCACAACCGCCATAGAAGCAATAGCACACAACTCGTCTGGTCTTCGCGCGGCTCACCAAACGACATCACCCAAGCGATGGTTGAACAAACCAGATTGAATGAACACCATCAATGACGTCGATGAAATTTGGCTGAAGACATGGAAGCACAAATTAATGCTCTGATACTAGTTTGTTTAAGTAAAAAAGGCGAGACGAGAGTCGGAACAGGACGTCGCACGACCTCTCCGATTGATCTAGGATTTCTGATGGAGATAACAAAAATAAGAACTCTCTAGGAGTTTAAACTATTATTTTTCTCTTTTTAATATCTATTATAAAATAATAAATAAATAGAGATACAAACCCAAAAGAACACAAAACAATTTGGATATATTCTACTATATTGATATTAATTTGTTTTATATGAGAATAATTTGTATTACATTTTCATAAAAATAGAGTTCCTATAAACCCGATATATATTACTTTTCATATCACTCAATTTGTATTATATTTTATTTGCTTAGTTTCCTTTCAATTTTAATTTAATTTGATCCTCAATAATGCAGAAATTATTATTTTAATTTCATATAAAAATACAGTATATATTTTATATTTTTATTGTATTTTCTGGCGTTTCAATTATTATGTCAGCATTCAGACTTCAGAGAAAGCCAAAAACAAATGCAAGAAAAAAAGAAGGTTTTCTCGAAATTAATAATACGCCTTCAAAATTGGCGGAATAAAAAAACGTTAATATTCTTCTCAGGCTATTTTCGTATATTCTATAATCCACGAAATGTCGGGTTTAATTGCTAATCTCATTCTTGCGTTTTTCAAAGAACGTCTATTTGGCCAAAAATATTTAAATTAACTACAAAACAAAGACCCTGTTCTAAGTACGTACGTAAATAAAACTGCAAGAGATGTTTACAGTATTTTAATGTTATGTAGTTGTTACTAATAAATGAGTCACAACTCATAAGCGAAATTATCTTCAATCAATATAAAGTACAATTCCTTGCATTAGTCGAAGCACCTTTTGATTTTCCTTAATTCGGTAAAATATCGCATTCAAGTAGACCTGGTCTCTTAACATGTAATGTAGACCGGGAAGAGTACTAAGTACTGAAAATTATTGTTCAATAACCCTTTAACTCGGTAGAGTGCTATGAACTCAAGGCAAATGTTTGAATAATTGCAGTAGTTTATAAGATCATGACCTACAATTAAATATTTCATTTGAAACAATGTCATATATATATATATATATATATATATATATATATATATATATATATATATATATATATATATATATCTTAGACTTTTGAACAAGTCAATTGGCTGCCGTTGATCCATATATTTAATTGAGATGGTTGTATATGTTGAAACGTTCTTTACCGAATACATCATCACCTGTTCAACTGAAGCCCACTATATATATAAAAAGTTATAAACACCTATATAAACACCACAACTATTTCCTCTCCAACATCACACTCAGCTCTTATAATTAGCTCCTAAATTTAGTACCTCTTTCTCTCACTCTGTACATATATTTGAAAACCCTAGCAGCTGTCCAAGTTCTCTTCCCGTCTTGCACACAAATGGGTTCTAAATTTGTTTGGATAGCGATTGCAGTGCTCTTCGGAATGTTATTTGCAAACCATTGCCAAGCATATTGACTCCAAATTATTATGAGTACACATGTCCACAAGCTATTCCAATCATTCGTAAAACCATACGAAATGCCATTGCACAAGAGCAACGAATGGCTGCCTCTCTCATTCGCCTTCACTTCCATGATTGCTTTGTTCAGGTATAATAATAGTAAATCAGTAAATCATTGCTCAGAATATCTATTATTTGACAGTTTGCAAATATTTCTCTATATATTAGCATGTATTCCTTGATTTTGGATTATGAAAATTTATTTAGCACTTGAGTACAATAAGAGTGTGTTTAGTGCTATATATCAATTTGAAATTACTTGTCCCCCTTCTGATTTGAATAATTAGGGATGTGATGGATCTGTGCTCCTCAAAGACAGTCCATGGTTCATAGGCGAGCAAACAGCTACACAAAATAACAACTCAATTAGGGGAATGTAGATCATTGATGCTGCCAAGTGGGCAGTGGAGGCAGTTTGTCCAGGGGTCGTTTCATGTGCAGATATTGTTGCACTTGCAGCTAGAGACTCTTCTGAGTATGTGAATGGACCGACATGGACAGTTAAGTTGGGAAGAAGGGACTCGACCACGGCAAGTAAGGATTTGGCAGCTGCTGATTTGCCCTTTGGTAATGATGATTTGAATGTGCTGCTCTCTAAATTTTCTAGGAAGGGTCTCAATGCTAAGGAAATGGTTGCGCTTTCAGGTAAATATAAACTGAAACATATCTGTTAATAGATTGAAAAACAGTAATTTGTCCGTTGTTTCATTCATTTGTAATGAACACTGATCGGTTTTCTTGTAATTCAGGTGCTCACACAATCGGTCAGGCTCAGTGTGTAACATTCAGAGGCCGTATATACAATGAAACCGACATCGATCCGGGCTTTGCTATCCACCGGAGACGCAATTGCCCTATCAGCAATGCGGGAAATGCAAATCTGGCACCGCTTGACCCTGTTACACCATACACTCTTGACAATAAATATTACAAAAATTGGATGCAGAGAAGGGGGCTATTGCACTCGGACCAAGTATTGTTCAATGGAGGTGAAACTGATGACATTGTAGCGTGTTACAGTAAGGATCCTTCCTCCTTTTATGCGGATTTTGCTGCAGCAATGGTCAAGATGGGGGACATCAACCCGTTAACTGGTTCATCAGGACAAATTAGAAGGATTTGCAGTGCCATTAATTAATGTGCATTCTGAAATTATTTTGTTTTGCTTGTTGATAGGTTTTCTTTTTTTTAATTTATTTTTATCTTAATTTTCGTACATTCTTTTATTTCTCTATTGTATGTTCCCAATTTCCGTATAAAAGCCTCAAAGCAAATGCAATTAAATAGAGTAATTTATGTAAGTGTAATGAAGTATATACAAAAGAAATAAAATATTTCTAATATTAATTCAATTTACTATAATGAAGCATCTGTTCTGCGTTTTATCTTTTTTGATCGTATATTTCGTTTTTACGATTTTCCGTTTGTGTAAAACATTTTCTTAGTAAAAATTTAGAGTCCAGCCTTTTGTATCAAAATGGAAAAAAGGTTACATTATTTAGTCCCATTAGTTTCGAAATTATTTAAAATAAGGAAAAAATTCAGAAACAACAGAAAAAACTAAAACAACAGCAAAATAAAATTGAACATGTAAACAAATAATAACAATCGAGATCACATGTCGACTGAGATTTCCCGAGAAAAATAGGAATTTATTTAGTATGCCCAGAAAAGATATACTAATCCAAAATGGTGAGTGAATTAGTGCCGGACTTTTGAGATCCTTAACATCGGATTTTAAAGTCTTCAACACTAATTATAATACTGATGTAACAAAAAAATCTGAAATTAATTAAAACAATTAGTATCAAACTTTAGGGAAAATTGATACTAATTGATTTAATTGGCGTCAATTTTTTTAAAAATGTAATGTCGGATTTTTAATAAAAATTGGACACTATTTATTAAATATATATTTTTTGGAAAAATAAATTTGTTTTTTTTTTCTAAAAAGTATATAGTTAGAATAATAATATGTTAATTATGATATTGTGCATTTAATATAATATGTAATTAGACATTTATAAGTAAAATAATATCAAATATATATCACATTAGTTGATATTACAATATAATCGTACAAAAATATAAAAAAACTAAAAATAACTAATTAAAAATGCATTATAAATGCTAATAAATATAACTATATATGATGAGAACAAACTCGAATATATATAATTTTAACCATAAATCTAAAAAATAATGAAAAATAAAATCTCAAGTCTTCAAATGCATTTTTAGGCCCCAAATGAGCTTTTTGGCCCCAAAAATTACCGTAATCATCATAAGTTTTTCATAATTGTGTAGAACGCCCTGATCAAATTTTTTTATCAAAAATTATAATCGTTTGAAGATGATGTACTTGGATTTTAATTTTCCCTTGTGATTTTGCCTCTACTCTTTCTCTATCTCTTATATGTTTGTTGGACTATTTTTAATCTTGTGAAAATAGAAGGGGAGAAGATTATATATTAAAAGATTCATTCAATCAGAGTGTCGGATGAATCTAACTATAAATCTGAAAAATAACTAAAAATAAAATCTCAAGTCTTCAAACGCATTTTTTAGGCCTGAAATGAGCTTTTTGGACCCAAAAAACATCATAATCATCGTAAGCTTTTCATGATTGTGTAAAATAGTCCGATTGAAGTTTTTTATCAAAAATTATGGTCATTTGAAAGTGATGTGCTCGAATTTTAATTTTCCCTTCTAATATTGTCTCCACTCTTTTTCTATCTCTTATATTTTTGTTGAACTATTTTTAGTCTTATGAAATAAAAGGGAAAATATTATATATTAAAAGGTTCATTCAATCGGAGCGTAGAAAGAAATAGAGAATGGATGATAAATATGATAAAAGTTAAAAATTCATGGATGCCTCGTTTCAGAAGTTGTAATCCTAAAATTTAGTGTTATTCGACGCAAAATTGGGGTCACAAATTCATCATTTTGGACTAGTGATATTTGAACAATTTTCTCTTCAAGTTATGAAAGTTGTAATCCTAAAATATTCTAAGATTCTGAATTTTGAGGGTATTAAGAGAAGTAGTTGATGTACGGATCCCACAGATGATGTTCTTTAGAGGGGGGGTGTGGAGGGGCATTTATCAGATGATAGCATGTTGCAGGCATGTTGGGGGCAGCGACGGAAAGCGGTCCGTTCGATCACTTTGAGATTCGTGCTAACTCGAATCTCAAAATACTAACTCGAATTTCGAGTTAGTGATCGAACGGACACCGTGCTGCGCTGCACGGTGCCGCGCGACAGCGGATACGCTTCCGGGTGTGGAGGGGCATTTATTGATGATAGTGAAGGCATGTTGGGGGAGCACTGGGTAGGAGGCAAAGTATATTTTTTTTATAAAAAGAATGTGCAATCATTAAAAAGATGATAAATTATTTTTTGCGTAGTTTTGCAGAGATAATACATGTTAACTAGTGGCTAGCCACAACTATTTAGATTGTCTACAGTTATAAGATAAAATATTATAATGAGCCTGATGGTGGACTGGTGGTAAAAAAAATTCGTGGCTGGATCACGACTATTTAGGGATATGTTTGAATTTTACTCTCGTTAGTGAACTGAGTCACTGACGAGTCATTTACATTCTAAATGAGCCATCAACCACGTATATCTTTTTGATCAACGACATTTCTAGGTACCATGTTTTGTAAAACTGAAAAAGTTAAAAACATTTCAAAGGTCCATTAAATCAAAATTCTCAAAATGTTTTCTTCACCCAAAATTATATTGTGGTTTCTTTGAGGAGAGAAAAAGCACGGGCAAAATTCACTGGACTTGCATCCAACCAGCTGGTTTTCCAGTTTGTGTTATTATGTTTCTACCTCAAAAAAAAAAAAAAAAAAAATCTCCAAGAAGACCCGTGACGAGGTGAAACTCAACGGTTATAAAGAACCACGGTGATGGATATAGATGTTAAAAGATCACAGTCTGTTTCGTCTGCTCAGTTCCTTGTTTTAATTTAATCTCAGTTTGTCTGGCCATGATTTAAGGGACTCCTCCACTCCCGGCTTCCTAACGAAGCGGGACACAGAGGTAAAGCTTCCCCGACCGACGCGGGTCAAGAACAAAACCCCTGCGCAGATCCAAATCACTGCAGAGCAGATTTTGGAATCTTGAACAAACTATTAATGAGTTAGGAAAAATATACGAAAGGACTTCAGTAGAGAAGAAGTTGGCAAAAAGTTGGAATAGAATAGCTTTTCCGACGAATTAATTTGCCAAACGAATTTTAGACTAAGTAGAAGAGTGCGGAATAGTGCTAATCCGGTATACCAACTTATAGGTGGAATACCGGATTAACTCGCTCGTCGAATAGCGATTATTGTTTGATTATATTATATTATATTATTATATTATGATTATGATTAAGATTTAGTATTATTATATTATTATATTATATTTATGATTATAATTTATTATTATATTAATATTATGATTATTATTTATTATTATTATCATTATATTATTATTATTAAATTATTATTATCATTATTGTTATTATATTATCGTTACCATTAGTATTATTATATTATTTATTATTATTATAAATATAATTTTAATATTATATTATTATATTATGAATATTAATATAATTATTTTATTATTATATTATTATGATCAAGATTATCTATTATTATATTATTATATTATGATGATTATGATTATTATTAGTTATTATTATTTTATTATGTTGTATTATATTATTATATGTTGATTATAGTGATGATTAATTTATTATTATATTATTATAATTATAATTATTTTAATTATTTTTATGATTATGATTATATTTTTATTATTATATTATTATGATTATGATTATGATTATGACTATAATTATTATTATCATGATTATGATTATGATTATTATATTATGATTATATTATTAAAATTATGATTACTTATTATTATATTATTATAATTATTGTTGTAATTATAATTTTTTATTATTATATTACTATATTATGATTATGTTTATATTTTTATTATATTACTATTATAATATTATTATTTATTATGATTATTTTTATTACTTTATTATTATTTTATGATGTTGTATTATATTATTATATGTTGATTATATTTATGATTAATTTATTATTATATTATTATAATTATAATTATTTATAATTATTTTATGATTATGATTATATTTTTATTATTATATTATTGTGATTATGATTATGGTTATATTATTATGATTATGACTATAATTATTATTATCATGATTATGATTATGTTTATTATATTATGATTATATTATTAAAATTATGATTACTTATTATTATATTATTATAATATGATTTTAATTATAAATTTTTATTATTATATTACTATATTATAATTATGTTTATATTTTTATTATATCACTATTATAATATTATTATTTATTATGATTATTTTTATTACTTTATTATTATTATTATCTTACTATTATGATTATTATTTTACTATTATTATTATCATCATCATTATTAGTATCATAATTATTCATATTTTAACTATTCTGAGTAACAACTGCCAAACGATATTTTCGTTCTTCCGAATAGTCAAGAATATCACCTTCTACCACTCTTCTAAAAAAATTACTATTCTATCACTCTTCCAAAACTATTCCTTGATTTGCCAAACGGACCCTTTAAGAGAAAAGTCTTTCTATAAGTTATGTATATTTCGTATTTTTTTATTTTCTATAGTTCTTTTTATAATTTTAAAATGATATCAAATATTAGCACTAAGGAAATAAATTCTTTTGAGTTTTGATTAATTTTGTTATTTAATCATTAATTATTTTAAATAAACTATCAGTATAAATTTAGTTACATGCCTTCATGTACATGACACTTGAAAATTAGAATGTCAAGAGTGGAAAATAGCGCAAAAGGGTAGGACATGTTATAGAGAGCGGTCTTTGAGTATTATTTTAATATTAAAGAAGTCTTAAAAATAAAATGTAAATAGAAATATTTTTAAATTTAAATTAAATATGCTTCAAATTAATGTAATATTCCATCAAACATTACAAAAATCATACCAATTTTATAATGATATATAAATTTTAATTAAATATCAAATGATATTTAAATTGTACTAGGTTTGGAACTTAATTTATCTATAAATATAAAAATATATCTATATATCTTTTTATTAATTATAAACTCCCTATAAATATACATATTTAAGAATTGTTGTTAGAACTTTCTGAGTAAAATATTGCAAATGGGTGATGGATCTCATCCTTTTTGCGCTGTAGTTCAAATGAAATAATTGCAGCCTACGGGCCTTCTAAAAAAATGAAATATTTGCAGCCCACGTGCTTTCTAAAAAAGGATATATTTGCCTGGATTCTACTGAATAATTCCAGACGAGCCTAGGCTGTCACGTGATGAATGCGAGGAAATGTGCTACTAGCCAAATTCGTTCGTAAGGTACTGCTCTTGATATCAGACTATTTGAGTTATTTTCAGTTCTTTTTTTTTTTTTTTGAGATTTGTTCACTATTTTTGGGTGTGTTTTCGACCATTCGATTTAAGGAGTAGAGTTCTACTTGCAATCGTAAAGAACAGCTGATTCGCTTCCCATGTGAATCCCATGTATGGAATGGAGATTTTAAAGCTCCTTTAATGTGACTTGTTAAATAGTTCAAGACCCAGGCATTAATTATTTTCAAATTACAAACGCAACTGACAGGAAGTCCGCAAGAAAAGAACTCCCCTCTCAAATCCCAACTTGCTCCGCCTTTATCCTGTGTTTCTCAAATTTGAAGAGAAAAAAAGGTAAAAAGAGGGGGACAGAGTTAGAAGAGAAGAAGCAACAAAAAGAAGGAAGAGATGGCGGCGCTTAATCGGGTCATTCGAGCCGCATATACACCTCTTCCGATACGGCGGCTGTCAAATTTGGTCTCGGATCCGGCGGCCATCCGCGTCGCATCGAATCGAAATCCGAACCAGAACACAAACCCTTGCACGAGTATGGCGCCGCCGCTTAGCAAGGACAAACTGGGGACGCGTAGCGTGCAGTGGGTGTTTTTGGGCTGCCCTGGTGTAGGAAAGGGGACTTACGCGAGCAGGCTCTCGAATTTGCTTGGCGTACCCCATATTGCCACCGGAGATCTCGTTCGTGACGAGCTCGCCTCTTCTGGTTCCCTCTCTAAAAAGGTCCTTTGTCTTCTTCGTTTTTAATTTTCCATTATTTTTTTTTTGGGAAATTTAAAATTTTGCCCATTGAAGTTGGTATTATATTCAATTCGACCCTGTTGGTGTTTGGATTTTTCTTATTTTTGTGGAAAATAACACAGTTCAATAAGATATGATCAATTATACTTTTTCCCACTCATGGTTTTGGAAGAATTATGTGTTTGCTGAATGGTCATTTTTAATGATAGACTTGATAGTTCATTAGTTTATATGACAAATAGTTCAAAAGATGACTATCAATGCACGTTTAATCCAATATCGATCTGAGGGGTTTAAGTGCCAGGCTTTGAATGATTAACTTTTTTTTTCTTTTTTGGTACATTGAAGTTTGAATTTTGCACCTAACATATTACATATGGTACTTTGCGTTTTAGTTAGCAGAAATTGTGAACAAAGGACAATTGGTCTCAGACGAGGTAATAATCGATTTATTATCCAAAAGGCTTGAGAAGGGGCAAAGCAAGGGTGAAACAGGGTTTATTCTCGATGGTTTCCCTCGAACTGTTAGACAAGCGGTGAGCTTTTCCTAACTGCTTGTAAGTAACTTTGCTTCTTTTGTTGTCTGAAAGGTCCTCAATAAGACATAGAAGCGCTAGTTTCTAAGATTGTTTTACAGGAATACCTATTCAGCTACTATTCTATATCTGTGGGCTGGATTGAATGGATCAGACCCAATTAAGTACTAAAACCTTGTCTTATAGTCTTAATATTCAAAACAAGTGTTATATGGTGCATATCCCAACTGTTGAAAACTTTTCTATTTTGTATTTGTTCTTTTCCGTGTGCAGTACTTGACTTTTGCAATAAACAATTCACATATAAGAAAAAAAAATAACTTCATAGATATTACAATGATAAAAAAGAATGAGATTTCATGCCCCAACAACATAGTAATCTGATTTCATTGTAATTTTAAAACCAATTAATTTTACTAAATGTGACAACTTTGATCTACATCCTCTAAATCAGGAAATACTAGAAGGCGTAACAGACATTGATCTCGTAATAAACCTGAGGTTAAGGGAGGATGCACTACTGGAAAAATGCCTGGGGAGACGCATCTGCAGCCAGTGCGGAGGAAACTATAATGTCGCCGCAATAGACTACAAGGGAGAGAATGGCCAGCCTGGAATCTGCATGCCCCCACTCCTGCCCCCTCCAGAGTGTGCCTCCAAGCTCATCACTCGTTCTGACGACACTGAGGGGGTTATCAAGGAAAGGCTCCGAGTTTATTATCAATTGGTAATTGTTTGGGATTAAAGGCTTTGTTGTTGTTGTTGTTGTTGTTGTTGTTGTTGTCATGTTGTTCATTCATTACAAAGTGGTACTTACACCAAAATTGCGGATGATAAATTGATGCAAAACTTCAGAGATTATTTCCTTCTGGCCTATGAAACTAGAATACAACTCTGCACCCCGCTTTGATTAATGACTATCAGTACACGTTTAATCCAATATTGATCTGAGGGGTTTAATCCAACTCAGTACACGTTTACAAAATTATGTATTCCTGTCTAATGATGAGATGTAGTAATCACTCCGTTTAAGAACATATGACTTGCACATATAAATCTGGTAGTACAGAGTTATTTCTACAGCTTTGGCTTCACCATTTACAACAGAATATGTGCATACAGGACTTGGTACCTATTTGGTTAGTTTATGATGTGAGATGAGCAGAAGAAATAAGCTCTGATGCATTTGAGGCAACATGTTATTTTTCTCAATACATGTGGTTTATATGAAAGTTAATAGTTTTTGCTGGCTCCATATGAGAAATTTCAGTTTACTGGTAATCCCGTCTAAAATTCCTCTCATTGTTTTGCTTACTTCCAGTCTAAACCTGTGGAGGAATTCTATCGAGCAAGAGGGAAGCTTCTAGAATTTGATCTACCTGGTGGCATTCCCGAGTCATGGCCAAAGCTGCTCCGAGCTCTTCACATAGAGGATCTCAATGATAAGCAATCAGCTGCAGCTTGATTTGGCATGAAAATTAATAGCTATGGTAATTTATGGGTTTGTGTCATGTATATGTTGGTGGAAGGATAGATTTCTTCAAAAAAATGTTCTTTTTCATAAATTCAATATATGAGCCACCATCCAGTTTTGGAGACTCACCTGTACAGTGTTAGTATTGGATGCATTAATTTACACATTTAGAATCTTTTTATTAGTCTAAAACTAAAGGATAAAAGATTTTATTTGGGTTCAAATTTCATTTGCAAGTGCATTTGTACCAATAAGCATTTTATTTTAGAGATCACTCCTAATTTTAAATTCTTTAACAATGGTCGTGTTTCCATTAATTCTTGTGTGGCTTATTTTTCCAGCTTCCTGAATTAGAGAATAAAATCCGAACTAGCATTTATGAAACGAAAGAACCAAGTCTAATTCCTGTTAGCTTCCGAGGACGGGTCAATACTAACAATATTTATGCATATATTTAGAAAGCATTCTTTTATTTGTGTTAGTGAAAAGAAAATCTAAACTATGGTGTTGAAAGTGTCCAGTTCAGGGGAGAATTTAGAGGTGTCAGTTAGAATTGGAGGCTTTTAGAGGTTCTCTTGCATCTTCATCGTCCAAATCAATTGACCTGCTCAATTTCTCTCAGCAAAGAGGGCCAGTGCACCACTGCACGGTGATTCACTGAATGTAGCAGGGGAACTGGGGGATGATTCTTTTACTGTCATATGTTAAAGAGAAGAAAATTCATATGGGCCGATGGATAAAAGTAATTTGGGCTTGAAATTCAGACTGAAGTAATGCTAAATCTAAACCATTCTATGACGAATTGAAAGAAAGGAGTCTCATCTATTCAAATGCTGCTACAGTGCCCTCGGCATACCGGTGTAAGCATAGAGATTTAGGCTGTTGGGAATTTTCAGAATTTCTGAAGCATTGGGTTTTTTTCCAGCAGAAAACAAATTTATACAATGCCCGGTACAGGTCATATGCTACTTAAACAATACTATGTATCAGGAATCAGCACACAGCAACACACTGCTAAACAAGACCATATGTTGGTGCACGGTTTGGTATACCAGTTAGACACCACAAAATATCAGAACTCAATTGTTAAACGAATTCAATTGAATTAGATGTGTTCGCCAAGCAAAGCAAAGTGATTTGGTACTTTATCATAGATTAATTATTTATTCTTTTCATTGTATATTTTATTGTTTTTCAATTATGAAAAGAAAATAATATAAATTTTACGGAAAATATTTGCTCCCGTGGTAATTGAAAGATCTTGTAATACCAGGCCTGTTTTGAGGTCGTTTAGCAAAATTTATATTACAAATTTGATCCTTTCAAGTTTATACGTGCTCTCATGTGTTTTCCTTAATTTGGGAATTCACACAATGGGATTAAGGGAAACAACACCATGAGTTCTCATTCTCACCGAAGGTGCATTTTGTTTGACTTTTCAAAAAAAAGGTCATTATCAAAATTTACCCGAATGAAGTTTCCTTATTAAAATTATGGGGTGATAACTTTAGTGGGTATTGGTCCTATCGGATGCGTTGGTTTAAGAACTATCCTTATAGCGAGAACCAGTGGGGATTACGAATGATGTTAACAACTGATAACCAAAAACTCCGTATTCAGCAACTTCTATATGAAAGAATAACACAGCATTGATAAGTAATTTCACCAAATATAAAAAGTTGAACCACCAGCAATTTCGTTTTTGACAGTTATAGTGTACAATATTTATATATGTCAATTTATTTAACATATTGAAGATGTGTATTAAATGGATTTTCTTTTTTCAAAGGAAGTGGTATTCCCACCAGTTTCCTTATGAAACTTAATAGAGTTTATTAGACATCACAAATTCTGATGCCCAAGGATCTACCTGCACTTCATACCAAATAAAAGCCACAGAAACAGTCATACAAACATATCAAATTACGTCATCAAAATAGTAAAAGTAGCTAGTTTCCAATAGTATATTAAATAGATTTGATAGTTGTTTAACTTTGTATCAATCATTTTTTAATTGGTAGAATTGCAATTGATTTAGGATGGATGACAGATCAGATTTCAAAATTGGTTAAAAGTAATTGTTTTCTCTAGGTAAATTAGAATGCATCTATAATTTTTATTTTTTTTATTTTTGAAATAATTTTCAAAAATATCGAAAAAAATAGTAAAAAAATGATCAGTGAGAGGTTAGAACTACAAAATGAATTATTCTAACCCGAGTTCAAAATAATATACATGAATCAGCGTTGAATTATCCAAATTAGTATATTTGTTACAACAGAATAAAATTCAAGTGCAACAAAAACTAATAATTAGATATAGATTTCTACATAGTTTGAATCGATGTGAAGTTCTGATTTCTGGATTCTATTGTTCATAAACTTTTAACTTGATTAAACCAATAATTAATTTTAAACCTTGAACTAAACTTAATTAGCTGGAGCTCGAATCAATCAAATGTCGATTGATCAATGGATCTTTTGTAATCTGAAAGGTCGAACTTTTGCATACGAGCTACAAGAAGGGCCAAAAAAAGGTGTGATTTCTCCTCACTTTTTTTCTGAATAAAAAGAAAGTAGTGACAACAGAGAAAATTGGGGATCACAGATGCCAGTATGGGGATCTGTGATATGGTTCCAGTCACATGGAAATTGACAGTAAGATCCATTGAAAAGGAAGTTGATGAAAGAGAAAGGTATGGTAGGGGACTAGCCAACTAGAGTGTGCGTGTAATTTTCTCAGACGCTGCTAAGCGAGTGCTTGGGGACTCCTCCCGAGTGTTAGGTTAGCTGCTAGAATAGATTAGATAGATAGCATCAAGTGATTTCAACTTACAGTTTTGAAGACGGTCCGGTCCGGATCGTTCCGATTCAAATCAGACGGTCCACAGTCTCGCACGGTCCACACGGTTTAGTACTAGGCGGTCCAAATTCGAAAAAACGGAATTTGTCCCACCGTTGGCCCCGGGGGCCGGACCCCCACGGGACGGGACGGTCCACGGTCCGGTCCGAAATTTTTTTTTTTATAAATTGAGAAAGATAATAATTTATCATATTTTTTAATAATATTTTTTAATTAATTCGAATTATTATTTTTAATTGTTTAAAAATCTAATAGTACTAAAAAAATTAAAATTTCAGAAAATTATAAAAAATAATAAAAGTTGAAAAATAAATTTATTAATTTTTAAATAATAATTTTCATCAAATTAATTCTGTATTTTTTAATAATTTAAAAATCAAATAATATAAAAATATTATAAATATATCAAAAATTATAAAATATTATAAAATAAAATTTGGATAATATTTTAAGTTGCCCTCCTCCTTTAACCCGGGTTTGGGACCGGCTATGTAAAAAGAACATAGGCGGAGTTATAATTTTTTTTGTTAGTAATGTTCTTTAAAAAAAGAAATTTAAAAAAATAATTGAAATATTTAAAAATAGATAAAAAGATTGATATGGTAAGAAATACCAAACTCCTAGAAGTCGTTGTGCATATACCATAAGTCGTTGTCTTGAATGTCGTATGGGTCGTCGAAATCATCTTCTAGAGAGATATCGGGGATATTGGTACCGTTTTCTTGAGTTTCTATGGCGAATGTTGCTGTCTCAAATATGATATCATATTGCATGCGACTTTCAGCATCAATCCAATCTTTATTGCACATAAGTTGTTCGAAAAGTTTTGAACCCAATTTTGTACGATTATCTATTAGGATCATGTTTGTCGAACTAAATCATGATTCGGAAAGGACGGTTGACACATGCACTGCAAATACGTCACGCGCCATCATCGCCAATGTTGGATAGGCAGTTGCATTCCTCTTCCAGTACTCCAGGATATCAATTTGATCATCTTCCATGATTCCCAAACAATAACTCAGTAATTCATTATAGTTTATTTGTTGATCTTCAAAACAATCATCATCTTGCAACTCATTTAGCAATCCAGATGAACTATTACTTCTATACGATTAAAAATAAACACAATATAAGTGAATAAATTATGTAATAGAAAGAATGATGATTAAAATTCATACCTAATATTGCGATCGGTAGTAGAAGGATTATTAGTATTTCGTCGGGAGTTATAAATGTTGAACATCTCCTCCAATAAGCTATTTACGCGATTATCTTCTTCATTAGTGCGTAGATGTAGATTTTGTTTATACCTTTGAAGAAGCCTTACGGTGTATTTTTTTCTTGAATGATGGATGAAGATAATTTACGATAATTATCACGGCGGGTACTTCCTCCCAATATTTGAGAAATTTTTCTTTCATTGCTTCTACGATTGGAGAAAGAGAGGAGTCGAGACTTTCTATATTTTCCATCTCACGATAAACCTTTTGAGAAAAAGAATATGAAAAAATGAGATAAAAAAATATAGAACAAAATGAGATAGAAAAAATAATATAGAAAAAGATGAGATAGAAAAAAAGATGAAGTTTGAAATGAATCAAATTAAAAAATAAAAAGATAATTCAACTTCGATATGTGATAAAGATGATGAAGTAACTCATGTGTAGACGGTGTATACGAACACGATAGTTTGACAGTTGCCGTGAAGAAGACACCGAGGAAGGACTTTAACATCTCAAGTTGGTCCCATTCTCTCTCAGAGATAAGAAAATAAATCCCCTCGGTTGAGTTATTTAAGGTTTCGGTTATAGCATGCTTGTAAGGAAAACAATGATGAAACATCCTATAGGTCGAGTTCCAACTGATATCTACATCTCATGGTATTCTTAACTTGCTCAAACCCAACCGGACACACAAATCGTGAAATTCTTGTTTTCTTATATTATTTGAAAAAAATATGGTGAAGACTATTTTTAAATTTCACAATTAATGACAGAACTGGGTGCAATTTTTGTCCCGGTACGGATTTCTCCTGTTATAATATCCGGGTTCTTTTTACTTCTTACTTGTGTGAGTTAATTAATGCTTTGACGATGTTAATATTTATCTAAATTGATTATATCACCTTTACAGCGTGAACTTACATCATATTATGTTAGTAGTCAAATGTAATAATTCATTAATTGGATGTACTGCCCTAGTCTTATCATTTGAGTTCTAATTATTGTATATATATAGGATATGCTACCCTAGACTTCTAGACCTGAACTTTCTTAAAAGAAGTTAATCCACGTATCAAATTAGTTTTTTTTTTCAAGTTTAAGGAATACTTTTTTTTCAAAAAATCAAGTTTTTTTTAGTAATTTTTGAATCTTTATTTATGCATGTGAGTTTGCATCTTTTATTTATTTTGACGGGTGATTACGGTAGGACTAATTTACTACTGATTGAAATTTTTAAAGGACCAAAATATAAATAAGTGATCTTTTAATAATTAAATTGAAAATTTTAAAGACCAAACTTATAAATGGGTGATACTTAATTGATCATTTATCTAATTTAATCAAATTGAAAATCCAATACTTATCATAAAAAGTAAAAAAAAAATCTAACCATTTCATTTAAAGAAAATGCTTTACGAATTTTGGTCCCGGAAATCTTCACATATGTGATTTATACTATTTGTCATTTGTTTCTATTGTCTTCTTTTTGTAAATCTGCGCTGCACCAATTAAAAAGGTTAAGGTGCGGAAGTGGGCACTGTTCATAGTTCCTGTTGGGAGGGACTGGAGAAACAGTAACCAACCGAGACAGCGAGACTACAATGGTTATTTGGGGAGATGATGCATAAATGGGGATTTGACCATCATTCGCCGTTGCGGTTGGGGCTGGTCACAGGTCACTGTGTCAATTGGGGCGCACTGATGCCTCGATAGATGGACGGCTGGATGCCTGGGGCTGCTTTCTGACTCCACTGACGCCTCCTAACAGTGGGGTTAGCAACTTAGCATCCTAGATTCTCGCCAATCATGTAAGAAAACAATTGCTTATTAAAATCATGGCCTGAATTCGTACCTCATATATCATAATTGACTGACAATAATATGCTCGTTTCATATTTGAATAAGCAATTGATCACTGCACATCCCTGTTCTGTTGTAGCATCTAATGGTAGCACTTTTAGATAAACAATACTGAAAGCAATCGATAACTATCAGTCTATCAGTAATGTATAAAATATTTTTCATTAAGTAAGATGAATGAGTAGAGGCATCTTTTTTTATATCTAAACATTTTATAATTCTATGTATATCCAACTTTGGACCTTCGAACTCTTATATTACATCACTAAAAATAACTCTTACATTAAAGTATTTAAAATATATTAGAACTTTAACTCACATCGATAATATAGTTCTCAAATAAATAATTAATAATACAAAATTTTAAATATATTTAATAAAATTTTACATTAAAAAAAATTAGACAAAATACTTTTAAATGCTAAATAATAATGATAATAATAATTATTATTATAATAAATAATATAATATAATAATTTATAAATGATCATATAAAAAATTAGATCATTTTAAGAGTTTTCACCTTAAGTACATTACATATATTATTTTAAATGAGAAGAGAAACTAATTTATATAACTCTTTGATTCAAGAAGATGATAACATCTAAACAAAATTAATGGTGAAGAAAATTGATGATGTGACATGCTTGAAAAAATTAAAAGCTTAACCCTCTTTATGTATTAAGAATTATTCAAATCAAACAGTTGCCCAAAATTGATAAATGTCTAGTCCAAAGTACTTGACAATGCATCTACAATTCTAATTTTCTCAACATGAATATTGTCTTTCAAATATATGTACTATTAGAGTTTGAAATACACTAAATTATAATTTTTTTTGTAAACATGTTGACACATTAAATTATATGGTTTTATTGTATCTAAGATTGTTTTTTCAAGCATCATCACCGAAAATGTTAGATTTCAAAAAGAACTTTAGAATGAACTATTTCAGTGAAAAAAATATTCATAAATTTCAAGCACATTCTAAGCATATTTTTAAAATATACAAAAATATATAACATACATAAAATACGGAAGAATTCTTATAAAAAGTACAGAAAACGATATTTATTTTAGAGTGATTCTTCAATCGGTACATAATTTTAGCAGTTATCAAATTTGAATAAATCACAACCATTAATATGAACTTGATTTATATACCTCCAATAATTTTTTTACAAATTTTTAATTCATAACAAAATTATCCTTTACTTTGTTGTACGTTGAATCTGTCTGGTCGAATCTTCATCATTTTATAATTTTTTGATACGGTCTATTTAAAATCATATCGAAATATCTTTGAACATATCCGATCCGATCCGAACCGATTTATTCAAAATATAAAAAATACACAATTAAACGGATCGATCGAGCCGATTTCGGAAAATAGAAAGAACGCGCTTGAATAAATTACTCATTAAAAACTTTCCAGAACTGTCCTTTTACTATAAAACTTTTTCCCTGTTAGCTGATCACAGATTCACAGTGGAGTGTGGACAATAGAGAAGCATCAAACTGAACAGTAAATCTGGCTTTAAAGTGACCTTAAAGCAATTCAAGTTTACAGGTTACAACTTACAGCCATCTTGCAACCTTTATTATGGGCCACACAAGTAATTTGCATTCTTTTAGGTGACAGTAAAACTACTTTCCAGCGTCTTCTTTGCATACTTCCATCACTATCATTCTTTTGGCACTGTAATTGCGCCTGAAGCGCGCCCCCCTTTTATTTTGAGGAAAAATTATGATGATTAAGACTTCACGGTGACGCACTTTTACTGTCTGCTCAGGCTTTTTCTACTGCTTCTGACAAAACTTTTTGGGCTTGTAAACTCACACTATTAGAATATTATTGTTCCTAAACAGCCCGCCAACGCGTTAATTATGTTGTTTAAGTAGAAGGGGCGGATGTACGTTGGGTGGAGGAGCAGCTGTCATCTTTAGATTTTAAAAAAATAATATTTTTCAGTAATGTTTTGAGTAATTTGTTCTCTCTGGAAAAAAAAATTTGTCCCTTTTGAGTTGTCTGATTAATTTTATTGAGAAAAAAATATTTAATATCATGCATAATTAAATAATAAATATAAAGTTCCGTAAACGAAAATTTTCTTCGTCAACTTGATTATCTATTACTTTGAGTTTTAATTTATTATTATTTTTAATATATAAAATATTATTATTTCAATAAATTTTTTTATTAGATAAGAATATATATTAAATTATTAATTTTTTATTTAGTACCCGATTAGTTAATGAATTTAAACCCGATAATTATCCCTTCTGATAAAAATCCTACATCACTCCTAAGCCAGATTTTTTTTATTTTAGTAAATAAAAAAATAAATATAGAAAGTGGTCAAATCGCCTCTAACTTTTGCGCACATAGCCAGACCCGAGTTTCAAACTCGGGTCCAGCTCCCTTGTCCGAATTTGAAACTCGGATCCGAGAATATTTTTTTACGTTTGTGTGTGTTATATTAAAAATAAAATACAACAGTCAGTTGATTGATATAAAATATTATAATAAAAATTATTATTATTTTTTTGTTATTAATGATTTAAAAATTATTATGTTATATGAAAATTTTGTAAGAAGTTAATGTAAAAACATATATAAGGAAAACTAAATTTGAAATCATAACTGAGAAAATAAAAATAGATATATAAAGAACAGTCTGAAAAAATACATCAATGCCTACCAAACATCCTCTGAATGAGAGACAAACTGTATGTGTCTCTCGACCGAATTTCATGACGAGGGCGCTCGTATCTTGTCCGGTGGTGCCTGCGTCTCGGTCACTCGGGTGGACGGACCGGGAGTGTCATACGATGACGCGGGCGGATCATCATATTGGGTACCAGAGGTCCCAGCACCCGGATCGAGACTCATCTGACTCATAAGCTGAGAGTACGATTTGATCTCCCTGGAATAAGTCGAACTCATCAGTCGTCGGCTCCGGCGCCGGGTCAGGTGGATCGTTGATCGGACGGTCATCGGCAGAGATATCGATGTCCTCAGGATCCATCGGAAAGACCTGTACGAGTAAATTATAAAAAATTACATGAATTAAATTATCAAGAATTAGTTAAATTAAAAATACGCACAAGTTAGAATAAAAAATATTGACCTGCAGAAGCAAGCATCGCAGTGAAAATATGTGGATGTCCTAAATCACCCATCAAATATTTTATCTGGCGTAATTCATGATTGTCAAACGCTGAATGTCCGGGCGTCGTAAGCCAACCAATGGTGGTGACTGTATTCCTCACCAAACGGAACATCTAATTATATATTTTTTTTGTATTCTATAGCGTAAGTTATGTGAAGAGTTTAATTAATAAAATATATATTGGTTAAATGCTAACCACTCGGGCAGTCTGGTGTGAATGTGGTATGTACGTTAACTCATCCACAAGCTCCTCGGGGTGCGGTAACGGCTGGCTCAAGTGCTTGTCGGTGTCCATGTCGTACCATATTGTAGTCATCCCTCTCTTGTAGTACCACCCCATATACGTGTAGTGTTGAGCATTGTCGTACGGTCGCGACTCCGTGATAGGCAACTCAGGCTCGTCTTGTGCCCACCAGTAATACTGCGCCCAATCGACATTTTGCCCTTCAAAAATAAATTAGCTAACTCCCCCTAAGTATGTGGCATGTATGGTTTGAAGGGAAAATTAAGCATTTAGGGTCTCTAATTTTTTCTTAATCTTAGGAACCCAAACAACATTTGCGATGTTATTTTCTTTCTTAAGTTTACAATCAAAGGAGATATGACCAATATGACAACAATAATTATAAAATACATATGTTTGAGACTTCTTACTACCTTTAACAAATGTATTTTAGTAGCTTTCTTTTAATCCTTGAGATTGAGTCTTGTGTTTTTCTATAGAAATATTTTTATATTTTTGAGAAATAACCCGTTTATGCTCATATCTTTGAGCTTTGGTTTGAAAATCATTTTGATTTTTAAACTCATAAAAACATTCATCGGGTCTTTTAAAATACAATTTGTTTGACCAACTAGGATTGAAAAATGTAGCATTGTTACATTGAAAATTCTTTTGTCCTTTGTTAATCTTTTTTATCAAATTGCTTATATTGAAATACATAATTATGTTTCTTATTGAAAGATTTAGCATTAGTAGGTTTCATAATTTTTGCATTTGACCCTTGACCTTGTTTCTCTTTTGATTTAGGACAATTTGAAGTCTTAAAAAGATTTTTTATATCCAAGACCCGACATGTTGCTAGGCTTTTGACCTATAACCTTTAACTCAAACTCTGAAATTTTATTTTCAAGTCTCTCAATTATCTCTTTTTGAGATGATGAATCATGAATGAGACTCTCTAAACTAGATAAAAAAATCAATTTCAGCCTCATCATCCAAATTATTTGTATTTTCAACAAAAAAATCATCATTCTCAACAAAATCATCATCACTATCATCCCAAGTGGATGTAGTGCAAGGTACTACTTGGTTGTGCAATTGAAATTCTTGAGAAAATTATACCTTAGGTGCAAATGAGTCAATCTTCATATTCTTAGATATGGCAATGTCGTGTAGGATCTCCAATGTGCATAACTCGGTGATGTTGTTTCTTGCTACAATCTCATCAACATTCACCACGAGTGAGCTCTCATCTACTTCCGCAATTAGGGCAAGGTTGAGTAGATTTCTTTCATACTTCATTCTCTTAACATAGTTGCTTGTAGCTAGCATAACACCAATTCTCTCAAAATTTTGCTTCTTCTTATGTGGAAAATCCAATGAACAATCGTGTATTGTGTGACCTTCCTTATGACATGAGAAGCATATGTAGGTCATTCATTTCTCATCTCGATCTTTATTGTGCCCCTTCTCTAGATTTAGCATTCTTTCAAATATTTTCGTGACGATTTGATCGTTCATAAAAGATGAGCTAGATGATATTTTGCTCGAATAATGGTGCGATGGAGATTTTTAAGCTTGAAGCGCGGTTTCTTTGAGCTTTGGTGTGAGCTCTCCGTTTTGTCGTACCTTATCCTCAAAACATAGAAGATGAGTGAAAACTTCTTCATGTGTGAATTCGCCAAGAGAGCCTTGCATTGATTCTAGAGTGCTTATCATGCTCTCCCATCTCGGTCTTCTCATCATTGCTCTAAAAATCTTGCCTACAATCTTAGAGTTAGACAAGGATTCTCTAATTTCATCAAATTCATTTAGAATATGCATTAATCTTGAATACATATTCTCAATTGATTCTCCTTCTTGTATATAAAAATTTTCAAATTCGGACTCTAGACCCATTAATTTTGTTCTTTTCATTTGAGAGTTGCCTTCAAATCTATTTAATAGAGTCTCCCACATTTCACTAGCAATTTCGATAGTACCAAATAGTATAACAATTCTTTCACTAACCGAATTTAAGATAACATTGACGGCATAATCATTTTGAAATTTCAGTTCTTTAGCCTTTGTGTCATTGTGAGGTTGCTAGGATCATAATGTGGTATATAACCATATTGGACAACATCACAAAGGTCTAATATGTTGAGGTAGTTCACCATACATTTCTTCCAAAAGCTGAAATTTTTGCAATTAAGACTTAGAGTTGGGGTTTTTTTATATGCATCAAAGAAGTCATCTTGGACCAAAAATATAACAAATAAAGCAATTAAAAACTGAGCTCCCCGCTCGATGAATAAGAATTTGGCTAATTGAGTGTTTCAATCTCTTGAATTATCTCTCTCACTTTGTATATGACTAGTACGCTCTCTCAAGTTATGATTTAGCTAGTTAGATGTATTTCTTCATTCCTTAAAATTAGTTAGAGAGGTGATCATTTTAAAATAGATCTTCTGAAACAGCTGAAGAAACTATTTTCGGCCTGAACCGTTATAACGGTTTGGCATTCGTTATAACGGTTTAGAAAGAATAGCCGTTGGATTGATTGAGCTGAAACGTTATAATGATTCATTGAATCGTTATACGTTTCATAAATTATTGTAACGATTACTGAATCGTTACATAACGATACGCTCTGATTTCTATGAGAATTTTCCGCCTTAGAATATTTTTGAGTATTGAGATGAACCGTTATAACGATTCACTCGGCAGAAATATTTTTCTTTGTTGTTTAAGCTCAATTTATCTTGACCAATTCAACCCAATTTGAGTCTAACTAAACCTATACCGTCTCGCTTGTGCCATTCATCGTCAAGATTATTTTGCACCAAAGAAGATGTTTGTTATTGGTTTTTCCTGTATTTTTGGAATTTGTAATATTAGATTAGTAGACTTCAAAAAAAATATAGAATAACGTACTAAAAATTTTAAATACCTCTCATAAGCAATCATCATAGACAACACACGTCCTCTAGCGTCACAGTCAGCTCGCCGATTGGTAGATGAAATGTCGACGTCTCTGGTCGTCACCTCTCGACAAGCGCTGTCAGGAGTGATTTTATCTAACTAGCAATCACCCATGATCGCTATCTGGTACAGATCCAGTCGATGCAGATATGAATTCATCTGCGCATTGTATGGTATCTTCGGACGATGTGCGTTCAAACGGAGAGTGCTATGAGGCTGCAAAAATTATTTTGTTACATACAACATGGTAAAATTAATTATAAAGTATATTTTTTTCATATTATACGATAAAGAATACTTACATCAGTTCTGGCCTTTTGCACCTATGTTCATTTTGGGGTACGACAAACACTTGCGGATACTTCATTTTTCACTACAATTATTTGAAAAAATTACAAATTTGGTACAATTTTAGTAGAATTAAATTAATTATGAATTTTGTACAATTTGGTCTAATTTGGTGTAATTTGATATAATATGGTAAATTTTGGTGTCATTTCATGTAAATTATAATTTGGTGAAATAATTGGTTTAATTTAATGCATTTGGTCCAATTTGGTATAATTTGCTACAATTTGGTACAATTTGGTATAATTTGATACAATTTAGTACAATGGAACAATTTCACATAATTAACCTATCTACATGTAATTAACAGTATTTGATCTAATTTAATCTAACAAATTTAAAATAATTATCCTCGTTAGTGCTAATACATAATTAATCTAATTATAACAACATATTTCAAAATTAACACAAAAAATCAACACAAATCAACCAAATCAAACTATATTAATTATATTTCAATTATCACTATAATTATACTAACTAAATCTAACAAAATTACTAATTTTCATAAATTCAGATTTAAACTTAAAATAAAAAATACCTTCGAAATGACGGTCAAATTGATGAATCGACGACTTTTTTTGACTCTCATTCGAACGATAAGAAGTTTCGCACAAACGGTTTATAAATTGGAGCAAAATTGAGTTAGATCTATAAAAATGAGAAAAAATACAATTTTGAGCAAAGTGGGCAGGGAAGGGAAGGGAGAGAGGGGAGAGAAGCGCTGGGGGTTACTGCGTAAAAAAAACAGAGCACCCGGACCCGAGTTTTGAACTCGGTCCCAGGCCCTAGACCCGAGTTCAAAACTCGGGCTAGACTATCCGCGCAAAAGTCATAAAAGATTTGGCCACTTTTCCATTTTTGTTTATCAAGTTTAAAACTGGAACCAAACTATCCGAGCAAAAATCCTAAAAGATTTGATTACTTTTCTATATATTTTTTTTTTATTTACTAAAAAAAATTCTGCTCGTAAGCAGAAGGGACGGCTTTAATAACACATGGACATATTTAGCCCAGAGTCGGGTCCGTGTGGTGGCCGGTGAAGATAGCGGCGCAGGCCAGTATTATTCCAAGGGTATTATCGGGAAACGAGATTTCAGCAGTCTCTGGCAAACAACTTTGACTCCAGCTCTTCTCGCATGACAATTGATTGTCAGTCCCTCCACTGACACACAAAACGATAAAACCCAGAAACTCCAGAATATTTTACGCACAACAAAAAATGTTTTTTTTGGGTGGGATACTTGATAATCGGTTATTTGTAGTAATGTAGTAATGCAAACGAGTCGATTTCGAACGAATTGGGTTTAGTTCAAATTTGGTTTATGAAAATTCGAGTCGAGTCGAGTTGAGCTCGTGAAACGTTTCGAGTTGAAAAATTTAGCTCAAGCTCGACTCGTTACTATTAAAGCTAGCTCATGAACCAACGCATGTACGTTGACTCAGTTTAATATTTATATCTAGTATATCTATAAACTGCAACTTTGATATATCTACAAAGATAGTACATGAGTTAGTACAAAATTACAGTTTTTAGTAATAATAATGATTATCAAATTAATATTATTAAAAATAAGAGTGAGAATCGTAAAATTTCAAATATACGAATGGCGGCACGCCACTATCAGTGGCGCGGACGAAACGCGCCACTGCCAGTGGCGCGTTTGCTTCTTATATATACAAAACGCGCAACGTCTCTCCATCTTACTTGCACAGGGTTTGGACGAAACGCGCCACTGGCAGTGGCGCGCTGCCATTTGTATATTTAAAATTTTATGGTTCTCACTCTTTATTTTTAATAATATTAATTTAATAATTATTATTATTAATAAAAACTGACAAAATTGATATATGAACAAACTATATTTTCAAAAAAATCTTTGCTGCACTAATTTGAATGAATGAACCAACAAAAAAACTATTGAGTCAGATATATGAGCCGAGTCATAAGCGAGTACGAGAAGTTGTTAAGCCGCTGAGATGGTGAGGTAATGAGAGATGGATTATCGGATTAGAGTTTAGCAGAAAAAAATATAAATTATTATTATTCGTGCCGAGTCGAGCCAACCCCAACTCAAACTCAGCTCATTTAACTATCGAGCTAGATTAGCTCGAGCCAAATTAGTTTGAGCCAGATTAGCTCGAGCTCGAATCGAGCCCGAGCTGAATCACGAGTCCGGACTTTTTTATGCAGCCCTAGTTCTTTGAGGATCTTCAAAGTGAATTCTTAAATAAATATAAAAAATATTTTTTTACATATAGCTATTTTTTATTTATCCATAGTATTTTAAATTTTATATAATTTTATTATAGTTTATCAAAGAACATCATTTTATACAATTTACAATAGTTACAATTTATTGGCCGTTGATGGACAATCAAACGATAATGAAATTTAAAATACTATCAATCTATGAGTAAAAGGACATATCTATAATTTTTTATTTGATATTTATTTAAGATTTCATTATTAAAATTGTCAAATAGGATCCACCCTATTTTTTTTCTTCATAAAAGTGGTATATGTACTATTGGTTTTATTGAAGCCACTGTCAGGGAGTCAGTACAGAGCTATATATACCGTTCAGGTGGCATGAAAATAAATATTTTATATTATAATCATCATCTGTGTACTATATTCTACCATATATTCTAAATTTAAACTAAACCACACAATCAAGTCTAAAACTAAATCACATCCAACATAGTTACTGATAAAATAGACAAAAAGATAACAAATATCTCCCACTTCTTTTTAAACGCCAGCGCTTACTATTCTTTAATTTCTTTCGCCGTGTCAAACTGTCAATTATATAGTGTAATAGTGAAAATAACATTAACGCTCTGTAGCGTCTTAATTCACGTCGGAAAGACCAACGCCCGCATGAAGATAGAGGACCTTTTGGAAGGACGGAAATGCCCCTCTGACAAGGAAAAGGACAAATCAAGGGAAAGCGACAAGAGAGCGGTCCTGCCCGGTACAAACCCCTTCGGGGCATCTCCGTAGATAACTGTTCTAAGTGAGGCTACTTTTGTCATTTCGGGGGAAAAAAGCTGTTGCCGACTGGTCCCCTCTGCTGTGTTTGACTGCAGACTTGGAAGGGTTGCCATTTGCTCTCGCTTTTGATTGGCCATCGTTAGGTAGCAAGCTACCGTGATGCTGACAGGTAGGGCCCCTAGGTACAATTAGGATGTAAACGAATCAGACCGATAATGTATTTGTCGAATTCTTATTTGTTATAATTTTGGACATGAATAATATCTGGATATGGATCCGATAACAGACGGATACAAATATAAATATGGATATATTTTAGATATTAAATAAAAATATTATATGTATTATTGAAAAAATTACATACTATTTTTTGATAGAATTATTAATTATAAAAAATATTATTAATTATTATTATATTAATAATTTAAATATATCAATAAATTATAAAAAATATATGATATATTAATACAAATTGGATATAAAATAAATTATATTTATAATGTACACTAAAAATCTAATTAAAATATTATGAATATTTATTCGGATAAAATGAGAGGATATCAGATCAGATACTTTCGGATAATGTCAGATATCGATGAATAATAGTTAAACAGTCAGATACGGATATGTAAAAACTAAACTATATTTTTATCTGTAAAAAAAATTCAGATACAAATACAAATATGCATCAAATAATTTTTAGATATTATCCAATCCGTTAACACTCCGGTACAAATTAGCTGAAAAAGTGATCATGCACGGGATGCAGCGATTGAGAAACACGGTATACTCTGGCTGTAATATCATTTTTTCTTATTCTTCCGTAATTGTAAAATATTATTTGACATCAAGGAACGTCGCTTCAAAATTAATAGAAGAACTAATAAAATCATTTTATGCACAAGTCATTAAGGATGACACTCCAAGAAACTTTGGTGTTATTAAAGAAATAAACAATCCAAGCTTTTTTTTGATGAAACAATCCTAGCTCAATACAGTGGTATCCACGTCTCATCAGTTAACAGCACGGAATGTCCAGGTCCAATCCAACTTTTGACACCGTGCCAGAAAGTGGGCCACGTGGATGGTCAGAACTCAGAAGCAATGACAGAGTGATCCCACTCAAAAAAAAAAAAAAAAAAACAGAGTGACCCCACTCATTAGTCGTGATATCAACTCAGTCTCACACCATTATCTCACAGAGCCCGAGACCAAATTCGTAGTCAATTACTCGGAAAAACAAATATTTTCCATCTTCCGGAAACAAAAAACCACCCTAAAATTTAAATTAACAAATAGAAAAATTACCCCTCCAATTTCCTTCTATCAACACTATCAAGTACCAACCCTGCGCGGCTGCGGCTGCGCCTAACGCCCAACCACCAGTTCTAATTTTCTGCAGGGAACAATAACATAATCCAGCGGCGCGAAATATGCAGTGCAACCACAAAACAGCAAAATTCGGGACCCACTGACAGTGACCCTCACTGCACCTATGAAAAGAGCCCTCAAATCTGCTCAGGTACTGAAACAGCACGCAGCACATCATGACCGATGGTCTGCGTTAAGATTAGCGATACTAGAGATTCAACGGCTCATATCTCATACTTGACGGTGAGGTACTTGAGGGGATCTAAACCCTGTGGACGCTCCGTTGCGGTGATCGGATACAAGTGCATTGATTGCACCGGAGAGATCATTCACGGCTGATACTAAGCTGACGAAACCCTGGCGGTGTTGCTCTGCACGTTGCTCCTCGAGCCGGAGCCTGCGTTCCTCTAGATCGAGAAGTTCACGATGGCGTTTTTCACGCTTGTCCTCACATGCCAGCAATGTCCGAGCGAGAACTGTTGCGCTTCGGACTACACTTGAACCTAGACGCCTCAAACGTCGGCGCTTTGGTGCCTGCTCGTTGCCATTCTCATTGTCTGTGGACTCCGATGAAGCAGACACCTCGACTGCTGCATCTGCATGAATGAGATCCTTTTCAGTGCTTGATATTTATTTATATTTTCAATGTAGGTGGTTTATGATAATTCTAGAAAGTAATTTATCAGAAAAGATGTTTTATACTATTAACATGAACGAAAACAATGACAAAAAGTAGTCGGCATTTCTTCTGTGTTTTCAGCTAAAACATCCATTTTATGGCCAAAAAAGAACTGTTCAAAGTTCATACTTTCATAGTAACGAGTCCTGAATTCTCTCCTTAATAATGAATTTTCAATTTCCAAAGTATAATTTCTGTTTGTACTTTAGTTTTGATTACTCATATTATGGTCTTCTGTCAATTGTTTTAGCTTTTTACAAAATAAATTTTGATACATATGGGGCGAAATTTTGGTTTCCAAATGCTAAATAAGTTTTTTAATCGTTAGCAGTGTATTATTTTTTGAGGAAAAAAGCGACTATATTATATCAAACATGAGCAAGCCACTTATCATTTTTTTGAGGGTGTACTTATCAGTCTATCAGATCTCATCTATCCCTAGAAACATAATAATCTAACAAGCACATAAAATATAGTATTTAAATATTTTGAGGACACATAACACTATAGCAGCGAAAACCTTCTGTGAACACCAAGCAGCTTCTTTTGTTGTCTTGCTGACTGCTATTACTTGTTATAATAACCAAACTTTTTTTAAAAGCCGAATAACCTTTTAAGACAAGCAGCTTTGACCGTTTAAGTTTTGCCCTAAGCATAAGAATAGTTCCATTTGCGTCCCCCTAAAAAACTCTTATCTCATCAGCATCCCCCAAAAGAAAAAGCACGTACATGCACTCATAAAAAATATTTTAATTTTAGTAAAGGCCTTCAAAAAAATATTGGAAGCATCACTTTCATATTTGTACCTTTTTAAAATTCAAATAGTTATAGACCAAATAGCACATATAACTGCTCAAAATGATTTCATATGAAAATTTTAGTTATAGATTAAAAATTTTATTTTGTTTAGATAGTTTACAGTTGATTTAATTATTATGAGCCATTAGAGGAATGATTTTAGTATATAAAGTAACAGTAAAATTCTAAAAAAATAAAATTTGATATACAAAATAATATGAAAATCATTTTGAGCGATTAGGTCGACCATTTGAATTTTAAAATCCTTAGTATACGAATCATATATGCTATACATAATACCGTAGCCCATGCTCTATGTATACAAGTCACCATCCTTTTATCCTCGGTGACATTCGGTTGAAAAATTATCAAGAGCACATAATTATAAGTTTGTTTTCATGAAACTTCAAAACACATTATGTTTCTAATGTTTTGGAGCAACAAAATTAACAACAATTATTCCTCAAGCACGGATATATACGAGTTATGCTAAAATATAATGTTGTAGTTATTAAGTACATGGAAAAGTATTTTAATTTTAGTAAAGGCCCTTAAAAAAAATATTGGAAGCATCACTTAATTTCATATATGTACCTATTTCTTAATTTCTCATTTCTCAACTCTCTCTCTTTCTCTGTTTTTAAAATTCAAATAGTTGTAGACCAGACAGTACATATAACTGCTCAAAATGATTTCATATGAAAATTTTAGTTATAGATCAATTTTTTTATTTTTTTAGATAGTTTACACTTGATTTAACTATTATGAGCCATTAGAAAGGAATGGTTTTAAGTATACAAAGTAACAATGAAATTCTAAAAAAAAAATTGATTTACAAAATAATTTTTATATAAAAATCATTTTGAGCGATAAGATCGACCATTTAAATTTTGAAATCCTTAGTACACAAATCATATATGCTATATATATATATAATACCGTAGCCCATGCTCTATATATGCAAGTCACCATCCTTTTATCCGCGGTGACATTTGATTGAATGATTATCAGGAGCACATAATTAATGTTTGTTTTCATGCGCTACAAAACGCATTATGTTTCTAATGTTTTGGAGCAACAAAACTAACAACAATTCTTCCTCAAGCACGGATATATATGAGTTATGCTAAAATATACTGTTGTAGTTATTAAGAGAAAAGATAGACGGCTAATTGAAAAGTACGATTAAGTTTTCAGATTTATAGCCCCACCAGCTCTCCGAAAGGGAGGTAGTGGATCTGAACTAGTCATACATTAACTACTTTCTATTTAAGACTTGTATCGACGCAATTATATCTTTAGTCCTTACTCTCTCTTTTTTCTAATTTAAGATTTGATTAATAGACCCACCAACTCTAACTACCTCATATCTTCACTACTACAGGGAATAATTAATGCTACCAAAGCTATTTCCCCACCCACATATTTTTTACTGATCTGCTGAAAGTTATAGAGTACACGAAAAAGCTCTATTGTGGCTCCGGATTAGTACGAAATTTACCAGCTTGAAACAGCTTTAGCATATAGGTTGCTACATTATTGCTTGGCAACCCCTGAAAAATTAATATAAGAGGTCGGCAGGAAGGTTTATGGATTCATATTGTAAATGATATATAACTGTAGTACTGTTCTGAAGATAAGGAAAACAAAAGGATTGAACTGAAAAAGCACAAGACATAATAATACTACAAAAGCCCATACCGAGTCGGCTTCCCTTTCCTTTTGCCTTCCCTTTCCTATCCTTTTTAAAGCTTCATTGAAAGCTTATTACGAAGAAAACGCAATTGCAGACTGTCAGCTTTTCTATATAACAAAGCCTTCCAAGATTTTAATTTAATGCAGAAATGTTGTATATCTTTTAGTAGATACAAACAGTAAAAGCCTAAAAGGTGAAGCAGAGGATATGAGATATGGGTATCCTATACTATCATTCAAAGAATCCGATTTGGGTAATGATTAACTCAACTACCGTCCGCCTTTTCTTCTTTATTAATCTTACAAAAATGTATATTATTATTTTATATGAAGCCAAATATAATGAGAAAAAATATTAAGGGGATCATATTTTCTATGCCATCATCAACATGGTATCATCCGCTGCTATTATGCTAGCGTAAATGTATAGTTAAGCTACGATATTATGTGATGGTCCGGACATGTTTGCATTATTTGAAACGAGGCATCGCGTCGTTATTTAATTTTTTGGAAGATAACTAGATAAGTCCTTTTTTGTATTTCTCCCTCCAAAGCCAATGATTGCATCTTTGTAGCTTTGCTTAGTGATAATAGAACTATAAAACAGTGTATAACCTCTCTGTTAAACCTAAAACATTGCATCACTTGCTTATCACATAACGCATGCATTTTATAAAATTATAAACAGTCTTTTGTTAGTGGTCCACAAAACCTATCAATTGTAACCACTCTCCTAGGACATTGCCAGAAAAATATATTAAACCAACTCCCATAATTTTCATGAAAAATAATAACGTAGACAAAAGAATAAACGGAAATAGAATCATGAACGTACCAGAAAAGAATGGCTGAGATTGAGATACAGAAGCAATTGGTGGCGGGGGCTGAGCTGTCACAGCCGGTGGAGACCAAAGTAGCGTCTGTTTCATTTGCATCGGCTGAGGGGATGGTGAAGGAGGAGTGGAAACGGATGGTGACACAGACACAGACACTGAAGCTGTTGTTGCAGCGGTGACGGCATTACCAGGCGCCGTAGGCTGTGGCGGTGGCATAAGTGCCAATGGCAATGCTCGCCTCGCCGCATGCCTACCTATTACATCGGTCAATGCATCAAAAACCTCTCGTGCAAGGTTGGTCGGCAAGTTCCTCTCCTTTCTCTCCAACCTCTCCATTGTCCAGTATGTTGGGCAGTTGGTGCCGGTGCCCGTCACTCTTTGATCCTCCCTACCCGCTGATATGGCAGAGGATGAGCGGGACTCATAGTCACGGACCTTTATAATAACAACAACAAAAAAGAGAGATTTTTTTTTGAATAGATGAATATATAAATTAAAGAAGATGATTCGCAAGTTAATTGTTATATCATAACAAAATGGCAACATAATATATATGCTACCTTTTTGTACTCGCGCAAGAGATTGTCCCACTTGTCATTGCATTGGTTCTGATTTCGGTGGCAACCATTCTTCCAACAGTAGTTCTCGATCCACTTCCACCTCTGCTCGGCCGGACGTCCGCCGCCAGAACCGCCGTTTCCTCCGCTGCTTGTGCCTCCAGTACTGCCGCCAGGATAGCGCCTCTCATCGTCAAGTCGTTTGGCCGTTATGAGTATAAGCGTCTCTTGTAGAGTCCAGTTGCCCTTGCGGTACTCCCGGATCGAAGATGAAGGAGAAGTGGGAGGAGGCGGTGGAGGCGGAGGTGGTGGCGCCGGAACCGTGCGTTGGGAGTTGTGGTGGCGGTGATGGTGGTGGAGGGCTAGAGAGGAGGTGTTGGATGAGGAAGGGTTAGACATGGTTTTGTGCGCATTTGAATTTGGGATGCCACTGCTAATTCCACAGTTGATTTCAGAGGTGATTTTGGCGTTGTATTTGTGATGTGATCGCTTTAGAATGGAACAATAAGAAGCAAGCGTTATGTGGGTGGCCGATAAGAGGAAGCTTTGGGAAAGTAGAGGTAGCAGCGGGGTTGTAGTTTATGTGAGGGGTTTGTGGTTCTGTTACAATGGACAAGGGGGTTATGATTTGTGTGAGGCGCCGAACTCTTTTCTTTTAAAAAAAAAAATTAAAAATTTCCGATGGGACCTCACCTCAAGGAACATAAAATGATTCGTGGTTTTGCCTCATTGGTATATTTTTTCCACGTTGTACTAGAAAGTTTTCATCAGGAAGTAAAACGGTTCTGTAAGTTGGTTTCTTATCTCACAAAAGTTCATCAGGACTTCGATGGAATTCTTAAGAATTTACTCGATGTCTTATTTCTTCTTGAGAAAAGACTAGCAATATAGTGGCCTGTTGCGGCGGATTTTTTTATTTAAATATGAAAATATTATAAGATAAAAAAATTCACATTTATCGAATATTAAATTATAAATTCATCAAACTATAGAGAAAATCTATAATAAAAATTAGATCTTATCTTGGATGAGATTTTCTGTATAATATGAGTTAATGATTCATGATATTTATGTTAAGAAAAGTGAATTATCCTAACATATATATATCACCATTAATTTCTTATCAAATATGTACAAAATTACTAATCATATTTTTATATTATAACATAAATAAAAAAAATATCGAGTATTCTAATTTGTAAATTATGTGTATAAATGAAAATAATAATATAGATGAGAAAGAAATGGAGAGAAAGAGGGGATTAATGGACGCGATTACATACGTTCGATCAATCAAAAATAGATATTATCCGTCTAATTGAGAGATAAAATGAGTATAATAAAAAAATATCATGCCAAAAAATAAACTTTCCAATTCTTAGTTATTTTATATATCTTCTTGAGAAAAGATGAGAATGCGGACTACGGATCCGTATGGACCGTATCCGCTGCTACAAAACTTAATATAAAGGAAGTATAGCAGCGGATTTCGATTGCCTAATTCGTAAGATGTAGAAATTATTATTATTATGTCTAAGAATATGATAATCTGCTATGATAGAAATAACTATGATGGCGGATGTATTTTCTGGGGATGATGACTATGGTGATATTTCTCTTGCCGCGTCGCGCTCTTAAATCATGGATTTCAATATTTTAAAATTTCTGACAATATTCATTTTAAAAAAATCTAACAATTCTGGCAATAATTAAAAGTTCATTATATATGACGTCAGTTATAAATAGATAGCTTAATAATTAAACTTAATGCAATTGAAATATGGATGATATTCTTTTTTACTATATAAATATTAAATTTCTTGACAATGATTTTTTAAATAAATTAAAATTGTTAAAAACAAAAAAAAACTTGTGGACATTTTTTTGTCTTAAAGATTATTTAATGTTTTGAATTTTATAATTTATGTCTCATTTGATACTCTACTAAAAACCGTTAAATCTGGATTGTTACAACTTTTATAATTTTAATGTCTTTACACTACCAGAAAAAAAAATTAAAACCGGTTTTATAAACAATTTAGCACCGGTTATAAACCGATTTTAAAAGTAAGCGGTGCTAAAGGTTTATAACCGGTGTTAAAATAAAATATTTAAAACCGGTTTAATAAAACCGGTGCTAATTTACTTTAAACAATTAAAACCGGTTATTGAATAACCGGTTCTATTTTACTTCATTTAAAACCGGTTTTCCTATAACCGGTGCTAATTTACTTGGAACAATTAAAACCGGTTATTGAATAACCGGTTCTATTTTACTTCCGGTGCTAATATCTTTTAGAATTAAAACCTGTTATGTTTATAACCGATTCTAATAAAATAGCACAATAAAACCGGTTTCTTTGAATAACCGACTCTAAACATATTATTTTTTTTTAATAATTTTTTTATTTTCTGTGACTGGTCCATATACCAGCCATATATATAAACAAACACATACAAATATAACACAAAAATATAACACAAATATAACTCACTAAATAACTGATCAATATTATATAAGTAACTAAACATTACAAATAACAGAAAAAAATATAAAATAAATTATCAAATATTAGATGCAATATAATTTACAACCATCTCCTTAATTTCTTCGATATCTTCCCGTGAATAAGATTGAGGAGCTGGTTTGATAGCCTATTAAAAAATTAAAATTTCATTAGTTTGATTAAGCAAACAAATATGTAAAAGAATTAAAGATTAATATGAAGTTTATTTTTTATACCTGTGGTAAATTTTTGTTGCTAGAATATGTAGTTATTATATTATGCATCGATTTCATAACATAATAGCCGCACTCTTTACCGCTTGGTTGGTTTGGACTCTAAAATGTTACAAGAAAAAAATGAAATAATAGCGTAAGGCCCTTATATAACAATCATTTAAAGTTAGAAATTACACACCTGAAAAAAATCAAATCATTTAAAATTTGGAATTACACACCTGAATCGTTTTCCAAGTGAACTTGAGTTTTTTTTCTTGAGCGAATTGTTTTTCAATCCAATAATAGCGTAAGGCCCTTATATAACAATGATATGAGTTATCAATTACAGTACATAATAAATTATCGAAGATAATAGAAAAAACTTACGTATTTAATACTGGTTGGATAATATATGTTTCATCTTTACGATTCAATGAGTCCACGACATAAACAACAGAGGGTTTGAGCCGCACAATCAAAAGAATCCAATGCCCCCTACAATTTATACGTATTAATATGGAGAGATTAAGCAATTAAGCAATAGATAAATAAGCAAATGAATTAAGTTTTAAAGTTCTAACTTTTCAATGTACGGAAGAAACATGTAGGAGTTTGGATTCTCGCATTTAACAAAGCATTGCCCCAAATAATTGACTGTGCACTCGATATCACTTTGAATTTGTATTTCCGCGCAAAAATATGGATCGATAAATTTACAATTGTCAATTAAGAAACTCTTGCACGTATCGTGGGAAACCCTACAATATATACAATAATTAGTCTTAAAATAATTATTAAAATGCTAAAAGAAATATTATGATTCTATTCTTACATGCAGAAAATCTGTAGAATCGAGACATTGAGCCATTCATCCTTAAAAAGCTCGATGATATCCGTCACGTATACATAAGCATCACCATCGTAGAAGAATAGCTCCGAGAATGCGATAGGAAAATAAGTCGTACTAACGGACTGCATCATGATCACCTTATATAGAAATAATGAACGTCTAGAAAGACGTTGTAAGGTGTCATCATCAAGAAGCGACTCTCTACGAGATTTTAAAATTGGTTCTGGCTCGAATGTTTTTTTCTTGTTGGACATAGATTTCTTTGGTGTATTATCCTGCATTTAAACATATTAGTGAACAAATAATTTATGAATTTTAAAATTATAGAGATAAATAAAAAATACCTCACAAAGCTCGATAAGGTGTATAGGCCATTTGATAAAGAATCCAACAAGCTCACCGAGCCACTCCGGTCCATTTGGCGGCGGAAACGGAACACAAATGTGCTTGAAATCCATCTTTAACCTCATCGGGAGTAACACGGACCTCATCGAGTAAGACCGGAGAGCCGTGCATATACTCGGCGAGTCCAAATGGAATAATCCTCCCGATTGCCGCCTCATATCGTTTATCATCTATCTCAACAAGGATATTGCAGGGTGTAGATTCCTAAAATAAAAAATAATTAATTGTTAAGTATATGAATTATACTTCAGTAATCATTCAAAACTTAGATTAATTGAGAATAAATATATAAATAAATTAACCTTGATAGTCCGAAGCGGATGTATGGTATTGGAGCTACCTTGAGTCGGAAGGATAACTTCATCCATGGAAGGTGGCATGGAAGGTGGTATGTATACCGAATCAGCCGGTATTTGTCTCAACATTCTCTGAAATAAATCATTAAACTGCGCTGTCATCTCCGCCCTTTGTTGTCCCAATAACTCATTGAACTCAGCTTTGCTGATGCATTCAAAGATGAGAAGCTTTCCCTTTCGACCCCTTCCCGTACACACGCTTTCACACACCGGCGCCACCAAATCCTCTCAATCTCCCCGGATGCTCAGCCGTCCCAATGGAACTGGTCAAGACGTCATTATAGCGGTCCGGCTGAAATGATCCTTCTTGAATTATCGATTCCTGTCATTATAGCGTATATAGCATTTCATTCAAGTATTTCAATCGATATGATATCTAACATTTCATAACAAGTAACATGTACATATTTTGAATAATTTTTTAAACATACTGCTCGTTGAAGTACTTCTTTAGTCGCCGGATTCATAATTTCATAAGTTCCCTAGGCTGTCGGCTTTGACCTAGCCATGCACCATCTAAAGGTTCTAATGTCGGCTTTTGAAGTGATGCCCGAGGAGGATGAGGACGATGAAACAACGTCGCTCTCCTTTTATTTTTTCTCTGCGGTGTTATAACCGCCCGAACCTAGTCTGTGAGGATGTAAATTCTTTTCAGCATTTATTCGTGCTTGCACACTTATCGCCTGTCAATACAAATTGAAAAATATCATTACATTAGAAAGTTTTTTTGGTTAATACTAATCGCACTTATCGCATGTCAATACTAATGGACAAATATTACATTAGAAAGTTTTTTTGGTTACCTTAAACTCATCGCTGGCTTTTTGATTCACAAACTCTTCCCACTGCTCCAATGTGATATTGAAGTCATCACACGGAGTCTTCAATTTTTCCGGATCTGCATTGGTGATGTAATCTTTTACCAATCTAGTTTTCCAAGATTTCCAACGCGCATCCATTAACACTAGGATTTTTCTTTTATTCTTATCATCCTTTATGTTCCACCATTCCTGAAATAAACCAATAAATTAGTATAAATATAGTATTAACTAGTGTATGATTTAGGAGATACGTTAATTTCATTCCAAAGCTCATTTTTAAGCTCTACATTGACATTCCTCCAACTTTGAATTGTGCATGGCACCCGATCTCTTACCAAGATAGCATAATAATTCACAAATTTTGATGCGTTATCACCAATCGGTACACCGTCACTTCTAAACTCAATATGTCTCTCATCAACTCTTTTACTCCCGCAAAAACCCGACAAAGATGTTCTTGATCTTTTTCCCGTTCCTTCTTCCATTATTGTCAAAGTACTATATAAAATTATAAAGAATTCAATTAGCATATTTATAATAAATTTTCAGATATATTATGATATCCAATTAGGGTTTAGAAATTTTGAACTATGGTTGATAAGAGTAAACAAATAACAATTACAAATAAATTTATTTTATACTTTATTTACCGATAACAGTAATTAATTTTACACATAAATTTTATTTTATATATTTATTCTACATAGAGATTAGAACCTAATTGTAAAATTTAAGCTAAAAATATGAAGTTTTGACTATCCAAATGGCTTAATTACTCTTAACTGTCCATTAATTTACTGATTTTGCATTATAGGGTTGACACCACAAAAAATTGTGAAATAAAAAAAAATAATATTTGTTACCTTACACACAGGAGGCAGTGGGGAAGCACAAAGGCAGCGGAGAAGCACAAAGGCAGCGGAGAAGCACAAGAGGCAGCGGAGAAGCACAAGAGGCAGCGGAAAGCGAGGTAGCGGCGGGCGAGGTAGCGAAGGAGGGAAAAAAATGAAAGAGAGGTTTAGGGTTTAATGGAGGAGGTGCGGCTCTCGGGTTCTCTGGTAGAAATGAGATGGAAAGAATGGGAAGAAGGGTTTGTATTCGGTAAAAAGAATTAGAACCAGTTATTTCAAAACCGGCTCTAAAATTAATATATAAAATAATAACTTCTCCCCGCATAAAAGAAATTAGAACCGGTTTTCTGAATAACCGGTTCTAATTGGATGCATTTAGAACCGATTATTTGGAAAACTTAGAAAACCGGTTCTAATTGAAAACTCAATTAGAACCGGTTTTACAAATAACCGGTTCTAATTGGAAAATTCAATTAGAACCGGTTATTTGTAAAACCGGTTCTAAATGGATTTTCAACACCGGTTTTTCAAATAATCGGTTCTAATTGAATTCCAATTAACCGGTTCGGTTTACAAAATATAATTATAAAATCGGTTTAAATAAATAGTTATATATATATATATATTTAAAATATAAATTATATAAAATAAATAGTTATATATATATTTAAAATATAAATTATATAAAATAAATAGTTATATATATATATATTTAAAATATAAATTATATAAACCAATAGTTATATATATATATTTAAAATATAAATTATATAAAACAAATAGTTATATATATATATTTAAAATATAAATTATATAAAATAAATAGTTATATCTAAATTCAATTTATATTAAAAAGTTAAATATCTTCAAAGTATCCATTATATTTTAGCGTTCATATATAATAAATAATACAACACAATTAAGAATTAGATCCGGTTACATTCATATATAATAAATATTCAATAAAACTCTAAATAAATTATACATAAACAACATAGTAAGATTCATCGCGCGTCATTTTCTCATTTTTCATCTGCATTATTTAAAAAAATAATTCAGTAATATAATCATATAAAATGATAAATGATGAATATACAAGTGAAACATAAGGTAACTCACATTAAGATTTCTTTTTGTTCGATTTTCCTTTGACCCACACACTTTCTTCATGATCTGAACATAAATAATTTGTCTCATCATTATCGGTAACGGGTACGGATTTGAAACCTGTAGAAAATGGTGGTATTTCATCAAAATGATCATATTCATCTTCGTCAACAACATCTCCAACACCTACAATACGTCTTTTTGCCCTAAGAACAACATGCCATTTTTTATCGGCTGGATCAGTGATATAAAACACTTGTTTTGCTTCTCTATTTGCTAGTATAAAAGGATCATGCTGATAACCTAATCGGTTGAAATCAACAGAGATAAAGCCTTCTTTATCTTTTTTTACGCCACGTCGATTTTCAATCCATTTACACAAAAATAAAGGAATCCTGAATTTCATAAAATCTAACTCCCATATTTCCTCAATCCACCCGTAATATGACATTGACATGTCTTCATCACCGGATATAGCAACTACCGTGACTCACTGTTTTGAACGGTACTTTTTCCATCTTGTTTCTTAGTATACCGTTTAAAACCATTCATGTCGTACCCTTGATAAGTATGCACCATCGCACTGGGGCCATATGCTAACCATTTAACTGTTTCATCGATTGTGTTGGATATCTCGAGAATTTACTCGTTTCGGTAAACCATTTTATAAATTTTAAATTATGTTCGTTGATGACCCAGATTTCATCTTTCAAAGGATTATTTTCTCTTATAACTGCTAAATGCTCATTCACGTAAGGAGCCACGACAGGAGTTGTTGTAGGACCTTAAGATATGCTTTTTGTCGCAATTCAAGACCAACCATTACCAATTTATATCCGATTGTGCCAACACCTTGGAGTCTACCCTCATGTCGAGACTTAGGGAGACCAATCGGTTCAACTCCTTCTAGATAACTGGTATAAAACTCAATAACCTCTTCTCGCAATATATCCTTCAACTATGCTTCCTTCGGGTCTAGATCGGCTTCGGACTAATCCTTTTAATTGACCCATCGCTCTCTCAAATGGATACATATACCGTAAAAACATAGGACCGCATAATCGTATCTCTCTCACGAGATGAACAATTAAATGAATCATTATGTCAAAAAATGACACCGGAAAATATATTTCTAACTCGCATAAGGTAACCACGATATCTGACTGTAGTTCGCCAAGCGTGACGGGATCAAGCACTTTCGAGCAGATCGAGTTATAGAAAAAACATAATTTATTGATAGAATGTCTGACATTTTGGGGGAGAATTCCTCGGATTGCAACCTAAGTAGATGTGTCAACAAAACGTGACAATCATGTGACTTCATACCAATCAACTTTAGATCATTCATCGAAACTTTTTTGGAGATATTCGAGGAATAACCGGATGGAACCTTAATCGACTTTAGACACTCCAACAAACTAATTTTCTCCTTCTTCGATAATGTATAACACGCTGGGGGTAAGTAATTTCATTTTTCATGTTCTTGTGGTGCTAGCTCTAACCGAATTCCCATAGCAACCATGTCTTTTCTTGCATTCACCCCGTCTTTCGTTTTTCCTTGAATATTCAATAGAGTCCCAACCAAACTTTCACAAATATTCTTAATAATATGCATTCATCCAAACAATGTCTAACATCCAAATACGGCCAATAAGGAAGCTCCCAAAATACGATTTTTTTTTTCCAAACACCGTTAGGGATATTCTTTTGAAACTTCTTACCTAATTGGACATTTATATCTTTCACAATAGAATATATTTGTTTTCCGGATAATGATATTGGTGCTTTCTACAGCTCAACCGTACCATCAAAAGCTTTCTTCTTTCATCGGTAGGGGTGATTATGATTAAGAAATCTACGGTGTCCCAAATAAATATTTTTTCCACAGTTTTTCAATCGTATCGTATGAGTCTCTTCTCCACAAATTGGACACGCTTTTGCTCCTTTTGTTCTATGACCCGATAAGTTACCATAGGCGGGAAAATCATTAATCGTGCAAAAAATAACTGCACGAAGGATGAAATATTCTTTTAAATAGGCATCAAATATCCTCACACCATCTTTCCATAATTTATTCAGATCCTCCAATAATGGAGCCAAGTAAACATGTATATCATTACCAGGTTGTTTTGGACCTGAAATCAACAACGACAACATTATGTATTTTCTTTTCATGCATAACCAGGGGGAGATTATAAATACACAATAAAACAGGCCATGTTGTGTTACCACTACTCATAAGGCCATAAGGGTTCATCCCGTCTGTACATAACCCTAATCGTAAATTTCTTGGTTCATCGCCAAAATCCTTAAATATTCTGTTAATGTTTCTCCATTCGGGAGAGTCCCCAGGGTGACGGAGCATTCCATCATCTTTTCTGCCATCCAATGCCATCGTAATAAGTGAGCGTCTTTTGAGTTTGCAAATAGACGCTGAAATCTTGGAATAACTGGTAAATACCATAACACTTTTGCTGCTGGTCGTTTTCGAACTTCTATTTCATTATCTCTCGGTTTGTACCGTGAAGCGTTACATTTCGGACACTTATCCAAATCATTGTACTCATTTCGATATAATATGCAATCATTCGGACATGCATGAATTCTCTCCACTTCCATACTCAAGGGACATAATAATTTCTTCGCTCTATATGTGGAGTCCGGTATTAAATTATTTTCTAGAAGCATTTCTCCTAGAAGTTCTAATAAAGAGGTAAAAACTTTTATCGCTCCATCCGTTTTTAGCTTTCAGGTTATACAATTTAAAAACTGCAGATATTTTCGTAAATTTTGTACAACCGGGAAATAATGGCACATTGGAATCATTACCCAAATTTTTAAAAATTTCAGGAATATCGACAAAATCCGCTGCAATATCATTCATAATTTCATCCAATTGTTCACTTTCTACATTGTCTATATTTTCTGTATTTCCCACATTTTCATTCTCCAATACATCCCATTCATCATTGTCTAAATTTAAGTCATCACCTTCAGATTCATCTCGTACGATATTTTCAATATTTCTACTATTTTCAGTATTATCAACAGTTTCAATATTTTCTCCATGCCGTACCCATCGGGTGTATCGATCCATAAACCCACGACGAATTAAATGATCTCTCACTTGTTTGATATTTCCAAATCTCCGTAAATTTTGACAATCTTCACAAGGACAAACAAGTGTCCGTGCACCCCTATTTCTCATATCTTCTGAGGCACATTCCAAAAATTCATCAATTCCCTCAAATATTCAATTGTATTCCTTTTGATTTTATACATCCAAGTATTGCGATCCATCTCGTAAAAAAAAACATCAATCTCACAATTAGGGTTTAGAATTTAGGGTTTCGATTTAAGGTCTAATTAAGGCCGATCAACCACCTTAACTCATTTTTAAATACTTTGTCTCATTAGTAAATATATACAAGCTAATTTGATGTTTGAAAAAAATTTGGCAGCATTTCCCCTATGCTCCCCGAGTACGTCAACGTAAATTTTCATATACGTACGTACACGTAGGAACATTAGGGAAAATACTAACCAAATTTTTTTCAAACACCAAATTATAGCTAGTATATGTTCACTATCCTAAATGAGATAAATTATTCAAAAAGCAGTCCCAAATCGGGGACTATTCGGGATTAATCCCTATTGGATTAATCCCGAACGAGTATGGACCTAAATTAATAAAAATTCTGGTAGTTTGGTCTTATATGACAATACTATCAATTACACATATATAATTTTATTTATATATATGTAATCAATTTATGCAATAATTATGCAAATTAATGGGTGTTAAAATTTAACAAGGATGTACTTAAATAAGAAAATAAGAAAATGAACTTAAATTTAAATTATGTATAGAAAAATTACCTTTAAGAGATCTCAAAATATTAATCAGTAAGTGGATGTTGTTGCAGCTGGGAACAGATGGAACAAAGAGCTTCTAATGGTGAATAGTGAAAATGAAGATGAAAGAGCTAACACACAGAGGAAGGTGTGATAAATAACCCTAATATTAATTTAGAACCGGTTTTTTAAAATGGGAATAATTTGTTTTTCAATTAAAACCGGTTTTGTTAAAAAACGGTTTTAAAATAAAAATTGTAGAACCGGTTTTTAGAAAACCGGTTCTAAAATTATTGTTTTAAAACCGGTTTTAATAAAACCGGTGCTAAAACAAATATTTTAGAACCGGTTGTAAGAAAACCGATTTTAATAAAATGAAATAGAACCGGTTATTATAAAACCGGTTTTAATAAAAAAATTATAACCGGTTGTTAAACAAAACCGGTTCTAATAATTTTAATAAAATATATAAATATGCCACTCTCACCTTTTAACACCTGTTTTTTAAAAACCGGTTCTAAATAGGCGTTTCTAAATCCAATTTTTCTGGTAGTGTAAGCAAATTTATCAAAGATCCCATCCTTTAATTATTATTGGGTGAGGCATAAGGATTTTTTTAATTTTTATGTCGATTGGTATACACCGAAACGTATACGAAACTTAAATATTGACGTAATATGTGAAATAATATAGATCGTCTTTTGATGTTGAATTTCAAACATATTTTTTTTATTTTGTCATAAATAGAGCTTGATAATGTAATATATAATTTTTTTACAGTAGTGACCAATTGTCCATATAATAAAATTATGCTCGAAATTGAAATTTAACACCATAAGCTATTTATATTATTTATATATCCTATTTATAAAAATAATGAGATTTTGAGATTTCTTCATCGTACATCATAAGACTTGATTTTTTTTTAGTTCTTGACGGCAGCCATCAAATCCGCGACTTGAAGATTTAATGGTCTAAACTGACAATTTTTGATGCACCATAAAAAGAAATTAAATTTCATCACATCTAAATTTTTAGATTATATTTATATTTTATTGCATACCTATGGAATATAATTCTTAATTTTCAATTTCATTTGAGTTTTTTTTTTTGTAAATTTATTAATAAAATTATTAAAATAATCATCACGGAGTGATCCCTCCTTCACGAACAATTGTAAAGTGTTCCCTGTATCTTGGTGTAATTTTACTTATATAGAGTGAGACAATGGTGCTTCGCGAAGCACAATACTCCCGTGTTTCGTGTCCGTATCTCAAATTTGAAAATTCAAACGGCCGATCCAAATAGTTGAACATGATCTTCATATTTAACTATCTTTGAAGATCAAAATTTATATTATTTTGAAATTTTTTGCTATTTTTTAGATGGATATAAAATCACTAGTTTTGAATGGTGCAGAAATTGTTAGATCAAGCAAACTTTGAACCCATTTAAAAATAAAAATAATTTTAAAAAAATATAAAATTTGATCTCCAAGGATATTTCAATATGAAGATGATGTTCAACGGTTTAGATTGGCCGTTTGAACTTTTAAATTCGAGATACGGACGCAAAGCGCGAAATATTTTGTGCTTCGCGAAGCACCATAGCATCACTCTATATATATATGGATAAGATTTTCATTAAGTAAATGAATAAGGTTATGTAGATGGTCTTTGCATATCCTTATTAAGATAAATTATGAAAAAATAATTTATATCATTTATAATATAATTATCTCATATAATAATTTTCTTCTTTTCCTTATGTTTGTTGTCTTGTATCCTATGAGTTAATTACTATGAATTATAATTATTATTTTATCATATTTTTTCTTTTGATAAATCATAGTATTTGAATAATATTTAGTATTTCTTAAAATGATAGGATGAGACAATATAATACTTTATTTAAAATACAATGCTATTTTTTTCTTTTAATATGTTTTATTCTTTAGTTAAAAAGCTTGAAAACAGATAAAACATATTAAATAGAGTTATATATATATATTAAAAACCAACAAAAGTATACAAGTCCAAAATATATATTTCAACCAACAAAAGTTTAAAATAGAAATCGCTAATATATGGACTCGTTCACGGATCACCTCTTAAAATTTCTCGCTCTTTAACATTGTCTCTCTTAGCTCGAATTATACCATATGATGTATTATTGTTCTTACGAAAAAAAAAACAAATTCAGGCACTTCTTTGCAAATAATTTGAGGGAAAATTCTCGCCGAGAGAAACATTACCGAGATCAACAGTTGACAAATTAGATTCCTGTTATCTTGTACACAAAACAACTGGCAAGATTAAAAGGGAGGCGGTGGAATATTAGGCTGTTTCTTTTCATTTAGTATTGGGTTCTTACTTTATCCCAGACAACGGTTTCTAGTTTAGTACGGTTTATAATTTAATCTTAGACAAACGGTTTCTAATTTGGGGAATATGATCGTTTGTTCAATCTTGTTGAAGATTCTGGGACCGAAGCATGTGACATATATTCTCATGTTAAATGTAGGTTAATCTACATTTTTTTATTGTTGACATGACGTTAAAATCTTTATATTGATCTTTTGGTTGTTACATGAGCAAAGTCAAATGCATTTAGACCAATTCACATTATAAATAAGGGGAGGGATACTTGACAATGGGTTATTTCACAATCTTGATAATATACTTTTAAATAAAATACTAAAAGAATCTTTAAAATAGAAAAATATCTATAGATATCTTTTACTTATAGAATGATAGTGTTTAAAATTTCATGAAATTTTATTCTTGTTTGACAGTCGATCAAAGACCATTAACATTTTATATAATTTTTAATGGTTCTAATTTAACAGTATTTGATAGAATAATATAAGTAAAATATTACCAATCTATAAGTAAAATAATATATTTTAATTTTTTTTATTTTTAAGGGTTTTTTAATATTTATTTAAAAATTCATTGTCAAGATTGTCAAAATAACCATTGTCAAGGATCCCTCCTGCGAATAATTAGAATACAATTCCGTATAAAAACTAATATTATCCAAATTATCTTGAAGTAGCAGGCGAAGGACCTACTACATGATTTTATTAATGAAAGTTAAAAGAGTTACAGGTAGAATGGTAAAGAAAAAGCAGAAACAGAAACAATACAGAATCACACAGCTATTAAGGAAAGCCAGAATAATCTATCCTATATATCTAGTCTGTTGTAACCCTAATTGCATTTCATATGTTCCCATTTCCTTGTGTAGCTGGATCGCTTAGTGACCATTGGTTAATATAGGTAGTTGCCTCAATGGCCAATGGCTGCAAGTTCTTCCTTCGGCCTTGGAAAATTCGTTTGTTGCGCCCCCTCCACAACGTCCAAACTGCTGCCGTTCATGCACCCTGTTTGTTGCTTCGGCATGCCGAGGCCCATTTGTCCCGGACTGTGTTGCCTCCCCGACGCATGGTTGTGCCAATGATTTCATTCGTGAGTGCCTGTGCCGTTGTGCAGGTAGTGAAGAGATGGTATGATATTTCTTGATTATGAGAGGCACACATGATGCATTTCTCAATTGCAGGCCATCTTTTTTGTTGTAAATTTATGGATGTTTGTAGTTTGTTAAGCATGAGGAGCCACAAGAAGAATTTTATTTTATGTGGTAGGGTAGGGTCTATATCTTTTGTAGAATAGGTTGTTTGATACTAGGGTTGTTGAGGAAAATGTACGTGGACTTGACCGTAAATTGCTAGTTTGGTGTGAGTTTCCATAGTAATTTGTTGTCTCATTCCTTGTTGTCGTGGCGTTCAAGATAGGCTTGAGGTTTATTATATCCTTCATGAAAAAGGATGTTGTGGTTTGATATATTGCAGCTGACTGTAGTGGTAGAGAGTATCCGATTGAGGTGAGGGTTGATTTCCAAAGGTATGATCCGAATTATCACCAGCCATATTCCAAATTCCTAGCATTTAATGGATTTTTCATTTTATATTTTGTGTTTTTCCTACTGGAGAGTATCATGGCTTACAAAGGCCTAAACTAAGCTAAGGCCTGAGGCAGCATAAGCCATTCATAACAGATGCAGTGCTTTGATGGCTTGAGGCGGCATAAGCCATTCAATCGGCCTGTTGCAACGAATGGCTAGTTATCTGTTAAAAGTGGTCTAGCAATTAACTAGGTCGTACTTGAAATGAGGAAAAGTAGAAAAAAGACCAACAAATACTAAGTTGCTCATAACTAGTCATTCAAGCTTGAATCAATCAGCATAGGCCATTCAAGCAGCCTTTAAATAAACATTTTCCTAAGTTGCTCATAAGAGCGTACATAAATCGATTCTGGTATAAATTGTTAAGCCCATAAATAACAAGAGCCGACTTAACCAACCAGACCAAATCCTCTACACATGATTAAGCCATGACTATGCATTAGACAGACCAAACCGGGAACACTGCACATCACACCATATGACAGAAGAGCTGACTTATAAACATACTAAAAGAGAAGCTAATGAACATTATCAGTCTAATAACAGGTTGACCATGGAATTTGCCAATCCAGCTTCCTCAAAAGTTTGATCAATCTGAAACTCCAGGTTCTTAGCAGGTAACCCTGGAATGGACTGTGCAAAGTGGAAAGGGCGTGTCTGCCCATCCTCCACTTCAGTACAGCATAGTGACCATAGAAGCTACATGAAACAATGAGATTTTTAGTATTTATATGAAGGTTGTTCTCAGGGAAGATTTCATAATTTTGTTCAAGAATGTAAGTATCAGAATTTTATACGATAACATCATGTGAAGGACACTGAACTTGAATCAAGCAGTTTATTTTTAATCATCATTCAATTTTGATTTTGGTTCATCATTAAGCAAAAGTTCACAAATATCCAGGACTCTAGATGAGGCCAATAGAAAAACTATTTCAAGTCCAAGAGGACCTAATGCATTAACAACTCTAGTAGACCAAATACACAAATGACAAAGAAGAGCACATACTAGACAACATTGGCTTTTGTCCAGGACAGTAATCACTTCCCTTTAGATACAGCTCTAAAGGCTGGTTAAAACCAATCACAAAGAAATAATAAATAATACAAACCTTTACAGAGTCCGTTCTCAAAAAATTGCGTTGAAGGCGGTGGCCACCAGGTAAACGTATCCCCACACGGCAAAGGAGATCCCGACCCACGTTTGGTTCCTCCGGCAAGGGTGGGTATTCAAGCTTCCTGCTTGAACTGGCACTCACTGTCTCCTCATCGTTAGTCCATGCATCAGTACTGTCATTAAATTCACTGACATGCGATTTCCCCATATCAAGCCCTTTGGCATCTGCCAGAGAGGCTGCTATGGCCAACAATACCTCTTCATCCTCTTCGTCTTCTATAGGTACATTACCTTAAAAGAAAAAAGATCCCAAGTGAATATACATCTAATTGGTGTTTCAGTCTCTCGGACACTCCCCTAAAGGCCCTTGCGTAGGCGCGACGTGAATAGCATATTCTAAGCCCTTGCAATCGATCTCTCCCGACTCTTGTTGCATGGAAGTGAAAGAATCCACTTCTATAAGTACGACCCATTTCAGAGGTTTTCCCTTACTTTGTCCGTGTCAACAAAGAATTCGAAATACCTCGGCTTTTTCAGAACAGGTCCGAGTCAAATAATAATTAAAATCTAAACTTATTCTGGGAAGCCTAATATATAAGCATACAATGGAATAAAATAGAAAAAAATATAATAAAAAAGAAATCAATTAAAAATCCCAATTGATACTAATCAATACTTTTTATATTTTAACATTCCCCTCAAAATGGACAGAAGATATCCATCAAGCTCATCTTATCACATAACCTCATTAAATCTATTGAGCTAAGTCCTTTGATGAGGCAGTCTGCTACTTGATTTCATGTAGCAATGTGACTCGACTCCAATAGCCCACTATCCAGCTTTTCCTTTATTAAGAACCTATCGATCTCCACATACTTAGTTTTGTCATGCTACACAAGATCTATTAGCAATGTTCATCGCCGATTTGTTATCACATCGCAACTTTATTTTTTCTCCATGATTCACTTTGAGATCTAATAATCTCTTCAATCACAGCATCTCAGCAACTCCTAATGCTATAACTCTGTACTCAGCTTCTGTTGTTGATCTCGCAACAACCGGATGCTTCTTGCTCTGCCAGGAGACCAAGTTGCCCCCTACGAACATACAATAGCCATATATGGACCTCCTGTCATCTAGACAACTAGCCCAGTCAGAGTCACAACAACCCTCAATGTTCATGTGCCCGTTCTTCCTAAAAATCAGGTCCTTTCCGGCTGCACTTTTTAGATATCTCAGGATGTGATATACTGTGTCCATATGACCCTTCCTAGGGTCATGCATGTAGCGGCTCACCACGCTTACTGCAAATGAGATATCAGGACGAGTGTGACACAAATAGATTAATCTGCCTACCAATCTCTGGTACCTCTCACAATCAACCTGTTCTCCTACATATGCAATTATCTTGGTCTTCACATCAATTGGAGAAGCTGCGAACTTGCAATCTAACATGTCTGTCGCTGTGAGCAAGTCTAACACATACTTTCTCTGAAATAGAACAATCACTTCTGCTCCACGAGCTATCTCAATCCCAAAGAAGTATCTAAATTGTCCCAAGTCCTTGACCTCAAATTTCTTCCCCAATCTTTTCTTTAACTGTGCAATCCCTCTATCATCACCAGTAATGATCATATCGTTGACATACACAACAGCATAGTGATGCGACAACCGTGTTGCCGAGAAAATATCATGTGGTCTGCATTGATTTGTTGGTAGCTCAAACTTATCATAACCTTTCTAAACCTATCAAACCAGTTCCGAAAGGACTACTTCAACCCATAGAGCGACTTCTTGAGCTTGCATAGCTTACCCACTATTTGGATCGTGCCAAAACCCAGAGAATCTCCATGTAAGCCTCTTCCATCAAATCCCCGTGGAGAAATACATTTTTCATATAAGTTGGTGTAGCTTCCACCCACTATTCACGGCCATCGAAATCAATGTCCTCACTGTGCTCATATTTGCCACTGATGCAAATGTTTCATCATAGTCGATGCCATGCGTCTGACTGTACCCTTTGGCCACCAACCGTGCCTTGTACCGCTCGACCTTCCCTTCTAAGTTCCGCTTCACTGTGAAGACCTATTTGCATTTAACTGTTTTCTTGCCTAGTGGTAGTGACACAAGCTCCCATATTTTATTTTTATCAAGAGCTCCAAGTTCTTTTAACATAGCAGCTTTCCACTTTGGATCCTCCTTAACATCCTGCCAACACTTAGGTAAAGTGACAGAGTCCAAGGATGCAATGAATGCTCCAAGTGTATGAGATATGCTAGAATATGAGACAAATTGAGCGATATCATGTGAAAAACCATAACGATCAAAAATAATTCCCGCATTATCGCAAGATGTCCTCCTTAATGACATGGGTGGAGGAGAAAGAAAATGAATCATATCACCTATGTATTCTAAGTCTGAGGACAATGACGGTGTCTCAAGAGTTGAGATAGACAGAAACAAGAGACTTGACGACACAAATGGCACTGTAGGCCATGGTCCTTCATTCTGTTTCTTCCTCCTTTCATACACATATCTTACCTCCCTCTGAGTTTGAGCCCCAACCCATACAAGCTCTTCCTCTTTTTCATTATTTATTTGCTCCTCAATCAATGAAGAAATTGACAAAGGAATTGATCCCACATTTACCAACCTCTCACCATCCTCCCTCTCTTGCCTTATACCTACAATATCGGCTGAGTCACCAAAGGGTGAAGACACCTCGTGTATAATATGACTAAAACTCTTGAAAATATACATCCATGCTCACAAACAATCGCTTCTCTACCGGACTCCAACAAACATTGCCCTTCTGAGTAGTCGAATATCCCAAAAACACACTTCACGACTCTAGGATCAAGCTTCCCTACAGATGATCTATTGTCCTTCACAAAACATACCCAACCAAACACCTTCAATGGAAGGATCCCACCATTCTCCATTTATCTCACATAAAGACTTTCACTCTAATATTTTTTAAGGCACCCTATTGATCAGTTGAGTGGTTGTTAAAACGCTTGCCCCCACAACTGTTTTGGGGCATTCATGGAGATCATCATGCTTCTAACTATTTCTAGGAAATGTCTCTTCTTCTTTTTGCTACTCCATTTTGAGTTGGTATGTAAGGACATATAGTCCGATGATGTATTCCATGAGCTGATAAGTATTCTCTAAACATTCTATTGGTATATTTTGTCCCATTATCAACAGACCTCAACACCTTCAACTTCTGCCCCATATTAAGTCTGAATAAACCTATGAAAATTTCTGAAACAATCAAACACCTCACTCTTATTTTTCATCAAATATACCCAAGTAACATGAGAAAAACAATCAATGAAGGTTATGAAATATCTATAACCATTCATAATATTCATGGAGCAAGGTCCCCAAACATCAGAATGAATTAGATCAAAATACCTTCTCAGCACTTATCTCAGATCCTCCTACTCCTACCTTCTCTACCATAGATATCAACGCTAAGTCCATTCCCACACGATCTAAGTACCACAGTCCACTACGCCACGTGCCAGTCCCAAATCTCCGGTCTGTCCCCTTCTCCTGGAAGATCACCTTGAGAATATCGAAAGTAACAACACATTTTAGTTGGAATATGATAACACTAATGGATAATAAATTTACTGGAAATAAAGGAGTATGCAAAACATTAGACAAAGTTATATAACCATATTTTACTGTACCCCTACCAACCACAGGCTGTGTTATGCCATCAGCGGTCTGGATGCTCTCTAACATTGCTAGGTGAGTATAAGAAGAGAACCCATAAGAATTAGCTGTTACAAGTCGAGATGCACCAGAATCTATAATCCATTATGGTGGTATAGTGGTTGATATAGAGATAAGAGCATGTATGTTGCCAGTACCATTGGTCGAATGAGCATAAGTAGAAGTGTTACCTAATGGGTCGAATGAAGTGGACGCCTCCTCATTCACACTCTTCTTATCTCCATTGCCTGTTGCTATCTGTTTCCGCCTAAGTATCTCCAAAAGCGTCTTATTCTCTTCAGTAAAGACCACTCCGGCTTCGGCTTCTTTCTCTGCTATCGTCAGATTTGCCCAGTAGCATCCTCTTCCACCTTTTCAGCCCCCACGGCCTTGACCACAGCCTCCAGTCTATCCGCGTCCACCTGTCTCTCTCTCCCTGGGTGGCTTAGGAAAAGTCTTACTCAAGTTACCTAAGTTTGTGACTGCCAATGCTGAGTGCATTCCCACATCTTTAGCCTCTGAATGCAACTTCATACGACTCTCTTCCAGCATCATAACTATAATGGCCTTGTCTAGTTAAGGGATCCTCAGAGCTAGCAACACCGCACTTCTCTTCTCAAAAGCCAGATTCAACCTCATCAGAAAGTGCATAGTTCTTCTCTGTGCACCTCACTCCCCTCTCTTGCACTCAGGATCTTTGCAACATGTTATCGACGAGAAGTAGTCATAATCTGCCCACAATCTCTCCAGGTCTGTGGTATACTCTTGGATTGACCTTTCTCCTTGTACTATCGATTCTATTTCGCACTCGATCTAAAACACTCTCATGTTGTTCTCAGCACCTGCATAGATCCTCTTCAACTTAGCCCAAATGTTTTTCACACTCTGAATGTCATCCACCGTGACCGCAATCGACGGAACCAAAGAGTTGAGAAGCGAGGTATATAGCAACATGTGTGTGGTCTTTCACTCATTCCACCCAACAGTGTACTATTTCGGTTCCTCCTTTCCTATCAAAAATCCCTCCAGATTCCTCCCGACTAGAGCACCTTTGATCTGACGCGACCAACTCAGATATGTGGTTGGTCCATCAAGTTTTAGATCCACGGGTGGGAGATCTAACTTCACTGATTGTGAATGTGTCGAGACCTTAGCTCATTTCGACATTCTCATGAGCTCGAACAATGTCTTCACATCTATTGGATCTAGCTTCGCAATAAGCTTCTCCATTGGTCTATCTTGTTTATCTATCAATCTCACTCGTGTTATCTCCTCACCCTTCAATTTATCAATGCCTTCTCATACAACTTACAACATCCTTTTTTTTCCCTTTTTTTTACATAATCGTGGTCATGTACTGTCTACACAAACCCAAACTTAAGAAAACTAAAAACTAAACGAAAGAAGGAATAAACGTCAAAGAAAGAAAAAACAGAGGAAGCACACAATAGCGGAAAGGGAATCTGAGTTCTGGCAAAGCGGCATGTGGCCGAAGAAAGAGTGCTTGTGCGTACTTACATAGTAAGCGCATTATTGTAACTCTTTTTTTTTTGGCTAACCCTAACTTTGTGTCTCTAATACCATGTTGAAATCTGAACTTATTCTTATTCAATCAATGAGAAGTCTATTATATAGGCATACGATGGAGTAAAATAGGAAAGAATACAATAGGAAGGAAATCAATCAAAAATCTCTAATTTATACTAATCAATACTTTCTATATTTCAACAATAATGATGATGGTAATTAATCTCATTATAATAACCACAATAACTATATTGCTAAAAGGCGCTTTGCAAAAATTTCAAGATATATTGGTTGTTAAGTGCAATGAGAAAAGAAGAGGTAACATTGGCCAATCACCATACAAGGATTATGTTTGTAGGAACTACCATCTAATACCTGGTGTGAAAGGTGTAGCATCATGAGATATTTCTCTTGGACGCTTTAGTGGCAACACAGCATGATGATCCTTTGGTCCTTTGTCAAGGTATGGAAGCAAATCCTACAGATTATGGTGCACGAATGTTTAGACAAATGGAATCTTAGAAATATAGTAGCAACAATCAACAACAAGAAAAAGCTAGTAAGAAACCTCCAGAAGACGATCAGGTTGAACCATGCCGGTCCATGCACGCATTTTCTGACCGGTGATAGGATCAATCACAAGAATCACCGGTAGAGTTACCAAGTTATAGAAGGTACACACTTTCCTTCCTTCACTTGTGGTGTTATACATCTATAAAAAGTCAACGAGCCTTATAAAATTCAGAAAGAAAAACTAGTCCTTAGACAAATGTTCGCACATCACTGCCCCCTAGTTATTTCCATGGGTTATCTGGGAAGCCTCCCTATCTGGACATCTTAGGAAGGAAATAAAAAATGGGCAAATTCTACAACTAGAATTTTTGGTTTCAAAATATACAAATTTTCAGAATATATACTGACCTGCCAGAAGAGAAAATTAGACCTTATTGTCTGACTCAATGTTTCATTGGCCCATGTATCTCGGTTAAGCTTAGCAGAAAAATAAATAAATAAATAAAAATAAGCTTTTCATGATTTAATAAAATATATTATGCATAATAAAAAAAGAGAGGAAATACCATGTGAGAGCTGAACTCTTCTGAGGACTGAATGTTAATCAGTAACCACTTCTCCTGCATGGCGGCATCTATTTTAGCCTTCACATATGCATGGAAAAAAATGCAATCAGTCAATAAAATCTAAAATCTGATACTGCGATGATCTTTGTCCCCACACATGTATTCACCCATTCAGCCCCAGTGCTTAACAGATCCATTAGAGTCAGTATTATTTGCATTGAGTTATTTGGGCTAAAATATTACGTAATATTTGTAAAAAAAGAGTAAATTGCTGCCAAATTATCAGAATTAGAAAGTACCTTTTCAAAAGGACCTTTATACATGAGAGCAAAGGGAGGCTGGTAAAGAGAAGCCAGGTTCATGGGGGAGGGGTTAGCAGCAGAGGCAGTATTTTGGTCTGAGTTCTGGCCAGAATCCCAAACAGCTGAAGCTTGTTGCGTTCCCTCCTGCTCAAAGTCCCTGAACGCCATCATTTGATGCCGTTGCAAACTGAAATGATGCAGGACATATCAAACACGCATGTGTGAGAACATAAAGTTAGAAAAACTAACTTTAAGGCATGTTCTTTAACAAACTTTTTGATGGTTTCAGGTTTCCAGAATTTATGGTCATAGGAAGCCAAATAATAAACTTAGAAGCCAGCATTACAAAAAATCACGTCATCTAAGTCATGCTATGGCTAGAAATGAGAAGTGTTTGATAACAAACCATGGTTAGATGACTTTTGCAATGTTAAAAAAAATGATTTCTAAATATAATTATTACGTGGTTAACATCATCAGTTTCTCCATGAATTTGGGTGAATGGAGAAACTGACAATAGATATATTTATTTTGTCACTAGCATTGGGGATTTTTTCCCTTAGTTTTCCTGCAACAAACATGCCCCATTCCATATATTTGCACCAGACTTGTTCATTTATTCTCCTCTTCATAAATAAGTCTTAAGGTTTTGAGAAATCAATGAAAATATATTGGGACAAGGGAACTAAAATGAGACAAATTTCAGTTAGATGAGAACTAATTCTATTGGCCAGTATTAGATGCAAATGAGCAACATTCTATTTTCACAAGTACCATAGAAGATATCCATGGTAGCCTTTATTTCTGAAAATCCTGCTAGATAATTACCTAGTGTGAGGCAAATCTCCATACAGAGTGTCTCTTATAGCAGGCAGTGGGGCCCGCACTTCATCCTCTCCAATGTTTGAAGCTGCAGTGAAATCACTTGGTATCGCAGGCAAAGCATCAGCACTTTCCACATCAAACAGCAAAATTATGAAAATGTCATTTAACTATGAGTTATTTTAATAATTATTAACTAATTCAAATAGTTCCTGACATAAATCTGACCTGGAAGTTTGGCTAGCCACCTCAGTAGGTAGTGATGAAGATGCTCTCACACCGGCTTCATTCCCTACATAGAACAGTTGGATTGCTTCCTCCAGCTTCCAATTTGATGCCTAAGTTTGACATAAAGGAAAAATGCAGTGGTGCAGATATGCATACTCTTAGATATCTGAATGCAATATTACTCAATTTTCAAAGCTTCTTCAATCTACTTGCTCTGGTAAGTGATTATGAATTTTCTAAAAAAATCTAGAAGGTACGAATAGCATTGGCGTTTCATTCCGATCTCTTGTGCATTTATAATTTTGTTATAAAAGAACATGATAGATGTTCGATCTTTTTTTATCTATTCATTACTGAAGAAGCTATACCTAGCTTCGTCCATACACAGATTGGAAAAACCATGCTGGTTGAAACCCCAGTAGCTTTTCACTTGATCATATTTCCCATTTATAATCGCACATTATAAATTCAGCGTTCCTTCCTTAATTCAACAACAAATTGAACAACATAACATGAAAAAAACTTAAAGAAAAAATCAGAAAAGGGACCTCGAGGAACTGGGAGGCGATGTCTACGGTCTGTCCCAAGGCGATCTCAAGAAAGGTTGATATCAGCTGATCTTTCTCATCCGCCGATAACATGCTTTCCATTACAATATCCGATTGGAGGAGATGAGATCCGACCGATTCGGGGACTAAGGACTCGATTCGACTAGTGTTTTGGAGAAGAGAAACGACGATTGATTTAATGCCTCTCCTATCTGTTCGTTCTCTCCTCTCCTTTTGTCTGGTTTCTTTTGGTTTGTATTTGATCGTACTGTCGCTTGTCGCTTGGTGAGTGGGGACTTGGGAGAAGGGGCGGGAGTAGGTACAAAGAGCATCGGACCGATTTTGATTTGATGGCTGATTTTAATAGTTGAATATTTATATTTTATGATTGATATGATTATTAATGTAGCTCATTATGATTGATATAATTATTAATGTAGCTAATTAAAATATAAATATAAAATTTAACGCTATTTAATAGTAAATATGTCTATCGAATTTATTTTTTGGTCTGATGGACGTCGAATGTACTCCGACGAGAATGGATTGAAACGAGGCGTCGTGGGAAAGGAACTAAAAGGGCAGGGGTGCTTTTAAAAAGCTCTAAACTATCAAGGGCTTGTGTAAAAATAGTTGATAACCAAACTTACTCTCAGCCCAAAAGCTACGTGGAAATTTTGTTGAAACTTAGTCGCTACAGGACAGTTCAATGCAATTAGGGTGTCAATTATTGATTCGATCCGACGGGTTAATCTAATCCGATGGGTTAATTCGATCTAATCCGATATGATCCGAAAATAAATGGGTCAGATATAGATATTTTTTTTTACCCAAGTCGGGTCGATTAATTGTGTTTTTTGAAGTAATTTTATTATTTAATACTAATTAAACCTTAAATATACATTAATTATATGTTAATTAAGATTAATTATAAATTAATTAATATTTAATTATTTAAAATAATATAAAAATAATTAATTATTTTACATGGGTCGTGTCGGGTCGACCCGTAATCCGTTTAGGTCTGATATGGGTCAAGATTTTTTGACCCGAATATAACAGATCGGGTAAAAAAAAATAATAAAATAATATGACCCGACCCGACCCATTGACACCCCTAATTGCAATAGTTTTACGAAAAATAACTAAAATAGGATTTCTCCGTTTCGATTTTTATTCATAATTAAACTAGTCGAATGTGTATGTGATAACTCACAATTTTTTTCTCAAAAGTTTCCTTTTTTTTCAACTATAAGAAATAGAAAGTCCAAAAAAACATGTGCTTGTAATAAATAAGTGTATGTAGCTATATTGACACAGCTACTATTTTTCATAGATTCCCCCTTTTTTCTTTTAATTGATCTAAAGCCCGAGATCTGGATAGACGTTCTATTAGGAAAGTAATATATATACAGTACATTTTGTTTATTACTATAACATTGTCAAAAATTGATGGATCTAACTTTGTTGCTTAATTATTCAGTAATATTGTTTAAAATTGAGTTGGCATAGCTCCTTCATAATTGGATGTCATTACTTGAACTAGGAGAAATATACTATAGCACGTAAGAACGTACGTGTTCAATTTTTGGTAAGATCTTATTGTAGGGTTATTTTGGATATAATTACTTCAACATATAAATTTTTATGTTCAGATTTTAGGAACATATTGAGATATTATTTTAGAAAATAAGTGAGAGTTAATTTCTAAAATTATTTGAAAAAAAAGATAAAATTAAAAAATACAATATAGTACTCTTTAAAAGATACAACAAATTGTACTTTTGTGAAATTTTATTCTTTATTATTTGTTGTTAATTAAAAATAATTTCTTATATTTTGAAATATATGAACTAGAAGATATATCAATATATCATATATTTTAGCATTGAAGCCAGATCGATGTAGTTATTAAACAGTAAAGAAAGTAATTACAGATCTATTAGTAACATCAAAATCATTAATGCATACATGCATGACAGTTTACGCCATCATAAATAATCTAAAAATAATATTTACATACATATTATCATAAAAAGATCATGATGACACTGTATGGACGAGGACCATCAAAATATTAACAGCAAATAATTATCACATATTTACATACTAAAATTGAAGGATGAAACCAACATTTGTAAAAATATAATGATGAAAATGATAGGTGTTTATACTTTGAAAATATTTTTTTGGTTCGTTCGGTAAATTAAGGAATAGCTTTGAAAGAATGATAGAATAGTATCATTTTGAAAGAGTGGTATTCTTAATTATTCGGAAGAGGAAAAATATCATTTAGCAGTTGTTAATCATAATAGTTAAAATATAAATAATTATGATACTAACAATGATGATGATAATAATAAAATAATAATAATAATAATATAATTATGATATAATAATAAAAAATAATCATAACAAGAACTAATCATAGTCATAATCATAATAACATAATAATATAACCATAATCATAATATAATAACATAACAAAAAATTATAATCATAATCATAATCATAATAATAATAAAATAATAATCATAATCATAATCATGATAATAATAATAATAATAACAAATAAAATAATTTAACATAATCATAATATAAAATATAATAATAAAAAATTATAATCATAATAATATAATAATAATAATAATAATAAATAATCATAATCATAATTATAGTCATAATATAATAATATTATAATAAAAAATCATAATCATAATAATTTAATAATACTAATAGTGATGATAATATAATAATAATAATATAATCATAATATAATATAATATAATAATAATAAATAATAATATAATAAGTATTCATCATAATCATATTATAATAATATAATACAATATAATCAAGTAATAATCACTATTCCGACGAGAGCTAAATCAGCATACCACCTATAGCTTAGTATATCAAATTAGCACTTTTCTACACTCTTCTACTTAATATAAAATTTGTTTGATAATTTAATTTATCAGAATAATAATGTTATTTGTAATTTTTCTATTATACAGAGTGTCAAACGAACTTTCATGAATTATGAGAAAAAAAGTTTCAAATTGAAAGAGGCCTTCATAAAAGACTTGACCTTTTCACATAGATACAGACCAGATTTGAAAGGGCTGAAACATGAAATGGACAAGCACCTTTTCATATTGTTTCTTCTTATACGGAGGCCCAATGAAATATTATGGACCTCAATTTAGACATTTCGAGACCGGACCTTCATTTATGCCAATTCAAATATTGGTTCTTTCTAGTCTTAAATTCTCTGAAAAAAATGAGAGAGTTAAAATAGCCATATAACATGCATTTAGTTTCGCGTTTTCTTAGTGAAAGTGGGGAGTTCAAACCACTTTGAACCAAAAAATTGGTTCAAAATTTTTTAGAATCGTTGATTTTGCATCGAGATTCATACTTTTAATAAAATTTAAGTTCAAAATTCATACTTTCAATAATCATTACGAATCTCAATGCAAAATCAACGATTATAGAAGACTTTGAACCAATTTTTTGGTTCAAAGTGCTTTGAACATCCCCCACTTCCTTTCTTAGTGTGTAGTAATTATGATAGTATCCCAAATTCCCAATAGTCTCCTTTAGGAGATGGTCAACAATGAATTAACACGTATAAATACATGTACATGTACGTGTCAGTATGTGACATATTCATGTTTCAGACATAATGTGCTCTTAAATATGTGTGTTCATCGTCTAAATAATTTTACATTAAACACACACATCTAGTACATCGAAATTAAACAAGCACGTGTAGCAAATATAATAGTAGTATATATAAAGACATGTCTTGAAATAGTATATATAAAAACATGTCTTGCATTTCATGAGTTTTTTTTTAATTTTTATCAATTTATTTATATTATAAGTATCAATACATGACAAACACATATAAATATAAACATATCTTACGACGTGTCAAACATCTCATATATTTTAATTTTAAATGTGAATATTTAAATTCTTAAAATTTTGACATATTAAAGCACTGATAATTCCACCATTTGTCAAAAAGTGCTTTTGACATTACTTTCGGTGCGGCGGGAGTGAGAGATCAACTGGGCTTTTCAATATACTCGAACCTAAACTTATTCAAGTTGGGCTATCAAATGTGGATCCTTCGGTTCTAGACCTCCCGAGCTGGACTTGATACATATCTTAGGCCCGAGTCCAGGACCTCGACTTGTGACCCTATATATCACATTCCTTTTGAGGGATGAATTTACAAGGAAATGCAAATCATGCGGTCATATTGACTCTAGCTTCAAATAGGTCTGTCAATCGGTAAGATAGGGTACGGATGGAGTATTTTTATATTCATATCTAATAATTTTTTTATCCATATCTTATTCATTCCCATCAATTTTTGTTCATACCCTATCCTTACCCATTAAAAATTTCGGGTAACGAACGAATAACAATAGATAACGGATAAAAATAAAAATAATTCAATGAAAAACATTATATGATTTAGATAAATAAATAGCATTAAATAAATTTACTAATAAAGTGCAATAATACTTAACATTTTAGATATAACAAAAATTATATAATTTTTTATATCAATTGTAGATATTAAAGTGCAATAATACTTAACATTTTACTATATATATATTTATATAATTTAACTATATATATTTATTAAAATATAAAATAATTATATTTATATATATTTAACTATATATATTTATATAATTTACCCAATGGATAATGGATAGCGAAAATCTCTTATCCATATTCATATCCGATAAGTTTATGAAAATTTTTTCTCATCCATATCCATACCCGATAACATAATGAAAATAAAATCTTACTCATACCCGTCTTATCGGATACGATACGAGTCGAATAAATGATCAAAATGATGTTATTAACATCCCTAGCTTGAAAGCTTGTTGGGGATTGAGATGTCATCACTCCAGGCCTTTAATTGGGTTAAGCCTATGACTTCGAGTTTGGCATGCCGCATGACTCAGTATCTCAAGCAGGTGCTTTTTGGGTCTGCGTTGCAGGAAACAAATCCTCTACAGTGCAGCAGTGAGCTGCATGCATCATACACCTTTAGATTATAGGGATGCTTTTTTGAGATTGACTTTGCATGAATTCTTGGGCCGCATGCTTCCTATAAGCCGAAATATCTGGGCCTAATTGGATATTATGCAAGCCAAGTATTGGGCCTGAGCAAGCTGGCATACCCCATCCATTTTCATCATTATCTAATCTGCTGCTATATAAATACCCCAACAAAAAAAAATAGCATTCAGCCCAAAAGTTCAGCTGAAGGTAATCTTGCCTGACGTAAGCATGCTGATGCAGAGCAATAGAGCTGCTGAGTGCTGATTATTCGGTCTAGAGAAGAATATTAGACTGGACAATAGAAGATAGAATTGAGTGTAAATAAATCAAAGAAAATTCAATAGTCAAAACTTTGAAAGTTTATATTATTATTATATAATAAAGACTCCAATATCAATTTTTGTACGAGCTAGTGTTTTAAAAACGGGACGGATCGGAATGGGGTGGGTTTACATGGGTCGGCGGGTTTTGATGGGACGGGTAAACGGATTTGTACGGAACAGGTTACGACGGGTCTATTTTGAGGATTTTGGCCGCGACCCGTCGAGTCGGACAGGTCGGTGGGGCGGGGCGGATCGGGTCGGTGGTTTTTTTCCCAAAATTCAAAAACAACCCAATAAAATTCAAATAAATTCTCAAAAATTTCGAAAAATTCAAAAATAATTATTAAAAACATTTAAAATATATAAATATTTATATTCTTGATCAAAAAAAATATTTTGATTTTTTTCAATTTTTTTAAAATTCAAAAGTAATAAAAAAATTCAAATAAATTTTCAAAATTGCAAAAATCCGGAAATAATTATTAAAAATATAAAAAATATACAACCATTTATATTCTTGACCAAAAATATATTTTTATATTTTTTACGAATAAAAAAAATTAAGTAAAAATTCAAATAAAATCTTAAAAAATTCGAATAAAATGATATAAGTTAAAATAAATTGAGAATTATTTTTAAAAATTACAAAAAATTAAAATAAATGAGTTAGAAATAAAGTTACTATTCTCATTTATTCCGGACTTGGGACCGACTATGTAATACATATGTGGAGTTCTAACTTTTTTTTATTAGTAATGTATATTGAAAAAAATATCAAAAAACCAATATAAATGCTAGAAAATATTAAAAATAGAAAAAATAAAATAAAAATGATTTAGAAATACCATCTAGAAGTTGAAGTTCATATATCATAGATCATTTTCTGAAATACCATCTGAATCTTCATCCGCTTTTGTCATAAATTCACCGGATGATGGTGTTTCAATGGGTGCATGTTGATTACGTTGTTCTGCATCAAACCAATCTTTCAAGCATACGAGTTGTTCAAAAATCTTTGCACCTAATCTGCTGTGTTTATCTATTAGTATACTGTTTGCTGAACTAAAACAGAATTCGGAAGGGACGGTTGACACGGGCACGGTAAATATGTCGCGAGTCATCATGGCAAGAGTTGAATATGTAATTTTATTTCTCTTCTAATTACCGAGGATTTCAATAACGTCGGGTTTCATACTTCCTAAATAATAACTAACTAACTCATTCATGTTTGTTTATATTTATGAGTCATCATCTTCCTCCAAGTCTCGCAATAATACAGACCGACTATTGCTCCCATTATGATTCAAAAAATATAAAAATATAAGTCCCATAATAATATAACGAGTTCTAGTATAGTAAATATCTTAGATTTTATTAGCTAATATTACGAGGATTCGAAGAAGATGGTTGATTCGTTTGTTTTGTATGAAGTTGAGTGTTGTATAGGTTGAACATTTCTTCCAATGCGGAGGTCGCACATTGTTCCTCCCGAGTATGCGGTAAATTTAGATTCTTCTTATATCGTTCAAGCAATCTTATGGTATACTTCTTCATGAATGAAGGATGAAGACAATTGGCGAGAACTGTAACGAAAGGGACTTTGTCCCAAAATTTCAGGAATTTATCTCTCATGGCTTCTATAATTGGTGAAAGAGGAGAGTCACCGTGCACATCCTCCGTGATTCGATGAAGTTCTATATCCTCCAAGTCATGATACACCTTGAAAAAAATAAAATAAGTAGTAATGAAATAAGTTAAAATTTATAACGAAATAAATATAAAGACAAAAAGAAAACTAACCTTGAATATCAAATAGAGATCTTGAAGCAACTGATACGCGGATGATGTGTATGAGTATGATAGTTAGACGGTTGCATTAAAGAAAACTTCTAGAAATATCCGAAGTTGTTCGAGTTGGTCCCATTCTCCCGCGGAGCATGATAAGTGTAATCCCTCGGGTGAGTTACGTAGGCTCTCACTTATAGCATGTTTGTATGGAAGGACACATTGTAACATTATATACGTTAAATTCCAACGTATATTTATGTCCTATGGTACTCTTAACTTACTCAAATTTAATCGTGCACACAAGACATGAAAATCTTATTTTCTTATATTGTTCGAATAAATATGATAAAGACCATATTTAAATTTATAAATTAAATTATTAACGACATTTATTTTTAAACACGTCTTAGCAGTTAAACTAAGAATATGACATGCACATTTTTGTGAAACATCCTACCATCCATAATTAAGTTTGGTGTACGTATAAAATAATTAATAGATTTAATATTGTTGCTTGCATTATCAAAAGAAATTAAAAATATTTTATTCTCTAAATCTCTTTTCAAATTATACTCATACAATACATTTATAATAGATTGATAAATAATTTGCGCAGTGTACGGATAATCCATGTTTCTAAAACTTAAGATCATTTTTTGTAAAATCCAATCATGATTAATATAATGGGCAGTAACACAACTATAACTAAGACCATATTTACTAGTGGTCCATATATCGGATGTAATTGATATTTTATTTATTGTAACTGCAAATATGGCCAATAATTCACATTTTCGTTCAATATATTATTAATTTTTTAACTCGGATACTATTTTTTTATGATGAAAATTGTATAATGGTTGACCACAACTCTTAATTACCAATCGGGCAAAATTGGTACAATATGTCATATTTATTAGTTATTCTTTTTTGGCTATGTATCGAGCAAACTCACATAACATTTTTTTTATCATATTTGACAAGTGTTCTAGTACCGTCCGAGTTCAAACAACTTTGTACCATACGAGTATCGGGTCTTTTTTGGGGTTCTTTATTTTTTGCTATGTGTTTATTAGCATATTTTATAAATTGATTTAAACCATTTTTTATTATATAATTGTATGAAGTTTTATAATTACTTATCTTGCACCGTGCATTTATTAGAATACTGTCGGGACCTAAAGTTTGTTCATAATAGCGCCACAAAGGTGCATCATAAATTGGGAGATCTCTCTTCCTTTTCTTGTTGTTTTTAGATTCGACCGGTGATTTTGAGACGCTTGAGTCGAGTGTTGGTATGGAACATCCTGCACTCGTTAGATGTAGTGGTGAAAGTCCAACACTAGTTATTGTATTAATGTTATATTGATAACTTGAGAGATATGAGGTTGAACCTTGTCCGACACTAAAAGAAGTGATTTACGGATTGTAATTAAGATCAACCTGCGATTGTGATGGATAATATTATTGTAGAATTTTTTAATAATACGGATGGGGAGGATTAGGATTTTATTGATAATATGGATGCGGAAGGTTAGGAGTTTGATCACTTAATTATTCACCAAAAATTTCAACGCTCAACCGATGTGTCATTTCTTTGGCATGAGAGCGATTGGGAGATGCCATTTGATATTGTTAAAAAAATATTAAAAAAATTTAAAGAATTTTCAAAATATAAAAAATAACTAATTATTGTAAATTAAAAATATAACTAATTTATAGAATGTACAAAAGAAATTAAAAGGAACTAATTGTAAAAAATAAAGAATATAACAAAAACTAATTAAAAGAAACTAATGATAAAAAATAAAGAATGTAAATATATATTAAAAAAAACTAATTATTAAATGATATTCAAAATATAAAAAATAACTAATTATTATAAATTAAAAATGCAACTAATTAATAGAATGTACAAAAAAAATTAAAAGAAATTAATTATACAAAAAATCAAGAATATAACACAAACTAATAAAAAAATTAATGATAAAAAAATAAAGAATGTAAATATATATTTAAAAATAACTAATTATTAAAAAATAACATAAACTAATTAGAAGATACTAATTATACAAAAAAAATGTACAAAGTATAACTATCTTTTTTTTTCATCGGATAACATAAACTAAGCTCATTTTATATTAGATCAGATAATAACAAAATGAATGAATCTAGTTAATTATTCATTTTTAGAGCTCATAAGTTTTGTTATCATTTGATTCAAAATTAGCATAAGAATATCTATTAATTAGAATTAACACGTCATAAATTACCATAAGAACAACAACCAATGTATATTAATCAGATTAAATAAAATTAGCTTGTCTTCAGTTTGTTAATAAAATGAATAAAGTTTGATGACCTGACACTGACTTGACTATGCCCAAACTAACTCAGATTCATATTATTTGAAAAGTCAAATTAATCAAAACATAATTGAAAATCTGACGACCTGAAATCTGGCACGACCCGAGATAGAATATGATAAAAAAGAACCCGACCCGAGAAAACCCGAAACCCGAGACTACCTGATATCAGATGACTTGAAACCCGACTCAACCTGAACCCGAACGACCCAAAACCCGAGACGACTTGAGCTCATAAGAACCTGAAACCCGACCTGACCCGAGACCTGAACAAAAGTCGGTAGTGCTTGACCCGAAACCCGACCCGACGTGACCAGTGACCTGATTTTTTATTTCAGTCAAACTGACTCGACTCGATCCGTCCGAACCATAATCCGACCCGACCTGCCCGATTGCCACCTCTACTAAAAACTCGCCATAATTTGTACTGAGAGCGAAAAAATATTTTGATAGACACGCTACATGTAATATAATCATCATTTTGTATATTTCAATATGTATGTGGCAAAGGAAAAAAAAGACAAATTAGATCATAAATTATTAATATGCACACACAAATAAATATAGTTTATAAGAACTCGACTTTTGAATTCAGTCTGGCCAACTCTTTAAAAAAGGTCTTTATCTTGTTCTTACAAGTTCGACCTGACTATTCTAATATGACCTTTATCAAATTCGACCATTTTCAGATTATTTCTTTAATATTTGATATAAAATATCAAAATATAATTTAATATTTTTATATAGATATAAATTAATTTAAAAAAAATTACATAATCAATAAAAAATTATATATCAAATCTTTACTCGACCCTTAGAATTCAGATAGTTTGATAAGAACTAGAATTCTTAAAAAGTCAAGTGTACCCTTAAAAATTAAATCTTTTGAATTTGATTCTCTAATTTATTTTTTCAAAATTCAACTGTTATGAGATCTTTTAGTAAATCCGCTAAAACCAGTCCTTTAGAATACCGATCCAGTGCTGAAGTACGATGCCTACTCCGCTACTCAAATGAGATTCTTGTTGGGGCTCCCGTGAAAAACGAGCGATGCTTGTGGAACAGGTGCTCCCAAGATCTTAACAGTAGTTGACACCTTTCCCCATCAATCGCTTGTGAGTTGTTTGAAGTGGGAGACAAGAAATTTAAAAAGAAAGAAAAAAGAAAAAAAATGACTTGTTAGTCTTGGTCTAGTGGTCAATGGTCCGTGTTCAAATTCCACACTGGAATATCTTTAGCTGTTTCCTCTAACTTTACTATGAGTTCATGACTACCTTAGCACAATTTTTTTGGGTAAATAAAATAAATAAAAATCGGAAAGTGGTAATATTGTTGTTGGTTTGTGTGATGGTAGTTTGACCGAGTTTGAAATTCGGTTCCAGCGGCCTGGTAGAGACCGAGTCGATACAGATATGGATCCATTTGCGCGTTGTATAGTATTTTCGGATGATGTGCATTCAAACGGAGAGTGATATGTGGTTGTAGAAAATAATTTATTACATACGATATGCTAAAATATAAATTTAATTATGAATCATAATCCGTATTAAATAATTAATGTCTAGGCAGTTTATGTCACACCCCAGAAATATAAAAACGGATTTGGGGTGTTAATCCCGCCACGTACGCACGACGAGACGTGCGTACGAAAGACTAAATGAATAAAATAAGATAAATCTCAGAATAAACAAAACAATAATAATATAAATACACATGATCATACAGTCCAGAATGAACAAAGAGAATACAACGCCTACATAGGCGGGGGCTAGCTCCATCGGAATGGGCAGCAATCTCTCAAATAAAAACCCAAAAGAAAGAAATAAGACTCAAAACCCGATGGATCCTATCTGACTACCCGGCTCACATGCAAATGCAGCGAAGCATCCCTGTCATCGCGCAGGACTGTCCCTAGCACTCACCCTAGCAAAAATCCCGAACCTGAAAATACCTGGATCCCACATCCACCGTGGAAACGTGAGTAATTTTATAAATTACTCAGTACGGATTTAGATCCAGCCTTAAGATTTGATCTTCTTTCCTAGACTGGACCAAAAAACCGATACTGATGTTTGAAATGCAATATAATATTGATGAGTAAATATAATAATATTATTATGCACATTTGACCTACATGATATGACATGATATGGTAAAGAAACCCGAAATAGAAAATTCTGTGAAAATAATAATATAATATAAAGTATAAGGTACGAAAGTCAAACACCCGTAATAAATACCCAGGTTGTAAATTTACCAGACTCATCCCGAGCGGGCACTACCAGGGCCCAACTTACTAACTCGGGCCTTGCCTAAGCGGGCACTACCAGGGCCCAACTTACTAACTTAGGACTTTATGTTTGTGCAGCGACAACGCCGCACAAACGACAATTCGGGCTCCCGAGGCGATAACGCCCTAGGAGAGTGAACGGCTATAAGCACGTACTCTTGTCTGCTGAATCTGATAATTTACCTTACAAAATATAAGCCAATGGATATAGTATGTCCTCAGTTGCCATATCGTAAAAAGGAGATAACTATCCGTGAATTAACAAAACGGAAACAAATGAGAGCCTACACTGGACCAACCAAGGGTCAGAGGACCGCATCCCGTAAAAGTATCAAAGCGAAATATAAACAAATGGGAGCCTACACTGTACCCACTAAGGTCAGCGGACCGCATTCCGACTTTCTCTGTACTAACTAAGGGCCAAAGGAGAAAGCCCTTCGGGCAATACTAGGATCCTAAATAAGCCGGATAAATATAATAATATAGTATCACGAAATAGATTCCAGTCTCGGATATGGCCGCCCACACTAAACACTAAAGTACACGGTATCCTAATCACTCAAATTTGGGATTAACAATTTAATCATATAAAGAATAATAATAAGAAATATAATAAAGATCAAAAGAAAACACTCAGACACAGCCGAACCCGCCAAATGACGGGATCGGTGGATAACCCGACAGGCGAGGATGCGCAGTGCATATACAGACCGGTGGGTCCCACGGGCCTATGGGTCACCGTACGTAACCACAACGATCTGGTTATGCAAGGCAACTCCGACTGAGAATTACCCGGTCCGCCTCTCAGCACTCCCATGCATTTAATGCATGATTAACTACATGACTTAATTAATAATTAGTGATAGTAATAATATTTTCCTAATAATTATAATCTACTACTTGAATTATTTAATTCTATCTGATCCTATCTCGGGACTATTTCCCGGATCCTACTCCTATCCTGTCTACGTGCAGTATGACATGATATGACATGTAAATGCGGGTGTGTCTCAAATATGCTGGTCAATTTACCGAATGCATATGACAGGTCAGATTTAGTCTCTACAAATTTTTGGTCAGAAAATACCGCAATTCAGATTTTATTTAAAAAACAATAGTTTCATTTTCGGTTTGGGTTCCTATTTCTGAAGAAAGAAAATTAAATCCCAGGAAACCGTACCTGGGGGTGCTGGTGAGGATCACGGAGTCGCTCTACTCCGGTGGTAGAACACCGGCCTCGGGGTCGATGTCCGCGTACGTCTGGTCGGGAGTGACCTTGTACTCCGCGAGTGGCTTCACAATTAATAATTAAATTAGATTGATAATTTAATTAAGCGTTTGTTCGGGTTTGTCGTCTTTTCTTGAAAATTTCGGCAGCATTTCTGCTGCATTTACGCGGTGTCGGAAATTTTAGTTGCCCGCCTTATGGATCCGTTAAATTGTGTTTATCGCTCTTGATCGCTTTTATACGTCCATTCTTTATTTTAAATTCGAGTTTATGAATTTAATTATCAATTCATTTAATTTAAAATAGAGGAATTGATTAATATATAACATATAATATATATAATATTATATTCTAATATTCCCTTATTTATTACTAAAAATAGAGAGATTAATCTACATATATTTATATATTTATATGTTTATCAATATTATTCTATTATTAAATAGAGAAATTGATTAATATATATCATATATAGAATATTTTATTTTATTATTCTTTTGTTAGTTTTAAAAATAGAGAAATTGATTAATATATATTTTAGTATATATTAATTTCATTCTAACTATTATTTTTATTATGTTCTTAAATTATGTAGTTTACTTATTATCTATAAGTATTATTATTAGATTTTTTTATAAGAGAAAATAGTTTAAAAAAAAAAATAAAATGAAAAGAAATAAAAGAAAAGAAAAGAAATAAATAGATAAAAATAAAATAAAATAAACAAAAACCAAAAATAAAGAAAATAAAATAAAATAAAGAAAAAGTTATTATATTATTAATGTGTTGGTGATTAATGTTCGGGATCATACGCTGACTACCGAATCAATTGTGCCAATGCACTGATATCCCGTAACGGGGACAGTCAGGGTATTTAATCATTTCCCGTTATTAAGGTTTACGTTATTATCCATGGATACCGCCTAACCTTTCGGGGCGGCTTCCAATTCATTAGTCATATTTTAAATCTTAATCACTTTATTATTTTGGGACTTTTAATTATAGGCCTTATTTAATCTCTCCTAATCCTAATTACGTTTTAAATTAATTAGATAATCATTTGTTGGCCCAATAAATTGAATTAAATCCTGATTAATTTAACTGGGCCCAATCTCCACCCTTACTGTTCTAAATCCCTCAATAATTAATTTAGACCCATTTAGTTCAAAATTCTAATTAGCCACAACTCAATAGTCCTAATTGACATAACCCATCACAAGGCGAGTAGACAAGTTAGGGCAATCAACAAAATCGAGCAAACAAGTCACAGACAATAGGCAAGCAACAGCCACACCAGAACAACAAACAACAGTCAAGTCACCAGCAACTTACAGAAATTTCAGAAATCAACCAGTCAAATAGGCAACCTTTACCAGCATGCAAATGGGTAAATCAGAGCAATACCAGTTCATTACCAGGAAACTAGAACAAGGTCCAAGACAGTCACAGTCCAGCAACATAACCAGAGTATCAACAGAATCACAGCATGCATCACAAGTTCAACCACCATGGGTCCAGATTTGGGCAGGGACAGAACAAGTGGTTCACTGGTATCAGCTAAACCATATACCAGCCACCATAATTCAAACATGATCAAATATGTACCAAGAGTTTTACTAGTACCGAAAATTAAGCCAGGAAGCAACACAAAACAGACCATGTACCAATTAGCAAAAAGAGTACTAGTACCAATCCCACAAATCAACCAAGACAACAAAAATCAAACAACACTCAAGGATTAAGAACCACAACAGTAGCAGTACCAGATCACCAATACTAATTAATGTCAACCTGTAGTATAAGGTTTCAACCTCGCTTCACTGCTACCAATTGGTACCAGTGTACCAAAGCCCAAAACCGACAAATCTAACTAGCTCAAATGCATAAGTGGTAGCACAACGGGCCAGCACAAACGCTGGTACGAAACCCAAGCAGCACAAACAAACAACACAAAGCAAGATAGATAATAGGTCAAGCCAGCAATCAAAAGAAATCACGACATTTACCAGCAAGAAACGGCACACCTCAAGGGAATAAATGAGCTAGGGTTTACCAGTATAGAGCAAGCCAGAGAGATAGAAGGCAACAGGCAGCAATCGGGTGGGTTAAGCTCTTCCTCAAAGAGTCTGGCTACCACCACTTCTTTCCCCTTTGAAAACTCCTCTTCTATTCCGATCTGTTCTTATCGGTTAAATTTTATGGGTTTCAAGTTTCAACACATGATAGCAGCAACAAAGGGGAGAGAATGGCGCATGCACAAACCTTATATAGAAGGGGCCAGAGTTCAAAGTTGGTTTTCACCCATTGAGAGTGGGTGAAGGAGGGGACAGATGATCGGGATAGGGAAAGAGAGAGTGACAGTTGACAGTGAGGAAGGGGGAGGAGTGTCATCGCAAGAGAAGTCAAAGAAGGATGTTGGCTTCGGCGAAAAATGAGGGCAGAGAGGATCGAGTGACATGGGGTGAGTGGAGTCGCCAAAGAGAGAGACAGAGAAAATGGGTGACGAGGAGAGATTAAAGAAGAGAGCGATGGGATGGGTATCGCTGGAGAGAAGGGGAAAGGTGGAGAGAGGGAAAACGAGTAAGAGAGAAAAGGGTCGGGGAGAGACAGAGAGGCACACAGAGAGAGAGAAGGATTTGACCGATATTAATGACGAGTTTTAATGAGGAGAGAGGGAAAATTGTGTTGGGGATTTTCTGTGGAGGATTGGTGTCATCATTCATGGAACTTATCTTTAGGTGTAGCGAGTCACATGGGTTAAGTTTGCCTGATTTTAAATAGGGGATTTAAATTTGAGTTTATCTTAATTTTCAACATTATGTTTCATCCAAGTTGCTTAATTCGTTAGTCTTAAATAATTTTATTATCCCCTATCTCATTATTCACGGGTATTACATTATTAAATCGTCATATTTTATCTTTTTACTGTTAATTAATTATTCATTTATCATTTATGCTTTTACCTCCATAAGTTATGAATTTTACACTCTGTTAATTACATTTGATATAAATTATTATAAATAATTTAATTATAGGCTTTTAAAATTTTATGGTTTGACAGTTTATATTGGTACCAAAGCTTTTATAAGACCTATTTCTGTTTCAAAGACAAGTGAAAATCTCCACTCTTATCAATAAATAAATAATTAATTAACTAATATAAAGAGGTCAGATTGAGAAATTGAGAGACTAACTTGTTATTCATTCAAGCAAAAATAATTGCCAACTTTTTTTTTAACTTTACTAGAACTAATACTATGATGTGCAAATTGAAAAACTGATTCTGCAATGAAACAATTTTATAAAAAATCTGTACTTAACTTTGATTAAGGAAGTTATGTATAGTATGCTTTTCGTCTACTATTTAAAAAAAAATGATAGTGTACAATTCACTGACCTGTCTTTCTATTTCATTTCTTTTGAGAGTGAGGACAGCGGTGTGGATCCGAACATCAATAGCTTTCTTTTTTTTGTCTGTGTGTGTGTGGGGGTGGGGGGGGGGGGGGGGGGGGGGGGGGGGGGGGTGTAGGAACATGCTCAGAATACCTACTCTTCAACCGCCACATCCTATTCTTTTATGAAAAACTCAAAACTTGACAGACGCTGCCACAATAAAAATCTCTCTCTAGAACCTATATATAAGACCATACATATTCTCTTGCCTCTATCATATATCTGCGTTTAACCTTCATTCCTCCCTCTGTAGCTCTCACCAGACATACCCTTTACTCAAGAAAACACCTGAAAATAAAACATAACAATGGATGCTAACTCTCTACCCAAGAATGATGCAAACTTTGCTGCACTTACCCCGCTCACCTTCATACAGCGTGCCGCTTTGGCATACGGCAATCAGACATCTGTTGTGTATGAGAACACAAAATTCTCCTGGATGCAAACATATGACCGCTGCCTCCGCCTTGCCGCCTGGCTGCAGTCTGTTGGCATAAAAAAGAACGATGTGGTGAGCATATGCATAGTAAAATACCATTTATTCAATTATTACAGAATTTATATATGCTCCATTTTTGCAACCAACTATTATACAGTATATATTTTGGAACTATTTTTGTTGCAAATTCTATGTCAACGCTCAACCTTAATTAAAACTGAAAAAATAAATCTATTTTTAATTAAAGCATTGTTATCAGCAGAAAGTTTAGTTTTCACAAATACACAAGTAGCTGATCACATGTTTCATGTCATTTTCTTGTAAAGGTCTCCATTCTGGCACCGAATGTTCCAGCGCTCTATGAATCACACTTTGGGGTCCCAATGGCCGGTGCTGTGCTAAACACCATCAACACCCGCTTGGATGCTTCTGCCATTGCCGGCATTCTTCGCCATTCTGGCGCAAAACTCCTCTTTGTTGATCACCAGCTGCTTGCCTTGGCCAATGATGCTCTATCTTACCTCACTGTTCCTCATCCGCAAGTTGTTGTGATTAGTGATATCTCCTCTACCAGGCGCAATGCGACACGTGGCCTAGAGTATGAACAAGTACTTTCCTCAGCTGACCTAGTTTCCTATCCACCGGTACCAGTCACCAATGAGTGGGATGCAATTGCACTGAATTACACATCAGGCACCACCTCGGAGCCCAAAGGTGTGGTGTATAGCCATCGTGGTGCCTATTTGAGCACTCTTACTTTGCTACTACAATGGGGGGTGGGGCTGCAGCCGGTGTATTTATGGTCCCTGCCAATGTTTCATTGCAATGGATGGACTTTCACTTGGGGAATGGCAGCACGAGGCGGTACTAATGTTTGCATCAGGTCACCATCAGCTCAGGACATGTATCATGCAATTTCCTCCCAGGGCGTGACTCACATGTGCGGTGCCCCTGTTCTCTTCAATGTCCTCCTTGAAGCTTCCCCAAGAGACTGCCGTCCATTGACCCGTCCAGTTCATATGTTGACCGGCGGTGCCCCCCCACCTGCTGCTCTACTTGAACGTATTGAGCATCTTGGGTTCCGCATCACTCATGCATACGGCCTCACTGAGGCAACTGGGCCTGCGCTTGTGTGTGAGTGGCAGGAAGCTTGGAACCATCTGCCGGCAGCTGACCGTGCACGGATGAAGGCCAGACAAGGTGTCGGTGCGCTAACACTAGCCAGTGTTGATGTGAAGAACACAGAAACAATGCAAAGTGTTCCCCACGATGGCATCACTCAAGGTGAGATATGCCTCCGCGGAAGCAGCATAATGAAGGGCTACTTCAAGAACAAAAAAGATACAGACGCGGCCTTCAAGAACGGCTGGTTTCTTACCGGTGATGTTGGAGTGATGCACCCGGATGGATATATCGAAATAAAAGACCGTTCAAAGGATGTAATTATATCAGGTGGAGAGAACATAAGCAGTGTAGAGGTTGAGACGGCACTGTACCGTCATCCAATGGTATTTGAAGCAGCAGTGGTTGCGATGCCGCATCCACACTGGGGCGAGACGCCATGTGCATTTGTTGTGCTGAAGAAGGAATACTCAACGAACGAGGCCGGGATTGAAGAGGAAGACATAATTTCCTACTGTAGAGATAAGCTCTCTCACTACATGGTACCAAAGAAAGTGGTTTTCTTGCAAGAGTTGCCAAAGACCTCCACAGGCAAAACACAGAAGTTTCTTTTGAGGGAAATCGCAAAAAGGCTGAAGGTAAGTGCCGGGAAGAAGAACCCAAAGGGAGGAGATGCCAATCCCTGCAAGGTGGAGCCCAGAATTAACGATATTAACCGCCAGCCCGAGGCAGCTGTGGAGCATGTAATGACTCTGTCGAGGTTGTGAGATCAGGGGTAAAATGTTGCTTGAAGCTTGACAAACTAAGCTTGTCACGTCCTTGCAGTGCGTTTTGTTTTATCGACCGTGTATTTATTATTATTATTATTATTATTATTATTATTATTATTATTTTTTTTTTTTTTATACTAGGGGTTAATGGGCAAGTAGTGTTCTAAATTTAGACACGCCGTGGCCGAAAACGGTACAGAACGATACGAACATGGCTGAAAACGGAACGGGTTAAGGCACGGCACGGGAACGAGAACGGTACTGTTCCGTGTCCGTGTCTTAACCGTGTCGTGCCCGGCTTTTAGAAAATTTGGAACGGTACGACACGACATGGTTAAGGCGTTAGACACGGCACGAAACAACACGGGTACCAGGCACGGCACGAAACTGAACAGGGAGATTTGTATGATGAATTTAAAAATCCAAAATATAAAGTGTCATTAACTTCTGATATTTGGTCGGCTGATAAACATGATATGTCATATTGCACTGTTACTGCTCATTGGATCACTGATGATATCAATTTTGGGACAGTTTTTAAATAAAAGATTACTTGCTTTTCGAGAACTGGAATATCCGCATGATGCAGAATTCAATTTTTAGGTTTGTGTTAAGTATCATTGAGGAATACCAATGTCGAGATAAAAAAATTTCTATTAGTTTCGATAATGCTAGTAACTGTAATGCCGCAATTAGACTTTTAACAAATACTCTCAAACCCATAATGGATGGTGCATTTTTCCACACAAAATGTGCATGTCATATTCTAAACTTAATTGTGAAAGCTGGTACGGAATTCAACCCAATTCAGAATTTGATCGGTAAGTACAAGGATGCTCTAAGGTATGTCGATTCAAGCATCCGACAAAAACAGTATTTTGCAGAGTTGTGCAGGTCTATGGGTATTCAAAAAACAAAGATCCCTTGGGATGTCGACACTCACTGGAACAACACATACCGGTTGTTGAGGAAAACATCTCATCTTAGACCAGCCTTGGAGCGTCATCTAAGTAGCACTCAACAGGGACAAGAGTTACATCTAACACAAAATGAGTGGCACACATTGGAGCTAATGGTTCCGTTCTTAGAAATTTTTTATACTGCGACAGTAAGTCTTTTTGCATCTTACACACCGACATCGATCGCACTGTTGGAGGAGCTTGTAACCATTTCTGATTGGTACCAATGCCAACTAACCTAACTGACAGAAGAAGACATTTTATGGTATTCATTGGAACCGATGAAGGTAAAGTTCCTTAAATATTGGCGCGAAATACCCCCATCACCATCGTTGGTCACGGTTTCGATAAGACACGGTAAGACACGTTTAGCACGACTAAGACACATAGATATGACACGGTTGGTCACAGTTCCAATTAGACACAACACGAATAAAGCACGACACGATTAAGGCACGGCACGCTAGACACGGCGTGCCTTATCCGTGTCGTGCCTCATTCTATCATTTTTGGGCACGGCACGACACGACACGACACGAAAAAAAATAAAATAATAAAAGACACGGCACGGTACGACATGAAAGCACGACGTGTCCGAACACGACACGGTCCGACACGGCACAAATTTAGAACACTATGGGCAAGTTAATGATCCCCATGCAAGGATGATTTAAACATGCGATAAATAATTTTTCTATAGATAAAATTGAATATATGATTGTAATTCAAACGTTTAAGAAAAAAGAATAATATTTGGTGTGATCTCACATTAACCTATAAAATTTATTAACTATTGTATAGTAGTAACATTTGCAAAATTATAATTCTATACGCGCGCCTTATTCTTTAATTTTAGATAACTTTGATGAGTGCAAAACAAGTGAGAAATATTTGGATTTAATTAAGACGAAAAAAAGATACTTAATATCAAGCATATTCTTTCAAATGAAATAATTGTTGTTGTCATCTTGTGTGCGGAGAGAAAAGGCTCAACAAACTTTAATAATTGATGGATCGGTTGGGCGTTATATCTGTCTATATAATCCAATAACAGAGGACATTAATTATGAAATCACACGTACGGCCACTTTGTAGAAGTAATATTTCTGTATAAAATAAATGTAATAGTACCTTTTTACGTTGTTGTTGTGTAGAGCAACATTTTAAAATCGACGGCCCTACGGTGCCACTTATATAATATATAGTTTCTAATTAGTACCTTAATTATCCTCGGATAGCTATTCTAAAATTAAAACAGTGGTAGAGAATCAGTATTTGGTGTAATAATAAAATATAATATTTTTTATATGAGACGTGGCAGACTCGAAATCCGAATGGAGATCTTTTATAGATATTCATAAAATTTGAGAACTTGATTTTTCTCTTTTTTTTTAATAAAAAAATAGAATAGTTATTGCTGCGTATAATTGTTGTGGTGCGTCCAAATTAAAGAACTAATCTCACCAGAAATTATAAAAAATAATATCTTTTATGCCATGATCAAAATCTCAGAAAGCAGGGTTTTTCACCCCTACCTCTGATACTACCAAACAGAACAGAGTACCAAACCAAGATCAAGAAATTGTTGGATTATATACACAAACACAAATAGAATTATCCAGGTTGCCTGCTCTAATTAATTAAATCTTAGAATAATATCAACATTCCTTAGATATCTCTAATACCCATGGTCTTTTAAAAACATTTAATCTAAATTGAGTGGTTTGATCTTCATCAACTTAATAAACGAATGTGATACGTACTTTTATTCAGTTGGTGATGCTTTTAATTAAATCACAATCGAAAACAAATATATATTGTGATCTGTCACTTCAACTATGTCAAATTTATGGGATTAAATATATCAGTATATCACCTCTTTCATTGTTAGATATATAGTCGCATTGCAATACAATCTTTTCATATTTTTGTCACGTTTATTGCAGACAACATATTAGTGACCAAAGTTGTTCATGTCAGATCGGTTTTGTGTCGAATCAGAAATAATAGACAGCTATTACGAATTATTTTTCAATATGCTCATTGAGACGGATCCACATTTGCTGTTATATTTGTGATGGTAGGATTATGTCATAGAACAATTATAACGGTCCGATTTAATTTAAATGGTTTAAATTTAGCTAATAAAGATGTATTTTTATTTTTTTTTATTTGGTGAATCCTATCTGCTATATATACAACGATAAAGCCTGTCATCACAACTATGACAATAGATAAAAATTCATATTGAGACGACACAAAGATAGTTTTTAAACTAATTAACATAGATATATTTTTTAGATCCTGTTTTTTTTGGTTATATGCCATCCCATCTGATCCAATATGTCAACCATTGGCGCGGGAAGATGGAGATGTGCAAGGTCATATAAAATCACATAATTAAGTTGATATTTATATTTTTATTAATAAAAAATGAAAGATATATTTAAATTGACATCAATTGATTTATATGTTATAACTCTTAATTTTTATGAATATGATGTTCACTATGGATGACGAGTGACACTATCACTAAGATCGTGAGTTCAAATTCTAATATTGGTGAGGATCACTTGACAATGGGTTATTTTGATAATCTTGATAATAAAATTTTAAATAAATACTAAAAAATTTAAAAATAGAATTTTTTATGGATATATTCTTATACTTATAGATTGATGGTGATTCAAATTTCATATAATTTTATTATCATTTGATACTTCATCAAGGACCATCAAAATTTTATATAATTTACAACGATTATAATTTGATGGTCTTTGATGGACTATCAAATGATAATGAAATTGTATGAAATTTTAATCACCATCAATCGATAAGTAGAAGAACATATCATATGATTTTTTTTCTATTTTTAATTTTTTTTCATATTTATTTAAAAATTCATCATCAAAATTGTCAAAATAACCATTATCAAGCGATACCTTCCCTTCTATTATACACTAGAAGAAAATATTGATATCTTTAAAGAGTTAGATGTTGGAAGATGATTTTCATACAAAAATATCTCTTATTTCTGATTTCAGCAACCCCCACAAAAAAAAGAAAAAAAAATCTTCAAATAAAGCACCACCCAAGATTTTACGCTGGAAAAACAACCCATAAATTTTAATTAACTATGAAAAACTATGCCACTGAGATTGGGCGATCGAGCGTCAATAGACAAATAATTTAGTATTATACATTTATATTGTTATTGATGATTATAATTTTTAAAACTGATTGTTTATATGATTATAATTATTTACTATTATGAAATAATTGTAATGTTTGAACCTCGGGCACTGCAATTATTACCATCGGAGTATGCAAGCAAAAGCAAAATTTGTGCTCTTTTTCCCGAAAAATGGAAGTGTAACAGTCAATAACATCTCTAACAGTCAAACCACTATAGCACATCACATCCAAGCATTATTTCACTTTGATTAACAAAAAGATTCAGAGTGTATAATATTTTTTATTTACGATTATACAAAAAACCTATCATTGGAGGAAAAAAACGTTGACATTTTTTTAAATTATTTGTCAATGAAAAAAATCATCATTATTGATTTTTATATATCGATCACATAATTCAATATAAATAGATCGTTATACATATTTGGCCAGAATGTTTTTTGTGTAAGGACCTTTTTTATTATTGAAAACTTGTTTATATTGACAGATACTTGCATAATATTTTTTTCTATGACATTTGTTCAAGATTTTTTTTGTGTGTATATAGTTATTTATTTCTCAAGTAATTAATATGGTGTGCTAATATGGCACTCCACGTTTGATTTTAAATAGTTCCTATTATACAATTTCTAATAGAACATAATTTCTTTTTTATAAAAATGAATAGTTGCTAAGTAATTAAATAGACCAACCGAAGTAATGCGAGATTTTGGCCTAGCAATTTTATTCTCATTTATTTAATATATAGGACCAGTCTGGCGAGGGTTTTTCAACTGGCTCAATGTCACATTGTCTTTCCTCTTCTGACCTAACAATATATTAGTTTCCAACTTTCCATTATATTGTTAATTTACATATTCAGATGGCTACATGCAACGGTCCTTTGAATTAACTATATTTATTCACTTAAAATAAGCCTCAAGTCAACGAAAGCGCGTCTCTTAATTATATAGTTATATATTTAACTAAACTTATAAGGAAAACAAAAGAAAAGGAAACTAACGGTTGACTTGATGCATGGAAGATCTCGTTTATGAATTTGTTGAAGCATCTATTTGGAGGTTGAACTCTTATTAAATATTCAGTCAAGAGGTTTCTCACATGTGTTAGCTGGTAACTTCCGAGAATTTACTTCACCGTTCTAGTACACAATTTAGCACATAGCTTTTATATTTACGTAGTCATATAATTATTTTTATATTAGGTATCTAATATTCCATTGAGTCAAATAATCAAAGAAACAAGTCTTTTCTTTTATATGGTTGGTACTTTAATTAAATATCTTCCACTTGTATTGCTTGTCAAGAGGAAATTTTGAAAAAAAAAGAAGAAGAAGAGATTCTTTTTTTATAGACAAAAAATAAGTAGAAACGATCATTAAATTTTCACAAATGACAAATATTGAGCTGATCAAAGAAAAAAAAACTAAAATTGAGAAAACAGAGGGTGATTTGTATATATGAACTTTGCCATATTGTTTTACCTCATAGTGAAAGCGACCATGAGATTGTAAATTCCCAAACAAAGTAGTTTCATTGAAAAGTTGTTAATGTACAGTATAACCTAATTAAAAAGATCGACCGAATTACAATATAATGCAATTAAGTAATCTGCTTTTTGTATCTTATACATAACTCTGTGGACTCTTTCATGTTGTTTAACGCTGATTTACTGAATGTAACAATGGGACTACATTCTTACAGAAAAGAAATTTCTTAGAAAAAATCTTAATTAAAAGGGTGAAAAAAAATCAAACTATTCAACTTGACGAAACTGAAGTGAAAAATTTCCAAGAAGTTGCAAATAAAGATCTATGCCTATGAAATTTCTCTCATAATTAAGTTCTGAATAAAAAAATATATTCTGATGGACCATTGATGATACATAGTAATTTACATGAAAACAGATTACTGATCCAAATTTTTTAACTAAAGGCTGCCCATGGCGTCCAAAAACATACGTATTAAAAATATTCACATCTTGATCCTTTAAAAAAAAATAAAAAAATGTCAACATTTAGTTTGTATTTATTTACAATAAATTGACATGTCTCTAGGGCTGCAAGAAATATTCGAAGTTCGTAGTTCGTTCGTGTTCGATTCGAAAAAAGTTCGAAAAAAGTTTGTTCGATTCTAGTTCGAAATTAATTTCAAATCAAACTGATTCGATTCGAAATTATATCGAATCAAACTCAAATCATGGTGAGTTCGTTCGAAATGTGTTCGCGAACTATTTTTGTTTGAATTTGTATTAATTATTTGATTGTTTGAGACTTTGAGTAGTATGAATTTATATAAAATTTATTAATTTTTGTTGAATGAACTTTTAGTTTTGTATGAATTTATATTAAATTGATATTTTTTATATTTGATTCTGTTATTTTGATATGAATTGTGGAATTTGTTCACCTAATAATTCTATTTCAAACTATTTACGAATCAAATCAAACAGTTCGAATATTTAACGAATCAAATTTCAAACAATGGTTTGAGTTCGAAACTGCCTATCTATTTCAAATCAAACTAGTTCGAAATAGATTTCAAATCAAACTCAAACACAAGTCAGTTCGTTCGTGTTCGATTCGTTTGCAGCCCTACATGTCTCTGAACTTAAAAAGCTTGGATATTAAAATTTTAACAATGAGTTGATCTTTTCACTTTCACAGCACAAATTCACAAATTAGCCAGTTTTAAAATTTGAAAACAGAGCATAATTGGTCTTTTGAAAATAATTAATTGAATAATCTATGTTTTGCACCAATATATTTCATGTTCTGCACCAAATAGATCTAAGGACTTTCAAGAAAACTTTAGAATTGTTGTGCATCACATATATACATGCGTTAAATATACAAAAAAGTCAGAGGAAATGGATTATGAGTAGCCTCAAGGTCGTTCCCGAATATCAACCAAAATTTAGTTTGGTTAGTTTAAAATATAATGAACAGTTTTTTGAAAACATTTAGAAGATGGGTAGATCAGATTCCTTAATTTTATCTGTAAAATCAAATTAGTCTTTGTAACATAATATGAAACTAAGTCTAATAAGAATGAAGACATGCTGTATATGGATAACCAGTCTTTGATTAATGATAAAAGATAATGTTCTTTGTGGTGAGAGATTGTTGATTTAAAACTTAGATGAAGGATTCTTTATGAACATTTATAAAATTTAAAACTTAATTCTCATCTTTTTTTATAAAAAAAGGCATGTCATATACAAAAAGAGTCCACAGAGTTAATAAATTTAAGCTACAAAAAGAGTCCACAGAGTTATGTATAAGATACAAAAAGCAGATTACTTAATTGCATTATATTGTAATTCGGTCGATCTTTTTAATTAGGTTATACTGTACATTAACAACTTTTCAATGAAACTACTTTGTTTGGGAATTTACAATCTCATGGTCACTTTCACTATGAGGTAAAACAATATGGCAAAGTTCATATATGCAAATCACCCTCTGTTTTCTCAATTTTAGTTTTTTTTTTCTTTGATCAGCTCAATATTTGATCAGCGCAAATGTTACTATACAATAGTTAATAAATTTTATAGGTTAATGTGAGATCACACCAAATATTATTCTTTTTTCTTAAACGTTTGAATTACAATCATATATTCAATTTTATCTATAGAAAAATTATTTATCGCATGTTTAAATCATCCTTGCATGGGGATCATTAACTTGCCCATCAACCCCTAGTATAAAAATAATAATAATAATAATAATAATAAATACACGGTCGATAAAACAAAACGCACTGCAAGGACGTGACAAGCTTAGTTTGTCGAGCTTCAAGCAACATTTTACCCCTGATCTCACAACCTCGACAGAGTCATTACATGCTCCACAGCTGCCTCGGGCTGGCGGTTAATATCGTTAATTCTGGGCTCCACCTTGCAGGGATTGGCATCTCCTCCCTTTGGGTTCTTCTTCCCGGCACTTACCTTCAGCCTTTTTGGAGATACCGAGCTTAAACTCACGGAGACCTTTCGTGAGCTTAACTCAAAAAACATATCAAATCATTTCGAAATTTTAATTTATCATTCTCATTAAATTCTTTATATGAAAATATCATGGGATGCAAAAATATGGAGCGTTTTGAGGTTTTTAAGTTGTGATTTTTAATTTTTGAAAATCAGCTCTAAAAAAAATAATAATATATTCAATACTTGAACATCATTTTAAAAAATTAAAAACGGTGACTTAAAAAGCTCAAAACACTCCAAATTTTTGCATCCCACAAGATTTTTATATAAAGAATTTAATAAAAATGATAAATTAAAATTTCGAGATGATTTAATATGTTTTTTGAGTTAAGCTCACGGTATCTCCACTATATATATATATATATATATATAGTTGATTTATGGTTCTGTGCATAGCACGGGTCTCTCTCGTGTTATGGATCGTTTCTTCATTTTGAAAGTCACAATTTAAAAATAGTAAAATTTTCTTCTGTGATTAAATAAATATTGACAAAAATTGTATGAGTGTCTATGTTTAATTGAAAAATTAAATCTATCATATCTAAATATTTAAAAATCTAAATTTGTCTACTAATTGTGTCCAGGTTTACGAAAGAAGTTGAATCCATAACTGTATATTTATATCGATGCAGTAATTTATCTTATTGGTGGAAATGACAAATGTACTGTTACTCATAGAAATAGAGTATGAGGGGGAGACTGATGGGATCAGAAATTTCTTTAGACAATTCAATACCAAAAAAATGCGAAAGTTAATATTATTAGTTTGAATAATTGTGTTTATAGTGAATTTGATTGTCCCTACTTTTAGATTCAAATTCTGCTTTGATTATAACTAGGGGTGTCAAAATTTAACCCGACCTGAATGTGTCAACCCTATCTTATTTAAACTCAATTTGAATCTGATTCGATCTAAAATGTTCTGAGAATAAATAAAATGAGTGTAAGTCAAGATTTTTTTACCCGTCACGGATTAGGTCAGGTGCTGATCGACCGAACCCATCTCGTTTAATTATATTTTTTGAATTAATTTTTGATTCAACACTAATTAAAACTTATATATACACTAAGTAAGATTAACTATAAATTAATAAATATTTAATATTCTTAATATATAAAAATAATTATTATCTTATATACATTGGATTGGAATAAAAAATAATAAAATAATGACGAAATAATCCGAACCTGACCCGACATCCTAAACTATGTAATTTGTAATAAATGATCCCTCTGTTGTTAATTTGTTATCTAATACTCAATTATAAAATATGAAATGATCAAATACCCTTGTATGCATATATTATAATATTTAATAAATTTCATATATAGAGACTTTATCCCTTCTATTAGAAATATCACGTAAGAATTAAGCAGTGGAAACGTGCGTGAAGGACATGACTAGTTTATATTAATGAAAGAATCTTTTATAATTAATGAACTTTTGTTAATTCCTCAATATTTTGGAAATTATGTCAAGGTTCCAAATGTTGAGAATGTCACCAATTCATTGCGATTTATCATTTTCTGAAAAATATCGTTCCATATAATATATATTTCACAATTTATAGATTGACACTTTTTTTTGCCAATAAGCACAAATATAGCGACCATTTATTGATTTCAATTTGCAGAAAATATCCGACCGTTAAATCCAGCACTCTGATCATGTACAAATTTTTTAATTTTTTAATTCTGAGATAAAACAAACTCACTTCAATGTAGGGGTGTCAATTATTGACCCGATCCGACTCGATCCGACTCGATCCGACATGATCCGAAAAAATGGATCGGGTATGAGTTTAATTTTTTTGACCTGAATCGGGTCGGGTCGGGTTCGGGTCAACCCGATCCGATCCGATTAATTATATTTTTGAAGTAATTTTATGATTTAGTACTAATTAAAGTTTAAATATACACTAATTAAGATTAATTATAAATTAATTAATATTTATTGCTCTAATTAAGATTAATTATAAATTAGTCAATATTTTATTACTTAAAATTATATAAAAATAATTAATAAATATTTAATAATTTTACATGGGTCGGGTTGGGTCAACCTATGACCCGTCGGGTCAGATATGGATCAAATTTTTTTATTCGAATTAAATCGGGTTAAGTTCAGATTATGTCAAGAAAAATAATAAAATAATATAATCCGATTTGATCCGAACCTAACCCGACCCGACGTATTGACACCCCTACTTCAAAGTCACGCGTAGTAGAAACTTGTAATTTTGGGAGATAATAAGAAAGGAAGTAAAAGAAAACTGATGTTTTTAAAGGGAAAAAAACAAATGTCTTGTCGAAAAGAAAATTCCACAATAATTTAATTTATCTTGACTTCTAAAAATAACAATTTGTTTAATGGTGACCCGAACTTGACTTCGAAGAAATTGGCGTAATGTAACTCACTAGTGGGAGCATTAAGCATATAATTTTCACAGACGCGACATGTCAGGATATTCTTTTAGGGAAAAACTTTTGTTAATTCCATACATAATTCAACTTTTCAGATACCATTTTATGGAAAATATCGGAAATTATTCTGCATCCTTTAAAAATATAAAACTCGATGTCACTGATGGGACGTACTTGCCGTTATTATATATATGATATATTTACAATTTATCAGTGTGGTTGAGCGCTCAAATTAAATTAGTTTAAATGAACACTTTGATTTATTGTAAAAAATTCAAAATTATTGCAGGCTAGTTATTATAATTGAGAGACTTAAAAGTTTAAAGTATACACAACTATAGTACACAGTAAAAAAAAAAAGAGTATAAGAAAATACCGCCGCTCGTAATTAAAATTAGATGATGTGCCGAGTTAGAAGTTAGAACAAGTCCTTGTTATTACTAATTGGGACATAGGAAAAACCATGAAAGAAAAAACTATTCCGAGTCGTCCTAACTGTTTTTTTTAATCTTCTTCTGAAGTGACAAATTTTTATCTCTTATTTCTTTTCAGAATAGCTTTTATTTCTCAATTTTTTTAATATCAAGTAAAATATTTATTTACGATAAGTCGGACTTTCTACCACCATTTATAAAATAAAATTTACAGATCATAATAATATCAAGCATTAGTCTGAGTAAAATATAAAGGATCGTTATATCTGCTCCTCTTGTTGCAAATTTTTGGACATAGAGGAATTGGTTATTTTTTATATGTTTGAGCACTGATGGAGCCAAAAAAGTCGTATAGAGTGGGACAAAATTCAGGATGAAACAAAATTTTGCAATTATTTAATATCAGAAATATACTTTTAAAATTCCATTTTTTCACAAAAAAAATGCATATATGCATATGTTTAATTTTTTCGGACCTTAACTGGCACCATCTCTATGTTTCAGTGACTACCATTATTTTTTATTTTTTTCCTGTTTGAATTTTGCATAATGGCGTTTTTCTTTTTTTCCCTTTACTCTTTTGATTTTCTTAATCCGGTCTTTAATTAAGAGGATAGCTTCATATATGCGTGCATTTGACCATACACATACACAGAAGCAATAAAAATCAAATATTTTTGGTATTTGTTGACATGGCATATATATATGAAATTCGAGGTGGCTTGATGATGGCAATTAATGATATTCGCATAACACGACAATTCTATAAAATATGGTTGGAATCAGTATCCAGTTGGGACCCATAATTGGTCAATTTCTGTTCCGTACCGCCTGATGAGAAATTAAAATAATTCAAATTTAGTACACCAAACGGGCATGGAGAGCGAACACATGGATGAAGAAGTCGAGCTTAAATATTTAATGCACTGCGGTTAGAACATGCAAGTCAACTCAGGTCAAAATGCATCGGTGCAGATAGCTCAATTTATTCACTGCATCACCCCTTGCTTCTATTAAATAACCAATTATAAATATTCAATATGGTCATACAACAAATAAGTCGAAGTCAATTTTTTTATGTACTGATGAACAATTAATTATCGTATTTGCCGAATGCAGTGGCAATTAGCAATTAAGTTCTTGGCATTTGCTGATCATTCTTTTTTTTTTTTTAATTTTCAACTTGTTTGCATAGTTGCATTCCTTCAAAACTAAATTTCATAGCATTTGCAAGTATGACAATAAGTTTATTGTCCTTTTTTATGCCACTAAATAATCATGGGAGGTAGAATGTCAATTCACTTATTTTTCAGAGCAAACTGTGGGCCCCACAATGACTTCTATAAAACTACTACAATTTTTTCCTTGTGTTTTCCTTTCCTAGTCGCCAACCTAACATCGGAATATCTACAATTAAGATTATAACTCGGAATTCACTCTGAGACGCATAATAGTTCTAAAATAAATAATTAGAAATATACAATTTAAAATATATTTAATAAAATTTTACATTAGAAAAATTGAATACTTTTTAAATGCTATATATATATATATATTATTATTATAATAGTAATAAATAATATAATTAAACACATGATAATTTTAGAAAGGATAAAACAAAAAGGTGAATCATTTTAAGAGTTATGTTTCACCTTAAATATATTTCATACATTATTTTAAATGAGGAGAGATAAAAAACTATATATGAATAAAAAATATTTTATATTTTTTTGATTTTTTTGCTATTTTTTAGATGGGTACAAAATTACTAGTTTTGGATGGTGTAGAAATCTTTAGATCAACAAACTTTGTACTCATATAAAAATTGCAAAATTTTTTAAAAAAATATAAAATTTGATCTCCAAAGATATTTCAATATGAAAATCATATTGAACGGTTTGGATTGGACGTTTGGACTTTCAAATTGGACATACAGACGCGAAACACAGAAAGTTTTGTGCTTCGCGAAGCACCATAACCTCACTCTCTCTCTCTATCTCTCTCTATATATAAGAGATCGGTTGACAATGGGTTATTTTGACAACCTTGACAATGAACCTCTATAAATACAAAAAATCTTAAAAATGAATTTTTTTATAGATGTGTTATTCTACCTTTAGATTGATGATCATTCAAATTTCATTCAGTTTTATCATCATTTGATCGTCCATCAAAGACCTAAAATTAGAATCATTATAAATTACATAAAAATTGATAGTCTTTGATGAAATTTGATCTATATTTAGATATTTATATAGAAATTATTTTGAACAGTTAAGATCAGATCTGTAAAAAAAAAAATAGGGGACAACAGACCGGGCCCACACGTACCCCTCGTCTCAGATCTGTACAAAAGGAAGTGCCTCCAACCATGTCCTTCCAAGAGAATCTATAATTAAAACATCTAAACCTGTGTCATGCATTCAGCATTCTCTTAACTTCTCTCCATTTTGTACACAAAAGTTGCTCCTCTCCGCACGTAGTTTAATTCATTGTGGTAATTGCTGAATCCTACGTATGCTGTTTATCACTTGTTGTAATTCGATTATTCATGAAAAGATTTAAACAATAGCAGCAGTAAAGAGACGTGATGATGTAATAGGTTTGAAAATTTTAAAAACTTAATACATAAATATGTATTAAGAATTCTTTTCGGTAAAATCACTCGACTAATTATCACAAGAATCCATGGATTAGTAATCTTAAGAAAGAACAAGTCTGAAAAATGGTTTCTGGGCTCATTTTTCCTTGATTTGGGCCTTAGGTGCTAAACTTAGAAATGCCAAATGAACTCTGATTTACATGTCATCAAAAGAGGCCTAAATATATTTAACCGGACATCCGAACTTAAAGTGCTCACTAATTCAGATTGCAGTTAACAAAATTTCTCGAATAAAATAATGGGCTGTGTGGACCTTTATTTGAATCCAAAGATACGAAGCCCACTACTAAAGATTCCCAATCTATAAAATAAAGGTTATCGACCTTTTTATTTGAATTCAAATTTTAGAAGCCCACTATTTGAGTTCATATATATTTTCAAACTAAAAGTTGGGTTGTGCGTTGAGGGATTCTTTCCAAATATTCCCCAAGCATGCAAGTGATTGTGTGGTTACCGAATTTGCTATTCCTGGTTCTTTATCCATAATTGACAGTTGACTAATAAGAGGAGCATTATTCCGAAAAATGTTGCATCCCACTTTAAAGAATTTTATATTCTGAACCTTAAACTTTTGGGAAAGAAACAATTAAAATTAACTAGTTCTGAAATGCTTCAAACAAAAATTGGCTTTTCTTTTCTTTAAACTTTCCAATTTTACATATTCAGAAGAAAACATTCAATATAAAAAAAACTATATATATGTAACAAGTTTTAAAAAAATGTAGTTAACATCGTTAAAACCAAACAAACTTGTTTTTGATCATCGGATATCAAGCTTTTGGGAAAAAACATATTTAACACTTTTTTTTGGCAAGTAAATTGTTTAACAATGATAAACGGACTTAACACTTTTTCCAATTTAAATTACTGGACATTGAGTAATTAATTTGAAAAAAAAACACAAAATAAACGAGCTAAATATTAATGATTGAAAAATCGAAATTAACTTTTCATCACATTTGACTCACTAAACTTTTTTGTTGACGTTTAATGTTTTTATTATGACAATATGGTGTTAGTTATTACTATAAATACTTATTACATAATATAGACAAGGGAAGAGATCACTTGTCAATCATGACAATAGATCTTTAAATAAATATGAAAAAAATCTTAAAAATAGAAAAAATCTTAGATATGTTCTTCTACTTATAGATTGATGGTGATTCAAATTTTATACAATTTTATTATCGTTTGATAGTCTATCAAATATCGTTAAATTGAAACCATTGTAAAGTGCATAATATTTTCATAGTCTTTGATGGACTAACAAACAATAATAAAATTATATGAAATTTGAATTACCATATCTATAATTTTTTTTATTTGAATATTCATTGTCAAGATTGTTAAGATAACCCATTGTTAAGGGATCCCATCCCTATAGACAAATATATCTTACAATAATGGGCCTGTATATAATTTAATGTTTAATCTTATTAATTTTAAAGCTAACCCTTAAAAGATAACTTTAATGTTGAGTGCTGACAAAAGTTGAAGGGGCCATTTATACATTCCCCCCCATTGTTTGAGAGAAGTAATAATTTGGGAATATGGTACAATTAATTGATGTTTCAAATCTGAAACTTGGGGTCATGTCTGGTTCAAATTTGGAGCAGCTGGGGTCTCAACCCTCAGGGTGCTGAGATCGGCTTCTGCTGGACGCTCTTATTGTAGAATCTCAACTGCACACGAGTGGACAGGAAAGAGGGGACAACAGACCGGGCCCACACGTACCCCTCGTCTCAGATCTGTAAAAGGAAGTGCCTCCAACCATGTTCTTCCAAGAGAATCTATAATTAAAACATCTAAACCTGTGTCATGCATTCAGCACTCTCTTAACTTCTCTCCATTTTGTACACAAAAGTAGTTGCTCCTCTCCGCACGTAGTTTAATTCATTGTGGTAATTGCTGAATCCTACGTATGCTGTTTATCACTTGTTGTAATTCGATTATTCTAGTGGAAAGTTGAATGCTTTTTTAGCATACATTGGGCGTGAATAATTATGAGGCAGCATATCTGCATGCATCACAATTATCCTGATCTCAACACAGATTACAGATTACAAATTAAGTACAAATTAACTAAACTAAACAGAACCAATATATCGATACCAGAATCACTAAGCACTGTACGAAACCAATTTTGCAACAGCAGTTACATATTATGATTTAATTCATTTGCATGCGCCATGTGAATAGCGCAATAGTATTGTAGTGTGCTATCAAAACTGGAGAAAAAGGTGAAGCCGTCAGCAGTCTTCTCTGTTAATATTTTGACTAGGTTTTATTCAATAGGAGTTTTTTTTGTGTGTGTGTGTGTGTGTGTTTTTTTGGGGGTGTTGGGAAAAATATCAGAGCAGAAGTGCAGTTTTGGTCCTTTTGGAGGGATTAAAATATAGGAATATTATTATCTATCCCCAGTCTTTTATCCCCATTCGTTGTCCCCAAACGAAAAATTTCCATTTTAAGCATTTAATTAACTTTTTATATGTTTCCGACTTTCCATTTTTATAACTGCATAGCACATTAATAATTCAAAAAAATTTGAAATTGAAATGACGTCTCTTTAAGAAAATTAGAGAGAGTTAGCACTTGATAAAAACTATCAAATTTACTTATATCTATTATACTGTGCTATTTATATCAAGTGTTGTGATTATTTATTTGTATAAATGGTGGAATTTAACCACTAAAGCCGGATGATGTATATAGAAAAAATTAATAGATATAAATAAAATTGATAGTTGATGCCAATAGATACAACAATTACCAAAAACGTAGATATAAATAATATGGATATCAAATAATAATATTTTAAATTATTAGAATTTTAGTAACTGACACAGTAAATATAAATAGGGACAACTAAAGATATAAATAATGTCAGAATGAAAATCAATTGATGGCACGCTGATTTTTTGTGTCAAATTTATTGTTGCTGTAAATAATCCAAATATTTATGGTCAATTAATATAAACTAACGGTTGATTATAAATTAATCGACCAGTTGCCTAGAAACAGAAAAAAATAGTGAATCTAATTGATATCGCTGAGATTGCATGTTATGGTCACAAAAAATAGCGATTTTTTTTGTGCGAAATGATTGCAGTTACGGTCAACTCACGAAGATTCAAAATTTTTATTTGTCTCTGATTATGGTCAAATCGCGAAAGACTTTTGGCGTTTCAACTACTAAATTCGCGGGAGTCAAAGTTTGAGGATATTTGTGGGGATAAATGTTTGGGGATTATTATGAGCCTCCTAAAATATATCCGACCACTTTTCATCTTTTAGGTAGGGATTGGAGAAGAAAAGATAGCTTTGCTTTATTCCTTGGGCAGAATTAAGAGTTCTGATCCATCATGTAACTATTTTCATAGCTTTAGCTTGGACGATATTTCATGGTCAACCTGGTGTTAAAGTCAGACCGGATCTTATCCAAGAAATTTATGCAATTCATTCGGATCTGAATTCAGTTTGATCCCATTTGTTTAAAAAGTCAAAACTGATTTGATATAACACGATTTGATCCGACATCAAATAACTTGCAATCTAATCAATACCAATCTAAGATATGGAAAAAAATTAAAATATAAATTGATTTGATCCGACCTGACTCTAAATCAACCTGACCCAAATCCGATCCAGCTCAATCCGGAGGCTGGAAATTTAAAGTTGAAACAAAAAATAGGTGGAGAACATATTTAAAAGATAGAATACATATATGTTGTTTATATATATATATATATATGAGTATATATCATTCTCATTAAATTCTTTATATGAAAATCTCATGGGATGCAAAAATTTGGAGCGTTTTGAGCTTTTTAAGTCGCCTTTTTTAATTTTTGAAAATGATGTTCAAGTATTGAATATATTATTATTATTTTTAGAGCTGATTTTCAAAAATTAAAAACGGCGACTTAAAAAGCTCAAAACGCTCCAAATTTTTGCATCCCATGAGATTTTCATATAAAGAATTTAATGAGAATGATAAATTAAAATTTTAAGATCATTTAATATGTTTTTTGAGTTAAGCTCACGGAAGCCTCCGTGAGCTTAAGCTCACGCTATCTCCACTCATATATATATATATATATATAGTAAAAATATGAATTACTGAAGAAAAATATGAATTACTGAAGTGCTGTCAGCAGATCTGATACGAAGCTTGAATCTGATTGCTATTTCAAAATTATATTAAAAATAGATCTGAAGTTTGAAAAATTATGAAAATTTATAGAGCGATGCAATGTAACTAGATCTAGATGTACACAAAATTTCAATTAAATCAGAGTAGAAGAGGTATGATTTTTTTTATTTTCGAATCAGATCAGGGGCAAAAGAGGAAAATGCTGTAGTTTTATAAACTTTCAGATCTAAAAAGGCTATAATTTTTTACAGAAAAAGAAAAAAATATAAAACCAGTTTCTATAGATTCATATGACTTATTTCTACGAGATCTGAAAGTTTTATAAAATTTGGAGTAGATCTCATCCCATTTTTCTTTTTATTGCATTTTCAGTCATTTTAGGGCTGATTTTGCGTTTACAAGGGATTCATTGATCTTAAACGGTTTAAATGCATCATTTAGCTTCAATCTAACATTCAATGATGTTTGTATGCAGATTTGAGCCAAAAGAAAAGAAAGAAAATAAAAAAGATCGAATTACAACATAAGAACATCAAAAAAAAAAGAAAAATCGATATTGCACATGAAAAATTTCATCTTTATTGCACGAATCAAAATTACAAGCTCTAATGCACTCTTAATGTCTATATTTACAGAAGAGAGACCTACCTAGACCTAATTTGTAGCTTGAGTAGAAGAAAAATTGATTGAATCTTGTATCTTTGGGCTTGATTTTGATTTCAACTCAAAGATTGGATCTTGTTTAGTATCTAACTTGAGCTTCAATTGGTTTTTACAGCGTTTTGGATTAGCATTCAGCTTGGGATGGGTTGTGTCTCTTGTGTTTGAAGGAGGAGAGGAGTTTAAATAAGCCTAGGGGGTGGTAGATGGATGTATGAGATCGATTTGATTTTTTTCTTTGACCAATTTATGCACCAACTCTCTTCATTCATTTTCTCATACTCTTCTGAACGTTTTGTGGTATATTAGACCAGTTATAAGTGTTTTAAATGTGCTCTAATAGCTGAGAGCACAAGTGGGGCACAAGTGGAGTTTGTTATGTTTGCTGAAAATTTATAAATTTGCCATCCCTAACCACTATTTGGTCACTAGATGATTCTAAAGACTTCTAGAAGGTTCTAGAGCTTTAAAAACATTCTTGCCACTGCCTTCCTGCATTTTGGACCTTGTCGGATCACAATTATGCACCCGAGACCCATTTTTGCCTTCAAACCCGATTTCAAGCCTCATAGTCGTTCTCCTTCATTTCTTGTGTTTCAAAACTTGATTAGCATCTAATTGATCCCAAAAATTGATCTATAATGTTTATTCAATTAATAGAATGCTCTGGTATAGAGTTTGACCAACTCAGTTTTTGACCCGATTTGCGAGTTCGGAGACCGAATCTACTGGTAAAAGTGAATAAAATAATCTGATATGCCATTTGGCGTATCAGATATGTACCCACACCGTATCGGACATGCGCCCATATCGGACACATATCCAATACTTATTCGGTGAGTTAGGAGAAGTATCCGAGTAACATATTATCGCATATGAGGCAAGAATTGATGGCCCGGTGGGTCCTCGATGAATGTATTTAATCTTTAATTTCATTATTTAAAATACTTACTCTTCCATTCAAAATGAAATAAAAAAATGAACCTACATCCTAAGCTGTAGTTCATGTAGCCCTAAAGACACTAACTTTAAATACTTACTCTCAATTATATGTGGGAGTAACAAGGAGACAAGAATAATGGTAACCAACAAAGCTCGGGTCGAGGGGTCTATTGTTGAAGTAACTTTAATTAAGGGGATAACATTGTATTGTTCATCATATTTTTCATAGGGTGAAAATTTCACATGATGATGGAGAAAATAACAACACCACCCGAACATTATTGGTGTTTGATAAAGTTGAAAGACTGTTAGGTCGAGGATGATCGAGAATTATTGATGAGAATAAATACAAGATCGCTCACAAGTCACAACTACATGCTCTTTAATTCTCCTGAAATTAAAACTTTCTTAGAGTAATCCTATTACAAATACAATTAATATTATTTTGAAGAAAATCTACTTTATATATCAATTCTTTAATATTTATATATACATATAATATTTATAGGGAGTTCAACACACACATGACAAATACGAGACGTGCATTAACACTGGGAACAATGGAAAAAGTACGACAAGATCAATTCGCTAATTGGTTACATAAAAGGGTCCTTACATATTGTGCTTCTGACAGAAACATACACAAAATTTGACTCAAGCCTGAAAAAAGGGTAACGTGCTATGAAGGATGTGAGATCAATGGTTATCGATTTTACTCAAAGCTCATGAAGAACATAGATCAAGAGATAATATTGGGGTTTGTATGAGAGGAGAGACAATAAATGAAATACAACATGACTATTATGGAGTACTTGAAGAGGTAATTGAATTGACATATGATGGCATTGAAAGCAAAGTGTTACTTTTCAAGTGTCATTGGTTTGACATAATTAACGGTGTTAAGTTCAATCATGAACATGACTTTGTTGAGGTCAAGTACACTTTAACTCTTCGCACTAACAAGCCTTTTATACTAGCATGTCAAGCGAATCTAGTCTACTACCTTCCATTTGCATTGGATAAAAGAGAGAGACAATGATCTATTGCAATGAAAACAAAAAAAGAAAGAAAAGTTAGGTGTGGAGGATATTGATGCAAATAACGATTTTTTTCAAAAAGATCATCCAAATTGTCCTATATCTATTTTAATTGGACAAAAATTTATTTGGGACAATATTTTGAATCAATCACATGAGTGTGAGCCAATACACGCTAATGAGCTCTTGTACCGCACACCCTAAGATGTGCAAGAACTAGAAGAGGAGGAAGATGTTGAGGAGCAAGAGATCCAAGAAGAAGATGCCTTCGAAGAAATCGAAGAATTCCGAGGAGGATTGGTAAGTTCAGTATGTGTCAATTGATATTAATTGCTACTTGTTGTTTTGTTTAATTATTTAGACATTTGTTTTAGGTGATGTATTAATTGTTGTCATTATAATCTTTTTGTAATATATTTCTCAATTCTAGTTGTTGTATTCATGATGTGTGTCGAATTAAGCCAATGGGAAAAATACAACAAAAAAATGCTTCAGAATTATGAATTAATAGTGGCATGGTTATGCACATGCAACTGGGTGAAGACAAATTAAAATTTTTGTAACTTAAAATTGCTTGCGTATTTTGTCTTAAGTGGCGTGGGGATGAAGAATAATTATTTAACTAAAGAGAGCAATTAATATCTGAAAATCAATAAATTAGTGGCTTCAGTAAATAATTTACAGTGGCATCGAAAAATAACCTCCTTGTGGCATGCGTTAGGGATGACATGGTCATACCCAAAATATTCATTTAACGATGAAGCCTTACTTTTTAAATAGTATGAGTCTTCAAATATGCAACTGACATGTACTATCCAAGCAACTGTGGTAAATTCTAGTAGTGACTATGAAATAAATATTTCAATATAGTTTTAAATCTTTTGATGATTTAATATAAACACTTTTGACGTACTTTAATGTTAGTACTGTCCGTATAAACACTTTTTGTATAAAAGCTGACACGCTCAATATATTAGTATATATGGCTTTAACTGATTTTTAAACTCATTTAGCTATTACTATAAACACTTTTATCTGAATTATAAACAAATTTCAATGGCGGTAAAAATACTTTTATTCCGGATATTTCGTGTGGGATAAAATTGTTGGTTCTCGACAAGTATGTGATGTGAAAATTTAAAATTTTTCATACACCTCAATTTAAATCTAAGGATCATTTATAATTTAAATAAAAAATATTTATGAATAAATATATTTTATTTAATATCGTAATCAAACATGATGATTTTCTTTGAATGATGGTTGTGTGTGTCTTCACAAATCATCTCAAAGATGTCGATGTTGTTCTTGTCTCACAAAAGCTTCCAAACATGAAGCCACTATGACATGCACTTGATGCATCAAAGCAAAGTTAATAGATCTTCAATAAAATAAAATTTAAAATCTCTTTTATTCTCAACAAGATAGAAAATATAATTATATTAGAAGAGAGAGGAAGAACACTCCTCTGACTTTACTTCCGGAAAAAAATGGGCAGAGAAGAACTTATTTTATGTTTTCGATTTTTGGTAATACACGACAGAGAGTGTTTCCCTTTTAATTAATCTTACTTAACTTTTTTATCTGCTGAATATATCAAGTGCTTGGATTCACTCTGAGTTCAACTATATCTCATTTATAATTTGAGTCTCGTTCAAATTAATATCATTCAAATTTAATTTAATTAATTATTCTATACTTCAACTTATCAAACATAGTGAACTAGTAGGATTCATATTATGATCGGTAATAAATTAATATATATTAATTTATAAATCATAATTTATATCCAGCAATGCATTATTGATCTCCCGATCGATCAAATACTGATAAATCATGATCGTTTAATTCTTTTATATTATTTTCTTTATCAAGTAATATCAATTAATTAATGTCAAGAATAAGAATATATCATTATTCATTATTAATTATTTTTTTTGATCTTTAGTACATAATTATATATATTATTCCATAATCATAAATTACATACATAACAATTATCTCTGCATTAAGGTCCTAGAGATATCACTAGTCTCATAAGAAATAAGATAGATAAAAATATCTTATTGACTATCCATAATTCATAATATAATTTATGTATATCCAGAAATTATTTTTATTGCCCTCGGTTAAGAATATGGTTTGATAATCACATAAAATATATATTAATTATCTAGAATTATAAATATCATAAATAATAGAATTAATACTGATTTATGACATTATTGATGATTCAAACACAATGCACGCAACAATTCAAAATGGATCATGTCTAATGTCATGCACTCTATGTATATAATAATATAATACAACATAATTAAATAATAAAATAATAATATAATCATAATAATAATATAATAATAATAATAATAATAATAATAATAAATATAATAATAATAATAATAATAATAATAATAATATAATAATAATAAATAATCATAATCATAATAATATAATGCAGAATAATCAAATAATAATAATATAATAATATTAACGGTGATGATAATATAAATAATAATAATATAATAATATCAACAATGATAATTATATATTAATTAAAATAATAACATAATAATAATACTAACAGTGATGATAATATAATAATAATAATAATAATAATAATAATAATAATAATAATATATTAATAATAAAAGTGATGGTAATATAATAATCATAATCATAATATAATAATACTAAATAATATAATAATAAGTCATAATCATAATCATAATATAATAATATAATAAAACATAATTAAATAATAATCGCTATTCCAATGAGAGCTAATCCGAAATACCATTTATAGCTTGGTATACCGGATTAGCACTCTTACGTACTCTTCTATTTAGTCTAAAATTCATTTGATAAATTAGATTGTCAGATTAGCAATGCTATTCATACTTTTTGCTATTCCATGGAGGGGCAAACTAACCCCATTATGTTACACTTTAAAATTTTCAAATTAACAAAATGTCTTTTTAAAATTTTAAATTAGCAAAATATCTTTTTAAAATTTTTAAATGCTACTTTAAAATCAATTTAGATATAATCTGTTATTTGCCACATATACAAACACTAAATTATTAAATAAAATACAAATATTATCTATTCTACTCAAAATACCCTCATTCGAATTAGCTTGGTTTGGAATTGAAAGCAGTAGTTAGATAATATACGCATAATGAAAGTGTGGCCGACTTAATTAATTTTACTGGAATGAGGAAAGAAAAGTCGGAGGAGAAGGGAAGGGATATAACAGATTAATTTAAGGGTATAAATGGAAATAAAAAATTAGATACAAATACGTGATTTTTTAATTTAAAATACTCTAATAATTGTATAATTATGATAAATAAATAATTAAATTAGTATTGAAGTGGCATTTTGAGAAATTTCAACTTTTGACTGAGATTTTGTTAATTTTGAGATTTTAGAGTGGAACAAAACTAATTTTTTATCATATATTTATTTATTAAACAGAATATATAATTATTAATAAATAAAATTAGCATATCTATTAAAAGACTTTTAAACTTTGCAGTTAATAATATAATTATGTATTATGTTTAACAAATATATGGCCGTGTTTAATATACAAGGGATGGATCAAAGGTGGACATTAGAGGGGCGGACTCCAAACATTTTTGTGTTATAAATTCTAGCTGGATTCAATATGTATTAGTTACTTTTGGTCTATTTAATTAATCACTATCTTAATAATTAAAATAAAAATAATTTTATTAGAAGATAATGATGCATATTAGTTCCAAAACTACTAGCTATTTTCTGTACTGTCCTGAAAAAACTCATGCTAGAGAATATGTTTGTCAAACTTGAAGAAACTGATGTAGAATTAATGCCTAATAGTGATGTATATATGGTGCTTATACTCTTCTGCAATCGCATCATCCTCGTTAGGAGGCAGATCAGCAGTATACTCCCTAGTTGACAAACTGGCATAAAACTGTTCTTAGCAATAATTCTGCAGTTAGATCAGTGGTATCTCAGTCTTTTGTTCATATCAAACGATCAGTTCCAGAGCAATTTTCATCAGATGGGTGTTAATTATTACCACCACAACATGCAAGCTAGACTCAGTGATGTGATAGATAGCTTAATTAAATCACAACAGCGGCACTAGAGGCTAACAATTTGATACTACAACCCATGACACAATCGCACAATAAATGCAGCACAGGTTTTATCCAAAATTAATTACTGGCTTGGATCTATTATGTTCTGTTAAATTCGTCAGTTTGGTTCACCATTGTCACATGTTAATTATAACCATCAAAGAAAAAGACACGTCCGGGACAGTAAAAGGATAAATTAAGCGTTGAAATCCAAGTGGAAGGGACAGAAATATTGACCCACCTAAGATCAGACGTAGTCCCGCAAATTATTACATTTCCAAAGTTCATTTTGTCCATGTCTCATTTATTTCTCATCTACAAGTACAAAAAGGTTTTGGTTTACTTTCTAGTCACTACTCCCCTTCAACTTCATCATGATTAATTCCTTTTGCTTTCCTAATTCAACAAATTAGTTGTTTTTTATTTTTAATTTTTAAGTCCAATTTCAGAGGAAACATTAGTACCACCGTGTTTTTTTATACATATATATTTCCTTCGGAAACTACTTTTATACATTTTTAAAACCAAATATGTTTACGAAATTATCTTCTCTAAAAAGTTTTTTGAATGACTTCTGTTGCTAAACATATTTCGTCATTTATCTGATAAATCAGTAATATTATCAAGTGTTGATCAACTCAAGTTCCAATCTGCTATTTCATACATTCTCAAAACATATTGGCAACATAAAAATCTTTTATATTTCATCAATAAACGGTATATTCATCACTCATGAATGACCTTAATCTCTTGGAACAAAAAACACATGTACGCAGTACGTTCGTTTTCGACGAACTTTTCCAATGTAGCATATCCGACAATGCATGATTGAATTTTCTACTTCTTATACATCGTACGACAGTACCACTCACGGGTTTGGTGCTGTAGATAATATAAATTTATAATTGAAAATTCAATTCTGCAAGTACAAACATTTTTACCTATGGGCTCTGGACTATCGGAACAGCATGAACACGGGGACCGAACGCTATAGTAGCTGGTAAAGTCATATAGAATTCAAGAATAAGTTGAGATCAATCGCGAATTTGAATTACCGATTCGTATTTTCATACATGCGTCACTTGAGATGAAATCGATAATTGCAAAAAGGTGAACCCATTTGCATCCATATCAGAAACTAGCGTACAGTGAGACAGGGGGGGGGGGGCTCTCAGAGAGTGCATATGCATGGTTTAGATAATCTTCAAAGGGGAGGGACCGCTTCACAATAATCTATTTTGACAATAGTTGTTTAGATTAATTTTAATTTTTAGAAAATAAAGTTAAATATATATGTTATTGGATATATATTTAACAGATTTATATGTTTACTACCACAAAAAAAATTACTAACAGTTTATTTTACCATTTAATAATGGTTCATGAGCTGTTATTGAATGAGGTTTACTAAAATTTTATAACGACCGTTATAAATTGTGTGCCACACTTTTTTTTCTTGGATATATAAATAGAGTACCAAACAAATTTTCTGTAGTATGTATAATCAACGATTATTGATGTACAAAAGTCATTAATTCAAAAAATGAAATCACATGATGAATGACAAATTTTGAACATCATTTTTTTATGATTACCAAAATTGTTCAAGTAACTAATTTTAAGTCAAGTTAAGGTTTTAAAATACGAATTTTAATATACATATGGTTGATCATTATATAGCACATATGCAATATGTGGGTGCATGTGCGGTTCGACATGCATGTGTGTATATATATATTCTATAAAGTTATTAAAATATTTGAATTGGTCATTTATTTAAAAAAAAACTTAATATAAAATAAAAATATCATAAGGTAATATTATATATTTTTTTTTATGAAATATATCATATGATTAATTTTATAGGCATAATATGATAATTTTTTTAAAGACATCAAATATTATGAATGTGCAGATACATATTCTTATTTAAGAGGTTTTGCATCGCATAAGAATAAGCGGACCACATTTACGGTCATGATTAGGGTTTATTGATGTAACTATTATATAAATTAAAAAAAATCATCTAAAACACCAAAAAGATCTCGTATATGACTAAAACTGGACCAAATACAAATTATAAATAAGATTGATCCATTTTTTATGCATGATTGAGTCATCGAAATGACAAAAATGATTGAGAGATGCATATGACACCGAGATGCCAACTGAGATCTCCTTTCCATCAAGAATAACTCACAAAAATGTCTTCTCAACCTCTTGCTGAGGCAAGTGAGAGTGCTCTTCTTGATTCTCTGATCCTTCTCTACATATCCTAACTCTTAGAGATAGTAAAAAGTTTCTAAACACATGAATACTCAAAATGGGTGCAGTAGAACTTCCACACATTATGAAATAACTCCTAGGATTTTTATCAAGGGAGAGACCCATTTATAACCTTCTCAATTGAAGGAGAAGCATTTTCTCATATTTTCGAAGAACTCCCACTAATTTTGAATAATCATAACTTATTAGTTTTCAAAAATAGATTGAACTTTCATTAATTTACTAAGAGAAAGTGGAGACAATGGAGATAGTAGATCATGCTCCACTTTTATATTTTACTCTCTCAAAATATTTAAAAACTTATGGGTAGTAGAGAGCTGATGTCTAATTTTAATCATATCAATATATGACAAATTCAGACTTTTTTGAAATAACATAATTCTCACCTAATTATATCATTTCAATATACACCTAAAAATGACATACAAAATTTCTTAAAACTCTTCCATTTTAAACTTTATTAAATACTTTAATAAGTTTAATAATTATATTTTATAATTATTTATCTCTTATTATTTAATACGTCTAACACATTATTTGATCAAGGAATGATTATAGACTTTGTTCCTACTAGCATAGAATTTGTCCGTTATGCGGACTCTCTTAATTTAAAAAATATTTATCTCTAATACCAATTTTATTATAATTAATATGTAATCAATCATAAAGACTCTTAAAATATTTTTAAATAAATTTAATTTATTATTTAATATAGACATCATATAAAATATAATAATTTTTTTTCTAAGTAAGGTCATATAATATGTAGTTTTAATTTTTATAATAAAACTTATAGCTGATATTTAATTATTTGATATACAACTTTTTTTTACAAAATAATTATATATCATTAATTTTACTATAAAATAATATATTCTACTTAAGACATATTTATGTATAAGTCAATTATAAATGCTCTTAAAATTTTAAATAAAATTAATTTATTATTTAATAAAAGACAATGCACAAAATATAATAATTTTTCTGAGTAAGATTGTACAATGCATAGTTTTTTATAATAGAAATTAATAATAATTGATGTTTAATTTATTTGGTTTACTTCTTTTTTGACCCCCTATAAATGCATTGATAAAAAATAGCAAATGGAATGGAGAGAAAAAATAAATTTGACTGAAATTTAAACCGTCATTTTTATAAAATCAATCAATCTCAATCATAAATTGTATATGGATTTTTCAGTCATTACACATTATCTGATAATATTAATGGATGTCTTCAATATATATGTTCTTTATAATATAATATAGATATAATGTGACTCTTTGGGACCCGTATTCACTTAGCAATGAACCAAAAATACTTCTAATTATCATAAATAACAAGCAACACCTAGAAAAACACATTGTGATCCCTAAGTTATATGATATAATGTATGTTAGAAATATCTTGATCCTAGACGATGATAATCGTTCTTATCTCATTTCATGACACATGATGTTCAAAATGGTGTAAGAAAGAAATATGTCATTGTTGTAGTACATTCTTTATCTAGGAGCATCAATTTTGAATGTCAGTTGTTCACATTAATAAATGAGAGGGACGTTGATATTTTTAATTTATACTTCTTCATATAAAAGATATACATCGACATAAAATCTATATGGTCCTCAATTATGAATAACGTTGGATAATATCCATAATACAAATCATTTGTAGAAGAATACTCATCTCATACATAAGAATTAACAAACAAATAAAATACTAATGACACAAACACAATCTTTTTAGTATTATATTACAGCTCGTCCAAAAAATTATCAAACGTATCATTTATGTAATTAAGTCGATGACACTCGTATATGATCTGCGAGACACAATCATCACATAACTTACACACTAATCTTAATTAATTATTATTTTTAAATAATTAACATATTAGGGACGCTTTATAATTATTATTAATTAATATATATTTCACAATTGAGTCTAGATCAATATATAAATAATAAATAATTCAAAGAATAAATGATATATTATATATATACAATTATTATAATACATAAGCTAAATATAATCATCATACGATTGACCGTAGATCACTAACACTAAGAGTCATGTGGCAATTAATACTACCATGCAACTGCATTTAAAAATAATGAGTGAAGCTTTTGCATCTCAAAAACGATGAAAAGGTTTACTCTGTAAAAAAAAAGGTTTAGTTAATGTGGCTGCCTCTGTGCTTATCAGGTCGTATAGTAGCTGTGTTAATTCTAATTCTTAATTAATCACTCGGTATTAAATCAGTACTTGATTATTTATAATATATATATTCTTATTTACAATAACATATATAATAAATTATATTCAGAGTGTGTACGAGTGTGTGATCAGTGTTTATAATAAAACTTTATTGTTGTATTATTTTAATAATATAATTATTTAGCACTGTATTTATCACCATTTAATTCACACCAACGTTTGGATTAGTTCTAGGTATAAAAATGCTAACTTTGCATTAGTAATTGAAATGAGCATGTAAAGATATACCATAGTTGATACCATAACTTCATGGCTTATTTTATTCTCATACTAATGAGTTTGATTTTGTTGGATATTCCGATAGTGATTGGAGTAAAGATTTAGATGATCGGTAGAGCACTTCGGGTTTTGTGTTTTTCATGGGAAGCACGACATTTACATGACTCTCTAAGAAGCAACCTATTATTACTTTGTCCACATGTGAAGCGGAGTATGTTGTCGCATCTTCTTGCGTATGTCACTCTTTGGCTATGCAAGTTACTAAAGGAGATGAACTTTTCTCAAGAGAAAGCGATGAATATTCGAGTGGATAACAAGTCAGCAATTGAGTTGGCGAAAAATCCGATGTATCATGAAAGGAGCAAGCACATAGATGTGCGTTTTCACTTCATACGGGAACATGTGAAGAATGACGATGTGGAGATGACTCATGTGGCGAGTCATGATCAAGTGACGGACATATTCACCAAACCACTACCGGCAGAACTCTTCAACAAGTTCAAAAAGTTGCTCGGGATGCAAGCCATAAATAATTAAGTTTAAGAGAGGATTTTGAAAATATAAACTTAATTAATATTTTCTTGAAGTTTGTTGTCCAGTCAACAGAATTTAAGTCTGATTCATTAGAGATTTTGACAGACCATTCGAACCTTGTTTTAGGTATATGATTTTGATAGACCATTCGAACCTCTTTAAGTCTAGTTTTTAATGGTTCAAGTTTCAAGTCGATTGGAATTTTCTAGAGAAAATTATGACAGTTTTAATAGAGATAGGTCATATTTGACTTGGCTGCTTAGTTTTCTATTTTTATATTTATTACGAATTTTAAAGTATTCTTTTGATGTTTTGGCTCTATAAATAGAGCTATAATCTGTTGCTTTGTAAGATAATGTAAGAGAGATAATATAATAGAGAATTACAAAGAGTTTTTTCAGATAAGAATTTGTTTGTTTCCTCTATCTCTTCTCTCTACCACTATATGAATTGTATCCATTATTAAATCATACTCAACAGAATGTGCCACTTCAATTCTCATCTTAATTGTTTTACCTGACAGGATGTAGATGTAGTATTGAATGTGCTAGTTCAATTCCACTTCTAAATTTCACCAGAGTTTTTGATCAAATGGACTACATTCGGACAACTATTGCAATATATGGTTAATTTACTTGACCAAATATAGTATTTAATTCATTGGCACACGTTTCTCAGGAGACAGGTGCTGGATATCAAAATTGATACCAATTTTGAAACTCTCGTTAAATGATTTAATTAATATTCAGTTTAAAATTTTTATTAGTTAACTAATTATTTTTTACAGTACTTTTATTCTTCAATAGATATTGTTAATTTAAATACAAATTCATTTAATTTGAATAAGGATAATACCTTATAAAAATAAATTAAATAATAAAATTATTAACTTGAATACTAACTCGTGATCGAATATTTGAAATCAATATCAACTTTGATATTACTTTTGATATCACCGTACATTTTTCCAGCATAAAATACCAGGAAGAAAACCAACTTTTGACTTGATGTTACTTCTGATAACTTCCATGCTTTTCTACTTATTTCCCATTCTTTAATCTACTTAAATGAATTGGTCAACTCATTTGGTTACATGGACATGCGTGACTTGTCAATAGACTGGATACTATTCGTCGATCAGCCGCTAGCAACATGGCGGGATAATAATGGCTTTCTATTAACGGTGCCAATGCCACCAATAACATGAGATAATGAGAAAAAAGATAAATAGAGAGATGCCAGGTGAGAAGGCCGGTGACACATCATTGTCTCGTACTGAAACAGTGCACAATAATACTGCAGAAACCAGCATCTGAATTAATCCTGAAAAGCTGCTGAATTCTGATATATTTTTAATTGCACGTACAGTTTCTCTTTTTGAGATGCCATGGATTTGTCACAAGTAACATATATGTACACGTAGCGCTGACAGCCTTTTTCTTTCTTAGTTCTTGGTGTTGTACCAAGTAATTTTCTAATTATTCAATATTTGCAAAATCATTAGGTTGAATTTTATATATTTTTTTGTTTGAGATAAGTGTAAGACTTAAATGTGCAAATTGGATCACTCTTTGTTAGTGAAATCGTCGCAACTCGTTTGATGATGGCTGCAGATTTCGAAGGGGTAGGCATTATTTATTGTCCGAACTCACACTACAACACAATGAAATTTAGACAACATTCATTTAATAACGATTTTAAGTACTAATTGTTGCTAAAAAAATTGAGTAATAATTCTGAAATATTGAATAACATATTTTATAACGGTTTTATAACAAAAGACGTTAAAACTATAAATCGTAACATTTACTTTTTTCTCTCTCCTATTTAACAACGATTTTTACGATAAACCGTTGCAAAATCATTTAACAACGGTTCCTCTGAAAAACCGTTGTGAAATACTTTAACAACGGTTTTCATAAAAATTCATTGCTAAATAAGGCCTTTAACAATAGTTCTTTTAAAGAACCGTTGTTAAATATATATTCCTAAAACCCTATAGGTTTGCGCCGCTTCACTTTATTTCTATTTCGTCTCCTTCTCGCTTCATTTTTTGTATCTCTTCTCTGTCTGTGGCTCTCTAGGACTTTTCTCTCGACACTGTTCAAGTTGGTGCTGCCTTTTCGATCGCTTTTCTTCAGGTTTGTTGCTAATCTACTCTTTGATCCCTTTCCATTTCTTTAGATTTGTTGTGATTTCTTACCTCTTTTACCATAACTTTCTCAAAACGATGGAGCGCTACATTAATGTTCCGTGACAGAGAAACCTATTGACACTGTACCTAGATCGGTCGTATCTGTTGGATGAAGGTGCGTCTTGGGACCGGACAATATGAGTAATCTACCAACACACCGGACCAATCGATCCATAAACCGCATTCGACGGTACATTATGCGGTGATATGGAGCCTCAAAATAGATACTCCCGGCGGTGAGACTCACAGATAGAGATTTTATCAGAGACATACTAAATGAACTCTCCCCACGAGACATCATTACGGAGAGCCGGGAGTGAGGCCCTACCTATGAAGTCACTATTGAGAAGTTTGAAGGGGAACCTGAACGACCAAAGCCAACTGTCATCTGAGTGACAATCCACCTGAAGAACATACCGCTCAGATTGTGGTCTAGGGCGATGGCAACAAAGATCCTTGAGGACTTCGGTGAACCGGTCTTCCTCGATGACGTATCTTTTAACGGGCAGGATAGAAATGCGGCTATATGTAATGGTGGAATGTCATGATGGGCGGATGATCAGTTTTATTACGATTATCCATAAATTGGTTCGGTCCAATAAAGGGATAGGGCTGTGGTTGCAACTGTGGAAACATGCAAGGACTATTTAATTGTTCATTTCCGTAATTGGGCTTTTGGACAAAAAAAATATTGGGACATATCACAGATGTTTCATTCGTCGTCTCCTCCACAATAAAAGAGAGAGAGAATTAAAGAAAACGTAGACAACTGTAACACGACATAAAACAATTTAAATAATGTGAAACGAATTGAACATGCTTAATTTACATCATTGGAATTATTGGATATGCTTGTAACTTATGTGTGAATATCGCTTTTTAATTTTTTATTCCGCTTTTCAAATCCGGAGTAGGTCTCTACGTCAACTTCCACCCATGATAAAATTTTCCGAGGTTTGATAAGGACGGGAAGGAAAACATCCTTTTCCTAACAGAGGAGCCATCCTTTTAGTTAATTTATTACTACTTTTCTATGGTCAATTCGTCAAGACAACCACTAGCCACTAGGGGTATATAAGAGTGTATAGGGATAATACTAGATGATGACTTTTTTAAATTTGAACAAAAAGTAAAATCATGCTTCAGCTGATTTGGTCGTACGACAATTTTTGTAATAATATCTAATATTGATATCAAATTAATAAACTTGTGTAGGACAATGTTTATGAATTTCATTTGCTCCCACTTATTGAGCGTTAAATTTTGCGAGTTACCTATTTTTTATACAACTACGGAGCCTTAAATCTCAATTTATTCAAATAAATTGAGGTAGCTAGACAGAGTCATCTATTTTTAGTCTAGATGAAATTGATTTATGATGCTTTTAGTTTCTTTTTCTTTTGTTTTTATGGCGTTTCATATTTCATGAAGTTTTTTTAAAAAATTCCTCATACCTTATATTAATAGAGGTGTGTTTCTGAAAGTTCAATTAACTTAGGATTAAGTTCTTAGTTTTAAGATACTAATTCCTTAGTCCCTATAAAATCTATTTTATCCAATATTTATTTTAAATAGTTCTCAAACTAGACATTTCTGAGTTAGAAAACTACTCAACACTCATATCGAATATGACCATTGCCGTCATTAATTCCTCATATATTGCAACTGTTACTTGTCACTAAAGACGCAATCTTACGCATTAAATATCATGATTTCACTATTAAAGTCTTATTAACTCATATTAATGAGTCATTTTTATGATTTCTCTTTTAGATAAGGCCATGTTAAAGGTTCAGAGGGAGATGGTCGTTTTTCACACACACAAAGAATTTTATAGGTTAGAATAGATTTCGCTAACGATTTACACACACTTTAAACACTCTAAATACTTCAGTTATTACATACGGTCTAGACTCATAAATTAGAACATATCACTTATAATTTTGAAGGATTTGCTAGCTAGCAGAGTTGCTATTAATTTGAACAATAGTTGGAATGTTTGATTTCTTTGTTTTTCGGATCCAATAACACGATACCTCTGTGAAACCTTGAAAACTGACAGTATTGATGTACAACTATAGATTATTATTTTTTATTTTTTTCTGCACTGCACGTAATTAACACGCACGTTAACTCCTTACATTGAGGATAGAGAAAAACAGACGTCCTTGCTCCAAAAGCATTTGTTCCAAACTTGTTTTAATTTGTCGAAATATTTTACTTGCAGACAAGCTGATTAAAAATTTTTAGCCTTCTAAAATTGTGCGAATTTGCTTATATGTTGTGCAAAACATAATATTTATATATGATGTAATTGTACAGCATAAATATTCATTTTTTGTTCAATCAAAGTTCCATATACATTTTATTTATTTTGTTTTCAAAATACTTTTCAAACTTGGCTTCTTTTTATCCGAATTCTCTTTGATCAGGAATGCTAATTTTGCCTACCGTACGATAATTTATATATGAAATGTGTCTATATTGCAAAACTAGATTTTTTTTCTGTTGCTAAAAAGTTTTATATTATAAGCTGATTTTGTTACAATTAAAAAACAATTTGAAGCTTTAGTGAGATGAACGAGGCATTTTTTCATAAAGGATCAAGTTTTAAACATTTAGTGCATTTTGTAGTCAACAAATTAGATAGTCCCCTTTTTAAACACAATATATTAACTAATATATTGCAATTCCTTTTGAAGGCAAAATTAAAGAAACAATTATTGTTAATTAAATGTTCTTAATTAATTATTCACATGCAAAAATTCGATCCGTACCATTGCTTTTTCAGATTAATGTCGTTACATGGGTAATTGCAATTCCTTTTTCTCTAGATTTAGATTGTAGATGTATACCGTTGTCGATTTGATTCGTTTTCGATTATTTAATCTATAGGAAAGCAACCATATTCACTACAGGCCAGACCAAATTCTATCATACATATTCCCCCGTGACATTTGCTTTAGTCTTATCATGTGTGTTTGCTGTTAAAATAATTGAGTACATAATCAAGTTTCAACGTACTATGCATGTCTGAACTCATATTAATTAATTCGTCCCAGACATTCCATTTTGAAAATAAAGAGCACTCTCAAATCTCAAGATGGCTACTATCTATATTCTATAGGCCACGCAATTGCCAAAACTTTGTTAAAAACTCTTGGAGTAATATAGAAGGTCAAAGCTTCTGTTGCAATAACTCCTCTCTGTATAAATTTTTGTGCAAAACTTTAGCATATATCTAATAAAAGAAATCAAATAAAAAAAACAATTATAAACAAATTAGTCTTAGCTCATTAATTTGTCTGTGAAATGTGATTCTCATTTGTCGGATGATTTTTGAAGATACTTTGTTAATTACTTAATTCTTTTGATATTAATTGTACATATTGAAATTTTTTACTAATTGAGGAACTCCAGTTATCGGCCTAGAAATGGATATAACTATGGGTTAGGCTATAGTGCTACGCGTAGTTAATGAATCAAATTTGCTACGGACTAAAAAAATATAGGTAAATCATCTCTAAATGTTGATATATGAATCTCAATAAATTCTCTATATCAAAATATGATGGGACATAAAAAAATTTTATTTTTCAAAATTTTGAAGTATTAGTTTTGAATTTTTTAAGATGATTCAATAATAATAATAAAATAATATATATTTTCTAAGTCATTTTAAAAATTCAAAACTAATACTTAGAAAATCCAAAAAATAGAATTTTTTTATATCCCATTATATTTTGATATAAAGAATTTATTGAGACCCATAAATCAATATTTGAAGATGATTTAACTATATATTTGAGACCGTAGCAAATTTGATCATTAACTACGCGTAGTACCATAACTTAACTCTATAACTATAATGCAATACAATAATATCACGTGCATATAATTTAGTAAAGATAAAGTGATAAATAATTAATGTTTGTTAAATGAAGACGGCATAATACATTTATCATGTGCCTCTTTAAAAAATCAGCTAGTGATTCGGATCAGAGCCCTATTATGCGTGAATGTATTTATGTCGAGATTGTTGGTCCAAATTATGCCGATGGCATTCTGCGCTAAGTTTTCAACAAAATCCAATTAAATTCTGAAGAATTCATCGAATATATAAGTAAATAAAATTTCCAAATAATGAGCAACAGATTGATTAATATTTTTTTAATTTTATCCCAACTCCCAAGTTGTGAGAAGACGAGGCCAAGTTGATAAAGGTTTATTTATTATTGTTACTTAACACTACAACAGAATGGACTTTAGACAACATCCATTCAATAATGGTTTTAAGTATTAACTGTTACTAAAAGAGTTGAGTGATAATTCTGAAATATTGAAGAATATATTTTATAACGATTTTATAAAAAGAGACGTTGTTAAAACTATAAACCATAACATCTACTTTTTCTCTCTATTTAGCAACAGTTCTTGAGGTAAACTATTGCAAACTACTTTAACAACGGTTGTTGTGATGAACCGTTACGAAATAATTTAACAACGGTTGCTGTGATGAACTGTTGCAAAACAATTTAACAACGGTTTTCACATAAAACCGTTGCTAAATAAATGCTTTAACAACGGTTCCTTTAAAGAACCGTTGTTAAATATTTTTCCTGAAACCCTTTCAGATTTAGGTTTGCGCCGATTTGATCATATTCTCTATCTCATCTCTTCTCCTTCCCTCTTCTTCTCTGTCCGCGGCTCTCTCTTGCTCGATCCTTCTTTACTATTCAAGTTGGTGCTGCCTCTTTGATCCCTTTTTTCTTCAGGTTTATTCACTACTAGAATTTGAGTTATTACCGTGGTTAGTTGATATTTTTTCCGTGATAAATCTGGATTCTACGGAAATAAGGAGATTGGCACGTGGCGCTCATCATTTCTGTAAACAAGTTCATGGAAGAAATTGCACGGAAATAAAATATGCGGAATATAGTCTACATTTTCACAAAAATACTTAATAACTCTCTATTTCATAGAAATAAGTACAGACTTTCATGAAAATACTCTACTATGTCACACCCATTCTTTTCCAATTCATTTTTCCGCCTCTTTCATTTTCAGCCATAACAATTCCTTTCTTTAACCTAAAAGAAATTTCAATCTCCGCCAAAACAATTGGAGATGCCGTCTGTTTTACTCCAATTAAAACAACGACCCAAAAAGAGATGAATAGAAAGATATTATAAAAGAAGACAGTACCGAGGAGAGATGGGGAAGAAGCCTCGACGAATAAGCGAGATGGAAGAAGTGAAGGGATTACTCTAGAAGCTTCCAAAAGTGAAAACAACTGATCTGGGCAAATTCGCCCCGATTTTGGCATCGACGCTAGTTGTGGTGTAGGCGTCAGCGTCGAAGTTTTTAGAGGTTTAATTTTTCTCAGATTCCTCTAATTTAGCATCATCAGTTCATCTTTCTGTAGATTCTAGTAGGTCATTAGATTTTTATCATTTGTTAAGTTCCTTGTTGGTCAATTGATTTCTCTCAGTTTGTTGCTCAGTCAGGTTAGTTATGTATAAATTTGTCTTGATTTTTAAAATGCAAATAGGAGACAAAAAAAGATTTTCTAAATAAAACACGCTCCACTGGCTTAATTTTGAACCTAAGTTTTCCCAGTTAGGTTGTCCACTCCTAGAATTCTCTTCCAAAGGATCCCTATTTTCTTTTTAGTTAACCTAGCCCTCCACCTCCTCCATCATCTCTCTCTCCCTTTCTCCCGATCAAGAAATAGGTAATATAAATCAATCAAACAACACTTCCTCTAACTTTTCTTTTTATTACACATTACCTATTACAATAGTTTTACTATGACTTCCATTTTTATTATTACTCACAGGAATATTGACATTACTCATATAAATATTGACATTACTACAGAACTTCAATATTTCTTACAGAAATATTGACATTACTCACAGAAATAATGACTCTAATTTGATTTTTACAGTTGGTGTCGTATTTGCTCTTCTAACAGAAGAAATAAATCAGGTAATTAACATTTATTGGCTCTTCTATCTCTATCTTGTTATACCTCTAATTTTCTCCCTTGTCCAAATCAAACATCTAAAAACCTATTCTGTTTTCTTAAATTTGATATTAGAAGGTACTGCTTTGTTGGGAGTTCAACATCCTACTTTTCAAAACTGAATTTAAGATAATTATTGAGAGATATTGCTTTGTTGATAACATACTAATTTATACTAATTTCACTCATAGGATCATCATGGTCTTATTTCTCAGTCATTTCAAAGAGCTATGAGGATGCATGTAGTTTTAACTCAGGTGAATTTTCAGCTTTCTATAGTGAGAATTGAGTGCAAACAAATAAGGTTTTAATGTTTCACAATACTAATTTTTGTTGTTCACTGTATATGTTGTGTTTGTAGGGTCATAGTTTTGTTTCTCAGCCAACTCAAGGACATCATATGCCTTTATTTCAGGTGAGTATAATTTCTAATAACTTTGAATGAGTGATGATATTTGACGAGATTTGTGTAAGGTTTTCATAGTTTTTAACATTGGAGTGAACTAGTATTGTGAGATTCATGCATGTCAAAGTCTGTATATTTTGTTTGTATTTTAAGACTTTGCTGAAATTAATATAACAGATAGGTATGAATGTTGGTAATTATCATGTTTCACTAAAAATTATATATAATTTCTAAAAAGGAATTATGATAAATTTCAGGGCTCTTATACAGTCATAAAAGAATATCATCGTAATACTAATATTTTCATATTATTTACTTAGGGTCACACGACCCTTCCTTATAGTGCACTTATGAGAATGCAAATGCCTCCGCACCAAGTAAGAACAAAATATATAGATTCAAATGTCTAAGGTTTGATCAATTTTCAATATTGGGTTTAAACATGCGTTTAGTGGTAAATATTGCAAATTTATATTAGTCATGCTTGAGGGAAAGAAGAAAAAAACTGTATTGTACATGTTTCAAAATAGAGAGATATAGAGGACCTAATTTTACAAATGTAGGTTATTTAATTGTACTGATGCTTCAAAGTAAAAAAGCCTAAGTATATATTTTTTTTCTATACTAGGGATTATCTTCAATGTCGCAACCAAATGTGATGGGAGGGATGCAAGCACTTGTAACGCAAGCTGCAACGGGCGAGGCAACCATGAACCGATGGTGCGAGGGATCGAACTCGGACAATCAACAAATGCAGTAGTTAGGATTGGTATGGGTAATAATTTTCAATGTTTTGGTAATAGAATGTCCAATTATAGCAATATAGCAGACGAACAATTTTTCAATTATAGCAATATAGCAATTGATATATGGGTTTATATTTTGGCAGTTCAATACTTGTATTTTTTTATTTGATGTACTTTTCAATTGGTGTTTTTATATGCTATATTATTTTTTTTGAAGTTATTTTCAATGCTTGATTGTTTTAATTTATCATCAGTTGATAATTGGACAACAAAATAAAAATTAGGGATGCTATTTTATGCAGAAATTGATTCATATATTTATTTTTTTTAAATTTGCCAGTATTAATCAAAAGTTACTAATAGAAATAATTTGTGTTACTAACAGAAATAATGTGGTGTTACTGCCAGAAATAATGTACTTTTACTAACAGAAATAATAGGTTCACCTATTGTAATTTTTCTTAAAATCTACGTAAATTAATTAATAATAGAAAAATAATAATGTGGATGAATAGAATTATTCCGTGACTTGCTAAAGTTATTTTCGTGGAAGTAAGAACCATGGAAATAATATCAATTATTTCGTTGCTCAATTCCTCGGAACTGCCAAATGTATACTACATAATTAAGAACCGGAGCACTCAGATGTGAAACTATTTCCGTAGAATCATTTTCGTGCTTAATTCCTCGAAAAAGGATTATCTCCATGGTATTCTACGAAAATAGTATTTGTTCTGGCGATGAAAGTACCGTAGAAGTCTTTCCATGGGTAATTCACAGAAATGACGTATTTTCCGTGTTTGAGTCCACGGAACAAGTATTTTTCCTTCCACGGTAATAATAACAATTCTAGTAGTGATTGCTAATCTCCTTTTTGATCCCCTTTTTCTTCAGGTTTATTGCTAATCTCCTCTTTGATCCCCTTCCCTCTCTTTAGAAATTTTATTGCTAAGGTATAATTTAAAATTTTAGACTTTTAGTTTAATTAGTAGATGATAGTAATATTGTTCAATATAGTTAGTTATATATGATCTATTGATTTAGATATCTGATTTCAGACCTTTTGTTCTATATAGTAATATGATTTTGATCTGCTGAGATAGTAATATTTTTTAAGTAGCATGTGCATGTGTATAAATTAGATAAGTGAATAATTAATTAGCATTTCTTGTATGAAATTGATTACATATATATTAATGAAAGAATATATATGTAATTGATAGTATTGTCATATAGGATCATTTTCCCGAAATTTCCAATAATTTAGGTCGGTGCCCGTTCAAGATTAATCTAATAAGGATTAATCTCAAATAGTCCCTGTTGGGACTGTATTTTGAATATTTTGTCTCATATAGGATTAGTGAAGATATGTTGATTTTAATCTTGTGTTTGAGAATTATCCGGTATAGTATTTCACTTTTTGTTCCTGCAAGTACGTATGTGCATGTAAATGTGCATTGACGTACTTAGAGAGAAAGAAAAATGCTGTTGAATTTTTCTCAAATATCAGATTGACTAATGTATCTTCGCTAATGAGACAAAATATTAAAAAAATAGTTTAGAATGGTTGACCTGCTCAAAACTGTAATCCCTAAATTCTAAAACCTTAAACCCCAAAGTCATAAAACCCTAAATCCCAAATTCTCAACACTAAACTTCAAAACCCTAAATCCTAAAGCCCTACAGCCCTAAACCTAAATCTAAAAATTTAAAACCCTAAACCAAGGAAAAAATACCGTTTAGCAATCCGACTATGAAAATATGTAAAATATTACCCTTTTTTCAGTCTCACCAGGAATGGCACCAACAAAAGCTGATCTTCTTAATGAAATTGAGAATTTTAAGAAACAACTGAGGCAAAAGGATCAACAAAAGCAGTCTCAAAGAGATGAAGTGATTTCATTGTATCAAGCAATGATTTCAATGAATTAAGCGATTGCAAAAGCTCTAGGAGTGCCGTATGAGCCACCGTAGCTTGATATGGAGAAGGGTATGTATCATTTTTTAAATTTAGTTTAATAAATTTATTTGTTAACTGTTATAATTTATATTTTTTTTGTTTTGTAGGTTCGACGACATCCATTCGTGATGTTGTGATAGCCAAGATCAAGGAGCTGGAGGACGTAGCTAATGCATGATAAATTTTTTATATATGTTAATGAATGTTGGCATAAACTTAAGTAGATAAACTTATTTGTGTGAGCTTTATGTGTGACTTATTTGCGTTGCTTGTTTAGCTAAACTTGTTTGTGGTACTTATTTGTGATATTTTGGTACTTATTATTTGTGATATTTTGATACTTATTATTTGTGATATTTTGGTATTTTTGTTGCTTGTTGATAATTTATATATTTTCTTGTTGAATTGTTAAACTAAACCTAAATCTTAGCTAAACTCGGATCATTCTAAAACTTAAACCCTATCAAACAGAAAATATATTATTGTTTTTCAGATGGATCGTAGTAGATGGATGTATGGAGTGAGACGTGATACATTTTAATATTTAAGAGGTGTTGAGAAATTTTTTTAAATTGTGCAATTGAAAATATGAAACAAAGGGGTGATCAGACAGTTCTTTGTCCATGTCGTGATTGTCAGAATGTATGTAGATTTCAAAATATCTAAAAAATAAGGAATCATTTAATTAGACGTGGATTTAAAGAACGGTACACTCGATGGGTAAGGTATGGAGAGTCTAATGATGGAAGATCGACAAATGTCGGTACTAGTATTGGATTTGTAGCCGATTTAGAAGATATAACACATGATGAATCAAGTGGTGAAAATATAGTAAAATTGGATGATAATCAAAATATTGATAATGATAATCTATATTTGGATGAAATGATTCAAGATGTTCCATTAGAATTTGTTGAAATTTCAGAAATTTTTGAAAATTTGTGTAATGAATCAAACGTTTCGTTGTTTCCTGATTGTATGAAATTCACAAAAATAATGGTTGTTTTTAAAATGTATAATCTAAAAGTCAAGAATTATTGGAGTGATAAAAATTTTACATCATTACTTTAACTTTTAGAAGATATGCTTTCGGAACATAATGAGTTTACCAGATTCGACATACAAGGCTAAAAAAGTCTTGTGTCATTTAGTATGAAAGTTGAGAGAATTCATGCATGTTCTAATGATGACATATTATATCAAAAATGAGTATAGTGATATAAATAAATGTTCGAAGTGTAAGGCTTCACGCTACAAATAAAAAGACAATCAAGCTCAAAATGACAAAAATGGTGAGTCTAACAACCGAAAGAGGGCGGCAACGAAAGTGTTATGGTATTTGCCGATAATACCAAGATTGCAGCGTATTTTCTCAAATGAAATAGATACAAAATTATTATGGTGGCATGCAGAATGTAGAAAAGAAGATGGAATGCTCAGACACCCTACTGATTCTCCCGAATGGAGGAATATTAACAGATAATGGCCCGATTTCAGTGATGAAATAATAAATTTGAGATTAGGATTATGCACGGATGGGATGAATTCTTACGACCAAATGAGTAGTCATCACAGTAAGTGGTTGTTCTATTGTGTGTTTACAATCTCCCTCCATGGTTGTATATGAAAAGAAGTATATGATGATGTCGTTGTTGATTTCTGATCCTAAACAATCGGGTAACGATATAGATGTATTTTTGACACCATTAGTGCTGGACCTCAATAAATTATGGAGGGACGATGTGCGTATATATGATACGTATAAGAAAGAACATTGCATCATCTGAGCCATGGTTTTTTACATGATTAATGATTTTCTCGTATTTGGTAATATGTCTAGTTTAAAAATAAAAGGAGCTAAAACATGTCATATTTGTGGGGATAATACTCATTCTATAAGGCTAAAAAACTGTAAAAAAAATGTATACATGAGACAACGCAGGTTCCTTACTCGATATCATCCTTATCGACAGAAGAGAAAATAATTTGATGGTAAAGTCGAGACCCGACAAGCACCAGTGCTATTATCCAAAAAAAAAAAGAGATTCATAATGGAGTAAAAAATATAAAAGTTCAATTTGATAAAGCGGTCAAACCCATTGTAGATGACAACAGGAAGAAAAAAAATCTATATTCTGGGATCTTCCGTATTGGCCGAGTTTAGAAATCAGACATTGCCTGGATAGAATGCATATTATTAAAAACATTTATGAAAGTATGGTTGGTCTGTTGTTGAATATTCAGGAAAAAAAAAAGATGATGTCAAAGCAAAAAAAAAATATGATTGAAAAGGGGATTCACCTGAAACTAGCATCAGTAGAGGTCGAAAAATGAAGTCTCTTACCCGTGGCGTGCTACACTTTATCAAAGAAAGAAAAAATAGTTTTATGGAGTGTCTATAATCAATTAAGCTTCCAACTGGTTATTCCCTAAATATTTCCAAAAAAATATCAATCAAAGAACTAAAATTGATTGGTATGAAATCACATGATTATCATGTTCTATTGACCCAACTAATGTCAGTGGCAATTCGAGTATTTCTCCACCCAAAAGTTAGACACTCAATTAATAAACTTTATTTCTTCTTTAACTTGATTTGTTGTAAAGTTATAAACCCAAAAACTTTGAACAAATTACAATCTGATGTTGTGCTATCCCTTTGTGAGTTAGAGATGTATTTTTCACCTTCATTTTTTGACATCATGGTGTATTTAACTGTACATCTCACACGGGAAATAAAAATATGCATACCCATATTTTTACGTTATATGTATCCTTTTGAAAGAGCAATGAGTCAGTTAAAAGGGCTAGTTCAAAGCCAATCCAGACCTGAAGGTAGTATCGTTGAAGAATATGTTGCAGAAGAGGTTTTGAATTTTATACTGACTACTTAGATGGCCTTGAATCTATTGGCCTTTCGAAGTCGTGACACGAAGGTAAACTCTAAAGGCATGATACAATTGGATACAAACTTGTTGTCATGAGTCTTCAGTTACGGTAAAAAGCACACCTCAAAGTATTGCAACACCTAACAGTTGTAGCTTCATATGTGAATGAACATCTGGCTGAGATAAAAGAACATAATCCTTTAAGGGACGACAATTGGATCACCATAGAGCATAATTTATAATTTATAAAGTGGTTTGAAGAGAAAGTGAAATATCAGACAATAGTGAATGTTAATGAAACCGTTCAATGAATAGCATATGGACTCGGATCAACAATGCATACCTATCAAGGGTACGACTTGAATGGATATACTTGGTACACCAAGAAACAAGATGGTAAAAGCACTATTCAGAATATTGGAGTGACGTTAGAAGCTTTATCGGGTACTAAAAATGCATCCATGGATTCATATTCTGGTTGGATTGAACAGATATGGGAACTAAATTACAACAAATTCAGGATTCCTTTGTTTTTATGTAAATGAATCGACAATAGATGTGGGGTTCAAAAAGATGAATTTATATCTATTGATTTTAACAGATTGGACTATCAAAGTGATCCTTTCATAATGGCTAAACAAGCCAAGCAAGTATTTTACATTATGGACCCATCTAATAAAAAATGACATGTTGTCCTCTATGGCAGAAGATGAATTGTCGGTGTTAGAAACGTCATTGATGAAGAAGAATATGATTATTTTGATGAAATTCCCCTATTTTCTTCCGGCATTGACAACATGATAATTGGTGATAATCAAGATGCAAATTATTTACGTACAGATCATGAAGAAGGCGTATGGGTCGACATAACAACTTAAAAAAAAATCTAAAACTTAAATATTATTAGTTGTAATTTAATGTTTATTGTAATTTTTATTTTGTGTGTTGTAATTTTTTTTATTAATTTTAGTTATAAATTTTATCGTATTTTAGTTGTAATTTATTTTATCAGCATGCTAATTTTTATTGTCATGTTTGTTTTATTTTTTACTTTATTTTAGTTGTAATTTTTATATTTAGGCGTTCTATTTTTTTTTATTTGTCATTTTTTTTATTTTTCATTTGTAATTTTTATATTTAGATTTATTGTAATTTTAGTTTAAATCAGCGTTGGTGATTTTTGTTTCAATTTGGTTGTATTATGTATTTTACTTAAGTTATATTTTTATTTTTTATTTCGGTACAAGGCAAATTAGGATAAAAAAATTGGGAAAAAGAATTTCACAACGGTTTTAGGAAGGAACTGTTGCGCCAAAGGTGTTTAACAACGATTCCAACACAGAACCGTTGCGAAATATTTAACAACGGTCGTACATAAAAACCATTATGAAATGTTTGTTTAACAACGATTTTTTATATGAACTGTTGTAAACGTTTCATTTGAAATGCATATGGCGTGACTCTGCTGCGAAGTTCTATCACAAAACTAAAGTTTTTCTAAGTTCTTGAAACTGCTAAAACCCTAGGCCTCTCAGCCTCAGCCACGTGTCAGCCCCACCTCGGCCTCTCCACTTCTCCTCCTCCTCCTTTTCATTACGCCTAGCATCCGAGCCACCCTCCTCCTCCTCTGCCCTCCACTAGAAATAAGATAATCCTCTGTGTGCTTGTTGTTTAGATGTTTGTGCATCAGTTTAGATGTGTGGAAATATTTTTTGTTTGCTGCTTGTTTTTTGTTTGCGTAAATGTACTAGATTGTTAAATGCTCATAGTTGGTTGCTGATTATTGTTTGTAATTTAGCTTGCTGCTTTGTTTCTATGTGATTGGTATATGCCATTATTTTAAGTCAATGCTCGCATCTTTGTGTGCTTGCTGCTTGTTTTTGTTTTTTGATGTTTACAGAAATGTCGAACAAACGATCAAGAACTATATGTGAGGGTATATGTGTCGTCCCCTTGAGAAGAGAAAGATCGAGTTCTCAAGTGCTCGCATACCAACTGATGTTAATGTTATCAAGTACACCAACTTCATTGCCATGATTGTGAAGGATCGTGTGCCAATAACTATTGAAGATTAGAAACTTGTCAATGTATACGACCTAGATTTGAAGAATAAAATGTGGAATGAAATTAAAGTATAAAAGTAAATCATACATATTCCAAACTATTTTTGTAAATTTGTCACTTTGTTGATATTTTTTGTTTCAGGAATTTTGAAATATTAAAAATGACATCACCAAGAAAAATTCTCTTCGAATAATGAGCGATCGTTGGAGGCAGTGGAAGAGACGATTGAGGGTAAAAGACATCTACAGAGGGGGCGGGGAAATCTCTGCAATTAGTTCAACATCACTCCTCAGCAGTGGGTCGTGTTCTGACAGCAGTGTGAGACCGAGGAGTTTAAGGTAAATTTCAATCCTAAACCCTAAATTACAGCAAATTTGAATCAAAAACACTAAATTACAGTAAATTTGAACCTACACCGTAAATCATAGTGCTTAATATAGCAAAATTTATATTCAATTGATAGGTCAAGAGCATGAAAGGGAAGATTAACAGGGAGAAAAATATACATCCCCTTAGGCTCGGATCGGGAGGCTTACAAATCCCTTCGAAAGAAAAAGAATATTTTGTCATCCTCTTCGGACTCATCATCACCTATGAGCTCGATTATGGATGACAGGGATGAATACATGGCTGTTGGCGTGAGGAACGTTAAACGAGGAAGGAGTTATTATTATCCCCACACTTGTGACTCAAGAGGTGCTTAGACGGGCGGCATGCTATTTAAAAGATTTCAACTCAAAATATAATTATTGTAAAAAAAATCGCCTAATTTTGTGGCTTTCTTTTTGGCAAGAGGAGCATTCTCGACTAGCATCTCAAGGATTATTTCAATCAAACTAACATCATGATATATTATCTACTTCGATTGGGACCTCGGAGCACCCGGGAAGGTTTAGAGGTTACTTCGGATTTGTTACACAAACAACTGTCTATGGCAAGCCACCGAAGAAGCATACTAGTCACGCAGATTGTATCATGCCGCATCAGGTGAAAATCTATATAAATTCTAAAAAAATCAATAATTTAATTCAACCATAATGAACCCAAAATTTCTCTGTTTCACTAACGAAACTTAAAATTTTATTTTTAGCTCGAGGAGTTACTTGCAAAGGAGAGGGAGAGCATCACAACGAAGCTTTCAGTCTAGTTCGATAAAAAAATAGAGGTTGTTTTCAATACTTTCAGGCAACCTTAAGATGAGCCTCAACAACATCCCCCTCATTTTCAAACGAGTGAGCCAACGGTTCAAGTAGAACGACAAAGCCAGGCGATATCATTCCTTACAAGTTGTATGTCCAGACATACAATGGTGGTCTCGAGGTGGCGGGCAAACAAATATATCTTAGAGCTTCCACTATTCATGGTGAGCCACTTCCGATCAACCACCTTAGAGTTTCTATTGGCAAGCTTTACGATGGTTGTCGTGAGATTCTCGTGCCTTATCCAGCGAAAAAGGGGACATATCTAGCTGAATTGATCGGGACTTATCTTATATGGCCCGAAGAACTCATTGATACTGTTGTGCAGGTAAATTTAATAAATATAAATTAAAATTTGATTGTAATATATTTATATAACTTATAATTTATTAATGCAGCATACCCCGCAACAAAAGGCACAAAAGGTGAAAAAGACCGCTGTCAGTAAAAAGGGGCAAGGCGGCGGTTCCAAGTGACTCGTTCGGTGTTCGTGCTGGGCTGATCATCGACAAAGCAACTTTGCAAGGGCTTGATGATGATGCACGCTATCTTCATCAAATTTTGACGGCACAAGCCCTTGACATGACTTTGAAATTCGATATCACGAAGGATATATTCGACTTTATAGGAGAGGCTTCCGTTTATGTGAACGACATTATCGACTTGTTGAGAAATGATTGGCTGAACGTCTCAATAGTTCAGATCTTTTGCATGTAAATATTTTAAAACTTCTCAATTATTACAATAATAATTTAGATATATTATTATATATATGTTTGTAGGGCACAAGTAAAATGTTGCAAAGATATATTATTATCACCAGTTGTCACTTTCTTGATTCGTATAAATGCTCGGAGGCTAATTATAAACTCAAATTCACTGTGGTTTTGAATTATTTGGCTGAGATATTTACAAAAGCCGAGGACGTGCCTTTCATGTTTTTGCCGTACCATAAAGGGTTAGATTATTTTCTTTTTATAGAATTAATTTCTTAATTACCGCACCATTTATATAATTAATATAATGAGTTATAGGAACCATTGGATTCTTCTTGTTGTTAATTTTCCGAAAGAAATTGTCTACATCATGGATACTCTTAATAACGGCTCTACGGAGATACTCACAATTCGAATGTAATAATACGTAAGTTTCTTTATTTAATATTTGATCTCAATAATATATAATATGTCTTTATAACATGCTTATTTGCAGTGCGATACGGTAACAACGGATGACAAAGGGTGTGAAGAAGAAATCCAAATTTACCTATATAAGTGTCAGCGTACGTAACTCACCTATCTTCTAATTTAAAATCAAAATTTATTATGGAATGATAGATCATTATTGTGTATTCTTAGTGTGCAAGACAACCGGATGATTCAGAGTGCGCTTATTATGTCATGGGATTAATACATGATATAATCAACACTTACCATACCGAGGATACTTTGCTTGAGGTATTAAAAAATAACATGGATCCATTTGTTATATTATTGCATTACTTTATTCTCATGAAAAAACTAACATCTTCTCTTTTTATTTTGTAGACCATCGACTCATGACCTACTGCTAATTATAATCAAAGTGATATTGAGGAGGTCAAAAAGATGGTAATTTTATATCTCATTGAAAATTTTTGACTGTTTTTAATTTGGATCCTAAATTTGTATTTGATTACATTACTTATTTTGATATTATTTAGTTCTTTGATATGTCTTATACATGTGATGTTTATATTTGTTTATGATATATGCATGTGTGATGCATATATGTGCTATTTATATGCATGTGTGATGCATTTGCATTTGAGGCAGAAAGAGATCAATTACCAAAATCGCCAGTATGCATGTGTGATGAATATATATGTTAATTATTTGTGATTGAATATGTGTGATGTCATATATAATTATTTATGATATATACATGTGTGATGCATATTTGTATAAATTAATTTTGTCAAATATATATGTGTGTTGCATATATATGAATTTTAATTATTTGTATGATATTAAAAAAATATGTATATATTATGCTAGCAATCTGGGCTAGTAGCCGAGATACAATCATTTTTTAAAATATATATATATATATATATATATATATATATATATATATATATATATATATATATATATATATATATATATATATATATAGAGTGGAGATAGCGTGAGCTTAAGCTCACGGAGGCTTTCGTGAGCTTAACTCAAAAAAACATATTAAATGATCTTAAAATTTTAATTTATCATTCTAATTAAATTCTTTATATGAAAATCTCATGGGATGCAAAAATTTGGAGCGTTTTGAGCTTTTTAAGTCGCCGTTTTTAATTTTTGAAAATCAGCTCTAAAAATAATAATAATATATTCAATACTTGAACATCATTTTCAAAAATTAAAAACGGCGACTTAAAAAGCTCAAAACGCTCCAAATTTTTGCATCCCATGAGATTTTCATATAAAGAATTTAATGAGAATGATAAATTAAAATTTTAAGATCATTTAATATGTTTTTTGAGTTAAGCTCACGGAAGCCTCCGTGAGCTTAAGCTCATGCTATCTCCACTCTCTCTCTCTCTCTCTATATATATATATATATAACAACAGTTCTAACTGAAAATCATTGCATAACATTATTTATTCTTTTAAAATTATCGACATTTCGCAACGGTTCCAACATATTAACCGTTGTTAAAACCCACATTTAACAATAGTTCTCATGGTAAAATCGTTGTTAAAACCTTATCTAACAATGATTGTTGTGTGAAAGCCGTTGTTACAACCCTATTTAACAACGGTTTAAGCTTAGCAACTGTTGTGAAAGCTTACTTCCTATATTGTTATTGATATGTTTCGACTCACATACAATACATAATTTAGCAACGGTTTTCAATACTTTTGTTGACACCCCTTTTACTAACGGTTCAATAACTGTTGTTAAAAATATTTTCTCTCGTAGTGTAAATAATTGATTCCAATAATTCTCCAAGTTATAAAAGTAGAAAAATTAATCCTTTTGTGCACTTGGTCTTTTTTCCACTCTAGTTATTTTTCATGCCTTAAACGAATTACTGCCTTTAAATAAGTTGCCCAATATATATTGGATACATAAACGTACATACGCTTTTTCGATTAAAAAATTATAGTGGTCAAACTTTCCGTTATCATTTAGTTACAATTAGTAACGTTTTTAATTTATTTATTACAACATTAAAAAAACATCTTACTTGGATTTCGTACCTACAATTGCCGAGTTGTCACATATATATCTATATACTATTTGTTAGTTTCGTATATTAATACATTTTTTATTTATAAGTACAAAACATAACATGTTATCTCATATATAACATGATGACATACAAGAGAGATTTATGTGTGTGATGATTAGGTCTTTTGGAAATTGTTTTGATGATACAATAGAAAAATACAATAAAAAACGATGAAAATTTCTTTCATGCAAAAGAAATCAGATTAAAAACGGTATCATATTTTTTCCATTTCAAATAAAGCAAACCCTCTTTTTGAAAATTTACATTTGCAATGGCAGAGAACAATTAAAGGATAAGTGCCCTTACACCTTTATTACAATCCGTTTCACCTTACTTGGTAGAGGGGCTGGATTTTTGTCTCCTCCTCTATACAAGTCGACAACAAACAGTATATATATGCATCGAGAAGTGCATTTTTTTCTGTAGCATGAGCCTCTGTGGCCTACCATGCATACACGGTGCATGTATATATGTTCAACGGTATGTAATAACAACATATTTATAGTTCATTCAATTTTAATTACGCTGTAATTAATTAACATTCACCCTTATTATTTAATTTAAGATGAAAAATATTCACATGATGACTAGTTGTAATTAAATAGTATGTATAATTAGGAATATAACATCAATTGTGTTATGGTGTTTTTAGTGGCGGAGTCAGAAATATTTTTTCAGAGTTCACTAGTTTCTTTAAAATAAGATATTATGTTAAATTCAAAAAAATATATATATATATCAATTATTTTACATGCATATATAATACATTTTTAATTTATAAATAGAGAAGTCATGCACCTGTTTAAAATAAAACTTCGTATTCATAACAATTTATGATTAAAATATTAAAAATTATAAAATAAAATTTTATATTCATATTACATTTGAATAAATGAAAAGTATTTAAATATGTTCATAGCAGTTGTAATTTTATTAATACTTAAATTCATTTAGGAAATTAAAAATAATAAAATAACATAATTTTTTAATCTCAATCATAGACCGGTCTAACATCATGAATTTAATTTTGATTAAGATATAATTCAGATATTTTCACATCACCACAAATTTGTTATGATTTCATATTTAAGATAGATTAATCTACTTAATTCATGAAATACAATGGGGCTAATTTATATATCTGAATCAGATTACGTAATTTCAGATTAATAATTAATAACATATCATAAAAGAGAAAAGAATTGACAGTTTGAATTAGAAATTGAGAATCACAATTAAAGTCCAAATTATAATTTATTGGCTTAAAAATAAAAAATATTAAATAATATTAAGTAATATTTTAAAGATTTTTCTTTTCTGATTTTTTTTGCTATCTTTTATGCAATAACCTGAGAAAAGTATGAAAATGAAGGATATAATAAACCGATAAACCCAAACACTTATTTTTTTGGAGTTGTTTGTCTTGAAAGTGCTAGACCTTGAGAGCTTTCCTTAAAAAAGACGGTGAAGAGGAAATAGAAGGCAAGGTATCTTTAAATTTAGGAGAGGCTAAAAGACTTAATTGTTGTCAGTGCTTTTTTTTTATGAAAAAAGCAGTAAAGAAGTGATTTTAGATTTATTAATTATTTTTATTTTAATTCTATTTTTTATGAAAAAAAGGATAACATTATTACTTCATGGAAGACAAAAAAAAACTAAATACTGAGTGCACCAAAATGTTAATGGAATTTCACAAAAAATTGTGGCAATGGGGATCAATAGTGTAATTCCAAATAAAATTGAACGGGGTTCATTAACATGAACACTTAGAAAAATAATTATATTCAAGAAATTTTTTTTAGTAAAAGTAGTAATATTTAATAAATGAATGGGGTATATTGAACCCATTTGAAGTATATGAATCCGTCACTAGGTGCTTGGCGAAGCATAGTGGGTAGTGCGCTTAGAACTCATATTTCTAATTTCATATCTAAATATGACCGGTACAAATCATTAGATCTAATCTATATATGAAAATATATTAGGAAACTAAATTTTACATTATATTTGGAATTGATTTGTTATTTTTTCCGATGAGGAGAAAATAATTTAATCTGATAATTTTTATTCATCCAAAAATATTAATTTTCTCCTATTCAAAAAAAATAGCAAACTAATTTTAAAAAAATATATGAAATTTAGTTTGCTAATATTTTTTTATATAGAGATTAGATTGAACGATTCAAATCGATCATATCTACTTTAAAATTAAATCTATGAGTCCAAAGCACCATAACACAACTCATAATATTATAATTAGTTGAATACGTGGGTTCATTTAATTAGGCGGAGAGATCCTATTGACCACACAAAAAATTACACAGGAAATCGCCGCAGAAGTTACAAATTGAACAAGGGAAGAAAGAACCAAATGTACTGCACGTGTAGGCCCCCACCCATCGCCACACATAACAACAAGCCACCCTGCGTGAGCCCCCACCCCCTCTCTAGTTGTTTGTGTAGAAATCAGGAGAATTATACCGAAAAAGAAATCAAAAGATAGAGAGAAATTGAGTCGACTGATAAGCAACTCGAGCAGACCCATGACAACCCTTGGTTTCTAATCTTCAACGAGCTATATAGAAAGAGAGAGAGAGAGAGAGAGAGACAGAGACAGAGAGGGAGTTGGGGTGAACAAAGCAACAACAGTCTCTTTTGGACCTGTTAGGGTTATTTCATGCTCTCTTTCACTCTGTCTATTATTTAAATTTTTATTCCAAACTTTGTTCTCTTCTCTCTTTCTCTCTCAGCTCTTCATCCCATTCCTCTTGTATCTGAGCAACCCTCTTTTGTTCTGTTGCATCTTTGGAGTGTTTCTCTTAGGACTTTTTTGTATATCATCAGTGATCACCAGATCGATCCATACTTGCTCCCTTTTTTTATTATTTGGTATATCTCTTGTCTTTTAATTAGAAATTAGAAACCTAACAATAGAGAGATTTTTCTTCTCAGATAGATACATAATTTTCATGTTTGTTTCTGACAATCCCCATCTCTTCTGATTTTGACTTCCCCAAAAAACAACGGTTTATTTTGCGAGCAGGAAGAGAACAAGGAGAAGAAGTGAAAATAAAAGGAAAAAAAGGAGCAAAGACAAAGCTAGAAAGAAATTGAAAGAGAAAGGAGTGAAAACTAATATATAAAATATTTCAGGGTTGTTTCATAAATGATGGCCGCCGCTTCTTCAGCATCGTTCTTCGGAAGTAACAGAGATGATGATCGCCATGGTCAGATGCCGCAACCGCCTCCAGCTCAGCTGCCAACATCAGTCCCAGTGGCATCCACCCCTGGTAGTGGATCACAAGCAGCTGCTCCTCAGAAGAAGAAGAGGAACATGCCAGGAAATCCATGCGAGTTTCTATCCTCAAAAATTGATTTTATTTTCTTATTCAATCGTAATGGAACTCAGAACTGCCTTGATTTTTTTTTTTATCAAAAAATGCTTTTTCAGTATATCTTTTTCTCAAAGCCCTTGCATCCTTCACCTTCCACGCAACAAATCGGTACAAATAGTTACACCATGCCGAATACCACTGTTAATTTAACTTAGTGGCTATAATTTCATATATAATACCTATTTTGATATAGATCTTCATGAATTTATAATTTTATATTAATCTGGAACTATGGTTTTTTCAATGAAGTATCGAAATTTGTAGATCAGAGATATGATAGAAGTTGAAAATTTTCATCCTTTTGCCAGCCTTTTCGGTACTAATCACCTGAAAGTTATCAATATCTCTTGCTGTTTTTCTTATTTTGATCGATGGAGATGGATCAAGTAATTATTACCTATATATTATACATACATCCAACCAGTTTCGAATTTCATTTTGTAACTTCATTCAACTCCTTTAACTAAAAATGTGCTTTTTTACTTTTTATGGTTTAAAAAAGAAAATCAACGGTTAGCAGATGTTTAACTTCTTGGTGACTAGGAAAAATTTCATCCATTTTATATCTTCTTTGTTTTCGTTGCATGTATAAATTCTCCCTTCCACATCACTTCTTAATTTAATGTTGGTTCACAATAGCATTTCTCAAACGCCCGGAAACTGATCCAATAGAAACATACATGCAGATCCTGATGCTGAGGTGATTGCACTCTCACCAAGAGCACTCCTTGCTACAAACCGGTTTGTTTGCGAGGTGTGCGGGAAGGGATTTCAGCGTGAGCAAAATCTCCAACTCCACCGCAGGGGCCATAACCTCCCATGGAAGCTTAAACAAAAGAATCCAAAGGAGGTAACCAAACGACGTGTTTATTTGTGCCCTGAGCCAAGCTGTGTGCATCACGACCCATCTCGTGCTCTAGGTGACTTAACTGGCATCAAAAAGCATTATTGCCGCAAGCATGGTGAGAAAAAGTGGAAATGTGAGAAATGTTCAAAGAAGTATGCTGTGCAGTCCGACTGGAAGGCGCATTCGAAAACTTGCGGGACCCGTGAATACCGTTGCGATTGCGGTACCCTCTTTTCAAGGTAAATCTATATATTTGTTCACATGTACTGCTGCAATTAGTGAAATATTAGTTCAAGTTCAATTATAACTTTATGAGCGCAATGGGAAATAATAACTAGCTATAGAATATTTCAATCTAATTTATACCTCTGAATCTTATCAATACCAGCTTTATTATATTAATATCAAAGTAAAATAAAGAGGTTTTTTTTCTTTTCTTTTTTTTCGAAATTGCACTTAATTTAGTATGTATCGTCGTAGCAGTTCGATGATCAGCCTCGATAATCTGAATTTTTGAGAGAGGTAGGGTAAGGATGGGATTCCATTTCACTTGAATTATGCATATTGAAACGAATGTTTCAAATTTTGACTTAAATTTATAAGCGAAACATAGCTAGTTTTACAATTCATTTTAATTTAGAATAAACTATTAGAACAGTTAGGATGCCGTCATCTCTCAAATATCAATAGAGCATTATCTGTGAGGCAAGCTCTATTGCTAATGTCAGTATTGCTTTTAGAATGCTATATATCAATAGTTTTGTATTCTATTATATATAATAACACAAGAACAAACCTAATACCACTAAGGCGCTTTTGGTGCAATATGTATAAAAGGCAACCCCGTGGGAGGCAAATCAAATCAATCTAATCAGGGCACAAATATCTCTTTGTTCTTTCCATCATTGGGCCATCATGGTTTCATTATACAGGGGCATGGATTTCCGGGCAGTCATTGATTCTTGCATGATTAGGCCTTCCTTTTTGTTTGTTTGAGCTAGGGTTTGGGTTTAGGATTATTAGGTCTGATTTGATTGGACTGGAATTATTAGGCTTGGATTTCATTTGCTTTGTGTTTTCAGAGGCAGAATTTCATCACTCATCTCTCCATTGATGCCTAAAAGGATGCTTTCCTATAGAGTGATAAGAAAATTGGTGGCTTAAGACTCACTTGTGACTCATTCAAAATAGTTTTATTATTGATTCGTTTGTTAATCGATCGTCCCTTTAACGAGTCGTCTCGTTAACCTTATTGAGTTAATGAGACGAGCTTAAACATGGGCTGGCTCTGTTCATTAGATTCATCTGGTTCGATAAACTATTTATATTTGTTATTTATATTATATTATTTTAGTATAGTAAATAGTTTATCGTATGATACATACTAAATTATTATATCAATGTAAATATATATTATTATTAGTTATTTTATTAATTTCTGTATAATTTTAATATAAAATATCATAAAAAATATTATTAACTATTAAATTATTCTTAACGAGTCTCAACGAGCCAGCTCGCTTAATTTGTTAACTTAATGAGCTGATTTCAAGCCAGAATTTTTGATTCGAAAGTAGTTAATAAGTCAGTTTGACCTAGCTTCACTTGACTCGGCTGAGAGAGAGAGAGAGAGAGAGAGAGAGTAAAGATACCGTGAACTTAAGCTCACGGAGGTCTTCCGTGAGCTTTAACTCAAAAAGTATATCAAATCATCTCGAAATTTTAATTTATCATTCTCATTAAATTATTTATATGAAAATCTATTGAGATGCAAAAATTTGGAGTGTTTTGAGTTTTTTAAGTCATGGTTTTTAATTTTTGAAAATCAACTCTAAAAAAATAATAATATATTTAATATTTGAACATCATTTTTAAAAATTAAAAACGATGACTTAAAAAACTCAAAACACTCCAAATTTTTGCATCCCATTAGATTTTCATATAAAGAATTTAATGAAGATGATAAATTAAAATTTCGAGATGATTTGATATATTTTTTGAGTTAAGCTCATAGTATCTTTACTATATATATATATATATATATATATATATATATTGCCCATGTTTCTCAAATCTCGAACATATATGTATGGTGTACATTCAATTTTTATTGTATATTCAATGCTTACAATATATTTTTTTTAAATATATTGATAGAAAAATCCAAAATTATATATGAATTTCTAATGAATTTAATATAATATATATCAAATTTTAGTTAAATTGAAAAATCTTTTATTTCACATCATATAATTTCATAATTTTAATCAATTAATCTTTAAATTAGTTTAAATTTAATATATATAGTGTCTATGTCATTAAAAATACATCCATGATTTTGAATTTTTAATTAAGCATTATTTTTCAAAAAGATATACTAAATATTAGATATATCATAAAAATTTAAAATACCATAAAAATCGAGTGTACATTAAAATTACTAATATGCATGAACATAAAACATAACCCCGTTTTGGAGAGCACCTAAGAGTTATATTCCCTGGGAGGCAAAAAGTGAAGAGGGGTCAGTAACAGAGGGCAACTATTCTTCCACGTGAAGGCTCTGAAGTAACGATCGAAACAGGGTAATATTGGGACATTTTATATTTTTGCAACGAAGTAGGGAAGAGGTTATTACAGTTTCACAGAAAGGTCTTCGTTTTCTTTTTCTTTTCTTTTTTTTTATTAAACAGAAAGGTCTTCGTCTTTCCCCCCTAGGAACCAACGCTTTCGTTACGTTTCTACCAGTTCCTTCCAGTATATAATATTCTGTTTCTATTCGGTTCAGGCTGTTCTGCAATTATCACCATGGAATTTAATTAGACATGATATAAATTCATGTTATTGTTCAATAAAAACCCTCAAAACAAAACACGACCCCAATTAAGTTCCTCGCGATTTTTAAGCAAATGTTTTGGAGAATAAATGAACCACACCTCACTACCGCATAAAATAGTTTTGCTAACAGTTTTTAAATGGATTTAATAAGCGATCATTAGCAAATGGAGGACGCTTGGAAAGCTTTTTCACTGAGATTTCCTAATAGTTTTTATTAACAAACCGTTAGTAAATGCAGGCGCCTTGAATGTTTTTCACTGATCTTTTCTAACGGTTTTCATTTAAAAACCATTAGCAAATGTGTATACTAACGTTTTTTTTAATTTAAAATCGTTAGAAAATAGAGGTTTTGCTAACGGTTATTTATTAAAAATTATTAGTAAAAAAATTTGAAATCCATTTTTTTGTTTTGTTGTGGCCATCCCATTTGATTTTACTAGCCATATATAATAAATTCATCAGAACATTAAATTAACATATATATAAATATATGTCCAACATAAAAGAAAAATATATCATAAAATTTAGAACAAAAATCCATCAGCAATTTCATCAGCAAAAATCTATCAGCATATCATAAAAATTCATAATTCACATCATTACAACATATTACAATAAATAAAGGTTAGAACAAAAAATAAGCATTATAGTTTTTACTGATCTCCCCCATCTGAGTTCGCCCCATTTGAGTCTCCCTTTCCTGTCTGGTTGTGGTAGAAATCACACAGCCTTTGTGACCCCCGCGATATGACTTCCTCGCACTATCCTCCATGCCAAAAATGTCATGCCCGGTCCTCCCATACATGTAGTCCTCTGCTAGCTCCAGTGGACCATCGATACTTGTCCAGTCCACCACTATCACGAAGACCTCTTCCTAGATGCCCCCGACGTGCACTAGTACCTAGGGGGATATCATCTGTCCATCATGATAGTCGACCATTGCGTAAAATGTGTGTCTATCTGTGCCAACTGTGGTAGCATTGTTGATAAATGTGGGTTCTCCGATGTCTTCCAGTATCCTCATGACCGTCTTCCTTGACCAGAATTTCAAAGAAATGTTCTTCAAGTGTACCGTCACCCTGAAGGTCATCGACCTCCTCTGCTCCGGTTCTCCTTCGAACTTGTCCACCACAATATCTTGTCTAGGGGCCCAGTCACGACTATCATTCACTATATCCCACGGTGATGGTTCGTTAGAGATGTTGCTAAGGAAGTCTTCACCTGTTAGTCTTATCGACGGTAGGTCTTTTGTTCGGGTTCCATAACGGAGTGCCAGGTACCGTCGGACCTGATTAATATCTCTATCCATTGCGGAGCTCAGAGAGGTTATCACGATTGCTCTTCTACACTCCGCTTCTTCCCCCATCAAATAGGATATGTTAAGGTATAGCGTCGATCTCGGCCTTTGTCAGTTGGTATAGAGGTATCGATCCATTTTGGTAAGGTCTTTTTAACTGGGAGGAGGGAAAAAATTGGACAATTTCAGTAAGATCTTTTAACTGGGATGAGGAGAAAAGGTTAGAATTAATGGTGGGAGGTTTGACATTAATGGTGTTTGTCGCCAGGGAATCCCCCTTTTCGCTGATGGCAAGATGATATATTGTACTTAGGATATTTTTTTAAAACTTTTGCTAACGGTATTTATAAATAACCATTAGCAAAACATAGTGTCAAAAACGTTTCTAATAGTTTTTTTATAAATAACCATTAGAAAAACCCAGAGTCAAAATCTTTGCTAACGGTTTTTCATTACAAATTATTAGGAAAGCTTTTGCGCTGGGTTTTGCTAACGGTTATTAATTGTAAATCGTTAGTAAAGGTTGTCGATAATTTTTTTACACTTTCTCATACGTTTTTATAACGTTTTGTTCTTTCAAACTGTTATAAAATAGTTGAACTTATTTTTAAAACTACCATCGCCCAATGTTACTAATAGTTTTCAGTGAAAATCGTTAATAAATTGGTGTTATTAAAGCCCAATTCTATTGTAGTGCGTAAAGAAAAATGTATTATGTATTAATATTCAACCTTTTCATTGAATATGTATTTTGTTATGATGTATAAATTTTGGTCAAATTTTCATCGAAAGAAAATAAACTTTGGTCAAATGAACAAGAATAATAAACGCACAAAATTATTTCAATGTTCCCCCACTAAAAATATCTTAAAATATTTCAAACCGTTCATCATCATCATTGATAATGAATCTATTTACGTGTATGAGCAAATATATATCCCTTACTTTTAATCCTTATACGAACTTCTAAAACTTAAATTACACTAACAAAACAAAGTTTATAGATATAATCAAATATTATTAATCCTACATGCATAGAAAAGTTGCTGCATTAATTTTAACCTTGTGTTCATTCAAATAAAGAACTGGATAAATAAACATAATTCATAAAATGTCGAATTTATTTTTGAAATTTAAGCTTTATATTTATTATTTTTTAGATAAATTCATTATAGCCTTCAAAAAGATTGGAAATATTTAAATACTCATCATACAATTATTAAAATATTGAACTACTATCATTATTAATTGTTGTTTTTTGCTATGAAATATTAATAACATTTTTAAAAATATTAAAAAGCTGTTCTTATTTCGAAAGTACTTCTAAATTCAAATATAATATTCCAAAGCCAATCCAAAAGAATAAAAAAAGTGATTCCACAGGTAAGAATTCTACATTAGTTTAAATAGTGTGTGTATATACCGTACCCTCATTTTTCTCTCTCCAGTTCACGTGCTGGCATGAAGGTATCTGCCTTGAAACATTTGTTCGGTTGTGGTTGTAACCTTGTGGGGAAAATGGGCATCTAAATTGTTTCCTCACATGATAACGTACATAGAATGTGGAAATTAAAAACTAGGGTGAATATGAAAACCTTAGTCTATATATATATATATATAGCACAGTAATCATAGTTTTGGAAAGGGAAAAATATTCTTGTTGGTTTCTTGTCCATATAGATTTGTGAGTTTTGGGCGATACGTGAAGGAATATTTGTTCTCAAACGAATTCTTAGTACCGTTTTCATACACTCATGCATGTAGCCAAACCTTGCCTTACATTTATTGCAAGCAATAGTCGTCCTACACTCCTACTGTGTTGTGCTTACTATATCTCCGGGTTTTCTGTTAAGAGGCATAGCTTTTTGAAAATTAAAGAACTTATTTTATGGTTTTAACTTTAACTGATTTTAATTAACGGAGCAAAATGTCGTACTAATTAGAATAACTTTTTTATTCTTTTATGCCAAAAGTAGGTGCAATACACTTGAGTACATATATATTAATTCGCAAAATATATCTAAATAAAACTTATATTACGTTTTATTTTGTACATATATATTGATTCAGACAAATTAATGTACACGTAAAAGAAATTTATACCGTTTTTTTTTTTGGAAAAAGAGGTTCTAAAGAGAATAATCTTTAGAGTCTGTTTTGGATAATAACTGGCTCTAAAGAAAGCCAATGAGAATATGTTATTAAACAAAAACCGATTCTAAATGCACCATCACAGCATCCCTTTTAATGTTTATTTCTATAACATTTAGAAATGCATAGTTTTCAGTTATATAACTGATGCTAAATACTTTATATAATAGGTTCTAAAAGAATTTTTTTTTCTGATAGTGACCGTTAAAGCTATTTATATTAAACGAGTGCTTTGGGTGAATTTTTTTGGAAATCAGCAAGTCTAAATATGTATATTAAACATTTATTAAACTAAGCGAAACAAGTTGTAAAACAAACAAAAAATCAGGCAAACATATGCATAAGTTAGAAGAAATGGAAAGAAATTTGAAGTGCGACAACATAAAAGAAATAGGACGTAAAAGTCTAAAACAAATGTAAAACCCTGCATTATCCATTGCTTTTACTCAATATTTCTCATGTAAAGAAAAAATATTTTGGGCCTCGGGTGCCCAAATTAAGCTTGTTAAACAGTGTTTCATCCTGCAGTCAAATATATATTGATGACATCTCCTTTGGATCGATTATCCTAGTAAATGATTTTCTGAGGATAAAATGAAGTAAATTGGGAAATTGTCGATCTATATCAAAGCATTCAAAAAAAGAATATGTACATTTTATTAATTTAGTCAGTATTTTTTTTCTTTGTAAGAAAATTCTTTTTTTTTTACTTCCTTTTTTTTTGAAGTTCTATATATAGGCCAGCATACTTAATCTTATGTTAGAAAGTGCAAAAGCGTTATGATTTACAAGGTCAGAAAGAATTTGTCTTCCTTTTTCAGGATGGTGCATTAGCACTTCAATCATCATCATGAGTGACTTTTAGTCTCAATCAATCTAACTATATAAATTTAATTTCAGAAACAATCAACACTTTTTTTTTCATAGTTGGAAGCAGTAAATTAAAGCACTTCACATTGTCTACAATCACCATTTTTTTTTTCTTCCTTCTCGTAAATAATGCAGGAGGGACAGCTTTATAACTCATCGGGCGTTTTGTGATGCATTGGCACAAGAAAGCGCAAGACTGCCCCCACCTCTTTCCTCCATCACAGGAGGTGTGGGCCACGGAAGCAGCCACTTGTACGGTAGTATAGGAAACAACATGAACATGGGCCTTAATACTCAACTTCCCTCTCTGATGCAAGATAACCCGCAACACCCTTCTACTGATCTCTTTCGCTTAGGTGGTGCCAGTACTTCGCACTTCAACCCTTCACCATTCTATCTTGGTGGCAGTACCTCAACTAATGAGTTCAGTGAAGAGCAATTCCACAGCAAGCCTTCCCCTCATTTTCAAGCCCATGGCATGATGCAAGTGCAACTCCCTCATGAGCAGCACCAGACAACCAATGCCGCACCGTCAACCTCATCTGCAAGTGCAACTAACACTCTTTTCAACCTTGGCTTTTTCTCTGGCAACAATGCAAGTTCTGGCAATCAGACTAATGCTCACATGCTTTTCCCGGAGCAAAACACTGAGTTCATGGGGTATTCTAACATGTATAACAATCAGGTACAAAACGAGCCTTCGCTTGCTTCAGCTCAGATGTCAGCCACTGCACTGCTCCAGAAGGCTGCGCAGATGGGTGCAACAGCCAGCAACGGTACCTCCAACTCTTTTTTAAGAGGTCTTGGAAGCACTTTCTCCAGTGGTGGTAACAAGACGCCTACTGGTGCAAACACATTCCCGAGGGCTGAGCAGAGCGGAAACCAGTTCAATGATCTGATGAATTCGCTTGCAAGTGGAACAGCAGGAGTTTTTGGTTCAAGGCAAGAACAGGAGGGTTTTGGTGCCATGACTAGGGACTTCCTTGGAGTTGGAAGTGTGATGAGGGGAATCGGCAGAGGCACGGGAGGCGCGCATGGAGAGCTGGAGCAGAGGCGCAGCAGTGGCATGGACATGGCTGCATTGGACCCGAGATGAAATATTTTAAACAAGTGTAAATCTAGTTCATCTTGAACGTGAATTGGAGAAAATAATTATAATTACTACCATGGTGTCATAAGTAACGATGTGTAGGAGCTGAGTACCTACATGTCGTCATTTTCTTATATTTCTTTTTTTTTCCCCGTTTGTTTCTATTGGTTGTAGGAGTTAAGATGTCTAAAAACTTCGGTATTTTATGTTTCGTGTAGGATTTTTCGCTTTCTCCCCAGTTTTTGTTTTTTTTTGAACTCGTCACATTATGGGATAATAATAAATACAAATAGTGTAGTATATATGATGAGCTAGGCGCTCTCGATGTTATCTGTGTTGGAATAATGCAAGAACTACTAAATAAACAAATAAATAATTTTTGCTCAAACTCTTTTCTCAATTCATTACATATTAGACACATACAATTACATAATATTCTATAATTTATATAGCATATAACTTTCCCAAATTAACTCTACTACATTCCTAAAATATCATCCATTATTTTTTATAAATTACCCCACTAACTTCATTTCTTTCTAAATATAATTGCCTACTAATTTTGGCTATTGTTTTTCCTAAAATAACCCTATAATCATTCTATGTCTTTGTTGAAATTAGCTCTACCAAAATAACTTTCTAAATAAAAAAAATATTTTAAATTTTTTTTGAATCAATTCTCAACACTCCCCCTTGATTCAAAATTTCTAACTCCAAATTTGCTTTTCTTTCGCAAACTTTCTTGGTGACGATTGTTTCCATTAAAATTGGTAAGTGCCGCCTCTTTTTTCTTCTTTTAGCTCTTGACCTCCTCTTCTTTCTTTTGGCTCTTGGTCTTTTAATCACTTTTTTTTTAACATTTACAACCTTCTTAGTAGTGTCTTTTTTTGGCGTTGAACCCAACTCAGGAATTAGAGTATTTGAATCAGACTCATCAGATTTTGGCTCAACTTTCTTAGCCTTGGTAGATTTCTTGATGACACTAAATGGATGCTTTGTCTTCTTCTTCGGAGAAGATTGCTCCTCTATAACAGACTCTTCATTACAGTCAACTATTGGAGTAGGTGCCACCTCCTCATTCTCGGGTTGCACTCCCATATTTCTCTGGACCTTCAGCCTCATGGTCTTGCATAAATCTTAATAAACTAGATACATTACTTGTTCCTTGATCAGATGTAAAATGTGTCAATTGTCTTTCTTGTGACAGAAAAGCTCTTCAACAACAGTCGGAGGAGATTCAAGCTTGCCTCCAAACTTTTTGACGTCGCTTGCATCAACTTTGTCAATCAAATTGTTTGTCATAAAAAGAGTTATTTGTTTATCCTTCTCCTCTGTATGATTTGCTTGGCTTTCTTCTCTTTATTTATTATAGCAATCTGCTTGATTGCTTCTTCCTCGGCCTCTACCTCCTCTGTCGTCGAGTTAGCCCATCATCTGCTGGGATTGTGGTTGCCTCTTGATGACTCCTCCTTCATGTAAAAAACCTTCTCATCGCTTTTATCTTTCGTCTTTGACATCTTGATTCATGAGTATGCAGTGACTCTATGAGTTCATCAAAGGAATAAGTGTCTAGATTTTTGGACTCTTCTATTGTTGCTACCACATGATCGAACTTGGGTGTTAGGCTTCTCAACACCTTTGCCACCATAATCTTCTCCTCCATGGTGTCTCCAAGTATTTTGATTTGATTGACCACCGTTTGTACTCTTGAAAGGAAATTTTGCATTGTTTCTTCCTTGTTCATCTGTAATTTTTCAAAATCCCTACGTAAGCCTTGAAGTTTGTTTGTCGTGACTTGAATACTCTCTTGAAATGCTATTTTTAGGGTTGTCCATGCATCCTTTGCATTGGTGGCTGCTGTAATTTTGGAAAAGATGGTGTTATGAACTGCTAGTTGAATGTAGAACAACGCTCTTGCATCTTCCTTCTCATTTTCTTGCTGGTTTGGATTTGGATCTGGTACACCATTATTAACCAAATCTCATAAGCCCTGAGACTTGAACAAGATCACCATCTTGATGCTCCAGAACTCATAGTTTTCTCCCTTGAATAGCGGAATCGACGGATTCGAAACGCTCATATTGTTTGTCATGGTCGGATCTGCCCTGATCTCTCACATTTGGCTCTATACCAAAATTGTTGGAATAATGTAAGAACCACTAAATAAACAAATAAATAATTTCTGCTGAAACTCTCTTCTCAATTCATTGCATATTGAAGACATACAATTACATAATATTTTATAATTTATATAGCATAGAACTTTCCCAAATTAACTCTATTACATTCTTAAAATATCATCAATTACTTTCTATAAATTACCCCACTAACTTCATTACTTTCTAAATATAATTATCTACTAATTTTGACTGTTGCCTTCCTAAAATAACCCTATAATCATTCTATATATTTGCTGAAATTAGCTCTACCAAAATAATTTCCAAAATAAAAAAAATATTTTGACGCGTTTAACAGAGCAAAAATCATTGAATTATTTATAGATATTACGTTCTAAAAGAATCGTCCTCGAGCATTTCTAGTTAATCTGCTAAATGTATGCCTAGATGTGTATTATTTTTTTGTTGTTCTGCTTTTCTGCTACCTTGTTTTTTTAAAAGTACATATATATCCGGCCAATTGCAGTTGTCTTGGCGTGTTTTCAAATAATTTTTGGTTGTATAGGCAGCTTTCTCTTTGTTCAAGTCGTTGCAGGATTATATAAATAAAAGGCACGCAGCTTAATTTATATATAAAGCTGAGGGAAGAAAACTATTTGTGAATTCGACAAACGACCCTACTGGTAATGTGCTGTCATTGCTTAGGGTTTTGTGTGACGTCTCTCTCTATCCTTCAATAAGACATGCAAACCAGACTACACATAGAAGGAAATTTGTAGCTATGGAAACAAATTTTTTAGTCTTTCTATGAGAGATAGAAAGGGATCAGACAAGTGTACACATGATTGCTTGAATGTGCGTGCTGATGAGCAAGGAGCTAGGAGAGAGAGCTGAGATCAGAGAGTAAGGCTGCATCAGTATCGACAAGAACAGCTAGAAATATCTTATAATACTTTTTTTTTTGTTAATTGTCAAGTATTCAACACTTGGGCAATACGTGCGATTATATTTACATATATAGTACCACTTGAAATACATATATACCAAACATTTCTGTTAGTATTTTTTTTTGTTTCTAACATTCCAATGGAACTGATGATCAGAATATTATGGTACTGTTTCTAATTGATTTAAGATCTAGAACTTCGGCAAGAATACAATTCGTGCAAACAATTTGTAACCTTAATTAATTATAGCTAGCGGTACCAAATATTAAGATACATGCACACTTGCCATTGAATATGTCAGACGTCAAATCATGAATTGACTCAAGAATATAAGATTGTCCGAAAGAACATCAAATCTCAATATGCACTCTTCAATTAATCTCTCAATTTCTAAGAGATAGAGATAACTTTATTTTCTACTTATCTCTCTTTCAAATATAGCCCTGGACTTCGGATAATGAGCAGAATATAACTAATGAATTTCAATTCACTCAAGGTAATTGAATTAAAGAAGAAAGACAATGATATATAAGAACAAATAATTTTGTATTATCTTGATTTGATTACACACCAACTCAAAACTGTATACCGCACCATCTCCAATTCACTTGTCGTAATTTAACTTTCCCCGCTTAGGAACACACTTGCATAGAATAGTAGCATCGTTCCATTCCAATATAATTTGGAGTTAAGTTACAAGATGGATCCTAAGTATATTATAATGCTATTATTTTTTTAAACTAGTGGATTACCATATATTTCATTACAAAATCAAATCTTTGATACTAAGTATTTAATCTACGGTTCAATTAAAAAGATACAACAAAGTAATAACCAACATTGTCTTTGAAAGTAAGACAACATCAAACTAAATCTTATAGTTCTCCAAACGCCTCTTCAAACACGCTATCTTTTGATCACCATTTTTTTATACCAACTGCAACAAAATTAAGAGAGCAAAAGCATAACATGGGACTAACTATTATCTAATTTACTACAAATTATTATTATTTTATTACTTAAGCAATTAAAAGTAGTTCAAAGTCTTTTCCAGACCAGTCATTTGGTTCCACCTCGGATTGCATTATTGTTAAATTTTCCTCTAAAATCTGCATTGATAAATAGTTAAAATTATGAGAGACTACTAAGTGAATATTATCCATATAACGACTTCCTTTTATTTGGTTCTAATACTTGACTAAACTAATTATAGTACCACCTAATGTCCTTATCTTTTACAGTTATCCTCTTGAAATATTAATTTATTTCTTTCTTTTCACAATACTCATAATATGACACCTCTAATCATTTCACAGATATTATTATCTTTCAAGCGTATGTATAACATTCTTTAACTCTGTTATCGAAAGAGGATATCCTAAAATTCCTAATGCAGGGCCTTAATCCAACAATAGGCAGTTCAACAAATTGGGTCATGTACTTACTCCTCTAAAGATTGGGCCTAGATATTATAATTTTGAGCCCAGATGAACTAGAGGCAGGACACCTGGGCCCTTCTATAACAACGGATCATCAGTCAACTTTATCCACTATCAGACCGACAGCCCCTATTGCTGCTGCCAACATTTCGCTCGCGTTACATTTCCTTCTCTCTGGCTTGGTACCTCTCTCAGCTATGGCTGTTGTCAGCAGCAGCAGCAGCTTTCTCTCGCTTTACCATGGCGGAGCGTATGGACGGTTTCATCTCTCCTATCTCCGTCGAGGAAAGGTTTTCTCAGCAGCATTTCTCCGTGCGTCCTCGCAAACTGAGTTACGTTCGGCCTCAGTTGCGAGCAGCTCGGATCCTGTGGAGGTGATTGGGATCGGAAGTCGGAAAGAGGCCGTGATAGACTTCTGCTTGAGCTCTACCTCACCATCTTGTCTTTGTGGTCTTCGCTTTTGGTAATTGATGAAATTAGTGAGATTGAGCTTCTTTGTTTCTGTCTTTTGGGGATACAATATCTTATCGGAAATTATATAACGAGAATGTGATACCAAGGCTTGTGAATTTATGTCCATTTGCTAAGAAATTACCGTAAGTAAATTGCTGCTTTATATAATTTGGATTTGCACAATGGTAGTTGACAATTCTCAAAGCAACCCTACCTGTGAGGATACCAAATTAATAGCATGAACGATGAAAAATGAATTATCTGCTTCTCCTGATTGCCGTTGCAATGTAGTACAAATGCATTATGTTATAAAATATAAATTGCTTCATATCCATTCCTTAATGCTGTGCATTGTTGGACTGTGTGCCTTGATTAGGATATATTTTTATTTCCCTTTACATGATTAATATTTGTTGCAGGACAATGCATTCTAGAGATTCTTCTAAGGTGCAGTTGGTCCAAAGATGCAATGGAACAGGTATGTTTTTTTATAATAAGAAAAGATCAGCTTGTTAATACTGATGCAGAGATTTCTTTCGCTGAAGAGGTATTGTAGGGTGTCTAATACAGAATGCCTACATATCACACTTTGCAATCCACTTGTTAATACTAATGAAGCTCTGATGTGCCTTCTAATATTGTTTACGTCTCTGTATTTTAGAAACAGTAATTAGAGACATGGAGTTTCCCCTCTCATTGCATCCACGCCCATCAGCACTCATTCTTGTTTGTACAATGCTTTCCTCTAAGTTGTATTTATATGAACTTGTGTTTTTTCTTATTTGGTTTTTGAATTGTTAATCTAATTTTGTGTAGTCGACGTTGTAGGTAGCAAGCACTGGGCATGTTCTAGAACATATTACTGCAACAGAGCTCCTAGATTATGTTAAATCTAAAGGAATCCTAGCAATTTCGATTTTTTTACGGCCTTTTAGTTTTGAGGGGAGAAGGCGTCATGAAGAGGTAATTGTTTACTCGATCATGCAAACACCATGTACCTGAAATTGACAAAATTAATCATAGCTAATGAATGTGTTAAATGCCCAACACTGTATACAAATTTTTATCAAAAATTCAAAAAATAATCCCAATTAACCTAGTTCATACAGACTATTAATATTTATCCTCTCTAGGCTGATAATTTGAGCAAGAAGCTTCAGGAATCCTCAAATCTTCATATAGGTAACGCTAATAATAAATATTTGCTAAAATTTAGCAGTAGGTAATAGTTTAACTTTTGAGATTATTCTGATTTCTTTGTTCTCATTTTGCAGTTATAGAAGGAGACTCTCTACTTAAAGAAGAAGCTGAAACTTTTTCTGAAGCATTTGAAAGTGCAAATAATGCTGTCTTTTTATCTATTAGCATGATCTCAGCCTTGACTTCAGTATGACAAATCTTTAAATTTGTCTTCAGATGTTTAAATATGGCAGTTCTTGTTCTGACTTTCAATGTAATATTCTTTTAATCAGGCATCTCATCTTTTAGAAAATTCACTGAATCAACCAGCGAAAGAAATCTCTCCATCTGAAGCTATCAAAGTACAATATCAAATTTAATTTTTCTTTTTCTCCTTCTCCCATTTTCATTCACTTTGTTATTCTATTTATTCTATACACTTAAATTGTCACCAACCTGTTAGTTTCTGGAGGGCCATGGAGAAGCTAGAGTTAGTTTTGGCGCTGATTATAGTGCCGAATCAGCAATAAAGCAGGCAATATCTAATAACCCATATTTTCACAGTAGAACAAAGGTTGGCACATGTTGTCCCTGAATATTTGAGCATCTTTTTTTTCATTCCATGCCATCTTAAATTATTTTGGTTATATGTTATTTTTTTTTTCTGTTGGTGTAGGTTTCTGATGGTGTGGTTTTCCTCACTGTGACTTCTGCATCAGTATTTGACAAAAATGATTTGTTCCCAATTATACATACCTTCCGTGAATTCACAAATTTTGATGGTGAAGTTATATGCTCCAAAATTTATGAACCCTGTATTGAGCCAAGACGTACAATAGTTGCTCTCCTTACTGTTGGGTAAGAAAGTGTGAATACATATAGCATAGTAGGTATTGAAGTTAAAGTTTAATGCTTTTAATAAAATTTTGAATATTCAGGTTTGAAGATAGCAGTGAACAAAAGAAAGGATTTCTCACTGGCCTAGCTCTGCAAGTTCCTTTTCTTTCTTACTTTTTCAGGAAACAAGAAACCCTTGAATTGGAAAATGAGTTTGCACAAAATGATGCTTCCACTTTGGAAGAGAAGCGAACTTCCAAAGTTGAATCAGAGACAATTGATCGGGATAAAATTTCAGAAATTACTAAGCATACAATTGAAGGTAAAACTATCTAAAAGTTTCCAGTAGTACATGTATTCTGCATCCTTATCTCTTTTATGCAACGTTTACTAACACTTCTTGACCATTAATTACAGAATCCCAGTCTGATAGTAGTTTTTGGAGCTTCGGACCTGGATTCCACATGGCAAAGCTTTGGGCCCAAGAGAGGGGCGCAACAAAAGCTTCTAAAAATATAGATAGGATTGACATTTTTACTGTTCCAGTAGGAGTAAAATCCTCTGGGAACCAAGAAGCTATGCAGAGCAAGATTAGTTTGGACGATAAAGAGCTCACATCCTTTAATGCTGCAACTGCTCATACTAGGGAATCATCAAGTGATGGTGGGCTGGGGGCAGTTTTAGAAATTTGTAATTCAGCAGTAGAATTCATAAAATGTAGAAGCATGGTTGAACCTAGGAAGCAAGGCATGCTATCTAATCGTGCTGCATCAATGCTGGTATCTTTTTTCTATTCATTATTGTTTATTGTTTGCTAATGTTACCTTCAAAAAGATAACTGTACTAGGTTATCATTGTTCCTTCATAACTGAGCTAATGCTTTTTGCTTTTGATCTAGGAAGCAGAGAGAGAAACAGAAAAGTCTTGGAGCCCGATTGTACAAATAGAATATAAAGGAGGTATTTACAAGGGGCGATGCCAGTGTGGCATTCCAGAAGGAAAGGTATATTTCTAATCACTAGTTCACTGACTCATCCCAAAGGAACATCTCTAATTACAACATAATAATTCTCAGGGTTATCTGACATTTCCTGATGGGAGCATTTATGATGGCATGTGGAGAAATGGCAAGAGATTTGGGGTGGGCACCTTTTATTATAGCAATGGTAATGTTTTTCATGGCACATGGAGGGATGATCTGATGCATGGAAAGGTAGTCAAATCCATTGCATGCCCTCTAATTTTCTAAACTAAGTACCCTGGCTATACCTTAGTTCTTCTTCTGTGTATAGTGAGGAAGGAGTGCTAGTTTGGGCATCTTTGTAGAAGATTTGCAACTGAATAAGATTTCATTTTTTTCATGCAGGGTAGTACTGATATTGGGACTTATTCCTCATCATGCCTTACTATGAAATTTCAACTCTTGTTTTTAATTTTGTTACCGGTGCAGGGATGGTACTATTTTGGAGGAGGTGATAGATGGTTTGCTAATTTTTGGAAAGGGAGAGCTAATGGAGAAGGGAGATTTTATTCGAAGGATGGTAGCATATATTTTGGTAACTTCCAAAATGGGTGGCGCCACGGTGAGAGCTTATATGTAGATGCTAATGGGTTAAGGTATGGGATGGTGCAGGTTAACACTGCATTAGCCTTTTACATTATGAAAATCTTATCCAATATTGAAGCTTCAGTTTGAATCTTTTCTAATTGGTTCTTAAGAGCTTAAACCTAAATATATTTTTGTAGGTGGTCAGAAATTTGGGATGATGGTGTGCTCATTAGCCGCACTGCTTTAGAAAAGTAGATCCTTTAAGGTATTCCAAGAAAAAAAGCTGAGTGGAGAAAAAAATGGGTAAATAACGCTTTCTTTGAAATCTTGATTGCACCGCGATGATAGGATTGGTCCAATCTATCAAGTGATGAGATGCTTGTATAGGTAATGCTTGGTCGATTTCAACCGAGAGAGAGATGAGAAATCCTAAAATGAATGTAGGATTTCAAGTTGTAAATTCTGTTGACAAAGTTAAAGCCTTGTACTCTATTCCAACATTACACTGGCCAGATATTGTCAGCGTCAGATTATAAGACATGCAGCATAATTATTACTATATATTTACTCAACCCAGTTAATTGGACCTTGGAAGTTGGACTATAGTCTGCTACAAGTCATTATCGTAAACTCATCACCGGATTCTTGGCTTTATTGACTTTTTTTTTTTAAACTTGGCAGTGGCTGTCAAGATGTTAACATCCTACACTAACAAGCTAGCTATTAGAGAAAACACAAACAAAATATCCAGCCCTAGGCCCGGGCCTACAGTGTACACTCTCCACTGTGCGTATCTAACCGTACTCCATGGCGCCACCTCCTGAACCACTTTTTGTGTCATACATACATAATCTGTGCCGGTAATGCTTTATGTGCATGAAAGATCATTCAGCATTCTGCTCCTTCCAGATGCTCCGGCATCCTGTCAATAGAATGGTCGCCCATTTTTTCCTGCCTCAAGTTGTCCTGTGCTCTTGACCGCAGAATGATTTCTTCGATTGCTGCATAAGGGTGGCAAATAGTCGCACCATAATGCTGAGATAGTACCTGCCATGTATTACATAGCGGAAACGGTCCTGGCAATCGGTCGGGTCGGGTTCGGGTTCGGGTTGGCCGGGTCGGGTCAGTTTGACTTTTTAGAAGAAATCGGGTTGGGCCGGGTCAGGTCATGGTCGGGTCGGGTCAATTTATATGTTGTGTTTTTTCAGATCGTTGATAGATTTCGATTGGATTAAAGGTCATTTGATCTCGGGTCGGGTCAGGTCGACTTTCTTAAAAAATTGGATCGGATCGGGTTCGAGTCGGGTTCAGATCCGGACGGGTCGGGCGGGTTTTTCGGGTTGGGTCGGGTTCTACCACCTTTACTTGTTTCCTTGCTTTCACTGGTAAAAACCCAAGCCAATACCCCTTTTTGTTTGTTGAAATCGGGCTTACTAATTTGATCCTTTGTGAGATGCTAAGTGAGATTGCTTGCTTGTTTGATTTGTTGTTTGATCTGTGATCTGTGAAATTTCTATCTAGGTCAGCTTGATTGTGTGTCTTGAGCGATTTATGTGTAATTATCGATTTGTTGATTGACCGCTTACCAAACGATAAAACTTTAGATTTCCCGACTCGAAAGCACTGTGAAAAAATAATAAATAATAAAAGTTAAGGAATGCATTATAAAAGTGATAAAATGGTAAGCTCAACAAAAACTGATAAAATGTGACGAATGAACATTTCGGCATCTTATAATTACGATAGAGGTGCTGCCAAAATTTTAAAGAAAACGCTAAACTCTAACGAACGCTAAGCGCAACTCAGTTTATAAAATTAAATACAAATTATAAAATGATTCACGCTAAACTAATAAAAAAATTAATTAAATCAATAATAGGTGATATAGCTGACTCGAATCCACTCATGCGGTACGAGACTGATCCCGACCCAGTTGACATAGGCACTGACCTCGAGGCGGGCGACGTACCTCTGGAATAGAGCGGATCCGTGATCCTCATCAGCACTCTCAGGTATGGATTTCTGGGATTTGATTTCCTTTCTTCAGAGTTAGGAACCCAAACTAAAATTAACATATTTTTAAAATGAAATCGAATTACGATATTTTCAGTCCAAATATAATTTTAGAGACCCGTATTTGACATGTCATTTGCATATGGTATTTGACCAGCATTATTGGGCTTACCCGCATTCACATGTCATCTCATACCATTTTGCATGTAAATAGGGATAGAATTCGAACTCGGGAATTAGTCCCGGGTTAGGTTTAGTTTAAGATATAAATAAACTAATAGGTTATATTTATTAGAATTAAAGTATTACTATTATATATAGTAAATAATTAAGTAAAATATGTAGTAAAACATGCATAATATTGCATGGGAGTGTTGAGAGGCGGGTCGGGTGATCTCAGTCTGAGGTTGTCTTATATAATCAGACCAAGGGGTTACGTATGGTGTCGATTTAACCCGTAGGACCCCTTGGTCTGTATATATCTGAGTACCTCAGCTTGTCATTCATTCACTGATGTCATCACTTGATGAGTTCGGCAGTGCCATGGGAGTTTTCTATTTGATCAATATTATTATTATTATTTATTATTATATATTTTATTCAAATTAAATTAAGTGATTAGGACATGACTTTCAGTATTTAGTGTGTGCGGGGCATATTGAGTTATGAATTCTATTTTGCTTTATTATATTATTATTTATTTAGCTAGCTTATTAGAGATCTTGATATGTCCGAAGGGCTTTCTCCTTTAACCCCTGATTGGTACAGGAAAATTCGTAAAGCTCTCTTTTGGCCCCTGGTTGGTACAGAGAGTTTTCCATTTTGTTATTATATCCCTTTTCTCTTTTATGGATAGTTATCTCCTTACATTGATATAGCAACTAAGGTCGTATATTAATCCATTTATTTCATATTGTGAGGTAGGCTATCAGATTCAGATTACCAGAGTATGTGCTTTTTAGCTATTTACTCTCCTAGGGTGATATCGTTCCAGGAGACTAAATTCTCCTCATTTATGTTGGGCATTGGCGCTCGCATAAATAAAAATCCTAAGTTCGTAAGTTTATTTGCTTATGACGTCGCTTAGGTATTCTCAAGTTTATAAGTTGGGACACTGGTGACAACTATATGAGGATGGATCTGGTAGTTTACAAATGGAAGTTTTAATTATTGGTGAATAAATTTTGTCCTTTAATTAACGAATGAATAGCGTACTAGACTGATCCATAGGAGAACGACTCTATATATATATATAATTAGACTATGGTGCTTTACAAAGCACAAGAGCGTTGTGTGCTTTGCACTCTATTATTAATTTTAAGTCAGAAATGATCGATACAAACCGCTCAATCTAATTTTCATATCAAAATCTATTAGTAAACCAAATTTTATATTTTTTGGAATTCATTTGCTATTTTTTTGGATAGGGAGAAAACCGTAATTTTTGGATGAACCAGAATTCTCAAATCAAGTTATTTTCTCCTCATCAGAAAATATAACAATTTTTTTTTTAAAATATAAAATTTGGTTTACTAATAGATTTTGATATGAAGATTAGATTGAATGATTCGGATCGATTATTTCTGACTTGAAATTAGAAAATAGAGCGCAAAGCACACAACATATTTGTGCTTTGCAAAGTACAATAGTCAGACTCTATATATATAGAGAGATACCGTGAGTTCAACTCAAAAAGTATATTAAATTATTTTTAAATTTTAATTTATCATTCTCATTAAATTTTTTATATGAAAATCTTGTGGGATGCAAAAAAATTGGAGTGTTTTGAGCTTTTTAGGTTATGGTTTTTAATTTTTGAAAATTAGCTCTAAAAATAATAATAAAATATTTAATATTTGAACATTATTTTTAAAAATTAAAATCCGTGACTTAAAAGACTCAAAATATTCTAAATTTTTGCATCCCACGAGATTTTCATGTAAATAATTTAATGATTATAATAAATTAAAATTTAGAGATGATTTGATGTACTTTTCAAAGAACACTAGAGAGAAAATTACAAGAAATGGACTGTTAAATGGGAAGTTTACAGCTGATATTGGTTGTGTTCAGTGAGATTAACTTAGACTGACCAACTTTATTTTTTCAATTAATGCTCAAAATTAATTTTCACAGCCACTGTGCGAGGCATCCATGACTCTTCATGATACAAAGGAGAGGAAGGACTTCTTAGACTGACCAACTTTATTTTTTCAATTAATGCTCAAAATTAATTTTCACAGCCACTGTGCAAGGTATCCATGACTCTTCATGATACAAAGGAGAGGAAGGACTTCTTAGAACTCTGGAATTATGCATTCACTGTGCAAGTTAGCCATTGTGCAAGGTATCTCAATTGGGCAATTTTATATTTTGCCCTTCTTTCAAAAATTTTGAAACAAAATACCCTCCCCTCTAAATTGTTCAACAAAATTCTCTTGTGTAACTTATTTTTTCTTTTTTTTTCCATCTCCATTACTATGCTTTATTTATTTATTTTCATTTAGTTTCTTTCATTTAACATACATTTTCATATGTAAAAAAAATCATATGATATAGATTTATATTCATAAAATTTTTATAAATATTATGTATTTAAAAACAATTACAATTTGTGTTTATTTTTATTCTAGTATGTTTGTATTCATTAATTATATATTTTTAAAATGATCCGTAGATTATTGAATATATTTCAAAATAAATAATAATACTGTTGTTCTAAATATAACAAAGTAATATAAAATAAATGTTCTTCTTTATAAATCTTGCAAAAATAATAACAGATATAAAAATTGCATTTGAAACATATATTAAATCATTAAGTAAATAAAATAATATACATTAAATGTTAAATTCATTTTGTTAAATAAAATTTATTTTTTATTTTATCAATCATCATATAGCATTAGACTAGGATGACTCAAACGGACAATTTTATGTTTTGCTCTTCTTTCAAAAACTTTAAAACAAAATGCCCTTTTCTCCAAATTATTCAATAAAATGCCCTTATGCATAGTTTTTTCTCTTTCATCTTCATTATTATGCTTTATTTATTTTTTCATTTAGTTTCTTTCATTTACACACATTTTTTCATATAAAATAATTAACAATATATCTTGTTTATTTTTTAATTTATTCTTTTTCTTTTATACACTCAAATTTTTATAAAATCTTTATTTATGAAATTTTTAATGATATTATAAATTTATTCAAAAATACATATAATTTGAGTCATCCTAGCCTAATGCTATATGATGAGTGATAAAATAAAAAATAAATTTTATTTAACAAAAAGAATTTAACATTTAATGTATATTATTTTATTTACTTAATGATTTAATATATGTTCCAAATGTAATTTTTATATCTGTTATTATTTTGCAAGATTTATAAAGAAGAACATTTATTTTATATTACTTTGTTATATTTAGAACAACAATATTATTATTTATTTTGAAATATATTCAATGATCTAGGGATTATTTTAAAAATATATAATTAATGAATACAAACATACTAGAATAAAAATAAACACAAATTATAATTATTTTTAAATATATAATATTTTTAAAAATTTCATGAATATAAATCTATATCATATGAAATTCTTTTATATATGAAAATATATGTTAAATGAAAGAAACTAAATGAAAAAATAAATAAAGCATAGTAATGGAGATGAAAAAGAAAAAAAATAAAAAAATAAGGTACACAAAGGCATTTTGTTGAACAATTTAGAAGGAAGAGTATTTTGTTTCAAAATTTTTGAAAGAAGGGCAAAATATAAAATTGCCCATCTCAATTTGAGCTCAATGAGGTTTCTTAGAACTCTGAAATTATGCATCGATTCTGCAAACTGGGTACCATTATGCTGGCTGATTTGCAGTACTTCTGATGCTCTGTGACGTTCTAGACCTTGCAAAATGGGTTTCATTATACTGGTTAATTATTATTTCTATATATATCAGGATAGTGCACATCAATTTTTTTTTTTCATATGAGTACTCTAATGTACATAAGTGTACTTTAGGTTTTGCATTAGTTTATTTAAGTGTACATAGGTTTACATAAGTGTATTGAAAGGTTTTCAGGACTACTCATGAATAAATGTATATGATTCCTCTAAAATATCTTTAGTATTTAATTATTTATCATATTTTTCTAATTTTTGTTCTACCTAATTTAGGTTGCCTAAGATGCATGACATAATTGTAAAAAAAGACTGAGTTGAAATTATGGACAAGATTATGATTTTAAATTGAGATTAGTAGTCGATTTCTCTATCTAATTAGAAGTCAGTGTAGTGATATTAGCCAACTAATCTTGTTAAGGTCAATATTTCTTCTCTTTGCCGCTTCCTTTTAATCCTTGCATTTTATTTTACTGTAAAATATGGCAGCCAGGGCTGGATGATCTTTCTTCATTTCTAGGATTGATAAATGGCTATCTCACCGTGTGTATTTTTACAGAGGCACCAAAGGGATATAAGGTTAGTTCTTTCTGGGATAAAATAGTCATTTAATTTTAGTTCTCTATATCACCAGAAAGACTAGAATCACGAAATTCCCACTACAAGGTGCTACAGCCATATATTAAAGTATCAAATTTTTGAATTTTAAAAACCTCACTGTCTATATTAAAGTATCAAATTTTCTAATTTCAAAAACCTCACTGTCTAAATATAATAGATATAATTGCAAAATCGTTAATACAATTAAGTTGATTTCAAGGCTATAGAATCAAAGCTTATTTGTATTACTATAGGTTTTATAATGGTAAAAAGCAGCTTCTATTATAATTTGTGTCTATTTATATTTATATTTTATTTCTCACCACTCTTAGCTCTTCTTTCCATTGTGTGTCTTCGGCCTTCAACCTTCCATCTTCCGTCTCTCTTTTCCTCTGCCTCTTCTCCTTTGCTTCTCTCTCCAATTCTAAGATTTGAAATCTTATATAGGAAGTTATTTTTTGTGATTGAAGAGTTCAAGTGTCTATTTTGCTTGTAGGTTTGTGCTTCTTTAAATTCTTTCGGTTATTTGTAATATGATTGGTAGTTAATTTTGAAACTTTTTGAAACTTAAGGATGCAAAACTATTTAATTTATGTATTAAGTGGGATTGTTGTTGTTGATACTGTGTTTTCTAAATTGTTCTTTGGATTGTACTGTGATTTTTTTTAGTTTGAAGTGCTTTTGTTTTCTTTGATTGGATATAATTGGGATGCTTAATGATTTGTTGTTTTATTGTACATATATCTAATTTAAAAATAAAAAAGGTTATAAATAATTTAATTTCTCTGATGCACATGGATATAAGGAAAATGCTTTTATTGAATTAATATTTAGTAGCAGCGGGTAAGTTTTTCCTATGTTTTTTTTTTCAAATTATGCATGATAAATATATTATGAGTCTGTTTTAAAATTATCTTTTATTTTATTGTATCGTGTTTCATCTCATTGTACACTTGATGAAAATGACCTCTGATTTTTAATATCATCGGTATTATGATAGGATTAAAAAAATAACAACTGTTATCTTGTGAATTATAAAAAACATGTCATATCGACAATGCTTTTTCCTAATTATATCCAAAAAATTGAAACCAAAATCATAGATATTTTGTTATTTGGAATTGATTGTGTATTAATTTCCGTATAATTTAAATAATATTTGATATTTCATCAAATGTCATTAGATGTTAGTCGTTAAAAATTTTATGTTATTTGATAATAATAAATTTGAGACCAAATTTCATCTTTTGCTATTTATTAAGCGTGTATTATCTCTATTTGTTGAATTATAAATTTGGAAATAATATTTTGACATGTATCAAAGTTATTGAATTAATATGTTGTCATGGATCTTCGTTGATATAAGTTTTTGGTGGTAAAGTCTGAGCATCTAATTTTTGACGGATATGAATAAATCGTACCGGTCGAGATCAGACATACTGTACAAAGTCATGTGTAAAACGCGAAAAATGAACTTTTTCAAATGGTAACTGATAATATAGTTGAGATCGTGTCAAACAGTATATATATAAGGGACAGATGTGGACTCCTCTTTTTTTTTATGAAAGGACAGATGCGGACTCCATAATATACCATGGTAATTTTTTTTTTAAAAGAAAACATAATCTGGGTCTTGCAAACCACTGAGAAAGCTTCCCAACTTGACTTGGGAGTGTTTGGCACTCAATGGAATAGCAAAAAGTTGGAATAGAATAGCTATTTCGACGAATTAATTTGTCAAATGAATTTTAGACTAAGTAGAAGAGTGCAGAATAGTGCTAATCCGGTATACCAACTTATAGGTGGAATACCGGATTAGCTCTCGTCGAATAGCGATTATTGTTTGATTATATCATATTATTATATTATGATTATGATTAAGATTTAATATTATTATATTATTATATTATATTTATGATTATAATTTATTATTATATTAATATTATGATTATTATTTATTATTATATTAATATTATGATTATTATTTATTATTATTATTATTATCATTATATTATTATTATTAAATTATTATTGTCATTATTATTATTATATTATTGTTACCATTATTATTATTATATTATCATTATTATATTATTTATTATTATTATAAATATAATTTTAATATTATATTATTATATTATGAATATGAATATAATTATTTTATTATTATATTATTATGATCAAGATGATTTATTATTATATTATTATATTATGATGATTATGATTATGATTATTATTACTTATTATTATTTTATTATGTTGTATTATATTATTATATGTTGATTATAGTGATGATTAATTTATTATTATATTATTATAATTATAATAATTTATAATTATTTTTATGATTATGATTATATTATTATTATTATATTATTATGATTATGATTATTATATTATGATTATATTATTAAAATTATGATTACTTATTATTATTATATTATTATTTATTATGATTATGATTATTTTTTATTACTTTATTATTATTTTATTATGTTGTATTATATTATTATATGTTGATTATATTTATGATTAATTTATTATTATATTATTATAATTATAATTATTTATAATCATTTTTATGATTATGATTATATTTTTATTATTATATTATTATGATTATGATTATGGTTATATTATTATGATTATGACTATAATTATTACTATCATGATTTTGATTATGATTATTATATTATGATTATATTATTAAAATTATGATTACTTATTATTATTATATTATTATAATTATGATTGTAATTATAATTTTTTATTATTATATTACTATATTATGATTATGTTTATATTTTTATTATATTTCTATTATAATATTATTATTTATTATGATTATTTTTATTAATTTATTATTATTATGTTACTTTTATGATTATTATTTTACTATTATTATTATTATCATCATCATTATTAGTATCATAATTATTTATATTTTAACTATTCTAAGTAACAACTGCCAAACGATATTTTCGCTCTTCCGAATAGTCAAGAATACTACTCTTCTACCACTTTTCCAAAAAAAATACTATTCCATCACTCTTCCAAAATTACCACTCTTCCAAAGCTATTCCTTGATTTGCCAAACGAACCCACTTGTTTTACGTAGTTGGGTTTAATTGGTGGCGGATTTAGAATTTCATTTAGGGATAGACTTAATTACATATAAAAATTAAAAAATATAATTTTTTTTTCAAAATATTAAATATCACTAAAAAATATGTTTTACATATTAAAAAAAAGTAAATATAGATAAAATATAGTAATACAAACACAATAAAATCAAGATATCGATGATAAATCGAGCCGGCTTCTATGAGTTTTCATATTTTAAAATTTTTACATAATTCTTTCATTATTAACATCTTTGAACAAATCTCTCTCAATATAAGTAATCAAATAATTATTCAACCATTGACATTCTAGTTCTTGATGCTTTTTTCACCACATTCATCACTGAATTAGTTTGCCTCGACTCTTGTGAACCTGAACCAATTGAAAATTTATGTGTCTTCTTGAAGTACTTATCTATCCTAAGTATCCTAAAAAAAAAAAATTTAAGATCAAAATTAGTATAATAAAATAACAAACAATAAAATAATTATTATTGATTTCAGTTTTTAGCCTCTACCAATTAGTATTTACTATCAAATTTATAAAATAAATGATAAAAAAATAGAATTAGTTAATTACCGTTGCTGTTTTGGAAATTAGAAGCAAGAGTATAATGTTTTTATGCACTTCAATATTCTGATTTCTGATCAAGTGATAAACCTGCATCATAATTTTACAAATTCAAATAAAACTAATTGTTCATAGATCAGTTTTGCTTGCTACTTAATTTTTCATACTTGCTACTTATCTGTTTTGCTTTTAATTCAAATAAAACTAATTGTTTCAGGCACAAATTAGAAGTCGATAGTGCTGAGCTCTCTAAAAATTCAAGAATACCAGCAGTGTCTTGAACCAGTACCAAATCCCAACAGCAAAATAGATCAGTTCCCAGCAGCGTCTTGAACCAGTAACAAATTCCAACAGCAAAACTAGGGATTAGGGCTCAGCAGAGCTAAGGTTAAAGGTTGTAAATCAGTAAATGTACCAATTAAATCAAATCAAGAGAGCTCAGCAGTCAGCACTGTCGATGAAGAGGAGATTAGGGCCAACCGACCAGGGGAACTAGGGATTTGACGGCGGAGATTCGACGATGAGCTGATGAGGGACGACCGGACGAGGGCATGTCAGCTATCGCGATTCGCGAAGTAAGATTTCGGATTGGAGAATTGAACGCTGGCGACTGGTGTGTGATTGGTGAATCGAAGTCGTCGAGTCAACGGGTCGCGATTCACAGTGCAACGTGTGCTTGGCGGAGCAGGTCGTGAATTCGTGAATTTTTTATTTTATTTTGGCTGACTCATTATCCAGCTCCAGCGGCCAGAAGGCCAGAAGCGACCCGCAAAGTCGCGAAAGAAATATTTTTGGGCTGAAAAAATCAATGCAAAAACATATTCAGATTCAGAATCAGACCTAATTTTAATTCAGAATCAAACACAATTAATAAATATTATTAACTCTCTGAAAAAATTTAAAATCTAAAATCAGACACTTATCTTAGCTTGAATCACTGTAGATCCGCCCCTAATTTAATCAACGGTCCAATAATAAGGAAATGTTTATCCTTATATTATGATTGTGCGCACTCAAAGTTACGTACTTGCGTCCTTGAAATGCCACCAATTCAGGATTCTACTCTTCAGCATCAAATGGCGCTGGTGTGAGTCGCGCTACAGTAACTCTGTTTTTTTTAGTGATTTTCAATCATCTGATACTCACTACAGTAACTCTTTATTGACAATATATATAAAAACCTGAGTATCATATCTAAATACTTGATTCTAGGGGCAGATTCAGGGAGGCTAAGGCTCGCCCCTTCCAATTTTTCAAATAAAATCTAAAATATATATATATTTTCATAATAATTCAAAAAATTATGTGTCTATCCTCTAATTTTTATCTCTCTAGCGATTGTCTAACCCCCAGTCTTGTCCTCCAAACTAAAATTCTTGCTCTGTTTCTGTTTAGTTTATTTATATAAATATCTGACTCAAATATATTTTTTATTAAAAATAAAAAATTAATTATATATGATATATTTTTTGTCAAAAAAATTAGGCAGCAAATTCTCTTAGGGTGTGTTTAGATGGTATAGAATAGCACTATTTTCGGAATAACAGTACTGTTTTTGGGTTAGCAACCATCCAAACACAAAACTACAATCGAGAATAGCAGCAAAACAGTGCTAATCTATACCCATAGAAAACGTTGGGTTAACGGATTAGTGTCCATAAGAGTAGTGAAAATAATAATTTTTTTTTTTTTTATATTATTATGGAGTAGTATTAAATAAATATTATTATTAAATAATTAAATAAAATACTTAAAAATAATTAATTATTTTAATTATTCTCTCCACTGTTCTCAAGTTACTATCCAAATAACATTTTACTAACCTGAAATAGTAAAAATTAACACTATTCTCATATTTCCCGAGATATCACTAACCTCACACTATTCTCAACTACAATCCAAACAGTGCTATTCTTACACTATTCCTTTCTCCATCCAAACACACCCCTAAGGGTTTGTTTGGCACTTGGTGAAATAGAAAAAAGTTAGAATAAAATAGCTATTTCGACGAATTAATTTGCCAAACGAATTTTAGACTACGTAGAAGAGTGCGGAAGAGTGCTAATCCGGTATACCAAGTTATAGGTGGTATATTGGATTAGCTCTCGTCGGAATAGCAATTATTGTTTGATTATGTTGTATTATAATATTATATTATAATTATAATTATGATTATGATTTATTATTATATTATTATTATTTATTATATTAATATTATGATTATTATTTATTATTATTATTATTATATTATAATAATTATTGCTATTATTATATTAACATCATCTATTAGTATTATTATTATATAATTAAATTTATTATTATTATTATTTATTATTATTTATATTATTATTATTATTATTTTATTATATTATATTATTATATTATGATTATAGCTATGATTATATTATAATTTATTATTATTATTATTATATTATGATTATGATTATAATTATTTATTATTGTTATTATATTATTATGATTACGACTATGATTATTATTATCATGATTATGATTATTATTATTTTTTTTATTTGATTATGTTGTATTGTATTATTATATTATTATTATATTATTAGAATTATGATTATTTATTATTATATTATTATGATTATAATTATAATTATAATTTTTATTATTATATTATTATATTATTATTATTATTATTATTATTTTACTATTATTATCATCATAATCATCATCATCATTGTTAGTATCATAATTATTCATATTTTAACTATTCTGATTAACAACCTACCAAACGATATTTTCATTCTTCCGAATAGTCAAAAATATCACTCTTTCAAAAATATACTATTTTATCACTTTTCCAAATCTATTTCTTAATTTCTCAAACGAAATCTTAAAGATTTGCTTTGCAGATCGTTACTTCGTTAGTCGTCCCTTTAAATAATTATTCCAAACGCTTGTATAATATTACGTTTCACTTTCTCATTTTGAAAGGGTCAAGGGTCAATGCGGCCATCAGACGGCCCATTAAGACCCAATTGCAGGCGTGTGGTCACGCGCTCCGTCTGGACGGTGTGCCCCACCGACGTGTATATGAATGCCTATTTCATTATACTTTACACGGTGAACCGCGTGTTTAGAAATTTTTATGACCCGTGTACAATATATAACCAGTCGGGCTGGGACCGGAAAAACAAGGACTTTTTTGTAGGCCGGTCCAGGCTAGTGTATTAAAATCGGATCGGGTTTAGTTGGATCTGCCCGGTTCCTTCATAACACGTGTCCTAATCGCATTTGCTCGCACCAAACAGCACTCACTTCCCATGTGATAAACCCTCTTTCACCATTAGCAATATTTTCCGTGATATTTTTATTTAATAATTTCATTAATTGAATTATTAATAATAAAATATTAAAGTTTATAATTTTAATATTAATAATGCACGTCAGTTGCAATTACACTATGCAAAAACGCGAATGAGAGTGATTTCTTTTTTTCCTAATAATTTTTAATAAGAAAAATACGTTAATGGAAGTAGGGATGACAATAAAGTCCATGGTTTGTCTGGCCTACTCGGATCTGCCCGACTCGACGGCCGATCTGTCCGGCCCGAAGGTCAAACAGATAGAGTCGGGCCGGGTCAAAGGACGGGCCGGACGGATACGAGTTTAGGGTGAGGCCTGCCTGGTCAACCCGTAATATCGATAACATATAATATGTATTTATATATGTTATGTATAATTGTATAATTATATATAAATAACTTATCAAAGGGTAAAATTAATAATTTAACTAATAGAATGTTCATTTAAATTAATTCTTTTAATTAAATATCACAATTTGTAAATTGAGTATTTAAGTTGGCGTAAATATTTAATAATTTTTAGATTTAAAAAATAACTTGTACTATAATAGTGCAAATATTTAATAATATTTTAGTTTAAATACAATAATCATTATCTAAAGATATAATATTAAGAACAGAGAAATCGTGAACTAAAGAAATTATTAATTGATTATGCAATAATTTAATTAAAAAAATCTAGCAACAAAATATCGTTGACAAAGTTAGGCTGGGGCGGGTAGGCCCATCAAGCATCATGGATGGGCCGGGTCATCAATTTTAGGCCCAGAGGTAAGGGCCGGATAGGCCGAGCCGAGGATTTTGAAAGACGGAGCTAAACTACGAATTTGACATAAACCCGACCCGATCCGGCTAATTTCCATCTCTAAATGGAAGTGATGCACTCCCATTTGCAGACAAATAATAAGTTGCAACCGGAATCATATCAAAATTTGTAAATTGACTGTAAAAAAACTAAAAAAACGTCAATGAGAATAGCTTGTATAAATGTGTCATTTCATTATCATGTTTATAAAGTGTAACTATGATGAAGCGCTGTCATTTTTAATATTAATATCATAATTTAATAAGATTTATTATTAAAAATATAATTAATTAAATTATTATTTAAAAAATCCCGGCGATATTTGCCCCTTCACTCCACGTGTTACTCCCCTTCTCACTCCGCATTGCGCAACAAAACAGATCAGTCTCAAGTCTCAACCGAGTGCTAAGCTGAAACAGAGAGAAAAGAGAGAACGGGGCAGTGGATGCAGTGTATAGAGATTGAGTATTATAGAAAGGTGTTTTCGGTCATGAAGTAGGAAGAGAAAGAGGTAAGAGGTGAGTGGTCTGAGCACTTCTCTTGTGGAATCTTTTTAACATATTTCTGTAGAAAAAGTTTGAAGACCGTTCTTTTTCTTATTTTTTTTTCTATTCACATTTCTTGACTAGTAGGTGCAATAAAAAGGCGCTACTAATTTGTTATGTACAATTCGCTTAGTTGCTGTCTGTGACTTCTAATTTGATGCGTACAAAACAAAAATTCATGCTCTGTTTTGGTTTCCGTTCTAATAAGGAAAAAGAGCAATAAATACTCCTTTCCATTTGCCAGTTGGAATGAGCTAATTTAGTGGATTTTGAACTTGGGGCTCTTTAACAAGTGAAGCTTCATTGTTTCCTCATGGCATTTATATTACCCGGGGTCGGGGTCAGTTCACTAGTGGATATCTACTCCAACCATCGATATAGTTCAGCAACTATTCATACAAGAAGGCAAAACTGGAGTAATTCATGCTCTCTCTATACCAAATTGAAGTACGCTTGTGTTGGATTTGAACCAGAAATTAGTAGAAAATTTTCTGTTTGGTCGAGTCTAGTCGTCACTCCTCCAGAGGAGGATATCTCAATTTCATCAGAGAAGAAGGTTTATGATGTGGTATTAAAGCAAGCAGCCTTGGTAAAGAGAAAATCAAGCAGTAGCATCGAACTTGATGTCCGACCTGAATTGCTTCTGCCTGGTACAGTACCATTACTGAATGAGGCTTATGACCGCTGTGGTGAGGTTTGTGAAGAATATGCAAAGACATTTTACTTGGGTGAGAATTAAAAATCCTTGCTACAATTTGAAAGATTCTTTAATTTTGCAACTTTAATTCAGACATGAATAGCATGTCTTCTGATTATCTAATTAACTGGCTAATTGACAGGGACACTTCTCATGACGCCTGAGAGGAGAAGAGCAATTTGGGCAATTGGCGGTAATGATTTTATACATTGTCCTTTTATTGGTTTCTCTATATATTTGTCTCTCTGAATTTAATGCTAAACTTTGTTCCAAAATATTTTCACTCCCTTTCTAATTTCTTCTGCTGTCCATATCTGGATTTACTCAATTTGCTAATTTTAACCGAATCTATGATTTATGTGAGTGCCTAAGTTATATCTCTTATATGATATTAATGGTCAAATTAAATGTGTTATAGATTAGAAAATTTATAGTATAAGGCATGGGATCAAATACAATAGCCACTGTAACATAATTAGTAATAACCAGATCCAAGAGTATTCGTAACTTTTTATTTTTTTAATGTCCTATTCTGCCAGGTCAGTACGGCATGAGCTTGATTAAGACTTGATGAGACCTGAATATAAAACAAATATCCATTAGACCAATAGAAAAAGATCACATGATGGAATGTTGAACAAGTCATACATAGCCATTGAAATGATTGCAAATGAAGTTAACATGTAAGCTATCGAGCCTACATGCACCTAATAAATGAGCAAATTAAAATTACTTAAGAGGACCTCAGAATTGCAAGGTAACACAACTATTATGAGGGACTAAAATGAAAATTGTTGGTTATGCAGTGTGGTGTAGGAGGACAGACGAGCTTGTTGATGGCCCAAACGCATCGCATATTACGCCATCTGCGTTGGATAGATGGGAGTTGAGACTCGATGATGTGTTTTCCGGTCGGCCTTATGATATGTTTGATGCCGCTCTGTCTGATACAGTTACCAGATTTCCGGTTGACATCCAGGTAGCAACTTCAAAATTTTAGAGACATCAAAAAATTTAGAGAAAATGCTTTAAGAGATGTCTCATTCTAGTCTAACATTATACACTTTGCCTGTGTTCAAACCCAAAATTCTCAACTGAGTTGTTTTAGTTTGCTATGAAAAATAAAATCTCAATTTCTTGCATTCTTAGGACATATTAGGACTTTTGTAATATTGTCTATTCTCTTTCTCAGCATGTACTCTCTTATCTGTAAACTCTTTTTGTATTTCATTTCATGATATTCACATAGTAGGCAATTTGCCTACTACCTCAAAAAAATCTCAATTTCATATATGCAAATTTCTCTACTTGAAATCTCTCAAGTTAAAATAGAGAAGAGGTTACATGAAAAAAAAAACAGAGAAGAGGGAGTTTGGGGAATTTTATTTTTTTCATGAATAAAAAAACTATGATAAAAAAACGCCAAAAGATATATTTTCTTCCCAAAGAAAAATGAAAAATGAAAACTAACAATCTTCAACTGACTGGATTTATTTTTATTGAACTCTGTAGCCTTTCAAGGACATGATTGAGGGCATGCGGATGGACCTTCGGAAGTCGAGATACAAGAACTTTGACGAGCTGTATCTGTACTGTTATTATGTGGCTGGTACAGTTGGGTTGATGAGCGTGCCAGTGATGGGTATTGCACCAGAGTCTAAGGCAACAACTGAGAGCGTTTACAGTGCCGCCTTGGCCTTGGGTATTGCAAACCAACTCACGAACATTCTGAGAGATGTTGGAGAAGAGTAAGTTGAACCAAAAACAAAAATAAAAAAAATTACCTCTCTTCAATCCAGAGCAATCATTATTAATCTCATGTAGAATAAATTGCAATCCTTCTTATTCTTTGACTCGCATCCAATGCTTCCAAAAGATCTCTCTTTATTAGTAAATTAAGTCAACCTTTTCAACATTGTATCCAAAGATACCAAATGCTCATTGTATCCCTTCGTAAAGAACCGCATTTTTTTCTTTCTGTGAACGAGCTATCATCTAATTAGCATCCCTCTGTTTTATTATCCATACATCTACTACTATACTAAATTTTCTAACTAAACTATCGGAATTTAAACATCAGTGCTCGGAGAGGAAGGATATACCTTCCGCAGGATGAGTTGGCACAGGCTGGGCTCTCAGAGGAGGATATATTCCAGAGGAAGGTGACAGATAAATGGAGAAGTTTCATGAAGAATCAAATTAAGCGAGCACGGTTGTTCTTTGAAGAGGCTGAGAAAGGTGTCACTGAGCTCAGTCAAGCTAGCCGGTGGCCGGTACACATCCTCTCTCTCTCTCTCTCTCTCTCTTTAATGAACATTGTAAAGTATGTACAGTTCCTTCAACTTTCTTGAGTTGTTTGCAAATAGTGCTTAAATATCATGCATGGTTCACGATTTTCTTAATTTTTGTTTAATTAGGATAATTGATGAAACACAGCTAGTATGAAACCCAGCCGATAGAGCAAGCCTGGATGCTGTGAAATTTGTATTAATATGTTGAACATTATCCAAACATGTAGGTATGGGTTTCTCTACTATTGTACAGACAAATCCTTGATGAAATAGAGGCAAATGACTACAATAACTTCACACAGAGAGCATATGTTAGCAAGGCCAAGAAAGTCGTAGCTCTTCCCGTGGCCTATGGCAAATCTCTCATAAGCCCCTCTTCACACAAGCAATCTAAACTATCAAAGGCATGAGAGAAAACTAGAAGTAAATAGCACTATTCGCTGGATATTGTAGGAGAATCCCATAAGATTTGCCGGATAGCTTATAATAAATATCTCGGTGATGTATGTACAAAGTTAACAGTTTTTAATATTATTAATTATTAATAAATTAGTATTATTAAAAATAAGAGTGAGAAACCGATAAGTTCAAAAATACGAATCACAACGCGTCACTGGTAGTGGCGCGTTTCAAACGCGCCACTGCCAGTGGCATCTTTACCAAACGCACCACTGGCAGTGGCACGTTTCCTTAAAACACGCCACGACCAGTGGCGCTTTTGTTTGCTATAAATACCAATGCCCGCTCGATCAATTCTCACAAACACAAAAACAACAAACATCCAACTTCTTCAAAATGCTATCAGATTTAAATTATATTCCCGATGAAGAAAATTATACTGCAGAACAACCGAGCGGCGGTAATTTTTTGACGGGAATATTTTCAAACCAGAATGAAACCAATTCCTATCAAACCTACGATCAAACCAATTCCTATCAAACCTACGATAAAACCAATTCCTATCCAACATACGATCGAACCAATTCCTATCCAACCTACGATCGAACCAATTCCTATCAAACCTACGATCGAACCAATTCCTATCAAACCTACGATCGAACCAATTCCTATCAAACCTACGATCGAACCAATTCCTATCCAACCTACGATCAAACCAATTTATATCCGTATCCAGCTATTTACAGTAACAATATAATTTATCAACAATCGAACCCAGCGGTGCCACTATATAATTTTTTTGGCGGTAGTAGTAGTACTACGTCTGGCTGTAATTTAGCTGATAATATTGATGACAGAAGTAGTGTTGAACCAATGATAATGGAATTAAGTGATGATCACGATGATAAGAGAGCAAGATGATGGTGGTCCGTATTATTCAAATGAAGAAGAAACAGGAAAGGATTACACTGAGCAATCAGATTTTTTGATCGATGAATCTGAAGATGAGGAAATTAAGAGATGTGATACCACATTGTTAGTTACCGGACGAACTGAGAGACACCATCCCGTAGAAGCGTTAAATAATTTTGAGATGTTTGACCGTTTAGGCGCGAATAAATCTCTCTTAGGACCCGATGATGAGTTAGCTGAAAATAGAATATTTGCTTCTAAATCGGCTTTAAATTGGGTAATTTGTGATTGGAGTGTTAGGAAAAACGTTCAATGTTGGGTACAAGAAAGTTGTAAAACACGACTTATTATGAAATGCAAAGAAGGGAGTTATCCTTGGAGATTATACGCTAGACCTGAAAAGAGCTCGATCACATGGAGGATCATCACAAATAAAAACCCCCACAACTGTAGAAGACCACCAGGAGACCGCAAACACTTACAACTCACATCTAATTTGATTGCAGGATGTGTTCGACAATATTTAAAGAAGGATCTCTCTCTAACAGTTCAACAAATCAGTATGATTATAGAAATAAAATATCCCGGTGTGGCACCAACGTACAGTAAACTTTGGCGTGGTCGAGAAAGAGCAATTGAACAATTATTTGGCATTTGAGAAGGATCATATACATTGCTTCCATAAATATTGGAGGTGATTGCTCGGACTACTCCAGGTATAAAATTTAAAATATTAACGTGTGATACTTCGGATAATAATGTAAAAATATTTAAATCCATAGTTTGGGCTTATGGACTATGTATTGCAGCGTTTAAACATTTAAGGTCCGTTATAACCATTGACGCTGGATTCTTATCGGGCCGTTATAAGAGTAGATTATTGATGGCGTGTGGATATGATGCGGAGAATAAAGTCATTCCTCTAGCATTTGGAATCGTGAATGCAGAGAATATGGATAATTAGGGTTAGTTCATGCGATGGGTCCGTAATGAAATGATCCAATGTAATATGAAAATATGTGTTATATCCGACCGTCATAGGGGAATAAAGGGAGTTTTTGAGCAACCGTATTTGGAATGGTCTGTACAACATGGAGATGTGGTACATCGGTATTGCATGCAACACATCGCAGATAATTTATATAAGGAAGCCGGAAAAACTGGAAAGAAAGAAGATAATCTGAGAGATGATTTTCAAAAAAGACTAGCGAACAAAAAGAAACCGCATCGTTTCGTAGAGAGATGGTGAATTTTGAGGAAATCAAATAGAAAAGCTTATGATTTTTTAAAGAAAGTCGGCAGAAGATTGGAAAATAATTATAAAGAACCTCCTAATTTTGATTCATGGGTACAAACTTATGATGGAGGACATCGATGGGGTATAATAACTTCGTTCCAATCGTAGTTCTCTGGCAGCTGTTAATACAGTTCAAATCATTAAAATTACGCTGTTAATACAGTTCAAGAGATTAAATCAAGGTATATAGTACTTACGTTGTCGAGGAGAGACGTGAAGTCATCATTCTCATAAGGAAAATATGGGGGATGAGGAGTGGATGGAGTCGGTGCAGTCTCAGAATCACCCGTCGAATTCGGAATAACATCAATATCCGTGGGTAATCCCGCCGCCGTAAGAAGCCCGTCCATTTTATGAGGCATGCCTGCATCCTCAAAATGCTTCTTGCAATCGAAGAGCGAAATCTTGCCAAACCGTCTTCATCCCCTGATGACCGCCCATTGGACCGCCTTCAGTGCAGTCTTTGTAACTCTAGCGATCTATTATACAATGATTACATATATATTACTTATTACCGAATATTGCATATAGATATATAAATTTTATAAATTTTAATATACCGTGCGCTGTCTGTGAGGTACGTGAGGAATGTAGCCGATTTCAGGGATCTCCGTTGCCGAAGGTATAGGAGGTACGAAATCACTCGGGTCAAGTGGAGCGCTAGCGGCTCCATAGACCACATACCACCGTTGATACCTCCTATAGTCCTCCGCATTCCACTCTTCTTCATCCGGGTCTCGTGGAGGAAGCTCATCACATATGTCTACATACGCCTGATGATGTTGTCTCCAGTTCATATTTTTTTTCTTGAATCCAAGCGCTGATAATTTCTGATGCTCCTCCACAAATGCCTGTAAAATTAGTTAGTATAATTGTGCAAATAGTTAGTATAAGAAATAATAAATATAAAAATTATATATTTTTAGTATATATGGTAGAATACCTCGAGAAGCGGAGGCGGTCCTGACTGAAGTAAGCCGAACTGTTGCCTCACCCGATCCGGATAGTACCACTCCACTATCGAAAAGTAAATAAGTGGAAGCCGATGAGTATACGAGTCCACAGAGTCATCTACGCATGTCGGTAATAAGTGACGAACCGACTCGTACGGCCTCCAATTGACATGCGTGTGCGACAACATAATCAACTGATCCCTCACGTACTTCACACCGACGTGTGACGGATTGAGATATATGTTCTTATCAAGCATCCATTTCCTATTATCAGTTCAAATTATGATTAGTGATTACACATATATCTTCATCGATTGATTGATTTTATTTTATAATTAAATTATTACCTGCCAAAAGACACACAACTATCACGGTCTGGTGTACCCCAGTCACTGAAAATGAATGCATCTGAGACAGGTAATGGACGAGCGGGGGGCAAACGCGTTCAGCTCCACAACAATAACCAAAGCCACGGACCACCAATACTCCTCGTCAGTCCTTGGCATGCCACATCAAGACACCGATATAAATAACCAAGTACCGCAGCGCCCCAATTTCTTTTTCTACCGAATTGTAAATCTTCCTATAAATTAAATATTAGTACTAAAATTATTTAATTATGAAAGATAAATTATTTTAAAATCCTTACCGTCAAAATCGGTAGAAGAAACGTCGGTACAGAGTCTCCACTATTGTCGGGGAACGTGATATACCCTGTCAACTCTAATGCAAAACCGATCGCATATCGATCAAGACCCTGATGATCGTCTACCTCTGGAGCGTGATCAAAGTGGGATCGTAACTCTCGAAGGGAAATAGAATGTCGGCCAAATTTTATATTTAGCTTAATCACAATTTGTGAACAAAAAAAAAACTAAAATTCATGTAGAGTCTAATTAATTACCTCCCATCTTTGTAGAATACTAATATATCATCCTGCCCAGATAACTGACGGATGTATGCCAAAAAATCTCCATCAGTATATCCAGTCACCGGCTCACCAATGATGAATAAACCCCACAGACATGTGATGTCCTAAAAAACATTATATTACTATACCATCTTTTTAATATTACAATTAAATTAATAATATTTTAGTATTTACCTCTAGAGTCACGGTCATCTCGCCAAAATTTAAGTGAAATGTGTGAGTTTCTGGCCTCCAAAACTCTATTAACGCGCTCAATAAACCCGTATCAATCTTCAAGTTACGGGCCTCCGCTTCTTGCACATAAATCTCACGCAGCCTGGCGAGATGAAGAAATCCCATAACTCGCAACCTACTCTGAATGTGCGAGATGTATGGTATCGTCGGACGGTGAGTGCGGAAACGAATGACATTGTTATCTCTCTGTAATTTTTATTTCATAATTAGCTTCTCATATATATGTATTTTATTATTATTTTTAAAAATATAATGTACCTCTGCTTGACTATAATGTGTCCAATGCTTGTCTTCAGGGAGATAAATTATGATATTTTCATTTCGTTGCTCGTCTGCCATTATCTAGTATAAAAAATCATTTCGTAATTAATTTATAATTATTTTGTACTTCATTTTTAATCTATCTATTATATAATTAAATAATAAATAAATTCTATAATTAAAAACCAAATTAAATATATATTATTCTATAATTAAATATATATTATTCTACAATTAAAAGATTTTACAACTACATTATATTTAGATAAGTATAATTTATTCTACAATTAAACCCTAATTAAATATTTATTATTCCACAATTAAATCAATAATTATTCTATAATTAAATCAATAGTTAATCTATAATTAAATAATTAATAAATTAATTCTACACAAATAATTAATAACTAATCTAAAATTATAATTATATAATTCTACAATTCTATAATTTAATCTATAATTAAATACTTTTTTAATTAAATAGACAATTAAATCTATAATTCATGAATAACTAAATCTATAATTAAATAATTTCACATTTACACCTACAATTAATCTTCAATTAAATTATAATTAATATATTTTATAATTAAATCAATAAATAAATTATAACTAAATTATATTTAAATCATTCTAATTTAATCTACACAATTTAATCTACACAACTAAATTATATTTATATTTCAATGCCAATTATTTACATAAATAAATTTTACCTTTAATTGTAATACCAAACGCGCAGATACACTCGTGCATTTTTTTTTCTCTTCTTTCTTCTCTCTTCTCTTCCTCTCTCTTCTCCTCCTCTCTCTTCTCTTTCTTCCAATCTCTCTCCTCTTTCTTTTTCTCTTTTTTTCTTTCTCTTCTCTTTCTTTCTTTCTCTTCTCTTTTTTTTCTCTTTCTTCAGCAACGCGCAAATGATAATCTGCGCGTTTGATATATATAGAGGCAAACGCGTCACTGTCAGTGGCGCGTTTCCATTCATATATTTAAAATTCTACCGTTATCAATCTTATTTTTAATAATATTAATTTACTAATAATTATTAATATTAAAATCTGCAAAGTTAATTTATGTGATAGATTGGATACCAGGGTACACGTGGAACCAGGACTGTAGGAGAAAGTTCGATTCGATACCCAAGTTTTATTTTTTGGTTTTTGTCTGTTCCATAATCCATATCCTTGTAAAAAGTATTAGAAAATAAAAAAAAAAGATGCAATTGAATGCTTCTTGCATCACTGCTGAGGTATAAACCAACTACTGGGAATTTGTAATGTTTTGTTTTGTTTTTCGCTTATACTCTTTTAGTCAGACGAGCTGCTACATATTAAAATGGTCACGCGCCAAACCTGATATCTATGCAATAAATTTAAGTTGATAATTGAAAATCTTAAAAAGAATACTTTGAATAACCGAGTTATTGTTTAAGCAAAACAGGTAATGTTGAAAGAGACTTCAGCATCTTCATTAATATTGAATTTTTAATTGTTCCTATTTAACACAGGAAGATGCACAATTATTAACTAACCTTAGCATAAGGCCATTCGTACACTCCTAAAACGTGGCAATACAACAGAGGTGGCATAGATACAGAACTTTTATTAACACAATGTTCAGTATCATAGCAATGCTCGTTATCACAGTAATGTGTTAGAGAATGAACCTTCCTCCACACCTAGAGGTGGCAAAACCCGACCCGATCTGAAAAATCCGTCCGACCCGTTCAGACCCGAACCCGACCCGACCTGATTTTTTTAGAAAGTCAAACTGATCCAAACCTGATCCGACCCATCACGACCCGAGACCCGAGAGAACCCGAGATTGGAGTGCCCGAAATCCAACCCGACTCGAACCCGAACCACCCGAAACCCGAGAAGACTCGAGATCAGGCAACCCGAAACCCAACCCGATCCGAACCCGAATAATCCGAAACCCGAGATGACCTGAGATCACACAACCCGATACCCGACCCGATCCCAACCCGAATGACCCGGAACCCAGGACGACCCATGATTATATGACCCGAAACTCGACCCGACCCGACCCGATCCAATTTTGAAAGATTTTAAATATAATTAATATTTTATCTCGGTCATTACACAAGTATATATATATATATATATATATATATATATATATATATATATATATATATATATATATATATATATATATATATATAATTACTTTAATATTGTACCGTATAAATATTAAACTTTTTCTTATAAATTCAACTTATAACTTTTACCATTATATATATTTAATTAATAAATTACTAAATGTTATTACTTATTAGTCATTGATAGTTATTTATAGTTTTTTATATATATTTTTTTGTTAATTTTTTGATGTGTATTTTACTTAAATGCCTTACCAAAATTAAATTGACATTTTTTTCAATTTAACCATTGTTGGAACAGATTGGCTGGATGTAATTAAATATAATTTAACTTAGCAAATGAAAAAGGTACATGCATCTTGGCACTATATATGTTCTCTTTTAACAAAGATCATCAAATTTCAAAGAAACGGTAAAGTTTTGTTTAGATGGTTCTAAGATGTACAAGTAGAAGCACTGTTGCTACCATAATTTTTAAGAAAGGTGGCGACCAGAGAGTTGAGTTGGAGAGGCGGTGATTTCTTACACAGTTCATTACATGAAACGAGAAGAAGGATAACTGAAATCAATTACAAATTCACCTCTCATTCTTGCCCAATTAGCTAGAGAGTGAGCCTCCCGATTTTGTTCCCTTCCCACAAATTTACATTTAATTCTTAGATTATCCCTATAAAAAGTCTTCATAAATTTGTCCATAGCAAATCAAAATAAGAACACTTAACAATCCATAATTGTCCATAGCAAATCAAAAAGAAACATGCTCCAATTGAGAACAAGTGAACAACTTAGTGAGCTTTTCAAACCCCACAACTTCCACCAAAAAAAGAAAGAAAAATAAATTTTAGAACCAACAGACCTACAAGTTAGAAGTCTCTAGGTCATAAGGAAACAGCTCTCCATTAAGACTCCATAATGCAATCAAGCTTGCATATTGTTATTGCCTAACAATCTGTATAATTAAAAATTAGTTCAGTTTTATTGAAAATCAAACAAAAAATGCATTTATTTCACAGTGTAAATGTCATTTGTTTACAAAAAAATTGTTCAAAGTATAATTATTTTATCGTGCCCTTTGGCCATTTGGAATTGGAAACGGTTGTCCTTTACTATTTTGGATACCAATTTGTTAGGCACTAGTTGATCCTCCAGAAAAGGAAGGAGGTGATATTTTCTAGCGAAGACTTCATGGATGCATGAATTTGAATTATGATATGCATCAAAACACATCTAATCAACATAGCTGAAATGAATAAGTCAGGTTACAAATTTACAAATAATTAAAAGTTAGGGGTTTCCTTAAAAATTGCTTGAAAAATAGTTTTAAAAATAGTACATTTGTTGCTAACATTAGTGGCTATGGAGTATGAGCTCACAACTGCATGTATGTATAGCATTAGTGATATTTGTTGCCACAACCATAAGATCCAAATTTCTGATCTCTCAAATTAAAAATGGGAAAATATCTTCCAACCATCCTTTATCACTAATTTTGCTGATATTAGTGCAAATATCATTTGTTAAAATCTAATCTAGTTATTGCCTTCAATATAACAAATGACATTTGTCTCCAATTCTTGAAAATAAAAAATGCATTGATATAGCCTATCGAATGGGCATGATAGAGGGGACTTACCAAACATGAGATGATGAAGGCGGAATAGATTGAGGTTGTTCAACTAAGCTGACCTCCACTCCCATAAAGTTATTGCCTTCAGTATATTCAGAGCAATAAGCTAATAAAAATAAAACATGATAAAGAGACGATATAAATGTGCTTCTACAATAAATAGAGTGAAATAAGTAAAGATGTACATACATTCATAACCAAATAGCCAACTGCGGGTGGTGATCAATGCCTCTGAATTTTCTGGTAGAAGACGACTTCTCCATTTGTTTAAAATCCGACCTCCAATACTAAAGGAAGATTCTGATGCGACCGTCGTGATAGGTATGTGTAGGGATTCGGAATGCCCAAATCCCGTTAATGCTCAAGCTGCGGAAAGACCGTAGAACAAAAATTTTACTTCTACTTAAGTTAGGGATTAAAGTATGTCGGATAATAACCGAGAGTTACAGACATTTAATCCTTTACAAAAGACGGTAAAATATTATTTTACTTCTAACTTAAGCTTAGGGTTAAAGTGATGTGTCGGATGATTACCGAGAGATACACACCTTTTTAAACCTTTATTGATCTACTCCATGATTGATTTCTAAAATATTAATCTACTTAACAATTAAATAGATTAATATAAGATGTTATACCTCGCTTCCAAATTTCAATTGGAATGAAAATCGGTTTATCTCGGAGCACCAAACGTCTGATGCCTTTGTAGGTTATCCACCAGGACTGACTAGAGAGCGGTTTATTTCTTTTGCCGAAATACGTAAACCGCGGTTTCTCGCAAAAACACTATTCACCCGAGAAAAGACGAAATAGTACTATTCACGACTCGCGATGATCTGTTTCACAAATGTGCGTAAATACCGCACTTTCGTAAAAACACTATTCACCGATCCCGTGAATTACGAAACAACCGTATACCGAGAGAGAGAAAGTAGAACTGATTTGGTGGAACTTTTTCTCTCACCCTACCCCTCTATTTATAGAAAAAGTGGAATTGACAAATTACCAAAATGCCCTCATGAATAGTAGGGAGGTTTCAAAGTGAAAAGACCAAAATACCCTTAAAGTTTATCCAATTTACCAAAACGCCATTGGGCTTTTTGGCCAAATTACCGAAATACCGTTGGGCTTTTGGACAAATTACCAAAATACCCTTGGAGGTCGTCATGGGCTTTTCATGGGCCTTTTTGGGCTTTTCGGATTTTGGGCTTTTTCAATTTTGGGCTTTTCTGATTTTGGGCTTTTAATTATTAATTAAGACTTTAATTATAAATGGTCTTTGGCCCATAATTCAAATCCATAATTAACATTTAAAATCCAAATCAAATATATATAATTGTCATCTACAATTATATTTTTCTCGGTTGTTGTTTCGGCGAATTTATACGACGTGTCCAACACGTTATAAATTCAATCTGATTTTTGCTTCTTGTCATCTCTATGACAAATATAATTATATCATATATAATTAATTATAACAATATTATTATTAATTATAAACAATTCATAATTAATCAATAAGATTCTCCGATTAACTCCTATACGGTGTGACCCGACGGATCCGTGTTATGTTGGTAAATAGAGTTAAAACCGTTTTAACTTCTATAATCATAGGAGGCATCCGCGCGAAATGCACTATGACCATCCAATTACACGGATGATGATGTATTGTACAATATCATGATCCAAGAAACTATTTACTTGTGTTTAATTCTTTTGTCTCATATTATCAAATCGGTTTCAATGTAGGTATGTGTCATCCTTGCAAACTTAATATTTTCTTGATCTTGAGTAAATTATCAAATATAATTACTCTTGTAATTATACTTTACTAGCGTGATAATCTTACTCTATCAAGGGGCCCATGATGCTATAACTCATATAGAAATATGAGGACAATAGTACTTTTGGTAAACCATCTCTTCCTCCGCATAAGTTATGTATACCGAAGAGCTACCTTTATAGCCACCTTTACGGATAACGTTTGGTAGAAATCACACACATACATATCTTATGTAGGAAAGATGAATATCTCATACTTTAGAATTTAATACTGAATGAAAACATTAATGACACGAACACAATTCCATTTAATGTTTCATTCGGGGTCTATCAAATACGATGTTCCTAGAACATCTATCTATGTGATTAAAATGACAACTCTTTGTCTATGGTCTGTAAAACTTGACCATCTTTTAATCCACATACTAACCTGATAACGGTTAATTAGTGTTCCTGCTAATTACCTTGGTTAGTGACTTTTAAGAGTATATTCTATATTATGAAGTTTCACAATTCCAGTCATGAACTCGGAATGATTCATAAATTCAATAATACTCAAGGAAACAAAATATCGTTTAAATATTCAATTCATGAACAAAGCTTTATATAACAAATTTATCGTATTATTGACTTCAAGATTATTACAAACTAACAGTATGCTCAATACATCGCGTGCCATTGTCGATAAAATCGGAAATCTTTCTTCATTTTCCTTCCAATAGCAAAGAATATCAAACTCCTCATCTTGAGTGATCCTTGGCTCATTTAGGTAAATGTCAAGTTCCCTGCTTGTTGAATTTGAATCATCACCATCACAGGAAGAATATCCCTATAAAAGAAAAAGCTTCATTAGTTATATTACAGAATGTATATCTAATTGAACTTACCAAAATTCAGAGGAATCAATTCTGAGGACCGAAATTTAACAGTCTAGTGGAACTAGAACCCGAAATATTTGCAGAATAACCCCTGGTTCATACCAAATTAATTTCAGATCTAAATAATATCTTAAGGCTCATAATAATTTCCAAATTGGGGAGTTATAACAGTCCTACAGGAAAAAAAACTAGATATAGTAACTTACATCATAACTATCATTATCTGAATGTTGTTGTCTAACATCTTCTCTTCTGTCTTGATTGATAGATGTAGTAAATCTGCTAGAATATTCCTTAAACATATTCTCAAGATGAACTTTTACTATATCCGTCTGTCCCTCATCGTTCATTTGTTTGTAACAAGAACACACTAATCTAAGCTTGTGGCAAGGGTCAAGTATCACTCCAAAAGACAGAACATGACTAAAATCTCCCCAATACTTGTTAAATTTTACTCTCATTCCATCTACCATTTGCTTAATTTCTGGATCTGAACTTTTTGCCATATCTGCTAACCGCATTTGAATTTTCCATACATTTTCAAAATACAAGTTGGCAGTAGGATAATCACTCCCCGAAAATAAATTTGTGATTATTTGGAAGGGTTTTAGAACTTTGTGGATTTCAATCATTTTAGCCCACTCACCTGCCGAAGGCAAGTAGACATAATGATTATCCATTGTACTCAATCTCTCAAAAGCTTGACGATACAAAATTGCTCTATCAAGCATTTGATAAGTGGAATTCCATCTAGTAGTGACATCTAACCATAACCCTTTTGTGGATGGAATTCCAACAAGTTGGACACATTCCCTAAATCTGATTTTTCTTGCCTCTGAACCCTTTACATACTTAACACTCTCTCTTACCTTCTCAACTGCTGTAGCTATAAACTTAAGCCCTGATTGAACAACTAAATTTAAAATATGGGCACAACATCTTATATGAAAAAATTGACCTCCACAAACAAGAGAATTAGTAAGTCGATAACACAAATTCTCTTGCATGTTATCCATGTTAAGAGCATTATCCATGGTAATTGAAAATATTTTTTTCTCAATACCCCATTGTTTCAGCATATCATAGATAACATCACAGAGAGAAATAGCACTGTGTGGAGGAGGTACATGATGGAAATTTAAAATTCTGCTAGACAACTTCCAATCACTATCTATGCAATGTGCAGTGAGACAAAGATAACCCTCAGTATTGCATGAGGTCCACAGATCAGTTGTTAAACAAACTCTACCTAGGATGGACTCAAGAAAAAATTTCACTCTCTCCATATTCGTATGATATAATTTCAAACACTCAGATTTTAATGTATTTCTAGAAATAACCCGGACATTTTCATTTAAATAAAGATGGATATCACGATCACCTTCATGTTCAGCCCACAAGAAAGCATAGCCATGGAGTAGGACAGCTCGAGCAAGTTTTTCACGATAGACATTTTGATCTATTCGTTTACCACGTGATACTCCTTCCTCAATCTCATCACTAGCACGAGCTCGCTTCTTACATGATTGGAGATGACGATTCATGTTAGTGGTCCCGATTTTTGAAAGAGCCATTTACTTGTTGCCACAATAATTGCATTTAGCCTTGACAGTATTGTGTTCCATAATTTTTGAAAAATGAGACCATGCTGGAGATTTTGAACTTTTGGCTGATACAGGAGTTATGGTCGACTCTATTTCTTCAGTGATGGCCTCTTCTTCCATTCTATTATTCAAACAAAGAAAAAAAAGTTAGAATAAGAATATTTTTTGTTTGTAGTATTAACTTTTTAGTTCTGCCCATTATATATCAAGTTCTACATCCACTGTCAACGGAGAAGTGAATGTAGAACTGAAGTTGAAAAATAATTTCAAGTAGGGAAATTTAAAATAAAAAAAAATAAAAGAAAATTTTACAAAGGAGATTTCTCACATCAAGCAAAGGGAGAAGTTCTTCAGTAAAAGAAGGTAAGACTTGAGCTTGCTTCAAGACTGAAGCTGAAAAATAATATGGAAAAAAATGTTACACATAATAATCTTAACAATCTTGTCAGGTAAGTCAATTGGAGAAATTGAATTCATTATATTAGTTTTTTCTTTCTTGCTTATAGATCAAATGCTGGATCAAACTAAAAAATTATGGGGATATAGCATTAAAGCACTAAGAGGCAGAATTGAAAGGAATAAGGTCCTGCATTATAAGTTGCAATACAGTCATTATGTCTCCAAAATACTTTTTGCTTTCTCTATTTCAAACTTCTGAACTAGATCTTTCTATTTTGTACTTTGAACTCTAGTTTTTCCCAGACCAACCAAAGAAGTGGCGTCTAGGGTCCTCAGTGACTATTAGGCAGAGAACAACAATTAAAAGAAAGGAAAGAAAAAAATTACTAGAAAAGAAGGTTGAGGAGTCAGCGTCTAGGGTCCTCGGTGACTGTTCCTGGCAGTCGTTCGATGATAGTTCCCAGTGCGCAAGGTAGAGAGGGATTGAGCCGAGAGAATGAAAAGTGAAGCGAAAAGAGCACAGCAGTTGCGTGTGGTGGAGAGGTGAGGCGTTGGAGGTGTGTTATGCAGAGGGAGATGGAGGAAAAGAAGCACGAAAGAGGAGAAGAAAAAAAATGGGGGTAAGAGTCTTAAGAGGGTTTGTCGGCTGGGAGGGAAGAGAGAGAAAAGAGGAAAAACAGGAGCTTCATGTAGAAGAAATAATTGAATGATCCTCTCCTAAGCAGAACAACGCTGCATATATTGAACCATTGGAATTTCTTAAGATCATTGTCAACACGAATCGCGAAGTGATTTAATGATCCACAATATGTATTATATGATATTGTGTGATTGTGAATCCGGATCAGAAAAAGTTAGGGTTTTTCATAAAATGCGGAGCAGAAGATGTTTCTGTATTGGAGGGAAATTTTCCGCCAAAATTTTTCTATTTGGCTATTAAATATTAAATGTATAATTAAATGGGCAACTAAATGTGTAAGCAAGTATAATATTACCATTAAATATTAGTAAGTAGCATCAGCAAGTGTAATTAAATGTGTAATATTACTTAGTTATTATGTACATATCAACATATATTTTCATTTTTCACCCAACAAATTAATTACCTCGCCAGTTAAAAAAAATAAAATAAATTAATTACAATGGATTTTATTATGTGCATTTAATGTTGTAAATTTCCATCTTTTATACACATTCATTGTTACAATTGATGCAATATGTGTATGCTTCACGAAAATGGGCGTAACTTTTGATCCGACCGTCAGATCGGACTGAAATTTTGACAAGAACTCCACAACCCAAAACCGTTTTGACAAGAACTCCACAATCCAAGACCGTCAGATCGGACTGAAATCTATGATTCGTTTTGCCCATTTTTTGAGCTCAGATTCGCGATCCGAGTCTTCCTTCATGAACTTTTGGACCTTTCTTTATAATTTTAGAGTTTTTAGGGTCTTTTATGTATCGTTTATGTATTTTCTATTTTTAGAGTTTGTATTTAAACATATGTCATATTTTTTGGCAGAAATTAGTTTTTATGTACCGATTTTATCAAAGAATTGAGAATCTGTGTGATCTCAGAACCAAATCTATCTTTCCATTATTTTTTTTCAATTTATTGATCATTCGTGCATCAACAATGGTAAGCTAGACATTTTTTTTCCTGAATAAGACATATAAACACTTCTAATATTATAATCTGAATGGAACTTTTCTTTAGAGTGTATAACGTTAATCTACTTTTTACAAGAAAGTCCTAAAATGTATATCCAATTTGAAGTGATTTAGAGATTAATTGGGCATTTATCACAATGTCATTAAAACTTCATTGTTAAAATTTAAAAATTGTGTGATGAGAGTCAAAATCTCATTCAATTTTACTAAAATTTAATGTGCATTTTATCTAAGTCCATTAGAAATATATCTATGATTTAAAAAAAAAATTCATATGATGCCCGTCTATTATTGATTATCTCTATCTCTACCTCAAAACCAAAATCACTTACTTGTTAATTTATATTTTAAAATTTAACACTCAAATTTTAATTTTAAATCATTGATCTTAATAAATTTCATACTAAATGTATGAAATGTTATGGAGCTCATTGTATATTAGATCAGATAATAACAAAAATGAATGAATCTAGTTAATTATTCATCTTCGAAGCTCATAATTTGTATTGTCATTTGATCCAGAATTAGCATAATAATATCTATTAACCATAAATTACCAGAACAACCAAAGTATATTAATCAGAATAAACATAAGTAGTATGTCTTCGATTTGTTAATAAAATGAATAAAGTATGACGACATGAAACTAACTTGACTAGACCTAATTATTTGTTAATCAGATCCATATTATTTAAAAAGTTAAATTGATCAGAACATAATTGAAAATCTAGGCATGATAGTAGCTAAAATGCATTTCTAAAAAATGATCTAAAGTCTGGGTGACCTGAAATCTGACCCGACCCGAGATAAAATGCGACAAAAAGAACCCGACCCGGCCCGACCCGACCAGAGACAACCCGAAACCCGAATCTACCCGATATCAGATGACCCGAAACCCGACCCGGCTCGGACCCGAATGACCCGAAACCCGAGACGACCTGAGCTCATAAGAACCCGAAACCCGACCCGACCTGAAATGACCCGAGACCCAAAAAAAGCTAATAGCGTTTGACCCGAAACCCGACCCGACCTGGCCCAACCCGACCCGTGACCTGATTTTTCATTTCGGTCAAACTGACCCGACTCGACCCGCCCGAACCCGAACCCGACCCGACCCGCCTGATTGCCACCTCTATCCACACCACAACCTAATAAAAAAAATAAAATGAAAACGAAATAAACGGAGAGGGAATGAATCTGGAAAATTAAATGAAGGAAAAAGAAGGAATGAACCTGGACAATTGTGTGGTATAAACTAAGCGATGAAATCGTGCAAGATCCAAATCCGATCTTAGGGCCTAATACGGACGCTATGAAGTATAAATTAATGGGTCCCTTGACAACACGCGGAATAGATCCAAAAAAAGAGAAATTTAAGAATTAAGATTATTATTTTTTCTAATTTATTTCAAACGCATTTGGTTAGACGGTAATAACAAAAGAGAGAAATAAAACTACTTCGATTCATAAAAAAAAACTCTCTATTCTATCTTTATGAAATAGAGAATAGTCCATTCTATGAAATGAAAGGGATTCAATTGCAAAAAAAAAATGACTATAAATATTTCTTTTAATTCTATTTTTTATTTTTTTATAATTTTATTTAATTTTTTTTTTCTCATTTAGCTACTATTCTAACATAATTCTATAGTTTTTCTCTATTTCACCGCCGAACGGGCTCATGATGACAGGCCGTGCTAAAAATACTATTATGTGCCTTGGAAAGAGGTGCTTCCCAAAATTCTCTTCGCCCTCTGCGAATCGACTTTTTTTTTTTTTTTCCTTTCAATCTTCTTACAGCAAAGCAAATGCGCTCCCTCCTTTTAGTTGACCTTCACCGATTAAGCCTCTTTACTAGTGAAGAAGTGGACCGGGGGCCTAAGGGAGTGGAGCGGTCCTTCTCGATAAGTAAGAGAAATGAGGCGCGTAGAGAAGTACGAAGTAGACTCAATTTAAATTAATATTGTAAATAACGGAATGTGCTTAGCCGCTTAACGAGCGGTGAATGATTAATTATTATACCGTCCATTAATTAATTTTTTACGGACAATTTGATGTTTATAATTTATTTAATATGCATAATATAGGTAATTTAAATACAAATAGTAATTTGTATTCTTAATAAAAGGTTAGTTGTTAATTTTACTTTAAACATAATAGATGAAAAGTTTAAATCAATGAATTATCTTTTAGTTATCTTAGAAAAATAAAATGTGTATGTGTTTAATATTTATTTTTTAGTTTTTTTTATAAGATAAAAATTTAATATAGTTCATAACATTGAAAAAGCAGTAGGATTATTCTTTGAAGTCTATATTTACGAAGCATTAATATTGAAAAAAAATCAATATTTTTCTACAAAATAAAAAAGAATATATTGACGTCCAACTAAAACTCAAAAAAAAAATATATTATGTAGAAAATATCGTGCAAATTGTGCAGAAAATATTAAGTATTCATATAATTCATGGCTTACAAAATATATTTCTTAAATAAAAAATAATAGAATAGTTCCTTTTGACATTTATTATGCATAAAATATTGTGCAAATTTATCAGTTAAATTTAATTAATTACGAAATTATTCTCATGTTAAATTGAGTAAAATATAATACCATATAAAAGTTCATGAAATCTAGTCTTTATTGAATTTTGAATCAACGAAAACAAGTTTGGATGAAAAAGTTACGACATAAATAAGTAAATTAACTCTATCTTAGAGATTAATCGATTGATTATATTTGGAGGGCGATTATTCGGTTTGGCCACTGAGTAATCGACTTTCGTAGCTTATTAATCATTCATAAATGCAAAACAGCCTCTGAATGCACTATACATAATGTCAAGGTTTTAAAATACAGATTTTAATATACATGCGGTTGACCACTACATAGTGCATATATGATATACGGGTGCATATATGGTTCAGTATGTAGATTACATATGTGGATATATATTCTAAAAAATTCTTATAATATTTGAATCGATCATTTATTTTTGAAGAATTTTAATATAAAATAAAAATATAATAAAATATTAATATAATTTTAAATATTTTACATGAAAAATATAATATAATTAATTTTATAGGCTTAATATGATATAATATGATAAATATTTTAAAAAATAATTTGCATTGTTAAATATACGAATGCATACTCTTATGCATGCGGTATCGTACCGCATAAACATAAGCGGACCGCATATGCGGTCATGCGGCCGCATTTTGAAATAATGCATATAATGGTTTAGTCACCGATTCCGACTAATCTGATGATTAATGAGCCTAAAAGACCGTTTTTACAACAATAATCCAATCGTTTTACATATTAAAATTGTTTTTTAAATATGCTCGTAGGGAACGTATTAAAAGTGATTCCCTACAAATAACACTGATCTAGAAACTACTTTACATAATTGTTTTAAAAAATATACATTGGGCACAAGTTTTTTTTGGGTCAATTATCTTTCACGTAGCTGATATGATTGATTGATCGATTAGTTTGTTAATACATATTGAGCCGTGTCGAATCCACTCAGCGACAATCCTCAGTTTTTCTTGCTAGCATAGCATACGCACTTTGACTAGTATGTAAAATCGTGAAATTTCATTGGTCTTATCCATAAAGTAGGTTAAACATTTTTTGCATGTTACAAATAAATTATGTAGTCTTTATCAATTTGCATTATTATGGCCACCAAACTAAAGCATAATAAGGGACCACATTGACTGAGAAGATCAAGTAGAAAATTTTCCTCTTAGAAGACGTTACCATGTAAATTACGTGAGTTCAAAGAAAGTTAACAGTTTTTTTTTTTTTTTTTTTTTTTTTTTTTTCACAGAAGTAGGAAAACTAAAATTTCCAGGTTTATTACAGATTTTAATAGCAAGTAGAATTTCAGTTGAACAGAGCCTCCAAGATCAAGGGGCATGACCTGCATCTTTTCGAAAAAAAAAAAAAGATTTTAGTGGTGGAGGTCACATTTGAAATATTGAATCTTGTGCTGTATCTTCCCTTACTAAATGTAAGTAACATATTAATGAGATCATTTTTTGTTGTTTGCAACTGGAATTTTCAATATAGAAGTTTTGTAATTTGACTCGTAGTTATGCACATGATCTACTAGTTTAAGTAATAACTAACTAGGATGATATCTATGAGGTCATAGTTCAAGTCTTTATAGACACAAAATGAAATTTGTGAACTAATACATTCATCTTTCTTTAAAAAAATCTCTATTAATTACATTTCAAGATCTAGAACTAATCATGTGTTCGTTCTTGTAATATTCATCTAAATAACCCTTACATATCAGCTTTCCACTTTTATTAAAGTTTTCTTCATAAGAAAATTTTATATTCACTATGGTAAAGTTCTGTTCCTTGCATCTTCGACTCATAACTAGCTACGAAATTTGAATGAATATTCTTAGAAAAATCAACTCTTATATGAAATGATCCAAATCTTCCAAGAGGTAAATTTAAGTTTTATTTAAATCATTCGCTAAACTGGTTCAACCCTTTTATAAAATAAAGGGAAAATGTTATGAGAATACTATTATTAACACTGTCATCGATACAGACATTATAACATACATTAAATATTTAAATGAGTTGTACCCTACATTTCTCACTTGTCCCATAAATACTATGGCTGTATTTGCTAGATGACAAAAAGAGAGAGAGAAATAATCACTGTCAATTTATAAATACTTGACATAGACAAGCATTTATCACCTGTAATCCTTTATCCCTAAATTTCGTCTATCTATGACATATATAATAACATAAGAATTTGCAATTGGACAGTTGGGAATTGTTTCAAGGCAAATGGAAAAGGAAGAAACTGCAAGTGGTGGTATTTTTTTGGGCTGATATGGGCTGTAAGAAATACAAATAAAAATGGGCTACAAGTAGCAAAATCAATGCTTCCTGGCAGTTTCACAAAGTTAATATTTATAGGATTTCTGGACCTTTATTCTTCTCCATAACCCATATTACACAGCCGTCAAAAAATGACATAAAACATGAAGAATAAGTAGACCAAAAGTTCTCAAAATTACAGAAAAATCCAAACTTAGCAAAAAGTTACATGATAATTCTCAGGATATTAATATATCGCATTTCTGGAGCAGGACAATTTTTTCAGGAACAAGAGACCCTTTTCAAACAGTTTAAGATAAGACTTAGTTTTGTTAAAAATTCTCAAAAGAAGGTTTTTTTTTTTAAAAAAAAAAATACCTTGTTATGACTAAATTTTTATACCCCTCAAAGGCTTTTGGAGGACCCAACTAAAAATCATTCTTTCATATTGATCTTGAGTGAACCCAACTTATCGGCTTTCATTTTATAAGAGGGCCCAACAGACTTTCATTTCATAAGATGGTAGTTGGATTGTTCTGGAGTGGGGCTGTAAATGAGCCGAGTCAAGCTCGTACTCGGTTTATTAGTTTAATGATTTTACTCCTTAATTATTTTGGTTTTGAGTCAAAAGTGTAGGTTCATAATCGGCTCGTTAAGATCATGAGCAAGCCGAGCTGACTCGTTAATAACTCGTTTACTAATAATAATATTTTAAAGAAATATTTCATACTAAATTTATGTAAAAAATTAATAAGAACAAACAACAATATGCATAATAATTTCATACATATCATATTATAATTTATGTACAATAAAGTAATATGCATAATAAGAAAATTAATAGTTTAACGAGCTAAGCGAGCTTAGCAAGCAGAGCTAAGCCAAACTTGAGCTCGGCGCATTAACTTAACAAGCTAGCTCATTAATGACTTGATTCACTAACGAGAGAACAAAATTTGAGCTGATCCTGAGCGAGTCACAAACAATCTACAAAGGCACCAGTATTTTTGCCACCCCTAACTTTCATAAAGGACTAGATAATATATGCAAGCCTTATGTACCTCATTTTTCATTTTTTTTTTAGAAGTAAGCCTTATGTATCTCATGTATGTATTTTGTTTTCCCGTTTTGACACAAGACAACAATATGCAAAATTTATTTAGATGTGGTTCATTTTGTGAGGTCAATAATAGGCAGTGAGGCAGCTAATACATCAATATATACTGTTATAACAGTTTTGTGTTTGGAATAAACAGAATTGAAAAATAACCATAAAGTGATAATTACACCCAGGTAGCTTTGCAACTTCATCAGGAAAGTGGGGCGCAAGTACACGACTGAAGGAAGTGCTTTCAATGACAGGCTTGAAGCAATAAATTACAACCGTTTATTAAAAGTTAAAACGACTAAATGAAAAGGAAGAAAGATCCCAGTCAAACAAGGCATTAATTCACAGATACACTGTCATAAAACATGAACAGTAGTAGTCAACTAGTCATAAACGCTTCTTCCTCTTTTTCAGTTGTAGCTGCAACGGAAATGTAAGGAAAGAATTTAAAAGAGAACTTTCTCCGATAATTTCCTGACAATATGGCATATATGCATTATGCCTCACTTCAAGGGAAAAGAACAGAGCAAAAAAAGTAAAAAAAAAAAAAACAGTAAAAAAATTGAGTTCTATTAATTAATTTAATGATTGTTTAGTTAAACCGGAACGAGCATGACACTGCTGACCTGTACCAGCCACCAGCCACCAGCCACCATTTGCCATGAAAGCGACCTGGTACCTTACAAGACAATCAATGGAAGCTTTAACGAACCAAACGATAAATCCACTTTGTTTTATTGTTTCCAAGTTAGATATTGCAGTTAAAGAGAATATCACAGATCAGATTGGTTATTTTTGTCATATGTTAAACTCTTCTTGCGTCACAATATATTAATTTTACTTTGTTTTGGTATCTAAACATTCTGTGCTATGGTTTGCAGCACAAAGCAAATTCCTCAGAGTACTTCTCAATCAGCAACCTTTGATGAATGTGCATATACAAAGAGATTGGTGGTCATTCAGTCAAGCATATTGAAGTTTGAAATTTTGAGCATCTCGTGACAAATAAACAGTTATATTTTCTTTCGGTGAGAGGGAGCAGTTAGGCTCCAAAAAAAAAAAAATTGAGCCAAGCATACACAAAGACCAAATCAATCACGCTTTAGCACCACAATAACAAAATGTCAGCACAAGTTACAAGCCAAATTAAACCTAAACATTTCACTAATGACTTCTAAAGGGGGGGGGGGGGGCATAGAAAGAACAAAACCACAGATACACTTCTATTTAAATTCAATCTCCAAAGAAAGCCCGCTCGTCTCATTTTGGATGAGCTCCAGTTGTATGAAACTCATTGTTGATGGTCCTGTTAGATCTGTATCATCCCTTAAGCTCAACCAGTCAAAATGATGCCAGAGACACTAATAAGCAGTCATCATTGACATGTATTACCAATTATTCAGTCACATTCATTCTGAACTATAATCCCCAATTTACAATTAACTAGCTAGAGAGGAGACGAACCAATTGATTCCGTATAGTGAAAAATAATCAATAATCCGCTGCTATTAATCAATTAATGAGTATGTGGGACTAAGAATCAACCAATGGGACAAACAGAAACCCAAAAGAATGAACCACAGTGGAAAACACACTGTTACAAATGCAACACGGCCAATGATTTCATGGTACAAGACAAAGGGTCGACTTCATGTGTCATTTGTTTTCTTGATACACGGGTCCACCTCATTTCAGCCCCTGCCATGTGGCAAGCTGTGACAAAATCAAGCACCTGCCCGAAGATCGTAAACATCTCCAGCCCATATATACACTCACCATCAGCCACATAAGCTGCGCACCAGTCCATTGGTGCATCAGGGTGCCTCGAGACTTCCTTCCATTTATTGACACCACTGGATTTCTCCAGTTCAAGAATCTTTCTCACGGCCTTCTCTCTTCTGTTCACTTGACCATCTCTCTCACACCAAGAGACACACAGCATGAACAAGCGGTTTTGGCAAGATACTATTTTTGGGTTGTACTCGCGGAGTCTTGGAGCAGGCCGATTTGTCTGGATTCCAACCCAAAAGCCCAAATCAAGATCATATGCCGCAAGCTTATCAATCTCAGTATAGACATAAAATTTGCGACCACACACAGTACCAGTGCAAGGCAATCCGAAATCAGCTGGTAAACCAGCAATGTCAACCCATCTATCATTTAACGGGTCATAGATCTCACCTGAATCCAAAGGTTCCTCCCAGCAACCATGACCACCAATCACAATGAAACCAAGTTTCAACACTGACCCGGTACGAATTTTAATTTCCTTTGAGGTGCCTGACAAAATGCTGTCATCTTCATCAAATGCATCTCTAAGACTGAGCCTCAGAGATAAACAATGTGGATCTTCATATATATCAGAATCTGTTCCCAGACCTAAATGGGCCTTTGGTAGTGTTTTTGGTTCATTTTTTCCCACCAATTTACGAAAAATAGAGCAATTGGTTGTGATTTCAAATACTCCAACAATGGGCCTGGATCTTGCCACCCGCATTGAGGCGACTTTACGCCACAGACCAGTTAGTGGGCTGAAAACCAATACTGATTTGGTGGTTTTCAAAGAAAGAGGTGAATTTGGGTTAGAATTGGGAGCACTTGAGCAGCCACCTACAACATACAAATCAGATCCGACACTTACAGTGGAATACAGAAACCGCCCTTCGAGGCGATCTGTCTTAATATGATGCCATCTGTCACCAGATATGTCCAGTGCATGGATGTCTCCAGTGTGAGATTCATCTCTCATGACCCCAAGGAGAAACAACCATGGAGTTTTGTATAGACAATTCAACCTTAATTTTATGAATTGCCGGGAAATTGTTAGGTCTCTCCATTTTTTGCACACACAACGGGCTGCCATTAGAGAAGATAAAGGCAGTTGTACTAGTACTAACTCTAGTACATCATCTGGGAGTGAGAAACCAGGTTCAGGACTTAATAGGCGTTCTTGGTTGAACTGCTTACCTTTTCTAGAGTTCTTCTTATAAGAAAAGCACTCAATTGCAGCTGTTTCAACAATTAACCCTGGTTTTCCGCACACGGATTGTTCCATTGACGTTACTAACCTTGTTTTGACTGTGCTATCAAAATCATCACAAGCACAAACTCTGCAACCGTTGCTCTTTACTGGTAGACTGAGGCACTTTGATGAACCGGGTTTTGAGTTGATCAGTTTCTTTTCACGCGGGCCCCTCTTTCTAAGCTTGTTAGCTGAATTTTTGGAGATTGGGTTGGAGACGCTAAGTGATTCAAGATCACTACTCAAAGATCCATCATTTGGGTTTATTTCAATATCATTTCTGGGATTGTTGAATAGAAGGGAGGTTATGCTATTGTTACTTGATCTGGTTAAAGTACCGATGCTAAAACCATCCATCTCAAAAAACTATCAATTTTTCATAAAATTGAACTACTCTGAACCAAACTCCCATAAAAATCTTTGAGAATAGCCGACGGTAGACCAGAGCCCAAAATGACCAAAGAAAACAAAATGGAGGCAAGAAAATTTTCACCTTTTTGAAGAATTTAAAACTTCAACAAACAATTTGCTGCAAGTAACCGCATTTAGTAAGAAAAAAATGAGAAAAGGAGAGAAAAGTCCTAGCTGGATTTGGAGAGAACAAAATGGCAAAGAAAGTAGTTGGATTGCGGTGGAGGATAAAAGGCTTTTATAGCGAATAGTTAAAAGGGAAAGAAAGGAGCTTTAAGAAAAGTACAGCAACTGGGACCCCTGAATAGTGGGGCCCGGTCTGAGAGGAAAGGTTGGCTGACATAGTTGGCGCGATTTATGGGTGTAAATGAGGTAAAGATCGGGTGTTTTTAAGCATTTATTATATTGTTTTTTTTATTATTTATTTTATTCATATTTCTTTTGGAAATTCGGTGCATTGCAACTAGTGTTTTGAAGAAGCGATGGGGCGGTCCGGTCTCGGTCAAACCCCTAGGACCACGGGTGACTACGGATCACGGATCTTGGATGAGACGGGATGAGTTTGAGTAATTCAAAATTAGAAAATTTTGATCCGATTTGTGTTGGACCCCGGCAGATAAGACCTCAGGGGCTGATTTGGGTGGGTGGGCTAAGGGCCGATTTGGGTGGGCTAAGAGGGTTGAAAACGGGTCCGATTTTTCCCCCTATTTCACAAAAAAAAAAATAAACCGTCCAAAACTTCAAAAAAATCCAAAAAATTTTAAAAAAAAACTGAAAATTAAAAAAATAATAGAATTTATAAAAATTCTAATCATATTATTTATATAACATTTTTAACTAATTTAATTTTATTAATTATAATTGTTTAAAAATGAAATAAAATTTAAAAAGTTTTAAATAATTCTAAAAAAATAAAAAAATATATAAAAACCATCAAATCAAAAAAATTATCTCGTAATTTTTAAAATAATTAATTTAACTAATTTGATTTTGTATATTTAATTATTTAAAAATCGAACACTATTAAAAAATCAAAAATATATTAAAATTTATAAAAATTCTAAGTTATTGATAAAGGATTAAAATACTATATTTTGTATGTGGTTTAATTAGACTTAATTTAGTTTTATTAGGGTTTAAATTATCAACTTCAAAGTACTGTCTAGATTTTATTGATTCTTCATGTTTAGATGAAAGTCCATTGAAAATGAAAAAGAACGATGCAAATTTGAGGCAAAACAGATGACAAATGAGCAAGTTACAAGCAAAAGAGTGAAACCGGGCGTTAGAAACCATTTTTTGCGAACAAAAGAGACTTTTCGCGGACCGCAGAAATGCAAACATGGCCAACATAGCACCAGGCGATTATTTTCAGTTCCTGGGAGAACTGCTTGGATTTTTTCAGTGTTTTTGGGCTCATTTCGATCCTGGCAATGTGGAGAATACAATCATTAGGACATCATAACCGAAATAGATCTGGATATAGACGAAAAATATGAAATATTTGGATGGTTTTCGGCAGAGGCGGGGTTGAGTACGGATACAAACGGGTGAGTTTCGAGTGGGGCAGGTCTAGATAGGTCATGGGCAGGCGCGGGATGGGTATGAGGATTCTATTTTGAAAATTTTGAGACCCGGCCCTTACTAGGACCAAAATTTTAGCGGGTCGGGGTCTACCCACGGGTCTAGAGCGGGGCGGTCTGAAACGAATGATGTGCACAAGTTTATACGGATCGGATCTACCCATTTGGGTATTTTCAAATCTATAATTGCAACGATGCACCAAGCGTCAAAGCCACCAGCTCACCACCCACCCACCCACCATGGAATTTGTATCATTGGTTGCATGGCAGCGACACTGTATATTATAGAAACAGAATTGTACAATCTGCTTTGAGATTCGTTCCTTATCAATCTTTTCGGAAAGACATGTTGATTGTAAATGAGTCGGGTTTGAGTGAAGCTCAGCTTATGAAATACGAGTTGAGCCAAACCGAGTTTATGAAACACTTCAAGCTGAAAAACTTAGCTCAAACTTGGCTTGTCATTATTTGAGCTAGCTCACAAACCAATGTATGCGTGTTGACTTGGTTTGACATTTAGATTTTAGACATCTACAAACTATAAAATAAATACATCTATAAAATCGATATAAGAATTGGTATAAAATTGATATATCAACGAACTATGTTTTAATGATATTTTTGCTGCAATAATTTGGACGGACAAACTGACAAAAAACTATCGAGTCTTAATATACGAGTCGAGTCACGAGCGAGTAAGAGACGCCGTCAAGTTGATGAAAGAGAATGAGAAATGGATTATTGAGTTAGAGTTCGATGGAAAAAAAACATATAAATTATTATTATTCGATCCGAGTCGAGCCACGAGCTGAACCAACTCTAATTCAAACTCAGCTCATTTAACTATCGAACTAAATTAGCTCGAGTCAGGTTAGCTCAAACCCTATCTGATCTCTGACTGAATCATAAAGGTGAGTTTTTCTATGTAACCCTAGTTGCAGTTATGTTGCGTGGTAAAAGATTTGCTTCCCGGCCCATGAGCTCTTAATTTTTATCACCCGCCGCGTTGCACCGTGCAGCATAGTTAGTGGGTCATTTAATCCGCGTCAAGTTCCGTTCTTCATCAATTTCAAAGCGCCTCCGTAAATCTAAATCTAAATCTAAAGTTACGTGCGTATTGGCCTCATACCCCGCAGCAGACTTATCTATGAGGTCTTTTATGAACTTACATCCGTTACCATGATTATCAATAATACTCAGTGCTGGTTGACAAATACATCCTAAAATTTCATTTTCTGAAAATCACTTTGTAAATTATACCATATTGATCTTACATTTTTTTACACGATTTATAGTTTCGATAATCTCATCGTCATTTTAGCAATGCAAAAAAACTATATATATTAATGTTGTAGAAGAAATAATGCAAACAACATCGAGACTAGGGGTGTTAATTCTTGACCCAACTCGATGGGTTAACCTGATCGATCTGATCCGATTCGATCCGACACGATCCGAAAATAAATGGGTCGGGTATGGATTTAATTTTTTTGACCCGAATCGGATCGGGTCGGGTTCGGGTCAACCCGACCCGACCTGATTAATTATATTTTTTGAAATAATTTTATAATTTATTACTAATTAAAGCTTAAATATACACTAATTAAGATTAATTATAAATTAATCAATATTTTATTGCTTAAAATTATATAAAAATAATTAATAAATATTTAATTATTTTATACGGGTCGGCTCGGGTCGACCCGTGACCCGTCGGGTCGGGTATGGATCAAAATTTTTTGACCCGAATTTAATCGAATCGGATTCAGATCGGATCAAAAATAATAATAAATAATGTAATCCGACCCGAACCCGACCCGACCCGACCCATTTACACCCCTAATCGAGAGTAATATTATTGTCTACGTGATGTCGTGATTGATTGTATGCATACTAATCAAGTAATTATGATTGTGTCACGATGTTAAGAATATTATGATAAAGATGTTAACATGAATTTTCATCTTCTTTTTGTTGACCATTGATAGTTTTAGGATTATTCTGTAGTAATTAGATTGATAATTCCGAGGACAAACAAAAACTTCTGAAATTTAAAGATTAATATAAAAAAAATGATGGCATATGTATACGGGCATGAACGGAACGGGTCCACACAGGTCCATATTTGAATATTATTTGAAAATAATTTGTATCCGTAAAATGACGTGGATATGAATATGAATTTGATTTTAAACTGTAAAATAATACGAATATCCAGTCTATATGAATCCAAAATAAGAGCAAATATTGTAAGTTTTTTTAATTTATAAAACTATGTCAGTTGTCAAATATTATATTTGTATAGTATTTAAATACTTATTTTTAATATATATATATATATATATATATATTAATTTCTAAAAATATATATTTATTCTAAATACTTATTTTTGTTAAAAATATTTTATTATTCTAATTGCTTATTTTACACTATTAAATTTTATTTTTAGCGTGTGTATAAATTTAAATAGTATGAATATAAATAGTGATTGATGTGATTACACCAATGAACTTCATTGTGAATCATACTTGAATTATATTTGAGTGCGTATGCTCACATATCATGACAGCAATGTGCATGCACTCCATAATTTTTCAATAATTCAAAATAAAATTTACTAACATGTGTGATGTACTCACATCTATCACTATCTATACTCACTACTAAATTTCATACACATGTTAATTCAACAAATTCTGGTAGTGTTATTATATGTGTATTTTTATGAATAATATTTATTGCTCTTCATTTTATATTTATAGCTGAATTCATATACATTGAATATTTGTACCTATATAAAATGAATTTTATTTTAAAGTTTTGACATCCATTTATTATTTATATCTATACCAATATATATTTGTTCTATAATTAATATGGAATAAATACAAATATGATTTTAAAATTATCCATTCTGAATCTGCTACTTTTATACTCCTAACATGTATCAATTTGCATAATGTGCCATCATAGTTATGAGGAAAGCTATTACTTGACAATAATATAAGACTACAAACTGGGTAAATTTGAATATATTTTTCCAAATCAATATACAATTTTGAAAAAAAGAAGTCGGCTAGAAGTATATTTTAGTCTTACTGCTTTCTTTACATATCAAATTTATATAATATATAAAAATTACATTTAATTTATGTTTGGTTCAAATTAATTAGTGTGACCATCGAAAATTCAATTAAATTCTAAACAAGTATTGGACCTTTCAAGTGTTTAGAAACAAATTTGAGTGTCTTAACAAAATTTGAAATAGAGGATAATATATCCATAACGATTAACATTTTCTATTAATTCACTATCATTCCAAGTCAATCATTCAACCTTAATGAGTAGAAAAGGCCAAAAAATGAAATACTGATTTTTTTTCTTCCGCAAAAATAGTCTGTTCATCTGTCATCTCCCCACAGAACATGGCATACCCCAATATTCCATTCTTCACATGATGACATCTTTTGATTTTTTTTTTTTGGCCTCCCAAGTTTCCCATCTTCCTCACCTTCCAAACGCAAACTGATAAAATTGGGAATAATTTTACAAATTGTCCGCTTTTCTCGCTAAATTGGCCGCTATAATCCCAAACATCTCACTATCCCATAAATTGCCCCCGAATTTTTATATCACCGTACTCTACGGAAATGTATGTCTTTGTATGCGACAAGTGTAACCATTCATTTCTTCCTCTTCAAACAAAAATAATAAAACTGGCATGAGAAAATTTTGGTAGCTGTGCCTGTGGGGGGGGGGGGGGGGGCAAACATCTGCGGATTTTTTCGTGCGGAGATCACAAAGGGGAAATCACAACGGCTCCGAGAAATCACAACGGCGTGTGGGGAAGTCTAAACACGAATTTTGATGCGCGGGGCTTTGTTTATTCTTGTTAAATCATAACCGTTGATAAATTATCGGACCGCTCAGATCAAAAGAACCGCACTTGCGGAGCTTTTTCAGCTCCGCAGGTGATATGGTTCCGGAGGGGGGGGGGACTTTGCGGTTTAGTTTACCAGTATATCTTGTAAACATTCATGTGGGGACCAAACGAAAAAAAAAAAGATAGGAAAACAAAAAGTTTGGATTTTAATGACCATATATGGTGGGTGCGTGGGGGTATGGTGTCTGTCCTTTTCAACACAATATGAAAACATGAGAGGGTATGGTAAATTTAGAAAGAATTAGGTTAGATACGACTTGTTAGTTGATGTTCTTTATTTTATTTTATTTTTGATAAAAGTAGATAAAATACCTATTATTTTTCATTACATTTCAGAAAATCATACAAAAATAAAGTGTTTCAAACTAAAAAGTAAGTAATAAAAACAAATAAGCTAGTCTTTCCATACAATCCAAAACCAGATAACTAAATTGAAATTGAAATTAGTCCTATTGATCAATCACCTCCGTAACAGCTTGCACCATCACGTGTCCCTGATTCCTACATAGATTTGTCAATGAAAATTAAATTTCCGTCCACATAAAGAACAAATGAGAAACTTTAAGCACAAAATCATTAAAAGACAACAAAGAATGTTGCTAGAAAATTAACTTGTTCCGTTCATTCCATCGCACCCAAAGAACTACTGAATATAAAGATAAAAACAACAGTCTTTGTAATTTCGGTAATGAGCGCCCATAATCCCAAATATATCCAACTGATGTCAGAGGTACATAAAAAGAGTAAGTATTATGTAAGTTAAAACTATCCCAAAAATCATGCATACGAGAGCAAGAGATGAATAAATTACCAATTGTTTCTAAGATAAAATTACAACATGGACAAGAAACAGACTCCCCCATCCCCCATCCCCGATGGATAAAATTTGATCTTGTCAATATCTTTTCATGTAAAACAAGCCACATAAAGCATTTGATCTTAAGAGACAGTTTCAAATCCCAAAAAGATAGTAGAGTGATATTAGAAAAACCGGTATTCATAAAAAATAAATACATTGATCGAATCGTATAAATTCTCGATGATGTTAAAGACCATACAGCAGAGTCTTGACCACAAAAATTACCAGACAAAGAAAACAATATATCAATAGCTTCAAATTTCTCCTTTCTTAATAGTAAACTAGCCCCACGTGTTAATGGTATCTTAATATTACCCTTTTTCCAGATCTACGTCACTGTAATTACCCAAGGAGTTTTAGCCTTAGCAAATAAATTTGAAAATAAAATATAAAATGATACTTCCCTATACCATACATCAAACCAAAATAAAATAGAATTACTAGAACCTAGTAAGCGTTTGAGACTAATGCGCATAGTAGGAACCAAAGTGACTACTGACTTCCAAAAAAATAATAATGTCCCAATTAATTTAAAATTATACTTAGCAATCAAAACAGATTCCCATAAATGTACAGTCCCAATAGAAAACCGCCACCACCACTTTAATAACAACGCTCTATTCATAAATTTTAAATTCAGCAACCCTAAACCACCATATTATTTTGGTGTACAAATAATAGACCAATGTATCAAAGCTATATGTCGATGAGATCCCTTATCTACTCTAGCCCATAAGAAAGATCGTCAAATTTTATCAATTTTAAGTAAGCACCAAGATGAAATCTTAAATAAAGATAGATAATATAATGGCATAGAGGTTAAAACAGAATTAAGAAACACCACTCGCCCACCTAAAGATAAAAATTTACCCTTCTAAATCTGTAAATGAGTCTGTATTTTATTTACCAAATACATCCAAATTGCCCGAGAGGGAGCTTTCTAATGTAAAAAAAATCCAAATATTTGATTGGTAATGATCCCAATTTACAACCCAAAATATTAGAAAAATATTGAGCCTGGACAACAAAAATATTTAAAGGTATGAGTTCAGATTTGCCAAAATTTACTTTAAGCCTAGATATACCTTCAAATGCAATAAAAAAATATTTCAAATTTTCAACCATTGTAGCATTTGCTTTTAGAAAAATTAGTGTATCATCTGCATACTGCAAATGTAGAATTTTCCCATGAGAGGTAAAAGAAAGCCCTAAAGCCTCTAAATGACTAGCCCTAATGCCTCTTTGTATCATTTTATTTAATCTATCAGCAGTCAAAATGAATAAATAAGGAAAAAGATGATCCCCTTGTCTAAACCCCCCTCCCCTCTGTCGACATTCACAAAAATCAGTTAATTCTCCATTAACTAATATATTTACCCTACCACCCCACAACATTTTTTTCATCCAGTAACCCATAATGGATCAAAGCCCCTTTGAACAAATAAATCTAAAGGATAGGTCCAACCAACATAATAAAAAATCTTCTGAAAATCAACTTTAAATAACAATCCTTCTTCTTTATCTTTATGAACCTGGTGCAATACCTCATGAGTAGTGACCACACAATCTAGAATATACCTACCCTTTAAAAAAGTACTTTGAGAATCCCATATAATATCATTTAAAAAAACTTATAGTCTATTAGCTAAAATCTTAGAAAATATTTTATAGCTACAATTAAGGAGAGCAATGGGACTAAATTCAGTGACCAAAGATGCATTAGAAACTTTTGGAATAAGGTATAAAGTTGCTCAGTTGAGTTTAGCAATATCTAGAGTGCCTTTAAAAAAATCTCAAACATACTAAATAAATCTGATTTAATAATGTCCCAATATGTTTGATAAAAAGACATGGAAAAACCATCAGGACCATGAGACTTATCAGTCCCCATAAAAAAGACAGCTATATGAATTTTCTCCATAGTGAAAGGGGCTATTAGAAAAGAATTAGAACTGAAAGTAATATTTTCTGAATCATCCCAAACATTAGCACCTAAACATCCCCATGTAGTCCCCCCTACCAAATAACTCTTATAAAAATTAAGAATAGATTACTTAATCGCAGAGGGATCCCTAATTTCAAAACTATTAACTATAAGTCTAGAAATAATATATTTCTTAAAATTATGAGATGCAATAGTATAAAAATACTTAGTATTAGCATCTCCCTCCTTAATCCATTTATCTTTAGCCCACTGAGCCCATTTAGTAACCTCATCGCGATGTAATTCATAAAGCTCTTTCTTAGAATCTAACATATCTAATATCTCATCAGTATCTAAAGCCCTATGTTCTTGGATGTGTTCAAAATGCTCAACCTTAGAAGAAAAATGAACTTTTTTCAAATACATATCATGAGATAAATTATGACTCATCCCTTCATTTTAGAACTTAAATGTTTAATCTTAATCTTCCAGCCTACTGCCTTATTAGACCCTAAGAAACGCTGACTCCACTAAACAGCAACTAAATCAGAAAAACCCTCTTGTGAAATCTAAAATATTTCAAAACGAAAATGTAGACTTTAGGAAAAGCTACAAAAACCCGTATCTAAAACCAATGGAGAATGATCAGAAAATAAACGAGATAAATAATAATAATAATTTGTAGAATTATATTGAACCTCCCAGTCACCATTTATAAAAAAATCTATCTAAGAGAGCCATTTGAGAACTGTTACCTCCTTGAGCTCAAGAAAATTTTCTATTCAAACCCTGATAATCAAGCAAATCAAAAAAATCAATCCAATCATTAAAAGCAGACATATTTCTTAAATCAAAAGATATACACTGTTTTTCTCCTCTAAATCTGATAACATTAAAATCACCCCCAATAACCCATGTCCCGGTACATCATAAACCTATAAAGTATAATTCCATCCAAAAATCAGTCTTATGAGAAAGAAAAACAGGACCATATAAAGTAGTAAGAGCCCTTTAAAAATTATCCCATTTATTCCGAAGTAATACAGTATTACTAAAACAACCCATCCGAACAGATAAAACATCGAAAAACACATCATTCAATCCCAGCAAAAAGCGCCCCCCCCAAGAACCAATTGCTGGTACAAAATACCAGCTTTTAAATAAATTAGAAATAGAAAGAAACATACGCTTTGAAAAATTATCAATTTTAGTTTCTTGTAAACAGATTATATCAATTTATTCCTTAATCAAAAGTTCTTTCAAGTAATGTCATTTTTCAGAGGACCGACAACCCCGTAAATTCCAACTTAAAATTTTCATAAAAAAATCATAACTTGTCCCTCATCAAAATCACCTTCCACCACACAATGTTGTTTTAAAACCGAAAGCAAACCCTCCAAAAATATGAGAATTTTTTAACCTCCATAGCTTTAATATCTTGAATCATTTGTATTTTTTTATGATCTGAAGTATGAAACACCACCCCATAATCCTCAATCAAACGCACGATTTCATCATCAGTAAGAGTAGAAAAATGAGTAAAATTATACGGAGAGGACATAAGATAAGAAGACTTACCCGTAGAAGGAGCTTGCAACGTTGGCAAGGCTGCAGCCACCGGCACAGGCTCACCAAGCTCACCAGGAGATACAGCCAGAGGATTGTAAACCACATCGCCATAGAAGGGAGAGTAGGCATTATCACCAAAGGCTCTACCAGAGTAAGAGATACAACTGGCATAGATGTAGCCTCTCAAGTCCCCCATCCAGAGTCGTCAGACTTCTCAGTGTGAGAAACTAACCCATCCCAACTATCTACCAACCTGTCATCAGAAATAACCCTTAGAGAAGTCATCTATCCCCTACCAGATTTATCAGAGATATGAGTAGGACATAAAACCCCAACATTCCCTCCTTCAGCAGAAGTCTTACCAGTATTAAAAAGGCAAGAACCCTCAAGAATCGAACCATTCAAACTAGAATCACCCAAAACCTTCTCAGACCCAGAGATCTTACCAGAAACCCTAAGCCAACACCCATAACAGAAGCAGTACCAGACCCCCCACCACTAACACCACCACATAAACTAGAGCCACCAACCTCACCCATCTTGCCAGTAGCAAACCGCTTAGGACCCGGTTCAATAGGTTTCCAATATGTGAAACATTTTCCCAACCCAGTAGGAGAAGCCCGAGGCAAGATCTAATCAACCAAAAAGAAAATCTTAAAAATCTTCTTCATATTCGACCTTTTTAGATATTCAATCCATTGATCGGCCGGGACTACCTCAGAATCAGCCACCTCCAACAAAACCCGACACCATGGAATATCAGCACGATTAAGAGTTCACATATCACACTCCAACAAGGTACCAAACTCATGTATCAAGTAAGCGATAGCTTCCCGGTTTCTCAGTCCCACTGGTAAATCTGTAATATTAACCCAAACTTACATCGGATCCAAACCCTGAGGAAAAGCAGAATCTGCTTTAAAAACCCGTACTGAAACCTCACCCAATAAGACATATCCCTTACTCAACACCTGATCCTTCCATTTGGATGGACCATGAATAAAAAATCTATTATTTCCAATAAACTTAACAGCCCAATGATGACCCCCACAAGGAAATACACCTTCAAAGCTGCTAATAAATCACCCTGAGAAACCTCTTTAGCCTAAAAAATCACCTTTGTTTTAGCTAAGAGATCATTTTCCAAAAATCAAAGAATACGAGAAGCCATTGAAGGAGGACAAGAAACAAGAGGAGGACAATAAACAATAGAAGGCAAGAAAAAGGAAGATGATGTGATGGAGAAGAAGAGGAAGGAAGTAGGGTAATAGAATGACAAACAGTAGATTTATGACCTAGACGGCCGCATTTAAAATATGTTAAAGCATTCCAACAGACATATGCCATATGACCAGCATCGTCACAACGATAACATCAAATATGTTGATCCCTATACTCCCGAGAAGAGTCATGCGAGACACGAGACCACCCTTCACGAACCTTCTCCCGAGAGGCGGGAAGTTGACGCGCCCTTTCAGCAGGGAATGGGTCAGAAGCGAAAAGAATCCTAGATCGAGAATGAACTGCCCGACGAATATAATCTTGGCCCAAGTTCTTGAATCGCCGCCCAGCAAAATTCTTGACATCCCAGCTATCCTCTATTCAATCTTAGTTGATGTTCTTTATTATATTAATTGCTTTGGCTTAGTGGGACTTACACTACCTAATTAAAACAATTTATTTAGACTTTCAAGAATGAAAATTAATCGGGTTTATATGATTATTAAAGGTCCTGAGTTCGAGCGAGGGACTTGTGAATTTTCTTAATAAATCAAAGCAATTCTGAGTAAAAACCAAAAATGAAAAAAATGTTTCAACAAATAACTTCTTTGACAACGTATTATACTTTGGTCTAATAATAAATTTGTGTTTTCACATATTCGAAATCCGGATGAAAAATTGAATGACTTGCACATTCGAAATCATCTATAAACATTTAAAATTGAACGACTTACAGTTAGGGGTGTCAATTATTGACCCGATCCGATCCGAATCTGTTCCGACCCGACATGATCCGAAAATAAATGGGTCAGGTTACTCAGGTATGGGTTAGACTTTTTTAACCCGAATCGGGTCGGGTCAGGTTCGGGTCAACCCAATCCGACCCGATTAATTATATTTTTTGAAGTAATTTTATGATTTAGTACTAATTAAAGCTTAAATATACACTAATTATATATTAATTAAGATTAATTATAAATTAATTAATATTTTTTATTGCTTAAAATTATATAAAATAATTAATAAATATTTAATTATTTTACAGGGGTCGGGTCGGATATGGGTCAAGATTTTTTGACCCGAATTTAATCGGGTTAAGCCAAAAATAATAATAAAATAATGTGATCTGACCCAAACCCGACCCGACCCATTGACAGCTAGGGCCGTGCAAATGGATCGGTTTAATTAGTTTTGAACTGAACCGTTAAATTTTAGACTATTTGGTTCGGTTGAAAATTTTAGCTAATTCGGTTTTTGTTTTTTGGTTCGATTTTGATTTTTCTAAATCGGATAAACCGAATAAACCGAATAGACCAAAATTTATCAAATAATTTTATTTTACTTAATATAAATAAGAATTATATCAAAATAATCCGAATATATTTATTTTCTACAATTTTTATTTAGTTATTTCTTTTTATCTTTTAAACTATTTATTTCTTCTATCAATTTTAATAATTTTTGATATTTGTATTCCTCTTTAAATAATATAATTTTGGTTTAACCGAATAAACCAAAAAAATTTTGGTTTATTTGGTTTCGGTTTATTCGGTTGATATTTTTAGAAGTTTGGTTCGGTTCATAATTTGACAAATCGAAAAAACTTCGTATATATATAATTATTTCGATTTGATCCAAACCGACTATTTGCACACCCCGGTTGACAGCCCAACTTAAAGTACAAACCCTCATCTTTATGTAAAAAAAATATACATAATGAATCAACCTTTCATTTAATCAAAAAGTATACAGTTGCTCGGTATTCCACCATAAGAGTATCCCTACAATGTAAGCTGGCATTTTTGGGCCCATGCCTTGAGAATAAAAAAAAAAAATCTCACATGGCAAGTGCATAAATAGTCTTGACTCTTGAGATTAGTAATTTCATTTTTCTCAACTATCTAATGATTTTCAAAGCATGAAGAGCCTGAAAGCAAATTGCAACAGATGGATTCTTTTAGCAAAAATGCCTCACGAATACTCAAAAAGCAGTAACCAGAGAATTCTAAATTTGAGTTTGATCTAGGTTATATTTTTGCTTCCGGTACTCCTTGAAACTCTAAAAAATAGTTTGCTTCCTCTCAAGGGCTGGATTTGTGGGCCATTAATCCAAGACTCGTAAAAGCTTATATTCGTACATTTAGGACCCGTTCAGTGTGTATCCCATTTACATGGGATGGGATCATATGAGTATGGGATCCCATTAGTTAATATTATAGGATCCCACATTGGTGGGAAGACCGATGGGAAAAAACAAATTAAATATGGCCCAATTAAAATTTTCCCACAAATTTACTTAGAGATGGGAAATAAAACTCAATCTCATTTTTACAAAAAAAGTCCGCCGAACAGGCATTTGAAATATTATCCTGTTGAGTAAAAAATCTCATTCATTCCTACATTTTTCAGTCCATTCCAACAGGACCTTATAAGCTTCTCAGTATTGTTTCACAAACCAGATGAGAAAAAGGTAAGCATCTTTCAACGTAGATTATTTATAAATTGCTAGGCAAATTTTTTGAATCCAGAAAACCAGAATCTGACAGCTCCTCTGCACAATCATTATTTTTCGACATGTTTTCTCCTCTCTAAGTCTTAACTTGTCTTACGGTTTTTTTTCTTTTACCAGTATAATTGCTTAACAAACAAAATAGATATCTGAAAAGGTAAAAAGAAAAACATTTTTGTAGAAAATTATTTAAAAGTTGCAATATTCATGCCAAAATTTCTGGATACAGAGAACGAATGCTCCTCTGTATTGGCTACGGCCAATAACAATCTACTTTCCAAAATACCAAAAATCTCCTTAAATTTCACTTGCCTTTCCTTTTTTTTCATCAGCACAATTAACTACACTATTTAAGAATGAATATAATGATAGATGAAAAATGATAACTAATTCAGTTTCCTTCTACCCAACTAGGATAAGACCCACATGAAGACAGTAGACCATGCGGTAAGTGCAATTGCTGCAACTAAATAAGTCCAAAGGAAAATCACTGAGCTCTCTTCATGACCAACATCAAAAAGTTGCGCCATTGTAGCTGCATTTAATATTTTGATAAGTTAAGTTTATAAATTTTCTGTCGAAGATAATCAAATTAAATAAATTATCAAGTAAGAAACTTTTGTCCTTTTGCATGCTTATAGCATCTTTGTTGAATCATATACCAGCATCAGAAGTAACAGACTAAACTAGGTGCCTAATGGAATTCTGTTCCCATAATTGCACTGGTATAACTAGTAGTCAGTTACTACTTAAAGATGGTACTCAATTCATATGTTTCTCTACCAGTAAACCACCAGAAGAAGTTAATAACTATTAGTGAGAAATCAGTACCTATATTCATAGCTGGAGGTACGGCAAACTGTATCATGAGAACATATCGGTACATTGGATCACTAGGCAAGAATCCAAATTCATACGCTACCTTTACCACCCCGATACCAATTATGGGAAGAGCTAGGAATCGAATGAAAATAATAGCTACTATAGCTAGGCGCCTGAGTACAGACTTGTGGAATCCTTGTGTTAGGTTTCCACCAAGGATTAGAGTAATGACAGGAATGGTCCCGTTTCTGCAATGCAAAATTAAATTCTTAGATATTATCAAAGTAACATTTAAAGATTACGGTAATATCAATTCATATTAAATTATTTACCCTAAGAGTTGGAGGGTCTCCTGGATGACATGAAGAGGGGCGTTTTCGCCAATAATAAAAGACTTTAGCCATGGAATTGCACCCACAACAAAACCAAAAATCTGAGTGGAATGTGCACATTGCATCAGTTGAAACCGCTTTGAACATTTCCTTAATTTTACTAATATAGTGTAAACTGTAAAGCAAAAGGGATATATTTCTAAAGAACGTACCGCAGAAATAGTAGGTGGTTCTAGCAGCTCCTCAATAATTTGCATAAATACTTCTTTGATACTTCCAAATATTCCCTTCTTCTCTTCTTCAGCATTCCTATTCTCATCAGACAATAGAGGGACATTCTGTAATATACATGAATTTTTTTATTAATGACACTTAATATTAAAACAAAATCATTTCTACATGTAATGTAATCAGTAACTAAGCCAAATCGGGTCCAGTGGAGTCTGATGAGTTTTCACAAATACCTTCAAATTCTACAAATGACTGAAAATGTTTTCAGAAAATACTCTTAGATAATGCCACTGACTGAAAATATTTTGTCACCTACTGCTTTTGATATAGATTGCTCTGTTTTCGGTTTATATTTCTGTTGGAAAACATTTACAAGTTCAACTAATACATACGATTTGAGTTTGTTCCCTCCCATCTACTGCCTCAGATGATTCAGGGAGCACTGCTTCAGGATCTGTGACACCAGTCATCGTCTCCTTGGCTTCATCTCCAGTAATGCCCAACTGGTGGGTCTTCTGGTATATCTTTCCAGCTTTCTTCATGATACTGTAGGTATGAGTCCATATGAAGAAACCGCCAAGCTGTATGTCAAAAATAGTATTTCAGAACTTCATTTCTAAATATGCTGGTAAAACTTCTCAAATTAAAGAATAAAATGGTAAGTGGTGGTGAAAAAAATAATCAGGAGTTACAAAAGAAAAAAAATTACCGCCATTGAGAAGGATGAATAGGACAGGCCACGGGATTTACAAATGCTCTCAGGTTTCCTGAAAGGATTCCCCTCTTGTTCGCAAACGGCCGGGACAATGACCAAAAGTAAATTTCCAAAATTCCCTGAGTTTCCATGGAAAATAAATTACTCAGTACAATTCCCAAAAAATTAGAAATAAATGCATTAATTATAGGATTTTGAAGAACATGACCAATTTCCAAATGCATAAAGAAATGCTCTCAGATTTACAAATGTATAAACTATGTTTGACATGATGATATATTTCACAATTAAAAAAAAAGAGTATATGCTTTCCTTCAATAGAAATTCAATGCTGACCCCCACAGAACCCCAAACTGGCATGTGTACTGTTGTGTAAGGACTGGTACAAGTTGTGTTGGTTTTAATGTCAGTATTTTTTTTGGTAAATATTAAAAATCGCTTTTATCGTCTGTTTATAGATCCAACAGACAAGAAAAACAAACTGATCATGTAAAATGAAAAAAAAAGAAACTGGAGATTAAATTAAGAAACTCCAATGAGGATTAATTGGACAAATAGTCTGAGACTAGGCATTCTGCCATCCATTAAGGAAGTACTCTTCTTCTTTGTTTTTTTCTTCTTCTTTTTTCCTTATTATTATTATTATTGTTATTATTATTATTATTATTTTGCATGATCGGTTTGCTTTTATTAGTTTTTTGGATCTATAAACACTTAATGTTTCATAATGAAACAGGTGACATGTGCGACTTTCTGGAGAAAAAAATAAAATAACAGCCATAGTAGAATTTCATAAATTCACACAAACCTGCTGAGCAAAATGCGGTCATCACTGGTTGAAGGTACAGGGGCAATCTCAAAACCTTTGCAGCTGACCAACCAAGAATACCACCAGCTGTATAAACAATACCGATATTTACCGGCATGAACCACCTACATAAAAAAATGCAAAAGTATAGACCTAATGACTAATATGCTACAATAAAAATGTTTAAATTTTATCAGATAGAGTGGCAACTAGTATCAGTACTAACCAAGAGATGACATCTTCAAGTGTGACAGTTGTAGCAAGGCTCACAAACATCAGAGCTGGTGTGAATACATGAAAAACCACCTGTGCAAACACACTTACCGGAGATTAGAGATTCTAATTGGAAATGTTGTAAACTTAGAGATTAAAAAACAACTCAACTAACCTTGTTCATGTCTTTTCTCGCACAGGCTGTCAGAATATTGCTATAGCCAGAAGCTAAATATGCACCAATTACGCCTATCAAAAGGACTTGTATAATTGGCATTGAAGCCACCAAGAACAAGGACAGGATATCCATTTCGTCTTTCTTTGAGTTCCTTCTTTTCCAAACTTGATCACAATTAGAGCGAAGGCTTGTTTCCTCTTCAAGACTCTCTTCAAGAAGCTTGAAAAGTGCCCGAATGTTCTAGAAAATGCTCAAGAAATCCTACAATGGGAACGAAGAACACAGACAAGAACTTAAAATTCACATGCCTAATTTCCAATATTTAACACCAGAGCTCCCAAACATGCATTCCTCCAAATAGTTAAACGACGCAAGAATGACAAGATAGAGGAAAAGAAAAAAAAAAAACGATCAGCTCGCTTTCTATTCTTACTGGAAGAGAATTTCAAATTTGCATACTTTTCTAAAAGAACTCATGAAGAATTAGATAGCATAGAACCGTACAGAAATTGATTTGGGAGAGAAATGTTCAATTGACACGAGGTGCGAGAACCGTTACGCACTCGCGCTGTGTGTGCACGAATGAGCGAGAGAGGGGAGGGAGAAAGATATAGTTACAACTCATTACAAACAATCACGCGGCATCCTTTTCTAAATTATAAGGCAGCTCTTCTAACGGGAGGTATGACCTTCCCCGAATAGCAGCCTTATTGGCACGATAATTACATCTCCTCCTTTTCCTCCAAACTGGAGGCGCCCAGGAGCCCTGAAGCCAATATATCCAATTCGATTTATTTGGAAAGGATTGAATATCGGCAACTCCGCTGGAGCTGGAACTGGAAGCGTGGTGTTCTTATCTGGTAGAAGCGAAATTCTGGCACAGAGCAGAAGCTGAGTCAGCAAAAGGTTCACTGATTGGTAATTGGAGGGATTTTCGAATCTTATGCTCACATCTAAAATAAAATGGTGTAGCGAGTACTAAAAAAAAAAAAAGAGAAGGATCTAATTACCATTAATTTAATTTGGTGCGACATCCGTGTTATTATAATTAAATATCAAATAACTATTATTTAAATTCTTAAATAACAAAACTAATTGAAGAAATATTTTATAAATATCATCTTATATATGTATACAAAAAATTATATCATTTTGATATTATTTATATAAGCATCAAGCGTTAATAAAATCAACGGACCAAATTTTATAATTTAGACACGTTACTTGATGGTTATTTAAATGAAGTTAAAATTTTATGATTTTTCATATACATACAATTGAAATGATATAAAATACATCTAACGGTTCATATTTTTAAATTTATACATAAATAAATAAATAAACATCATGAACACCAAAAAATAATAATTAGATCCTTTCTCCTAAAAATATTGGGGACCTCATGCCTGCCGACTGCCCGATATAATTAACATATTGTCCCACCGTTACCTCACTCACTATAAACATTCGAACCGTTTGAAGACCACAAATGTGCAATGGAACGATCCCATCTGGACAAAATCACTTCACCTTTTGGAGTCCCCAATTAAAATGACTCTATTCCACAATGGTGAATTTTGATGTTAATTTTCGATTTTTTTTTTGTCATTTCTATTTTTTAAATACTTAACAATAATATTTTTGTTTTTGAAACTTTGTAACAATATCATCTTTATTTTCTGAACACATGTGTTCACAAATTATATGTGAACATCTGCATTCAAAAAGATAAAATAGATGTTTGTGAACGCATAAATTCATGAATGTTGGTGGCTATATATATAGAGAGAGTAAAAATATCGTGAGTTTAAGTTTACGGAGGTCTTTCGTAAGCTTAATTCAAAAAGTATATCAAATTATCTTTAAATTTTAATTTATCATTTTCATTAAATTTTTTATATGAAAATCTTGTGAGATATAAAAATTTGAAGTGTTTTGAGATTTTTAAGCCACCATTTTTAATTTTTAAAAATGATATTCAAACATTAAATATTTTATTATTATTTTTAGAGTTAATTTTTAAAAATTAAAAATCAAGACTTAAAAAGCTCAAAACACTTCAAATTTTTACATCACAAGATTTTAATATAAAGAATTTAATGAGAATAATAAATTAAAATTTGAATATAATTTGATATATATTTTTTATATTAAGTTTACAGAAAACCTCTAAAATTTAAGTTCATGGTATCTTTACTTATATATATATTTATTTGGTTTTGTTGTTTGTTTAGAATTTAAAACTTCAAAAAAAAATGAGCGCATGCGTTTATGGACGCTGGCGTTCAGCCCATACAAATTAAAGCCTGGCCGCATGTTTTCATCAAAGGAGGTCAGAAGTGTTAAAAGTTTGAAAGCAGAGGCAAACTCGGAAAACAAATGAAATATCGGGATAGGCAAAACAAAAAGCTCCTAATTTTCCTCATAAAAATAATGAAAGTTTGATGCCTACTTGTTCACTTCGTTCTGATTGGGTTGCCTCCAAGAGCGACCCGGTCCAAAATGTATCTGATTTGATTTCAGCTGCTAGCTCCTTCCTTCCAAGATGTCCAGGTTACTTATTGACATGATGCACTGCCTTATGTCATGTATTGTCTACTAAATTAGTCAAATTTAAAAGATATGGAACATTTAATTTGAAGAACTTTGTTCTACAAAATACTCCTATAACCACTGAATATCATATTATTTGCCAAATTTACATGTTGGTGCCTACTGCCTAGTGTATTCCCCCAAAAAAAAAAAAAAAAAAAAAGAGGGGGTGAGGGTTGGCGATGAAGCATGAGCATCTCATTACTTATATGACAATGATCGTCCTTTTTAAATTTTTAATTTAATTAAATTGAAAAACATAATAATTTTTCGTTGCCTTCTCTATGTATAGTGTCTTGACAAACGTGCGTATCATGCGTGTCACGTGTTCACATGTTTGAACATGCGTGTTTTAACGTGTCAAAAACTTGAAAATCCGAACACGCACGTCTAAGACACATGACACGTCTAGCATGCCGTGTTAGACGTGTTCGTGTTTATACATGTTTGGCACGTGTCAATATTTGTAGCACGTATAAATATCATCAAATTAAATTAATTTTGATACCGAATTAATATCGACATATCGCATTTAAAATATGATTTTAAATTTAAATATCATATTTAATATTTAATTTAGGTTGTGGTCAACCAGGTCAAAATTTTTTTTGACAGTGACATCAAATCCTTTAGACACATCTTTACGTATTCTGGTCTGCTCCCTTTTATTAAAAACCCTTGAATTTGTATAAGATATTACAAGGATTGCCACTCAAAATTGCTTCTTTTCTTCAATTGTGTCGTGCGGTGTCCCGTCAGCTGAACCATCCATGTGTCTGAGGTCCACTCGTGGCAGTTTTGGTTATATCGATAAAAATTGAGGATGTTAATAGACGTGTCAGATGTGCTGCATGTGTTACACATGTACACGTGTTAGACGTGTGTGTTCACGTGTTAGACGTGCATGTTTAGCCGTGTCGAAATTATTTATATATTGATCACACACGTTTAACAACACGGCACGTGTAACACGTGAACACATCACGTACAGACACATTTAGACACAAACATGTATTTGTGTCCGTATTTACACGTGTGTACACATATCTGATATGAAACATTTATCATTACCTAGCTACGTAAGTTTCAAATTTTACACGGAAATGTCATTTTTGTCTTTTTCCTTTAGACGTAAGGGTTTTTCTTAAATTATTTTAGTATCAATTTTTTTTTCAAATTATTCTTACGAAATTTGAATATAATTATCTACATAATGAGACAAAACAGCATCATCATCTATATTGGAATTACGTGTGATTGTTTTTCCTTATAATGTTACTAATGTATTTTTTTGTTTTAATATGTTTACTGGTTTTTAATTTAAAATAATATCGTTATTTCAACTTCAAGTAAGTGTCGGCATATATGTATATATTAAAACGATGGAATCGGATAATTAAGACACTAGTTGTTACATAATCGGGAGGGTAGAGGGTCCTTTATGAATTAAAAAAAATAAAAATTTAATTGTCACGGATAAAAAAATGTTCAAGAGAATTTGACATCATTGATTACAACAAAATAAATTATGTGACTCAGTAAAATATTCATCTTATTTTTTTTGTAGAATAAATTTGATATTCGCACTACACTTCGTATTTTTTTTACGTAGATAGGTACTCGTATGTTATGTGATTATAGATTTTTACTAACAATTAAAATCACAAAGTTGCAATTAATTTTTTTTGTATAATTTATTAAAAATATTGTATTCGCATAAAAATGACAATTAATTTTCGAGTTTGTTCGATAAGGTCGAAAGGCCAAATGAATTCAAAATTTTACAATGTTATGTCATACGCATTAATTTTCTCCAACGTGGTAATTGTAAATTCAAACTATTAATTAATCACATCTTGCACGTGTTTGTGTAATTGTGTGCTTGATCAACATCTTGGAATTAGTAAACTAACAACCACAAATTTTCTGTAATTTCTAACTTCTTAATTTAATTTAATGAATTTTGATTAGCGAGCGCTTTATCACTTGCTAAACGAAAGAAACATTCTCTACTAATCCTTGCTTTATCAAATACAAATATTCAATATGAATTACTGAATGTTCTTTTCTTATTAAATAGCATGTTGGGGAATTGGTTATTTTTCGTTTCATGATTAAGCAAAACGAAGAAAAAATTGACCGCACATATTAGACTTTTATGTTGTAACTTATGGTCATGGAACGCTCACAAAATGCTGGAACAAGAAACAGGGAATTAATGATGACAATGCCCCGCTCATGTATGCCAACTCAGCGCTGTGAACTCCTCCAGTTTTATCAAAACATGCAGTGTTCGTTATTTTTCAGAAATGAGATTGAACCGAAGAGCATTTAGTTTGACGCAGTTGCGTGGCGAACTTTTGCTTTTGTAGGTTGACTTGTTTCGGCCACAAGTATGATACAGCTCAACTTTTCTTCGTCCAACATTTTTAATTGGATTTTATAGTCTGAATCAATAGAGATTGTAATGATTGGGCAGTTTGAGGTGGTGATTTCATTTTGTCTTTTTCTTTTAGGTCCGACCAATCTCCCTATCTAAATTCACTTATATAAATTTTAATTTTTAGTAAAAAAAATACGTCTATGAGTCAAATATTTATATAAATAAATTATATATTTAGATACAAGATAAAAATATTTAAATATGAGACTTAAATATTTAGATATAAAATTCAGATGTTTATATAAGTGAATTAAATATTTATATAAATGAATCAAATATTTGTATAAGAGAGTCAGATATTTATATAAGTGAATTATGTATTTATATAAATTATTAATAAAAAAATAAGGAAGATAAAATATCAGAAAATAAAATCACGTGAGAGAAAAAAGTCAATGACGATAACAAAAGAGATCAGAAGAGAGATACAGAAAAAAAACATTAAAAAATTTAACAGCATGTGAAAGAAGAGAGAAGAAAAACCTCAGTAAATAAAAGAAAACTTAGGTTTTTATATATGTGTATTTAGATAAATAAGTCATATATTTAGATAGAAAAATGATAAATATAACATGAGATGTACAAAAAAAAAATGTATGTGATTTAGATGAGAGAAAAAAGTCTTACAAAAGATTTAAATATTTATATATATGCATTAGATATTTAGAAAAATAAATCAGACATTTACATAAAAAATAATAATTATATAGTATGCATAGGAGATTTCATCGAATGAAGGCCTTTTATTTTCTTTTTCCTTGAAGAACCATTTTTGTGAGAACTGAGAAACGATTGAGAGATGGAGGCCTTTTATTTATTTTTTTACTTGAAGAAACATTTTTTCTGAGATAAACGTTTGTGTAGTTCCCATGTCAGCTGTGACCGGCTCTAATTTCATCCCTATTAAAAAATAATTTGAAAAATAATACTAAATTAATTTTGTCGCAACTCGCTGCTCGTCCTCGCACAATTACTTTGACGACCATGCGTTTGCCTCAGAAAGAATATTTTTTACCGCTATAACGTCATTTTCTTATCAACAAGTGCCGTAGCATTAATTAAATTATATAGGAACAAGTGGTCGTAAAATCGATATTTGTTACCTCTTAAGCTGATATCTCATATTTTCCACGTTCCTAGGGTGCGGAATACAGCAAATATATAAGGTATATTTACATTTAATTTAAACAATATTTTTTTCTTAAAAAAGTCATCATTTGATCTTTACATTAAAAGAAAAGTTAGTCCTCAGATTTTTAATTATATCAAGTTAATCCTTGAATTAAAAAAAAACAAGTCGCTCCTTGAACTATTTCAGAAAAATCAAATTAGTTCTTCAATTTTAAAGTACACCAAATAAATCCTTTAACTTTTAATATAGAAACTAATTTGATCCCTCAACTTAAAAAAAAATTCTAAATTGATCTTTGAACTTTTTAAATTAATATTTTATATTTCAAAGTTTAAAAAATAAAAATAAAAAAAATATATCGAGTCACAGGTTGATCAATATCAATATTTTTCGGATCTCGGGTCAATATGGGTTGGATGGGTACAGAATGGAACTCGAACGATGACTGGCCGGCAATTTTTTAATAGAATATATTTATTTCTATTTATTTAAATTTAGAAAATAAAAATAATATTAAAATAAAAACTTTAAGGATCAGTTGTGGTTTATTTAAAAGTTTAGGCACCAAATTGTTCTTATATTTAAATTGTAAGGATTTATTTTATGTATTGTAAAGTTTAAAGATCAATTTAATTTTTCTAAAGTAATTCAAGAACTGACTTGATTTTTTTTAAAAAATTCAAGAACCAATTTAATACAATTAAAAGTCTAAAGACTAACTTAGTTTTTTTTAATAAAAATTTAAGGATCAAATGGTGAATTTTTCCAAAATTTTCAAACGAATCCATGTTAACTTCGCTATTTATTTCATTTTAAATATTTTTTACAGAATTCAAACCTGCATATATTCGTTTCATCATCTTTTTATCAAACATGCAGGTCTTTTAAATGATAAATTGGCAATAGTCCCACATAAATGATACATGTAAACTAGAATTATTCTTGTTGATTAAGGTAGATAATTGAACGTAGAAATTAATTTGATTTATAAAGTCACCAAGCAAATTATAAAGTAATCAATGTGAAAAATAAAAACAGACAAGTACAAAGCAGTCTAGGTGGGAAGGAAAAAAGAAAATAAATAAGAAAATATGTTGATCGGTTTATGATATTGAGGTAACATTTTTTTATATTCTTGCCCCAAAACATGAATAAGAGAAAAATAAAACACTCACTTCTTTTTCAGTCGGCGAGGTACTTGCAAGGGAAATTAATATAGTGATCAGTTGTACTTAGGATGTATACTAGAAGCAATCAAAACATTTTGAATAATAAAAAATCATTTCAAGTACAAAAGATGAATAATAAATCAAAGTTAAAAATTTGAATAACGAAAGCCCAAAGAAATTATATATGATATATTTCAATGACATTATTTATATATATTTTTGACTTGAAATGTAAAACACACACATATATATATATATTATGATAATGCATGATAACTCTAAATATTTCTGATTTGTTAATTATTTAAAAATAATAATTAATGAGATGGGTTAGTGTAAATTAAATAATGATCTTGTTTTACAAATTATGTGATGGATATTATCAACTTAATTACACAAACAAGATTCATAATAAAATACTATGAGGATTGTGTTTATGATATTAGTACTTTATTAGATTGTTTACTCTTAGATATAAGATGAATGTTTTTTTATATAAATAATTTATATTTGTAAATATTATCTAACATTATCTGTAACTGTCAACCATATAAATTCTTTCTCAGTGCACGTCTTTGGTATGAAGAAGAGATAAGAATTAAAAATACCAATGTCTCTCTTATCTGTTGACTTAAGTGATGATATTCTAATTGAGCGTCCTAGATAAAAAAATGAATTGAAAAGAATGAAATGTTCATATCTAACATCATTGAGCGCCCCTAGAACTTTTATGGTACATTCAATTTTTACAGTATATATTTTGAGAAATATTATTCAATAAAAAAGTAAAATATAGATATGTTCCTCATTTGTCATTAATTCCTTGAAACTTCATCATTGATATTATAAAATTGTATGATTGAAGACAAATTCTTTTTTAAATTGACTAAATTTATATTTATTATGTCTCTAAGTAATTCAGAATATATATGATTTTGATTTTTTTTAATTTGAGCAGTATTTTTTTCCAGAAAGATTTACCATAAGAATTGAATCTACAATAAAAGATGTATGTAAACTAAAATTACTCTTGTTAATTAAACTATATATTTGAACAAAGAAATTAATTTGAGTTATAAAATCGCCAAAAAATATAAAACAATCAATGTGAAAAATAAAAATGGATAAATTACAAGCAGTCTAGGTGGGAACTGGGAAGGGGGAAAAGGAAATCTGTTGATTGGTTTAAGATATCGATGGAACAAAAAAATTGTTTTATAGTACATTCCCCCTAAACATGAATAAGAGAGAAAAAAAACACTCATCTTTTTTTACTTGGCGATGTACTTGCAAGGGAAATTATAATATATGTTCAGTTGTAGGATTATTGAGAGCGTCCAGTTTCCAGTAGCTGCCGCTCGTTTCGTATGTCCTTCCACACATTTACTGGCGAGTCGTTCGTGTGATATATTTGATTAGGCCCAAGTTAGGGGCGTTAATTATTGACTCAACCGACGGGTTGATTTAATATAATCTGAAAATAAATAGGTCTGTTATGAGTTTGATTTTTTTGATTCGAATTGGGTCGGGTCGGATTTAGATCAATCCGATCCGATCCAATTAATTATGTTTTTTTTTTTAAGTAATTTTATGATTTAATACTAATTAAGATTAATTATAAATTAATTAATATTTTATTGATAAAATTATATAAAAATAATTAATAAATATTTAATTATTTTATATGGGTCGGATCAGGTCGACCCGTGACCCGTCAGATCGGATATGGATAAAAAATTTTAATCAGAATTTAATCGAATCGGATTCAGATCGGATGAAAAATAATAATAAAATAATATGATCCGATCCGAACCCGACCCATCCCGACCCATTGACACCCCTAGCCAAAGCGCTTAGACTGATTTTGACATACCGAATTAAAGTTTACATGGTACAGGTCCATCGGATATGGGCCCAAATTATATTTGATTAGGCCGAACTGCCGAAGCACATAGACTGACTTTGATAAACCAAATTTTTACATGGCACGAGTCCATCAGATATGGACCTAGGCTGTTAATGGATAAGATAGAATACGGATGGAAGATATTTTTTATATTTATATTCATTAAAAAAAATTACACATACTCTATCTAACCCATTAAATTTTTTTTTATCCATACTCTACCCTTACCCATTAAAAATTTCAGGTAATGAACAGATAATGGTAGATAACGGGTAAAAATAAAATTAATTCAATGAAAAAAAGTATGATGTAGATAAATAAATAGCATTAAATAAATATACTAATAAATTGTAATAATAATTAATATTTTAGATATAATAAAAATCATATAATTTTTTTATGTCAATTTTCATAAAAAATATATACTAATTACTATATATAAATTGAGTTTGGCTATGGTGCTAAGCATAGTACGGATGACCCGTGTGCTACGGATCGTTTTTCTGTCTTTAAAGTTCAAATAGTCGATCCGACCTGTCAAAATATTTTTCATATGAAAATCTAGTTGGGGACCAAATTTTATATTTTTTAGAATTTTTTTTACTATTTTTTAAGATAACTAGAAAATAACTTGATTTAATTATTATGAGCCATTCAAAAGGAGTCATTTTCTAGCTATCTTAAAAAACAGTAAAAAATCCTAAAAAATATAAAATTTGATTTTCAACTATATTTTCATATGAAAAATATTTTGACCAGTCGGATCGACCATTTAAACTTTGAAAATGAAGAAATGGTCCATAGCACACGAGTCATCGTGCTACGCGTAGCACCACCATAGCCAAACTCATATATATTTATATAATTTAACTATATATATTTATTAAAAATATAAAATAATTATACTTATATATATATATATATATATATATATATAAATTTACCCAATAGATAACGGATAAAGAAAATCTCTTACCCATATTCCTATCCGATAAGTTAACGAAATTATTTTCTTACCCATACCCATACCTGATGATCTAACAAAAATAAAATTTTATCCATATCCATCTTATCAGATATGGTACGGATCGAATAAACGACCAAAAGAGTAACATCGACAGCCCTAAATTGGGCTCGAATAAGACTGGACGTCTAGACCCTGAGGCGATAATACAGATTATAGACGTACAATAGTCAAAAGATTCAAATCGTATCAGTATTTATGAATATTATAATTGAATAGTGTTTGAGTATGGATACATATCAAATATTAAATGGATATCAAAAACATATCAGATATTAAATGATATCATAAACAAATCAGATATAAAATAAATATTAAAAAATACTATACATATCGTTAAAATAATTACATAATATTTTTTGGTAGAGTTATTGATTATAAAAGTTAAATATTAGTTATAATTATATAATATTCACTGATTATCATTAAACTATATTACTATAAATTTAAGGGGAGGGATCCTTGATAATGGGTTATTTTAATAATTTTGATAATGAATTTTAAAATAAATATTAAAAATATTATATATATGTTTTTTACTTGATAGCGTTTCAAATTTCATAATTTTAATATCATTATATAGTTCATCAAAGACCATCAAAATTTTATAAAATTTACAATGATTTTAATTTAATATATTTTGATGAACTACCACAAAATTATAAGAAATTTAAATTAGTATCAATTTATAAGAAATAAACATATATAAAAAAAATATTTTTAAGACTTTTATTGTATTTCTTTTAAAGTCCATTGTCAACATTATCAAAAATAACCCATTGTCAACTTTGCTTAAAAAAATATTATACTTTATAAATTATATTTTATTAAATAATAAATTAATTTTATTTATAAAATTTAAGAGTTTTTAATTAATTTGGATATAAAGTATACCTAAATAAAATATGTTATTTCTTTATAATAAAAATATATAAATATTTTTAAAAGTAAATGAGTTCTCGCGCGCGATCATCATAAAAAAGAGAAGCGCGTAATACTAACAAGTTGGTTGGAAAGTTGGATTTAGTCGTCGCCGGCTAGGGCTATTAATGGGTAGGGTAGGTTACGGATGGAGATATTTTCATACTCATACCCATTAAAAATGTTTTTATCCATACCCTACTCATACCCATTAAATTTTTCTTTACCCATACCCTATCCTTACCCATTAAAAATTTCAGATAACGAACAAATAACGGTACATAATGGATAAAAATAAAAATAATTCAATGACAAAAATTATATGATGTAGACAAATAAATATACTAATAAAGTACAATAATAATTAATATTTTAGATATAACAAAAATCATATAATTTATATAATTTACCCAATGGATAATGGGTAACAAAAACCCTTACTCATATCCATATCCGATAAGTTAATGAAATTTTTTTCTTACCCATATCCATCTTATCGGGTACGATACGGATCGAGTAAATGGCCAAAATGGTGCACTATTTGATCACGTAATGCTTAATTGATGTAGGTATTTAGATTTTTTTATTTAGGTATTTAGAGATGTGTTCGGGTATTTAAGTGTAATATCTAGGTATTTAGAGATGTGTTCTAGGTATTTAGATATTTATTTTGGATATTTAGATATGTGTTTTGAGTATTTAAATATAATATTTAAGTATTTAGATTTCTTATTTAAGTATTTAGATATGTGTTATGGATATTTAAATGTGTGTTCTAGGTATTTAAGTATAATATTTAGGTATTTAGATTTCTTATTTAGATATTTAGAGATGTGTTTTGGGTATTTACATATTTGTTCTGGGTATTTAAATATGTGTTTTGAGTATTTAAGTATAATATCTAGGTATTTAGATTTTTTATTTAGGTATTTAGATATGTGTTTCGAATATTTAAATATTATTTATATGTGATTATCTGGAATATGTGATTTCTTTCAATTATTTATTGAATAACACGGAAAATAAAATTAAACTTCACAAAATAATATTTTCTCATAAAGTATCAAGTACACTTTAAATATATCATTTATGTAATTTTATCAGCATAATAATATATTCAATATCACAACATTCTAATTATATGTTTAACATGAAAGTTATAATATCTGAAACACATTTCAACATCATAAGTTCTAACGAGGAGAGAATTAAAACAAAACACCATATGTCAGATCTAATTGAGGGAAAAAAATACTATATTAAAGAAGTTATATATATGAGATGTCGAGCTCAATTGACATGTGTTTAATTATATAAATGAGCGCTAATAGCGAGAGGATTATCTGAGAGATGGAGGGTCCCAAAATAAAAGATTTTCTCAAATGAATATTAGGATGATGTCATTGTTAATTAGTTGAACTTTATTACCGATTGAACTTTTAAATAGCACGTTATAATGGCACTGTAGCAAAATATTTTCGTCATATTTATCATCAAAATATTTTCTCTTGTTACCATATTCGGCTCTCGCTCACTTGTCACCATATTCAGGTTCCAATATGGCGCGCCACTAAGGCGGTGACGACCCGACCCTTGTTCTCTTATCACCATATCCGGGTTTCAATATGACGCGTCGCTAAGAGGGTGACGCTCCAACGAAAATTGACTGGGTTTTATTTCCATAAAGATTGATTGTTTGTTAATATTAGTGATCATGAAATTGATATGTTACTTCTACAATTTTGCCTATGTTCAACAGGTCACTTTGTCATCAACATCTCGTTGCTCGCATCAAAGAATATTTGTGTTGAAACAAAGCTCAGTTGAGGGTTCCAGTAGCTTGAACAAGTCTGATTCATATTCGAATTCGGACTCCAATGTGATTGATTCGTCACACATTTAGGTCTTGCATTAAACATATCACAATTTTATTTGGATTTCAATTGAAGTCGATTGGATTTAAATTTTGATTGTAAGCATGAGTTTGAATTTTGGTAGACTGAAACTTTTCACTTAGTGCTGAATTTTCACTACAGCGATCAGTAATTGTTCATTAGTACGACCGGATTTGGAAGCAAAAACCATATAAGATGACGCCATTCAATCGGATATAGCGATCATTGTTGCGACCGGATGATGTCATTATACCAGTAGCACTTGAGTTATCTGCTGTCGGTGATGATGTCATCATCGGTTGCAGACCATTATCTACTATGGGCTTTGTGCGATCGGGGTTAGCGTGACCGGTGTTAGTGCGACCAAGCTGGGTCGCTCAAACCTATTTGCAACCGACGTCATTTATTTATGCGATCAAAATCCCGGTAGTAAAAAGTCAGTTTTATTGTATGTATATCAAGTTATGACCATTATAACGGTAATAACGGCCACAGTAGTGTGCAACGGTAAAGTAGCGCGATATTCAACATAACTTATTATTTTTGTTCAAATTTGATTTTGTACTACTTGAAAGACTCAAACTTATCTAGTTATAGTAATATGGTTATTTTAATGAACAAAAATGATATAGTTACGATTATTTAGATTATTTTGAATAGAAAAATTATTTAGTTTTTACGGTATCAGTGATATTTTGAATAAAAACTTTGAATTGTACTATTTAATTATAAATTTATTACTCTTTAATCAATTTTTTCTTACTTAATTACTATATGAAACTCTATTTTATATAAAAAATAATAGAAATATAGATTATATTTTTTAACTTAGAAGAAACAAGATGTATGATAGCTTCCACTATAGCAAACTATCACGTTGTAGTTTTTTTTCTCGAGACGGGATAATTGCTATTTATAACCTCGGATGATTCTAAAATGGTCTACATACAATGATTTTAGGTGTGCAGCAATCACTACAACAGAAATTGGTTTAGCTAACACCCGTTTAATAACGATTATTGATAAATTTTATTGTTAAAAAAGATTGGTAACAATACTGAAATATTGAATGACTTCTTTTGTAACTGTTTATATATATTATTAAAATAGAGGTCAAAAACGTTAAAAAGTTATGATGAGTATTCAACAAAGTTCTAATAAAAAATATTGTTAAATAACCTTTAGCAATAATTTTATATAAAGAATCATTATTAAAGGGGTTTTACCAATGATTTTTGTAAAGTACCGCTACTAAATGGTCGGATTCGAATTTTGTGCTGACTAAAAAGAACCCACCAATAACGTTCTATCTTTTATACTCTCACAATTGTTACAATCTCAAATCTCATTGTCCGTTTATCTCAGTCTAATGATAAAAAAATCTTCAATCCTCACCTTTTATACCGTACACTCAATGATATAAAATATGGATTATGCGGCTTCATATGCGTGTGCGGTCATCTAGATGCGACGAAGTTGATATGCGGGCGGGAATATGCGATTCGCAGATACAAATATGCAGGCGTCTGTTCGAAAATATGGACGCTTAGGCGGGAATATGCGGCCGCATACAAAGTTGCTTTTTTTTTTTCTTTTTTTGATCTCGTATTTTGTTTTGCATTTGGTCGAGTAAGAAGGGATTGTATTATTTTGTTAGTTTATGTTAAATCTTATTGCAAATGGCATCATCAAACCTCTTGGAATTATTTAAAATAAGATGAATAATTAAGTTATTTTTAAAGAAAAATATAAAGTTGTAATTAGGGATGTAAATGGATTGGTTAGATTTCATATAGATTTCCAATCCAATAGATACTATTCAGATTATGACATTTCAACCCGTAACAAACCATTAGAAATAAAAAATCACTCAAATTATGTTTTTTAAGCAGTCGAATTTTACGGGGTTTTTAAGTGCTACATAACATTAATATAACAATGATTTTATTGGATGCTATAAATTCAAAATAGCACTATATTAAAGACAATATCAAATTTACTTTCATAGTATAAACAATAAATATTCCTTATGGTAAGATAAAAAAATTTATTTCTAAAATTATAATATCTGAATAAAATATAAAGGAAAAATTGGTCATCTCCCGTCAACTATCTCCGACTGAATTTCATGAATCATTTATTCATACCTACAAAACAAAAAGGAAAAAAACATAATTATAATATGAATTGTACAAGCTCTATGCAAATTCTTATAAGAATAAAGAACTCTCAGTACAAAAAAAAAATATAATTAGGAAACCATCAAATATTAATTGTCTGCAATAGTAATATTTATTGTAATACTTATAACCATCAATCCTTAAAAATCAAGTAATGAATAGTGTAAGAATACTAAAATAAAAAAATAAAAATAAAAAATTAATTGAATGGTACAAACAAGTGTTTGCGTAACTTTTACTTTTTTCTAATGTTTCATATACTGCAACATCTTACATCTCCTCTCTAACATAAGTATTTTTTTTTGTTTGATTACAACCAATTTTGTGTACACATAAGTGCTTGCACAACTTTAGATAAAAGAGAACTCCTAAATGGATTCAGAATGCGATCGTAAGTGCTACAGGCAAATTCAGATGCAATTATTGATACTTGAATAGCCAAAACATTCCTAGCTATGGAATAGAGAATATGATACCCAGTAGTATTGTTCTTCCACCAACTCAGAATGTCAAATGAACTATCATCACCATCCTCACATAATTTTGCCATGTATTTTTCAGCCTCTGACTTGTTCTCCTTAAACTCTACAACCATCATATACAATTTAAATTGAGATTTCACAAAATCAAAATAGTATTCCTTAGCCTCCTCAATGATGATTGTGTTAGAAGTTCCTCTATTAATACTATTAATACTAGCATCCTCATGTTTGATACTACTAGTACTACTATACAATATATTTAAGATTAACTCAACCCTCTTTGTCTAATCACTCCCCTTATATCCACTGTACATGTTTTCGAACAAGAAGCTAAAGTACTTCAATTTATAATGTGCATAAGAACAACATCAATAAACAATAATATGTTAACCTTTATAAGGTCATCCCAATATTTATCATATTTGGCTTTCATTTTTTCTACCATTAATCTTAGTTCACTAGCTGAGTATTAATTGCAACTAATTCATGAAAAAAATATATTATATGTGACATGCAAAGAACCTAAAAACTTTAAGATTGTCCCATAAAAGAGCTTGAGAAACTTAATGAAATATCTTGTTATGTTCCAATCATCTTCATCGGGTGGACCGACTATTAACTTTTCCTTTAAGCCTTTTGGTACCAACTTCCCCATCTTCTATTTCTTTCTCCTCCAAATCAGAAAAATATAAAAGATATTTTGGGTCTTCTCGAGCTAATCTTTCAAAGGCTCTTTCAAATTTTTCTGCACTCTACAACATCAAATAAGTATAATTCAACAAGTATCCACATCAAGGGACAATAGACTTTTACAATCATATTTTTTCTTTACAACACACTTCTTAAATATTTCAAGCCTACTAGGAAAAGACCTTACAAATTTCACAGTTGTATGAATTTTCTGAATGATTTCATTATGCTCATCCAACCCATCCCTAACAATTAAATTTACTATATAAGCACAACACCTCACATGTAAGCACTCATGCCCAGGGATAGTTTCTTTCCAATCTTTACTCCTTCACTTCAAGTATTTGATGACACCATTGTTAGAACTTGAATTATCGAGGGTAATGATAAAGATGCCATCAATGCCCCAATCACATAAATATCACTCAATGGTCTATCCATTATGGTTGGGAATTAAGCAAAAATGAATGATTCTCTTTTATAATTTCCAATCAGAATCTACCCAATGTGCTGTTAAGCACATATATTTCAAGTTTTGCACCGATGTCCATGCATCAGTTGTAAGACACACACGATGTGACTTCAAAATTTACTTCAACTTACCATTCTTCTCTGTATATATATCCCAATAATTTTAACAACATTAATCTATGACAAAATGCTAAATTTTGATTATAAAGCTCTGACAAACATCTTAAAGCCCTCTCCTTCATACTTCTTAAAGGATAACTCATCAATAATTATTTTGCAAGAGTTTTTCTACACTCTTGAATACTAAAAGTGACCACTTTAAGTGACCCATCATTATTGTTTATTTTAAAAGATAAAATCTTTTATTTTTTTTGTCTTCTACTCGGTAAGTGGATTGGGACAAAGATGAAAATGATTTCATAGAGTAGTAGTATCGTGACTCTTGAAGTGACTTGCATAAGACTTGTCACAATAGTTATAGTAAACTCTAATATCTTTAGATTATAGTCATCATGCCTTGTGAAGTTATTCTAAATTTCATATTGATTCTTAGAAGATTTACGTCTCATCTTGATAGGCTTGGGCCTCAAAATTTTTTGAGGGCGGGGAGGAAGAGGTGCCTTGAGATCACTTACTTATTATTGTTCCTTCTGTACTTTATTTTGAGTTGCATCATCTTCAACTGAAGCAAACAAAATATGACTTAGATTTTGCTAGACAATTGAAGAAACCATATGTTATTAAAATCAAACAAAATATGACTCAAACTTTGCTAGAATGAAATTATTGTTGCATATCAGTACTATAATATCTCAAAATAAAATTAGTATTTATGTTATTTATTTTTTTGGATGGGTTTATAAATAAATTATTTATAGGGTTTAATATGCAAAATTTCAAAAAAAATAAAAAAAATTGGATGGTGAGTCACTCCCCGTTTTTCTTGCGATAAGAAGAAAAAATAAAAATAAAATAAAAGCAAGACACGTTGGTGTCTTTTGCTTTGGCACGTGTGCCATAGGATTAGGTGATAGTCTAACTCCTTAAATCTTCTCCTCTCTTGATGATAATCAAAAGAAAATATAAACAGAAAAATAAAATGAAGAAACAGGAGAAAGAGAGAGACTGAATACGATCGATGTATATTTGATACCTCTGTTGTCCGGATTGGGGAAGGAACGACATCTTTTATCAAGTAAAGTAAAGTGTTAATATTTATGTTAATAATTATAACCTTTGATCTTCACCGAAATCAAATGGAATAATCTAAATACATGGAACCGAATGGATTGTATCTCGGAATTAACAAAAAAACAATATTTAAGATTTTGATAATTAAGAAGTTAATGGTAAGTAATATAATTGGTTAAGCAAAGCAAAGTTGGGTATGGGCTCGGACTAAGCATAATAATATGCAAGCTAGTCTGATATTATACTGTATGTCTTGCACACTTAATCAATCTGATGATAACCCTATAAATAACTCTTTTGAACAGGGGATAGAAATAGAAAAGGAAAAGTAAAAAGAAATTACATTAATTAATATTGATATGATTCAGATAGGTGTCGTGGGTCGATGCAAGGAACATTGTGTATCGAGTCAAGAATTAGAATCAAGTCGTAAATCAAAATCATTTCGTATTAGGTAACAAAACTTTTCTGTAACTTATATTTGAATATTATCCGTTAATTGTGTTTTGACAATTGATTTGTGAAACGGATCAATGACTTGAATTGTATGGATTTACTTGTGACAACCGATTACTGAGCTTTTAGTTGACTCTGTTTTATTTCTTCTGTCTCTGTTGTTTTTTTTCTTTCTGTTGGCGATGTAGGTTGCGGGCCGTCGGATGGATACGGAAGATGCCAACTCCGTAGAGCCTCAGTCGGGGCGTTATAAGTGTTAATTTAACTTCATCAGAAGAAGTGCTAATTTAACTTCATCAGAAGATATGAATGCATTTTAAAGACCAAATGATTTGTATTTGGTAAAATTAAAACTTGAAGCACCAAAGTAATTTGGATTACTAAAGTCCTAATGCTAAAGTAATGAAATTTTTTGCTCTTATCGTGCTTATAAAAAAGTCTTCCATCCGTCCTTTTACAAATTAAAAGTAGCAAATTTTAGAAGAACGATACTTATAGTCGTACAAAAATGATTCCTCAGACACTATATATAAAGTTATTTCTTAGATTTTTATATTCAATAGAAAATTTCTGACTCTTCTATCAGTCTAACCAAAATTCATACTGTTTGGAAAAGAGCAATGAAATCAGCAAAGGTATTGTTGGGTCGTTATATCTGAAGGAGCGGCTCTTAGACCCAATAAATGACAAATTTGATTGCGTCCTTTAAATTTGGAGAGTACCGTTACATAATTTTGCAAGTATAAAGCTTTCTTTTATTTCGCTTTATATTTCCAAATTTCAGGATTGCAATCGGGAAATTGGGAAAGTAATCGGGAGAGAGTGATTTATTACCGATTTGGGTCATTTGGCGATTTCTTATTACATAGTCGGTTTAGGTCGAATTTTATCTATCATTTATAAATCGTAACCGATCAATATGGATTAGGTTTGTTAAAATACAACCCATATCTTACCATATAAATTTTAAATCCGCTAATTTGCGAGTCGCGTCGGTCGGGTCACACTTACATCCCTAGTTGTAACAGTAAAACAAAATACTTTACAAATATATCTTTTGAAGTTAAGAATTGGCTGTGTTTCAAATTTTATATAATTTGTGTGTCAATTAGTATTCTATCAAAAACTATTAAAACTAAGGTTGTAACTCGAATTTTGTCATGACAATATAGTCTTTAACTAAATAATAAAAAAAATAAAATTTTAAACATAATTGTTTAAATATTAAAAATATATATAATAATAAATAATTATTATTATAAATAATATAATCAAACACATTATAACTTATAGAGACTCATAAAAAGTTGGATCATTTTAAGAATTAAGTTTTATTTTATGTATATCATACACATTACATTAAATGAGAAGAGAAAATAAATTATATATGAATCATTGGATTTGAGTAGATGAAAAAATTTAAATAAATTCAATAATGGAGAAGTCTTGATGATGTGACATATGTGAAAAATTAGAAGACTTAATCTTTTTTATGAAGTATAATAATTATATAATAGTTATAATAATTTAATTTAATAATCTTTAATGCAATATTAAATAATATTCAAATCACATTAAACTTTGAAAAATAATTAATCAATAAATATAAGTACAAGTTTAAAAAAAAATCATTTCGATGATTTTTTATGAATATATATATAATTGATTATTAAAACTGTCAAAATAATAAGTTCTGGATCCCACCCATAAAATACTCTCGCTGTCCTGGATAGACTCTCGGTAAATATATTATGTTGTTCGCTTTAAACACAGTGTAGACTTGAAGGATTACACGCTTAAATGCTATTGGTTATGTTGTGTCAGCTCTAAGTGTGACGGCTTAGTGGGATTTATCCAAATTTTGTGAATCCTACAAAAGAAATAAAGCTGATGTGGCATGATCTTACAACATGAATCCTACAACATGGGAATCCTTTTATTCCCATTTCTTATTTTAACAAACAATAGACATCATGTGTTGAGACATTATTGGGTATGCTTTCTTTCGGACGTTTCTGGGAAATAATCCTTTTGCTATGTAATCATTGTGCTAAATTGTATATATTGCCTTTTGCACAAGCATGAATTTACATCCGCACACATGGTCGGCTTCTGATGCTCATAAACAATTAATTATCCAAACTACCTACTAATTAATCCACTCAAGTTCCCTTTTCTAACTGCTTATAAGTACATCCACACTCAAATCTCCTCCAAATCAATTCAAACAACATAAGCTCTTATTTGCAAAATCATGGCAAGCCTAATTGCCTCATCACCTTCACTACCCCAAATTTCACCACCTCCTCCCTTGGCCGTGAAAACCGAACTACTACTCATTTTAGCCACTTTATTCTTCTTCCTGGTCTGTGTTATCACTGGAGTAGCTCTTGCTGTTCGGCATGCATGGCTTAATCGATCAGACCCACCTCCACCACCACCGCTAAAAAAGAAAAATCTCGACTCTTTGCCAATTGTAAGTGTTAGACCAGGATTGAAGCAGCTCTCGGATGAGTGTTCCATTTGTCTGGCTGCATTTGCACATGGCGATAAGATCAGAGTCTTGCCGCAATGCAGCCATGTGTTTCATGCAAGTTGTGTTAACACATGGCTCATGTCACGGTCTTCATGTCCCACATGTCACTGCGTCATCATGGTTGTGGTACCGAGTAGCAGCAGTAGTAGTGTTGTTAAAGAAGACCATATCGGCCATAGCCGGACCCAGCAATGTTGTTTCTCAAATTGTATCTTGCCTGTTTGAGTTTTTGTAGTATCCGATGACACCTACTAAGTACTAACTTGTAGTTGTCATGCAGATTAATCTCAATTATATGCTATAAAACGACATTTTTCTTTTCTTTCTTCTCTCCTCAATTTTATTTTTTTGAAACCTTGGCAGCAGCTGCCAAGTGTTCTCTCCTAAATTTTCTCTTGGAGATTTTTGTACAGGGGAACTTAAAATGTTGTATATATGTTTAGAGGAATAATAGATGTGACATTGTTGTTCTTTTTTTTTTTGTGTATGGATAATTCATATAATGCGTAGTACCTAGTTTCAGAATCAGATTCCTGTATGGAGAAAAAGAATGCCCCCCCCCCCCCCCCCCACCACCACCCACCCACACACACAAAATTAATCATCACATAGCTTTTTGCTAAAAAGAATGAAGAAATTATGGATTGATTGATCTCAGAAACTCATCATAGAACGAGGGCTCGATTTAATCAAGTGTGCATCTCGGGTTGAGATTTATTTTTATACCAAAAAGGGCAGTCAGGTATACTGTAGCTACCACAGGCACTTATGTATCATGGAATTAGCATCCTCTATGGTAACTCAATCCATAAAGTGACCGTACGGACTCACATTTTGACGAGGCCTCTTGCAGTCCCTGCTGTCCTTGCCAGTGGTCCAAAACCCATGGTACGGAGTGGCTGGGCAGTTACCGCATCCGGTACTGCAGTCTGCAGAGGATACTCATGTATCATGTATGTACCGATGATAGAAATAGAAGTAGGCTTTAACGGTGCATTGTACCTGATGTAGAGACACCAAGCGTCTGAATATAGACTTTGTTTGTATAGAGATCAGAAAACAGCAGGAAACAACTCCCACATGTCATAGCTGGTAGAGCCCAACGGCCCAATTACTGCGTCATAAAATGGATTTGAAAGAGAAGAATTGTCAAACCTAAGTGGGTTAAGGCTCGTCGGATATCATTTATGACCCTTTTGCCTACAAATCTTCCAACAGTCCAAAAGTCCAAAGTCAATTCCAAATACATGTAGCACCTATATGTGGTATGGGTATGAGTATGAATATTGTATTTAATACGGTGTGAGTGCAGCAATATATTAATTTTAAAAAAATTTGAATATGCATACGGGCTATATATAGTTAACAAAAAAATAAAAAAAATAAGTATCTATAATAAACAAAAAAATAAAAAAAATAAAAGCTAGGGAAAGTCAACATATATAATTCAAATCTTACTTTGACACAAGCATCTACATGGTGTGGTGGCAGCGCTGCCTCTCTGTTTCCCTGGGGTCGGGTTCGACTCCCGCCTCGCCTTACATTGAGAGGATCGAAAATGTGTATTTCTACACACATGTTAGAAACATGTATTAGAAACACACAAGTGTTAGAAACATGTATTAGAAACACACAAGTGTCGGAAGCGTGTATTAGAAACATATTAGAAACACACAAGTGTTAGAAACATGTATTAGAAACACACAAGTGTCGGAAGCGTGTATTAGAAACACAAGTGTCCGATCAACGGTTCTAATTTAAAAATAATAACTTTGTCCATTAAAATTCGAGTTCAGATTAAATTAAGCGGTCCAGATTAACTTTGAAGATTTATGTGCGAAAAAAAAGCCATCAATACTCGTCCCGCATAATTAGCCCCCGCAATCCGTATGCGCCGGTATACCAATATTCACCTCTCCCCGATGAAAACTGAGGGTTATTTTTCTTTGCTCCCATGGTGGCTGTAGAGTTTCATATAACCTCATCTGTACCAGTCAGGTAAGTTGCATTGCTTGTGCCAGTATTTTGATTTGGGTCCTGAAATTTTGGAAAGCAGACATGTTATCAAAAATAACTAAAATATAGGTTTTGTTCATAGTATATAATAATTGCCAAGTAGAAATATAGGATTTCAATAATACAAACTAGAGCCAATTTGGTGTTTTATTTGCAAAAGAAAATAAAAGATAATCATTTTTAAGGCTTCCTTTGAAGTACATTTCTAAACTTCCACTTTCTATATTTCATCGTTCTTTTTTTATATATTGCAATTTGTCAAATATGGAAAGCAAGATGGAAAAAATGCCAGCAGCTTCGATTTTGACACAGTTCCAGATTATATTAAAGGCATGTGCTTGTGCAGTGCCTTTGTACATTTTCAGCTTATTTTCAATGTGATTTGTTCCATCAAATAATTCTCCTAGTATAATTCACAGTCATTTATGTATGCACGCAAATTTAATATAACTGGTGCTAACTAGGGTATTGGAACTTAAGTTACGTAAATAAATAAGAGAATTAAAAAATCAAAAATATTTTCTATTTCTTAAATTATAATAATAAATTTTTGAAAAATATTTTCCTTAATTATGCATCTAATTTTCAGTATTCGTAACAACGAATATATTTTCCTTTTGATTATCAATCTGCTTTTGCTGCTATCCCAAACTGAAGAATTTTGGGTGACGCAGTCCTCAATGATTAAAGAACATGAACGATCTTTCTTTTGTGTGTGTGTGTGTGTGTGTGTGTGTGTGAAGTAGGAACATGAACAATCTTGTAATATCTAAAATTGACATCTACTATTATTGATGACTAAATCTGATCAGATAGTACTTTCGGTGTGCTGTAACAATTTCCTACTGATTTTTTAATACAATAATTAGATTAATCATATTATTATTAATAATAATAATAATAAAATTTTAATAGTAGGAATTATAGTGCATCACTGTTAGTGACGCTTTGAAAATACGTCATTGGCAGTGACGTCTTTTTTATTATTTTTTATAATTTTGTAAAAAAAAACGGTAGAAGTGGCGCACTCCAACTCACGGAAAAAAAGAGAACCAAGCTTTAAAATTTTTATTCTTTTTTAAGACAGAGATAAGAAAAAAATATCATTGAGAGTGACATCTTTTCAAATGCGTTAGTTTTAGTGACGCATATCTTATGTGCCAGTCGTAGTTGTGCACTATTATTTTTAGTATTAAAATTTATTTTTTTCTGTTATTATTATTAATAATATGATTAATCTAATTATTCAAAAATCAGTGACAATTTCCACATTATTAATTCCCTATAGGCAATGTTTTTGAATGGAATCTCTAGGCAATGCCTGCTTTTCTCAAAAAAGAAAAAATCATGTAGTGAACTGGAAAATACTGGCTGCAATTTTTTTAACTAAAACTCATTAATTTATTGATCGTGGCATATTTTCGTCACCATTGAATTTAATAGCACTGCATCGCGACAAAGTGTAAAAATATAGTATGAAAATCTTTACACTATGTATCTAAAAATTATGGATAGATTAATTTGATTGGTAGAGATAAGAAATTTACTACAGTGTGCAACGGGGTAGCAATTAAATGTTCCACTAAAAATATTTGCATAGATCCAGTTAACCTACCAAATCAACAGTTGCGACCTATATATATATATATAGGTGCAAATCGGGCGGGGTCGGATCGGATTCTGGTTCGGATGGGTCGGGTCAGGTTTTAGGTCGAACATTATCGGGTTTTTTCGGATTTTGGATCATTTCGGATCGGGTCGGGTTTCGGTTTGTTAGTAGCTTAGGTCATTTCAGATTTTGGGTCATTCGGGTCCGGATCGGGTTGGGCTTCCGGTCATCTAATATCAGATAATCTCGGGTTTCGGATTATTTGGGGTCGGTCAGGTTCTTTTTCATAATGTTTTATTTTGGGTCGGGTTAAAATTTCGGATCGTCAAACTTTATTTTTTTTAAAAAAAAATCATTTTATACAATGTTAGATCTACATTATTAATTATATTATAATTAATTTGACTTTTTAAATAATATGGATATGATTAATTAATTTGGGTTTAATCAAATCAGTTCCAAAAAGATATACTTCATTTATTTTATATTAACAAACAGAAGACATGCTACTTATGATAATTCTGATTAGTAGACATTAATTTTAATTTATGACATATAAATTTTGATTAATAGACATTATTATTATGATTGAAAATATATTTTTTTTTTATTTCGATATAAATTTTGAATATATATATATATATATGCATGTTAGTAATTTCTTAATTAAATTTATCAAAATTATATTGCAACTGTTTTTACGTGCTATATTGAAAAAAATATTTGTTAACTTGTGTTAAAATAAATTGACAGTCCATCGTTGTTTATGAAACTCGTACTTAACTCGGTCTTCCTCTAAATCCGTGCTTAACCCGACCTCCCTCAAAATGAACTAACAGTCAAGTACAAGTTGAATTTATAAAGAGAAGTTTAATATTTATACGACATAATTTTAAAGTAATTAGATACATATATGAAGCACGAGTCGGGTCAGGTCGAGTTTCTGGTTGTCTAATCTTGGGTTTTGAGTCGTTCGGGTTCGGATCGGGTCGGGTTTCGGGTCATCTTGGGTTTCGGATCATTCGGGTTGGATCGGGTCGGGTTTCGTTGTCTAATCTTGGGTTTTGAGTCGTTCGGGTTCGGATCGGATCGGATTTCGGGTCATTCGGGTTGGTTTTCGGTCATTTAGGTCTGAATCGGGTTTCGGGTCATTTGATCTCGCATCTCGGGTCATCTCGGGTCATCTCGGATTTTTCGATTGTCATCTCGGTCATCTCGGATTCGGATCGAGTCGGATTTTGGGTTGTCTGCTCTCGGGTTATCTCAGTTTTCGAGTCATTTAGGTCTGAATCGGGTAATGTTTGGATCAATTTGACTTTCTGAAAAAATTAGATCGAATCGAATTCGGATCCAAATAAATCGGACAAATTTCTCGAATCGGATCGGATTTTATCACCTCTACCTATATATGCTCGTTTGCATGTAGTCTTGCTACTGAAAGACAGTCTGCTCTGAGAGATGAAATGGATGCTGTGAGGAAGGAGTGGAGCCTTGAAGAAGAAAACAAGTTTAATGAGGCAATTCTAGATATGAGTCTAGAGGACCCTCAGTGAGTGGGAGAACTCACTCAAGGGTTCCCAGAAAAGCCGGCGTACCAAATGCAAGATGAAAACTTCATGGAGAAATTGTGCACTAAAAATGCAGAGGATGTATCCTATGCAGCACAACTTGATAGTTTGTACATCGAGGCTTCAGAGAGTGATAATTTTAGCTTGCAAGTGGAAAAAGCAAAAGAATTGGCAGTGATACCACCATCAACGTATGAAGATGTAGGTGAATCTTCAATGAGAATTAAGATGATTGATGCTGGAGACGAGATTGGAAAGGAATTTGAAGAGGCTAGGAGAAAATAATCAAATAAAGGGCAGCCATGGACCATAGAGGAGCATGAGTTCATTTTTTCCCCCATGATTTAATTCTATGGAGACCGATGAATTTAGTGGCCACATCAAGCAAATATGTTAAATTAATTTTTAATATTAAAAAATAGACAATTATATAAATAGCATCAACAAAGAACTGCTGAGGTGTTAGCTAAGATTTAGTAGTTTCAGTAATATGATAATTGTTTGTTGAGTTTTTAGGCTTTTATTACCATCAATGCTTAGATACCGGATTATGGTATCAATCAAACTCTTTTGTTTCTTAATGAAACTGGTGGTATAACCACTTTCTGTAAAAAAAAAAAGAACTGCTGAGGTGTAAAATGTTTTTTTTTCCCCATGAAAGTAAAATAATTTTTGCTTTCATTTTTCTGAAACAGAAATTTTCACAGTTCCAACTGCTTAATTCTTAAATTATAGTAATGCCACCTGCTTGTTCATTTTGTTTGAAGGTTATTTCTCCGTGGATTGCAAAAGTATGGACATGGAAAATGGCGTATGATATGCTGGGAATTCCTTAAGACGAGAACACCGATCCAAGTGGCCAGTCATGCCCAGAAGTATTTCAACAGGTCAAAAATCCCAAGCCACAAACGCCGAGCGAGCATCCATGACATCCATCTTCCGAACAGAAGTGCTGTCGAAAGCACTAACATTGCAACTCCAGCAACTATGGTCTTTTTACAAACAGCAAGTGTGCAACTCCAGAGGATAACTATGGTCAATTTGCGAACAGTAACAATGCAACTCCAAACAGCAACTATTGGCAATTTGCAAGCAGTAACAATACAACTCCAAACAGCAACTATGGCCATTTTGCAAACAATCTTGCATATGGTAGTGTTTTTGGTCCTAGTGGATCAAATCCAAACATTTGCACTGAACCTATAATGCCTTTTGCTGGACATCAGCAATTCTTTAACCCCTCTTTTCAATATTCTTCGATGTTCAATTTTGAGTATGGTATTTAGATGTGCCTGGAAATGAATCAAGTAATGCAGGAGTTGGTACCTAGTTTTATGCAGTGCAAGGTTTCATAGGATTTAGGAAGCCTTACTTATCTATTTTTTATCTTTTTCAATTTCTGCTTTATTAATGTAATAATAAGAGCTGTCTTAAGATCTATCTGTAATAATCAAAAGGTTACTTTTGTTATAATAAGATAAATATGTCTTTGTTTTTTAATACTTAGATGGTCGAGATTTATTTAATCCAGGGAAGAAATTTCAAGATGTTATGGTCTTATCTGCTATCAATCTGTCATTAAGTATAAGGCCCATGAACTCTGGCCCTTGTTTGGATGGGCTTTGCCTTTTAACGAGGAATGGAGATCTCCATTGTTTGGATGGCTTCATCTCACTTCTTCAACAATCTAAAATTCTACATCCAATTATGGATTATGTTTGACTTGTCAAATTTTCGCCGGGCGGTTCAAACCCAATACTACGTGTCCCAATAAGACCCTTAAATCTTTACTTTCCCAAAGATACCCTCAATCACATGTTTTTTTATTTCTCAAACAAAAGAGGAATACAATTACGAGCTTATATAGATCTATAAGATTGTGCTTTTAAAAAAACAAAAAACTGACTGTTTATGAGAGATGCATACGGATAATCCAACTGGTGCAACAGTTTAGATACACGATATATTCACTATATATGATGCGCGATTGAGTTTGTCTTTTAAAGACTATATGACAAGTTTCATTTTTTTTACATGGCTCCGATTTTTTTTTACATTCTCCAAAAAATCTATATATAGAAAAAAATTTGGCTTATATTTCCGGATCTTCATTAATAAATATAATTAAGCATAAATGATGATGAGTTTTTTTTTTGTTTTATTTATGAAGAAGTACATGTTTAAATACTGCAAAAATATATAAAAAATAATATATACCGTCATTTATGAAAATCTTGTTTTTTTAAAAAAATATTCAAGTACCAGCACATGATGCTTTACAAAATATAAATTATGTATGCGTGTTGAAAATGATAAAGTTTTTAGTATATATTTTTCTAGAGGAAGATGAGCTAGATACATGTTTTACTTGAGTTTTAAGAAACAATTGGAAATACAATAAAAATGGTTTTGAACACTTAATGTATTCTTTTTTTAATCGTGAACAATTATGAATCATAATTTTGTTATAGAAGTCGGTGGCAAACTGGCAATGAATGGTTATAATTTACACTTTGGCAAAAATTAGCATTCGAGGTAAAAAAAAAAAGAAAAGGATAAATTAGTAAAATTAGCGCATCCATGGGTTTAGGGCTTAAGCCAGCGCTTACGTTGCTAGTTACTACAAGTGCCCAATTTCCCCCTAAAAACCCCGCAGGTTAACGTGGTCCAATATTGAGTCTCAGAAACAAATCAAACAAAATAAGGCAAAATTGGCCATGACAGTGATGCGTTGATCGAATTCGAATCTTCTTCTCTCTTCCCTAGCCTCTTGAGATTCCTTCCCGGGACTTTGGAGAGTTAGCGAGAGAGAGAGAGAGAGAGAGAGAGAGAAAGAGGGAGCAGAAATGGCGAGGGAGAGAGAGGTGGGAATGGCGAAACAAAAACCCAGCACGAAGGTATTTTCACCTGAGTATTATGCGATGTGCGCCGCTGGTGGCATGCTCAGTGCTGGTACAACGCATCTCGCTATTACCCCTTTAGATGTTCTCAAGGTCAATATGCAGGTAAGATTTCAGTTCTATGATCCATTCCGTCTTTTTTTGTTAGATTAGTATTGCTTTTGTAGGTACTGGCTGGTTTTGCGAGGATTAAGTTACATATGAATATCTGACATTAGCCCAAGTATTTCTTTTGTCGGTACTAGCTGGTTAGATTAGTATTGCTTTTGTAGGTACTGTATTGATTTCATTTAATTGTCATGTCGCCACTAATGCCTGATTGTGCAATTGAGTACCTAATAGACTGATTAAATCAAGGCTGAATCAATGACTACAAGTTGTATATTAATTAGTACTACATACACACAAACTTTTACAGAAAGAGTTTTTTAAGTGAAATTATCATAGTAACACCAGGTAAGTTTGACCTTCCATACGTACACACCAAAAACCAGAAGATGCAAGTAGCTAACTGAACAACTACTACATCTATTTCGAAAAAAAAAAAAATTACTATGCATATAGATAAAACTTATAATGTGACTAGCTTTCTTCTTCATTGTTTAGGTGAATCCCTTGAAATATGACAGCATATTTTCGGGCCTAAGCACACTTGTAAAAGAACAAGGGCCAATGTCTCTCTGGCGAGGCTGGACTGGCAAACTTTTTGGTTATGGGTTCCAAGGTGGTTGCAGATTTGGATTGTATGAGTACTTCAAGAAGAAATACTCTGATGTATTCATGGGTCAAAAGAATAGAAGCACAGTATATTTTGTCAGTAGTGCATCGGCCCAGGTATTTGCCGATATTGCACTTTGCCCCTTCGAGTCAGTAAAAGTCCGTGTTCAAACACAGCCAATGTTTGCAAAAGGGTTGATTGACGGGTTTCCTCGGGTTTATGCATCAGAAGGCTTATTCGGGTTAGTGACATATTTTTAAACAGTAAATCCTCTCTAAGATGTTGTAATTAGCTTCTGTATTACCTCCATTACGCAAATATGTCATGTATAATAGAGAAAAGAAAAGAGAAAATTATATTAACATCATGTATTATAGGGAAAAAAGTTATTTAATAATCTCTCCAGAATCCAGATTAAACCATGGCAAAGAATAAAAAAAGAAATCTTATTTAGTCAAGAAGAGCTGATCTTACATATTAGCTAACAAATCCATAACAATACTGATATAGTAGCTCTTTTTGCATTACAGATTTTACAGAGGGCTTCTCCCACTTTGGGGTCGTAATCTCCCTTGTAAGGAACTTCAATCTCTGTGTGATTGTATTACAACTTTTCTAGAAATAATTAGGTAGTCTGTAATAGTTCTATCTATGAATGTTAGAAGAGTTTTAGGATTATTTGACAGAATTTCAATACAACTAACTCAAAGAAGAGAGTAAAAAGAAAAAGGACCAAACTCTACATGATGAGTTTGTTTATGCCTAGAATAACAAATCCGATGGGGATCTCCAGTATGGGTGTAGTGTACCAAAGACCTAATAGCTAGAGTGTGTATGATTGTGAACCTCTTTCATGTAGGCCTAGGGCTTCTTTATAGGCTTCCACTGGGGCGTTGGGGTTGCTTGTCAGGTTCTTGTCCTGACCAGGCGGTTGAGCCTTTGTACTTGTTATCTTAGGGGGGAGGTATCCAAGGTGCCAGTGATACCAGGCTGAAAGGAAAACCAGCTTGGGTCCTATCAAAATCCATCTCTGTTGTGATTCATTCCAAGATGCAAATTTAACAGTGTCTTTTCTTTGTGCAGTTTCCATGCTTATGTTTTCTACTTTCGAGCACACAGTTGATTTTTTATATGACAATGTGACTCATAAGAGAAAACAAGACTGTTCACAGGCCCAACAGCTGGGCGTGACATGTCTGGCTGGGTACATCTCTGGTGCTGTCGGTACCATAGTTTCAAATCCAGCTGATAATATTGTCTCGTCTCTTTACAATAACAAGGCCAACAGTGTCTTGGAGGTGAGCCAAAAACATCTCTTTTGTGCATATGGCTGCTGCTCGGTTAATGCTATGCTACTGTTACATTATATAATCTTAGCAGCATATTTTTTCATATCGTATGGTTGTTGTCTAATACCATTGGTGGTCACAACTCACCAGTACATAGAAGGGTTATCCCCAATTGTTATCCACTTATCCTGACAAAGATGGATACAAACTTAATTCTGTGTCTAAATTGAATTTCAGAATAATAATTTTGTGCCCTTGAGTCTTATATTTGCAAAAGCTACCTCAACATATATTTATAAATTTTTTGAAAAAAAATATATAGAAAAAGCTTAATAATTAGTGTTGGAAAAAGATTTGGGTAAAACTTATTGCAAAATTACCAATTTAGTATTTCAGCAAAAAGTTATAGTGACAGTTATGGCAACCCTTAAATGTATTTTTTTTAAATGGCTTGAAATGATGACATATTTTCAGGCTGTGAAGAAGATTGGCTTCCCGGGTTTGTTTACAAGAAGTCTTCCCATTCGAATTACTCTTGTGGGGCCAGTTATTACCATGCAATGGTTTTTCTATGACTCCATTAAATTGCTAACAGGATTGTAAGTATCCTGTACTTCTATCTTCTCCACACTAATGAACATGCAGTTATCTTAGAAATGACTTCTTTTTTCTTTCTTTTTTCCGTTTCAGGCCAACTAGTGGGGGTATGCCTATTGATGAGGAAATTGAGTTAAATAGTTCAATGTGATGCATACTAATGACAGTTTCTTATACATGAATAAAGACAAGTTTTTTGAGCTAGAGTCATGGTCGTTTTACAGCACAATTCTTCCATGTAAATCAGATTTATTACCAATACCTTGACCTTCACAACTCCTAGGGTTTTTCCATCTTTTTGATGTATTATTATGCTATATATGGGTTTTGTGTGTTTAAATTTGTTTTTCCCCTTTTTTGCATAGTACAAGTGCTAAGTGCTAATTATGTAGTCTATGATGCTGTAGTGTTATTAAAACAAAGTGTATCTCCCTCCGGATGTACACAGATCCTGAGTTGAAATTTTAGAGAGACACAAAACTACTAATGGAAAAAGTGGAAACTATAGTTCACTACTTTCTACACTCATACCAATGACGATGACAGAGTATTTTAAATAAAGGGAGGGATCGCTTCACAATGGGTTTTTTTACATCTTGACAACAAATTTAAAAAAAATAGAAAAATATTATAAATATATTTCAAACTTTATGTACTTTCATTATCATTTAATTATTCATTAAAGATCATCAAAAAATTTATACAATTTATAACAGTTTAACGGTCTTTAATGGATTATCAAACAACAATGAAATTACATAAACATTTAAACATTATTTAGAAAAACATGTTTATAAATTCTTTTATATTTTTATAATTTATTTTGAATTTATAAAAATCATTATTAAGATTGTCAAAATAGCCATCGTCAATAATCCCTCTCCATTTAAATAAAGTTTGTAAAACGGTAAAAGTACATCGAATTCACGGTGACCGCCGTATCCAGACATTTCTACTTCAGCGGCAATTTGACATCAGGATTTCTTAATGGCTTCAGCCACATATCAGCCATGACTCTAGAAGAGATGCTCCATAGCAAATCTACACTGCCTTTGCCCTGCGCTGCCATTCTCACACTCTTCCTCCCTGCTTTGCCTAACCCATATGCCACCAGCCACTGGATGGCTGTGAGTCTCTGCCTATCCCCATCCCAGACGCTCCTTTTTAATCCCGACAGAATTTTAATCCCTCCTACATGCAAGCTTGCCACTTTGTACCTCGCTTCATCCTCATTTACATTTCCTTCCACTCTTAATGCTTGAATTGTAGCAATTGATGGTGCGCCTACTGTCTCATACCTCCTCAGTGGATCCCTTAACTGCACTATCATTACCATTGCCACGGAATCAGCTGCAACAGGAGCATTAACCCATTCCTCTGGTGGTATCATGGATTCCAAAATACTCTTTTCTCCTGATTTAGTTGACAATGCTGACACGTCAAAAGGAGCTTGCTCTTCTGCTATATCTGCTTGTACCTTCAATGCTTCAACTGACATTGCTTCGATCTTCTGTATTGACACAGCTAATATCTCATCAATTGTTACGGGCTCCTCTTTTGCATTCCATATCCCAGTAATGAATCTTTGTCTCCTTCCTTCACTGCTTGCCATCCCCATAGTTTTGAGAGAAGCAACAGATCTAGCAGCCCTTGAGCTCGCAATTTCTTTGCTTCTACCACTAATTATCACCGATGCCATTCCCTCAAATGCAATTTGCTCAGCTGTTTTCCCCATTAATTCATCCATTGATGCTAGATAGAAAAGTTTATACCCCAATTCCTCAACTCCTACTGCAGCCAATCGCTGGAAAAACTCAAAGCCATTTGTTAGATTTTGGTCAGTGATAATGAAAGGTTTTGATATCTGCATGGCAAGTTTCGGCACATCCTTTTTCCCAACCTCAACATCAAATGGGTTCATTGATGCCAAGTAGCCTCCATCCCGGGTTTGAACTACTGGGCCCAGTCCCTTACCTAGATCAGAGATATAGAAAGCATTGTCTTTCTCCATCATCGACCAGTTTGCAGACGTGACTCGAGACACATCGAACTCCGCATTTTCAACATCCTCAGTTTCAAGCAACTGGAGGAACTCTTTCGTAACTGTCTCTTCATCAGCATCAAGCTGAACCGTTTCATCTTCTTGGGATACCTTGTTGTCCTCGGGCTCTGCTCCAATTGTCATTATTGATTCAAGGGCCTGTATTTGTTGTGCAATTGCCTCAAGTTCATTGACCCTGGTGAGATGTGCACTGTCATGCACTACTTCCTTCACAACTTCATTCGTTACCGAGGTCTCTTTCACTTCCTCAACTGGTTCAACTTCTTCAACTTCTTCAACTTCTTGTGCTTTCACTTTTTTATCCTCGCTTTCACTCACCTCATCTAGCACTTCAACCCCCTTGTCAACTACTTCAAACTCTGGTAGGTCTAATTCCTCTTTTGCTTCTAGCTCTTCCTGGCCTGGCCCGTCAAGACTAAACTCATCAATCCCTTTTAGATCAACAACAGATAAATCCCTTGTTGGGGTGAAAGATGGCTCCGACTGAGATACCTTTGGGCTTGAAACGCTAAAAGAGGACTTTGATTGCTTTCTTGCATAAGCAGAGGAAGAAGATGAGGACATCGATTTCTCAGCCTGGTTGTATAGCCCCACTCCTCCATCTTCCATTATTTGGAACCCCAGTTTTACCACGAGCTCTCCTCCTTTAGCCTTCCCAATTAGTGGAAACTTCATGTTCCATTGCCTCACACGAGCACCCTCAGCATTTAATTTTTCCATGGACTCTTTTACTAGTGAACTAAGGTCTACCAATTTCTTGCCAAAATCCAACTCAGGAGCATCAATGGCAAGTATTGATAAAACAAACAGCCGCTCCTCAAGCTTGAGTGGTTTCCCTGTGCCAGCCCCACCAGAGCAGTACACATGGCACCGGATGAAAAGTGTTTCTTCAAAATCAGCAGAGCTTTGCAAGACCCTTGCTGGCATGGTCTGCACAGCCCCATCCTTTGTTTCCTTCTTGCGTACCGAGACTGCCAAGCGGAGCCCATTCATGGAAGCAGGCAAACCCTGGATTGCCACCACCTCAACTGAGAATAAACAGCCGAGTCGTTGCATCCTAATATGGGACAATGCGCGCATAGGCTTCCAATTCCATATGCCTTTCTTCTCACTAGTAGTTGTTGTCTTGATAACTGCTGAAGTTGCTGGTCTCCTGGAAGGAGAGGGTTGGGGATGGTTATGACCAGACAATGGGTCATTATCTTCTTGTTCATGGTTGGTTTTGGGCCGGGAACGCCAGGGAGACATGGACATGCGGCGAGACCGGGGCCGGTTCTCAGAATGACCAGGGCCTTCAGGGTGATCATTGGGTTGGGTCACATCAACTGTTGTGTGGTCTTCTGTGCGTGGGAGGACCAGTGATGCCGTGCGGCGTGCAGTATGCGCTTGGTACATTGAGTGGCTGAGTGCATCGAGTTCTTGCAGGATTTGGTTGTTGCTTGAACTTCTTCGTTCAGACATTTTTCAATTTGTGTATGTATACGCTTCACAGAGAAAAGAGGAGCTTGATAACGTCTATCAAGTTTAGCAGAGTGAGACCCTTGGCAGCCTCTGCCAAATTCTCAGAGAGAGAGGTGATTGTAATTCTCTATATATAGTATTTTTTATTTTATTTTTATTTTTATTTTTCTCTTATTTGAAAATTATTCTCTGTGGTGGAAGTTAAGATAAGAAGAGAGATTGCTACAACAAAGTAGTTTATGGTTTAGAGAGATGTGGGACACAATTTTGGATTATTTTGAGGTATGAATGGAGGTCCTGAGGTGAGTAGAAGCAAGATGGAGATTTTAGATTTGTCTCGACTTGAAATTTCAGAAGTTGGATTGTGACTGAAGGTAAGTAGAGACAAATCAGAGAGTCCTTGGAGATAATGGTTTCCATTGTTTCTTTGGCGCAAAATATGACGGACCATATGACAGGATTTTTTAAAAAAATAAAAAATAAAAGTGAGTTAGAAATATATTTGGATAAGGAAGGTTTTAGTTTAAGAAAATTACAATTCTCGTGGCATATTCATAATCAGAAGTTATTTCCAACTCGGCGACCAGAGCAATCAAACTTCGGAAAAGCTGGGACACATACCTGAAATAGGCGACCAGGAATAGCGAAATAACCAGAATAACAAACTTCTAATTTCAATTCTGAACACAAAATTTCACGAAACCCTTGTAATAGAAAATTTTAGACTACAAATCAATATGCAAAAGAAATAAACTTGAAACATAAAGACAAATGACCGGGGACCTTATTTCTCTTTTATTAGTACTTCAAATTTTAAATACTATAATTCAAAAAAAAAGTTGAAAATAAAAAGATTTTACATTTATCAAGTTAGTTCGACTGAGGATCTTTTTCCTGAAGGTTATTCTCACTGCTTGCTCCGGCAAATTCTCGTCTTTCATCAGCATTATGATCGGCAACCATACATCAGCAGTGCTACTCAATATAGATTTTACTTGCAGGTCATCCGCCATAGCTGATGATATCATTTTGTCAACATCATCAAGTTTGCTGATAGCCTGTCCAGCTCAGCAGCTATTTCCAGCTGGATACAGATTTGTAAGAGAGAGCAATATGAGAAATGACTTTTGCAAGCAGACTTCAGTACCAACAAAATAAAATTAGCATTCATTTCTGTAATAAGTACCTTTTTAATACACTGTGGTCTATATATCTGTCTCAAGTAGTATCATCTTTTCTTACTAAGATATAATTATGGCTATTAATTATAGCTAATTTTCTTCTCATTTTTGTCTTTTTCTTTACTCATCCTCTCTTATTGTATATTCTTCTATCTGTAAACTCTTTTTAATTTTAATTAATGAAAACCACAAAGTAGGCTATTCGCTACTACATCAAACTACAATAAATCTCAATACAACACAAAGTGTCATGACTGTAATGAATCTCAATAAAACACAAGGTGCCATGACCATACACAAACAATTATAGAATAAACTAGAAGATGAATTAAGGCACAAAAATAAGAGGTGTTTAGAAGGAAATAAGAGACATTTGAGTAATTCAAAAAATGGAGACATTGTGGTAATCATATGACATTTTGGTAAAAGCTAAGACTAATTAATGAAATAACCTCACTGTGACTCTTACCAATTTGTCTTCCCGTTATAATTCTTACTAGCAGGGGTAGGTCGTAGGTGTAGCTAGTTATAATATATCTCCCAACCACCTACCCAACAGCTCAATCCAAATTGCACCAAATTCACTATGAAACCTCTCAAATCCCCAAAATTCTTGTCTTCCCAGATTAAGACATGGCAGAAGAGTCCTCTTAACTTATGCCGTACTACTGTACTCGCAAATGGAACCCTAGCATTTCTATAGATTGCAAACAGATCTACATAATTTTAGTGTTATTTTAGTTTCTAACTGATGATCCACAATCAAAGTAAAAGCAAGTCTAAATCATGTTATCTCATTTGCAATATGTAAAATGAGTCCACATATTTTCAGCAGCTTCAGTAATGCAACAGCTCTTTGGTCTTTAGCAGATTTACCCTTCTGTTCTTCAGTATTTAGTATTTACAAGCATGGTTGATGCTGAATTCAACAGTTTTTCAAAAGAAGTTAGTCCAACACTATTTACGATGGTTTGGTCATATCAACTAAGGTATGAGACACTGATACATAGTGGTATTATAAGTCGTTCTAAAAACACAAGAAGAGATGGAGGTTGACCGAGACTAACATGAGGAGGAAACAATAAAAATAAATTTGAAAGAATAAAATATATCTAAAGAGCTTTTTTTGAATAGAAGTGCTTGCAATATGGAGATTCATGTAACGGAATAATGATTTGAAAGCTAGAGTCTAGTAATAGAGTTATAACTTATAAACTTCATATTCTTAGATATTCCGTTTTAGATTTTGGGGTTTAGAGTTTAGGTTTGGAATTTAGGATTTAGAAGTATGATTTATAGTATAGATTTACTATGACTATTATTATTATTAGCAATGCTATTATTATTATGGATATCCTTATTATTAGTAGTACTATTATATTACTATTACTACTCATATTATTATTATTACTATTATTAGTATATTATTATCATATTATGATCATTATCATCATCATCACTATTACTATCATTGATTTTTTATATTTGAGTATCTGATCTCTATAATTTTGGATTGGATTTCATTTCTAATATGACCCAACTTATTTGGAATTAGAGACTTTGTTGTTGTTGTTGTTGTTGGTGTTAGTTGATGCTGAATCTTTGAACTTATATCTTGTGATCCTATTAATGATGGCTACCCAATTTTTTTACTATTATTAATGTCCATCCAGTCGTGTTTTCATATCCCAATTGAAGACTTTATTTTTATGATCAAAGGACAAGATTTCGTTTTTACAAAACATATGCAGATTAAATCACATTCTAAAAAGAACAAAAGCTCTTTCTCAATAGAAATCCCTTTGCCCCTCATTCAAAAAGTACTTTTTTTTAGTTTCAATTTCTTCATTTTGAATCTAGGCTCTTCTACTTTTTTGTTATTTCCTTCCTGTATAGATGTATCCATAATTGTGCACGACATGAATAATGTTACTTTTACCCTCAAAATGCTTTGCACATTCTTATTAATACCATCTAAATGGTAGAGTTGTAAGCTCATCTGCAGATGATAATCAGCTACAAATTTCTACAAAATCAAAGTTTATAATACACTCCTAATACCCAATTAACTTTATCTAGTATAATTATCAACAGTAATATCACTATAATAAGTGATCATAAGTCATATTGTTCTGACCAACTATTTCCCTTGGAATCCTAATCAACTTTGTCCAGTAACTTGATTCACATTAGCACCATGTTACTAGCTAGCATAATGAAGTACCACTCTGCAACACCATGAAACATCAGCAATGACATGACATATTATCTATTAAGTACCTCATCAAGTTTCTTTGCAGGCTTTTCTGGAAACTTGGTTACCTCTAAGCTGAGTGCTTCTATCTTAGCACGTAGTTCTACCTCTTCGTTGCTTAGTGATTCAACCTACACATTTTTTTATTCTATTGTCAGATTATAAGCCTCAAGTAATGCATCAGTACCAACTAAACACCCAATCAGTACTCATTTGTACAATTAAGAAGCCAACTTTACAATGCTTAGGTTAAAAGTTAGGACTAAAAAATTTTCATTTTGTTGTCGCAATAACTTGATTTTGTTTCTAGTAAATATCAACCTTTTTGCATATAATTTTGGGCAGTATGTTGATTGATATTATTTCTAACATTAGAGTTGCCCATGACTGCATGAAGACTCAAAAGTTTCTGCATTGAAAAATAATCTAGATCTCTGATGAAGCTGCTGCTGATACTTTTGGGATTGCTCTCATATTACAAAAGTTTCTGCTGTATCCAAAAACAAATGGCGTCAACTAATGAGATTGCTCTCATATTACAAGCCTCTATGTCTTTAAGAAACTCTGGGGTGAACCAGATTTTAGTAATAATAAGTTTTATTAAATTAATATTAGTAAAAATAAGAGTGAGAAACGTAAAATTTCAAATATACGAATGGCAGCGCGCACCACTGGCAGTGGCGCGGACGAAACGCGCCACTGCCAGTGGCGCGTTTCATTATTTTCGTCTAAACCCCGCACAAGTGACTGCGCATTTTGTATATATAAGAAGCAAACGCGCCACTGCCAGTGGCGCGCTTGCCATTCGTATATTTGAAATTTTACGTTTCTCACTCTTATTTTTAATAATATTAATTTACTAAAACTTATTATCACTAAAAACTGGGGGTGAACTTCTCTTGAGATCATACACAGATCAAGGTTTAAAGAAGCCCAGGATCTAGATTGAAGGCTCTTCTGAAATTTTTCAACAGTAAAAACATCAATTCTGCAAAAAATCTTCATTGTTTCTATATTAGCATAGCTTCATAACTTTTATGTGTCCTAAAAATTAAAAAAAAATAAGTCTAAAGGTCAAATACATAAATTATGAAATCTAACAATGTTAAATCTTTTAAAAAGAATCAAAATTATGCATTTCAATACGTGTAATTTGCTAAAAAAAACTAACAAAGAAAAAAGAATTTTCAACATAATAATGTAACATCTTTTAATCCTAGTTGGTCAAACAAAATATATTTTAGAGGATCCGATGAGTGATTTTATGAGCTCAAAAATTAAAATATTTTTCAAAACAAAGCTCAAAGGCATGAGTATAAGTATGTTATTTCTCTAAATACTAAATTTGTTTCTAAAGAAAAACCTAAGATACAAACTCAATCATTGAAAGAAAACTATCATAAAAAAATTGTCAAATGTAGTGAAAAGTCTCATACATGTATATTTTATAATTATTATTGTTATATTTGTTATATCTCACTTGATTGTAAACTTAGGAGGGGAAACAACATTATAAATGTTATTTAGGTTCTTAAGATTAAAAATTATGGATCTCAATATTTAATTTTCCCTTCAATCATTATATGTCATATGCATGTTTTTTTGAAATAAATGTGTTTTAATTTATTCATGTTTTTTTTTGAAAGTATTCGAAATTCTTTATGTTATACACTGTGCACATATAAAGGGGGAGCAATCAATTTAGGGGGAGCTAAATTAAAATAATTTCTTTTATTCACACATTTTTGTCCGATTTTTAAAAAGGAGGAGAAATTTTTAGGTAAAATTCATATATCATATGTTATATCTATGCACTCATGCATATTTTGTAAATCGATAAAAAAAGGAGATTGTCGTACTAAACAATTTATTTGATTTGTCAATTTGTAAAATAATCTTAAATTTTATAATTTACCTTGTTTGAGTTTTGTGCAGGGATTAAAATATAAAATAGAATACTGCACAAGAATCAAGACTGCATTAGGTCTAGATTTAGTTAGACTTGAACTGGGTTGAATTGGTTAAGGTAAATTGAGCTTAAACAACAAAGAAAAATATTTCTGCCCAACAAATCGTTATAACGGTTCAGTAACCATTATAACGGTTCATCTCAATACTCAAAAAGTCAAAATGAATCGTTGTATAACGGTTAAGTAACTATTACAATGGTTTGGCAAATCATCAATGGTTGATCAAATTGTTATAATATTTCAACTCAATTATGTCTAACGGTTATCATTTCTAAGTCGTTATAACGGTTTATGTCAAAAATATTTTTTTCATTTATTTTATAAGATCTATTTTAAAAGTATCAACTATCTCATTAATGAGAATCTGATCCATCTAGCTAAATCATTTTTCCCCGAGAGCTTACTAGCCATATACAAAGTGTGAGAGATAAGTTCAAGAGATAGAAACACGATACTAGAAAAATTCTTATTTAAACTCGATCTAGTTTTTCTCTATTCTCCCAACTTGATCCTTCGTGATCTACTCTTTTTGTAAACTGTTTTGAGTTGTAGTGCTCACCTTTCTTGAGGGTGTTGTCACTCACCTTTTTTATTTTGAGTGTGTTGTCACTCTTATTACCGATAGGTTTGACAGCCCATTTTTGTGTAAGGGACCAAGTTCTACAAGTGTAAAACTATTTTTTATGTTTCAGCTCAAGCTCAATTGTTAGAGGTTGAGAAGCTCCGGAGACGTAAGCATTGTAAGCTGAACTCCGTTACATCTTGTGTTATTGTTTGGTCTTTTCATTTTTTTTTCTCTTATTTCTTTGATTGCTATATTCTTATGAGAATTGAATTGAATTAAATTGTATGTCTTCCGCTGCTATTACACTTGAATACTAAGTCTCAAATCGGTTTATATATTTTTACCTTAGGTTTTTTATAATCTTGCATTATTCAAAGCCTCTTAAACCATCACCCTAGGGCCAACATAAATATTTAAATATTTTGTAAATTATGTACGTAAGAATAAAATAATTTGAGAAATTTAGTAAATTTATTAACGAATAATTCAAACTTTAAACATACATAACTTTTAATAGAAAACTTATATTTGGACATTTAAATATAATTTGAAAATCTCATAAAAAGATCTACATGCATAACAACTCACGCCCTTTAAGTTTAAACTGAATATCGTGAGTTGAATTCACTCCCTTTAATCTAGATATTGCGCGGTCAGTTATCAGATAGGAAAATTGAGGTGTAAAGGGCGTGAGCTGAATTCACGCTCTTAGTTAGGTCATTTATATAAATAACTTGGTCTTTAGGCCATTAGTGTAGATTTATTTAATAGTATAGTTATTTAAGTAAAAAATCCACAAGATGTGCATATTGTGGTCATAGTACTCTCAATTATTATAGCGACTGGAGCCGACGATAGGTATTACGAGGAACGATTTTGTCAAGTAGAACATCATCCATTATGTACAAATGGAGAGCTTATAATCTCATCCATTATGTACATGCAGAATTTTTGCCTAAATAACTTTGAACAATAATTAATTTACGTTAATAATTATGAACTCAATTTTTCACAAATGACCATGATAAGAGCGCATACCGGGCTCACGGCCTTCAAAGTGTATTTTTCGTATCCAACAGCTTTCCGCGTATAACCAAGATTAAAGGCCGCAAGCTCAGCTCACGCCCTTCAATTCAAACTTGAAGAGCGCAAGTTCTGCTCACGCCCTTTAATTGACCTAGCACATAGATCTTTCCATGAGCTTTCTAAATTATATTTAAACATCTCGATCGAAGTTTCTTGTAAAAATTAGAAACGTTTAAAAATCATATTTTCAACTCATCTGTATAGATTTAGAAATTATTCAGTCCACAATTCATTATATATAACAAATAATTAAGATTATATTTTCATTTTAATTAAAATTTTAAATATAATTTAGTTATTTATATATGTCGATAGTTCAAATTAATTAAAATTATATTTATATTTTTAATAATTAAAATGTATTTTTTTTTCATTATCAATGGGTTAGTTATATTTTTTTAACCATTTAAATGTATTTCATTATTTATATACATGACAATTATTATTCAAGTACTTGTATTATTGTAATGAGTAGTGGACTGAATAATTTCTAAATTTGTGCTAAAAATCTGATCTTTAAATGTTTATAACTTTTAAAAGAAAATTTCGATAAGAACATTTAAATATAATTAAAAAAGCACATGGAAAGATCTACATTCTAGGTCAATCAAAGGGTGTGAGCTGGGCTTGCACCCTTCATGTTTGGACTGAACGGTGTGAGATGGGCTTACGTCCTTTAATCTTGGTTAGACGCAGTTAGTTGTCGCTTGTCGGGCACGAAAAATGCATTTTGGAGGGCGTAAGCCCGGATTATGCCCTTATCATATTCATCTGTGAAAATAAGTTGAGTGTGTGATTATCAACATAAATTATTTAGGGTCCGTTTGGCAAATCAAGGAATAGGTTTGGAAGAGTGTTAATTTTAGAAGAGTGATAGAATAGTATTTTTTTTGGAAGAGTGGTGAAGAGTGGTATTCTTGACTATTCGGAAGAGCGAAAATATCGTTTGGCAGTTGTTACTCAGAATAGTTAAAATATGAATAATTATAATACTAATAATGATGATGATAATAATTATAATAATAATAGTAAAATAATAATCATAATAGTAAGATAATAATAATAAAGTAATAATAATAATAATAATATAATAGTAATATAATAAAAATATAAACATAATCATAATATAGTAATATAATAATAAAAAAATTATAATTACAATCATAATTATAATAATATATAATAATAATAATAAGTAATCATAATTTTAATAATATAATCATAATATAATAATCATAATCATAATCATGATAATAATAATTATAGTCATAATCATAATAATATAACCATAATCATAATCATAAAAATAATTAAAACTAATTATAATTATAATAATATAATAATAAATTAATCATCACTATAATCAACATATAATAATATAATATAATATAATAAAATAATAATAAGTATTAATAATCATAATCATAATCAAAATCATCATAATATAATAATATAATAATAAATAATCTTGATCATAATAATATAATAATAAAATAATTATATTTATATTCATAATATAATATTATAATATTAAAATTATATTTATAATAATAATAAATAATATAATAATACTAATGGTAACGATAATATAATAACAATAATGACAATAATAATTTAATAATAATAATATAATGATAATAATAATAATAAATAATAATCATAATATTAATATAATAATAAATTATAATCATAAATATAATATAATATTATAATAATACTAAATCTTAATCATTATCATAATATAATAATATAATATAATATAATCAAACAATAATGGTTATTCCGACGAGAGCTAATCCGGTATTCCACCTATAAGTTGGTATACTGGATTAGCACTATTCTGCACTCTTCTATTTAGTCTAAAATTCGTTTGACAAATTAATTCATCGGAATAGTTATTCTATTCCAACTTTTTTGTTATTCAATTGAGTGTCAAACACTCCTTAATGTTTAAGATCCTTTAGAAAAAATTTCCAAATTAGGAGAGAACCTAACCGTTAGTTTGTGTGCAGAGATAAGACTGGACTAGGAGGCAGTTGAAAGTCGTCTAATTATTCGGCACGTTTTCCTTTTTCATAAGTATAGAAAATAAGTCTATTCGAGTTGTCTAAGTGAATTTTATTCCTAACAGCATAGAACTCTCTAGTTGTGCGGACCTTTTAATTTTCAAAATATTTATATTTAGAATTAATTTTATTATAATTAAATAATGTATTTTACTTAAGTATATTTAATATTTAAATTAATATTTAAATCAATCACAAAGACTCTTAAATTTTTAAATAAATTTAATTTATTATTTATAAAAAGTAATGTACAAAATTAATATAATAAAATTTAATAATAGTTGATATTTAATTATTTAATATACAATTTTTATTTACAAAATAAGTATATTTAACAATTAATTTTATTATAAAAAAAGATATATTTTATAAATCAATTACATAAGCTCCTAAATTTTAAAATAAGATTAATTTATTAGTTAATAAAAGACAATGCATAAAATATAATAATTATTTTTTGTGAGTTAGGTTGTATAATATGTAGTTTTTTTATAATAAAACATAATAATAATTGATGTTTAATTTATTTAATATCTAACTTATTTTTTTAGACTTTCTATAAATGCATGGTAAAAAAATAGCAAATGGAATGAACATGAAAAATATATTTGGCTGAAATCTGAACCATCGCTTAAAAAATCAGTCAATCTCAATCATAAATTGAATTAATTTTGATCATTTTACATTATTCGATAATATTAATGGACATTTTCAATACATATGCTCTTTATAAATATAATACAGATATAGATATAGATGTTTGGGATAGAAATTGATGGAAAAGTCTAAATGGCGGTGGAAATTGGAAAAAGAGTGATTTCCAATTTTAGGAATGTATTCAGCACTTCTATTATTTTGGAAAAATAAAATTTGAAAAAGTTTACTATTGGAAAAATAAAATCTTAAAGTTTGTTTGAAAAAAAAAACATAATGCTTAAAAGTGATGAACTGTTGAAACTATTTTTTTTCATTTTTGAATTGTTCAAATTACTTATCCTGAATTATCTTGGGAAAAAAATAAAATTAACAATAAGTTTTCAAAAATAGAAAAAAAAAATCCCTAATATTATAAGTTCAAGATATCATCAATGTTTTAAAATTTTAAAAATCATATTTTTTTTTGGATGCTTGGATTTGACAAAAAGTTAATTTTGAGAGTCAAATTTTATGAATATAGAAATTACAAAATCTACGTTTTGAATTACAATAAAGTGAAATTGAGAGTCTCAAATAATGAAAATTTGGAAACTAACTAATGTGTAAGTACTAGAGAATTTTTGCAAAGTGAAACAAATATTAAGTGTATAACATTTTTAAATAAGGTAAATATATTTTTTAATTTTAAAGAACATAATAATAAAGATAAATATGTTCACTTTTTTTGGTTTAGGAACGGCAAGTGCTCACATGTCACGACGAAGATATGTCCCTTATTCAGCAAGAGAAAAAAAAGGAACCTGAATGATAGAGAAAAACACACGAAATATTTTGTAAATGAATGACAGATTTGTCTTTTTTTTCTTTACGAAAGAAATACTTTTTCAGAAAAAAAAATGTCCATATTAATCGTTGAATAAAAATAGTTTCGCGCTCGCATTTTTTTTCTTTTTTTTTGGACATTAGTTTTGTTAACGTTAGGGCTGTTAATTATATTTTTTATCAGATTTATAGTGTATTGTTAACTTAATTGATATGAGTATGAGTAATTTTTTTATTAAGTAAATAAGTATGTATATGAATAAAGATCATTTTTTTCTGTGAATTATTTTTTTTATCATAGAAAGTTGAAATTACTTAATTATAATTTATATTTTAATTTTATATTAATAAAACAGAGGTGCATTTCAAAATGAATTTGTTAGTATTATTATTTCATTATTTGTTATTTTAACAGACAAAAATAAAATGTAAATAAATTTAATTTTAATAGATAAGACTAAAGTACATATAGAAATAATTTAAAAAAAAAACAATATATGTCTACCGATCAGTATCATCCTGTCATAACCATTCACAGTTTGATACCCTAATTAACAGGCGTAAATGTACAAGTGTAATCTTAGTTTTTTGAGTGGTCCCCCACAAGCCACAATACTTATTAACCAGACTGGAAGGCAAAGAGAGCGAGCGAGCAATCCGAACCTCAATATAGACGGTTCGGGTACAACCCGGTAAACGGTAACTCCCACTAAAGAAAAGCATTTTATCTTTCTTTATCCTGTCTCACTTTATTCCCACATAAATCTTTTCACAATATTATACCAATCTCGGGACACGGTGAATGTTAACATTGGACTATCAACATATAGACTGGTGGCAGTACACAAGCAACCTGCGTGTCAGATCGTAGAAAGTAGTATATTATGTTTGGTGGATGATTTTCTTTTTCCTTATTTAGATGATGCTTTTTTGAACCGACTCGCATCTGACTCCATTGCTCAAATCGTACAGCGCAAGATGAAAACACGAGCTCTTCCACGATCACAACCGTTCATCCAGCACAGCGACATCAGACCGTCCGTTCCTTCCATCCATCTATAAATATCCCTCCGGCCCCATCCAGATCTATATTTCATTTCCTCTTTCAATTTCTCCTCTCTTCCTCCATTCAAACCTCAGCACTTATTTCGTCTCTTTGCGTAACGAATCGAAAAGGAATTAACAAAAAATTAAAAAAAGGGGAATTAAGGCTAACGGATCTCGTACCTCTTTTACTTTCCTTCTTCTATTTGTTGAGGACAGTATTTTTGCTTCGATTTATAGGCTTCCCAATTTGAATCCTAGGTTAGGGTTTCAGGTTTTGCTAATAAATCAGTGGTAGTTATGAACGATCCGACACAGATGATAAACCGGGGCTTTGGCATGTGGCTTCCGCCGCCGATGGGGCCACCAGTTCCGGCTCCGCTGGTTTTGGAGGACCCAAACCCGTTAAGCTTCCAGCCCCCCCGACCAGCCTTCACTGACAAAAGAAAGATTAACTGGAAAGGAATGAAATCTGGATCTGATAAGTCAGGTGGCTTCAAGGCTCCAGCATTCCCTGACCTCCAGTATCAGAACCGAGTCAAGCCTCGCCGGTTTTACCCCAAAAAGAAGAATTCTTATACACAGCAGCACGCAAGGTTCGCTCCATTTGCCCCACGCAACACCACCTCCTTTATAATCCGTTCAAAGAAATCTGGTGGCATCACATCTCTTGTTTCACCATGTCCAGTTACTCCTGCTGTTTTACCGACTCCCAAGTTTTCACCAAGCCATGAGGTATTGGTAGACATGGCTAAGGAAGAGTGGGGCGTTGATGGGTACGGGTCGATGAGTGGGTTGATAAGATTACGGTCCAACCCAGAGAACGAGAATGAAGAAATTGAAGAAGATGGGTCTAGTGGCAGTGATTTAGAAGAACATGTCGAAGTAGAGAGGCGGTTAGATCATGATCTGAGCAGGTTTGAGATGGTTTACCCTGGTGACGGTTTACCAGGTCCAGGTGAGGAGAGGGAAGAGGGACATGTGGCACGGCTTGAAGAGGAAAATATATTGCTTAAAGATAGGTTGTATTACATGGAGAGGGAGATGAGAGAGCTGAGGCGGCGCCTTCAGGTACTAGAGGCAACACATCGGGTGAACCAGTTTGGAGACGTCGATCAAAATTATGGGGAGGGAGAGAACAATCAGGAGGAGAATAGTATTAATGGCAATGTTGAGGCTGAGGCTATTTCAGAGGAGAATGGTGGAGGTATTGTCTGTTCAGAAAAGAGTGTGGGAGATTGCGCAACACCGGTGTGCGACTGAGGAAGGAATACTGTTGGTAGTTTGGTTCTTTTGTGGCGGCTATTGAGCTGATATCAATAGGAACTATTAGTTTTTCTAGGAGAAGTTTTCTAGTATAACTAATAGTTTAGGATAATTAAGTCATGTGATTAGTGCTAATTGGTTTTAGTTAGGACTGTGCAGGTTGCACAATCTTGTGCTTGTTTTGTCCTTGGCATGGGATTTACATCTGTTATAACTTGTATAGAGACCTAACTGGGTGCCAATTAGCAAATTATATTACATCAAGGGAATTAAACTGAACAGGAAAAAGGTTTACCTCCTGTGTAAATATGTTAAAATCTCATGGCATGACTTTTACTTTTCTTTCTTTCTTTTTTGTCTTTTGATTAGTTGGGTCAGCTGGATGGGCTGATTGGTAGGAAGAAGATAGGTTGGTAGGGACATGAGAAAAATATCATTTGGTGCTAGTAAATTCTTAATTCTGTTGTGTTCTTTATGTTTTTGTAATCAGTCATATTCGTATTAGTGGTTATGAGTTGATGTTTTTGATACTTTGTAGAAGTGGAAGAAACATTTGAGTTTGGGTTCTCGCTGCCATGGAGGATCAGCCAGGATAGGTGCTTCAATTTTTTTGGAGGAATTGGCGAAAATTAAATTATTTTAAAGAAATTTGAAAAATGGCAACCGCACGAAATAAAAGGACCTACTTAATATTAACATTCCTACGGTTTTACGAAAAGGTAGAAATGCAGAGTTATGCACGTCCTGCAGAACATTGAAATTTTTTAGTGGTGACCTATGTTATTATTTTATTTTGTTATCTTATACATTTAATTTACTTGTTCACTGTCATGTCGTTTAGCTCCGTGTGTTTTTTTTTATTCAGACAGTTAGATTATCTATTAATGATTTTCAATGATTTAACAGATTTAATAAAAATAAATCGTTCCGTACATTAAAATTTATGTTCAGATTTTTTAACAACCGTTGTGATTTTTTTGAAATCGTTATGATTTCTTTGTGATATCTCCGTACAGAAATTATGTGCAGAATACGCTCCCAGGTAAGAAGTTGATAACGAAGTAGTAAGAACTAAGAATCAAGCTTTGTTAGCAATTCTCTTCAAGGATCTATACCAATCAATGAGCATGAAGATTAGTGTGAGATCATCTTCGTCCTGCAGTTCGTATTTGGTTCTCCTCTTTTACTTTTATCTGTATCGCGGACTATGCAGAAACTGTGTAGCAAGTCAATTTAGCATCTAAATTGAATGTATAAAAGTTCATCGCATGCTATAAAAAGATGAGGCCAGCAGAGCATTTGAAAAAAAATTAGAAACCTTGAAATCTCATCTCCCTCTCTTTATTGGTTGTTAAGTCTTCCATTATCCAATAAAATATTGTATTTATTTGTACTTGCTAAATGTACATTTAATAAACTTTGACACCTTTTTTTCTACAAAGTTAAAAAGGACAAGTATAATCAATTTTACAATTCCTTTGTTGCCTAATACTAAATTCTTAATTCACACGTAGTGTATTATAATGTCTTGCTAAAGAAAATTTTATTATGATAAGTGTGAAGTTTTACAATTTTGACAATAAAAATTCAAATCATAAAAAAATATAGATGTATTCTTCAACTTATAGATTAGTTTATTTTAAATTTCATACAGTTTGAGTATAAATTTATAGTCAAAGACTACCCAATTTGTATGCAATTTATAACTGTTTTATTTAATGATCTTTAATGAATTATTATATGATATTTAAATTACATAAAATTTAAAATAATATCAATACATCTATAATATTTCTAATTTTTAGATTTTTTTTCAATTTATTTGAATTTTCATTATTAATATCAAGTTCTCAAAATAATCATTTCGAATGATTCCACCATATATATATGGTTTTCCAAGGATTCGCTAAAAAAAGGCCTGTCACGAATCGCAAAAATAGTACTAATTACTAGCAAGGTATATATAACTTTGGCGATATATCCCCTTTAAAACAGGCTTTAAATCATGAACCAAAATATTCTGGTTTTTTTTTTTTTTTTTGGAAAATGGTTAAATTGCTGCTGCTGTTCGTATTATAAATTTGACCGACACCATACATAATCACGCTGCTGTTCGCTTAAATAAGGGAGGTAAGCATGTGATGCGAGCACATTATAAGATTTTTGAATCAACATTTCAAATTCATGCCTTCATCATAGAAATCATCATCATCATCATCATCATTGAAATATAATCCATAAATTGTGCATCTTTTAACATGAGACATATTGCACGAATATTTTCATGTCCAAATTTTATTATTAATCATTTATTTAAATCATCTTATTAAGTTTACTACGCAGTCAATTTTCAATTCAATAGATTCATCATTCATGATAACTGAACATTGTGACTGTGAAAAAAAAAAAGCTTCATCTAGAATAAAGTTAAAAGAGAAAGTCAGTTTTTTCCCTTTTCCCTTCTAAAATGTGCAGTTTCAATTTGCTCCTTGAACCTTTTTTTTTTTTGCTTTCTAATTTATGTTCCTTGAGCTACTGCCATTTGCGACCAAGGAGATTTTTTTAATAAATAAAATAAAAGAAAAGAGAGAAATGGTATGATTACTTTCGATTTGTGCATATATTGTTAAACCATAAAATTTAACTAAATAATAACAATAATTAATGAGTATAATTAAAACTAATTAACACAATTAACAACATAACCTAACAATTTAAATGATATATAAATAAATAAATAAAATTTATTTCTAATTTAAGTTAATAATCTAATATAAATAATTAAATAATTCGACAAATAATTTAAGATAAAGTTTTAATTTAATAAATAAAAATTTAAAATTTAACAAGGCAATATAATGTATATATATGAATAGAAGTAATTAAATTAAAATATAAAATTAATAATCATAACATAATTACTAACGGTTAATAAAATCAAACTAACTATAAACAAATCATAATAAGCAATTAGCCAATAATAATCTTAATAATAAATTAGATATTCCATTTAATTAGCCCGCTACACCAAAACTCATACTGATTTTTCACCACATTTGATCTCATCCACTTTTCTCTCTCCCCATTTATTACCCCTCTCTCCCTTCATTAATTCTCCATCCCTCTCTCTCCTCTTTATTATCGATTCTCTCTCTCTTTATTGTCCCGTCCCCTTATCTCTTTTTTTGCCTTTGTCTCTCTGCTTTCCCTCTCTCTAGCGAAGAGACCATTCTCCTCTTCCGTTTGACCTCACCTATGAGGCTCTCTCTCTTCCTCTCTCTCTTACGAGAGCGACCACCCTGATCACCTCACCTCACCCCACTCTTCGCCGCCTCACCCCCTCACACAGTCACCCCTGTTATCTCTAGTCAACCCTTGACTTGCCCTAGTCCTTCACCCATGTCACCCCTCTCTATAAAGTCGAGTGTGCATCCTCCTCTCCTCTCATTTTGGCTCTCATGCGTTGAGAATAGATAAGCAAACTGATAAGAATAAAATTCTGCACAACCGGTTTAAAAAGCTACAAGGAGAGGGAGGAGGATGGTGGCCGAGCTTTCCAGGGAAGAGGTTTTACTCCTTTGTGCCTTCCTTGCTAATCTTGTTCCCCTTTCATACTGGTAAACCCTAGAACTGGTATTTTATTTTCTTGGTTGATTGAATTTTTATTTGTTGGGTCAATTGTTGTGTGTGGTACCACCTAGCTCTTGTGATTCACCACCAGTTGTTGTGACTCGAGACTGGGTCTGTGCTGATCTGACTGCTTATGGCATTTCTATGTTGGTTTGAACTGTACTGGTATGCTTATTGCTTTGCCTCGGATTTGATTCGTAGTCCAACATCGTTTGCGATGATTTGATCATATCCAACGAAGGCCTCCTGAAGTACTAATACGCAGTGGTATTCTAAGTCGTCATGAAAACACAAGAAGAGGAAGAGGTCGACCGAGACTGACATGGGAGGAAGCAATAAAAAGAGATTTGAAAGAATGCAATATATTTAAAGAGTTTGCTTTGGATAGGAGTGATTGAAAGATGACGATTCATGTACCTGAACCATGATTTAGGAGTTAGAATCTAGTAGTAGAGTTATAGACTTCAAGTTCTTAGATTTTTAGGATTTTAGAGTTTAAAATTTAGGATTTAGAAATAAATTTTATATTAGAGGTTTATTGTATTATTATTATTATTATCATATTATCAACATCATTATCATCATTATTATTATCATATTATCATCATCATCACCATTATCATTCTTATTTATTTTTTACTTATTTATTTTTATTTTTTATTACTATTATTATTATTATTATTATTTTCTTTTTTTCTTTTTCATCATCCTCATTATTATCATTGATATTTGAGATCTTTGATCTTATACTTTCCGATGAGTTTTATTTCTAACCTACCCCAATTTATTTGGGATTAAAGGCTTTGTTGTTGTGGACTGCTCGTGGTTATCATTGTACACCAACTTCTCAATTACTGGGGAGACCATCTGTGCAAACTTGATGCGTTTAAACCATTAAGTAACAGTGGAGAAGTTTTAGTGCCAATTTTGGCAAATTATCGCTGGTATCTTTGTTATTTTTATTCATTCATTTATTTATTTCACTTTTTAATTTCGATGTTGCATTTTATGTGCTATTATTTTTTTCGTGGGCAAAAATTTCTGAAGCTTCAAAAGTCATACAAGAAAACTTAGATATAAAGAATCTACCTTTACATTATTGATCCAGAGTAACAGTTGTCTTTTTTTCTTTAATTTCTGGAAATTGTAGAGTTACATTATTTTACATTGCTCCAAAGTATTTAAAGATGTGTTCTAATCTCAATTTCTCAGCTACTTAGCGCATATTTTCCTTAAATATAAAATATGGCTAAGACAAAATCAAATCCAATAAAAGAAACATAAAATACAATTAAATAAAATATGAGTTTGGGAATTAGGTCTAATTTTAGAAACAAATATGAGATAAAATATAGATATAAATGCGCTATATCAAATACCTACATAGCCAAATCAAATTAGAACCCAGGTTGTACTAGCAAATGGCACAACCACGGCTATAGACAAATCCAAGGGTTTACCAGTAAAGCAAACTAGCATAAAAAGGGGAACATGGGTAGGTCAAGTATAGTACCAAGGGTCAGGGCAAAATCAGACAAGGGACAAGTACCAACAAATGATCAAAATAGCTCAAGGGACATGCATGCGACAACAAGGCAGCAACAAAATACCAGGGGCAAGAACCACACAATGGAAAAACTTAACATTTCAAATCCAACCAGTACAAGAGACACAACCCAACAAATTTAGAACCAAACCAGATCACAGCAAGGCAACACCAACAGAGCAACAAGGATACCAGTAAAATAAAGGGGGTACAAGACCAGCAAAATAACAAGTACCAGTCAACACAACCCAGTCCAAACATTTACCTAGTGCCAAATAAAAGAAAAAATCAGTACACAGAGCCAACACCGAGCAAGTATATCAGTAATAACAGAACATTAGGGCAAGTCATCAGTATCAGTCCCAAAGGCCAAAGCAATAGTTCAAGTCACAGATTCAGCAAACCAGCGCAGGGCTTCTCTTGAATAGGTGCTACCCCAAGTTTATCTCAAATATCATTATTTCTATTTCGATCTTTCCTTATGTGGCCACATATCCAACGTAACATCCGCATTTCCAGTACACTTATCTTCTGAATGTGTTATCCTTTTGTAGTCCAACATTCTGCGTCATATATCAACGTGGGTTTAATCGTCGTCCTGTAAAACTTACATTTTAGTTTGTTTGAGACTTTCTTGTCACAGAGAATAGTAGATACTTGGGGAGATAGAAAATTAAACTACATAAATTAATTGAGACAAAGCAACACGAAAGCTCCTAATCTTGGTATAAAGGACCCTTCACAACTAGTAGGGTTGATACCTTAAAGTAGTGCACCATGGCACCAATTGTTAAATTTCTTTTTCTCTTTTCATTTTCCTTTTTGTCAATTTGATCACCGGGTAAAATTGTAGGTGTTCTTTTGTTGATAGTTTTTTTATCATATTTTCAGGCCAGGTGCAAGACCATCAGATCTACAGGGTTTTGATCTAGATTCTCATTTATAGTTGTCACTACTAGAAAAAATTAGATTTAAAACCGCCTATTTAGAATTGGTTTTTTAAAAAACAGCTACTAAAACATCAGAGTGGCGGATTTATAAATTTTATTGAAATTATTAGAACTGGTTTTGAAAACAACCGATTACAAATTTTTTTTATTATAACCGGTTATATGAAAATCGGCTCCAATTGAATGAATTAAAATCGATTCTAAATAATCGATTCTAAAGTTTTTATTTTAAAATCGGTTTTTGCTAAAATCGGTTCTAAATTTTAGGAAAATTAAATCCGGTTATTAATAAAACTGGTTCTAAATTAAAGTTAATAAAAACCGGCTCTAATTTAGGGTTATTTTTGCAATCTCTCACACTTCTCACACTTCCTCTCACGACGCTGCTCTTTCATTTTCATTTTCATTATTCACCATTAGTCAGCTGGTCTCTGTTCCTTCTAATCAGCGGCAACAGCAGCCACAATATTCATCATAGCTACAGTAATGACTAATATTTTTGGATCTCTTAAAGGTAATTCTTCTCTAATTAATTTAAATTTAAGTATATTTTCTTATTTCTATAGATTAACATCCTTGTTAATATTAAAAATCATTAATTTGCATAATTATTGCATAAATTGATGACATATATATAAATAAAATTATATATGTGTAATTGATAGTATTGTCATATAAGACCAAATTATCGGATTTTTTATTAATTTAGGTCCGTACTTGTTCGGGATTAATCCAATAGGAATTAATCCCGAATAGTCCCCGATTTGAGACTATTTTTTGAATACTTTATCTCATTTAGGATAGTGAACATATACTAGCTATAATTTGGTGTTTGAAAAAAAAATTAGTTAGTATTTTCCCTAATGTTCCTATGTGTGTGTACGTATATAAAAATTTACGTTGGCGTACTCGAGGAGAATAGGGGAAATGCTGCCGAATTTTTTTCAAACATCAAATTGGCAAGTATATGTTCACTAATGAGACAAAGTATTTAAAAAGTGAGTTAAGGTGGTTGACCGGCCCAAAAGTAGATCTTAAATCTGAAACCTTAAATTCTAAATCCTAATTGTGAGAGTGATGTTTTTTTTTTACAGATGGATCGTAATACTTGGATGTATAAAATCAAAAGAATACAATTGAATATTTGAGGGGAATTGATGAATTTTTGGAATGTACCTCAGAAGATATGAGAAATAAGAGTGCACGGACACTTATTTTTCCTTGTGAAGATTGTCAAAATTTACGGAGATTTAGAAATATCAAACAAGTGAGAGATCATTTAATTCGTCGTGGGTTTATGGATCGATACACCCGATGGGTACGGCATGGAGAAAATATTGAAATTGTTGATAATATTGAAAATATTAGAAATATTAAAAATATTGTGCGAGATGAATCTGAAGGTGATGTCTTAAATTTAGACAATGATGAATGGGATGTATTGAGAATAAAAATGTGGAAATGTAGAAAATATAGACAATATAGAAAGTAATTAATTTGATGAAATTATGAATGATATTACGGCGGATTTTATCGATATTCCTGAAATTTTTAAAAATTTGGGTAATGATTTCAATGTGCCATTATTTCCCTGTTGTACAAAAATTATAAAAATATATGTTGTATTTAAATTGTATAACTTGAAAGCTAAAAACGGATGGAGTGATAAAAATTTTACCTCTTTATTACAACTTCTAGGAGAAATGCTTTTAGAAAATAATTCAATACCGGACTCCACATATAAAGCGAAGAAATTATTATGTCCCTTGAGTATGGAAGTGGAGAGAATTCATGCATGTCCGAATGATTGTATATTATATCAAAATGAGTACAATGATTTTGATAAGTGTCTTAAATGTAACGCTTCACGGTACAAACCGAGAGATAATGAGATAGAAGTTCGAAAACGACCAGCAACAAAAGTGTTATGATATTTACCAGTTATTCCAAGATTTCAGCGTCTATTTGCAAACTCAAAAGACGCTCACTTGTTACGATAGCATGTTGATGGCAGAAAATATGATGAAATGTTCTGTCATCCGGCGACTCTCCCGAATGGAGAAACATTAACAGAATATTCAAGGATTTGGCGATGAACCAAGAAATTTACGATTAGGGTTATGTACAGACGTGATGAACTCTTATGGCCTTATGAGTAGTGGTAACACAACATGGCATGTTTCAACCGATTAAGTTATCAGCATGATCCTTTTATACTAGCAAATAGAGAAGCAAAATAAGTGTTTTATATTACTAATTCGACCGATAAAAAATGGCATGTTGTCCTTCCGGGCAAAAGACGCATTGTCGGTGTTGGAGATATCGTTGACGAAGATGAATATGATCATTTTGATGAAATACCACCATTTTCTACAGGTTTCAAATCTGTACCTATTACTGATAATGATAACACAAATTATTTGCGTTCAGATCATGAAGAAGGTGTGTGGGACGAAGAAAAATAAAAAAAAAAACTTAATGTGAGTTAATATATTTTACTTGTATTTATCATTTATCATTGTTTATATGATTATATAACTGAATTATTTTTTTAAATAATGCAAATGACAAATGAGATAATGATGCGTGATGAATCTTAATGTGTTGTCTCTGTATATTTTATTTAGAGTGTTATTCATTAATTTTCTTTTTATTAATTGTGTTGTATTATTATTATGAAGTGTTATGTATTATTTTTCATTTTATTTGCATTATTTTTCAAAATATAATTGACATTTTGAAGATATTTAAATTAAATTTCCAAATATATTTAACTTTTTAATATAAATTGCTCTATTTTTTTATATATAAATTAAACTTTAAAACTGAATTTATATATAACTATTTATTTTATATAATATGTAATATACTCATTTTGTATTTTTAAAAATGGTTGTAATTAAAATGTATTTAGAACCGGTTTTTTGAAAATCGGTTTTTAACTCTTTCCAGAAACGATTTGTAAAAACTTTTTCCAATTAGAACCGATTTTTGTAATAATCGGCTCTAAAATTATTTAATGTTTTAGAACTAGTTTTTTTTTTTTTTGAAAAACCGATTCTAATTGGAATTTCCAATTAGAACCGGTTTCGTAATAACCGGCTCTAAAATTTTGACTAAAATAAAAAAATGCACGTCTTCCTCTCAGTTCCAAATTTTATTTTGCTAATTTCTTCCCGAGAACCCAAGAAGTACTTCCTCTTCCATTAAACCCTAGTCATTCCTCTTCCATTAAACCCTAGCCTCACTCCATTAAACCCTAAACCCTAGAGCCTCAATCCTTCGCTGCCCCGCCCTCCATTGTCCCACGCTTCGCTGCCTCGCCCTCCGCTGCCTTGCCCTCCATTGTCCCACGATTTACTGTCTCGCCCTCTGCTAGCTCATCTTCGCTACCTCGCCCTTCGCTACCTCACCCTCCGCTGCCCCTTGTGCTTCTCTGCTGCCTCTTGTGCTAAGGTGACAAAAAAATCTTTTATTTCATAATTTTTGTGGTGTCACCCCCTATAATTTTTTTCTCAATTTTTGCAGTTAATCACTAGTTATAATAGAGTTCAAGGATATGAAATAAAATATATATGTCATATTTACAGAATTATCCAACCAAAATTAGGTTTTTGATGATTTTTAAGAGAATAATGCAAAATCAGTAAAGTTTTAGGTTTTATGTAAAAAATCTAAAATATTATATTGGGATAATATGACAGTAAGATACAATAAGCAATTTGGTGGCGCTAGTGTGAAAACTGTGTACGGGAAGGGGTCGAAAGGGAAAACTTCTCACGCTGAATGCATCAGTAAAGCTGAGTTCAACGAGTTATTGGGACAACAAAGGGCGGAGATGACAGCGCAGTTTAATGATTTATTTCAGAGAATGTTGAGGCAAATGTCGGCTTATTCGGTATACATATCACCTTCTACGGATGAAATTATCCTCCCGACTCAAAAGCTCCAATACCATACATCCGCTTCAGACTATCGCATTCTCGGAGCTATTCGGCTACGATGGTGATGCTTATGTATACGTGACGGATATCATCGATCTTTTTAAGGATGAATGGCTCAATGTCTCGATTATACAGATTTTCTACATGTAAGAATAGAAGTATAATATTTCTTTTAGAATTTTAATAATTTGAGGAATAATTATTGTATATATTGTAGGGTTTCCCGCGATACGTGCAAGAGTTTCTTAATTGAGAACTACAAATTTATCGATCCATATTTTTTCACGAAAACACAAGTTCAAAGTGATATCGAACGCACACGGTCAATTATTTGGGACAATTCTTTGTTAAATGCGAGAATCTGAACTCATACATGTTTCTTCCGTACATTGAAAAGTTAGAACTTTAAAACTTAATTAATTTTCTTATTTATCTATTGCTTAATCTCTCCATATTAATACGTATAAATTGTAGGGGGCATTGGATTCTTTTGATTGTGCGGCTCAAACCCTTTGTTGTTTATGTCGTTGACTCATTGAATCGTGAAGATGAGACATATATTATCCAAACAGCGTTAAATACGTAAGTTTTTTTTATTATTTCTGACACTTTAGTATGTACTGTAATTGATAACTCATATCATTGTTATATAAGGGCCTTACGCTATTATTGGATTGAAAAACAATTCGCTCAAGAAAAAAAATCTCAAGTTCACTGGAAAACGATTCAGGTGTGTAATTCCAAACATTAAATGATAATTAGATATGATATTAATAACTTATTTTAATTAAGGTTAGGGTTTGATTTTGATTTTTTTTTCTTGCAAAATTTTAGAGTCCAAACCAGCCAAGCAGTAAATAGTGTGGTTATTATGTTATGAGATCGATGCATAATATAATAACTACATATTCCAGCAACAAAATTTACCACGGGTATAAAAAATAAACTTCATATTAGTCTTTAATTCTTTTACATATTTGCTTGAAAAATCAAACTAATGAAATTTTATTTTTTTAATAGGCTATCAAACCAGCTCCTCGATCTTATTCACAAGAAGATATCGATGAAATTAAGGAGATGGTTGTAAATTATATTGCATCTAATATTTGATAATTTATTTTATGTTTTTTTTCTGTTATTTGTAAATATTTTTTGCTAAATTGTTTAGTTACTTATATATTTGTTTGTGTTATTTAGTTATTTCGTGAGTTTTGTGAAATATATCAGTTTATTTGTGTTATATTTCTATATGTGTTTGTTTATATATATGGCTGGTATATGGACTAGTCACCGAAAACAGAAAATTTATTTAAAAAAAATAGAATCGGTTATTTAATGAAACCGGTTTTAATTATTTGAATGAATTAGAACCGGTTATTGATTAGAACCGGTTTTAATTGAAAAGTTGATTAGAACCGGTTATGGAAATAACCGGTTTTAATTGTTAGAATGAAATAGCACCGGTTTTATAAAACCGGTTCTAAAGCTTAAAAATTAAAACCGGTTATAATAACCGGCACCGTATGCGGTTCTGTAATAATTATATTAATATCGGTTATAAAACATTTAGTATCGCTTACTTTTAGAACCGGTTGTATATCCGGTGCTAAATTTTTTATAAAATCAATTCTAATTTTTTTTTTTCTGGTAGTGTGTAAATTCCTTTGAAATGGTTGCCTTCCGAATTAGCATTAGTCCAAATGGTACTTTTTCCTTAATTCAACTTTTACTGGTAAAAAAATAATTGTTAGGGTAAAATAAGTTTGTATTAATTTGGTTTGTTCATATCTGTATGGAACTTCTGATGTATGCAATTCTATTAGATGGAAGCTGGTGTTCATCAATAAGTTGAACTTCTGAACGTATCCAATTAGTGTTTTTATTTGTGTTTACAGAGATAGATTACGTTAAATATCTACGTCTGGCAATATATAGTACAATAGATTACGTTGACAATATAAAAACAAATTTTTACCTATGTCATTCATTATATAGATGGATACGTTATACACAAATTGGTGCAATTTGGTTAAAAGTATATGTATTGACCACGAAATGACGTGACTATGTATATTTCCAAGCTAAATCTCCTATAGACCAACCATATTTTAAAAAAAAAGTATCATGCTTAGTACATGGTCTATTTAGAATAATGCCGAATACAAGAAAGTACGCTCTTTTTTTTATTATGATATGATTAATTTAATGAACTTCATGTGTGTTATGGTTGTGCTTGTGCTAAGAAAAAGGGGCATCACGACAACATATCTAGAGTAAAATAACTAAGATACTGTTAAAGAAAAAGGACTTTGCAAACTGCCAGATTGGTTTGAAATAATGTTCCAATTAATTATAAAACGTGATGCTAATTATTTTTATTTTTTTTTTGAAGTAGGGTGTTAATTGACGTAGATGATAACTAAGACTTCTTTTAAAAAGATTTACCGAATGTACTGATTTAATAAAGTACAATTTTCGCTAATAAGACCGTACACGTTTTGACATCTCAGAAGGCAAGTCGGTTTAATTACGTCTCTATTCGGCCAAATTCTTTTCTTCTTTTTGATAATTTCAATTTTTCAATAATCCCTCTGTGATGGCCTTTCGAAATGCACAGATGCTTTGTTGCCAGTTCCCAGTGCATATTTTGCAAACGTCAATATTTGTGCATTCGAAATCGTTTACAGCTATGTTCTTTAAATGCACGTCTTATTTGCCATTTGCAGTCATAAACAGATCTATTTATTTTTCAGCTGCTACGCACGAATACACTAATATGATACTATGCATAATTATTATTTATTAACTTCACCTTCATGAACTGATGAAGTCAAACACAACTCGTGTTTTGGTTGCTCCAACATTAAAATCGTAATTGAGAAGTTTTTTTTTAACAAAACTGAATTTTTTTTCGCTTTCCAATTCACGTAATTTATTTGATTTTAATTTTGGCTGACATTTGCATTTGATGTGTAACTTGAACACTGAGTCACAAAGTTCACACACAAGAAAATAAGCATATATAGATAGTTTATAGAGTACAACTGGGTTGCCATCAGTACAGGAGTAGCAACATGCATCCGTTTAAGATGGCCATCAAAATGCTAAGAAAATTTTATTATCTCGTTGACTTCTGTTCAAACAAAATTGAAGCCGGCAAAATACACTCAAAGATCCTCGGGGCCATTAACATCCTAAATGTTAACAAAACAAATACATTATTAATGTAAATTTTGCCATCAATATAAGCATGATAGATTGGAATGAAATTTAGAATATAATCTCTACCTTGTTCTCAATAACAGCACCATCTGGAATCTCCAACTTTGCACCAGCCTTGGCTGTGATGGTCACCTTGCCCTATATAAAATATTAGATAGATAGTCACTGACAGTGTAAAGATGATGATTGAGAGAGGTTAAATGGGATTCCAGATTGTAAAAGATAATCTGAGCTTAAAAGGGGGCAACACTGCAACACTCAGATAGGTTCACAAAAATTTATTAACTAACCTTGAGGACAACATCAGCACCAAGCCAGACATCACCAGAGACCTTCAAGCTGTCAAGCTCAATAATGCTGGGGATAGACTTGAACCGGCTAAGGAAGTTTCCAACCTAAACAAGAACAAAGTAAATTACCAGAATAAATAGGGGCATACTATAGATTTATAACAGTTTTCTACACCCAAAAAAATACAGATCCAATAAATCAGACACCTACCTTCTTAAACTCAGGACCCAATTCAATTGAGGGGTTTGCAGGGTTCTGTCTTGCTGGATTGCGAACAACAAAGCCATCAACCAAGGTGTAAAGGTCAGACTGCACAAGAACAATTCATATTATTAGCAAATCTGGGAGTTCTTATAATTTGAAACAGAAAAATTGAGCAAAAGATCAATCTGGGTAACAGAATATCTGTATAATTATTGCCTAGAGTTAACCTGCACGAGCAACAAATCTGATGTAGCTTTTACAGGAAGGAAGCGGGAACGGGGCACATTGATACCAATTGCATTGTCGAAGAACTGTGGGCCAATAAGGATAAGTTAATCATGATTAAAAAAAGGAACAGGTAGCAGTATTATACACTTGAAAAGTTACAAAAACAAAACACGGTGTGAAGAGTACCCGAATTGCAGCACCAGCGGCAGTTTCCAATTGAAGCACCTTCACACCATCAACTTCCTAAATTGTATTTCCCACTTAATTAGATCAACATATATAAAATACCAATTTAAAACAGCCATGCATCAAAATGAAAAGTACCTTAGGGTTAGGAATGATTTCCATCTTAAGAGCATCAGCTTCAACAAGCCTCTTTATAGCCTTCAAGTTCACCCACCTATTTTTTAAAAAGCGTGCAATTAGAAACTGAGAAGATTTCAATTAACAAATAGAAGGGTCCTGAACTCAAAAAGGAACATACAAGTTGTTGGTGTTGAAAATCTTGAACTTCTCAATTGACTTGAACTCGCTGACCTAATTTACAGAAGTTGATGTCAGCCAGTATCCAATAAGCAGGAACTTCTCAATCGACTTGAACTCGCTAACCAAATCTACAAAAGTTATGTCAAGATATGCTAATTATCACCTAGATTAAGACTTACATGTGCATCAGGAACTTGTGCAATCTCCAAAAGCTGTGAAAGTTTGCACAAAATGAAACTTTAGATCAAAACTTATATTTCTGATTTTAGTTAAAAATCAGGCTTAAGTTCACATTAGTGAAAATTTCTAAAGAATTGTACCTGAACTCTTCCTTCATAAGAGATGAGGGTTCCACCTTTCACATCAGCCAAAGTTTTCGGGGTAACCTAAGGCACAAAGTCATAAATAATAATTCAAAAGTTTTTAAACCTTCAAGTTAACAAAAGATATAAAATTTATTCGTATACCTCCATGCAGTACTCGTTCTGATTATTAATCAGGTGATTCAAGATTTCTGCAGAGTAAAGAACATGTAAGCAATTAACCAAAAATACTCTATGCTTAGTGAAACTGAACGAAGATAAGAATTAAAAGCATTAAAAAGCATACTTAAGTCAACTATCGCTCCCAAGTTGTCTGAGTTGGCAACAAAAACATACTCCTTGCCCTGACAAAGGATCAACTTACAGTATAAACTACAGTACTGGACCATATATTTACCAAAAAAATTTGCTAACCCAAGCCACCATACCTTGGAGAGCATTGCATCAAGCTTGCCACTGTTTGTCAGTGCTGGGAACACATCACCATGGCCAGGAGGGTACCTACACATTGAATAAAATACAGAAAATTATCAGAAACATATGGAATTACCAGCCAAATAAACAACTACAAGCAATTGCCAGTTTGCCACAACATCTTGTAAATACCATACTTCATACAAGGAAAGGAATAAATTAAAGCACTAACCATCCGTCCTTTCCAGTAACACCCTTAGACGGCAATGGCAAAAAGTCATCAACAACTATACGGGGGTACTGGCTCTGTAAAATGAGAGTAAGCCTTGTTAGAACTATTTTCAAAAGTTTAACATCTCTTACTCTGCATTATACTAATAAGATTAAGATAGAAATCTGAGCATATGGAGTATGAACCTGGTTAAATGTGTGGATTTCAACATTGGAGTTGGAGTATTTCTCCACGATCTAACAAAAACATAATTTGAAAGTGAGGAACAATAAATCATAAGGAAATAACTATAAGATTTATTATCTTGGTAGCCTTACCTTCTGAGTATCTTCATGAGTATTGAAAGAGTTCATTAGCAGTAGTGGGACATTGCATCCGTACTTCTTGTTAAGGGACTGCAGACGATATTATTTTCATGATTTTGTTCGTATAAAACAAAGGAAAATTCAGCATGCAGTTAAACTAGAAACACAGAAGCTACCTCAATTTGAATAACAATCAAATCAAGAAATGTAAAGCCATTACGAACTTCAATAACAGATCTGCACAGAAAGATTTGTATAAACAACGTCAGCAGGATTCAGAGTGCATATCACTAACTAGCCTAAAATGGGGAAATTACAACCCCATCTTAGCATGTATTGGAACTTAAGCTTAAATAAAACACAAATTGTACAATCCAAATGCGGATTACATCATTTGGATATACAATAGTTTCAAGTAACTATTAAGTATTCCATAAATGGATAAGCAAGTTGGCAAGCAAAATCAGTGTTTCACTTACTTGGGCCCAGTGCATCCCATGGTGGTCCCAAGGCCTCCATTGAGCTTAAGAACCACAAGTTTGTCCAGCAGCTTCTTTGTGGCCTCAAGATCTACACTCCAAAAGAAAAGCAGCCAGTCAGACCTTTTTTCTTTAAGATCACATCTGAGATCAAAAAATAATATATTCCAGAATCGGCATTGGAGCAGAGACCACAATTGAAATAATCAGATATAATATTGATTTTCTGGGAGGCGTTGCACAAAAAATAAATCACAAAAGAGTCGATAAAAAACCAAAGCCACGACTTAAAAAAATGAGCTAAAAAAGTGCATTAAGAATCATTTTCTAGAATTAACAGATTATTCTCATCAAAGACCCTCAGATAAACATTTCTATCTTATTTCATCTAGGAAAGCAAAAAAAAAATTATAAGCTGTTATCGAGAGAAATACTCAAATCGAACCTTCAGGAGCAGGGGCAAGGGTGTCGTACGGCACAACAACTTCATCAGTCGGTGTCTGGATCTTGCTCCATTCAATCTGGTCAGCTTCACCACTAGAGACAATATTCGCACTCGAATTAAGGAAATGAAGGGGGGAAACACAGCACAATAAAAATTTAAACAATTGGGAATCGTCCGATCTACCTCAAGTAGCGAGTCACGAGATTGATAAATCCGGTCTTCTCATTTTCGCTGATAAATAATAAAGATAAATAAAAAAAGAGAAATCAAGATCAGAACAGATCTGATCCTCAAGCCGAGGCTTAATGACATGTAGTACTAGAAAAAATCTCAAGAGGTTGGAAAAACGTTCGAGGAAACGGACGGACCTGATCTGATCGAGCGCCGAAACAGCAGGTTGGAGCTTCTCGAGCTTTACGTCGGTGGCAACAGCAGCCATGAGAGAGTACGATAAGGTAAAAAATCAGAGGAATAGATCGAGAGGCTTCGAAGGAGCGAAAGAAGATAAAACGATCGGGAGTGAGCTGTTGGCAGGAATCGATGCGCCAGAATTTATAAGCGAACGATGGAAAGGTTACAGATACTTATTACATGGACTTATTGCAGGAAAAATGTATGTACTTTTGTAAACACAGAGATGAATTGCGGGTCCCACAAGTGACGGAATCGAAGCAGGAGTATACACCGAAAATGAACCCTGCTGAAGAAAATATATCGAAGAAGATTTGACTTGCTGTGGTAGACGGAGAGAGAGGTCGATTAAAAAATTTCGATGAGTTTGGTTCGCGAATAAAACCATATTTTATTCAGTACACGTCGTTGCTACTTCCCTTAAGCCGTTGATACACGGGAAACAGAGAACTGTGTTCGTCTGAATTACCATTAAATATACTCCAAGTGCAGCCAGAGATTGCAGAGGAAGGACGATCGCCGTTTGTTTGAAACAGAATGTGCCGAGGATTATACGACTCGTAGCAGAGGTACCCGACGATGCCACCTGTCATAAAGCGGAGATTTTTTGTTTATTTTACTTCACTAGTAAATGTACCCCGGACTCTTATATAAATAATTATTTAATTTTTAACTACAATCAATAATTATGTTTTGAAAAATTAATAAATTCTTATGTAGTGTTATTAACAAGTAATATTTTCTATATTATATACAACATTGTCATTGACAAATTAACTTCATAAAAATACAAATAAATGCATATAGCAAAAAATGTCCAAAAAATCCTTATTTGTTATTAATTATTATTATTATTTTAAAAAAACCAGAAAAAATCAACAATTGCAATTTTGTCAAATAAACAATGAACCATGCACATTCCAAAATAGCATAATTGTGAGTATATATTCTATCCGTAGTATTCTTCGATGGGGAGAAAGGTTTCTTGGAGAACGGAGATATTGTTATCCATGTGGTACCGATTACAACTTCATGTGTTATTGATGATTTATTTTCCAGTTATAGGTGATAATCACCTAACAATTTTGATTAGACAAAAATTCAGTTAGAATAGAATTGGTGACGAACTGTCACCAAAAGTCCATGTTAAATTATTAATACAACTACTTGATCAGTAACGCTGGTACTAAAACCTATCAGCCATCTAAAGGATTTGAGGTCAACAAGATTTTCTAGTACTCATAAGGCCCACCTATATGACTCCTCACTCTTTGAGTGAATAAGTGAATCTTCACCAAGAGATGCATATATTGTTACCACCGTTAAACTCTAATGAAAGCAACCCTGTTACAAAAAGAATTTGAAATTTGTTAAGAAAATACAATTAAGAAGTAATACATGCTAATAGAAACTTCTAGCGGTTTGGGTCCAAATGTCTTGTGAATTATAGAAATCTTTGCCCATAATTTATCAGCACAATGTTTTAATTATTCATCAGCCCCAAAAATAAGAAAATGAGCAAATAATTTAATCAAAATACAAAAATAATGAACATACCATATCAGGGAAATGGAAAGAATAAACCTCGTCGCTTTTCTCTGGATCTGGATCTGGACCTGGACCTAGTGGGGAGCAATCTGATTCCTACCGTCTCAGCAGATTTGACAACAACCTTAGTTAGAAATGACAATAATTTTTGGGTTCCAATTACATAATGTTTTCATGCTTCGAATGAAAAAACAATAACATATAGCTCTAATTTTCGCCTGATTTACACTTCTAAATTGTTTATCAGTATAACTCTAGATCTAGCAGAAAGCATCACGATGAGATGGAAGAAAAACTCACCAGGGGGCTTCACTAAGTTGACGTAGGCATACCTAGAGACTTGTGAGTGCTGACGGCATGGGGGGGCTTCACTGAAGTTGACTGGCAGGACCTGACCACCTCTCAAAATACATTGAATAGTTATGAGTCTGTGGCGTTATTTTCCATATGGTACTTCTAGCTATAGAAGCCTTTAGTCCCATTATCTTTGAAATTTCTAACAATAGAAGTCGTCAGTGCCATATGATACTTCCTTGCCAGTTCAACCCTGCCTCCATAGCCAGCTCCAAGTGCTTCAAGGATGTTCTGCACATCTACCTTGACCCCATCAACACCAGTTGAGGTGAGGTAGGAATGTAACTCATAATAGAAACTGAACACCTTCTCCGGATGCACAAGGCCAAGGCCATTTATGGTAATCTTGTCGAGACATTCACATTGTTCATTGGATTGGACACCTGGTAAGGAAATCAGGTATTGCATCTTGGATCCGTGGTGCTCTATGTCCCCAACCCCTGATCTCACTCCACTCTAGTATCCAGTAATTTCATGCCATACATACACATATCCAGAAATATAAAAAAAAAAAAAAAAAAAAAACAATGTCACGAAATTAATGAGGAATAGAAGAGAAAATATATAAAAACTTCTAATAAAAGAGATGCAGTGCTAGTAATGTTCAGAACTTATAACAATATGCATTATAAGAATTTAATAAAATAGATCAAAGAAAAGATGACAGATTAATATAGTTATATTTTTTTAGTTAATTCAAGTAGATTAAAGGTCCTACAATACATTTAAGATTGCTTGCATTGATTTGCTAGGTGTCATATAAATAAAAATATATATCTCATCTTATTTCAACTTCTTACTTTATGACATGGTTTTCTTTGATTTCAGCGACTATGTGAGCAAGGCCATTTGCTAGATCCTCGTCTCTGTAATCCTCCTTACCATTTCTCTAGAACTTGTGGTTCTCCTTTATATGTGCTAGCCTATTTGCAAAGTTGCAAAATGAATGAAAAGTAAAATAATGATATTAATTTTTTGACAATTTCAATCTTGAAATTCAATAGAAATTCTGAATATGCTGGTTTGAACTTTTACTTTGCCACATTATCTTATTTACAAGCAATTATAGTAGGATCCATTCCCACCGATTGCCATCCATCATCTATTATTACAAATTTAGGATTCATGCCACCTTTCTGAAAGCTGGAAAAAAAAAGAGAAATACAAACTGAGAGTGATTCAATACCACATATAGCAAATAAAAATTAAACTGAAAATTATTACACCAAATAAAAATTTAACTGCATATAGCATGCCTTTTGTTTTCACCGAAAAATTGAGAGTGATTCAATACCGCAGAAAAATTACTGCTCTCAGGACAAATCTCCAGTTCATCACTGGAGTTGCCCTGAAGAATTGCTCTGAAAGCTCCCTTCAAAACAGGTAAAAATACAGTATAGACCACCGACTCATGGGACCCACCATCTCCAGGACCAGATATTTCTCTTCCTTCTATGAGTAGAAATTGGGTCTCAAAGGTGTATAAATAATACATAAAAGAGAAAAAAAAAAGAAAAATTTGCTTAAAATTTTGTCAAAGAGGAAAGTGATTACCTTCAAATTTGGAACATGCTTCAATCAAAATCTGGTGCTTTCAGTTTTGCTCTCTTAGTAAACCTACAATTAAGTACCATAAATTTAATTTGGGCAAAATACACAATAGTCAAGAGTAGCCAAATTTATAATAGAGAAAAATACTGCCTACCATTTTATAAAAGGGGAAAACGATAGGGAAAATAATTGAGAGAAGAGGCGCACAATTTTCAGGTGGAAGAAGAAGAATCATTGCTATCGGAGAGACATCTTGAACTGCAGCTTGGTGACACGAAAGAACTCTCACCTTTGCTTAAATGCCTCCACAGTAGAGGGATGGGGGAGATATGGAAGGGGCGCAAAGAGAGAGAAGTGCATTTTCTAAGAGGCGTGAAGAGGTGTCGCGGTCGGGGTCTAGGTCGGCGAGCGAGAGAGAGAGAGAGAGTGGGAGAGTGGGGTACTGGGGTGTGAGTGAGAGGTTATTTGATTTTAATCGCGGAGAAGTGAGAGTGTGCGAGTTCGAAACTTCGAATTATCTGAGCGTGATTCCAACAGCGAAAAAGTGATATCAAACTGGAGAGATTTGAGAGTCTTTGATATTGACGTTGATTTTTTATAATGCTAAATCTGAATGGTATAAGATATATTTAAGAGGGTATTTATGAAATTTCATTTCTTAAAAAAATCAAAACAAAATGGACTATTCAGTCCTTACGTGCTTTTTAAGATAGAAAAATAAAATAAAATAATTCAAAAAAATTGAAATAATTTTAATTTAAAATATTAAGTTGTCCAATTTTCTTTTTAAGTAGGCAAAAAAAAATTATGTATTAATTCCTTGTACGTCTAAAGTCTCAACAAAAATCATACTAAAAAATTGGGATGAATCTCAAAATAACAAAACAAATTATATTTGAGACATCTCTAGTCATTTGATATAAATAATTAAATTTTACCGATCCTCTTAGTTTTACCTCAAGCTCTACTACTGCACACTCTCAAAAATTATGAAGTTATTAATACTTTATTTTTAAGTGCCGTCGAGGATGCAAACCTATGGTTATTAAGAATTGTAGAACTGAATATTAAATATTTACCTTTTTAGATAAATATCAGATTAAGTCATTCACACTTAAATAAGCATAAAAGTTTCTTATTGTTCTGCCTCTATATCTTTTCATATGAGAAAAATATTATCTTCGTCACTGGATAAAAGATGATCTTAGATATTTCATTCTCATCATAAAACTTCTATTTTATGACATTTAAAATTTGAAATATAAAGAATGGTCTTTCCTTCCGAAAATTATTGATACTAGGGTTGTAACTCGGATTTTGTCAAATAATATAGCTCTCAAATAAATAATTAGCAATATAAATTTTAAATATATTTAATAAAATTTACATTAAAGAAAATATATACATAATATTTTTAAATATTAAATAATAATGATAATAATATTAAAAACATAATAATCTATAAAATATCATAAAAAGTTAAATTATTTAAGAGCTAAGTTTTATCTTAAATATATTACATACATTACTTTAAATGAGAAAAGAAAAACTATTTTATATGAATCCTTGAATTTATTCAAGAAGATGAAAATATTTAAATAGAATTAATGATGAAGAAAATTGATGATGTAATATTTTTCAAAAATTTAGAAACTTAACTTTTTTTTTATGTAATAAGGATTCTTAGCAGCCACTGAGGATGGAGATTCTATATAGTATCCAGCAACTATAAATGAGTAGCATGTTCGGTTTTCAATTAACCTCTTAAGTCTAATTGAGTTCCTCCCTAACGATGGCGGAGGTACATACACCAAAGTGATGTCAATTGACACCGCTCAAATTTATAAATTTTATATATGACCTTTAAGAATATAATATATTTATGATTATATTTATTATTTTATTAAATATCTGAATCCATTGAAAATTATTTGAGATCCTATAGTAGACCTTTAAAAAAATTTAAACCAATGAGGAAAGAATTAAAAATATTTAGTTTGTTATAAGACAAAATTAACATCCACCTTTATAATTTTTATTTTTATTGATCATATAAAATTTTATTTCTAACTAACTTAATAGAAAATTTTAGTTTTGTAATTTATCTGATTTCTCAATATCTCATCAAGAAATCAGTATAATTAATTTAGTATTATCATATTAGGAAAAGATGAAAAGTGATTTAGTTTTTTCTTTTCTTTTTGAAAAATTCACTTATAATATGAAATATGATAATAGTTATTAAAAAATCGGATTACTTTTCACCTTTCTCAAATTTTAATTTAAACTTGTATAATATTTGAATAGCATAACTAGATTAGATTTTTATATTGTTATGATTTATAAATTAAGTTCACATTTTATCTACAAATATTCGTTTTTTTCACCTTTTTTCAAAGATAAAATCATAAAAATAATGAAGAAGATTTATTTTATGTAAAGGACGAACAAATTTTATGGTCAATGAATAAATGACTCTTTCACAAACTTGTATCGAGAAAGAAATCACATTAGTAATACAATAATTAATTATGTGTGCAATTTATTAAAAAAACATATACATTTTTTATAATTGAAAAGAAAAGATAGAATATTTGAACTGTATATATTTTTAATGAAAAGCAATTATAACTCTTTCATATATTAAATTAAGATAGATTAATATGTATGCATTATCTTTTGGCTAACTTACAGTACACTTAAATTTTTTAAATTTTATATAAAATATTTAATATAGTAAATTAACAAAATATTTGTTTCAAAAATTAACTTTTACTATTTGTATAAACTTTTATAATTTTAATCATATTTTAAAGATGAACATTTTTAAGATAATAACACTAATATTTTTATGTTATTTAGATGATTTTAAAAAATGTTAAAATAGTAAACAATAATATTTATTGGATTTTGTATAAGTTATTATATCAATAATTTAGATACAAAGAATTTTATATTATGAATAATTATTACATATGTCTGATACAAAAAAAATATTTAAATTAATAATTTATTTTAATTAATACTAATTTTGACACCGCTGACATACATTTCTGGCTCCGTCAGTGTCCACTAATAGTTGATAAATGAAATATAGTTAATATAGTTTTGATAGATTTTTATTAGTATAATTATAGTGATAAATGAAATATAGTTAATATAGTTTAATTTAGTTGATTTATATTATTAATTTTATATTATATAGTTATAATTAATTTAATTATAGTTTAATTTTAATTAGATTAATTATCATTAAATTATAATCTAAATTTGTTAAATTGTAGTTTTATTTCTATTAGATTAATTATAGTAGTTATTTAGTTTAGTTTAGTTTAGTTTTAATTAGATTAATTATAGTTTAAATTTATTTAATTATATTTTAGTTTTAATTAGTGGTAAGTCATAATTAGTTGTAGTTAGTTTAATTTATTATTTCAAATGTAGTAGTAACCTTTCTCTGTCGTGATTTTCATCTTTTAGATCTATTTGAAAACCTAGTTGTCACTGCACAACTATTAAAAACCTTATACACATTGATTCTAATCTCAATATTACAATATAATAACTCTATTAGAGTGAGATTACTGCGATCTTTGAGAATTTTTTTTGTGAGATTCATTCCTCAAACTTTGTGTTTGTTTGTTTTAGCCGATGGCCGCTTGATCATCTTGTGTAAGAGACCGAAAGTTCACAATTATAAGAACGTTATTTTGTAGTGTCTCGATGTAATCCAAAAATTAGTTTGATTGCGGATCTCCAAGACGTAAACTTTTCATATTCGAATTTTATTAAATTTTATGTCTTCTTTCTTTTTACTTTATTTATTTTTATTTACTGTGGTTGAATCTAAATTAAAGGTTCTTAAGAAAAATAAATATAATAAGTGTTAAACTTATGAATCAAATATATTTCAAGTTGCATATAATATAAATATCATTTGATAGTTCATCAAAAAATATAAGACCGTTAATAAATTTTAATATTCTCTAATGAGCAATAAAATGATACTTAAAATTGTATGAAATTTTAAACATAATCAATCTATATATTGAAAAAAAAAGTATATATCTATTTACTTTTTTATTTTTAATATTTTTAAAGCCTTTTAAAATTTTACTGTCAAGATAATGTAAATTAGAATTGTCAAGTGACCCTTCACAAAAAATGTACTTTTGAATTGGTAAAACTTCAGCGATTTAATTTCAATAAATGTTGTTATTTGTTGTGCTTGTGAATTCTTCAAGGCCTTTCTTTTTTTACTTTTTTTGTGGCAAATTTTTAGAAGTTGTTGTCCGCGTAATTGCCCCATAAAATCGGGAAAAATGTTTTTGCTCGATGTAATTCGTAGATCGAATTAGAAATGTTGTATTTTTTTAAATAAGATTCAAAAAGAAAAAAACAAACAAAAATTGACCTCTAAAACTGTGGGAAATCTAAGGGAAAAAACAATTCACATACAATATTGGACTTTGCTTCCTTAATAAACAATGAAGCAAAGTTAGAACAATCGTGTTGAGCGTTGAGAAATCAACGAGTTGAATTGGTGTCTTGGTGAGTACTCCACACATTTGATTTCTTAACAATTAGTAAAAAAGAAAACTTGACCTATTTAAATTGTTTTGCTTTCTCAATCGATTGACTCTATTTTTTAATATTTAATGATAGTTATTTCAGTTAAAACTGCTAACTGAAATGCGGAGAAATATTGCCGTAAAATTTGAATGAGAATTTTTTCATCCAAATTTCTAACTGTAAAGAAAATAAAATTTCGACACAATTTGAGAGAATTTTGCTGAAAAGTCATAAAAGAAAAACTGATATTGACGAGAGCGGAAAGTCCCACTTCAGATTTGTTCTTACACAGAAGCAAAAATACTGAAATTTTTTATAACAACGGTTTTATAACAGTTTTTAGTTAAGAACCATTGTTAAAATATGAAATTTGAATTTTCTCTGACATAAAGGAATCAACCAATAACAATTCATCTTTTTTTGCTTTCACGGATTGCTAAATTTTTTAATCTCACAATTCGTTCATCTCGATCCAACGATCAAAAATACAAAATTTCATGGATTGAACCTCTCTTATTCTTCTATTTTGATATAAAAGAGAGCTGAGAGAGAGAAATGAGAGAGACAGAAGAAATAAAAACTGAAATCCAACCATCTGAAATTCAAATGGCCATATTTTTTGATAGGAAACTCTGATTGAGGCGTGCTACGTGGCCACGTAAAACATATGATGAGATCTTCAGGGCTAATGACTTACCACCATTTTCAGAGCAAAAAAACTCATCTTCAACCTCAAAAACGCATTTGAAGTTTTAATTTCTGTTTTTTTTTTTCATTTCTTTTGTTGGATTTTTTTCTTAGAAATTGTACAGTTTATCATATTATTACATGAGCAATATATATATATATATATATATATATATATATATATATTGAGTAAATATTTTTTATTGTATGAATAATTATATATTTTTATATTAATTATTGAATGAATAAATAATACATAATAACATTTATTCTTATCTAATCAATTTGTCTCAATATTTATTGTTAACTTCATATATCAATATGACTTCATATTTAAAGAATGTTATAGCTATTTTTTAAATTACCTTTAACAATGATTTTTAACTAATAGATGTTGTTAAATAGTTTTTTAGCAACAATTATTAGTTAAAAATAATTACTAAAAATTTACTTAACAAATGATTTTTAACTAAGAACCGTTATGAAAGTACCCTTTAATAACGGTTATTACTTAAAAATTATTGCTAAAGTATCATTTAACAACGGTTATTAGTTAAGAACTATTGTTAAATGTTTTTCAAGAACAGTTTTAACAACGCAAATTAACAAATGTTATTTATATTTTTTCTAATATCCCTCTTCAATAATGGTTGAAGAACCGTTATTAAATATTAAAGAGATTTAAAAACCGTTATTAAATCTAAAATATTTTTGTAGTGTATGGTCAAAAGTGAAACCTACGAAAGCGAAAAATAATGAAAATTGTGTGATGCTGCTCACGCACACGAGTTCCGTTATGCTAATTAGTTAGGTAAATTTCCTTTGAAAAATTTCTGTACCAAAGATGAGGAAATTCATTAAACAAGAGTTTTTATGCAGACAGCAAAGCGTGCAACGTGGAGAGAGAATTAAAAAAGAAGGCAACGAGCTAACAGGTAAGAATAACAAACTCCGGTTGGTCTTAGTTTGGATCCACGGCCAATAGTCGTCGACTCGTTGAGCTGTTTAATATTCCAACTCAAAGTTTTTAAATTTTTTCAATTAGTTTAATTTATTAGTGGATTATTTCTTCTCATAATTTCAGCCATTTAACGTATGTTCATAATAATCAAAATAATAATCAAATAACTTTCAAAGAACACAGGTGACAATCGGACAGGTCGGATCGGATTCAGATTATGTCGAAAAAATCAGATGAGTCGTATTGAATTGGGTTAGGTTGATTCTGATCTATTTAAATGTTGGCTTTATTCACATTTTAAATTATTTTCAGTTGAATTGCAACTTTGCAGGCTATTTGTTCTTAGATCAGATTGAATCAAGTTAAGTCAAATTAGTTTAATTTAAAAAAATCAATTCAGATTAAGTCGGAATTAAATCAGATCGGATGAATTTATCAAGTCGGATCAGATTTTATCATTGATGCGGTTCAAAAGCAAAACAAATAAATGTGGAAACGCTAATACCGCCGTACCCATATGAGGAATTTGTCACCTAATTATTTTCTCAAAAAGAAAATACATATGTTGAGAACTATTATTATCTGGTAACCGATAAAGCCATTGACAAATAAAAAAGTAATATTTTAGATATATTTTATAGTTTGGACAAAGTCTGTATTAATTTTTATGTATTTAGGCTGTGCTTGCGAATCAGAAACAAAACGTTATAAGGTGAGGAAGCGAAAGAGAGGTTTGACTGACTTTAACCTTGCTTTTGAGTTAATATCCAAAAAAATGAGAGAGATGAGGAAAGATTATCGGAGAGATTGCTTTATTTCTTTTGACAAATTTGTTCATCCTCGATTTGAAGAAAAAAATTTAAATCTTCTTTAATTTTCGTTGTTTTCCATTCCATTCTTTTCCTGTCCGTCCCAGTTAGAAAGCACAGGATTAAAGAATCTATTGAGACCAAAAAAATTTCTTCCGTGATGTTTTAAGTGAGCAATTTTTTTGATGCAACGTAATACATATAAATTGAAAATCATTGCAAGTTTTGTTCTATCAATCGTGTTTTGTTTGTCACAGGCTCACAGTTATCTTGTTTGCATTTTTTTAGTTTGATTTACTTATTTGCCACGTAAAAAATAGTATGAGATACCAAACAAAATATAAAAGAAATCATATTCGCCTTTCTTGTATAACTTTTTTTTCATTTTTCAAAAAAAGAAGATAGGAAAACTATAATTAAAGAAAATATATTATACAACTTTGTAGTTTATATCAAGTCAAAGTCACTTTCATAAAAAAAAAATTATTCAATTTAAAATATCTCTACGAAAAGGACCGTTTGTAGTTTTTGTAATGGAAATAGTCAAATAAATAGTGTTGATCCATTTCTAACCTTAACAATGGAGCACAGAGCCCTTTCGTGCTCTTACCTCAAAATTAGCATGCTCTTATGAGTACGAAGCTTTTTCATACTCCCGGCTCAAAAAATATATCAAATTATTTCTAAATTTTGATTTATCATTCTCATTAAATTTTTCATATTGAAATCTCATGTAATACAAAATTTTATGATATTTTGAGTTTTCTAAGTCATTGTTTTTAATTTTTAAAAAATCAACACTAAAAATAATAATAAATATTCAAAGTTTATACATTATTTTTAAAAATTAAAAATAATGATTTAGAAAACTTAAAACATCTCAAATTTGTGTATCCCAATAAATCAAAAATTGAAGATAATTTGATATATTTTTTGAGCCGGGAGTATGAAAAAGCTTCGTGCTCATAAGAGCATGCTAATTTTACTCGTATAAGCCCATTAGAGAAATATTTATCAAACAAAGCTTTTGTACTGTCTTGGATGCTTATTTGTTAATTTGCTCAACTCAAATCTGTACATGAGCCCATTTTTATGAGTAAAAATAATTTCAGCATTGGAGTAATTTGTAGTTGATTTAGTGAAATTGCTTAGACATACGGTTGATGTGTAGATTTAAGTAACTGCTTGGTTGGGAATGCACAAGTGATGCAGAAATAGAGACCTTTTTATTCCTCTTTACTCGAGTGATACAAGATTGTTGTTGAAGTTTGAAAGAGTAAATTACACAAATTATTCAAGAGTATCATTATTTTATTAAACTGGTCTTTAAACTTTTGAAAGTATTAATTTGATCCTTAAAATATTACTTTTTAACTATATTGGTTCTTAAAGTCTTATAATATTTATGTTTTTTATAAATATTGTTTTTTATTAATTTATAATGGTACAGACGTTATTATAGTATTTTTATTAGTACATCTGTACTAGATTCAATACTGAAAATAATTTGAAGGTATTTTGAATGAATTTTAAATGTAGGACCAATTTGCGAAATTACCTTCTTTTAAATATAAGAATTTAAGATGTCCAGACCCCAACTTAAGTCCAGAATCAAACAATTTGTTAGCCAACACCATTTTGAGAATTATTTGCAATTGATTCGTTATCTTATCATTTTACAAATTCTCTAGCTTTTGTCCTGCATGTATATATAGTTAATTATTTGAACTTTGTGAAGGAATACTGTTGACAGTTTGGATTTCTTAGTCGTTAATAAAATGTTCAATTAGGAAGAACGTGATATATGAGATAAGGAACCATCGTGAGCTGTGATTTGTTGCCAAACGGTTGGTATGTGACCCATGTTTTAGGAAAAAAGAGAATATATGATAGCAACAAATGTAGCAGTAACGAATAATTATTTGGTATGTGACCCATGTGTTAGGGGAACAAAATAGAGAATGTATGATACAAAAAAAGGTAGCAGTAAGAATAATTATTTGGGACCGGGTAATTGACAAATTTTTTTAAAAAAAATAGGAAAATAAAAAAAAAGTTCGCATTACTTAGCGTGGTTCTCCTCGTTTTTTCATGGTATAATATGATTCAATTTTTTTTTTGGGTCAGGGTTTGCCAGGAAAAAAAAGGAGCCAAGTATTATTTTTTCATCGAAGTATCACATAATTTTCGTTAAATATTAAGAACCACTCCATGTAAAAACCAGCACGATCATGTTAGAATAAGTCAAATATTTTTTTATAATGTTTTTGCACCAAAAATTATCACAAAAATCTAGATTCACATTGCTCAGAGATTTGCATTGTTGCGTCTTATATATTACTAAATTAGGACTTCATAAGGTTTAAATTTATATTAACTGTTCTACTATAGGACAAAGTAGAAAATAAGTATATTTTTTTTTTCTAAAAGCATTTCTACTTCACTTACAAAGAATTAAAAACACCGATATTATAATTAGGTAATCTAATGTGGAGACAGATCCATTACTAAAGCTTGTATATATGAAAATACTGCAAATATTTTTTCCGTTTATTTTTGCAAGTGGTATATATGAATATCTCTATTTTCCATCATTACAATTGTAAAATAATATCTCTTCATTAGTTCTGAAATTAAAAACTTTGATCACATAATTGAGCTGTGATCGCAAAAATAAAAACATCCTGAAAAATAATGTAAAAGTTTGTTAAATCATTAATGTTATAAAATTGAAGTTGAATTCTACATAAAAAGAAGCCTTGAAAATAATTGGTGTAAAATTGTTGGTCCGACATCTAGTCGTATAACAGTTTGTGCGGCTCTGAAGTCGTAACCAGGCGTCCAGGCCCATGACATGAGTCCATGAGGACCATGACAAACTAATTCGATACCCATGGATTTAATCCCACCACAAAAACAAACACAACACACAAACACAAAAGAACTAACGAACTAAAACATTCCACGTCATCGATCCCCGTCAACTTTTCCGAACTCCATCTGAGCCGTCAATTAAAATCCAACTGCGCTTAATTGATAGGCCACGGATCGCTCCAGAGGAAATTCCCCCCTCCGCGCTCAAAACCCCAAACCTAAATCTCCCTCCCAACTAATAAATACCTCCCTCCGCTACTCCCTGTACCAATCCCATCCAAAATTTCAAATTAAGATCTAATCACTTCCGAGCTTCTCTAATTTCAAACGATGTCTGGCCGTGGAAAGGGAGGTAAGGGGCTTGGCAAGGGAGGCGCCAAGCGTCACAGGAAGGTGCTCAGGGATAACATCCAGGGCATCACCAAGCCAGCCATTCGTCGCCTGGCGAGGCGTGGTGGTGTGAAGCGTATCAGTGGGTTGATCTACGAGGAGACGCGTGGTGTGCTCAAGATTTTCCTTGAGAATGTGATTAGAGATGCTGTGACGTACACTGAGCACGCTAGGAGGAAGACTGTGACGGCCATGGATGTGGTGTATGCTCTCAAGCGCCAGGGGAGGACCTTGTATGGGTTTGGTGGTTAGATTTAGGATCTGGGTTCCTAATTAGGGTTTAGGTTCTCTGATTTTGTCTAAATAGGGTTGTATCAGGTCAGTGGTTAGCTGATTTGGGTTAATTTAGGAGTTGCGTCTAGTTGGAGTCTGGTATCGGATTGGGGTTTTGGTTGGAACGACAACCAGTGTAAAAATCTGTCCCCTATGTGTTGAAATGTTTGGTTGTCTTGTCTAACTTTTGAAGTTAATGAAATTGATAGTCTTGTTGCCTAAAATTTGTGACTTGGATTTATTAAATATTGTTGATCTGCTTGCTTGAGAATCTGAGATAACTGTTGTGTTCTATGTGGTTTTTTGCTTTACATGAATCCAGTGGACAACTTTTTTTTGCCCCCATTAAAACTTGTTAGTACACAATGGTTGAAATTCATACTTCCCAACACTATTGCATAGTTCAGCTGGAGAGTATATTCAAGTTCTCAACCATTGTGAAGTACCGAGTAATCTAACTATTCTGTCTTTCAAAAGAAGGAAAGAGGGGGATTTAATTGGATTGATGCTAGGTTCATGTAACAAGCATTGATGATTCTGATTTGCCAATTTCTGTTGGTTCGTGACACCGGATTCTGTTACCTGGGAGTAGGTACCTGGCATCTGTTTATTCCTCTTGGTGTTGCCGAAGTGCAGAGCTTAATCAGTGTGTGCCATCCTTTTTCTTACCAGCATAGAATTGTTGAGAACATGTAATGGTACTTTTACATGACTATCAAACTACTGGTGTATGTATGTTAAAAATTACTTTCGGATACAGCACTTCTGCCTAATTGAAGAAGGGAATTGTGAAAACATAAAAATGCAGAAGAATTTGACCATTTATACACTTGATTCTGATAATAGCATGGCATGAAAGTGTAAAGTGATAAATTAACATATCTTAGTTTAGAGACGAAGCAGAATCGTTAGAGTATGGACAAACCTACTTTTTAGCGTATAGCCTCATTCAAGATTCAAAACCAACCCAGCAACCGTATATCATCAAGACATTCAACTAATAATACACTTAACATGATATAAGCATACAATATATCCAATTCCATACAATTTCTCTAAAACAAAAGTACAAGGTACAAGCAAAATCCATTAACACTAATTAGCCAGAGCCACACAAGATGTTTCACTTCCACCGTCCGTAATGTATTGCATCCATGTTGTGTCATCTTTCTCATCCTCGTCAGCACAAACCGAAGATCCAATGTGAACATTAGCTGTGACGGCCTCAGATATGGCAGGCATTTCTGGCGATGTTCCTGTCGTTGTTAAGCTGCAGTCTCCTTTCCTTTTGATTTCAGATATTACCTCATTTTTCTTGAAAACTCGGCATAATGCATATGAATCCTGTCATACATTTGAAAAAACATGAAATTCTAGGCATACTAAAGAGGTGGTTTACCCTTGCAATTAGAGTAGATGGATATCAGAGAACTCATGAACTCTCTTTTTATTTTATTTTTGTAAGTCACTTGAACATTTTATTCTCAGCGTTTATAATTTTATTAAAGTTACATTGTTTTTAATACCTGAGCTCAGTGTTTATGACTTCTACAAAGCTACATACTTCTAGAAAGATATCAGTGCAAAATAAAGCTTGCTTACCGATATTTTTGTCACTATAATTAAGCTGCAATGGTATTCAGGAGTGACAGAGAAATTGAGTGTGTAGAAACAGCTAAGATTTCATGAATATAGACGAGATGTATTCAAAGAAGGTAAAAGGAAAAAGAGAATAAAGTGAAAAGCAACCGACATAAGTTGCAACCATCTAAGCTTTAAGGAAGCATGACCATGTTCGGACTATTAGATTGTCTTTAGTCACAACTTTTAAAGCAATCTACAATGTGGGGATTGTTATCAGAGTGCAATAATAAATCTGTCCCAGAGTAGTCTAAATATGTCTTACTTGAATAGTGAAAGCAACACATATGCCAATTTTGAAAGTACCCCAAGGGACCAGAGGAAGCAACGAATACTTTATGATTTCTTTTTCTTTATTGATGGATAATAGAAAAATAAAGAGAAAACTCTAGCTTTTCATGCATACCATGCATTAACAACGTATGAGGCTCATTTTCAAACTAAGTTGTCTGGAGGATTTTACTTTGATGTGTTATGTACAAGTAGGGAGTGACTTATTATTATTTAAAAAAAAAAAAAGTACGGCGGCTTGATTGCATGTTGGTAGCTGTGATGGTATGGTTCAAAAGATCGAAATGATAAATACCACTAATAGAAAAATTGATAAAAAGACAGAAAGAGAGAAAAAATGTACATCAGATTATGTAACAACTTATCTAGCAGATCAATACATACAAATGCACCACAACAGAACATTAATTACATAATGCATTTAAGTTGGTCAAAATCTTCATAAATTAATGCTGCAAATTGAATTTTGATTAATGCTTGGTTGTTTGATTCCTTCAACTGTAAAAATTCTATTATACACTGTTTTTTCCAATATTATAGTTCTGACTTTTTGAAGAACACAGTTTTCCTATTTTAGAAATATCTTGTTGGATAGTAATTTGGAAAATACACCAGCTGATCTTTTGAAATTCATTATCACATGCCATAAACACAAAAGATTTGGATAAATAAGTTGTATTCACATATTTCAAAATTCCTTGATTATCATGTTTTGTTTCTGTTTGCATCCTAATTGAGTTTAGATAATCTAATTTGAATTGCCAATCATTGCTTTTCAAAATAAAAAATTACATTGAAATGGAAGTGTGGAGCATTTATAAATGCAGAAACTTGATGGATGGGATATGAGGATATAGAGGATAAGACTGATGAAACAGAATTAGGGAAAAAAAGGATATAGAGGATAAGATTGATGAAACAGAATTAGGGAATAAAAATATGATTTCCAAAATATTCTTCATTTTGAGAAACCCCAAATAATAAAACCAAATACAATCGTAAAAGAAGCATTGCTTAATAATCTGTAAACAACATGTACCAGTACTAGTGATGGGCACAGGAACAAAATGCCCTCAAAGTAAGGCCAGCTTTAACATCAATTATTTAAGAAATATCTATTACCAAGTCTCCCACCAAGGCAATTACGGGAACAATTTCTCGAAAAGAAAAAATCTCAATGTCTAACAATTAGTTTGATCTTTTTCCCAGAACAAAAACAGTTAGGCAAGTCCTTATTCCAAGAAAACAACAACAAAAAGATGTGCTGATTGAATCTGGCTACATTTGACAGATAAAAGAAGTTTCAGTGATCAGAGAGATTTGCTTTTAGAAAGTGCCAATATAAAATAATCAATTAATCAAACATCCGATGAAGTACCTGAATTCCCATGGTATTCTCACATTCAGTCTCGTCAAGTCTGTACTCATGCATAACCCAGATAGTTCTTATTCCTTGTGGAGCCCGGCCTCTGTAGTACACTAGTGTCTTCTTCATTCCAATAGCGCGGTTCTGACTATACACCTTCCGATCTTTCCCAGTGGATTTCCAGTACCCGGATCGAGTAGCCCGATTTGTCCGGAAACCATTAGGATATTTCCTGTCCCTCAAGCCAAAGAAATACCACTCTGGATCCCTGCTTGGCAAAAATGATTTTTCTACGAACGAAAACAAAATGGGTATTTTTTGTAAATAGAAAAGAACTTCTATATCTTTTGGAAAATTAATTACTACAGGAAAAACCTTGTGATAAGACCAAAAGACAAATAAAAGAAGGTATAGACTATCGGTATTTAGTAAATGTATGAGAACCGGTATGTAAACTGTAACTATTTTTACAGTAGAATAGTATTGAATCAACATATGATCAATGAGTATGCAGGCATGTATAATGTTTAATGAAGGGTACCTGATAATTCCCATGGCTCAGACTTGTAAAGATCTATCTCGGGTATTATATCCAGTTCAATTTTCTGCCCATGAATCTTTCTCTTAAGGTAGTAATTTACAAGCTCTTCATCCGTGGGGTGGAACCTAAAGCCTGGTGGGAGACCCACCGGTGCCATTATTTCTCTTCTTTCTCCCTCTCTTTCTTTCTTCCTCTCTTTTTTTTTTTTTCTTTCTTTCTTCTCCTTTCGGCTTTAGTACTCCACACAAAAGGATTCAAAGCGTCCGCTACAAGTAGCCATCCCTTTCTCTTTTTCAGATTCCCTTATCATCACATGCGGTAACACACGACAGTGTACTGTGCCGGTTATATTGTAGGGGTTGTGCCGGTTATATTGTAAGAGATGATTTGTGGTAAACAAAAGTATGTAACAACAGATCAGCACATGAGCCTTCTGTCAAGAGAATGACTCAGGAACCACAACTTACTGCTATTTACCTTTCTTGCCAGAGTTTATTTGCAGTGAAATTTTTTGTTGAACTACTATCTTTCAAATAAGGTACAACATTACATAACTTCTGATTATGTAACTTTCTTTCAGGGCCATTAAATAACTTCTGATTTGCACAGAATTTTCTCACAAGCAATAATTCAAGCACCTGGTGTGCACATTGATGCAATCAACTGATTAATGATGGAGAACAAATAATGAAACGTCACACATGAAACATAGCGGTCTTACAGAAAAATATATATATTTAGGCACATTTTGAGTTGAGCATTTGGTTTTCCATCTCTCGGTAACCTTTTACCAAAAGAGCTGACAGTATATTGGGGCATGTTTTGGAAGTTGTCAATGAGATGAGAAAGGCCCGAAAGAGCAGCAGTCAATATGTTTTTTTTTATATGATTATATCTTGCCTAGGGATCGGCGTTCGAGAGAAATGAAAAAGAAAAGAAAAGAGGAAAAAGGAAAAGGGTTCCTGTCACTGGTTATTATCACGAGGCTCACAATCTGGCGCAAAATTAAGATTCTGCTAAAATTGTTTTTATTGATGCAAAAATTCCTTTCTATGCCCACTTAAATTAATGAAATTTGAGAATATCATTTGGGCCGATAAATCTGGTCACAACTCACAAATTTGTTAATGCATTGTGACGTTGAGGAGTAAGAAAAATTTATAATTTATAATTTATTTAGTGTTTGATTTGATTTTAGTTCAAGTTCGATTCGTTTGATTAAATTTTTCTTTGGTTCGGTGTCAAGTTAATTGGTCTGAGAGCCAAGCCAGCTTGAAAGTAGTAAAAAGCAGGCAGCCCACCAGCAGTCAAAGTGCCGGAACAGAATCCTGCAGTACAAGTGCCGAGTTTGATTTGATATTTTTTGAACGAACTAGTTTAATTGACTCATAATAGTTCGATATATAGTTATTTGCATATATATTTGAACTATTTAATCAATAATAATATAATTATTTGAGTTAGGCTATGGTACTACGTGTAGTTAATGATCAAATTTGCTACAGACTCAAAAGTATAGTTAAATTATCTTCAAATCTTGATTTATGGATCTCAATAAATTCAGATCTTGATTTATGAGTCTCAATAAATTCTTTATATCAAAATATGATGGGATATAAAAAATTTTCTGTTTTTTGAATTTTCTAAGTATTAGTTTTGAATTTTTAAAAATGACCTAGAAGATATGTATTATTTTATTATTATTATTGAATCATCTTAAAAATCTAAAACTAATACTTAGAAAATTTAAAAAATAGAATTTTTTTATATCCAATCATATTTTGATATAAATTTTTTTATTGAGATCCATAAATCAAGATTTTGAGATGGTTTACCTATATTTTTTAGTCCGTAGTAAATTTGATCATTAACTACGCGTAGCAACATAGTCTAACTCTAATTATTTTATTAATTTATTATTAAATTAATAAAATATTAGTTATTTTTTAAATTTTATTATAAAATTAATAAAATATTAATTATTTTAGCTCTAATTATTTATGATAATATAAAAATATGATAATTAAAATAATTGAGTTCATCTAGAGTTCGATTTAACTTCAAGTTTGATTAGTTCGAGTTTGATTTAGTTCGAGTTTGATTTAATTCAAATTTAATTTAATTTAAATTTAATTTAGCTCAAGTTCAATATTTAGATTAGTTTGCAGCCAAAATGGCGTCCTAGTGCCAACTCCCATGTTGTAAAGGGCGTTAACCAGTAATTGAGACCTATATAGTAAGGCTGGGAAATAATGGAGTAAATTTCAATTGCACTCAAGGAGAAGGATCTGTTATTATTTAATGAAGTTATAGGTTAATTATAGACTTCGTTCTGTTAGAATTTGTTATTTTGATGTTTATATTTAAGTTGTGGATATAAAAATAAGAAATTATTGAAACCAATTAATCTTTTATTTATGATAAACATCATAATGGATTAACGGTGAGAATAAATTATATATAGACATTAAAAATATCTCAAAAATGTTTCACCAAGACAATCTGCAGTATATTGCAAAAATTATTATCAATCCTTCAAAAAAAGTGATAATGACAATTTAATATTTTTATTTCTAAATGAAATTGAAAATAAATGTGATATATTTTAAGATATTTAGAACATTAAAAGCTTCTAGAATCATTTTTTTTACCTCCGACCAAGAATGCAGACAAAAGACAAATTTTATATATTTTAAACAATGAAATAAACCTGAAGATTCATAGTATAATTACTAGTATTTTATCCGTTATGGATGATATTTTTTAAAAATATAAAAATATAGATTTTTATGAGAAAATAAAAGAAATAAAAATAATTTAATGATTAATATAAATTTCAATCATGGATATGAAATTAATACAAATTTTAAAATTTAAGGAAATTTGATATTCAGAATTGAGAGGAATTTAAGAAAAAAATAAAATAGAGAAACTATACTCCTTTATTATGCAACATTTTATGTAACAAACATAATTGAGATAAAATTATAATTTCAATACAAATGAGCATATTATTTGCAAAATAGCTCAATTTGACGGTTGATATCAACTTCGAGAATTTAACAAGAAATCCATACTATTGTAGAATCACGATATTTAGACTTAATAAGAAGTAATACAAAATAAATAAAGAAGTAATTTAATATTTTCTAAGTGCAAAGCAAGCAACAATATAAGTGAACCAATATCTGGACAATTCAAAAGTGTGCTTTATTTGATCAGCACTTTGAAGTTGGAAAGGTGGAAATAAGTGCTGAAAAGAAAAATTATTTAAGATTCAATTATTCACGACCATCAGTCATAAGTACATTGTTTCAGTGGTAAAAGACAATTTCCCGTATAAAATATCACGGATTTGAAATCCGGATAAAATCTTTTATAAATATTTATAAAATTTGAGGGTGGGGCTTTTGTCTTTCTTATAAAAAAAACAGTCATAAGGGTTCCCTAGAATATACTTGAAGATTGGATGGCCGTACTGAATAAAGAAACTAACAAGGACAAATTTCCATGACGTATTAATTTACTTGTGACAAAATATATAGCATTCATGAATTAATTACACTTCATTACACAAAAAGGGAAAAAAATGTGACTGGTTAATGAAAAAAACCCAAAAAACATCAATTACAAAACCACAACTAATTATTTTCCATAGTAAATAGAAAAAAATGAAAACCGACATGGATTAATTAATAAGGGGAAAAATTATGGATCCTTTTTAAATGACATGAGAAAAAAAAATCAACCACACATATATTCTTGGGTCTTCACCTTGCGAACTCCCAAACTTACACGGACGATCAATGTAAGTTTCCAAATCATCAAACTCACATATGTAGCGCCTTATTTTAAGAAACAACCTTATTAATATCAGCATGCATCAAATATATACGTAGTCCCAAACAAAAATCGAAGGATAGAAATTAATCCTCAAACCACACAAGATGTCTCTTCGATGCCATCGTTTGTACTAGAAACGGTCGAGCACCAGGCATCGTCTGATATGAACTGCATCCATGAATCGTCCTTGTCGTCTTCATCAGCATATGAAGAAGACCCGACAGTCACGTCTGCGGGAGATTCAGTTTCGTAGATGTCGTTCGAGACACTCACGATCTTTGGTGGAGTCTCTAACACTGTGATGCTGCATTGACCTTGGTCTTCGATTTCCGTGCAAACAACAACGTTCTTCTTGAATACCCGGCACAGAGCATAGGAATCCTGAGAATAATGGTGCATACAGTTTATGAATTTTTTTCTTTCAAATTTATAGGACAGACTATGAAATTAAAAAATGCAGCTCTTTGTTTGACAGATTTTAAATTAATACCTACAGGTTATAGAATTTTGACATGTGAACCCTGGATGAATTAATCTTTATACAATTAATTATACTTCAAAGTAACTACCATATATGATCGATGGACTTTGTTTTTAAGATGAATACTCTTGTATGCATGAATGGTAAGGTTAAAATAAATTATATAAGGTACCTTTTTTAAAAATAGATAAGATAAATGGTATATAAAAAATAATTTGATTAATAGAGATATTTACATTAGCACAACAAAAATACATACTTTTGAGCTTTGAAATAATTAGTAAGTCCAATATATCGATTCTATAGGCATTTGACTATGCTAGAATGCACACACCTAGGCTAGCTATGGGGTATAGAAACGAACACTTGTACATCTAAGCATAATTAAAGTACATTTTGACTAGTCAAAGAATTTATTAATAGTTCTCTTGAACCATTAGACTTATTAGAGTATTAATTATTAACATACTGGTGAGAATGCCATCCAAATTTCCGAACTCATTGTTTTGCCGCTGTATATAGTATAGTTTTTGAAGTGTAACGTTTCAACCAAAATGGACACTTCTTTCAAGCATAATGAGCATTTTATCTCAATCAAAATAACTAGTTGTTCAAAAAAAAATTTAAAGACTCGAGCCAAAAATCATTGAGATACTTGTGTGGCGAATATTTCTTTTATCAATTGATGCATATATATTTACGCGTAGCATATATTTTGTTACAACATATATGCTAGCTAGATCAGGAACTCGCGAAAATGATTACAGAAAAGGTGTTCCTTAAAACTTAGAATGCGATCACACAAAATGATGATGGCTGCTTAAAAATTAATTTCTTTTGGCCTTTGAGAGAGAGACATGCAGGAGAGGTGAGATGAGGACTAAAGATGAAAGCCACCGACAGACTCATGATATAATTGGAAGATTATGTTGCTATAGTTACGGACCAGAAATATAAGCTTGTATCACAATGTTAATTAACTGAATCGTGACTTTGGAACCTGATTAAATTTTATTAATTATGGACGTTAAATATGTCAGGTCAGATGTAATAACTGCATTTCACAATAACCTGATATATATATAGAGAGAGAGTCAGTCAACGGTACTTCGCGAAATATAAAACCTTCAGTACTTTCCGTCTGTATCTCAAATTTGAAAGTCCAAACAATCGATTCAAACCATTGAACATAATTTTCATATTGAAATATCGTTGGAGATTAAATTTTATATATATATATATATATATATATATATATTTAAAATTTATTATTTTTTAGATGGATACAAAATTTGATCTAATAATTTTTGTATCATCCAATATTAATTATTTTCCTTTCCACTCATCCAAGAAATAGCAAAAAAAATTTAAAAAAAATATAAAATTTAATCTTCAATGATACTTTGATATGAAGATCATATTAAATGATTTGGATCAGCCATTTAGAAATCAGAGATACAGACACAAAACATGAAAAATTTTATACTTCGCAAAGCAACATAACCCCACACACTCTCTCTATATATATTGTAACTTTGTCTTATTATAGCAAGTTGCCGAGTTGATCTGCAAATGAATCAGCGAGTGCACAAGAAAGGAATATTTGGAACCATCTTAAATGAATAAAAAAAAGTAACCTAAAAGAAGATAAAAAAAAGAAAAGTGATCAGAAGCTGAAAAGCCTGAAAACCCTAACTTTGCATGCACCCGTTGGCCACGTAGTAGCTAGGACTTTCTTGTACTATACTATATGTATAAAACTGATCTTTTTTAAGGTAAAAAATAGCTAGCTAGTATATTATAAATCTAATCTATATATATATATATATACTTTGGAGCAATTCTTGCTTTAGTGATATTTTCTAGCAAACTCCCTTTTATCACATAATTTGCTCTTATATAAGGTACATTGCTCCCTGTTCATGGGCATTTTTCAAGTAATCAAACTATTATTATAATAAAACATAAAATTTAAAGGCGACTGTATAAATTTTTTGACTCTATATATTAAATCAGAATTCATTAACTGAGCATTTGATCATAAGAGTATATAGGTCTAGGAGTAGGTCTGTTGACCCTTCTTCACTTCATAAAAAAAGATGACAAAATTTTCAAAAATATCGATTGTGTTTCAAACTTTCAATAACAGTGATCTCTGATCTATATCCAAGCTCAGACATTACCTGGATTCCCATAGTATCTTCACACTCCTTATCATCAAGGCGATATTCGTGCATGACCCAGTCGGTCCTGATTCCTTGCGGAGCCCGACCTTTGTAGTAGACCAGTGTCTTCTTCATGCCGATTGCTCTGCTTTGGCAGATAACTCTTCGGTCCTTTCCTGTCGACTTCCAGTACCCAGCTTGGGTTGCTCGGTTTGTACGAAAGCCATTGGGATACTTTCGGTCCCTTGGGCCGAAGAAGTACCACTCTGGATCCCTGCTAGGCAAAAATGATTTCTCTGCAAATAATACAGAAAATATGTGTTCAATAAGTTGATTTCAGTAATTATGAAGGTAATTTGTTTGTTTTGGAATTAGAATTAATTTAGTAGGTACATATGGTCAATTAATGTGACAAGGTCCGTATATATCAACTATTAAGTTTTAGAAGTATCAATGTTAACGAACTTTATGTTCGAAAGGAACATGAACATTAGTTTAGAGAAATTAGAAAAAAGATAGAGGATCATACTATACCGGTCCATGCAGTATAAACTTCAAATCATACCTGCAAGTTCCCATGGCTCACATTTATAAAGATCAATTTCTGGTATAATATCTAGCTCTATCTTCAGGCCATGGATCTTCCTCTTAAGGTAATAGTTGACAAGCTCTTCATCAGTTGGATGAAACCTAAAGCCCGGTGGTAGACCCACCGGTGCCATCTTTCTCTTTCTCTGTAGCTCTCTGCTTTGTCCTCCAAAGAAACCTTGCTTCTGATAGTTGCTTTAGGCACGCTATAAATAAGTTCAAAGTCCTTCTAACAAGTTGTAGCTTTATCTTTTTCAGATTCCATCATCACAAGCTTGAACCTTTTCACAAGCTCTTCATGCCATCCCTAGTAATTAATTATTAGTTCATTTATTACATATATAGCCACTTAGCATAATCTTTTTACACTAAAGACAAAATTCATCTTTTACTGTTTTCCTCAGGGTAGCACTCGACTAAAAAAAAATGTTTGTTTTATTAATGGGTCAATATTTTTTAGCTCTTATGAATGGGTGTTGAGGAAAATTGAAAATGCAAACCTTATTAATAGCCAAAATGAATATATCTTCTTCATTGTTTGTTTGCCAGTTCAATTATTTGTTAATTTTTCTTTATTAAGATATCTACTATAATTAAGCTTGATCAGTAAAATGTTGCTGCCATAATAGACTAAAGAAATTTTAATTTCTTACAATTCGTTCATTCTGTTAAAAAAAAGGTAAATTAATTTAAGGTGTGATGACATAGACGACTTTTGCTGTCAACAACCTCTTCTAACAAAAAATAATTTCCACTTCCAAGGTGGACAAATTTGCTATGATGGGCATTATTTTTTTGACATTGAACTGAGCCATTATTTTTTTTACATTGCAATAAAATAAATATGTATATATAAACTTTTTGAAGAATTAATTTTGAAAATTTAAGCATACTTTCTTTGAAACATTAAAATTGTATACAGTGATCATAAACGACATGATTAAATATTGCACAATAATCCGCAGAGCGCACAAAAACTTCGAGTTGTTTGCGCTTTAATCATATCAAATATATCTCCTTAAGGAAAAGAAAAACATGATACCATAGTCATGTGATCAGAAAAGAGGTGACAAAAACTGAATTCAGATGAATAGTAAAACAGATAATATGGTTTATGCACATAACCAATTAATTAAATAGTTTGAAATTAATCTTAGCACTCTCAGTCTACATAGAGAATCAATTAGCTTTTAGACAGAAAAGGATAAAGAAATGACTTAATTGGAACAAAATTGGAGATCATATAGCTTCTATAAAAAAGGATTTTTAAGCTCCAGAATTAATTTTGATCTGGAGCAAAGTTTGGTAACCCCCAAAGGAAGCCCTCTCCTTTTCAAACTTTGCTAAGCTTTGTATATGCATCATCCCCTGCTAAATTTTGCTACTTTCATACACATGCGCGCACACACACACATATCTGCAAGAGAGGTTGAACATCTTAGAACTCAAATAATGACTTTGTCAAATGACAAAGTGATTGTTTAGAATGTGAAGACATGAACACCTTAGAACACAATTAATGCTTAGATTTGTGCGTGAACATGGATCAGTAAATGGTTGAATTTGAGTCGAGGGCAGAGGCAGCAACCATGATATAGGATAAAAATTTTAGAATTAATTTGAACAAAAAGCATATGTTACATTTCTATTTAAAAAAAATAAACATAGAAATAGAAGCATACTTCTCAAATCTTTATGGGCCAGGGGTGTCAACTTCTGCATACATGTGGCTCCGCCCCTGATTTGAGCTGACTCTGCCAAGTTCACTTGGGGATGGTACTAAGAGTTGTGAATCATACTTGGTTTTCTTGGCTGGAAAGATTTTTCTGTGAAATTGGTACTGACTCAAGAATTAGTACAGTTTTAAACCAAGTTTTACTGGTTCAATACAAAACTGACTGATTCTTGACTGAGAGGTTTGAGAGGTGTGATTTTTCTCCTTGTTCAGCACTTCAGCTATGGTCTAGCCTACCCCAAATTATTTGAGATTAAAGGCTTTGTTGTTGTTGTTGTTGTTGTATATGCGAAGCAAAGTTATCGAAGTGAAAAACTCCCAATTCTGATAATTAGGCCTTAATTTCAGATTTGCCTGCAGACTCTACTGATGCCACCTCGTACATTCTGTGCCAATGGTACTGACAATATTGTGCATTTTCTGCCTAGTCTGAAGACAATTCCTATAGTATTTCATTTAATAGCAGCCTTCTGGGAACTTCATATTAGTTCATTTTAGTATGGTTCTGATAATAATCTGACCTTTTTTTCTTGTTCAAGTTCAACCTTGACAAATGTTAGAAGGGCTGTTTGATAAATCTAATTTTCAATCTGGTCCTTTCTGAAGGCATAAAAAGCACAATGAAGCCCGGATCCTTTGAAGACTAATCTGTGATGGAAAAGAAGGACTATTTTGGAAATAAAAAAATGACTATAGTTCTAGACTTCTAGTTGTGAGGTATCCCCTCTTAAGGACTCTGATTGAATTGAGCGCAATCCAATGAACATAGGATTTTGTAAATTGATTTGACTGTGTTTAATCCTGTACAAATGGGATAGAACCGAACCGGACCAATTTCATATTTGCATGGCAGTGTCATGAAACATAAGGCTCATTTTGCCATGTATTTTTACATGAATAAAGAAAGTTGTCCGCTTGGCAGAAGAAGATATGGATTCTTTTTCAAAATAATTATGAAATTTGTTATGCCGATGCACTCGAATATGTAACTCCTTGTCTGCAATTCACCAAATCAGGATCCCTCAAGAACTTTTACATTCTCTCAAATCGTAAATTTTCTTTTCCCAACAAGATCTGGATACAGTCAGAGGTGCTGAGTTGCATAACCAACCAAAAAGAAACCTAGTAGCATTGTTGATTTACGTGATGTAAAGTGATTTTGCATAGATATAAGTAGGCTTTAGTAAGTCTTGATGAGGAAGGGGCTTTGCTGTCACATCTGTGCTTTGAGTGACACTTTATCTTTAAGCCATCTAACCATCTCCTTAGATCCGTATCTGCTGTCATAAAAACAGTGGCAGGAAAAATATGGTAGCGAATTTCGGCCGAGCACTATGATTGCAATTTAGAGAAGAGGGAAAAGAACACTAGGCTCAGACAAACGAAATCTTTGGATGTGTTAAAGACATAAAAGGCTCAGCAATAAAAACGGGATACACATTACAAAAAACTACTACTGATTTTACATTCGAGCTTTTACCATTAAAATATTAAAATCAGTGTTTGCATACTTCATGCTTCTCATTTACGAAATAAAGCTTGTCACGATATAAGGGTCCGTTTGGCAAATCAAGGAATAGCGTAGGAAGAGTGATAATTTTGGAAGAGTAATAGAATAATATTTTTTTTAGAAGAATGCTAAAAGAGTGGTATTTTTGACTATTCGGAAAAGCGAAAGTATCGTTTGGCAGTTATTACTCAGAATAGTTAAAATATGAATAATTATGATACTAATAATGATGATGATAATAATAATAGTAAAATAATAATCATAATAATAATAAAGTAATAAAAAATAATCATAATAAATAATAATATTTTAATAGTAATATAATAAAAATATAAACATAATCAATCATAATATAGTAATATAATAATAAAAAATTATAATTATAATTACAATCATAATTATAATATAATAATAATAATAAGTAATCATAATTTTAATAATATAATCATAATATAATAATCATGATAATAATAATTATAGTCATAATCATAATAATATAACCATAATCATAATCATAATAATATAATAATAAAAATATAATCATAATCATCAAAATAATTATAAATAATTATAATTATAATAATATAATAATAAATTAATCATAAATATAATAATATAATACAACATAATAAAATAATAATAAAGTAATAAAAAATAATCATAATAAATAATAATATTATAATAGTAATATAATAAAAATATAAACATAATCATAATATAGTAATATAATAATAAAAAAATTATAATTATAATCATAATTATAATAATAAGTAATCATAATTTTAATAATATAATCATAATATAATAATCATAATCATAATCATGATAATAATAATTATAGTCATAATCATAATAATATAACCATAATCATAATCATAATAATATAATAATAAAAATATAATCATAATCATAAAAATTTATTTTATCCACCGGACCTCATGATTTTAATTTTTTTTAGAGGCCCCATTTTTAAGAAGTGGTTAAAACTGTTAGGAGCATCATGTTGGGGGCACAAAAATATTTTTCCTTACTCTACATATGAAAAAATGGTCCCCTAAAGAAGTAGAGATGTAACAACAAAAGATTGGGTTTGCTGAATGGATGGCCCAAAATATTATAGTTGAACTTGAGCATAATGACTACAGTTAATAGATTCAAACCTACTGCTGCATAGGATTTAAATGCCATAATTTTTTCTATAAATTTAATTATGAGGGTTCAAATGTCTTAATTTTTCTATAAATTTAATTATGAGAGTCCAAATGCCTCAATTTTTATATTTTAATTATGTCTCATTTTAGATTGCTAATAACTCAAAATTTAAAACTGAAATATCAAATAAAAAATCAGATATAATTATTTATGTATAGATTAAAATTTTAACGTTTGAATATTATTTTATGTGACATTAAAAGTTTATAAAAAATATGCTAATATAATTAATTTCTCGATGTTGATTTTATAACTTGTTGATTCATATAAGATGAAAGTGAAAAATGAATAACTTTTATGCGTAAGAAAAAAATATAATATAGATAAAATATAATGATTTTATTCTCATATCTATAATTTATTAGAAATTGAATGAGGTCTGAGTGAGGCATAAAGCTGAAAATTTTATATTTAAGTAAAAATAAAAATAAAATTAAATATTCAAGTAATTTATAGGTGAAATTCGAGATCGTACACTAAATGAGTTTAGTAATTAGCACCCACATGAAATATTCTCACCCCACGAGATTCACACCCACTTGGAGTGCCTTCACTCCATAAAATTGTCACTCACGTAATGTAACCGGATTTTTATTTTTCTTTTCTCTTCTCCTCTTTATCTCTCATGATGGACTGAATAAAAAAAATGACTTCACATAGGTGGTAGTTCCGTGAAGTGAGAGCACTCTATGTGGATGATAGTCTCGTGGAGTGAAAACACTCCACGAGGGTGCTAACCCTATGGGGTATAGATCTCAAATTTTATTTATAATCTATCTAGAAGTTTAATTTTAATTTTATTTTTACCTAAATATACAAATTTCAGGGCACAAAGACATTTGAACGCTACTGGACTTAATTCTGAAGCAAATGCATTGAAGAGGGAACCAGGGAGGTTTAAAGGACTTTGAACTCAGAATTTGTTTTAAAATTTATTTTGGATTTAAAGTCTCTCTCACCCATTGATTTTGCATTGAGATTCATATTTTATATGTATTCAAAGTTTCTCTCATTTTTTTACGAATCTCGATATAAAATTAATGAGTGGGAGAGAATTTGAATTAAATTTTGAGTTCAAAATCTTTGAACCTCAGTTCCTTTCTAAACCACGACGGACAATATTGGGCTTATAAGCCTCGTTGTGTCAGGCCCAACATGACTGTTTCAGATGAAGGCAAATCAGTGCATGGTGCTCAATTCAGTATGAAAACAAAAGATGCATCGAAATCCACCTGCAGAAGTAGAAACCTAGTTATATTCCCCTTACGTACTCATTATTCCTCTATTTTCAGCAAAAATAAGCACGTGCCAGGAAACACCAACACCACTGGATAGCTGATATTGGCCAGCTACAATCCACCAAAGTTACTTCTCAATTTCATTGAAACAAAAGATTAACTAGAAACTAGAAGCTTGTCAAGATGTTCTAACCTAGGATTATGATCAATATCCATAATCAACGTGTGATAGCAGGGGAAAAGAACTAGTTAAGAATACAAAAATGCTTTTACCGATACATATTTCTTCCTAAATACAAATGACTTCTCATTACCCTTCTCAAATTGTAGGTAATGACGTTATCAAAATAAAACTAAGAGTGTAACAAGTTCTAACCAACAAACACAAGTTAAGAAATAGTGTAACAAAAAAGAATCTTTCAAGAAACACGAATAAAATAATGGTCTCTTGAGAACTTCTGCAGGTGTCAAACCAGGGTGATCAACCAGAAATCACCAATCATCAAAGTAAAAAACATTCACTGCCTGACCTAAGACAAGGAACAGATAGCATTATCCACTGAAGTAATGCAAAATCTGTGCGGTTAAGAGGTCAACCCAGGTATCAGGTAGGCCAGGAAGACACCAGTGCAAACAATCCTGTCCCCAAACAGAGACCGCATCTTTCTTCCCCAGCCAGATGGCAGGATGTGCATCAACTCTGAATTCACTCAGGTATGTCAAGTTAAAGAGCTCTATTCTGGTGCCTAGTATTTCTTCTCTTATGATTGAGTTAACTTCTCTCAATTCTCGGTTTATTCCTCTGTTCTTCGGATCAAACCATGAATCCAACTGAATAGAAACAATGATCAGATTTGTTCAACAGAAGGATAAAATAACATACTTAAGATGCATGAATTAAATAAGTAGATGATGCATTGCCTTCATGCCAATGGCTTGTACAGTTTGAAACAATTCAAAATTTGCATTTATTAGAACAAAAGTTAATAATACATGCCACTCATGCAACGCTTGTACAAGTTGAAAATATAATGCTTGCTTTGCTAGAAGGAAAAAGGAAACAGGAAATAAGAAACGAGTCCATATATTTTTCATATTTCAGTGCAGTTATCAGAAACAATTTCATAAGTGCATCCATGCGATCAGATTGGTTAAATAGCTGTAAAAATGAAAATGCATCAAAATTGAGTAAAATATAGGCTATATGTATAAGTTACCTCACGTTCTTTTAGGGGTTCATCAAAGAGGCAACTGCCATTGTGGTCCCACTCACCACCAAAAAAGTGTATAGGAGATGAGTGCGCCATAGTTTGAGGGTTCTTTCTGGCACCTCTCTCTCTATATAAGACACCATGCTACTGATTATCACATTAAGCCCATCATGAATCCCAAGTGGGGCATTTATCGGTTTTCCCTTCATAAAGAAAACTAGTGGTTTCTCTTTCGGGAATTTATCTGGGCCCCACCTATGCATAAGAACAATATATAATGCTACTCAATCAGAACAGCTAAACTAAATAAAAGAAGGTAGATTTTAAGGACTTCACTTACCAGTGTCCAGTAATGAAAATCAAGACGTCATAAAACTTGGTGACTCTTGTCCAATCGTCAGCTGCCACGTCAGCATCTACTCTATAAATTCCTTTAACTCCATCTTTTGCAAAATGGCCTAATTCTTCCACAGGCATCCACCTTCAAATCATCAGCTATAAAGATGTCAGAAATCCAAAGTTTAATTTCAATTAAATTAAATATGTGTAACTGAAGTAACCAAAGAGTGTGTATAATCTATTTATTTTTTCAAAAAATACATTGATAACAAAAAAGAGGAACGTCTTCCATAATTTAAAGGATATGCATACCAGATTCAAATACTATTGTCGTATCATTGCAGCCTGAGTAATACAGCTCGTCTTTCTTTTTCTTTTGGGTCATAAAAAAAAATTTATTTTCAGTACTTCACTAGTTCCATAGGCTATACTGTACTGGTCAGATTCACAAATCACCATATTCCAGTAATAATTAGCATGTTAATCATGCTCTGTTAAACAGTACATCAAATTATCAACCAAACAAGACAACTGATCAAATGTTTTTTCCTTGATAAATGGGGGCTTGAGAACAACCAGCCAATGGAAGTCCTGGTTCAATGTACTAGAGATTTTCTGCCATTATGGTTTATTGGTTGTGAACTTGTGATTGTGTTATAAATTATATGCCATTTGAAAACTAGAGGCCAAATGGGAGCTAGAGCATTTTACCAGAATTTCTGAACTTCAGATAACGGCGAAACAAATCCTTAATTTATATGGTTGTAACAAAAGAACAAGGAGAATATCATTATTTGCAAATAAAGAGAGCTCACGTATAATTGGCAAGAAGCACTGCACGGTGGTAACCCACAATCAAATTGAACTTGGAAAAATAACCACCTCTCCATGCACCTTTCCGCTTCCACTTACGCGCGGTTTCATCCCCAGACCAAAGTACACACAACAAGGCAGTTAAGAAATTCTCGTTCAAAGAATCCCCGACAAACCCAATCTTTCTCCCCCGTATAGCATTAAGAAATCTAACTGGATCAATCCTCGGTACAGGGTCGCCAGCGCATCGATCCGGGAACCAGGACCAGGAGTTGATGGAGTCCATGAGGGGCCCGGCCGTTGCGCAAGCAGTTCCAAGCATTGCGATGGAAGGGACAGGTAGCGTCATAGAGAGGTTGGCGAGGCGTGGTGGCGTTAGACCAGTGGCCGTTAGTGAGATCTGAAGAGAGGGCCCCGCATGGAGGAGGTGAAAAAAGAGAGGTTTGAGATGGGAGATTGTTGAGAGGAGAGAAGGTACGTGAGAGGAAATGCCAGGAGAAGGATAAGGGCTAGGAGCAGGAAAAGAGGTTTTCCTCTTCGGGAAGAAATAGGAAGGTTGGCAACCATGTCGGACCTCGCTGATCATCGCGGGGAGAAGCAATGCGAAAAGAAGTGGAGAGGAAGGTCAGATGCAGAAAGAAAAAGAAAAAAAAAATTGATTCAAGAGTAAAATGAAAACGCCTGGCCCATATATTTAACAGTCCCAGATTGAAATACCCGTGAAGCCCGCCTATTTCATGGCCGCTTAATAGTTGTTAGCATAGTTTCTGTCAATTAAGCTATGCAGAACATTTAAACGTAATTACGATCCATTCAGACAGTATTAGACAAATAAAAGATAGAAAATAAAGCAAAGGAGAACTGAAACAACCAAATCTACCGAAGTATAAAAGAATCAAAAGAATCATTACTATTTAGCGAGAGTTCATAATTCAAATTCGCCACCAGTACATTCATCAATCAAGCATCCTCCTCAAACAAATATATGCACGCAGATGCAGAAAGACCAAAGAGATCACTAATCCCTTTTTCTTTTTCCTCTCTTTTATTGAAAAGCAATCTACCTTTGACAAATGTCAGTGAAAACCGGCAGTCTCTTCAGATGCTCCAATGCCTTACGAGCAACTTCCCGAGTACAAGAATCACCCAGTTGGAAAACCCGACCTAGAGCAATACCTACACTTGCATGACCATCGGCTTCTCTAGCCATGTCTTCTATCCTCAAAATCCTCTCAACTGCCCAAACTGCCTTTCTCTGAAGTGCCTTGTTCTCATCGTGAATCAACATATTGAATATGAGCGTGACACCTCCTACCTCGTACAATTTCCAGACGCCTTCATCACTATCCACCCCATCCTCCAACAAGGTGCATAGTGCACCTAAGGCAGCTTCAATTACATTTCTATTGTTATGATCCAAGCATGAGACTAACTTCTCCACTGCCTTGCATTCAATCAAGCAGAAAGTATCCTTAGCCGAACACAGTCCATGATGGACCTGACAAGGTCTTGTGACAATATTAGTTTGTTTGCGCGAGAGTCTTAATATACCAAATTTGGAATGTGTCGGTTGCTGAGGCGGTTTGCTAAGATTCTTAGATTCTTTTGAGAGATTCCCTAGCGCAGTTGCAGAAGCAATCAACACTCCATCATCTCCAATTACTCCAAGTAGATCTGTGAACACACATGCGAGGTTGAGAGATATAGCAAGTTGGATGTTTTTTTCGTTTTCTTGTAGCAAAAAAGTAATCCTAGAGAGGATTTTGACAAGGCCTTCTAGAGCAGGAGCAACATACCGGTTAGAGTTAATTTCCCCTTGCCGAATGCGTGCCACTTGAGAGGCAAGAACCTCAAAAGCACCCCATTCCGCTAGGTGTGCCGTTAGATTAGAATCCAACTGTGATAAACTACCTAATAGCCTAATTGTGGCCACATGCTCCTCCTCAAGAAAACCAGTTGCTGATATTTCCTGAACTAAACTGCCAAGCTGGCCAGAGCTCTGACAAAGAATATCTGTCAGATCTTGATTTATGCAAGGTGAAATATTTTGCAGAAGTTTCAATGAAGCTACACGGATCTCTGTCCTTGGGGCCTCAATAAGCTGTACGAGAACGGTTAATGCACCTGATATTTTAATTGCATTAACAATTGGCATGACTGTTGATTCAGACCCAGTTAGCCCAGTCAGGGCTTCAAGAAGCTTGAACTGTATAGCAGGGCCTGTGTTGCTGACAAGATGTAGGAGGTCCTCAACTGTATTTTCAGATACCAGCGTATTATACGTGTCATTAATTGGGACAGCTGTGAAATCCACCCCAGCTGACACTAAATTGGATAGACAGGCTGCTGCAAGCTCTTTCATTTTCATTCTATAGCTAGCAAGGTGGTTGGGCCCCACAACAAAGAGATGGTTCATGAGAGGAGATAGAATCCCAGCTTCAATTAATATCTCAGCGCTTTCCTCATTTGAGGAGATCTGGCAAAGGGCAGTCAGAGATGATTCCTGAGCCACGTTGTCACCCTCACCTAACATTTTAACTAGTGTCGGACCTGCTTTGTCGGCCATGAGTAACTTTAAGTCATTAGATAAGAGTAGTTTTTTCAGGTGCAAAGCCATCTGGGATTGCTCCTCAGGGTTTCCTGCATGATTTGACAAGATAAGACAAAATGAGAAGCCAACCCATATGTAAATGGGAAAATACATTTCATATATCAATAATATTCAGAATTGCAAAATGGCACAAGCTTCCTTATCATTCTGACAGGTAAACATATATGTCACAATATGTCATAACAGACAAAAATGTCAAGATATCACAACAGGTAAAATAGGATCTAGCATGCAGTTAACAATCTTAAGTTTCCTATATGAACCATAGAAGTCACAGTTTACATGCTTTAAGAATAGCCAATCACTGTAAAGATATCCATTCTTATTTTTCTTTATAAAAGTCACACTTTTGATGGGTTCTTGTTTGGAGCTTAATTGCATGCATTGACATATTTACAATAATACCAGATTTTTGGGCAATCATTGCAATAAGAACTAAAATTCTGGCCAGATAAAGCACTGATATAGAGCTTACTGCAGTAACTGCCCAAAATAGCAAAGATTTCAGCCTTAGTTGTCCTAAAGAAGTAAAAGTTCTGAATTACTAATACCTTAAAATCACATCACATCAGAATCTAACAATCATCATCCTACCAAGATAACAATAAGATTCTTACCATGAAGAAGCATGTCAAAAAGGGGCTCAATTCGACCAACCTCAGCTAGCTGCATAATATTACTCTTACATTTTCCCAAATTCTCCAAAATTTTCTCTGCTTTCTCGGTGGTCAAATTTTTTTCTGAATCACTAGCTATCCCAGCCAAAATAATCATCGCCCCATCTACATGGCCAATCTTCTCTGACAATATCATATCTGTTGACAATTCATGCAAAAGACACAGGGCTAATTCTTTTTCCTGAAAACTGCCTTGGGTCAAGAACTTTATTGCAGTGAGAGCAATACCTCCTTCTGCCAGCACACCCTATTAATAACATGATTTATTGGATAGAACCCAAGAAGATATTAAAAAAATTCAATGACCAACCAACTACTAAGTCAGATGTTTGATCAAAGGTGGGAAGGTTAGCATGGTATTATTCACGTAATCAGTCTGGTGTCTTTTATCTTGTTGGGCTTATTAAGTACTTGGCGCTTTTAAATTTGATAAAATTAAAATAGCTTAACTGATAAGAATCTGCCTGAATGTATCATATCATATGAAACCTACACAATTAATTTGAAAGAGCTCAAATAGAAACCTTATTTTCATCATTTTCTTCAACCAAAATGCTAAGGGCTTCTAGCACCCTGAGCCGCACATTCTCATTTCTACTCCTCAACTTGCCAGCAATCATTAAAACTACACCTTTCTTACGCAATAAAGTCTTGTTCATATTATTTTTCTTACAAAATTGAACAATGAACTCCAGAGACGACAGCACATCAGTATCTGCGCTATCATTCATCAGATGAATGACAGCTCTATCGAGCTGTATGGCATCATTAGTCTCTTTCCACTCCTCAATTGCACTCCTGAGTGCTATATTGGGGATTAGACTGGTATTGGACAACTCCCTTAATGTTATGGGGCAAACAGGATTTCTTTCCCTTCTAGTGCAAACTGCAAACCAATTGAGTAATGCACCTCTCTCAAAGGTGTGCCCGCTCTCCGTGAATACTGGGTCCTGCATTATCTCTTTTGATATTGGACATTTGAATGCTCTATAAGGTGGTCTCAGACCAGAAAGTTCATCTTGATGGCTGCTGTAGTCTAAGTTGTTTGTGATAGATTCACCTTCTGAAAGTTCCTCCATGCCTCAAAGCTATAGAGATCAAATGAAATACAGGAGAAATTATATGAGAGAATGTTCATTTAAGGACTTTGGTTATATAAATTTGGTTTCTTGAAATAACACAATGCTTGATCCAACAAAATTTTTAAAAGCAAGTTTTTAAAGTCAATTGGGTTAGTGAAATAGTTTTTAACAGTTACCAGCCAGGATGCCTCCAGTTAACAAGCATCACAGGAAGTAACATACAAATATTAACTTCAATTAATTAAATTTTAGTGGTGAATCATTTAGCAACTCTAATAACCATAACCTTATTTTACAAGAATAAAAAATAATGCCATTTTCAGGTTACTACCTTACTGGTACACTTCTATCCCACATAAGTACAACAAGGCAATTTCTACTATAGACCATGAGTGAAACCTTTTACTAGATTTCTGAACCAAATAGAATCTCGGAAGCTTACTAAGTACTAACTAAATAAATAAAGGCTCATAAATAGGGTGTCAATGAGTCAGGTAGGGTCGGATTCGGGTTGGATCATATTATTTTATTATTTTTTTTGACCCGACTTAATTAAATTTGAGTCAAAAAATCCCGACGGGTCACATATTGATCCAACCCGATCCGTGTAAAATAATTAATTAATTATTAACTATTTTTATATAATGTTAAGCAATAAAATATTAATTAATTTATAATTAATCTTAATTAGTGTATATTTAAGTTTTAATTAGTACTAAATCACAAAATTATTTCAAAAAACATAATTAATCGGGTTGACCCGACCCGATTCTGATCAAAAAAAATAAATTCATACCCGACACATTTATCTTTAGATCATATTAGATCGGATCAGATTCAGATTAGATAGATTAACCCGTCAAATTGGATTAATAATTGTTACCCTACTCATAAATGTCAATGCAAGTAATTGCAAAGTCCTCCTAGCCAAAATAATCAAACAAAAAAAGGGGAAATTAGAAATAACTAGAGTAAAGAAAATGGGTAACTGCGTGCGGCTTTTCCTCCACTTCCTCGTCTTCTACGGTGTCAGTGTGAGCAGTAATCGCCTTGATCGAGAGGTGTGCTCCTGCTCGGATCTGATTGAGACCGCCGATTACTTTGAAACTTGATTCTTTTTCCCCCTTTTTTTCTTCCTTTTCGGTGAGATGAGTTGGAAAAAAAGGGAAGAGGTTGACTTGTGCGCAAATAAGAGTACGCTCTCATTTGTGTGAGGTGAGGAAAATTCAGATTCAACCAAGTAAAAACCAAAATATAATAAAATTCCAAGTCAACGAGCCCTTTCAAATCCGTTTGGGAGTGACATAAAATTAATTTATTTATTTTTAAAATCAACAATTTCATTAGGCAGCTATAAGTTTTCTCAATACAGCCAAACTGAATTAACTCGTATATGAACCGGTGTTTTGTACTTTTAGTAGACATGTCAAAAATTGACCCGATCGAAATAGTCTGTCCGATAATTGATTAATTCAAATCCTACTCATATATGCTAAAATCAGAGAATTGAATTATCTGTGATAGACTTTGAAAGCTCTAGGATGGTGATATTGAAAGGTCAAGATAGTACAAGAATGTAAATAATCTAAGGTAGAAATGTATAAATTAATTTGGGGTTTAATGTTTAAGTATAATGATAGCGGAATACAATTTAAATCAATTCAATTCTCACAAGAATATAGCAATCAAAGAAATGTGAGAAAAAAAAGTAAAGATAAAACAAGAACACAAAATGTAACGGAGTTCGGCTTTAACAATGTCTACGTCTCCGGGACCCTCAACCTCTAACAATTGAGGTTGACCCGAAATATTAAAAAAGATTTTTACATTTGTAGAACTTGGTTCCTTACAAAAATGGGTTGCCAAGCCTATCGGTAACAAGAGTGACAATACACTAAAAAATGTGAGTGACAACACACTCAAAACAAGAAGTGAGTGACAACACACTCAAGAAAATGTGAGCACTACAGCTCAAGAGAATGTTTTCAAGAAGATCGCGAAGGATCAAGATGGGAGAATAGAGAGAAGTTAGATTGAGCTTGAACAAGGATTTGACTAATTGAATGTTTTTAATCTCTTGAATTATCTCTCTCACTTTGTATATGGTAGTAAGCTCTCTGGAGTAATGATTTTGCTAGATAGATCTCATTTATTTCTTTTTGAGAGAGATGATCCTTTTAAATAGATCTTCTGAAATAGCTGAAGAAACTATTTTTCGGCCTGAACCGTTATAACGGTTTACGAATCGTTATAACGGTTTAGAAAGAATAGTCGTTGGATCAACTGAGCTGAAACGTTACAACGATTTATCAAATCGTTATACGTTTCATGAATCGTTGTAACGATTACAGAATCGTTATACGTTTCATAAATCGTTGTAACGATTCCTGAATCGTTACATAACGATATGCTCTGGTTTCTTTGAGAATGTTTCTGCCTTAGAACATTTTTGAGTATTGAGATGAACCGTTATAATGATTCTCTGGACAGAAGCATTTTTCTTGTTGTTTAAGCTCAATTTATCTTGACCGATTTAACCCAGTTTGAGTCTAACTAAACCTAAGTCTAATGCAATCTTTATTAAACTCTTGTATTCTAGCACTAGTCTTGGTTCTTGTGCACTAGTCCATTTACATGTTAATCCATGCACAAAACTCAAACAAGGCAAATTGTAAAATTCAAGATTGTTTTGCAAATCGACAAATCGAAGAAGATGTTAAGTGTAACAATCTGAATTCATAATTGATCGAATCTAAAGAAATTCAAATCTAAAAAACTTATTAAATATTAGGTATTCGTATATAAATTATCTGATATTATGTGACTTGTTAACCGAAAAAATCTGAATCAGAAATGATATGAAACTATGTGATACCTGAACTAATAATTATTTGAATCTAAATTAGCTTGAATTGAGAAGGATCGATATCGAACATATAATATTTTATTCGTATTTAGTTCATATGATTTTTAACATATGTACAAAGATATTTTTATATAAGATTTTATATTTAGTGTATTTTTTTAAATCACTAAAATCGATCATAATTTTTATTTTAATAAATGGACACAATTCATAAATTTATTATAAACTCTTTATTAAACACATATATGCATTAATCATGATATTTTTAAATTTATTAATTTAATCTGATTATTTGACTTGATAAATTTTAAAATCATACAATTGAATTGAGTAATTTCATTTTAAATGCAAAAATACATATTTTTTTATAAAATATATTTCTTAGCATAACTCAAAGTAGAAAGTGATCTGAGTCTAAATAAATCAGCTAATGTAATCTAAATATAATTTAAAATGCTAGATCTATATATGAACCCCGCACACTATTATCCGTAACTTAATGTGATCTGAATCAAGAAAAATCTGACATCTTATCAACCACTATTCAGATTGGCCCGGAACTTGATAAAATATGAACCCTGACTATCGGAGTGATATAGTTGTTCCGACTATAAATGTACCAAATTCAAAATTGATTAATCTGAAATATATCAAATCTGATATCAATTTGTATCTAAGAGTAAAATATATATAATTTTATCCGACTCAAAAATAATCTGACCCGTTTGATCGCAATTAACTTTAATATTCAAAAATATTTTTTAGTTTAGTGACAAAAGATAATATCTTCTATTTGAAGGTCGCATGTTCAAAATCCGAATGAATGTCTTTTATAGATTTCAATATTATTCCTTCAGTTTTGTAAGAACAATAGCAATGAAGACGTCCAACTGCTCAAAGAATGGAGAAAAAACAACTACAGATAGTTAGTTGAGAATCTATTTTAACTGTTCATTTAGTTAGTTAGTTAGTGCAGTTGTATGAAGATGTATATATATAGCAGACGTAATTCGAAATACAAGATGAATTAATATAAATATATATATTTCAGACTGCTGGTACTCCAAGCTGGTGCACTGTTCACCTTATATTATCAGTACTTTGTGTAAGAACAATAGTATTTCAGCTTCACATACAAGTGTCTCCTTGTATTAATTGTAATAAGGCAAAAGTTCACAAGTTGTCCTTTTCTTTATAAAAAAAACTCATGCTTCAGCTCTTTTACAAGTAATTCACGCTGACTTGTGGGTCCAGCCACAGTTCTATCAAATAGTGGGCATAAATATTATGTACACTTTATTGATGAATATATCCATTTAAATTGGCTATACACTTGTGCAAAGATATCTGATATTGTTCAGATATTTACTGATTTCAAGTTAAAAGTTAAAAACTTACTATCATGTTCAATTAAGATCTTTCAGTGTGATGCGGACTTGGAATTTAAACAATTGCAAACTTTTTTTCCTATCATTACTTTTCAACTATCTTGCCCTCATAATCCAAAGTAAAACAGAATTGTTGAGAAAAAATATAGATATTTGATGGAATTGAGTTTAGTAACTATCTACCATGCTGGTATTCCATTAGCATACGGAGATTGAGTGTTTACCAATGTGAATTTTGTGATCAATTGCCTCCCATCAACTCACACATCTCTAATTTCTCCATTGAAAAACTTTTCAATCAAAAACCAAACTATGCATTCCTCAAAACCATTGGTGTGCATGTTATCCATTGCTCAAGCCATACAATTAGCATAAGCTTCAACCTAGATCAGATATGAATATTTTTATGAGTTATTCTCAGTTACACAAAGGATATATGTGTTTATACCTTTCCTCTCAAAGAGTATACATTTCAACACATGTGGTATTTCATAATCAATTATTTTCTTTCAAGGATACACCGGTTATGTCAGATCCTGAGCCAATTCACTCTAATTCACATACACCATTTTAACCCTCTCCACACTAAGTGTTTCTGATTCTTTCATACCACCCGTTGTTTCAATTACACAACATACATCTCCATCTCCTTCCCTTTCATCCGCTCTACTCATTCTATGATGACTAGACAAAAGATAAGTTCACTAAAATCAAAGGCTTCTCCTACATCATGTATATACTACATCTCTGACTACTAATGATGATGAATCATCTTGCTATACTCAAGCCTGTAAACTTTCTCATTAGCACTAAGCCATGGCTGGTGAGCTAACTGCTTTGGCTATTAATGAAATATGAGATTTAGTGCCACTCCCTTCAGATGCACATGTAATTAGGTATAAATGGTTGTTCAAAGTGAAAAAGAAAGTAGATGAAAGCATTAAGAGGTATAAAGCTTGTTTGGTGGCTAAGGGTTATACATAAGAAGAAAGAATTGACTACTTTGACATCTTTAGCTCTGTTATTAAAACCACAACAATAATAGTAGTACTGACGATAGCTATCTCTCAATAGTGGCAAATACATAAATTAGATGTGAACGATGCTTTTCTCCATGGAGAGCTTCAAGAATCGGTATACATACAACACACCACTAGGATTTTTTAATCCTTTGCATCCCTCTCATGTGTGCAAATTCAAAAAGGCACTTTATGGCCTCAAAAAGGCACTTAGAGCATGATTTCAAAAGCTCAAAGAATTTCTTCTTGCACATAGTTTTATCTCTTCACAAGCTAAAAAATCTTTGTTCATTTATCATTTCAATTCTCAAATCATATACATCTTATTTATGTTGATGATATTATCATCACTAGTAATAGTGTATCAGCTATCCAGTCCCTCATTCAGTCCTTGGCTCAAAATTTTTCTTAAAAAATCTAAATTTACTCAATTTTTTTCTTAGAATTGAAGTATTGCACACTAACAATATACTTCAGCTCAATCAAAACTAGGTACCTCAATTCTATTTTTCAAAAAGCAAATATGCAAGGAGCCTTTACAATACACCATTGAAGACAAGTGTTCGGCTCTCCAAACTAGACGGCAAACCCCCTCTCTGATCCAGTGCTATATAGAACTATAGTTAGTATGCTGCAATATGCAACAATCACATGCCCTAATCTCACATTTATAGTAAACAAGGTGTCACAATTCCTCTCTCACCACTGACATGCATTGATAGACAGACAAATGAATTTTATGTTATATTTAGGGCATATTATAGTTTATTTTGTAATTATTTACCCCTGAAAATTTAGGTAATAATTCGAAAAGAAAATGTGGAGAGTTTGGGTTAAGCCCCAAGAGGACCAGTATTAAAAAAGACTTAAAATTCCTAAGAAGAGTTCAAGAAGTCAAAAGAAATTTTATTCAAGTTTAGGAACACAAGATTGGGGAGAAATTATTAAAAATTGAGAATTCTCATAAATCAAGAAAGTGCCAAAAGCCCGAGGAACCTAGATTGCAAACCTTATAAAAACTCTAATTTTTTAAAATTCAAATTTTATGAAAGAATTATATTCTCCATAAAATCTCAAGAATTTTTATATATAATTTGATATTTTTAAAGTTATAAAAGTCAGGGAAATAAAAAAAATCATCAATTAATACAATTAAATCAATTAATTAAGCAATTAAAAATTAATTAATGATTAGTTAAAAGGTAAAATGATAAATAAAAATTACAATAAACTTTGGCACGATTTATAGAATATTTATTCAAATTTTGATGAATTTTGAGAGAAGAAATCCATAAAAATAAATTCAAAAGCTAAAATTCTTTTGAAAATTCAAATTTTAAATGAAGGGCTGGAGCTATTTAAACCATGAGCCAAAGGTACTTGGACTCCACCTGTCAGAGGAAAAGACTCATGGGTGTGCACTAAATGCTGCAAGTCGGGTTTGTTCAAATAAGAGAAAAATATAAAAGAAAGCATGTGGACCCATCCTTAGTGAACCGAGGAGTTGTTAAGGGCATGGCTCCCATGAACCGAGTCTAGGCAAGGGAAGGGGTCAAGTTGCTTTTCTCCCTCTTCGCGATTCCTTCCTCTTTGAATTATTGGACGATATTCTAATTAAAGGAATCTTTTGGAGCGTCGCTAGAGAAGGTTAAGGGTTAGTTCTATATCTTCAATGCAGCAGACACCATCTACCACTGGTCTTCTCCCTATTTAAAGGCGTTCAAGGCAGCAGCTTCTTCGGGGAGCCTACATCAAACAACAGCCCCCAAGTCTCAACCCCTGGCGATCAGATACAAAACCTAGCCCCGAGTCCTATCACTAGCCTCTCTCTCTGGTTTGAAAATTCCAATCTCAGTCACATAAATTATGCTCAATACATACAGTTGAGATCTCTACAAGAAAAAAATAGAAAGCTATATATTTTTTTTAAAGTAAAGGCAATCTCCTTTTCTTCTAGATAGATGCTTTGATCCTTTGTATATTGAATAACGCAATTGTAATGTTTTCAGTTTGAATGAATGGAAATTGTACAAGTTAATTGAAATTCTTGTTTTTTCTTCTGTTTTGATTTGCTTCTTTTAACTTTTTAAGTTTTTCGCTTTTCTTTCTGATTCTTTTTCTTGTCTCATGATAGAGCTTTAATAGAAGGCCAATGTTCAGATTTGAAATAATATATACAAAGTTGCATCTGATCATATCAAGTCAAAGGCCATAATAATATCTGTTCAATATTTTTTTCTTTTCTAATCTCTTTTCCCCTAAAATGCATTTACAACCGTGGAATTTGAAAAGGAAATAAATCCGTTTAAATGAGTTGTTTGCATTTTGTGCTATTTTGGCCTCATAACTGTGCAAAAATTCGTTTAAATTCGTATGAACAGTCCTAACATTGTCTATTATATCATTTTTACAATTGAATATTCAGTATGAATATTCTATGACACTCATTTTGCACAAAACATTCTATGGGTGCATTAAAAATAGTTGTTTAAATAAATTGATTGTGTTTTATATTATTTTGTTCTCATAACTGCAATTAAATTCGTGAAAATTCATGTGAACACTTCAAATTTTGTCTATTATATGTTTTTATAATTAAATATTCAATATTAAGATTCTTCGACACTTATTTTGCCTAAAATATCATCCGGGTAAATTAAAAACCGCTGTTTAAATGAGTTTTTGCGTTTATATTATTTTGGCCATAAAACTGTGCATAAATATGTTGAAATTGATATGAACACTTCGGATATTATCTATTATATGTTTGCATATTCAATACGACTATTCTACGATGCTCATTTTTCACAGAACATCCTCTGGATGCGTCAAAAACTATTGTTTAAATAAGTTGATTGCGTTTTATATTATTTTGGCCTCATAACTGCAATTAAATTCGTGCAAATTCATATGGACACTTATTATTTTGTTTATTATATATTTTTATAATTAAATATTCAATTTTAAGATTCTACAACACTTATTTTGCCTAAAACGTCATCCATAAAAACTGCTATTTAAACGAGTTGCTTTCGTTTTATGTTATTTTGGTCTCATGACTGCGCACAAATTCCTTATAATTCAAATGAACACTCCTAATATTGTCTATTATATATTTTTACAATTGAATATTCAACACGAATATTCTACGACACTCATTTTGCACAGAACTTCATCCGTATGTATTAAAAACTATCATTTAAATAAGTTATTTGTATTTTATGTTATTTTGGCCCAATAGATGTAATTAAATTCATGCAAAAATTATACGGACACTTCTAATTTTGTCTATCATATGTTTTATAATTAAATATTCAATATTAAGATTCTTCGACACTTATTGTGCCTAAAACGTCATCCAAATGAATAAAAAACTGCAGTTTAAATGAATTATTTGTGTTTTATGTTATATTGGCCACAAAACTGCACTTAAATTCCTTCAAATTCATGTGAACACTCCTAATATTGTCTATTATATGTTTTTATAATTGAATATTCAATATGAATATTCTAGGACACTCATTTTGCACAAAACATTCTCTATTAAAAACTGTTATTTAAATAATTTTATTACGTATAATGATATTTTGGCTCCATAATTGCGATTAAATTTACGCAAATTCATAAGAACACTCCTAATATTTTCTATTATGCTCAAAATTTCATCTGTATGTATTAGAAACTACTATTTAAATACGTTGTTTGCATTTTATGTTATTTTCTCCCTCACTACTACACATAAATTCAGGAAAATATTAACTACTATGTTTCTATAATTAAATATTAAATATTTTGATTTTAAAACACTATCTTTGAACAAAAAAACTTCATCCAAATGCATTAAAAACTGTTGTTTAAACGAGTTTTTTTGTGTTTTACGTTATATTGTCCTCATAACCGCGCATAAATTCGAGAAAAATCATTTGAACACTCATAATATTGTATATTATGTGTTTTATAATTAAATAATCAATATGAATATTCCACAACACTCATTTTGCACAAAACATCACTGTATGTATTAAAAACTGTCGTTTACACATTTTGTTTGCATTCGATATTGTTTTGGCCTCATTACTACGAAAAAAATCATGCAAATACATATGGATACTTTAATTTTTCTCTATAGTATATTATTATAATTAAATATTTAATATTAAAATTCTACGACACTTATTTATCCTAAAATACCGTCCAAATGAATTAATTCGTGCAAATTCATATGAAAACACCTAATATTGACTTTATATTTTTTTTATAATTACATATTCAGTATAAAATTTCTACATCACTCATTTTGCACAAAAACTTCATCCGTGTGTATTAAAAACTATTGTTTAAACAAGTTGTTTGTATTTTTGGTCATTCTGGCCTTATAACTGTGCATAAATTTGTGCAACTTTATATGGACATTTCTAATTTTATATATCCATAATTATATATTTAATATTAAAATTCTACGACACTTATTTTGCCTAAACGTCATCAAGATGCTTTGAAAACTTTTTTAAACGTTATTTTCTTTTGATGTTATTTTGGCACCATAATTATGCATAAATTTGTGTTGATTCATATAGACACTTCTAATTTTGTCTAATGTATATTTTTATAATTAAATATATAATATTAAGTTCTACAACACTTATTTTCTGCAAAATATCATCCAGATAAATTAAAATCTGCCGTTTAAATGAGTTATTTGCATTTTGTGCTATTTTGGCCTCATAATTGTGCATAAATTCGTTTAAATTCATATGAACAGTCCTAACATTGTCTATTATATACTTTTATAATTGAATATTCAGTATGAATATGCTATGACACTCATTTTGCACAAAACATTCTATGGGTGCATTAAAAATAGTTGTTTAAATAAGTTGATTGTGTTTTATGTTATTTTTGGCCTCATAACTGTAATTAAATTCGTGAAAATTCATGTGAACACTTCTAATTTTATCTAATATATATTTTTATAATTAAATATATAATATTAAGATCTACGACACTTATTTTGTGCAAAACATCATCCAGATAAATTAAAATCTACCGTTTAAATGAGTTGTTTGCATTTTGTACTAGTTTGGCCTCATAACTGTGCATAAATTCGTTTAAATTCATATGAATAGTCCTAACATTGTCTATTAGATCCTTTTACAATTGAATATTCAGTATGAATATTCTATGACACTCATTTTGCACAAAACATTATATGGGTGCATTAAAAAATGTTGTTTAAATAAGTTGATTGTGTTTTATGTTATTTTTGGCCTCATAACTGCAATTAAATTCGTGAAAATTCATGTGAACACTTCAAATTTTGTCTATTATATGTTTTTATAATTAAATATTCAATATTAACATTCTTCGACACTTATTTTGCCTAAATCATCATCCGGGTGAATTAAAAACTGTTGTTTAAATGAATTTTCTGTGTTTATGTTAGTTTGGCCATAAAACTGTGCATAAATCTGGTGAAATTGATATGAACACTCCGAATATTATCTATTATATGATTGAATATTCAATACGAATATTCTACGACGCTCATTTTGCACAGAACATCCTCTGGATGCGTCAAAAACTGTTGTTTAAATAAGTTGATTGCGTTTTATGTTATTTTGGCCTCATAACTGCAATTAAATTCGTGCAAATTCATATAGACACTTCTTATTTTGTCTATTATATGTTTTTATAATTAAATATTCAATTTCAAGATTCTACAACACTTATTTTGCCTAAAATGTCATCCATAAAAACTGCTATTTAAACGAGTATTAAAAACAAAACACTCATTTTGCACAAAACTGCTATTCCACAACACTCATTTTGCACAAAACATCACTGTATGTATTAAAAACTGTCGTTTAAACAATTTGTTTGCATTCGATATTGCTTTGGCCTCATAACTACGAAAAAAATCGTGCAAATTCATATGGATACTTCACATTTTCTCTAGAGTATATTATTATAATTTAATATTCAACATTAAGATTCTACGACACTTATTTGTCCTCAAATACCGTCCAGATGAATTAATTCGTGCAAATTCATATGAACACACCTAATATTTACTTTATATTTTTTTTTTAATTACATATTCAGTATAAAATTTATACATTACTCATTTTGCACAAATACTTCACCCGTGTGTATTAAAAACTGTTGTTTAAACAAGTTGTTTGCATTTTTGGTCATTCTGGCCTTATAACTGCGCATAAATTCGTGCAACTTTATATGGACACTTCTAATTTTATATATCCTTAATTAGATATTTAATATTAAAATTCTACGACAGTTATTTTGCCTAAACGTCATCAAGATGCTTTGAAAACTTTTTTAAACGTTATTTTCTTTTGATGTTATTTTGGCACCATAATTATGCATAAATTTGTGTTGATTCATATAGACACTTCTAATTTTGTCTAATATATATTTTTATAATTAAATATATAATATTAAGATCTACAACACTTATTTTGTGCAAAACATCATCCTGATAAATTAAAATCTGCCGTTTAAATGAGTTGTTTGCATTTTGTGTTATTTTGGCCTCATAATTGTGCATAAATTCGTTTAAATTCATATGAACAGTCCTAACATTGTCTATTATATCCTTTTATAATTGAATATTCAGTATGAATATGGTATGACACTCATTTTGCACAAAACATTATATGGGTGCATTAAAAACAGTTGTTTAAATAAGTTGATTGTGTTTTATGTTATTTTCGGCCTCATAACTGCAATTAAATTCGTGAAAATACATGTGAACACTTCTAATTTTATCTAATATATATTTTTATAATTAAATATATAATATTAAGATCTACGACACTTATTTTGTGCAAAACATCATCCAGATAAATTAAAATCTCCCGTTTAAATGAGTTGTTTGCATTTTGTACTAGTTTGGCCTCATAACTGTGCATAAATTCGTTTAAATTTATATGAACAGTCCTAACATTGTCTATTAGATCCTTTTACAATTGAATATTCAGTATGAATATTCTATGACACTCATTTTGCAAAAAACATTATATGGGTGCATTAAAAAATGTTGTTTAAATAAGTTGATTGTGTTTTATGTTATTTTTGGCCTCATAACTGCAATTAAATTCGTGAAAATTCATGTGAACACTTCAAATTTTATCTATTATATGTTTTTATAATTAAATATTCAATATTAAGATTCTTCGACACTTATTTTGCCTAAAACATCATTCGGGTGAATTAAAAACTGTTGTTTAAATGAATTTTCTGTGTTTAAGTTATTTTGGCCATAAAACTGTGCATAAATCTGGTGAAATTGATATGAACACTCCGAATATTGTCTATTATATGATTGAATATTCAATACGAATATTCTACGACGCTCATTTTGCACAGAACATCCTCTGGATGTGTCAAAAACTGTTGTTTAAATAAGTTGATTGCGTTTTATGTTATTTTGGCCTCATAACTGCAATTAAATTCCAGAAAATTCATATAGACACTTCTTATTTTGTCTATTATATGTTTTTATAATTAAATATTCAATTTCAAGATTCTACAACACTTATTTTGCCTAAAATGTCATCCATAAAAACTGCTATTTAAACGAGTTGCTTTCGTTTTATGTTATTTTGGTCTCATGACTGCACACAAATTCCGTATAATTCAAATGAACACTGTTAATATTGTCTATTATATGTTTTTACAATTGAATATTCAACACGAATATTCTACGACACTCATTTTGCACAGAACTTCATCTGTATGTATTACAAACTATCATTTAAACAAGTTATTTGCATTTTATGTTATTTTGGCCTGATAACTACAATTAAATTCATGCAAAAATTCATACGGACACTTCTAAATTTGTCTATCATATGTTTTAAAATTAAATATTCAATATTAAGATTCATCAACACTTATTGTGCCTAAAACGTCATCCAGATGAATAACAAACCGCAGTTTAAACGAATTGTTTGCGTTTTATGTTATATTGGCCACAAAACTGCACTTAAATTCCTTCAAATTCATGTGAACACTTCTAATATTGTCTATTATATGTTTTTATAATTGAATATTCAATATGAATATTCTACGACACTCATTTTGCACAAAACATCCTCTATTAAAAACTGTCGATTAAATAAGTTAATTGTGTTTGATGGTATTTTGGCCTCATAATTGCGATTAAATTTACGCCAATTCATAAGAACATTCCTAATATATTCTATTATATTATTTTATATTTAAATATTCAATATAAATTTTCTGCGAAACCCATTATGCTCGAAACTTCATCTGTATGTATTACAAACTGCTATTTAAACATGTTGTTTACATTTTATGTTATTTTCAGCCTCATTAATGCACATAAAGTCAAGAAAATATTGTCTACTATGTTTCTATAATTAAATATTAAATATTTTGATTTTAAAACACTATATTTGCCTAAAAAAACTTCATCCCGATGCATTAAAAACTGCTGTTTAAACGAGTTTTTTGTGTTTTATTTTATATTTTCCTCATAACCGCGCATAAATTCGAGCAAAATCATATGAACACATAATATTGTCTATTATGTGTTTTATAATTAAATCAATATGAATATTCCACAACACTCATTTTGCACAAAACATCACTGTATGTATTAAAAACTGTCGTTTAAACATTTTGTTTAAATTCGATATTGTTTTGGCCTCATTACTATGAAAAAAATCGTGCAAATTCATATGGATACTTCAAATTTTCTCTATAGTATATTATTATAATTTAATATTCAATATTAAGATTCTACGACACTTATTTGTCCTAAAATACCGTCCAGATGAATTAATTCGTGCAAATTCATATGAACACACCTAATATTTACTTTATATTATTTTTATCATTACATATTCAGTATAAAATTTCTACATCACTCATTTTGCAAAAAAACTTCACCCGTGTGTATTAAAAATAGTTGTTTAAACAACTTGTTTGCATTTTTGGTCATTCTGGCCTTATAACTGTGTGTAAATTCGTGCAACTTTAAATGGACACTTCTAATTTTATATATCCATAATTAGATATTTAATATTAAAATTCTACGACACTTATTTTGCCTAAACGTCATCAAGATGCTTTGAAAACTTTTTTAAACGTTATTTTCTTTTGATGTTATTTTGGCACCATAATTATGCATAAATTCGTGCTGATTCATATAGACACTTTTAATTTTGTCTAATATATATTTTTATAATTAAATATATAATATTAAGATCTACGACACTTATTTTGTGCAAAACATCATCCAGATAAATTAAAATCTGCCGTTTAAATGAGTTGTTTGCATTTTGTGCTATTTTGGCCTCATAATTGTGCATAAATTCGTTTAAATTCATATGAACAGTCCTAACATTGTCTATTATATCCTTTTATAATTGAATATTCAGTATGAATGTGCTATGACACTCATTTTGCACATAACATTATATGGGTGCTTTAAAAACAGTTGTTTAAATAAGTTGATTGTGTTTTATGTTATTTTCGGCCTCATAACTGCAATTAAATTCGTGAAAATTCATGTGAACACTTCTAATTTTATCTAATATATATTTTTATAATTAAATTTATAATATTAAGATCTACGACACTTATTTTGTGCAAAACAGCATCCAGATAAATTAAAATCTACCGTTTAAATGAGTTGTTTGCATTTTGTACTAGTTTGGCCTCATAACTGTGCATAAATTCATTTAAATTCATATGAACAGTCCTAACATTGTCTATTAGATCCTTTTACAATTGAATATTCAGTATGAATATTCTATGACACTCATTTTGCAAAAAACATTATATGGGTGCATTAAAAAATGTTGTTTAAATAAGTTGATTGTGTTTTATGTTATTTTTGGCCTCATAACTGCAATTAAATTCGTGAAAATTCATGTGAACACTTCAAATTTTATCTATTATATGTTTTTATAATTAAATATTCAATATTAAGATTCTTCAACACTTATTTTGCCTAAAACATCATCCATGTGAATTAAAAACTGTTGTTTAAATGAATTTTCTGTGTTTATGTTATTTTGGCCATAAAACTGTGCCTAAAACATTATATGAACACACTTCTAATTTTTGGTCATTCGTGCATTTTTGGTCATTCTGGTCATTCTGCCGTTTAAATGAGTTGTTTGCATTTTGTGCTATTTTGGCCTCATAATTGTGCATAAATTCGTTTAAATTCATATGAACAGTCCTAACATTGTCTATTATATCCTTTTACAATTGAATATTCAGTATGAATATGCAATGACACTCATTTTGCACAAAACATTCTATGGGTGCATTAAAAACAGTTGTTTAAATAAGTTGATGGTGTTTTATGTTATTTTTGGCCTCATAACTGCAATTAAATTCGTGAAAATTCATGTGAACACTTCTAATTTTATCTAATATATATTTTTATAATTAAATATATAATATTAAGATCTACGACACTTATTTTGTGCAAAACATCATCCAGATAAATTAAAATCTACCGTTTAAATGAGTTGTTTGCATTTTGTACTAGTTTGGCCTAATAATTGTGCATAAATTCGTTTAAATTCATATGAACAGTCCTAACATTGTCTATTAGATCCTTTTACAATTGAATATTCAGTATGAATATTCTATGACACTCATTTTGCACAAAACATTATATGGGTGCATTAAAAAATGTTGTTTAAATAAGTTGATTGTGTTTTATGTTATTTTTGGCCTCATAACTGCAATTAAATTCGTGAAAATTCATGTGAACACTTCAAATTTTGTCTATTATATGTTTTTATAATTAAATATTCAATATTAACATTCTTCGACACTTATTTTGCCTAAATCATCATCCGGGTGAATTAAAAACTGTTGTTTAAATGAATTTTCTGTGTTTATGTTAGTTTGGCCATAAAACTGTGCATAAATCTGGTGAAATTGATATGAACACTCCGAATATTATCTATTATATGATTGAATATTCAATACGAATATTCTACGACGCTCATTTTGCACAGAACATCCTCTGGATGCGTCAAAAACTGTTGTTTAAATAAGTTGATTGCGTTTTATGTTATTTTGGCCTCATAACTGCAATTAAATTCGTGCAAATTCATATAGACACTTCTTATTTTGTCTATTATATGTTTTTATAATTAAATATTCAATTTCAAGATTCTACAACACTTATTTTGCCTAAAATGTCATCCATAAAAACTGCTATTTAAACGAGTATTAAAAACAAAACACTCATTTTGCACAAAACTGCTATTCCACAACACTCATTTTGCACAAAACATCACTGTATGTATTAAAAACTGTCGTTTAAACAATTTGTTTGCATTCTATATTGCTTTGGCCTCATAACTACGAAAAAAATCGTGCAAATTCATATGGATACTTCACATTTTCTCTATAGTATATTATTATAATTTAATATTCAACATTAAGATTCTACGACACTTATTTGTCCTCAAATACCGTCCAGATGAATTAATTCGTGCAAATTCATATGAACACACCTAATATTTACTTTATATTTTTTTTTTATAATTACATATTCAGTATAAAATTTATACATTACTCATTTTGCACAAATACTTCACCCGTGTGTATTAAAAACTGTTGTTTAAACAAGTTGTTTGCATTTTTGGTCATTCTGGCCTTATAACTGCGCATAAATTCGTGCAACTTTATATGGACACTTCTAATTTTATATATCCTTAATTAGATATTTAATATTAAAATTCTACGACAGTTATTTTGCCTAAACGTCATCAAGATGCTTTGAAAACTTTTTTAAACGTTATTTTCTTTTGATGTTATTTTGGCACCATAATTATGCATAAATTTGTGCTGATTCATATAGACACTTCTAATTTTGTCTAATATATATTTTTATAATTAAATATATAATATTAAGATCTACAACACTTATTTTGTGCAAAACATCATCCTGATAAATTAAAATCTGCCGTTTAAATGAGTTGTTTGCATTTTGTGTTATTTTGGCCTCATAATTGTGCATAAATTCGTTTAAATTCATATGAACAGTCCTAACATTGTCTATTATATCCTTTTATAATTGAATATTCAGTATGAATATGGTATGACACTCATTTTGCACAAAACATTATATGGGTGCATTAAAAACAGTTGTTTAAATAAGTTGATTGTGTTTTATGTTATTTTCGGCCTCATAACTGCAATTAAATTCGTGAAAATACATGTGAACACTTCTAATTTTATCTAATATATATTTTTATAATTAAATATATAATATTAAGATCTACGACACTTATTTTGTGCAAAACATCATCCAGATAAATTAAAATCTCCCGTTTAAATGAGTTGTTTGCATTTTGTACTAGTTTGGCCTCATAACTGTGCATAAATTCGTTTAAATTTATATGAACAGTCCTAACATTGTCTATTAGATCCTTTTACAATTGAATATTCAGTATGAATATTCTATGACACTCATTTTGCAAAAAACATTATATGGGTGCATTAAAAAATGTTGTTTAAATAAGTTGATTGTGTTTTATGTTATTTTTGGCCTCATAACTGCAATTAAATTCGTGAAAATTCATGTGAACACTTCAAATTTTATCTATTATATGTTTTTATAATTAAATATTCAATATTAAGATTCTTCGACACTTATTTTGCCTAAAACATCATTCGGGTGAATTAAAAACTGTTGTTTAAATGAATTTTCTGTGTTTAAGTTATTTTGGCCATAAAACTGTGCATAAATCGGGTGAAATTGATATGAACACTCAGAATATTGTCTATTATATGATTGAATATTCAATACGAATATTCTACGACGCTCATTTTGCACAGAACATCCTCTGGATGCGTCAAAAACTGTTGTTTAAATAAGTTGATTGCGTTTTATGTTATTTTGGCCTCATAACTGCAATTAAATTCGTGCAAATTCATATAGACACTTCTTATTTTGTCTATTATATGTTTTTATAATTAAATATTCAATTTCAAGATTCTACAACACTTATTTTGCCTAAAATGTCATCCATAAAAACTGCTATTTAAACGAGTTGCTTTCGTTTTATGTTATTTTGGTCTCATGACTGCACACAAATTCCGTATAATTCAAATGAACACTCTTAATATTGTCTATTATATGTTTTTACAATTGAATATTCAACACGAATATTCTACGACACTCATTTTGCACAGAACTTCATCTGTATGTATTACAAACTATCATTTAAACAAGTTATTTGCATTTTATGTTATTTTGGCCGGATAACTACAATTAAATTCAAGCAAAAATTCATACGGACACTTCTAAATTTGTCTATCATATGTTTTAAAATTAAATATTCAATATTAAGATTCATCAACACTTATTGTGCCTAAAACGTCATCCAGATGAATAACAAACCGCAGTTTAAACGAATTGTTTGCGTTTTATGTTATATTGGCCACAAAACTGCACTTAAATTCCTTCAAATTCATGTGAACACTTCTAATATTGTCTATTATATGTTTTTATAATTGAATATTCAATATGAATATTCTACGACACTCATTTTGCACAAAACATCCTCTATTAAAAACTGTCGATTAAATAAGTTGATTGTGTTTGATGGTATTTTGGCCTCATAATTGCGATTAAATTTACGCCAATTCATAAGAACATTCATAATATATTCTATTATATTATTTTATATTTAAATATTCAATATAAATTTTCTGCGAAACTCATTATGCTCGAAACTTCATCTGTATGTATTACAAACTGCTATTTAAACATGTTGTTTATATTTTATGTTATTTTCAGCCTCATTAATGCACATAAAGTCAAGAAAATATTGTCTACTATGTTTCTATAATTAAATATTAAATATTTTGATTTTAAAACACTATCTTTGCCTAAAAAAACTTCATCCCAATGCATTAAAAACTGCTGTTTAAACGAGTTTTTTTGTGTTTTATGTTATATTGTCCTTATAACCGCGCATAAATTCGAGCAAAATCATATGAACACATAATATTGTCTATTATGTGTTTTATAATTAAATCAATATGAATATTCCACAACACTCATTTTGCACAAAACATCACTGTATGTATTAAAAACTGTCGTTTAAACATTTTGTTTAAATTCGATATTGTTTTGGCCTCATTACGATGAAAAAAATCGTGCAAATTCATATGGATACTTCAAATTTTCTCTATAGTATATTATTATAATTTAATATTCAATATTAAGATTCTACGACACTTATTTGTCCTAAAATACCGTCCAAATGAATTCATTCGTGCAAATTCATATGAACACACCTAATATTTACTTTATATTATTTTTATCATTAAATATTCAGTATAAAATTTATACATCACTCATTTTGCACAAAAACTTCACCCGTGTGTATTAAAAATAGTTCTTTGAACAAGTTGTCTGCATTTTTGGTCATTCGGGCCTTATAACTGTGCGTAAATTCGTGCAACTTTATATGGACACTTCTAATTTTATATATCCATAATTAGATATTTAATATTAAAATTCTACGACCCTTATTTTGCCTAAACGTCATCAAGATGCTTTGAAAACTTTTTTAAACGTTATTTTCTTTTGATGTTATTTTGGCACCATAATTATGCATAAATTCGTGATGATTCATATAGACACTTTTAATTTTGTCTAATATATATTTTTATAATTAAATATATAATATTAAGATCTACGACACTTATTTTGTGCAAAACATCATCCAGATAAATTAAAATCTGCCGTTTAAATGAGTTGTTTGCATTTTGTGCTATTTTGGCCTCATAATTGTGCATAAATTCGTTTAAATTCATATGAACAGTCCTAACATTGTCTATTAGATCCTTTTACAATTGAATATTCAGTATGAATATTCTATGACACTCATTTTGCACAAAACATTATATGGGTGCATTAAAAAATATTATTTAAATAAGTTGATTGTGTTTTATGTTATTTTTGGCCTCATAACTGCAATTAAATTCGTGAAAATTAATGTGAACACTTCAAATTTTATCTATTATATGTTTTTATAATTAAATATTCAATATTAAGATTCTTCGACACTTATTTTGCCTAAAACATCATCCGGGTGAATTAAAAACTGTTGTTTAAATGAATTTTCTGTGTTTATGTTATTTTGGCCATAAAACTGTGCATAAATCTGGTGAAATTGATATGAACACTCCGAATATTGTCTATTATATGATTGAATATTCAATACGAATATTCTACGACGCTCATTTTGCACAGAACATCCTCTGGATGCGTCAAAAACTGTTGTTTAAATAAGTTGATTGCGTTTTATGTTATTTTGGCCTCATAACTGCAATTAAATTCGTGCAAATTCATATAGACACTTCTTATTTTGTCTATTATATGTTTTTATAATTAAATATTCAATTTCAAGATTCTACAACACTTATTTTGCCTAAAATGTCATCCATAAAAACTGCTATTTAAACGAGTTGCTTTCGTTTTATGTTATTTTGGTCTCATGACTGCACACAAATTCCGTATAATTCAAATGAACACTCTTAATATTGTCTATTATATGTTTTTACAATTGAATATTCAACACGAATATTCTACGACACTCATTTTGCACAGAACTTCATATGTATGTATTACAAACTATCATTTAAACAAGTTATTTGCATTTTATGTTATTTTGGCCTCATAACTACAATTAAATTCATGCAAAAATTCATACGGACACTTCTAAATTTGTCTATCATATGTTTTAAAATTAAATATTCAATATTAAGATTCATCAACACTTATTGTGCCTAAAACGTCATCCAGATGAATAACAAACCGCAGTTTAAACGAATTGTTTGCGTTTTATGTTATATTGGCCACAAAACTGCACTTAAATTCCTTCAAATTCATGTGAACACTTCTAATATTGTCTATTATATGTTTTTATAATTGAATATTCAATATGAATATTCTACGACACTCATTTTGCACAAAACATCCTCTATTAAAAACTGTCGATTAAATAAGTTGATTGTGTTTGATGGTATTTTGGCCTCATAATTGCGATTAAATTTACGCCAATTCATAAGAACATTCATAATATATTCTATTATATTATTTTATATTTAAATATTCAATATAAATTTTCTGCGAAACTCATTATGCTCGAAACTTCATCTGTATGTATTACAAACTGCTATTTAAACATGTTGTTTATATTTTATGTTATTTTCAGCCTCATTAATGCACATAAAGTCAAGAAAATATTGTCTACTATGTTTCTATAATTAAATATTAAATATTTTGATTTTAAAACACTATCTTTGCCTAAAAAAAACTTCATCCCAATGCATTAAAAACTGCTGTTTAAACGAGTTTTTTTGTGTTTTATGTTATATTGTCCTTATAACCGCGCATAAATTCGAGCAAAATCATATGAACACATAATATTGTCTATTATGTGTTTTATAATTAAATCAATATGAATATTCCACAACACTCATTTTGCACAAAACATCACTGTATGTATTAAAAACTGTCGTTTAAACATTTTGTTTAAATTCGATATTGTTTTGGCCTCATTACGATGAAAAAAATCGTGCAAATTCATATGGATACTTCAAATTTTCTCTATAGTATATTATTATAATTTAATATTCAATATTAAGATTCTACGACACTTATTTGTCCTAAAATACCGTCCAAATGAATTCATTCGTGCAAATTCATATGAACACACCTAATATTTACTTTATATTATTTTTATCATTAAATATTCAGTATAAAATTTATACATCACTCATTTTGCACAAAAACTTCACCCGTGTGTATTAAAAATAGTTCTTTGAACAAGTTTGCATTTTTGGTCATTCGGGCCTTATAACTGTGCGTAAATTCGTGCAACTTTATATGGACACTTCTAATTTTATATATCCATAATTAGATATTTAATATTAAAATTTTACGACACTTATTTTGCCTAAACGTCATCAAGATGCTTTGAAAACTTTTTTAAACGTTATTTTCTTTTGATGTTATTTTGGCACCATAATTATGCATAAATTCGTGCTGATTCATATAGACACTTTTAATTTTGTCTAATATATATTTTTATAATTAAATATATAATATTAAGATCTACGACACTTATTTTGTGCAAAACATCATCCAGATAAATTAAAATCTGCCGTTTAAATGAGTTGTTTGCATTTTGTGCTATTTTGGCCTCATAATTGTGCATAAATTCGTTTAAATTCATATGAACTGTCCTAACATTATCTATTATATCCTTTGAGAATTGAATATTCAGTATGAATATTCTATGACACTCATTTTACACAAAATATTTTATGGGTGCATTAAAAATAATTGTTTGAATAAGTTGATTGTGTTTTATGTTATTTTGGCCTCATAACTGCAATTAAATTCATGTGAACACTTCAAATTTTGTCTATTATATTTTTTATAATTAAATATTCAATATTAAGATTCTTCGACACTTATTTTGCCTAAAATATCATCCGGGTTAATTAAAAACTGTTGTTTAAACGAGTTTTCTGCGTTTATGTTATTTTGGCCATAAAACCGTGCATAAATCTGTTGAAATTGATATGAACACTCCGGATATTGTCTATTATATGTTTGAATATTCAATACGAATATTCTACGACGCTCATTTTGCACAGAACATCCTCTGGAAGCGTCAAAAACTGTTGTTTAAATAAGTTGATTGTGTTTTATGTTATTTTGGCCTCATAACTGCAATTAAATTCGTGCAAATTCATATGGACACTTCTTATTTTGTCTATTATATATTTTTATAATTAAATATTCTATTTTAAGATTCTGTAACACTTATTTTGCCTAAGACGTCATCCATAAAACTGTTATTTAAATGAGTTGCTTTCGTTTTATGTTATTTTGGCCTCATGACAGCGCACAAATTCCTTATAATTCAAATGAACACTCCTAATATTATCTATTATATGTTTTTACAATTGAATATTCAACACGAATATTCTACGACACTCATTTTGCACAGAACTTCATCCGTATGTATTAAAAACTATCATTTAAACAAATTATTTGCATTTTATGTTATTTTGGCCTCATAACTACAATTAAATTCATACAGACACTTCTAATTTTGTCTATCATATGTTTTATAATTAAATATTCAATATTAAGATTCTTCGGCACTTATTGTGCTAAAACCTCATCCAGATGAATAAAAAACTACAGTTTAAACGAATTATTTGCGTTTTATGTTATATTGGCCACAAAACTGCACTTAAATTCCTTCAAATTCATGTGAACACTCCTAATATTGTCTATTATATGTTTTTATAATTGAATATTCAATATGAATATTCTACGACACTCATTTTGCAAAAAACATCCTCTATTAAAAAATATTGTTTAAATCAGTTGATTTTGTTTGATGGTATTTTGGCCTCATAATTGTGATTAAATTTACGCAAATTCATAAGAACACTCCTAATATTTTTTGTTCTATTATTTCATATTTAAATATTCAATATAAATTTTCTGCGAAACTCATTATGCTCGAAACTTCATCTGTATGTATTAGAAACTGCTATTTAAACATGTTGTTTGCATTTTATGTTATTTTCTGCCTCATTACTGCACATAAATTCAGAAAAATATTGTCTACTATGTTTCTATAATTAAATATTAAATATTTTGATTTTAAAACAGTATCTTTGCCTAAAAAAACTTCATCCAGATGCATTAAAAACTGTTGTTTGAACGAGTTTTTTGTGTTTTATGTTATATTGTCCTCATAACCGCGCATAAATTCGAGCAAAATCATATGAACACTTATAATATTGTCTATTATGTGTTTTATAATTAAATAATCAATATGAATATTCCACAAAACTCATTTTGCACAAAACATCACTGTATGTATTAAAAATTGTCGTTCATACATTTTGTTTGCATTCGATATTGTTTTGGCCTCATAACTACTAAAAAAATCATGCAAATTCATATGGATACTTCAAATTTTCTCCATAGTATATTATTATAATTAAATATTCAATATTAAGATTCTACGACACTTACTTGTCCTAAAATACCGTCCAGATGAATTAATTCGTGCAAATTCATATGAACACACCTAATATTGACTTTATATTTTTTTTATAATTACATATTCAGTATAAAATTTCTACATCACTCATTTTGCACAAAAACTTCATCCGTGTGTATTAAAAACTGTTGTTTAAATAAGTTATTTGCATTTTTGGTCATTCTGGCCTTATAATTGCGCATAAATTCGTGCAACTTTATATGGACACTTCTAATTTTATATATCCATAATTAAATATTTAATATTAAAATTCTACGACACTTATTTTGCCTAAACATCATCAAGATGCTTTGAAAACTTTTTTTAAATGTTGTTTTCTTTTGATGTTATTTTGGCACCATAATTATGCATAAATTCGTGATGATTCATATAGACACTTTTAATTTTGTCTAATATATATTTTTATTATTAAATATATAATATTAAGATCTACGACACTTATTTTGTGCAAAACATCATCGAGATAAATTAAAATTTGCCGTATAAATGAGTTATTTGCATTTTATGCTATTTTGACCTCATAACTGTATATAAATTCGTTTAAATTCATATGAACAGTCCTAACATTGTCTATTATATCCTTTTACAATTGAATATTCAGTATGAATATTCTATGACACTCATTTGCACAAAACATTCTATGGGTGCATTAAAAACAATTGTTTAAATAAGTTGATTGTGTTTTATGTTATTGTGACCTCATAATTGTAATTAAATTCATGAAAATTCATGTGAACACTTTAAATTTTGTCTATTATATGTTTTTATAATTAAATATTCAATATTAAGATTTTTCGACACTTATTTTGCCTAAAACATCATCCGGGTGAATTAAAAACTGCTGTTTAAACGAGTTTTCTGCCTTTATGTTATTTTGGCAATAAAACTGTGCATAAATCTGTTGAAATTGATATGAACACTTCAGATATTGTCTATTATATGTTTGAATATTCATTACGAATATTCTACGATGCTCATTTTGCACAGAACATCCTCTGGATGCGTCAAAAACTGTTGTTTAAATAAGTTGATTGCGTTTTATGTTATTTTGGCTTCATAACTGCAATTAAATTCGTGCAAATTCATATGGACAGTTGTGTTGATCTTGAATAATCAAACACTAAGCTTGAATATTTTGCTTGATGATTAAAAAAAATTGAGTAAAATAAGTGAACAACTGATCCTTGGCAAGTTTTTCTTTCTTTAATTGATCTGATGATTCGAAAAATAAGTGTTACATTTATTGTATTTTCCTTGTTTGAATGATTGGAATGCTTTTGATTGTATTATCCGGAGCTAGTTTTTGAAAATTACAAATTGGAGCAGCCAGTGCTACTCTACTGCCTTTTAAGAAACTAAAGTGTTGTGACAAGTGTCATAGCTCTTCGAAGAAGTATAAATTAGAGGTATGAAATATAATTAATTAATTAATTATTATGGATCCTTTGATTAATTAATTATTTCTGGAGTGATCTCAGCCCTTAATTTTATGCACCCTTTGATGACATCTATTGAGTGCTTGCTTAGCCTATTATAAATACACTCAGTTCTGATGGAGAACTGTATGTAGTATCACTCTATCACATATACATAATAAGTGAGAAGCATATAGAGAGAAGAGAGACAAGGTCTGGACCGAGATCCTGAAGTTACACCATCAAGAGAACGGAAGAACTTCGGTTTAGTAGTGTTCTTCGATTTTCTAGCAGTTCTTTACAAAAACTACAACAACTTACACAAGAAAAGCAATGGCTGGAGGTACACAATTGACTCTTGGTTAATTTCCGCATTTAAGGATCGTTAGATTACTTACAGTTGGTATCAGAGCGGTTTTGCCTCTGTCTTGCGTGTTCTGAAAACTTTATTTTGAAGTCTGATTTGCGTTGGCAAGAAATAAAGTTCTGTTTACTTGTTTTGAGTAATTTTTATTTCTTTGTAAAGATATTTGAATCTAGTTTCCAAAGAATCTAAGAACTCGAAAAACCGATAAGTATACAGAAAGTTATTGCAGTTTCACCGCAGAAAGGTTATGCTGTCTAGTTTCTGGACGAACCAGTTTGACATGTTGAATTGCAGGGTTAATAAATGGCGTTCTGTGTACTTATTTTCCGTGATTTTGGTTTTATTGGAAATATCTTTGGATCTAGTTTTCATAGAATTTAAGAAATTGAAAAACGGATAAGTACACAGAGAGTTATTGCCGTTTTACCACAGAAAGGTCATGCTGTCTAGTTTCTGAACGTTCAACCAGTCTGATAGGCTGAATTACAGGAGTCATAACAGGAGTTATGTAAACTTTTTTTCAGTGATCTTTATTTCATTGAAAAAAAATTTGAATCTAGTTTTCATAGAGTCCAAGAAATCAAAAAACGGATAAGTATATAGAGAGTTATTATTATTTTTCTGCATAAAAGTCATGCTGTCAGATTTCTGAACACACTCCAAACTGTAGTTGTTGAGTTTCATTATAAAAGTCTGTAATTGTGTACTGTTAGGAATATGTCTGTGACTGTATATATTATATTAATAATTTAGAGAGTAGCCACAGCATCTCTAATGGTATTAAGGTTATATATATTTGTGCTTATAAAGTCATATTTAGTTAAGGACATAAATTATAATAGTTATGTTGATATAGTAAGTATCGTTTCACATGACTATTTGCTAATATTAATATAACATATTAGGATATAATAGGTAATTATAAATCTTAATTTACTCACAGGAATTAAGAGTAGAATATAATTGTCTTGTTATATCATAAAGAAAATAGAATTAAAGTATGGTATTTAGCCCACAGGTTAATGGAGGAATTTGATTCATATATATATTAACTCAATTTACATTGGTAAATTTTAGCATAAAGTATAGTTCTCAATAAAGTATAAGCATGCATCAATTTAACTTTCTTGTTATTTAGCAGAATCCTTTTTTGATTTTAAAGTTTTGGATGTTCCTGAATTGAGGTCCAATAACTATAAGGCATGGAAAGAAGCAGTTTTGCTTCACCTCGGTTGTAAGGATATTGATCTGGCTATTAGGAAGGAGCAACCACCAAAACCGACTTTGGAACGGTGAGAGCGGTCTAATCACTTGTGAATCATGTTCATAAAAATTAAGCTTTCTCAGGCAATTCGGGGTTCAGTTGAAGGTCAGACTAATGTGAAATCCTTGCTAAAAGCGTTAGATGAACAGTTTGCTTCTTCGGATAAAGCAAATACAATGACACTCATCATGAAGTTGACGTTTTTGAGGTTGACTACTGTTACCGGTGTGCGGGAGCACATAATGAAAATGGGTGTGCGGGAGCACATAATGAAAATGAAGGATATTGTGGCTCAACTCAGGAGCCTTGAAATGGAAATTTCTGAGTGTTTTCTTGTGTATTTCATATTGAATACTCTTTCAGTTCAGTATGATCCTTTCAAGATCTCCTACAACACACATAAGGAAAAATGATCAATAAATGAATTGATGGCCATGTGTGTTCAAGAGGAGAATAGGCTTGCTATGGACCAAGCTGAGAGTGTTCATATGGCTGAAATGCAATTCAAGAAAGAAAATGGGACTAAGCAATCAAAGAAGTCAAAGTAGAAGGGTAAGTTCATGTTCCAGCAACTGCTGACATAAAGAAGGTGAAGTGTTTCGTCTGTAAAAAGAAAGGACACATGAAGGAAAATTACATCAAGTACAAAGCACGTTTGGAGAAAGAAGGTAATTCCTTAGTACTTGTTTGTTATGAATCTAATATAATTAATATACATCATAATTCTTGGTGGAGATTCTGATTCTTCAATCCATGTTTTTTATTCTTTGCAGGTCCTTCAGGATCGAAGGGAACTTATGGGAAGTGAGTGCTTCATCTATACAGAAAATTAGATGAAGTCTCGGGTAGATGTCGATGGGACATGTAGACTAGTCCTAGATAGCGGTCATGTATTAATATTCAAAAAGACTTTTTATATTCCAGGTTTCATTAGAAATTTGATTTCTGTATCAAAATTTATACCGTGTGGATATACTTTTATATTTGAAGATTTATATATTAAGTTATTGTATAAATCTCATATGGTTGGTACTTATAGTAAGTGATGGTCTTTTCTATATTAATTTAAATATTAATTCTCATACTGTTTTGAATGTTAGAATGAAATGATGTATATTGAATGATAATTCTTCTATGTTATGGCATCCGAGATTAGGTCATATCTCCATTGAGTATATTAAAAGGTTAGTTAAAGAAGGTGCAACTAGTACCCTTGACTTTAGTGATTTTAATACTTGTATAGATTGCATTAAGGGTAAGCAAACTAACATGTCAAAGAAAGGTATCAAACGAAGTATAAAATTTTTCGAAATAATTCATACAGACATTTGTTGTCCAGATATGGATGCTCATGTTCAGAAATACTTCATAACCTTGATGATTACCCATGTTACATGTATCTCTATATGCTTCATAATAAGCATGAAGCATTAAAAACATTTAAGATTTTCAAGGCGGAAGTAGAGAAACAATGCGGTAAGCAAATAAAGCTATGAGATCAGATAGAGGTGGAGAGTTTTATGGTAGATATACAAAATATGGACAAGCACCTAGTCCGTTTGCTAAGTTTCTTGAAGAAAATGGGATTATAGCCCAATATGCTATGTCAAGATCGACATATTAGAATGATGTAGCAGAACGTAGAAACATGACATTGTTGGATATGGTGTGGAGTATGATGTTGATGAATAAACTTAAATTTCCATAAATTCGTGACAGCACAGTAGACAGATTTTGAGGTAGTTTTAAATGAGTAGTTGAAAGGGCAAACGTTGGTCAAATTGCGTGAATGACCTATGAATTTAAAGGTCTTGAAGTCTAGTTTCTGATGATCTAGGTTTTAAGTCATTTGGAGTTTCCAATAAAAAGTTATAGCAGTTTTAGTAACGAAGGGTCAGAATTTACTGTGTTATTTAGTATTCTATTTTGAGTTGTTTTGAATTCTGTTTTGTTTTAATTACTGTAGGAATTTTAAGAGTCATGTCTAAGGCTATAAATAGACTTGTATTCTGTTATAAGCAAGTAAGAGAGAAAAAAAAAGTGTAAGAGAAATAAAAGATATAGTTTGAATAGAAAGAAATTTCAGAATTGTTCTCTCTTCCCTCCACCAAGATATATCATATTATAACAAATTGGTATCAGAGTCGATGGCAAATTCCGGGAGAATGTCGGTGGGAGGTATGCCACTGCCACGATTGACGAAAGCCAACTACAACAACTGGAGCATCCAAATGAGAACACTACTCGGGGCCCAAGATGCATGGGAAGTAGTCGAAGATGTTTTTGAAGAGCCAGCTGCAGACACAGTTCAGACGGCGAATCAGGTAAAGGCGTTGAAAGAAACGCGAATGAAGGACAAGACATCGTTATACATGTTGTTCCAAGCGGTTGACGAGTCGGATTTTGAAAAGATAGCAAGCGCGACAACTTCCAAGGAAGCATGGGATACGTTGCAAAAATTCTTCAAGGGGGCCGACCGAGTAAAGCAAGTAAGACTCCAAACTCTACGCGGTGAGTTGGAGGGTATGAAGATGAAGGAGTCGGAAGGTGTATCCGACTACATCACGCGTGTGCAAACCATGGTAAATCAGCTCAAGTGCAACAGTGAAACTCTAAAGGACTCGAGGGTCGTGGAGAAAATTCTGCGGTCGCTAACCGAAATTTTCGAGAATGTTATGTGCGCCATCGAAGAGTCGAAGGACTTGGAGGAGCTAACTATCGACGATCTCGCTGGGTCGCTAGAGGCACATGAGCAACGTAAGAAGAAGAATAACGAGTTGCTCGAGGAAGCGCTGCAAACCAATGTGTCTATCAAAGATGAAAAGATACTCTATATTCAAAACGTTCGTGGTAGAGGGCGCGGCCATGAAGGTCGTAGTTTTGGTCACGGTGAAGGTCGTGGACGTGAAAACAGTTATGAAAAAAAGGATGAGTCGAACCAATAGAATTGGCATGGTCGAGGACGTGGTCCTGGGAGAGGCGGCATGTCAAATCATTCAAATGTTGAGTGCTACAATTGTGGCAAGCATGGGCACTACGCAAAACAGTGCAAATCAAATGTCGAGTGCTATAATTGCGGTAAGTATGGACACTATGCAAAGGAGTGCTATTCCGAGAAAAAGGTAGAAGAAAACACAAATCTAGTCACAGAAGAGGAGACAAAAGAAGGTGGTGTTCTCATGATGGCCTATAAAAATACCATTCCCGACAGCGACACGGTGTGGTATCTCGATACAGGCGCTAGTAATCACATGTGCGGACACAAACATTTATTTGCAGAGATGCAAGAGGTAGAAGATGGGCATGTGTCATTTGGAGACGCATCGAAGGTTCGAGTGAAGGGCCGAGGTAAAATTTATTTTTCTCAAAAGGATGGTAAAGAAGGATCGATTGAGGATGTTTATCATGTTCCTGATTTGAAGAGTAATATACTTAGTATGGGACAACTATTTGAGAAGAGATATTCGATTTTCATGAAAGACCAGATGTTGCATTTGAAGGATAAAAAAGATCGATTGGTTGCACGTGTAGAGATGGCCAAGAATTGAATGTTCAAACTAAACTTAAGAAATGTGCGAGAAAGGTGTTTGCATGTCAACATGGAGAAAATTGAGCAGTTTTCCAGTTTGGTGGATGAATGGAGGGGAAAAGCAGAGGAACAGGAGATCCGACTTGAGGAGGTGCATGAATCAGAGAAGTGCAAGATAAAATCTCTTGCCTCAGCCTATTCAACAACTGGAGGAGAAGGAGCAGCTGTTGGAGAAGTTGCATCAAGCAGAGTTGCAAGTAAAAGCGGCAAGTAAGGCAATGGAAGAAGCAAGAACAGAGAGCTTGCAATTGAAGGAGAGGTTGTTGGACAAGGAAAACGAGTTGCAGAGTATAACACAAAAGAATGATGAGCTACGGGTCTGTCAATCCAAGGCTGAAGAAAAGATAGTTGAGTTGAGTTCTCAGCTCAAGGAGGTGATGACTGTAGAGAAAGTCCGAGAAATGTCTGAGAAAATAAATCCTGTGTTAGATGTAGAAATTGAGAAGCCAAAAGTGGAGGAAAAAGAGTCTCTTCATAGGTGCAAAGAGAAAGAATCAAAAAATAATTTCAAACAAGAAGGGGAGAATGGAAATGCAAATGAAGAAGTGGTGGAGAGTAAAATGGCAGAGAATGAGCCTCAACATGAGGAAAATGGTGCAAAAGATGTGAAAGTGAATTTGAAATATGGTAATGATAATCAGATTGACAATGGATCAGGTTTGAATGACACGGATAAAAAGAAGAACTTGATGAGTAAGAAAAAATCATCTTTGAAGAAGAACAAAATGAAAGAGTGTAATTCAGTAGCAATACCGATGGAACTCGGTACAAAATTCTCTAAGTTTGAAGGAGGAGATCGTACGGATGCAAAAAAGAAAAGAATTAAGTTTAAGGAGGGGTGTTGATGAATAAACTTAAATTTTCATAAATTCGTGACAGCAGAGTGGACAAATTTTAAGGCAGTTTTAAATGAGCAGTTGAAAGGGTAAACGTTGGTCAAATTGCGTGTATAACCTATGGATTTAAAGGTCTTGAAGTCTAGTTTCTGATGGTCCAGGTGTCAAGTCATTTGGAGTTTCCAATAAAAAGTTATAGCAGTTTTAGTAACGATGGGTCAGAATTTACTGTGTTATTTAGTATTCTGTTTTGAGTTGTTTTGAATTCTATTTTGCTTTAATTACTGTACGAATTTTAAGAGTCATGTCTAAGGCTATAAATAGACTTGTATTCTGTTGTAAGCAAGTAAGAGAGAAGAAAAAAGTGTAAGAGAAATAAAAGATATAGTTTGAATAGAAAAAAATTTCAGAATTGTTCTCTCTTCCCTCCACCAAGATATATCCTATTATAACATATGATAGGGAGTTCAAAACTTTCAAAGTCTTTATGGATAGATGCTCTAAAGATAACTGTGTACATATTAAATTGAGTTCCAACTAAGGTCGTTTCTAAAATATCATTTGAATTATTTAAAGCTTGGAAATTGAGTTTGCAACATGTGCGCGTTTGGGGTTATCCTTCAGAAGTTAGAGTGTATAATCCATAAGAAAAGAAGCTAGATCCTAGGACCATAAGCGAATATTTTATTGAATATGCTGAGAAGTCCGAGGGTTATAGGTTTTATTGTCCATCTAATACAACTAGAATAGTGGAATCTAGAAATGCGAAATTTTTAGAGAATGATCATATTAGTGGGGTGATCAGTTTGATGATTATATGAAAATTTTCTCTAATATTCAATTGGATGATATTCTCTCAAGTTCGGTGAATATTGATAATTCAATTATTGACATTCCATAATCGACAATTGTTACAAAATTATATCAAGTTGAACACTTAAATTCAACATTAAGGCGATCTAATAGAGAGAAAAGGTCGGCTATTCTTAGTGATTATGTTGTTTATCTACAAGACTTTTATGAAGACATAAGTGTTGAACATAATCCTGTCATATTTTCAGAAGCAATAGATTACAGTAAATCCACATTATAGTATAATGCCATGAAGGATGAAATGGATTCAATGGTGCAAAATAAAGTCTGGAACTTAGTTGAGTTACCTATTAATTTTAAAATTATTGGTTGTAAATGGATTTACAAGACTAAGAAGAATTCGTTAGGTATCATTGAGCGATATAAAGCTAGATTTATAGTCAAATGATTCACTCAAAAAGAAAGAATCGACTATACGGAGACATTTTCTCCTGTATCAAAGAAAGATTCTCTTCGCGTGATTTTGATATTAGTAGCTCATTTTGATTTTGAGCTACATCAAATGTATGTAAAAATTGCATTCTTAAATGATAATTTAGAAGAAGAAGTGTATATAAAACAACCCGAAGGTTTCTCTTCTAGTAGTAGTGAACATTTAGTTTGCAAGTTAAAAAAATCAATATATGGTTTGAAACAAGCCTCCCGTCAATGATATTTAAAATTTCATGAGATAATTTCTTCATATGGTTTCGGAGAAAATATCATGGATCAATGTATATATCAGAAGGTTAGTGGGAGTCGAGTTTGTTTTCTAGTATTATATGTTGATGATATTCTACTTGCAACTAATGAGAAAGGTTTGTTACGAGATGTGAAATAATTTCTTTCTAATAATTTTGATATGAAGGACATATGAAGCCTCATATGTTATAGGCATAAAGATTCATAGAAATAGACATCGACGCATTCTTAGTTTATCTCAACAAGCATATATCAATAAGGTACTAGAAAGATTTCGGATGGAAAATTGTTCACTGAGTCCAGTGCCTATTCAGAAAGGTGATAGATTCAGTTCGAATCAGCCTCCTCAGAATAATTTAGAAAAGGAACAAATGATAAATATTCGATACGCTTCGGCAGTTGGAAGCATAATGTATGCTCAAGTCTGCACGAGACTTGACATAACTTTTGCCGTTGGAATGTTGAGTCGTTATCAAAGTAATACAGGGATAGACCACTGGAAAGCTGCGAAGAAAGTATCGAGATATCTTCAAGGAACGAAGAATGATATGCTTATGTATCGACAGACCCACAAGTTGGAGGTACTAGGATATCCAGATGCGGATTATGCTGGCTGTGTTGATTCTCGCAAATCGACATCGGGATATATTTTCATACTAGCTGGCGGAGCTGTGTCATGGAGAAGTGTCAAACAGACAATTGTTGCTACCTCAACTATGAAAGCAGAGTTCATTGCATGTTTTGAGGATAATTCCCATGGTGTATGGCTAAGGAGTTTTATATCGAGGTTTAGAATCATGAATTCTATTTCTAGGCCATTAAGGATTATGTGCGATAATTATGTCGTAATTTTTCTTGCCAAGAATAATAAAAGTGAAAGTCGAAATAAAAATATCCACATTAAGTATTTGGCATTAAGAGAGCGCATAAAGGAGAATAAGATGGTCATTAAGCATATTCGCACAAAATCAATGTTAGCTGATCCTTTGACTAAAGGCATGCCACCACAAAAGTTTAAGGATCATGTTTTAGATATGGGACTTGATTTCATAATATAGTTATTTTATCATTTTGTACGATGTGATTGTAAACTCTTCAACAAAGTTTTAGATGTTATTCTCTTGTTGATTGTGCACATAAATTTTGATTAATCATCTAGTTGAGAATAACATTATTAAAGTTAAAGACCCGGAATAAACATAGGGTTTATTCATAAAGTTTAAAATTGATCACATAGAGGTTGAATTTAAAGTTGCAAGATGCATTGTGATACATAAAAAAGTAATATTCGCAAAAGATGACTTATTGTCATGATTCGTGTATTTTGTTCTTTCCTTTTTGATATTGAGATAATAGATGTATTATGGTTACGTCGGATGATGAGATCAAGTGGGAAAATGTAAATAAATAATTAATTATTATGAGCCCTTTGATTAATTAATTATTTCTGGAGTGATTTCAGCCCTTGATTTTATGCACCCTTTGATGACATCTATTGAGTGATTGATTAGTCTATTATAAATACACTCAGTTCTGATGGAGAACTGTATGTAGTATCACTCTATCACATATACAGAATAAGTGAGAAGCATATAGAAAGAAGAGAGACAAGGTCTATACTGAGATCCTGGAGTTACACCATTAAGAGAAGGGAAGAACTTCGATCTAGTAGTGCTCTTCGATTTTCTAACAGTTCTTTACAGAAACTACAACTTGGACAAAAAAAACAATGGCTGGAGGTACACAATTGACTCTTGGTTATTTTCTATATTTAAGGATCGTTAGATTACTTACATGAAAATTATCCTAAAATAAGAAATATGTAATAATAATAATAATTTCTTTCTCTGGATTTATGTGCAAAAATAACATAAAAAGCTATGTCCTGAGATGATCTTGAGTAAATAAACCATGTTGATGCATGAAGTTTAAATAAGATCAAGGAATCAGTTATACGGCTTTACTCTATGTATGATTTTCCATTTTTCTTTTTTTCTTTGGACCTTTGTGCAAAAAAAATAATAAGCTTTGTCAGAAACATATGAGAGCTTAAAATGATCTTGAATAAATGAGTAACAAACTCAAAAGTCATGAAGAAGCGTGACAGTGAAATAAAACAAAGGATCAAGCTTATTTTTCTGAAGCCTTTCTCTTCTTCTTGTAAATTTTCCCTTTCCTTTTGGATTAAAATGCAAATACTATAGAATTTTGATGTAGCAAGCTTGTTTTAGTTCTCTTCTTACTTCTGTTTAGAATTCTTTTGTCAATTTTTCCGTTTATCTATCTAAATAAAAATAGTGATCGTAAGCCCTTTTGATGCTGAATAAGCCCCAAGTGAAAAAATGAATTTGTTTCGTATACTCGGAATTGGATTAAATGAATGAATCTTGAATTTTGACTATGATTTGAAATTAATTTCTCAATCAGTCAAGTCTTAGCTTACAACGAGTGTTGGAGTTCAAGATGAAACTTTACATACGATGTACTCGAGCGAGTCATCGGTACCGGTTGGTACAATACCTGTGATTGAAAGTTCAATCCAGTGTACATGATGAGTTATTCATAGGATTAAGCTTGAGTACACTTGCTTTAAGCTTAATTACTATGAAATCAATTCTTGATGAAAATTTGATAAAGTATTAATGCTTGTCAAAACCAACCGATATCGATGTGCAAATTGATATCATAAACAAACTGAGCAACTGTTGATTCAAAGCAATTTCGAGTATGTAAGCATGCACATTGCACTAATATATTCTAGAACAGATTCAATTTTACACAAATTTTATGAAAATTAACTAGAACCTCTCATAAAAATTCTTGTCAGAATCACGATTGAGCATGAAGCTAAGAGGAAATCATTCATTGGGCCCAAACTTTGAACTATACAGAGTGTGTGAACTTGATTAGTAATGAATAAACAAGAAGATTTAAAGGCCGATAGTGAATTCATTAAATTTTGAAAATTTTACTCTCACGATATCTGAAATATGCATTGATCCATGAGAGAATCTGATGATTTTAATAAGAATCAGATACGGTAGAAAATTAACCAGTTTAGAAACAAAGCTAGAGGTGTTGGCTGATTTCCAAACGAACACAAGACTAGCGAGATCCATGGCTGGAAGGTTTGATGGCTCACATCTGGCGTGGGAAGAAGAAAGTAGACGGGGGAAGAATGAAGATGGGCTGACTCGTCTTGGCCCAAGGAAGAAAAATAATGAGATAACCCAGAGACCCAAAATTAATAGGATAGCCCATCTTAGAAAATTCAATAAGAAATTTACTTCAGCTCACAAGGATAGGCTCGGTCCAATACGCAAATAAAATTGGAAAATGAAAAGGGCTTAATTGTTCATAACCCAAAAATAAAATTCTATAAATAAATAAAATATAAATGAAATAAAATAAAATTCTTTCAAGATCTTAATAACTCCAAATTAAACAAAATTTATTTGTAAATTCTTTATATTTTCTATAGGATTTTATAATACCAAAATATCTATTTTTCATAAAGCTAAAAAATGAAAATAAAATTTACCCTTTTCTTGATTATTAAATAACTCTTAAAAATTAAAAAATACTTTAAATATTTATTTATTTTCTTTAAATAAACATAATAGTTGTAAATATGTTCTTTCATCAATAAATATTTCTTCATAAAGATAAACAAAATATAGAATACTATATTCATTAATAATAATAAGGCAATAAAAATATAAAAATAATCATCTTTTGTTACATAAATTCTTTTCTTAAAAAATGCACATAGTAATTCTCTTCATTTGTAAATATTTCATTAAATATATGTTTTCAAAAAAATTCAAGTAAGAAACATAATAGAAATAAATAAAAATAAAATTGTAAATACTTCTTTAAAAATTCACTTGTTATAAATAAAAATAACAAATTTCTCTTTTTAAATAAATAAATGAAGTAGTTTAAGATTCATTTCATATAAATATTTTTTTCTTTTCAAATAAATAAATGTAGTAGTTTAAGATTCATTTCATATAAATAAAATTTCTCTTTTCAAATAAACAAAATAAATAAATTAGATTGTAAATATTTTGTAAAAAGCAAAATAAAGTTAGTACTCGTTACTCAACGTGACCTATTTATTTACTTTTATTTTTATTCTAATTCATTTCTTTTTAGGATCGAAGATTTCTCGGATTCATAATTCATGGTAATTAACAGTGAGGGTTTGCGCTCACTGGAACAATAAAGTCTCCACAATCACTAAAAAATATTTGAATGTATAATTCTAAACATAAATTCATAAATATATATCCAAGAGTGATACTTTATCCTTCTTTCACTCTTTTCACTCCACTCGAACTTTCTGAGTAAGGGAAACATGAAAAAGGGTCGCATAGTAATTAAAATCTTCAATTGATCTGTCTGTTCAAGACTTTTGTGATGCCGGCTAGGCTGGGTGCCTTGATGATCGGAGATCTACAACTAGTTTTGCAGTATTCCTTATGCCTAATATCATCTCATGGTCTTTCAAGAAGCAAAGCACAATCTCTCAATTTTTTTATTAAGGCTAAATATCAGTCAATGACAGTTTTAATTGCATAAATAATGTAAATACAAGCGTTGCTCAAATAATTAGGGTGTACATCATCTAAATTACCATCACTATGGTGTGATAACTTGAGTGCAACCTTCCTAGCAGCAAACCCAGTATTTCATATAAGAACCAAACACATTGAACTGGATTATCATTTTTGTGTGAAAAGTTAGTAGCAAAACATATTAGTATACACTTCATCTGTTTTGAAGATCAAATAGCCGATGTACTTACAAAGAGTTGGCTAAATCATGATTTTAAGCTTTACATAACAAGCTCACTATATATTCTATACAATGAGCTTGAGGGGGCACGCAAGAACAATAACAATGGAGACGTCCAGCTGCTCAAAGAATGGTGAAGAAACAACTATGAATAGTTAGTCGAGAATATATTTTCACTGTTCATTTGATTGGTTAGCGCAGTTGTATGAAGATGTATATATATAGAGTTGATGTAATTCAAGATACAAAATAAAATAATACAAATTCATTTGAAAACTTAAGGCTAAAATAAGCCACGAAAGTCATATTGCATAAAGAAAATATTATTAATAAAAAAATCTTTACATGATTGAGAAAATAAACTAAAGACTTTGTACATTGCAAAAGAAAATGATTAAAGTACTCAAAATTAATTTGGACACCGATTGTAATTTTAATGAGAAAAAATAAATTTAAAGGAGGATCACATAAGTTACCAAAAAATAAAAGAATGTAGACCTCGAGTGTTAAGCTCACTAACATCCTATGTAAGTTCGAAGAGTTTGTTAAAAAAAAGCAATGAGAATTTTGAATGAACATAATTAATTTATTTGACAACCATCACTTAAAATTGATCTTGGTTGTCAAAATAATTAGAAGTCAAAAGATGTTTGAGAAGTCCAAGACACAAATAATAGTAAATATTACAAAAAGAAAAAGCTTTAAGAGTGAACTTTTATGAGAAAAAGTCACTTGCTCATCTTAATATTTTTTTGTATCATTTGATCTAATGATATTATGAAGTCTCTTAACTGAATTAAAAAAAATAACTATTATGCTTATCATTTTAAGCCCAAGGTGCATGATGAGTAAAACTCCTAATCATAAGCAAAAATACAATTATAACAAGTGCTGCAAACTTAAATGAATTGTTAACTTTATCAGAATATATCACTTCATTAATACTCAAATCTAACATTATAATATATTATATAAATATTAATACTATACTAACTCCTAAACATACTATAAGCATTATAACACTTGATCATTGTATATATTTACTCTTAAGTGATAATTACACCTATGATTTTAGCTTGCACAAACTAAATATGCAGGTCTGTTATGTTGATGAAAGTTTTGGACTTTTATTGAGTCTACTTCCAATGGTATTATTTGATTATAATAGTTGTTTTTGGATTATTCAATAAGATTCAAATGATAATTGTATTTTAGTCTTGATCCTTCAAAGATCGGCGCTAATTTAGTACCAACTTGATATTGCTTTATTTTTTGGTATTCCCGTCCATCTGGATTATCATTTTTTTTTGCCTCCTCTGTAAACTCTTTGATTTAAATATTGTTCAGAAATTAGTTATCGATCTTCCAGAATTATCATCTCAGAAAAAAGTTTCTGACATATTCTTATCATGTTGCATCGATATTAGTCTTCATCGAGTCTTCTCATCTTGACGAGTCACTTGACAGACTACGTCATCTTATATGAACTCTTGTGTTTCAATCTTCTCCGCAATAGTGACTCCTCGTTATTGTCTTGACATCATCACCCTCCTCGGTGATATCCTCCATCTCGACACTCTCATGTAGATTCTCCTCATCAGCCATCATGCAGTTCACGACTTTGGTGCTCTCCTTGATTGGCTCTTCAAAGAATCATGTCTCAGTCGATATTCTCCTCATGCTCATCAGCCTCATTAACATCCTCTACACCAACTATTGTGATAGCCGCTAGTATGCCTCAATCTTCTTTCTTGAAGTGACACCACAAGTCCTTCCTCTTTCTTGAAACGACACTCTCTCGTAAAGTGTCCTTGTCTTCCGCGGTTATAGCACTCCATTAGCTACTGGTCTCCTGTTAACTCAAACCAAATATATTTCGAATTTGTTGCACCGCACTAATATGCATGATTGTAAGTCATGTCCCTCTCCTATGCTCTTTTTTCCTCCTCTCAACAAAATTGATGGCGATCCAATGGATAATCCTCAATTTTACCGGGTTGTTGTTGATAGTCTTCAATATGCTATAATTACCCGTCCCGACATTGCATTTGCTGTCAACAAATGTTCACAGTTCATGCATTCTCCCACCACCATTCATTGGGCTGCTGTTAAGCGAATCCTTCGCAGCTTAAAGGGTACCCTTTCTCTTGGCATTCATCTATCTTCTAACTCTCTATCTTCTCTCCATGCATATTGTGACTCGGATTGGGCTGGGTGCCCGAATGATAGGCGTTCTACCACTGGCTTCTGCATATTTCATGGTTCTAATCTTGTTTCATGGAGTTCCAAGAAGCAAAATAATGTTGCTCGATCTAGTACCGAGGCGGAGTACCGCAGTGTAGCTATGACAAGCACAGAACTTATATGGCTTCAATTTCTTCTCCAAGAACTTCATATGCCGGTAGCTTTCTCTCCAACTCTTTGGTGTGACAACATTGGTGCCACGTTCCTTGCTTCTAACCCGATGTTTCATGCTCGCACGAAACATGTTGAAATTGACTACCATTTTGTACGAGAAAGAGTTCTTAGCAATGCTCTTCATATTCAATACATTTCGTCCCGTGATCAGTTGGCTGATGCTTTAACCAAACCACTCTCCACACCTCGGTTTCTTCTTATTAGAGACAAGCTCACTCTCGTTGAGTCTCAGTTCGCTTGCGGGAGGGTAATAACATATCTACGTGTTCACTGGACAATAGCAACAAACATTCAACTGGAGAACATCAGCTCTCTGTCAGCAACAGCAAATATTCTCTGGACTCCATCTCAAATGAATACGCTCCCTCTCAACCACAGGAAGATAACGACTTACCATAGTTAACTGTGTGGTTAATTGGTATAACTACGTTTATATATAGTATCATGCTTCACTGTAAATAGTAATCTCAGATTCAATCAATAAAGACTTTCTTCTTCAAACTTATCTAACTTCTTTTACTTAATCTCCCTACATAAACTCTTCACTTTAAAATACTCATTTATAGTCATATTACCCTAAGAGATATTCAATAGTTCTCTCTCGAGCATGTGTAGTCAACTCGTATTCTCCTTTGAAAATAGTACGACAAAGACATTTGATGTCTCTTTTGGTGTCCTTATATCCCCAATGTGTGGTAATATACTCTAATCCATTATTGCCTTCAACATGAACAATGCTCGATCAGTCTTCACCTTTTACTTCTTATATGCTCGGATCAAATTTTGTTCCGTCTCCATCTCATCACCACCTATGATATCCCACAAACTTTAACCCGTTAAATACGACTTGACACAAATACATCAGTCTATGTAATTATAGTTATTCAACTTTCCTATTAATCCATTCATATCATTCAAATATGACATTCTGACACAATGACAATTAATCCTACACCAACAAAAATATATAAACTATGTACCTCACCCGAATTAGAAATTTAGCATAACCAAACCTGGCATAACCCACCTATCTATCATACCGTTTGTTGACTTTATCAAAATATATCACTTAACTAATACTCAAAACTAACTTGCAATATATTATACAAACACTCATACTATAATAATTCCTAAACATACTACAAGCATTATAATACTTAACCATTACATCTTTAAAGTGATAACTAGATCTATGGTTTGAGTTTAGCTTGCAGAAACCAAATGCACGTCTACTATTTATATTACCAAACGTCGGTTGATGAAAGTGTTGAAAATGTAAACTTAATTAATATTTTCTTGAAGTTTGTTGTCCAGTCAATAGAATTTAAAACTGATTCATTAGGAATTTTGACAGACCATCCGAACATTGTTTTAGGTATATGAGCTATGAATTTAAAGCTCTTTAAGTCTAATTTTTAATGGTTCAAGTTTCAAGTCGATTAAAGTTTTCTAGAGAAAGTTATGACAGTTTTAATAGACATAGGTCAGATTTGACTGGGCTGCTTAGTTTTCTGTTTTCTATATTTATTACGAATTCTAAAGTTTTCTTTTGATGTTTTGGCTCTATAAATAGAGTTGTAATCTGTTGCTTTGCAAGACAATGTAAGAGAGATAATATAATAGAGAATTATAGAGAGTTTTTCAGATAAGAACTTGTTTATTTCCTCCATCTCTTCTCTCTACCACTATATGAATTGTATCCACTATTAAATATACTCAACAAATTGGTATCAGAGTCATGGCCAATAATGGTGCAACCGTTGGAGGTGTCGGGCATGTATCATGCTTGCGACTTTTGAAAACCAACTATGAAAATTGGTGCATACACATGAAGGCGCTACTCGGTTCGCAAGATGTGTGGGAAGTCGTTGAGCTTGGCTATACCGAACATACGACCTTGCAAGGCTTGACGAATAATCAAGTGAAGGAGTTGAAGGAGTCACGCAAGAAAGACAAAATCGCGCTCTACTTGATGTACCAGGCGGTTGATGAGTCAGGCTTTGAGAAGATAGCCGGTGTGAAGACTTCAAAAGAAGTATGGGAAACTCTTGAAAAGGCATATAAAGGAGCGGACCGAGTGAAGCAAGCTCGGTTATAAACACTTAGAGGTGAGTTTGAAACTTTAAGAATGAAAGAGTCAGAAGGTGTATCAGATTATATCACACGGGTAGAAATGGTGGTGAACCAACTCAAAAGAAATGGTGAAGAGATAAGTGAAAATAGAGTAGTAGAGAAAATATTAAGGTCATTAACCAATAATTTTGAGAATGTTGTGTGTGCCATAGAAGAGTCTAAGAATTTGGCAGAAATGACGGTGGATGAGCTCTCAAGTTCCTTAGAGGCACATGAACAAAGAAAGAAAAAGAAGAAGCAAGATGTGTTAGAGGAAGCACTTCAAGCTAAGGTAACACTAAAAGAAGACAAGCCGGGAAACGGTGAAGGTGGTCGTGGAAGAGGCCGTAGTGGCTTTAGAGGTCGAGGTAGAGGCCGCGGTAGAGGCCGTGGTAGAGGACAAGAAGAGAACAAGGAAGAGAAGAACCAATCGATCTCATACGGCGGAGGCCGAGGTCGAGGAAGAGGAAGATCAAGTAAGTACAATGTTCAATGTTACTCTTGCAAAAAGTATGGTCATTATGCAGCGGAGTGTTATTACAATGAAAAGAAAGATGATGAGAAAAAAAAAAGAAAGGAGGTGATGGTGTGGTATTACTAGCAAGCAAGGAGGCCGACTCCAACAATGAGTCGGTGTGGTATTTGGATACCGGTGTAAGCAATCATATGTGTGGCTACAAGCACATGTTTACCAAGATAGAGGAGATTATAGAAGGCCATGTATCATTTGGAGATGCCTCAAAAGTGAAAGTTAAAAGCCAAGGTGAAATTCTTATTCAATGTAAAGATGGAAATGAGAGGTTTATCTCTAATGTTTATTATGTGCCGGATATGAAGAGTAATATTTTGAGTTTGGGACAATTGTTAGAACGTGGTTACACGATTTTTATGAAAGAAAGAATACTTTATTTGAGAGACCAAGATAATCGGTTGCTAGCCCAAGTAGAAATGACCAAAAATCGTATGTTTAAGTTGAATTTGGTGAATGTTCAAGCAAGATGTTTAAAGACATGTGTAGAAGATATGACTTGGTTGTGGCATTTACGGTTTGGACATCTTAATTTTGGTGGTTTGAGGTAATTATCAAATAAAAGAATGGTGAAAAATATACCACACATAGACCATAGTGACAAATTATGTGAAGGTTGCGTGTTAGGAAAGCACCCAAGGAATTTTTTTCCAAAAGAAGCAAGTTATCGTGCAAAGAAGGTGCTTGAATTGGTTCATACCGATATTTGTGGCCCAATAACCCCCTAATTCACTTGATAAACACCAGTACTTTATTACCTTTATTGATGACTTTTCTCGAAGAACTTGAGTATATTTTTTAAATGAGAAATCTGAAGTATTTTTTATTTTTAAGAAGTTTAAGGTGCTTGTTGAAAACTTAAGTGGTGAATGCATAAAAACTTTGAGATCCGATAGAGGCGGTGAATTTACATCAAAGGAGTTTGTGAATTTTTGTGAACAAAAAGGTATTAGAAGGTTCTTAACAGCCCCTTATTCACCTCAACAAAATGGAGTGGCGGAAAGAAAAAATCGGACCATACTCGACATGGTTCGAAGCATGTTAAAGAGCAAAAATATGCCGAAGGAATTTTGGGCTAAAGCAGTGAGGTGTGCGGTTTACTTGTAAAATCGATGTCCTACGACAAGTTTGGAGAATATTACCCCACAAGAAGCATGGTGCGGTGTGAAGCCATCGGTAGCTCATTTGAAGGTGTTCAGAAGTGTGGCTTATGCTCACGTTCCAGATCAAAAGCGCACAAAACTTGATGACAAGAGCAAGAAGCTGATTTTTATTGGCTATGATGAGAAATCTAAGCCGTACAATCTTTATGATCCGCTTACTAAAAAGGTACATGTGAGTTGTGATGTGCAGGTCAATGAAGAAAGCATGTGGAATTGGAGTTCCATGGAGGAGATGTCTCATGAAGAAGGAAAAGAAGCGACATCAATAATTATCTCTACACCGACAAGCACAACTACATCGACAACATCACAAGCCGAACCATCTTCACCTTTATCCGATGATGAAGATGAGCCAAGGACACCAAAGACAAGGAATTTGCGAGAAATATACGAGGCGACAAGTGAATTGCATTTGGAGTGTCTTTTGGCGGATGTGGAAGACATCACATTCGAGCAAGCCGTAAAAGATGAGAAGTGGCAAGCCGTTATGCAAGAGGAGATGAAAACAATCGAGAAAAACGACACTTGGGAACTTGCGACGTTGCCCAAGGGTCACAGGCCGATTGGTGTTAAATGGGTTTATAAGAAAAAAATAAATGTGCAAGGTGAGGTTGAAATATACAAGGCGAGAATAGTGGCGAAAGGGTATAAGCAAAAGGCGGGGATTGATTATGAAGAGGTGTTTGCCCCGGTAGCAAGAATGGAGACAATCCGACTACTAATCTCGTTGGCGGCTCAAAACAAATGGAGCATTTTTCAAATGGACGTGAAATCGGCATTTCTAAATGGAGTGCTTGAAGAAGAAGTCTACATCGAGCAACCTTCCGGTTATGTGAAAGTTGACAAAGAGCACATGGTGTTGAAGTTAAAGAAGGCGTTGTACGGGTTGAAGCAAGCGCCAAGGGCATGAAACACTCGAATTGATGCATACTTCAAGGAGCATGGGTTTGTGCAATGCCCATATGAGCATGCGCTATATTTGAAGGTACAAAAAGATGACATTTTATTTGTGGCCTTGTATGTAGATGATTTGATTTTTACGGGAAATAATAGAGATATGATTGAGAAGTTTAAGTTGGAAATGACAAAGGAGTTTGAGATGACCGATTTGGGTCTCATGTCTTATTTTTTGGGGTTAGAAGTGAGACAAGAAAATTCTGAAATTTTTGTCTCACAAGAAGCATATGCAAAGGAGATTTTAAAGAAGTTTAAGATGGATGAGTGTAATCTCGTAAATACTCCGGTTGAGAGTGAGACGAAATTGTCTCGATATGATGAAGGAAAGACGGTTGACGCAATACTATATAGAAGCTTGGTTGGAAGCTTGCGTTATTTGACGTGCATAAGGCCGGATATTGCTTATGGAGTTGGCTTGGTGAGCCGATATATGGAGGAGCCGAAAATGACGCATTGGAAAACCATAAAGCGAATTCTTCGCTATGTCAAAGGTACATTATCTCATGGCTTATTTTATTCTCATACTAATGAGTTTGATCTTGTTGGATATTCCGATAGTGATTGGAGTGGAGATTTAGATGATCGGAAGAGCACTTCGGGTTTTGTGTTTTTCATGGGAAGCACGACATTTACATGGCTCTCTAAGAAGCAACCTATTGTTACTTTGTCCACATGTGAAGCGGAGTATGTTGCCGCATCTTCTTGCGTATGTCACTCTCTTTGGCTACGCAAGTTACTAAAGGAGATGAACTTTTTTCAAGAGAAGGCGACGAATATTCGAGTGGATAACAAGTCGGCAATTGAGTTGGCGAAAAATCCGATGCATCATGAAAGGAGCAAGCACATAGATGTGCGTTTTCACTTCATACGAGAACATGTGAAGAATGGCGATGTGGAGATGACTCATGTGGCGAGTCGTGATCAAGTGGCGGATATATTCACCAAACCACTACCGGCAGAAATCTTCAACAAGTTCAAGAATTTGCTCGGGATACAAGCCAGAAATAATTAAGTTTAAGAGGGGATGTTGAAAATATAAACTTAATTAATATTTTCTTGAAGTTTGTTGTCCAGTCAATAGAATTTAAGGCTGATTCATTAGGAATTTTGACAGATCATCCGAACCTTGTTTTAGGTATATGAGCTATGGATTTAAAGCTATTTAAGTTTAGTTTTTAATGGTTCAAGTTTCAAGTCGATTGGAGTTTTCTAGAGAAAGTTATGACAGTTTTAATAGACATAGGTCAGATTTGACTGAGCTGCTTAATTTTCTGTTTTCTATATTTATTACGAATTCTAGAGTTTTCTTTTGATGTTTTGGCTCTATAAATAGAGTTATAATATGTTGCTTTGCAATACAATGTAAGAGAGATAATATAATAGAGAATTATAAAGAGTTTTTCAGATAAGAACTTATTTGTTTCCTCCATCTCTTCTTTCTACCACTATATGAATTGTATCCACTATTAAATATACTCAACAGAAAGTTCTTAACTTTTATGGAGTATATTTCTGATGGTATTTTTTCATTATGCTGGTTGCTTCTAATTATTCTATCATAATTGTATTTCGGGCTTGTCCCCTTAAAAGGTCGGTGCTAATTTCAACATGAATTTAGTATAAAATTTAGTGAGCTCTGAAAAGTTTAGTGAGAAGTTGTCCAATGTCCAGTAACACGGCGACGCATAATCTCGGACATATATTATGATGTGGAAACTCATATATGGAAGACACATAAACTGGTCCGAACAGATGACGACTTCGTTTGGTAGTTGGCACTTTCTTCTGTGTATGCACGCATCGTTGTCAAGCATTTTTTGCTGAAGTCCAATATCCATTGTAGGGATTCACATCCCCTGCCATAGGTGTGAAGGCAGGGTCCTGCCATTGTGCCTATGGTATGTGGGGCCATAAAAAATAAAATTCACCCCCTATTAGTAAATCTGAGCTTCCTCGGCCGTTGTGATTGTCCCACTGCGGACCGTGAAGATCCTCCGAAGATCCCGGGGCAAATTAGGTGGGACAAAAAAAAATCATAATCCCATGTTATGATAATTATTTCTAACAATTATTATAATATCATGTTCTTGATGTATTTATTGTGTTGATATTATTATAAAATATGAAATATGATACTTGACATTCATTCATTTTCTTTTAACTCTGCTGACGAGCTACAAGAAAAACTCTTGAGATAAAATAATATCATACAGTTTGTTTGCTTTGAATACTATATTTATCCTTTTTCTCTATTTTGGTGAACCCTGATTTAAAAAAAAAAAGACCTCTCTCATCACTAATTGAACAAATATGAGATTGCTATATTTAGAGAAAAAAAAATCTTCTTCTTTTCTTCATCAATGGCACTATTCGAACATCTTCCTCTCACAAAGATAAATCTTCAAAAAGGGATTAAGTCAAAGAAAAACTCGTAAGTTATCGCGCTCTCTTTTCTTCTTAATAACAAAACAAGTTGGATTACTGGTTCCGAGTTTTGGTTCAATATTTGATATCCTAAATGGAGTTTTTATATAAAAAAATTATACGATTTTTCTAATATTTCATTCTTTGGTTTCAGCTGAATTTTATTCTGATTAATTTTTCATGGGTTTTCTTAATGAATTGCTCAGACAATTGACAATTAAAGTCTATGAGGAGATCCAAAATAAACAAAAAAATGCTAAAAGCTTGAAGAAAATATGTACTCGCAAAAGAAGGGGGAACATGAACTCTTGTTTTAATGTAATTTTTCATTTTTTTATATGAGATGTTACATGTTCGAAATGTGGAAGCGGATCTTTTGTAAATATTTAAATATTGGATAGCTTACACCAGTTTTTTTTCCTTCTAGAAAACATGTAATTTTCCATTGAGATCACCCAAAATAAGATTAAATCAATTTTTCTTTATTAACAATGCTCAAAATTAGCCTATCCCAATTTATTTGGGATTAAAGGCTTTGTTGTTGTTGTTGTAACAATGCTCAAAATTCTGACCCCTGGACAGTTAATAAATTTAAAAAACTTATTTTTTCAAGAAAATTATTTTCCTAAGGGACTTGCAACACATCAACTAGGAATTTAATATGTACGTGGAACTAAGGGACAATATTACTAGTTAATGCAGGAAAACAAAAACTTACTGTTCCTAGAAAAAAAAACACCTTTGTACAAAAAAACTTTTATGCAATCTTTTGTTTTGTCTTTAGAAAAAAATAATGACTTTCATGAAACCGACCTTTATTAACAAATTTTGCAATCAACCGTGTACATTTTTCTACATTTCCTCCATATATAAAAATGTGATGGGCGAAGCAATAAACCTATTCATACTCCTAATTCAGTCAGCAATCAGTATGCTCAAATCCAAAAAGAAGAAGAGAAAAGGGTGAAATTGTTGTAATCAGATGTTGGGATGTTGTTAACAAGATTTCTACATCGTTGTTTTGTTTCTTCGAGGAAAAAAATAATCAAGGCTGACTTTTCTTATATTTTATCACAATTTTTTTTAATATTTTTCCGTGAATGATGGCAGCCAACACGTCAACAATGGAAGCCGTGTAAAGTGGGAACCAGATCTGCTTCAACCTGACCAACCGACCAGACAAATACGCACCCCCGCTCGGGTTACTCGATCCCTCTCTGCCTCTTTCCCTCTGTGAATGTGTCTGTGTGAAGTGTGAAACAACCGTCTCCTCTTCAGACCTCTCCTCTCCTCTCCTCTCCTGGATCCGACCCGATATGAACGGCGACAGCGCTGGCGGAGGAGGAGGGAGCATCTCGATCCGAGTACCGTACCGGCACCTCAACCATGCTGAGCTGGAGCTTGTTGGTCTAAACGGAGATCCGGATCCGAATTCAAAGCCTAACGGAGACTCTCAAGATCCGAATCGAGATGAGAAACCTAGGATTAGCACGAGGAGGTTGGTTCTTAGTTGTACGGTCGCCGCCGGTGTACAGTTTGGATGGGCGTTACAACTCTCACTCTTGACTCCATATATTCAGGTGAGTTTTCTCTGTTCTCTTATACAAATCTGCTTCCATGAACTCCAGTGATGCAATTATTCAATTCAGCCTAATGTCTGCATAACGTTGCCTCAATTTGGAGGGCAATTCAGGCAATTCTTTACCAGTAAGATGTTACTCAACCCAATTTAGTTTTATTGTTAGTGAATCGGAAAATAACTAACAAAGAGTGATCCACACCTGATCGATCACAGTTGTGTTGGCAATGTACAAATCATTATTGTTACTGAAAATGCATCTCATGTACTTCCTTAATCAAGGATTTGTTAATTATTAATGAAACATTTCATGAGTTTTAAAGGAAGAGGTTTTTATAAGACAACTTGGTACCACAAAGTTAGTGAACTACTGTCGTATTATCTGAAACTGGCTTGTATTCTCTTGCTGACTATCCGACTACTTCTTTCAGTACTTGAGGTGCCAGTTTACTAAATTGGTCTTGTTATTTATGCAGACACTTGGTATACAACATGCTTTCTCTTCATTTATTTGGCTCTGTGGTCCCATTACTGGCTTTGTGGTAAGTACTCTTTGTTTTTACTTTACACGGTAACATTGGAGTACAACATTTTTCTGTTCTTTTCTGTATTGATGAGCAGGGATTGTTCCATTTCTTTTCTTCAGAGGTCTCATTAATTTGAAAATCTAACTGTTTTTCTTCTTTATCAGGTCCAGCCATGTGTTGGCATTTGGAGCGACAAATGCTATTCAAAGTATGGAAGGAGAAGACCATTTATTCTACTTGGATGCCTCATGATTTGTTTAGCTGTGAGTATCTCCGTGCAACTCTACTATCTGGAGATTAATATGAGTGAATTGTTTACTTTATAACCGGCGGAAACTTTAAAGCTGACATGTACCTTAACAAGAAAATACCCGAAACAACCAAGTGAACAAGTAACTTGGAATATCAGATCTGAGTTCATGCTATCTTGCTCAAAGTAGGCACGAGTTCCTGCTGACTTTAACAACAGCTATCCAGCCATGACCACAAGGGGTACTTTGTTGATGCCTTTACTAGTATAGTAGTTGTTGTGCTGTTGCATTTCGTAGCATGTCAATAATTTGGAATATCAAATTTTAGCATGCCAGTTCCTCTACTAATACATGATTGAAATTACGTTATGCATACCAGAATAAATATCTATCATCATATTCCCAATTTGTTGATTTGGTTATCTCTTGATTACAGTTTATTTCATCTTTGTATGCAATATTCAATTTTCCTAAGATTCCTGTGCATTTTATAAAGTTCATCTTTGGAATAAATAGTCCTAAATAAGACAAAGACGCAGTGAAAAGAATTCTTATTTTTCTTTGATTATATTACTAATTTGTTTAATGCAGGTAACTCTTGTTGGTTTTTCTGCAGATATTGGGTATCTCTTGGGTGATACTTCTGAGAATTGTAGGTAATTTATTTGATCAATATGCTCATATTAATTATAATTTTGCATTTGTGCTTTTTTAATGTAAGGGTAGTTTACTACCAGTTCCGTTGATAGTGAAAGTGTGAAGCAACCCCGCTTTACCTAATTTACCCTGTTTGTATATACAGTGTATATAAAGGTCCAAGGTATAGAGCAGCTGCTATTTTTGTAATTGGGTTTTGGATGTTAGATCTCGCTAACAATACAGTCCAAGTAAGTTTTTTTCTAAATTTACCCCCCAATTGTTCATTACATGAAACACGTTGTAATATGGTTTACCTAGAATTCGTTGAAATCTGACTTTAGTGTTTTGCATCAAATGTAGGGTCCAGCACGTGCTCTCCTCGCTGATCTTTCAGGTGAAATATTCACCATCGTCAAAGTGTTATAAGATGTCGAACCAAATTTTTATCTTGGAGAAAATATTTTTTCTCCGCAAGTTATTATTAACAGATGGTTGGTGATTTGATAGGTCCTGACCAGTGTAACTCAGCCAATGCTATATTCTGCTCTTGGATGGCAGTTGGGAATATTTTGGGGTTCTCAGCTGGTGCAAGCGGTAATTGGCACAGGTAGGACATCACTGAAATCAAGTGCCTTCCATTTTATTGTCAGATTTTCGTTGAATTAATCAGATATCGAACAGCTACTGTTTTCCTCATCAATGTTGTCATTATCTAATTGTATCATCATGTGCTCTCATTATCTAACTTCTACTTTATGTAGATGGTTTCCTTTTCTGACAACAAGAGCATGTTGTGAAGCTTGTGGAAATTTGAAAGCGGCTTTTTTAGTTGCTGTGGTAAGTTTTATGTCCTCAGATTAATGTGTCTATTCTCAAATTTCACAATTTGAAAATCTCTTTTCTGTACAGGTCTTTCTCCTGTTCTGTATGTTGGTAACTTTGTATTTTGCTAAAGAAATCCCGTTGCAAGCAACTGATTGCGCAAATAGGTCACCATCTGATTCCTCCCCTCTGCTTCATAATTCAAAACAAGGAGTCTATGAATTATACGATGTGGATGATGAGATATTAGCTAATAACCACGATTCTCAAACTGATGCTGCTGCAAGAAACTCTAACATTGATCAAAATTCGAATTCAAACAATGGCAAGGATGAGACATTTAATGATGGCCCCGGAGCAGTTCTGGTCAACATTTTGACAAGCTTGAGGCATTTACCTCAAGGAATGCATTCAGTGCTTTTAGTCATGGCTCTTACATGGGTACAGGATTGGAAATTTAAATTTAACTTTTGATGATTCTAGTCATGCAAATGGTGAAACCTTCTTCTGGTGTGCAGCTATCATGGTTTCCATTTTTTCTTTTCGACACTGACTGGATGGGGCGAGAAGTCTATCATGGAGATCCAAATGGTGATGCAAATCAAATAAAAAATTATGAGAATGGTGTGAGAGAAGGAGCATATGGCCTCCTCTTGAACTCGGTCAGAACCCAAGCCTAGCTAGTATATTCTATCTATTTCTTTTCTTTTCATGGTGGATATGATTCTACCAATGAAGGTTAATATAATGCTCTTCATGTTGCTAGGTTGTTCTTGGTATTGGGTCTTTCTTGATTGACCCAATGTGTCGTGCAATTGGGACAAGAATAGTATGGGCAATAAGCAACTTTGTGGTTTTTTTGTGCATGGCTACTACATCAGTGCTCAGTCTTTTATCTATGAAGTACACCTCCTCTACTGGAATTCAGCATGTCATTAGAGAGAACAAAGCTATACGTAATGCCGCCTTGGTTGTGTTCTCTCTTCTTGGCCTTCCTCTCTCTGTAAGTCCCAACACCTCCAAAAAGATGATATGCCATCTTCTATTCACTGTGTTGATACACCTGATTGTGTCAATTCTTATCAGAAAAATGATAAAGGTGCACATATTGACATTTTCATTGCTCTGAGTTTGTTCTTATTTTCTTGTTCTTCAGATCACCTATAGTGTCCCTTTCTCTATCACTGCTGAGTTGACAGCTGGAACAGGGGGCGGGCAAGGTACCATCTCTTGATAGTTGTCATCTTGTTACCCTCCCTTCTTCCCACTCTCTCTCCTTATCTTTTCCTGATCCCAGGTATTTCAATATGCAGGGTTAGCAACCGGAGTGTTAAACCTGGCTATAGTTGTTCCTCAGGTAATACCTTGTCTAAGTTTTTTTTTTTATTAGAAGGAAAAAATATTGTCTGTTTCAATATATGAAACTTTAAATACAAACTAAAAGTCCTAGACAAAAGAACTGAAAAGCGCTAAAGAACTCCTAGTCCCCCAATGAAAACCCGGTAGAATCATACTCAGTTTTATGCCGCTTCGTTGAGCTGCCAGAATCTAACCATCCTGATAAAACTAGTGTGCTAGTTCTGGTAACGTCTCAGCCGAGGCTCGTCCTCATTGTATGATCTACATAAACTGGACACCCATTAACTACTAACAACAACTGAAATAGTTATATGACAAGGCTGACTGAAACAGTCTCAGACAGCTACCAGTAAGCATCACGAAACAAACAAGCCAACAAAACGTAAGCAACCAGATAACATTTGCACACACTGCATAAAACTGATACAGTCAGGACAATAACATGGTATGGCATCATCCAGTCAACAAGCACAGGTGCCAGAGCTTGGAGAGGGATCATATCCAGATCTTCAGGGAGCCAAGTTCTGAGACCAGCTTCCACTTTCTTACCCTTACAACCTGACCAATAATGCACCATAGAGAGATCTAGACAAATCATATTTCTAATAGTTGGAACAGTTGCATGTCTAAATATTATCTCATTTTTAGATTTCCATAAGCACCAGCAGGTGGCACTTGAGATCACTAAAAAGCTCCTCCTCATTTTACCAGACAGAGACAAAGCAAAAGTCATGATATCTTCTTAATTAGACCAGCAATGTAAATAGTTTTGACATTTGTCCATCCAAAACCAGATTTGTGTTACCCAACCACATGTTACAAATAAATGGGATACAGTTTCATTCTCAGAACAGAATATAAATTGCAAGTTACCATCCCACCCTCTTTTGTGGAGATTATCCTTTGTTAAGATTCTATTATGACAAACTAGCCACATAAAAACTTTGACTTTCAAAGGAATAGGTAAAGCCCACCAGATATCAGCTGAGGGTGAAGTCATGCCTCTATACATAAGCCATTCATATACATTGTGAGTGGAAAAGCTACCAGTATTAGAATATCTCCAAACTCCAAAGTAATTGGCACTTTCAGTAGAGAGGGATATCCTCTGAGTCATAGCACAGATTTCATTGAATTCCAAAAGTAAAACCCCAGTTAATGTTCTTTTGAAATTGAGCACTTGACAAGCTGATTGTACCACCTCAAAAACTTAACATTAGGCACAGAGCACAATTGAAACAAATGATAATAAGTTGAACTTAGAGCACATCACCCAACCACCTGTCATGCCAAAAAGTTGTATTCATACCATTGCCAATCAATATTGAACTACCAATCTGGCCTAACTGGTGTAATGCATGAATTTCTTTCCACAAAGCAGACATATGAGATTTAGGGGTAGTAGAATCATACAACAACAACAACAACAAAGCCTTTAATCCCAAATAGTAGAATCATACTTTGCACAAATTATCTGTTTCCAAAGAGCATGATAGGAATTATCTTTCAATTTCCACCACCACTTTAATAACAGTGAAATATCCATGCAGTGCAAATCAAGTACACCTAAACCTCCCAAAGTCTTAGGCATACATATTCATTTCCAATTCATAAGTGCAAACTTCTTTTTATTAGAAGTATCTTGCCACAAGAATTTGAGTCTAATATTGTCCTACTTCTTTTTCACTTTGACTGGCAATTTATACAATGATAGCATATACAATGGGGTAGCAGAAAGCACTGAATCTAGTAATGTAAGTCTACCCCCAATAGAAAGTAAAGAGTCTTTCCAACTTTGTGTTTTGTTTTGCACTTTATCAATTATCCCTTGCCAATTAGCAAGTTTCAATTTATTATCAGATAAAGGCACACCTAAATATTTCAAGAGGAAAAGTGGAAAGTTTACAACCTATCGTGGCAGCCAGCCTTGTAACCTCTACACTGTCCAAATTCATGGGGATCATTTCTGTTTTACTTAGATTAATTTTGATGCCAGTCAGAGCCTCAAAAGCAAGTAGGACCCAATCCTTGTAAACAACCATTTTCCTTACATCTTAGTAGCATTTGGCATAAGTGTCAGTGATCAGGTCAAAAAGTAAAGGAGATAAAGGATCTCCCTGACATAAACTTCTTTTACATTGAAGGTAATTAGTCAAACAATCATTAAAATTCACACATGTTTGATAGCCTGTCAGTAAATCTTCTATCCATTGTGTCCAGTGCAAACCAAACCCTCTACTTAAAAAGTAAGTGTTTGACAAAAGTCCAATTAACCCTATCATATGCTTTTTCAAAATCAATTTTTAAAATGAAGCCTCTTTGTTTATGAACTAGCAAAATGTATTATTTCATTGGCAGCTACAACATAATGTAAAATATATCTGTCTTTGATAAAGGTAGATTGTGAGGCATCTACAATTGTATGCATCAGTTTTGCTAATCAAGTAGTGAGCATTTTTTAGATTATTTTATAGCAACAATCAACAAGACTTATGGACCTAAATTTTTGAATAATAGATGCGTTAGGTTCCTTAGGAATGAGACACAACATTGCATGATTAAGCTTAGCAACTCTAAGAGAGTGATTATAAAAATGTGCAACTACCAACAGTAAATCCTCTTTGATAACTGACCAGAAATGTTGATAAAAAAGGAAGCTGAACCCATCTGGTCCAGGGGCACCAGCTGGGTCAGACTCAAATATAGTCTCATACAACTCTAGTTCAGTAAAGGGAGCCACTAGAGAAAGCCTATCATTCTCTGTAATTTTATAGTGTTCATCCCGAAAATCTTTATCTAAAGATGCCAGCATAGGGGTTTCAGTACCAAACAAGGATTTATAATATTCAATGATGTGTTTCTCTATTTGAGGAAGAGAATTACATTGCTCTCCACCTATTTCCATAGTTAGTATTAAATTTTTCTTTTTTTTTCTGTGTTGCTACTCTATCAAAATAAGAAGTATTTAAGTCGCCCTTTTTGACCCATTGATCATTCTAAAGCATGTAACTGTTGCAAAGTTGGTTATTTCTTTTTCCTTTTCTCACCCAAATAGTTCCTATACCAAGCTTTTATTATACCAACCTTTTATTTTCTTTCTGATGTATTTGAGTTTTTTATGCAAACTATTCCCCATCTCCTGACAATTTATATCCATTCCACCGTTTAACTACTAGTAAATAGAATTCCTCAATCTCTAACCAAGCAGCATCAAACCTGAAGATAACATGAGAAACTGTTTGTATGCTAGTATGTAACAGTAAAGGATAGTGGTCAGAGTCATAAGACAAATCTAGAACTATACTGTTAGGATACCATGAACCCCATTGCAAAGTGCAAAAATATCTATCTAAAAGAGCAAATTGTCTATTATTGGACCAAGTATACTTTCTATTAGTCAATTCATACTCAATTAACTATAATCATTGAGGAAAATATTGAATTTAGAACTAGCTCTGTCACAAAATTAGATCCTGACTTTTCATGTTTAAATCTAATGATATTAAAATCTCCACATAAGACCCATACCTTGTCTAAGTATATGATTTCTCATTTTATGTTAAATGCATATGATATTGTACACTTTAGTATGGATTACACAAAATATCTTTCCTTATATATACCGCATCTAATTGGATGTCAATTTTTTGATTCATTTATCCTTGTAGATGGTTGTTTCCATTGGTGCTGGTCCTTGGGATGCACTTTTTGGCGGGGGGAATATCCCAGCATTCGCATTGGCTGCAGTTTTTGCCTTAATTGCTGGCATATTAGCAATGCTAAAGTTGCCTAAGCTTTCGAACTCGTATAGCTCTGCTGGTTTTCATGGATTCGGTTGAATGACTCTTCTATAATTACAGCTAGTTCTTTGCTCGGTCATATTCATTTGTATGTTCTTTTTGTTAGGTTATACATTTATAATATTGCAGGCATATAGTTCTTTCTTTCCTTCTTTTTTCCTTTTTTTTTTGTAATATAGTTATTCTTTGGAAGGGAGGATGTTTTAGTTTGGGCAGGTATATTAGCTAATCAGCTCGGGTCTGTTTTAGGACGCCTATACAACTACTACAGAAGATCATTAAATTTTTCATAATGTTGATCCGATTTTGAGCTTTACATCATTTATATTTACCCTTTCTGGATTGTGCTGCAATATTGCATTTATCCCAAGTATTTCGATAACTTCTCTATATGTCAACTGAAAGATTCGAGTATTGCATCTACCAACTAATTAGTACAGGAGCCCTAAAACAGACTAATTTACTCATTACTTGAAAAATATATAAAAGATGAGAAAGAAAATATGAATTCAAATCTAAAACTATCTGTCCATCAGATATGAGAGACAGATGCCAACTAAATCTAATTTTATAAATTTGCGACATGCCTGTATGTTTCTAGTTCCTACTTCCTAAGCTCCATTTTCTCTATCTATTGCGTTCTCGTCTGCAATGAATCACTCACAGCACCTCGCATGAAAACCTTAACATAGCAAAGAGAAGACGATCAATTGAGATCTCTATCATCTCGTCTTGATGAGGATAGAACAACGGTAGCATCGACGTGACGATGAACCTATCCATCGCCAGAGAACTGGAAGAAAAAATGTTTCGGTTTCTTTTTCGGTCTCCCAAGACAAAAGCTCAAATGGAAGGAATGATAAAACTACAGGTGGCGGTCGGGTCGGATTCGGGATTTGGACGGGTCAGGTCAGGTTGGATTTGGGTTCAGACGGATCGAGTCGAATCTGCTTGATTTTTTTTTTTAGAAGAAGAATTTGGATCGGATTAGGTTGAGTCAGGATCAGATCGATCTGGTCAATTTATATGTTAATTTTTTCATATATTAGATTGATTTCGATTGGATTGCACGTCCTTTGATTTTGAGTTGTGTCAATCCTGTGTTGTACGAGTGTAGGTGTGAGTATCGTATCTGATATGGTACAAGTGCGACAATATGGTAATTCTGAAGAATCTTAAATACGGATGCGGCTATATATAATAAATATAATTTAAAAATAAAATAAATTTATTATTGCATACTTATGTTTTCTCTTTGGTGATCTTATCCGGAAAATTTGGAGGTTAATTTTAGAAATGATGCATAAATTCTGAACCAGTCTCAAATCCTCGAATTTTGAGAGTGTAGGTTGTCATATTAATCATATCATTATTATATTGAAAAAGACACTTCGCAGTTGCTAAGATTTGATTAAAATAAAGCTTTTAAGTTGGTACAGATTACAATAGAAGGTAAATTTACCAATAAACAAGTACCACAAACTTGTAAGTTAATATATAAAGTACAATATTGTTTTTTCACAACAGGAGTCTTGGCGCAGTAGAAAAGCTTCCAGTTGTGTTTTGATATTTCTATAAATTCTCAATGTATATGTGGGATCTGCTGTGGTTTAAATATACAGCAACATGTGTAGTATGTTGTGTGAAACGTATCGAAAATTACCACGTGGAGTATTGGAGCGTATCAAAGAGTATCGAAGATCGAATCTGCGGGTCAAAGTAAATAAAATAATCCAATATGCCACATGGCGTATCAGATATGCACCCGAACCGTATCGGATGCGAATCCGTATCGAGCAAATATCAGATACGCTTTCGAAGAGGTATATGGAGTATCCAAGTAGCATAGGTCAGATCAAATTGAGTCGGATTAGTTTGAATTTTTTTAAAAAAAAATTAGGTCAGATCGGATTCGAGCTCAAATGAGTCGAACGGATTTCTCGAATAAGATTGGATTTTATCACCTCAAAATAAAATGTAATGGAATGAATTTTCTTTAGAATTTCTCCCCTCCTTTTTTTTTGAAACCTTGGCAGCGGCTGTCATGTATAATTTTCATTGAACAAAATGTAAATTGTATCCATCATCTCACAATAATATAAAAATAATATTATTTAGATGCACAACAAAACATCTAAACACATAAACAATATCAAACATCTAAACACATAAACAATATCAAACATCTAAAACACTTAAACACACAACAACATTAAAACACAATATCTCATGTCTAAACGCATGCAAATTTCTTTATGCTCTCATTCACTGTTTCAAAGTTAAGAAAAAGACATCTTATCTCATTTTGAATCTTGACAACGGTTGTCAAACACTTGTACCTCTCTTCCAAGAGTTGGTTGGATGACTTGATGATGACCATTCTTCCCTTCTTTGACAATGATAGAGCAACAACAGAGATGTAAGAGTAGAAATGTGTTAAAGAAGAAAATGGATGCCGAGAGAAATAAGAAATTTATTTCCCTCTTTTCCTTCTTAGCATAAGTGCTCTTTGATCTTGTTGGATGAAGGCAAGACAGAGAGATGATAGTGGATGAAGAAAGCACAGCGACAAGGAGAATGCGGAGCAGCGAAATGAAGACCGAGGGAGATAGAAGGCGGGGTAGAGGGAGAAGGCGTGGTGGAGGAGAACAAGGTGAAAATGAGTTGGCGGCTAGAATTTCATCGCTCTCGCTGTGTCCTCACTCCTCGGACACATTCACACAAAAAGAGTAAGAAAGGATGCAAGAGAAGAGAGACAAAGGTGGAAGTGGCAGGGAGGCTGGCGCTAGAGTTTTCCTATCGCTTTTTTTTTCTTTTGCGTCAGATCGCGGTTAGAATTTCTCTCATATTCTGCTTCCATTTCACTAAATATCGCTACAACCAACTCACATAATGGTTAGCGGAATATATACACTTAACCTATATTGTTCCCGAATTCACTATTTTGTGTTTGAATTGTATCCAAAACAATTAGCTGTGCTACTACATCGTAGTTGGTAAAATTCAATCCGACAAATCCGTCTGACTTATTTTTAATCATTTTTTTTTTCAAAATCAAACTACTTCAACTCAATTCGAATTCAATTAACTTATAATCCGACCGAAATTAATTTAAAATATAAAAAAATTAACATTCAAATTAATCCGATCCGACCCGATCTATTTTGATATTTAAAAAAATTAAACTGATTTGATTCGATCCATCCAATTACAAATTCTAACTACGGAGAACATGCAGTTTGTACAATTTTTGCCAAACATACCAAAAAGGCAAAAAAAATGAATAACATCATATTCCCATGAAAATAAGTAGGCTTTTTGTACAATTTTTGCCAAATTAATAAAGAAGTGCAGTACCTATCATCGAAAAGGGTAATAATTATCTACGTATTGAAGTAATGATTATTAAAAGTTCCCAATATATTAATAATTCCTCATAATTTTGTGGGCGGCAATATATACTCTCTTATTTACGTTTCCTTGATACTCGAGACCGCCGAGCTCTTAAACGTGAGAGGTGATCCACGCAGCAGTGATCCTCAATCGTTAGATATGATTTAGGATTTGCGCGTGATTACGATCATGATTCATGCAGTGTTGCATTCCTGGATTTCCTTCTTGTTCTTCGTAACTTTGAAACTCTTCATGATAGATAGAATGTGACATATTACATGATAATAGTCTCGTCTTTCTAGATAGTAATTGGGAAGCGGATTCAGGGCGGAGTCAGATATTAGGGCAAATTTTAAAAAATTGTTCAATATAAATATATTTTTTTAATTTTTTTTTGAAAATATATATAATTATTGAAGTACTTAGAAAAATTTCCGATCAGAGGGACGATGATCCCTCCTGGGCTCCGCCTCTGAATTCAGACTTTAATTGAAGGCAAAAAAAATTCAAGAGTCAAAATTTAAACATTTTCTTCAATATAAATATATTTTTTATATTATTCTGAAAATATACATAATTACATAGATATTTATAAAAAAATAATCCCAAAGAGACAACTGTGTCTGACTCATCTTGGATCTGCTCATGATAATAATCTTGAATTTATCAAGTGATGCATATTTAAATTTAAAAAATATATAAAAAAATAATATGCTATGATTAATGGGAGCTTTATTAAATGACTTTGAAACGACTTTCGGTGTGCTCGCACGACTGTAGTGTAATTTGTTCATATATATATATATATATATATATATAAATAAGTTATGATACTGATGATGATGATAATAATAATAGTAAAATAATAATAATAAAATTTTAATAATAAATAATTCTAATTCTAATAATACATATCTTTCATTTTTTATTTCAAAATATCGATCCGACCGTTCAAAGTGTTTTTTATACTAAAATATATTTGGAGACCAAATTTTATATTTTTTAGAAATTTTTTTCTATTTTTATTGAGGGGATGAAAATACATTGAGTTTATGAATTTTAATAAGAACGATTTTCTAATCCTCAAAAAAATAGAAAAAATTTCTAAAAAATGTAAAATTTGGTATCCAAATATATTTTAATATGAAAAACACTTTGATTTGAACGGTCGGATCGGTATTTTGAACTCAAAAATGGGAGATACGACGCGAAATACAAAAATTTTTATACTAATAAATTTATAATTATTATCAATATAACCATAAGCATAACTACTCTATATATATATATATATATATATGAGTCCGACTATGGTGTTTTATAAAACAGAGATATTATGTGTTTTGCGCTATATTTTACGAAACATATATTTTTTGTGTGGATCCATATCCAAGATATTTGGATCATGCTGTCAATTGACAGGCTGACGCCAGCCAGATGCTATTTGTTTGAAAATTATAACTGGAGATCTCCATAGAACTTTGGGAAGGAATGCCAGGTCTACTTCAATGGAGGCCCAACATTGTTTTCATATACATGTTCTGTCTTGGGATGTCGTACGGTATGAATTAGAATGAGGTATTTTCATTATTATATATATTTAAAATTATTTTTTATATTTTATTTTTATTCATTAAAATTATATTTATTTATATCTTATCTTTATCTATTAAAATAAACATATAATGAAATAATAACGAGTGCTAATGAATAATATTAATATAATAATTAGTTTTATCATCATTTATAAACAAATATTCTAATTCATTCCTTTCACAACAATATATCTCTATTTTACTAGTATGAAATTAAAATATAATTATGCGATCAATTTCAACTTGAGTCATTTTAAAATAAATAAATTTAAAAAAATTAAATCATCTCTTGACAAACTTTTAACTAAAAATGAAATATATTAAAAATAAAAATTACATCTTGTCTAAAATAAAATCTTATATTGTCTCATTTTATTATTTTAAGAAGGAGATGGATCCCTTGACAATGATTTATTTTGATAATCTTGATAATGGTCTTTTAAATAAATACTACAAAAAAAACTTATAAATAAAAATAATTATTGACATTTCTTTTACTTATAGATTGATAGATTTAAGATTTCATACAATTTCATTAATATTTGATAGTCCATCAAAGATCATTAAATTTGAACTGTTATAAATTATATATAATTTTGATGGTCTTTAATAGACTATGAGATGATAATGAAATTTGAAACACTATCAATCTATAAGTAAAAGAATATAGCTATTTTTTTAAGATTTTTTATATTTATTTAAAATTTCATTGTCAAGATTGTCAAAATGACCTTTATAAGAAAAAAAAATATTATAAGAAATATTTATATTAGAAATAATAATTATAATTTATAATTCATACCAATTAACTCACGGATACAAATCAACTAACATAAAAAAATATTATAAGAAATACTTATATTGAAATAATATAATTTTTTTTTTTAATAATTTATCCTACATGACAAACGGATACAAAATGACATTTATCTATATTCTTATTCATGCTCGTGTCAAATAAGTTAAAGATTTTTTATCTATATTTATTTTATCAAATACGGTACGAATTAAATAAATAAATAAAGAAAGAAAGAATATCATCGACCCCCTAATTTTGTCTCCTGCCGTTTAATTCCGGCGGTCCAAATTTATCTCAACTATGCAGCAAGCTTAGCAGTAAGTTTTATCTCGTGCCATTTAATTCTTTTATGACTACTTCATGTCGCAAGCTAAGAAATAGTTTTTTTTTTTACTTTATTCTAAATATAATAATCTAAGAAACTTATAATTTTTTTATGGAATATCAATTAGGCAAAGTTTTGAGAGGCCACCAATTTCATATGGAATTCATATTTAACCACTAAATTTCACATTATCCATTTTTACTCAATAAATTTTAACATGTATTTAGATTAAGTTATTTTCTTAATTTATCAATAAAAATTCTAAATACGATGACATGAGATCCTATGATCTTTTTCATATTGTCAATAAATATTAATAACATAAATATATGACTAATTAAGATAAGAAAAAAATTTATTTTGTTATCTCCAGGAGTATAACTTTATGTACTCAATTGAAAAAAATAATATTTCATAATAGTCTAATTATAGAATAAGTCTGCATAAGATGTCATGTCAGCGCTATTAGTTGTTGAATGAATAATTTGACAAAAATGACTAAATCGTGATACATGTTGAAATTCAGTGATTAAATATAAATTCTATATGAAATTGAGTGATGTCTTAAAAAAATTATCCAATAAAAATTACTAGCAAAGTGCCTCACTTTGTTTCAGCGTTATGATTTTACTCTGCTATAGTTAAAGATGTTGTTGAACAATAATTGCAAGTTAATTAACAACTTTCTTGAACCAAAATGTAAAAAAAAACACATGTACTACTATTTCTTTCTTCGTACAACCGTTGCAATAATTTTATACTACCAATAATAAAATTGTAGATCAAAATTTTTTTTTTATAACAACAACAATAACAAAGTCTTTAATTTCAAATAAATTAGAATAGATCAAAATTCGATATCATAGAGATCAAAGATCTCAAATATCAAAAAATTTCTTTTTTGATTATATAAATTCATTTGAAAACACGAGAGCATTGAAGTAATGTGATTTATATGAGGAATACATGATTGCTGATTTTGTCCTATCATCAAGATTTTTAAGTTTTATTTGAGTCGTCAAAGAAATTTAAAATCTCATAACCTTATTTTGATATTCACCCATTTTTATCAAGATCGTTTGGGTGTCATATAAAAAGATGGAAACTTCTTAGAGTTTGCAACAAAGTACATTATATCTCTATAAATTATTTTCTTTCAAATTCTAAAATACCTTTAAATCGTTGTAGAGATTTCAGCAATTTCTTTATTATAATTATTCAAATAATTTTAATTTTAGTAATAAGAGTGATAAAATCAAAATTTTAACAATACGAATGTTAGCGTGCCACTATTAGTAGCGTTTACAAAGACGCTACTGTCAGTGACGTCTTTCCTTCTTCTTCTTTACTTTTTGGTTATTATTTCTTAAAAAAACTATTAGTGTCAGTGGGAGTGACGTTTTTCCCACTGGCGCTGCCACAAATGAAGCCATGTCAGCGCCAGGGCGAGTTTAAAAAAAATAAAAAACACCACTGACGCGTTTAAACAACGCCACTGGTAGTGGCAGGCTGTCATTCGTATATTAAAATTTTGATTTTAATTATCATTTTATTATTAAAATTATGATTATTTAAATAATCATTATCAAAAAATGCTGTAGAGAATTTATAGGCTGATATATATAAAGGCCTTGTTGATGCGGATCAGTATTCTCTATAATGTTGTATGCGTATATTGGATAGTTCAAAATCAAAAGAAAGAGAGACGGCAAAGAAAAAAAAAGATCAGATTTAGATTTACAGATTTCCTTTAAAAATAGAGTTGTGTATTAGGATTTGGCATGTGGATAAGACTCGTTTCGAATCCGAAGCGAACCGTATCCAACGAGTATCAGATTTGGATACGCTGACCTGATAGCCTGACACAAAAAGGAGAGAGAAAAAAATAATAACGGCACATACTATCGAGTAGGGCTAAAAATGAGTCGAGCCAAGTCGAGCTCGTGAAACGGTTCGAGCTAAAAAATCTAGCTTAAGCTCGGCACGTTACTATTCGAGGTAGATCACGAGTCAATGCATGTATGTTGACTCAGTTTAACATTTATATTTAGTATATCTATAAACTGTAAATTCAATATATCTACAAAAATGATATATGAGTTAGTACAAAATTTATATATCAAAATCTATATTTTCAATAAAATCTTTGTTGCACTAATTTAAATGGATGAACCAGCAAAAAAATTCATTAAGTGAGAAACACGGTGAGATCACAAAAAGATTAATTGTTGAGATGAATTAAAGATAATGAGAGATGAATTATCGGATTAGAATTTAGCAAAAAAATGTATATAAACTATTAGTATTCGAGTCGAACCAATCCCAACTCAAACTCAATATATTTAACTATCAAGCCATATTAGTTTGAGTCAAATTAGTTTGAATCAGATTAGCTCAAACCAAATTAGCTCGAGCCCGAACTTTTTTGTGCAACCCTACTAGCGAGCTTTCTGATTCGCATATAACAAATTCAATGCGCACCGAAGTATAAAATGTATACAAAGTCAAATTTATATAAGATTCATGCTTAATTTGATCTATTAACAACTCGCACTTTTGTATATTAAGTTTTGTATAATGTATCCATATTTGTTGTCACATCTTTTTGTGAGATCCTGGCAACTTTCTCGAGTCCTATTTCTTTAACGCTGCAACTTTACAGTGTGATTTACGATTTTTAAAATTTGAAAGATGTTTTGGGATTGTATTTTGTGCTTTGCTGTTTTACAAATGATAACGATTCAACTTTCTTATGACGAGAAAAATTTTTATTCAGAAATGATCGATCCAAGCCGCTCAATTTAATTTCCATATCAAAATTTATTAGTAATCCAAATTTTATATTTTTTAAAATTTATTTACTATTTTTTTGGATAGGGAAAAACCGTTATTTTTGGATGAACCAGAATTCTCAGATCAAATCATTTTCTCCTCATAAAAAAAATAGCAAAAAATCTAAAAAATATAAAATTTGGTTTACTAATAGATTTTTATATGAGGATTAGATTGAATTTTCGTAGATCGATTATTTCTGACTTAAAATTAAAAATAGAGCATAATCTTATAGACATACTAACGCTTATGTGCTTTGCAAAGCACCATAGCTTTTTAAGTCGTGGTTTTTAATTTTTGAAAATTAGTTCTAAAAATAATAATAAAATATTTAATATCTGAACATCATTTTAGAAAATTAAAAACTGTAGGGTAAAAAACTCAAAACACTTCAAATTTTTACATCCCATAAGATTTTTTATATAAAAAATTTAATGAGTATGATAAATAAAAATGTGGAGATACTTGATTTAAATTTTATGTATTAAAAATTAAAATTTAGAATGCCTCCGTGAGCTTAAACTCACGGTATTTTACTGTATAGAAGTTTTGGTTCGGTATACCGCCTCATTGGAATATACGAAATGAGATAAAAAAAAAAAAAGCAAACACAACACAAATACATTTATTGAACTTACACGAACTTGTTTTTCAAGGGTAGGCGATAGTTTTACTTCCACTGTAGAAATAAGCAGTGTAAGATTATCTGGCAGGAGCAGAAAACACTACTTTGAACTACATGTTCACCTCCGATTGGTAACAGAGTAAAAATAGATTAAGAGTAACTTCAGTGTTTCAAGGCAATTTAATGCATCTGACGGAAATAAAGTGTTTTAAAGGTGAAGTAAATTAAAATATATGTACATGTGCTTTGAAATTAAATCACCAAATTTCTTTTTTTACTCAAATTATTTTATCTGTTTATTTTACTACCATCAAAGTTGATTAAATATTTACTCCATTTTAATTTTACTTCGCTTATCAAACGAGGAGTTTGGAAAAGACTGAAATATGCTTAATTGAGTTCCTTCAATCATCCCTTGATAAAATTAGTAATGAGGTTTAGTTAATTAATTTTATAAAGTGGCAATAAGTCATGGGGTATGCTTTTAAGGCATTTAGATTAGGATCAATATGACTGACATGACATCTACGCAAACAACTTTCATAATTTTACTGAATCTTTTCTAAGACGATATTGTTGTTAGGGTAATAGAGTTGTCAATGGCATGGTACGAGTTGGGTGTGGTACTTTCATCACCGTACTTATTTAAAAAAAAAAAAATTATTATCCATACGCTACTCTTATTTTTATCCGTTAACTTCAATGTTATTCATATGCTACTCAATTTAGAACATATGAACTATGCCCTTCTTTATAAATGGGGCTGGAAATATTGATCTAGTGATTTTACTGGTTATTAGAAAGAACTTGTTAGTATTAAATTTACTTCCTATTCTATCACTTTATGCTCTCCTTTTTGGAGAGATGTGATATCTACTAAACACTTTTTGGCCATTGGTGCTTCTCGAAGCGTAGGTTCTGGTGCCTCTATTAATTTTTAGTATGATACTTGATGTGAAAATATCCCTCTCACACTGCAATTTCCTTTGGTTTTTGCCAAAGTTAAAAATGATAGAATTATATTTGCTCAGGTTTATAATTCAGGTAATATAAAACTATTTTTAACAAGAGGAGTTTCCTCTGCTATGCGCATTTAGATAAATCGGGCCTATATTCTGTGCATTCTCTTTATAAATTCCTTAACTCAGGTGGGATACATGTTTCTCTTCGTCGGTCTATTTGGAAACTACTCATTCCTCTTAAAGTTAAATTGTTTGTTTGGTTAGCTTTACGTTATAGGATTCTTACTCAGGATAATCTTTTGCGGAGAGGATGGGTGAGGGTGAGGCCCAATCAGTGCCCTCTTTGTTCTTGCCCTGAGACTGTTGACCACTTTTTTTTTTCTTTGTACTTTTAGTCAACAGATATGGCAACTACTATGTCCTTAATCTCCGATTAATAATTTACTTCCTGTTAATTCTTTGAATGACTATTGGAATACTTGTCTTAAGCTGCCTTTGCAAGATATGATATTGTGGGGATCGGTTCTTGCAGCTGCCATGTGGACTCTATGGAATATTCGTAATAACATTATTTTTAGACATGCTACCTTGCTCCCTGTTTCGACGGTACATTTCTCTATACTTCATTTAATCTCTTTTTGGACAGGGATTAATGTTTCTAACTTTAGATATTTTCCTAGAGCAGGTTTAGCTGATCAGCAGTTACAGAATCGTGTCACTGACCCGATGAGTGGTAGAGATCAGAGTTCTGATCAGTTTACTGATAAGGACCTGCTTGAATAATACTAGTCTGTATGTTCATCCCTGTTATGTGGGATTTTTTGAGTTGTATGATTGATGGCTAGCGTGGTAGCAGTAATGTTTTGGTTCTTTTCTTAAGTTCTCTTTTGAATTCGGTATATAACTTGTATACTTGGTATTGATCTTTGTAACTGTGTTTTCAAAAAGTAATGAAAGCTGGTGTCCATTTTGGGTACTTTTCTTTTCAAAAGAAAAACTTCAATGTTATCATAACCTACTCTTATCCGTTGATATTAATGGATAACGAACAAATAGCCCAATAATTTATAGTATAATCATTTAACCAAAAAATAAAGCAAATAAATAAGTCGCTCGGCTGCTCCTTCACTTTGCTCGTTGTATATATTATTTCAAATATATTCGTTACATCATATAATAAAATAAAAAATATAATTATAGATTTCATTATTTTTAGAAGAGTATAATTTAAAATTTTATATAAATCAATTTCATCATAAATTATTAACTAAATTATGTAATATAATATATTATATATTAATAAATTTAATAATTATAATTATTATTGTTATTAATAATTATTATATTTATATAGTTATATATATTATTAACCTATAGGATTACAAGTATAAAATATCTCTTATCCATATCCTTATTCAATATGCTAATGAAAAATTTTCTTACTCATGTCCATATTCATGCTCATACCGACTAATAATGTAAGTTAATAAAAAGTTCTTGATTAATGATAGAACAAATTTATGCTGAAATTGGGGCATGTTTAGCTGGTTAACTATACCAGATCCCCAACACCACACCCACCCACCCCAAAAAAAATAATAATAATAATAAAATGAAATGAAATGTAAAAGCATGAGCTGATGAGCATGTCCTTCTCAGTTCTTATCCTGGGCATAGATTCTCTATTGGTTCTATGATCTGGAGTGCTGCTACTTGTTTTGCCAGTATCTAGTACAGCAGCAGCGATGCCAGTAATGTCAATGAAACCAGTACACGGAGCTCATGATGGATGGGGCTCAAGGAAAAAAAATTAATTAAAATTGTTACTGACAGTTATTCAGAAAAGAAAGGTTTAATTGATTCCATCAGCTGCAGCAGCAGCCAAAAACAAATTTCCAAAGAATATAGAAGTCAATTAATATGAAAATAATTATATTTCAGTCCAAAGCGTACATATCTCAAATTTTATTATAATATATTTAAAATTCAAATTCATCATTCTCATCAAATTCTTCATATCAAAGAGATGCAAAACTTGGTTTTCAGGATAATTTTTTTCACACTGGAAATGCCATTGGCCAAGCTCCAAGACAAGTCAATTTCTCAGATTGAGCTTCTTTACAGGACCCACCGAGCCGCTACATTTATTGGGCCGTATTAATATCCCCATTTTATCATTTACTCTAATCAATACCTCTCTGACTGCTCGTACAAAAAATTCAATATCTTTTATTTCCAGTTGCGTGCCCGGATAGTCGGCTATAAATAGTAGATAGGCCCACAATTTATTTGGGCCGAAAATAATATTTGATGGGCCCTTTTGGAATTAGTTGAAGGACCCATCGAATAATTGTCAATAGTATACCATAAAAAAAGGGCTCCCGTTTGCAGTGTGCGCACAGTGCCAGCTCAGGCCTGCCCGTACGGTAAATGGACCAAGAAACCGTTAGCTTCACTGAAATTTATTTGTGTCATCTGCTGTAAGCCCCCATTTCTTATGGTATTAATTAGTGGATTGCCGGCAGGTACCGCGGGCACGGGTCAGGTACACCCGCGGCGGGCGGCGGGTACGGCGGATAGACGGGTACAGCGGGCACGGGTAGATGGGTTTTTTTTTTTCAAAACCGTACCCTACCCGTCTCATACCCGTGCCCGTCACGGGTACACGGGTACCACGGGTACGGGTACGGGGTACGCGGGCACGGGTAGAAGGGTACGGGTACGATTTTTTTTTTTTTTGCTGTTTTTGTTTTATAAATATATATTTTATTTTGGAATGTCGTAAAATCTGAATAATATCATTTCGGCTAAGTACAAATATAAACGTTCATTTTAAAAGAATAATATATTTTCTAAACGTTCATTTTTTCAATTATTTTAAAACAATAGATTAAATCAAAAAATAGATAAAAAAATTTAAAATGAACATTTAAAAATCAAATAATTTAAAATGAACGTTTAAAATATAAATAAAAAATATTTTAAATCAATTAATTTAAAAAGTAAAATATAAATAAAAATTTAGAAAATCAATTACTTTAAAAATAATTTTGAATTATTTTAAAAAAAATAGATTAAAAAAGAGATGGGCGCGGGTACGCGGGTAAACGGGTACGGGTACAACGGGTTTTTTCCAAAAAAAACACTCGCTCTTTGACCTTCTTCAAACCCGTACTGTGTACTGTTACCCGCCTATACCCGGGCACGGGTACGGGTACCGCGGGTACGGGCCGCGGGTACACGGGTACGGGTTGTACCCGGCGGGTTTTAGCAAACCACTAGTATTAATAAATGCATAGTCTTAAATAAAACATGGAGCAATAATGATCGGGGTATTGAATAAAGGTGATAATATACAATTGCAGGGTTTTGTTTGTTTCTTTTGTTTTTCTTCCAAGAAGACGAGATAATGCTGATCAATACAAATTTTGGTTGTAAAGAAAAAAAAAATTGCCATGGCCAACTGGTGGGATTCAGCACTCTAATAGTCACGTAACCATAAAAAAATAATTTTGCAGACTGAACGTCAAATTAGCCGTCAAATCCAATTAATTTGCGCTCAAATTCTATTAATCTAATATAATGCGTACTATAAACTTTTTAAAGATCATATCTTATTAATATGAAATTTAATGTTTTTTAAGATAAAACTGAGTATACACTCTCTAACTTTAAGTGTGTTTGGATGGTGCAAGGGTTAGTATAAAAATAGTGTTAGTAGAGTTAATGGTTGAAAATAATGGGAGGTTACTATCTCTTATTGTACATATATATGTCATAATTCTGTTTGATGAGATGGCCCAGCCAATTGCTTTGAAGTTTGAAATGAAAGAGAGATTTTGAGTGTAAAGTCATAAAAGTCGACTAGTGTGTAATTAATTAGTTTCAGAATGGATATACTTACAACTAGACGTACATTCTAAACAAATACTTCTTTTAGAGTTAATATGTCAATGTGACTTTGGGCATGTGATTTTAATGTGGAGTTAATATGTGGGCTGGGCTAATTAAATTAATTTATTTTAGATGACCATATCGGTCGGGCAATTTTATGTTTTACCCTTCTTTCAAAAATTTTGAAACAAAATGTCCTCCACTCTAAATTGTTCAACAAAATACCTTTGTGTACCTCATTTTCCTGTTTTTTTTCTTTTTCATCTTCATTACTATGCTTTATTTTTTTTCATTTACATACACATTTTCATATAAAATAATTAACAATATGTCTTGATTAAAACATTATCAATATGGAGATGAAAGAGAAAAAAACTGAAAAATAAGATCCACAAGGGTATTTTGTTCAACAATTTGGAGAAGAGGGCATTTTGTTTCAATATTTTTGAAAGAAGGGCAAAACACAAAATTGTCCATATCGGTCTTTCTTGTGGCTGAGGTCGTAAAAGATTTTCTCTTTTCTAACCGTACGGTGGGAGTGTGAGCCCCACAAACTTAAAGCTCAATCTTCAAGTATTGGGCTGGATGTGTGTTACATTGTTGTGTTGGGTGGTATTTGAGTGATTATACAACGTCCATATTGATAATGTTTTAATCTATATTTATTGATCTTTTTGTTAATCCACTTGAGTTCAAAAATAGAAGAGTAATAAATAAATTATAAATATGAGGCTTGGTAGATACATAACAACGAATCAGTCCACTCTTGTTTACTCGCATGCCATGACAAATATTGGTGTGTGGCTCCTTAACAACATTCTTTGTGACAATTGATTGATTTCATATGATATTTAATAATAAAAAAATAGACAATAATATCTATTGATGCCATATATAGGTTATGGTGCTTATTATTATGTAATATATTAATAATTGTTCTTATGATACAACTAATGTGTTAAGGAAATATCCATATGTTTCATATTATCTTATAATGAAATACAAACATTATTTTTATTTTTTTGTTTACTTGATTTTTTTTTTCTTATAATGTTATACAAAGAATAAGGAAATGCTACTATCTTATAATTTTTTTTTATAAAACACCATAATGGCAACCTCCTCCATATTCTTATCAATTTTCACTCTCATCATAGTTGTCTTCTCAAAATCTTCTCCTATTCCACAACCTCAAGGCATTACTCACTCTAGCTAGTATCTCATTCAAGTATATTATTAAACAACAACTTCTGCTTCACTTTTAGATGAGATTTCTCAAACAATTGTGGTTGTTAATAATAAGATTGAGATGCATTATTTAGTTATTACTTTACATTTTGTTATTTTTTGTTGATTTTAATTGGATTGTTAAATATATTGAGGATAAGAGGTATCAGGTAATTGGACCATCTTAGTGGAGGGACAAGGTTCTTAAATAGGATTTTATGAAATTTAGGAATATTTGTTTTCTGGCTCTTGATTTTGTCCATGAATTGCATCACAAGATTCAGTGTAGGTGTGGATTAAGATTCTTGACATACCATATGATATGAAAACAATGACTGATTTAGCACTAATAGTGGAAAGATTTGGTACTATGTTGGGTTGTGACTATTATACTCTATATAGAATGGATCTCAGATGGGTCAAAGTTTGGGTTGAGGTAGTAGATTTCAAAGTTATCCCTTCATATATCTTTTATGATATTTTCATACTTTTTGAGCAAAAGATAATTGCTAAAACTAAATTTGAAATTGAGCCATTGGGAGATAATACTACTAGACCCTTTTCTCTAAATGTTCTTTCTAAATGGGTTCAAGATTCTGACAGGTTTAATTTTAACAGGGGTAAAGATGATTGATATGTTAAGGTAACTTAAGGTAGTATTTATTAATGTAAAATAATAAACCGATAACAATAACCTAACTTTGGTCAAGTCTAAATAAAGACTAGTTAATAACACACAAGAATATATTAAGTCACTAAGAAAAGTGATAGAACAAGAGCGCACAAAAACTTAATTTTTCAAAATGTGCAAGAAGTAAATATGCTATGAGAATCGATCAAATATTAATTGTCAAAAAGAGCAATTAAAGTAAAACAATAAACCAATAATTTTTCATGAGAATGTAAAGAATTAAAGAGTGTAAGTGCTGAAAAGTAAATGACACATGAATTTTAACGATTTTAATTATAAAAATCTACATCTTCGGATCCATTTCAGTAGCGAACGCTGATTTATTGATACAAAAATATTTTATAATTAAAAGTTTTAGTTTCTTCACAAGAACAAGTGCAAGAAGATTAAAAACTACCTAACAAAATAAAAAAAAAAATGAGCACTAATAGAAAACATTTAAGTTTTTTTGCGTAGTTTATCATTATAACAGTCAGCTTCTTGAATCTAGATTTTGTCAAGAATATTCCTTATTAGAACTTTATGAAACGTTATAATGATTCAGAAATGAATAGAATGAACTGTTACATTGAGAAGAGAAAAATGAACATTTTATAAAATATTAATAATAGTTTGACCAGATTGACTCAGCTCTGACAAGCATAAGTGTGTTCGGATTCATTATAACAATTGAGGGAATCATTCAGCGGTTTAAACCGTTGAACGTTTTCTCAAACGTTATATAATGATTTACTTTGAATTTCTTTATGAACTTTCTATCTTAGAATAAAAATTGGAATGAAGTATTAAATAATTATAAAAATATTATGAACCGTTATAATGATTTAATGCGGCAAAAAAATTTACCTTGTAAACTCATAAAGAAACTTAATTTTTTTTAATTATATATTTACATAATTATGATCCTATATCTTCCATAATGTTTCTACAGTAGTCTTGAGCATCTTCAAACTTGATTCATTAAAGCTTTCAGTAAGATTCTACAAAATATCTTAAGAAAACTTGTTAAATTCAAGTATATTTTGTAAAATAATAAAATTAAAGAAATTATAAAGTTCAACAGGGATGTTGCTTTAGAAAATGATAGTTTGATAATTATTTTTCAGAGGAAGAAATCAAAAGAGCAGTTTTTGATATGGGAAGATAAATCACCAGTGGTTGGTGGCTTTCCTATGTCTTTTTATCAACAATATTGAGATGTTGTAAAATCTGATTTGCTTTAAATATTTCATTCTTTTCATTAGTGTAATTTTGATATTTCCCAATTGATAAAGCTGTTATTTATCCCTAAGATGTTTGATGCTTCTAAGTTTAGTGACTATTGTCTCATTAGCCTTATTAATTATACTTATAAGATTTTTATAAAAGTTTTAACTAATAAAATGCAGTATGTTTTGCAAAAAATTATTAGTCATAATCAAACTATATTTCTTTAGAAGAGATTTATTTTAAAAGGAGATGTTTCAGCACATGAGATTTTGCATTCATATCACAAGTCTAAGGAAAAAGAGTGTTTTGCTTAAGCTAGATTTTCAGAAGACATTTGATGGAATATCTTTTGATAACATTGAGAGATAGGGGTTTCTCTAAAACTTAAGTGGATGTCACATATTCCTTAGGAGGTAGAGTGATTGTTATTATTAATGGGGTTATTACTCTTTATATAAATTGTAGGAGGGTTAAAGAAGTGTCATTTTTCTCTATATCTTTTTGTTGAAGATCTTCACAAAATTTTATCTAGGGGATACAATTTGAATATTTTTAGGGTTTTAGTCCAATGTTTTCTACTGGGCATCAAGTATACGCTGATGATATTTTACTTTTCATTAAACTTGATTATCTTATGATTGACAAAATTAAATGTGCATTAAAGGGTTTTAAAGGTATTTCAGGGTTAAAGATAAATTGTGCTAAATCTGAATTAATTTCACTAAACCTCACATGGTTAGAGGCTTACTAATTAGTAGATATTTTACAATTTAGAATAAGTATGCTTCCTATTAAATATTTAGGATCACCACATCATTGGAAAAAAAACATATAAATATGATTGGGAGGGGTTAGTAAGCAGAATTAAAAAGAGATTGGCAACCTAGAGGTAGGCTATTATCCTTAGGGGTAGATTGGTGATGCTTAATTTTGTGTTATCTTCTTTATCTATTAATTACATGTCTTTATTCAAAATACCTTAGGGCATTCTCTTCCAAATTGATAAAATTAGGAGACAATTTCTTTGAGCATGAGTGGATTCACAATAAAAACATAAATTTTATCTTTGCTAAATGAGATTTATTATGTTTGAAAAAAGAGTATGGGGTTGGGGCATTCTACATCGTACTCAAATGAATCAAGTTTTATTCGGCAAATGGTGGTAGAAGTTTGTATGTAAAGAGGCTGGCAAATTGTGCTAAATCTGAATTATTATATATCCTATGGGGAAAAAACTAATATTTTTCTTTTTTGGTTAGGCATTATTTTTGTTTCTAAATTAGTGCAATCAGGTATTTTGAGGGTGGTAGGTTCTGATAAAAATATTAATTTTTGGCATGATGTGTGGATAGGTATTGCTTCTCTTATTCACCAATTTCCAAATTTATATGCTAATGTTAAGAAATATAATGTTTTCTTGTGTCAGGTCTGGAACGATTGTTCTTTAAATTGTTTGTTACTCAGGGGATATCTAATATTGTTAGGAGGGAGAAAAAAATTAGTATTGGATATATTGAGATAGGTGCAATTTATTCTAGAGAGGGACTCAGCTATTTGGAAAAGGAAATCTGTTATTTATTATGTCATTTCTTAATATAAAATTTTGAATATTAGAGGAGTGAAATTATCTAAAAGGGATACCATTTGGGATATTCATCTTCCTTTAAAAGTCAAATTATTTTCTGGTTAGTTATTTATGATATAATACTTACAAAGCTTAATCTTTGGGTGAGGATTGGAGAGGGTCAGGTCAATATTGTGCAAATTTTGTGGGACTCATACTGAGACTGTTTTTCACATTTTTTTGGGTTGTTCATATGTTCAGTCATTTTGGGAGGCTTTTCAATTTGCATAATGCTAGAGGTTTGCAAATGAATTTTTCTTCTGTGATGGATTTTTTTAATTATGCGTGTGGTTTGTCCAAAGTAATAGGCAGTATTTGGGTTTGGGTACTATCTTTTGTTGGAGTTTTGGAAGAAACGTAATAATAAGATCTTTAAAGATTTTAAGAGGACTAGAGATATTATCTAATTTCATTCTATATTATGTTAATTTAATTTTTGGACAGGGATGAATAGTACGATTCTATATTATTATAACTAAAAGTACGATTCAGATTCCCTTCTTCAAACCCAAAAATATATATATTGAAAGTTAGAAAGTTGGATTTCGAATATGCTGCTATCATTGCGAGATAACAGGACTATGTTATTCCGAGATGAACCATCGGATAAAAAACGGACGAATCGGATTGATTTATTTTTCACAATTCTCTCTCATTTTGAATTTTTAGTTCAAAGGTCTCTCGAGATAACAGATAGGGCTGCAAATGAATTAAACTCGAACTAAATCAAACTCAAACTCAATTATTTTTAAATTTAAATTTATTTTTATGTTATCATAAATAATTATAGCTAAAATAATTAATATATTATCAAATTTATAATGAATTTGTAAAAACAACTAATATTTTATTATTTTAATAATAAATTAATAATATTTTATTATTTTCATAATAAAAATAATATATTATTGACTAAATAGTTTAAAATATAGACGGATAACTGCAATCTAATCGAAAATGAACTCCAATTAATATCAAATCAAACACCGAACGAATTATGAATTATTTTTTTTTTGCACCCCTAATAACAGCATATTCGGACGCAGAAAGTTGAGGATTATTTACAATCCCACTCTCACATTGTAGAATTTTAGGGATGAAAGAGTGAAAATTCACAAATTTACATCTAAATATTTTACCAATGTACAGCCTTAGCCATCATTTCGTTGAACAGAAATTGACGAGCACCAGCATAGTGAATACAAGATATCTACCTGGTGGTGCTATTGCAGCACATAGCAATTTTCAACATGTATCTTGTAAATTGTTAGACATAAATATTCAACAGAAAGATATATATCTCGAAATACAGAAGTAATAATTTTTTTAACTGTAGCAATTAAATCAATATCAATCAATTCCAATTACGGTAAAGTATTGCATCGCTTCAATCCAGGTAAAACAATAGCATCCTAGAGTGACTGTGAAAGCAAAATTTAGTAAATATGAAACTTTATTCTTCTTCATCTTTAAGGCAAATTAAAACAATATAATATCACTACAGTAAGTTCACATTTTTATCTTAAGATATCATCTAGCTAGGCGACATACTCTTCTTATCTTTAATAAGTTTGCCAAATAAAAAGTAAAAACCTGTTTTTGAGCAAGTGACAACAACAAATGTCCTCTATGTGAAAGTTCATGACTCAAGAATAAAAAAATATTAATAAAAACTTTTTATGAACATTTTAAAATCAGATGATTTGATTTACTCTCATGTGAAAATAATTCAAGGAGTTAATCAGAGCAATTGCATTTCCCGAACTGTCTGTAACTTTTTTTGTTGCAATATAAAGAAAATCGAGATTGGACCTCTATTTCTTTTTTTACAATATTTTATATATATATATATATATATATATATATATATATATATATATATATCAGATCAGTTGGACATGTATGTAGGAAGGTCATCTAAAAAGAGAAAAAAGAAGATGATGAAAACTAAACAATACTTGCAAATAGCATAAATTGGATTCTTCTTTTCTTTTTTCTTTTACAAAAGTGGAGAAGAGACAGAAATTATGTTATCCACATTTTGTACATTTTTGCGTTTTGGGTCATCCGTACATTTTTACTTAACATTAAAATTTAGCAATCGACTTGTCAGATCATTTTATAATGCACTCTAGATTTTTCAAACCAGGGAAAATCTCACTTAGTTTCCCAAATAAACCAAAATATAAGGGCCGTGGACAGTTAGAAGTGGGAGCAAATTAAATTAAGCTACTTTCACAATTTTAGTTTATAGGCGATCTTGCCATTTGTTAGGTCACAGGTCACATGTTAATATTCAATTTAAAATATATCATGTAGGTCGGCAACCAATAATAACCATCTTCTTCGTACTTTATTCTATAATTAGTCAATGGAGTTTTATGTTAGGATAATCACCTTGTATCTTTCTAAAATCTGAATATAAACAATGACATCGTTTGCTGGTCAAAATCAGAAAGCCATGTACACATTGGTTTATTACTGCGAAGTGCGACCTTGAAAAAGTAAAACCTACCAATCAATGATCCAAGTGGCATGATAATCCTGACAAGTTATTTTTCTTCATAAATACGTGGTCATCAGCTTTACGTCAGAGCATGGTAATTGTGAAATTTTCTGAAATATAAGATTGATTTCAGACTTGTTCTGCTGGTCAAGAGTAGAGATCAAATGGGAGCTGCGTCTGCGTGAATAACGCAGTCAATCAGTCATACAGTTGTTAGATGGGACGAAATATATATTTAATTAATAAGAAAAAGAAGCTGAGCAGGATGAGAGAACAGACAATACCTGACAGGAGGAACATGGATAAATGTAAATGTAAAAAAAAATTCTCTTTTGATTATTTTAAAGTTCATTTATAAATAAAGAATATGATTACGGTAAATTTTTATTTACCTACAAGTGTAATAAACTCTCAAGCATCCCGTCATTCTCATAATTATGAATACAAAAAGTTTTGGAAATTAAAAAAAATAGAGCTGAGTACTTTGTTCCGATAATATAATTCTTAAGTAAATAATTAATAATATAAAATTTTAAATATATTTAATAAAAATTTAGACATAATATTTTTTAATAAAAGGAAATAATAATTATTATTATAATAATAAATAATATAATTAAATATATAATAATTTATAAACGATCATATAAGAAATTAGATCATTTTGAGAATTAAGTTTCATCTTAAGCATATTACACACATTATTTTAAATGAGGAGAAAAAAACTATTTTATATAAACTCTTAGATTCAATAAGATGATTAGATTTAAATAAAATTAATGGTGGAAAAAAATAATGACGTGACATGTTTAAAAATCTTAAAAACTTAACTCTCTTTATATATTAAGAATTATGGTATTATATTTTGTTCGAATTAGATTGTCATTTTAATGGATATGCTAATATTTAAATGGCTCTAAAAAATCGTATTAGTACTAATTAAAGCTTAAATATATACTATTATATACTAATTAAGATTAATTATAAATTAATCAATATTTAATTACTTAAAATTATATAAAAATATTTAATTATTTTACACGGGTTGGGTCGACCCGTGACCCGATCGGGTCGAATATGAGTTAAGATTTTTTTACCCGAATTTAATCGGGTCAGGTTCATATCGAATCAAGAAAAATAATAAAATAATATGATCTAACCCAAATCTGACCCATTGACACACCTAACTTCACTACTATCAAACACCATTATTTAAAGTGATTTAATTTTTACTTCATTTTAACTTTACTATACTTGTCAAAGGAAGTTAGACATTTGCAACTTGATTATGCAGATTTTTGTTTGAAAAATATGTATCGTGTTATTCACTATTACATTGGGATCTGGGTTTGACAATAAATAATATTAATAAATTTAGAAATTTTATGTTCTCTTCATTGTTCTTGTTCAGTATCAGCTGTGATACTGTCACAGAAAACTCTAATAAAAAAAAATCAGTTTTAATGAAACTAATGGAGTATTCCACTTTATTAAAAACATATTTTTAATTTTTTTAAAGTGCACTGAATTTTCATGAGGAATCTGAAATCACATTAATTTAAAAAGCAAACGCTTCAAAATGAAGACATGTTTTGATGTTATATTGTATTTTAATAAGGAGAGATTAAACTTGATCTTTTTATAGTTTAAATAATTAAAGGATCTCCTTTCATAAAATTTTAATCAAAAATCCAATATAAATTTCTCGACCTTTACAATTATCTGTCTGAAAATCGTGATCGCTAATTCTGCCCTAAAATTGTTTGAACTTGGAAAAACCCCAGCTCTATTAAATGGCTACAGGGATCGGCGTCACAGGAAAACAAGGGCAACCAACAACTGCCTAGTAGCGGAATCAAGGGAAAATGATGTGAGAAAATGCATATAGCATAAGAAAAGAGAATACGAGAATGAAAGCGAAAAAAGGAGGGGATTTTCTTAAAAAAAATAAAATAAAGGAGTTGATAATAACGGAAAGAATATTCTTGAATGTGATAAGAGGAGACCTGATCGATTTCAAGGCGTGGCATGAGAAATTCATGTTTAAATTCCATGACTTCCTAAATTTTCGCTGAAATAATTGTTAAATTTGTGAGATTTATGAATTTATTCAGTGAGTATGGACTTTGTAGAAGAAGTTAGTTTTGCCAAAGTTATATTTTACCATCACTAATTCAAGGGAGGAACTATGACTGTGTAATCAAGAGCTTTTCATAAGTAATATTCACCTAACTGAATTTATGAACGTATTACTCAGATAAAAATAGGGGATGCTCTATTGTTCATTGATTAATTGGAGTTATTTTCGACAACAATTTGAATATCACCCGTATATTATCCAATAAAATCCAAATTGGGATCCTTATACTCCGCGGAGAAATTCTCATGCGGAGCTTGAATCCGAACCGTTAAGTTACATTACAATGGTTGTGTAGGGTTTATTATGACGCATGATAAAATTATTATTATTAAATTAAAAGCATTGATCATTGATTGGACGGTTCAAAAATAAAGCACTACAGTATGCGGAGTTTTTACCACCGCAAAGAATGTGAATTCATACAAATTGTTTCATAATATTTCCATACGTGCATCACCATGCAAGTATCTAGCAGTTAAATAATGCAAAACTCTTTACCTCAACTCTTTGAATATAATTGATGCCCTTGAAAAATCATAAACTAATAATAATGTTGCATTTTATATATTTAGTTTTTTATGTTTTTTTTTCAAAAGAGTAAAAGTCAAGAGATGTACAACATTGTTTTTTTATTGCACTGAATTTTAAATTAAACCTAAAAATTAATGTATTTAAATTATTATTTTTTACATAATTTGGTAATATTGCCCCCCCCCCAAAAAAAAAAAAAAAAATACATTCGTTTTCAGATCCGGAACTGTAAATCACAAAATAGATGGTTGTTGTTGTTGTCAATCCCATTCATAAAAGATGCACTTATTTTCATTTTTCCCTTTTACTAAAATTGGGTCACCGTAAATTTTATTCTTTTTTCTTATTTGCGTTGCACGTTAACTTTGTTTGATAAAGTCTCTCTTTTTTTCTTGGAAAGGTTATTAGTCTAATTAAACCTGGTCACGAGTGGTGCTTATAATCATAAACAGATTGAATTATTATTCGTCAAGTCATTCGTTGAAATGAACATATGTTTTGACAAGGCATTTGTTTCCTTGGAGGACCCAGTTATGTGGGACCCGACATGACATCTGTCTCGAGATTGTTTCCTTGGTGTAGGTGTAGGTGTTAGGCTGTTAGCCTGATGGCATTGGCATATGCATGTCGATGTAGAAATCATATCTCCGGCTGCGCTGCACCGCATCGTGCAGACAAGCATAATGACCCTTAGATTTGTATCAAGTCCGTAGATTTACAATCTCAAAGAGCAGCCCTATTATGTTAATGATAGTGGGACCGTGCAGCACATTCCTGCGCGGTAGAGAACAAGCTTCGTCGATGTAACGTTTACTCAACCTCTCCGGGCTTATCCTTTCAGAAAGGGCAAAGAAGGAAAGAATACACCGGTCTTCTGTGACTATTTACTGTGGGCGTCCCTATGAGTCTCCGATCATACCTCTGTTAAAGTTGATGCCTTAATGATTTAATTCGTTTGATGTCGTATAAATGGACTAATCCATACGGACCCAACTTAAAACGCATTAAAATAATTTGGTGCAGATTCCTTTTATTTATTTATTTATTTATTTTAATTTGAATAAGTAAGATTTTGCTTGGATAGTAATGCCGTATCTTGATATTGTATCTATGATGGTTCATGAAATTAAAAATGATTAATTTTGTTTTATGATCGTGTGATTGTATTTTCCTTTTATGGAAGCGAATATTCTTATGGGGATACTTATATTAAAAAATTGAATGGATAAGATCATAACATATGAATCTCATCTTGAAGACAAAACAATAGATGTTAGAAAAGAAAATAGGATTTTGATTAATAAAATTCAATGTATACAAAAAAAAATTAAAGGAAAAAAATAAGATAATTGCTTGTTTAAATTTTTTTATTGGTCTTGTTTGGAAAATCTAGCTTCCTCTATTCAAACAAGTCACATTTCATTAGTTTGTAATTATCTTAATTTACATTGCACAGAAATGTAATTATCTTAGGAAATTTATTTACTTATTTGAATGATCAATAGAATAAAATCAATTAAAAGTTACTTACAGTCTCCAACAATTTGAAATTCATCCCATCATGCTCCGCTAGATCAAATTTTGAGTTTAACGTATATTAATTAGAGGATAATTTAAATGTCTTCATTTTTTGTGTCCCCATCATGCTTATACTTTTTTAGTTTCTAATAACTCAAAAATTAAAACTAAAATATCAAAATAAAATAATTATATTATTCTTTTGTATAAATAAATTATTAATATTAATATGTTTCTTGCAATCTCTTAATGTTAAAATATCATAATTTTTATCTATACATAAACCAAAATGATATAGATCAAATCAAACAGTTTTATTTTGATATTTTAGTTTCCATTTTTTAGTTATTAAAATTTTTAAAAATAAAGGCATGATGCACAAAAAATGAAGAAATTTTATTAATTATTTATAGTCTACCAGAATTTAAACATATAACAAAATGCTTAAATAAAATGTGATATTAAGATCACAGAACCACAGACTATAATAATTAGTTACTGTCATGATGCAGCAGGCAGGAGAGCCACAGAAGATCGTGTCCACCTAATCATTCTCTCCAAAAACACGCGGCTACTCGTCTCTTTCTCCATCTCTCTCTTCCTCATATGCTGGTTTTCTCCCCTCCACTATTACGATTCTCTCCCTCACAGCCAGAAGTCACAAAAGTTCCCGTCACCAACAATTCTCAATCAAGCCAAAAGTTTATTAAATTTTCACGAAAAAAAGCATCAAAAAAGAAAGGTAGAGGCACTCATTTTTCCCTCACTCCAGCCTCAACGCCTAACGCCTTCCCAAAAAATACCCAACTTTTGAATTCTTCTCCCAATTTCTCCCAGAAAACATAAAAAAAAAGGGGAAAAGTTCCACCTCAATTTCAAGTCTGTGTGAATTAGTTTCTTTCTTTCCAGCCTTGACCATAGCCGGGTCGGATTCGCTGAATCAATCCACTGAAATATTTGCTTGTTTCTGTTTTTTTTTTCTTTTGCGCATTAAAGTGGGGGCCTCTTTTTCCTGATTTCACATCGCGTTTTTCTTCTTCTCTTTTCCCCTTTTGGTGCTGATCAAGCAGATAACTCGACATTTTTGAACTCTCGAATCGACCTTCGTCTAATTGGGAGAGGCATACACTGTTGTTAGTTTTAGTGACCGCGAAAAAGATGGAGGCGGATTCGCGATGCAAATCCAGCTCAAATTTGGAGAGGTTTCTCAGTTGCGTTACGCCATCTCTTCCCCTGTATTCTCTTTCAAAGGTTCAATCTCTTTTCTTAACTCGTTTCTCTTAATTTTTGTTTTAATTTCTCTGTTTTTAGACAATTACTTGTGTGCGTGCCATTTTTTATTCTTTTGAAAAAAAGAAAAAAGTTGAGACCGTAATTTTATTGCTATGGAAGATTTGCATAAGCAAACCACTCACCAAGTATTATCATAAGTTCCCGGTGGGTCATATTTTATTTTATTTTTATTGGTTTGATTCGGTAAAAGCAGTAATTATTCTTAGTTATCGTGACAAAATTCTAATTGAAAAATACAACAATTAAGTGTCATAATTGAGCCACGTTCTATTATTCCTATTTCAATTGGAAGACTATTATTGGGTTTTTTTTATGTTTGTTATTGTCTTATTTATAAATTAATTTCTTGTATTGTATACTTCTATAACAAGTCATTCTTCAAAACGGAGTAAGAGATGGAACTGTTATGCAATTCGTCATGACAATCATACTATTTTGGCTTCTTTTTTATTTGAGGTTGAGACGACAATTCAGCATTTTTATTAAAGGACTGGTTGGTAAAATTCAATTTATGTTGGGGTTTTAACACAGGATAGTTTCAAAGATCCAAATAGCTTGTTTCAACGTGATGGAGGAGAAATGGTGGAGTGCTTTGCACTGGAGGATTTATGGGACTGGTATGCAGAGTGCAGTGCTTATGGACTTGGTGTACCAGTTGGCTTGAACACCGGAGATGGCGTGGTTCAGTATTATGTCCCCTACCTATCAGCGCTTCAGATCTATACAAGCAAATCTCATACCATTCCCAAGTACTGGATTAAAATTTTAATTATTAGTATTTGCTCATTTACATTTTAGGACTGTGTACACAGTGTTTTAATTATATTTGAATTGCCATAATGTTCCTGATGCTCTTCCCCATTTGCTCCCAAATGATTAAAAGTTACAATTTGGTCCTGAAACATTATGAGTTTTACCCTTCCCCTAATATAATCTCTGATCCAGAAGATTGCAAGAAAGTTTCTAGTAAACCCTCAAGTTTGGCTCAGTGTTATTTTGGTAAAATATCCATTGGTGCAAGAATTTCTCTACTCTCTAATTCAGCACAGACTTGAATTTTGTCATTGTTTTTTCTGATTAGAAATGACAGTAGGGACCAGAATAATAAATTGGAATGTGAAAGGAAAACAGCCAAAATGTGACTTGCTCTTCTAACTAACACACACATATATGAAGGAGCAATGGGGCAACTGAGGAGAGTGAGAGTGACTGGTGGAGTGATGACAGTGCAGCAAGTGAGAAACTGTCAAAGTCTTGGGATGATGTGTCCGTCTCAGATGACATGACTTATGAATCAGAAACTTCTCCAAAGGATAGGTTTGGGCACTTGTACTTCCAATTTGTTGAGTGGGACTCTCCATATCAACGCATACCCCTTTTTGACAAGGTTCTTTCATTTTTTCATTGGAATTGGCACTGAACGAGCTCATTAGTACTTTATTTTGTCAAGTGACATATTTTTTGTCAATTGAATTTAGATCAATGAGCTGTCAAGAGATCATCCGGGGCTGATGTCCTTCAAGAGTGCCGAGGTCTCTCCTGCAAGTTGGTTGTCTGTTGCTTGGTAATCTTATTTTATTTATTTATTTATTTATTTTTGCTTTTCTCTTTCTTTATTGGTATACAACTTTGTGAAATCTCCTCTATCATGAGGGGAATTTGAAAACAGAAGTGGAGATATGTTTCTGACACTTGCCATATTATTATGAGCTGTTGCATTTGGCCAGAATTGTATATTTAATTCAAGTTTAGCCTTAATCCATGCATGTATCAAAACCTCAATTGGGCAAAAATGAAAAACAGAAAATGGTAGACAGATCAAATTTTAGTGTTGAATAGCACTTTTTCTTTGGTTGGAACTTGGAAATGTAAAAAAAAATCAAGTAGTCTATTTGTTTTTTTCCTTTTCTATGCAAGTAGTCTATGAATGTGCTTTTATTCTCATTAAAGAATTTTTATACATGAAGGTATCCAATATATCATATCCCTGCTAAAGGGAGTTCAAAGGAGATGGCGACGTGCTTTTTGACATACCATACCATCTCATCTTTGTTTCAAGGTATGTGTTTTGATAAAGAAGCAATTAGTTGACAATTGACATCTCTAATTTCTATATAGGTGAAGTTTTCATTAACAGAAAAAAAAAATGTTTGTTCACTCGAAATAAAACACTTTTAGTGTCCATTTCTCTTGATTTGCTTATTTATTTATTATTATTATTTTCTTTTGATTTGCTGAATTGATCAGTTGATGGTAAGTGGTACCTATTGACCATTGACTATTGAGTGCACTGAGGCTAAAGCAAAGTCCGGGGGAATGCTTTGAGGGCTAATTGAACAAAATTTCGGGCTTTATGTAACATTAAACTTATCTATTCTGGGTGGCCGTTTAAAATGTTGCCAAATCAAATGCTGCTGCACCAAACGCTCAACATTATGCAATTCAGCCTGATAAATTAATGATATCTTACACTTATTTGGATGGAAAAAAAGTTTCCAAACATGTAAGGAAGGGAGAGAAGGGAAAGGAAAAAATTTTCATTATTATTTTTGTTTGGATGGAAATTTAATAGAAGGTTAAGGTTAATGGAGAGGTTACTCATTTAACATCCTTTAATCTCATTAAAATTTATATTTTATTACTCTAAATTTGAGTGCAACGGATGTTAACAACATGAACCAAACAAGAGAATTTAAATATTGTAACTTTCCTTCCGTTCCACTCCCTCCCCTTGTATCTTTTACAATCTTTCCCATTCACTGTGTTATCGAAATAGTGTTAGTGTTGTAATTTACTCTGTTGGAACACAGGCTAAAGTTAATAATAGAAAAAAATGTTACTACCTAGTCTAATTCCTATTTTGGTACTTCTACAGATTGCATCTCAGATGACAATGATGTTAGGAATGATGGGGCCTTGATTGCTGCTCCAGAAGTAAAATGGAAGAAGAACATATCTCTGTCTCCTTTTGGCTTAGTTACTTACAAAATGCAAGGGAATGTATGGAGAGATCCCGAAGCGTGTAGAACAATTGATACACTATATAGTGCCGCCGACTCTTGGTTGAGGCAGCTTGGGGTGCACCACCATGACTTCAACTTCTTCACAAATCACTCATGTAAATAGATTGTAAGATGGTACATCTATTGCCAGTAAATGTTGAGTTTAATCCAGTAGGATTTTAATGCGCTAGTTGAGTTATCTCGTGTACTTTAACTTTCTGTTTTGATGGTTGATGAATGAATCTGATGGTTTTGATAGACTGACTAATCATTTTTTTTCTGTGTTTTGGTAAGGAAAAAATATATAAGATGCGATATCACCTAAAAAAAGCCACCACCTCAATGCAAGATGAGAAACATCAGAAATTAGGAAATACGGTGTTATTATTATTTTATTTTTTTTGGTGGCGAAGGATGTTACTTGTTACAACTTGCACGTATCCATGTATATTGAAAATTTGAAGGGATAAATGTGTAATTTTTTTCTCTCTTTTTGCTTTTTCCCTTTTTTTTTTGTGGCGGTGGGGTGGGGCATTCATATAATTTTTCTATTATAATGTGTTAGGTGCTAATCGTGCTACTTACCTTGGCTTTGTAAATTATATAGCTTATGTTATGATTTATGCGTGAATAATTTTGAAAATATTATGTTCCTGGATAGGAGGATTTAAATGCTTTTATTTTTTCTCTCCATCATACATTCATTTTTAAAATTTTAATAACTTCAAATCTAAAATTAAAATATCAAAATAAAATCATTAAATTGATCTGTATCATTTTATCTATCTATAGATAATAAATTACAATATTTGAATACTATTTTAGGTAATAGTAAGAGCTTATAAAAATGTACTAATACAAATGATTTTTGAACAATGTTTTTTTAACTTATTGATCGATATAAAATGAAAGTGAAAAAATAAATATTTTTTTATGTACAAAAAGAGAATATAATACGGATTAAATTTAGCGGTTTTATTTTGATATTTTAATTTTAAATTTTGAGTTATTATAAAAACTTAAAAAAATGATGATAGCAAAAAAAAACATTTGAAACTTCCTGTCCTTGAAAATTTTTCTATCATTTTTAAAATACTTCCCTGAAAATAATATAGCAATTATGTACGAACCCCCGCTACCACTCAGAGAAAGGGAACAATAATAAATTAATAGTAAATAATCAGATAGACATAGGTAAATAGAAAAATAGCCTCCTGCTTATTGTTCAGGTCGTTATCAATTCACAGTGCTACTTGTGGACAGCCGTGTCATCATAATACCGCTACCACATGTAGAGAGAGAGAGAGAGCATCATATCGAACTAGCATTTTCTCAGAATATTCTAAGACTGATAATTGAAATTCTTTGTGGTGGGAGGCTATAGCTAGATGCCCCACTTAGTCGGGCAATGAATGTAGTTATTTGGCAAATTAAAGATAAGAGTGATAAAATAATATTATTTTGGAAGAAAGATAGAATAATAGTATTTTTGACTATTCGAAAATATCATTTAAAAGTTATTAATTAGAATAGTTAAAATATAAATAATTATGATGCTAATAATGATGATGATAATAATAATCATAATTATAATAATATAATAATAAATAATTATAATCATAATATAATACAACATAATTAAATAATAATAAAATAATAATCATAATTATTATAATAATAATCATAAATAATAATAATAGTCATAATTATAATAATATAATCATGATCATAATATAATAATAATAAATATAATCATAATTTAAAATTAATATAATAATAAAAAAATCATAATATATAATATAATAATGATAAAATATAAACATAATAATATAATAATACTAACCATGATGATAATATAATAGTAATAAATAATAAAAATATTAATATAATAATAATACTAACAAAGTTGATGATAATATAATAAGAATAAATAATAATAATATTATAATATAATCATAAGCATAATAATAATACAATCATAATCATAATCATAAATAATAATAATAATAATAATAATAAATCATAATCTATAATTGTAATATAATAATATGATGCAACATAATCAAACAATAATCCTTATTCCGATGAGAGCTAATATGGTATACCACCTATAACTTAGTATATTAATTAGCACTCTTTTACATTCTTCTACTTAGTCTATAATTCGTTTGACAAATTAATTTATCAAAATAGTAATGTTATTTTTACTTTTTGCTATTCCATGGAGTGCCAAACTAAACTCTTTTATCACTGAACGCTTCTTTTGAAGAGGAGCTTTTGCATATAATGAATTATTCTCGGTGTAAACTAAACTCTGATTTTATTTATTTTTAATAGAATGATGAGAGAAACCTCTGAAATTCAAGCAAATTTGGGTATCTTATTTACTTTGCAAACATATGTGCAAATAAGAATTTAGCATCGTTTAGTTCATTTGGTTTTAGATCAAAAGATAAAAATGTATCCATATATATCCACCTGCAAGCCTTTCTTTCGCCTTCTTTCTTTTTCTTTCTAACAAAATTTATCTTTAACCCATCCTTTTCTTTGTTAATTCTTTTGCAGATTTTTATATATCGGTCAGTAATGTTCAATAAATATATTTATTACGCAAAATGAATATTCTGACGCGCTGCACCGCATAGTGCAACATGTAATTGATTGATTCATCTAATAGACATATGTCTCACATATTTAGACACATACATTTGCAAATCTTGAGAACATCTAATGACAGGGATATGAATTCTTTATTATACAGTTTTCTGTACGAATACGCTCATCAACTGTATAAACATCAGAATCTAATTAGGAGTGGTGGGAACTGAATCCTACAAATTTAGTTAAATTTAATAGTTTTGTTAAATAATTTTAATAATAAAATATAAGATCTTAAATATTCCGCTCCTCCTTCAATTCTTCGATAACTGATCTATGGATCATCTTATATTCTTCTATTCGAAAAATCCTGATTCTTACCCCTAAACTTGATAATTATCTGTTTGAACTTTTTTGTACAAGTTTAAACACACGGCAATTCAAGTTTGACAACTTCCAACAAATATGAGAATTTTGTATTTTTTTTTGTATAAATTAGATTCTTATCTTTCTATAAAAAAAAAAAATTTGACGGATTTCAAATATGATAATTTTTAAACTTATCCACCAAATGATTCAAATATAAGAAAAAAACCATACAAATAACTTATTTATGCCTAGATGTGTAGGTTTAAAAGATGGAATTGCAAGTTTAAGTATTATGTAAGGGAAGGGATCACTTGACAATGGTTATCTTGATAATCTTGACAATAAATTTTTAAATAATATGAAAAAAATTTAAAAATAGAAAAAATCTTATGAATATATTTTTCTACTTATATATTGATGGTGATTTAAATTTCATTATCGTTTGATAGTTCATCAAAGACCGTCAAATTATAACCATTATAAATTATATAAAATTTTGATGATCCTTAATAGAATATCAAATGATAATGAAATTATATGAAATTTGAATTACTATCAATCTATAAGTAGTATAACATATCAATTAGATTTTATTTCTATTTTTAAGATTTTTTTTCATATTTATTTGAAAATCCATTATGAAAATTATCAAAATAACCCATTATATAAACACTAGTTTATTTATATGATCAGTATGCTTATAATATAAACATCTAGCAACACAACATTGAACACATGAGAGATTCAAACAATGTCCTTCGTAGAAAGGACGTTACATATTCAAAATTCAATTGGTGAATTTCTTATAAATTTTAAAATTCAAGTGAACTTACTTCCATTTCTATCTTTAAAAAAAAAAGGAAAAAAAAACTTGAAACACATCACAATACCTTTATGTCCGGGTGTGAGGGACGGCGCATTTGCAATGCAGGTGATCTGAGAATCTCTTTTTCCTCCTTCCCTCCCTAAAAAGTAAATAGCAGTATTAAGCATAATATAATATTTAAATTTTCTTTTACCAATTATGCCCAACTGATAATATTCTATTTGTAAATTCATTAGATATGAAAGAACTATTAAGACGTTGTATTTAAATTTTATGGGTACAGTTAAAAATTCTTAATTGGTTATACAAACTTATCATACTGTAATTGAAAATTACAACAAATTATTAATTGTTTTAAACCTCGTTCATACATTTGTTTGATTGGCTTGATTTACTCCGTCTTTTCCTGTGAAGCTATTCTGTTGCAACATTTGATTCTTCTTTTCAAAAAAAAAAAAACATTTGATTCCTCATTTTCTTTTATTTTCTTTAAATAGAGTTATAAGACGGATTTTGTCCCAGAGAAATAAGGTATTTTGCTGAAAAAAACTTGTTTTTAATAGAATATAATTTTGTAAAATAAGATTTTTTTATAATACCAATTTTTAAAATATTAAATATGGCTATGATGATAATAATATATAATAAGTTGCATAATATTTTATATCGAGAAACATAAAAGGAATGATTTTATTTAAATATTTGATTACACCTTAGATGTACCAAACACATTCTTTTGTAATGAATATATATATATATATATATATATATATATATATATATACTATAAGAGACTATGGTGCTTCGCGAATCACGAAAGCTCATGTGTTTCGCGTCCGTATCTCAAATTCGAAAGTTCATACAGGTGATCAATACCGTTGAACATAATCTTCATATTGAAATATCTTTGGAGATCCAATTTATATTTTTTTTGAAAAATTTTGCTATTTTTTAAATAGATACAAAGTTTATTGATCTAATGATTTCTATAACATCCAAAACTAGCGATTTTGTATCCATCTAAAAAATAGCAAAAAATTTCAAAAAAAATATATAATTTGATCTCCAAAGATATTTAAATATGAAAATCGTGTTCAACGATTTGGATCGACCGTTTGAACTTTCAAATTAAAGATATGGACTCGAAACACAAGAAATTTTATGCTTCATGAAACATCATAACCTCACTCTCTCTCTCTATATATATGATATTTGAACCGTTCAATCAATATAAATTAGCAAAGAAACAAAATTAAATAAATAATAAAAATAATAATATAACATGCATAAAAAAATTGAAATAAGTCAACTCCCTTTTATTGATTATACTTATTCTCTTTTGGATAGTTCTTCAGTCCAATCCAATTCCACGGCCCATAAAGAGAAATAAAACCTCATAATACTGTCGATAAAACTATTTTTCAAAATGGCTATTGGCCTATTGTAATATTTTTAAATAGCAAGAAACGTTGAAAATTTGGGATACTAATTTTGTGTTTGCCAGTTTATAATTTGGCCCGTTATCCTCCAAGTCTATGTTCCATCCCAATGTCCTTTTCAATTTACTATCACACTGTTTTCGTTATATTTTGATTATTCAATATTAAGCCAAATATAATTACAAAATTAATGACATAGCATTACGTTTTCTAATTGGACCATGATTTGCCATAAACTACTAGTATAATTGATAGCTGTCAACGCATTGTACTAGCATGTTTCGTATAATATTACTATTTGACAAATTATTATTCGTTGCAGCTTGTTATCTTAAATAATTAATTAAAAAGATAGTCAACAGAATATGCTTTTACAAATACACGAGAAAGCATCTGGAATTCTCAAATAAAACAAAAAATAGCATATCAAGGATATATTAAAATTCAAATTACTGATCAACTATATATTCATTATTTTTAAAAAAATGATCATAAAAGCTCAAATTGCACTTCAATTATTATATGGGAAGAGATCTCTTGACAATGGCTTATCCTGACAATTTTGACAATAGATCTTCAAATAAATATGAAAAAATCTTAAAAATAGAATATATATATATATAGATATATTCTTTTATTTATAGATTGATGGTGCTTTAAATTTCATGCAATTCTATTTTGTTTGATAGTCCATCAAAGTATCTGAAAATATTATATAATTTACAATGATTTTAAGTTAACGATCTTTGACAGATTATTAAATGATAATGAAATTGTATAAAATTTTAGAATAACATATTTATAAAAAAATATTTATTTAAAAATCTTTTATCAAGATTGTCAACATATCCATTGTCTTGTGATCCCTTACCTATATGGGAACCTACCTTCTAGAAAGTACCTGTAAGTTTTCGCAGGCATAAATAGAGATGAATTTATGAGCTTTAAAACATGATTGGCGCATGAGCAAGCTTTAAAATAACACCAATACAGTGATAATTTTTCATCAAATCGGATTTGTGGGATCATGCCGCTAACGTGATGCATTTTTTTCTGCTAAATTATAAATTATAAATTATAAATAACAAAGGTGGTTATGCCTCTCAAAGAGTATCATATACGCAGTCGATCATTTGATCTTGTAATAAAACAATAGTATCATTTGGTTTTGAATTTTGCAATAAAAATATGGATGTTTGATATGATATGAACCGTTCAAAGTAAATTGGGCAAGCATCAGTAGTTAAGAAATGCTGCCACAATTCAACAGAGCATCAGAAATACTGATCATAACAAAAGTTCATATATTCCCCATTTTCGGACTGTTCCACTTGCTAAAACTTATTCCTCCACGCTATTCCCGCCTCTGCGTGTCGCAATTCGCACCTCTCCGTGCGAAAGAAAATGATAAAATAATCAAACAGAAAAAGCAATAGGAAGAAAACGATCAAATATCCTGGTTTCTTCTATTCTCTCCTCTTTCGCGGCTTCCAACTCCAGAAAGAAGCGATCAAAAGAGAAAAAGAGAGAGGAGAAGTGCGCGTGCCTCTCGGTCTCCCGCCATGTTTCTCTCTTTCTTTCTCGGTTTCCTTGCCGGACTTGCATCCCTCTTAGGTCTGGGAGTAATTCTTTTTCTTCACGCGCTAGATTGGATTGAGAGGCAGAACAAGAAAACGGTTGATTCCATAGCGAAACGACAAGCTCGAGACCTCCTTGTGGAACCCACGATCGATGTCCCTTGTCACAAGCAGGTACGGGTTGATATTACATTATAGGCGCTTACTAGATTGCGAAAACTTTATTAGGATGTTGCATTGTGATAAACATCATTGATTGAACTTTCAAATATTCTAATCTTCAGGAGGTAAACTGAATTGCCATGAACTCTTTCAAATTGATAATATTCCTGGGAATACATAACAAATTTACAGGAGTAGAATTTGGTAACCTGAGAACAGAACTATCATGATTTGCTTCTCAATTTTTACACTTTGCAGTGCATTTATGTTTTTCCGTTAATATTCTTATAATCTGAGATAGCATTTCCTTTTCTTTTCAGGGTTTAGTCTGGATACTTGAACGTGAGAAAAACTCAAAAGTCAACTCGGATGGGGCAGCAGTCAGCGGTTCAAAAGAGAAAAAAGAAAAACATAATATTGTGGAGGTTTCAGCCATAAAAAAATATGCCAGAATTAAGTGCCACACTCTAATTCTTCAAGGTGCTGAGGGCTCTTCTGCAACTATCGACCTGTCAAACTGTACTGTTATTTCAATCTCGTCTTCCAAGAATTCTTCTCGCAAATGGTAACTATATATAATTAACAGCATTTCTAATTTTATTTTTTAACCAGTAAATGGTGTTGCCAAGTATCAACACCTTTTTTAACCGAACTGATAAAATGTTTTGTTTCTCTATTATTTCTGTTCAGTACAGGGGAGAAAAAAATGTTACAATCTTTTAGCTGTAGAAAATTATTAAGCTATTACCAATTTTGCAATATGTTATGATCTTTTATGAACTTTTTTTTTTGCTGATTTGGTCAAGCAGAATTGACGGAACTTCCAATTGGTTCATTTCTTTTGATTTTTCAATGATCCAATTCTGTTCAGTGCTGCTAACTGCATAGATGATTGTTTCTGAACTCAGCTATTTATGCTCTGACCCCCAAAAGATTGTCAGGTACCTAATACCTATAAAAGACTAATGCAGAATTCATTATTTACTTTCAGGGCGAAGAGGTACCCGATAAAGATCCAAAGCAAGGAAGCATCAGCAGAGCTGTATAATGGTAACGATACAGTATATTTATATGCCGATACCTCATGGGAGAAGGAAAGCTGGTGCAAGGCTTTGCGGCTTGCCTGCACCGCTGACCCCAAAATGTTGCGTAGTTACTCTGAAATGATCCAAAATTTCCAGAAATACCTGGAAGTAATAACTTTGGAGTACCCTTCTTTCATCAAGAATATTCCTGGATCTCCCAAGCAGGTTGATTGTGCCAACCGAGCTGAGGGTCAGTCTCGTGTGCGTACCTTTTTCAAGAAATTATCGAAAAAGGCAACGGCCAAAATGGCAATTGAGAGAACTGCCAGTGAGAATTTGATGGGCTCGATCCAAGACTTAACAAGTTCTCATGAGGCTGGCATCATTTTTGAGGATGACAGCGGGCTTTGGTTGAATTTGTTGCTTTCACGGCTCTATTTTGATGTACAGAATAGCACTGAGATAAATAACTTGATTCAATCACGACTTCAGGTTCTCATTTATCGTTGAGGTTCTCATTTGTTACGAATTGATATGTTTATATTCAGAAATGCCTACCAATGATACTTCTTTCCAGAATGCATTGTGTTTTGGTGTTTGCAGAAGGAGCATTTGTTGGAGAAGGGGGATGGATTTGTTTGAAAAGAATAACATAAAAGAGAGAATAATTCTCTGAGTTTAAATGTTTTAAAGTAATTACCTTCTTTTTGGGGCTCTTTTTTTTGGGTGGGGGGTGGGGGTGCCAGGTCTCGAGTAGTACGTTAATTTCATCTCTCATTGAAAAATGCATTATATATTATTATTTATTAATTTAACCATTTGTATGTTTCATACAGAGTGCTCTATCTGGGTTGCGGATCCCATCATACATAGGAGAGATAACGTGCACAGGTTTCAGCCTGGGGCAACTGCCACCTCACATTCATAAAATCAGAGCTGTCCCTGTAGAGCTAAGTGAAATGTTAGCATTTGAAGTTGATTTTGATCTCGCAGGTGGTTTTTTGGTCAGTTTTGAGACCAGGCTTGATATACATGCTGCAGAGCTCCAAGATGACTTATTTGAAAAGGGCCCTGACTCTGGTTCAAGTTCGGGTTCAGGATTGGGTTCAGGTTCGGAGGAGGAAGTCTCAGATCTTCTGGAAGGTATTGAGGAATACAGAAGGCAATGTAGGTCTGCGCATGATTTGACACCACCTCAATTTGAAGCTAGAGATGAACCTGGTATCTTCTGCTTTTATATTAGAAGTTGTCATTCTTTTATGAGTAAACTAGCGTATATATATATATATATATATATATAAATTCTTCATATTAAAATCTTGTGGAGTATAAGGTATATTTTTTAAAATAATATATAAATATTAAATATTTTAATATATTAGTTTTACTCATATATATATATTAAGGTAACTAGCTTGTTTTATCTTATTCTATAAGTCTTACGTTTGTTCTCTCTTTTCTTTTTCAGTGGTATCAGATGGTCTCAAACATTCAAAAAGTACAAATGTTCAGACCTCAATTTACAGTTCAAAGTGGAAAAATATGCTAAATTCTATAGCAACTCGAGTTAACCAGGTTTTATCCTTCTTAGTGTTATTGATTTTGTTCAATGCTTGATATTGGGGAAAAAAATAAGAGCGAAAATTTAAAGAAAAGAACTCAGGTATGATATAATTATATAAATCACGTTAGAAATGTACTGGGAGAGCAGATAGTACTTATGGTTCTCATTATCAGCTTAAATTTGATAGAGTATTTTTAAGATAATAAATTTGCTGAGGCAAAAATGATCAAACTGCCCCAAGCCATTTCATGATTATGCATATTAAACCTTTACCTCACTAATAATTAAACGAGGTGTACATGAAGTTGCTTTAATGTACGTATTTTCCTTTTGCTATGAAGGTACCATTTTCACTTGCTGTAAGGGTTAATTCAATTAGAGGCACCCTGCGATGTCATATAAAACCACCACCATCTGACCGGCTTTGGTACGGATTTACTTCAATGCCTGATGTCAATTGGAACATTGAAACCTCAATTGCAGAACACAAAATAGCTTCTAAAAAGATCGCTTCCCTACTCAAGAATCGATTTAAGGTAAACTAGATCCCTCTTGTCTTATACAGGCTAAGATGAACTTATTACATGAGACCAAGTTGGTGGTGTTTTTCTTTCTTTCTTTTTTCTTTTCATGTTTTGGTGACTTGCACTTATAATAAGTACTGACTAAAATTTTATCATGTAAGGTGAAATTATTTTAATTGAAAACTTGATTTTTTTTTCCAGGCTTCCCTTTTCGGGACTATGGTACTCCCAAACTGCGAAAACATATCAATTCCAGGAATGCTATCCGAAAAAGACGATTGGGCTCCTTGCAAAACTGCCCCTTTTATGTGGATAAATCATGAAACTACCCCTGATACCACAAAACTGCAGGAAGAACCCAAGCCAATGACACTTACTGATGTCAATACTACAGATAAAAATAACATAACCCCTTCACTAGATGAGAAAGTTGAATGTGAAAAAATCAGGACACAAGCCCAAGAACATAAGGAGGGGTCTGTGGAGTTTTCCAGTTCAGTTTCTTCTGGTACAACAAATAGCGACTTGAGTTTGCCACTGTTAAAACTGGAGAAGCAAGGTAGTAGTACCAGTAGTGCTAGTTGTCAGAGCATGGTGGGTTATCCAGTTAATCAATCAAACTTCACGAGAGACTTGTCTGCAACAAATGGTGAAGATGTGCAAGCTAAGAAGGTAAATCATCGAGCTAGAATGATGGATTTGAGGAAACGGATGGGGGATAAATTGGGTGAAAATCGGAAGAAATTTGAAGAGAAGGGACGACATTTTGTTGAAAAATTCAGAGAGAACGTGAACACAATGCAATGAGAATTTGTTAGGTGGCTGTTTCTATTTTTTTTTTCCGTCCATATTAGTACATTCTGAAACAGAATCACTTGTAAATGTTGTCTTCTATTTTTTATTTTTATTTTTATTTTATTTTTTTTTGCAACTTGGCAGCGACTGCCAAGTCAGTTTTTCCCCATTGATAAAGGTTTTGGAGAGTGAAGGCTTTTCATCCTCGATATATTTGTACGCCCCGATTTATAAATTCATCCTAGAACCGTTTAGTGTTTCGTTCTTCTTTCTTTTCCTCTATACATTCTAGAACTGTTTAGTGATTTGTTCTACTTTTTTTCCTCCTTTTTGTATGACCGTGTAAATTTAAATGCTGGGATGAAATGGAGGAACCAATTACGGTTATGGAGGCAAAAAATCTTTTCTCAAAACCATCAGAAACTGAATCATGTTTGGCAATTAAAGGTTGTTCGGAACACATTTTTGATGCTAGAAGTTGAGTTTACTAGTAGAATAGTAGACAATGGAGTCGATTATAACTTTATAAGTTTATAACGGTCAAGGGGTACTAGTAATCTGGTACCACTATAAAATAATTAGTTGCCAGTACGCAGCAAATTCCTACTAGTACGCTGCGCAATCTTTTTTAAACTCAGCTGTACACATGAAAAGAGTAAAACTAGACTAAATACAATCGAAACTAGCACCTAATACCGTTTTCCAATTTCCAAAATTTCACGTTAACCCTTGTTAAGAGGCTTTTACTTAGAATCCTAATGTGAAAGATCAAATCTCCAAATTAAATTCTGTAGCTCTTGTATCCAAACTGGGGATTTGTCATGCCTTCTTCCCAGTCACCAATTCGTCTACCACCAAATACCACCTGTTTAATTCCCATATGACTGCATAGAAGATAGAAAAGATATCTCATCAACAATTTTCAGTGTCAAATGCCAAAAGATAAACAAAAATATGTATATATATAAAAGAAAAGCTGATGACCACCAGGATGATAAAATAATCGTATGTAATATATGAGTGATTCTAGGAAAATCATACTCTGCGCTTAGCACAGTCAAGCAATTCAGTAAGACATCCAGGGAAAAAAAATCAGCTGTGCCAAGATCAACCCTAAAAGATGAAAATGTCCAAGTTAATATGTTGCAACAGACATAAAAAAGTATTGGTCTGAATTTATTGAACCATAAAAGAACACATAAGCATCATAACAGGCTGTGGACTCTGATATCATATGAATCTATAGAAAGATCTAAACATGAGAAATGAAGAGCCAAATTCCCAAATGTTTTTAAATTATTGTGAATTTTGTTTTGGTCCCTAAATTTGGAAAATTTTAGTTTGATGCTAACTAATTTGGCTCCTTCCATCATTTTCACGAAGGACCAAACTTGGACTTGGGACTTTTGAGAAACAAAACCCAGATAAAAGCTTACTTGAGGTTGACAGCCATACTGTATATGTTAACGATCTATTAAAAGAGTGGTGCATTTCAGCAAATTATGTTTATCCCACTATAAATTGAACAATTTACCAAAATCTAGCCCAGCTATCTTGAAACTCAATATCACTGATATCATGGAAGGAGGAAGGCATTGCTTTTGAAGCTTTCTCAGAATCATACAGAGGGTTATAATCCATCGATTCATCGACTAACTGAAATGTCAACATAAGTACCGGTGTCAGGAATCATTGTCAAATATTTTCTATGAACTACAAATCAAAACATCCTATAAAATTAAGTTTCAGGCTCTTAAGCCTTGAACAAGCTGAAAATATGTTTCTTTATAAAGTTCAAAGTTCAAGCTCTTAAGTCCTCATTGAGCGCTTCACTTGAGCTAACCCTGCCGCTCTACCCCAATTTATTTGGGATTAAAGGCTTTGTTGTTGTTGTTGTTGTTGTATTTTCTATATCATCAATTGTTAAGCATTCATGCTCTCAATAGATATTCTGAAGCAACAGATGACAAAGTGAAAAGAAAGGTATACAGCTCAGGTCAACTGGTATGCATGGAAGTTTATAGCAATTTAAACCCCTAGGACTAAAAAAGAATGAAGATTTCTGTGAGGCAATTCTTGAAGCTCGACTAGTTTGGTCTTTACATACCAGCACTACTTTATTTCTAGGTTGGCTTCAACATTACTGTTAATAATCTGTTGAATAGGCTATATGTAAACCACTAATATAGTAACAAGAAGTTCTATAGTTTTAAATAAAAATCAACCTGTAAATTGGAAGAATTGAAAGCTCCTAACCTTCCCATGACATACCAAGACTGAATAACCTGCACATTATTTTTTATCCAATTTATTAATTAAAGCATGGGGCGATCAGCAATAACGCCACTATGGTAATTGTGAAATGGAATAACTGTGATAAATCTGAAAGGTAGAGTAGCAAAATATGTTATGTTAATCTTTGAACTTCCTCAAAAAAGCCAAATTGATGCGTGAAACTGAAGCCAGGTCTGCACCAGATCGATCCATGGACTACACCCTAATAACCAATTTGGTCCCTAAATTACTATTTCTTGACTTTGGTACTTGAGCTTTCAAAAAGTAGCTTTGTTTCGAACTTCTCTCAAGAGAACCAAGTTGGTTCCTCCACTGGCCATTTCTGACTAGGTTCTTCTGAGAGAAGTTTAAGGACCAACATTGTGCACATTAAAATTCAGTCATACCAACTCATCTTTTTCCAAAGTTCAAAACCCTACTTGGTCTTTACTTCAAAAGTCCAAAGACCTATTTGGTGCAAATCGTAGTTCAGGATCAACTCAGACTTTTTTATGAAGTTCAAGGACCAATATCTGATTTTCTTTTTCTACTTACATTAAGCAGCTTTTTTATCTAGATGTGACCAAAAACAAAGATAAAGATCATGAACTTACACTCCCAAGAAGGTCAACATCACGATCTGATGCTTCACCATAAAGTTCGATCCATATATAAGAATCCAATGGGTTGAAACTGATATATGCATAAAATATAACAAAAAGGGAAGTATAAGTGTGAAAATCTTGAGAGAACTGTAAGGAAAATAATGAGATGATAAGAACTTCACCTACCAGCTCAGAAAAAAACGAGGAAGAGAAAATATAATAATGGGAATGCCTAGGAAGTCCACCTATGATACTAATACCGAATTGTTGGTACTAATATTATTTGTACAGTCTGATTTGCATCATGATTCAAGTGCGATTTGATTTTGCTCTTCATTACATGAAGATCTACATTTTTGCTTGAATCATGATTAAATCGGACATTACAAAAAATATTAGCACCAACAAGTTAGTGGTAGCATTAGTACCATAGGCGACTCATGCCTAGGTGTTAAAATTGAATTACTTTCAGCTCTATCTGTTCATCCTGAGTTCCATAGTTAGGCCAATGAGTGCTATAAATGGTCTTAAAGTAAATTGAATTAGAATCTAAGTTGGCTGAGTTAATAAAAATTGACAAGCCAAAAGACACGTCACACCAGAACATTATCTCCGATCAGACCCAACAGCAGACATCGAAGAGTTGGCTCTTGCTTTTTATGTTACTAAATAATTACCACTGGAATCTGTACATTAGACACTTGCAAGTTCCAAAAGAAATACAATAAAATGCAATAGCATGTTTGGAAAATGAAAATTGAATTTGTATTAAACAATGGTACATTACAGGTCAAACTATTTCCAGATTTTACATTTATTTCAGTTTCTAAATCTACTAAGTTTTTATGTGCAAATGAGCAAAAAAGAAAGGATGATAGATAACTTATAAGGAGAAAAGGATCTTACTCCCGGAAGCTCACTTTGAATGCAACAACTGATCCTGTTTCCTTATTTCGAAAATCACTTCCCTTCTTACGTACTCTTTCTAGAAACTGTCCACATTTAAAGATGTATATAGTCCCCTCAATCAACACGTGTAATCTTAAAACCAGATAGAAAATAGAAAATAGAAAAAAAATATATATATATAAAAACAAAGCTAAATGAAAGAAAGCAGACCCTCTGTTTCATAAGCTCTGGGTTTCCAATGCTATCTCCAAGGATTGCACGAAGCTCTTCATCTGTCTTACATCCATCCTCTAATATCCTTTAATTAAAGGCAAAAAAAAAAAAGGAGCAATGAACAATATATGCCATGATGGGGACAAACATGGGAAGAAAATGTAAGTCCAGATGCTAGGCTCCCACTTGAAATCTTATATGAAAGCAAATTAAAACTGTCTGATCATGGACGCACATAAGTTGGAAACATCTTGTCCAAAAAAGCAGCAAAGTTACAATAAGTGCTCACCAATGTTTTCCAACAATCAAATTAAGGATATAATCTCTCTAGAGACCAAAAGTTAGTAACCAAATTGAGTGCCAAGCAAGGAGAACTGTTGATCAATTTTAAATAGACCATGATAATAGTTACATAGAAATAGCCCACTTTTTGAGGAAACTATGGTAAAGAATTTTTTTAAGTAACTTCTTATAAGATTGTCAGGACCAGAGCAAACATACCCTATATTGCTAATGTTTGACATGTGCAGATTATTATATAAGCCGTTCCACTTTATATGCATAACAGAAAAGTACCCCCTCCCAAGCACATGAGAAGAGAATAACAGAAGGAACTGGAAAATGAGAGAAAATAAAGTGCAAAAGAGAGGTTTAGGGTGACTTCTGCTTGGGTCCTATTGTTGATTTAATTTTGTGCGTGTTTGACTTGGCTTTTCACTGGACTTTCATCATTTGATACAGAGATATAAGTTTGTTTGCTAAGAGGGAACTTGAAACTGAGATGCATAGAAGACTTTGCCTGACAAGATGAACTGGAAGAATTACCTTCTGAAATTCTTTGAGTTCCCTGCCAGTCCAACAACGGTCTCCTTGCATCTCAATCGCACATCCAGTCAAAACCTAATGTGGCATAATCAATGTGGTGGATACAATGCTAAACACACCTCATAACTCGTATCTATTGCTAATGGAAACCAACTCAGGATGAAGATGAAGAATCCAGTTTCAACGTGTACTTATGAATCCCGGAGTCATCAACAGATTTGATTTCTATCCTTTTATTTATATACTTTATGCTACGATAGCTTTATGGATACTTACTGCTACTTGCATTACCTCTTAAACCTCGCCATCAAAATTCAATTATGTTACAATTCTGAAACCGAAGTACCCGGCTCTATTTACTATCAAGAACACCAGATTTAACTTTTCAAATATTATTTTCCTAACTAGCCAGATAAGTGTGCCTCATTTTTTTGCAATCAAATTTCAGAATATTACCAGAGACCATCCAAGAAAATTACATACTGAAGGTTAAAGAACGTTAAGTCATGCAGCAATTTTTATAAAAAGAAAGGATTCAGAGGAGATCAGAAAAACGAACTTCGCCCATTGGGGATAGTGATGTTTTCCCTCGTACTCCTTCTGACGCTTGGCTTCTCTGACTTTTATCAGCCTTCTCTCTCTAGCACCGATGCCAGATGACTCTGCTAATTTCGTCACAATCTCCTCGAACTTCTCTTCTTCCACCTCTTTCCCATTCGCTTTCTCGTCTCGTTTCCTCTCCACTCGCCTAGACACTGCGCGAGGTGTGGTGGCGGCTGTGCTCCTACCATTGCGAAATGAGGAAGGGAGACCACAGAGCGAGCATCCACCACGAATGAAAGAGAGAGAGCGGAGATGAAGAGAGGTGGAGACGGGGGATTGAATTTGACTGAGCATTTCTCCTCGGAAACAGAGGGGAGCGATTAGTGAAGTAAAGAGGGAGACGATCAGAGAAACTCGCATGTTTATCCATTTTAATGGGCTTTATTGGGCCTCTTATAAATAGACCCAGTTTATCACAAAATATGTAACACCGTTAATCATTTATTATCTGGGCCATTGAGGCTTTAAAACTACGGTCGTCGGGAGCAGGAGACCTGGTTCGCTTTTTGGCAAATAATTCCAAATTCTAAACTGTTAACACCTCGTGACCTCAAATAAATTCTCAATTGTTGCAACTGGATCGAACAGACTCCCAATTTTTTTTTAAATGACAAAACAGATATTTTTATCCAGTCACCATCGCCTTTTATTTATTTGCGCCGTGAAATTTTTGGTTGGATCAACAAAAACCTGATCAGCCCACATCCTTTGTTGCGCGTTACGCACTACATGCGCTCACGAGCCGTTAAATTTACAGAATTCTAAAAATTTCCTTTACGATTGATGGAATACGCATCTCAACACGAATCAGACGGCTCTTATGATGCGCTGAAGGGTGCTGCCCGTTCCCTTGTGAGGGATAATCTGCACAAGTTCAAAGCCGAAGAATGCACAATGAAAGGGAAAAAAACGAAAAGTTTCATTAAAATAATATCACGGATTAATTTTGAGTGAATAAATTATATCAACATGGCAACATGCCTCCGTGAAGACCACGAAGAGTTTTACGAGGCAAAAAGTAGACGTTTGATACACGATTGTACTACATGTCTCCTTGAACCTTGGCAAAATAGAAAGCAAATTCAAACATTTAATACTCGTTTAGAAAACCGAAATTTGTAGAATAAGAATTAATCAAGGGGCTATCAAACCGGGGGCCGTGTGCAGATTTGATTGAGGCACCGCACTGGGTTTGATTTTGCATCGGCGTTTGAGAAATTGGGAAATAATCAAATAAATTGTTTCAATGTACGGAGAATATTCTATTTTAACAAATTTTTTTGATCAAACGAAAGAAAACAAAAAATAGGTAGCGGCGGTTTGTCAAAGAATTTGCGAATCCGATTTTATTCCCAGCTACATTTGTTCACCTCTTTCATGCAATTGAGATGCAGGAGGGGATTTATTCGCTTCACATTTTTAGAGACTAAAAACAGCATCTCATATATTCAATTTTTGCTTAAATTTGAAATTCAAATGTAGGATTTAAAAAAAAAAAATTGCGCTAAATCCGTTAAGACGGATTTGACAATCTGAACAATATTAAAAAAAATGAAGTTTAAATTTGAAATTCTGTATTATAATTATTATTTATATCATTCGCATAATATGTTTATAGAAAATGATGAGTTATATATTATAAATTAAATGACTTCAAAATTTGAACTGTCTAAATTAATGGTCATTAGTACATTATTATTATATAATACTTAAAATATTAACTTAATTTTGTAACTATTTATGTATAAAATAACGCGTATATCAATTTCATTTTGATACTTCTAACTTCTTTGTTTTTGAAAAATTATTGTTGAGATCTTAAAAACAATTTATTCGTTGAGTGATTTCTTGTCTTTTTGTACGACCCCTGGAGGCTGACAAGTGACAAGCTCTTAGTGGTCAATTTTGATACAAACTTGTTATACGCTTTTCTTTAAGCATAACCAAAGGTTCCAAAGGAGGGTCATCTGGAATTAGACTCGTCTAGAATCCAACATCCACAACATTTGACATTAATTTCTTTACAATTTCAACTCAAATTTTCAGTTACTGACATCCATAAATGCTCTTATCGGTATCCTCTGCAATAACTCAAAACTGAGTTATTGCTCATATTAAATTTAAATAGATCTCGTGAACTTAAATCTTAACCATCGTGATCAATTTTGACCAGGATCTAAAACTGACGGTTCAAATTACTGCAGAGGATATTATTTCCTATCAATAATGTCACCTCCTCTTATGTTGATGATTTCATGTCGATTGCTCATAATTCAAATTTAAAGCATATCATACTTAATTTATTTCATTCTATGTCATAAATTAAATATTAACTTAAAAGATGATAAAATAAATTCGGTTCATGCTAAATTAATAGAAGGAAAAATCAACGGCAAATTTATTTATAGTGAAATCATTCATACTAAATTAAATCCTGCTAGTCCGAGTTCCGGAGTAATTATATACAAAATTACAAATAAATTAAGATATATCAATTAATTAAAAACATCGTTGGCATGAGCTAAAGTATCGTTGGCATTGTTTTTTTCCTCAAAAAAAAAGGTGCACAATAAATAGAGAGTAGATAACAAAAATCTCTGGCTAAGTGATCAGGCCATACGGGTTTATTTTGTGTCCAAAATATTAATCTAGATAGCTCAAAAAAAAAAAATCAAAAACTTATAGCACAATATTTTTTTACCAATTTTAGAATGTTTGTGCAACAAAGAATTATTACGCTTTACAGGAGTTGGAATAATCAGTAATGAACTGGTTCAATTTCAAAATTCAGGTGCTGTGTTAATGAAAAAGATACCAAAAAGTAAAATAATTAACAACAAATAAATTAATAATTAACAACAAACAAACCAATATTGCTATGGTCACTCGCTTTCTCAGAAAAGTATCGCGTAGAAAGGTAGAAGTAAGATTCTCTTAATTTTTTTATTTAGAGAAGGACAAATATCTCATTATTTTCATTCTGTATATAATATCTCGCATTATTTTTTAATATAATAATTAGATTAATCATATTATTAATAATAAAAAAATTAATACTAAGAATGACAGTGCGCTGCTGTGACTAGCGCATAAGATATGTGTCACCGGGACTAACGTATTTAAAAAGATGTCACTTCCAATGGAATCTTTTTTTTCCTATATTAAAACCTTAGTTTTAAACTAAGTTTAAAACTTTTTGTTGGTTTTCCGTCAGTGGGAATGCATCACCCCCACTAGCGTTATTCTCACTTTTTTTTACAAAATTATAAAAAATAATGAAAGAAAGATGCCATGTCATTGGTGTATTTTTAAAACGTCACGTGTCACGCTGCCATTTCTACTATTAATATTTAATTTTTATCATCATTATTATTAATAATTAGATTACTCATATAATTAGATAGAATAATCATTGAATATCTCGAGTAAACGTGATGATATATTCTATCATATATATTATATTTTTCATTCTCAACCCCGAAATAATAATAATAAAATAAATTTATAATTGTGCAAACAAACAATAATACTGGACCAGAAGGTTTAGAGATGTAAAAGTCATTGTGGCATAGTAAAGAAATAGAGGTCCATACATTGCTAATAACGTTCATTACAGATTATTATATTAATAGCATTCACTGCAGGGGCGGGCCTAGGTAAATCCAGGGGGGCACGTGCCCCCCTGGATTTTGAAAAATAGTGTTTTTCGGTAATGTTTTCGGCATGTGCCCCCCCGGAAATTTTTTTTGTCCCCCCTGAATTGTCTGGTTTATTTTTATTGAGAAAAAAATATTTAATATCGTGCATAATGAAATAATTATGCAAAGATATCAAAATATAAAGTTCCTTAGTCGAAAACTTTCTTCATCAACTTGATTATCTATTACTTTGAACTTTATTTTATTGTTATTTTAATATATAAAATGTTATTATTTAATAAAAAATTTATTAGTTAAGTATATATATTAAATTATTTATTTTTTTTATTTAATACCCGATTAGTTAATGAATTTGAACCCGATAAGCCATTACAATCCGATAATTGCCCCCCTCTAATCAAAATCCTAGATCCGCCACTGATTCACTGTATAAATGTAAATAAACTAATATTATATTTTTAAAACTTAAAATGAAAATTGTTGATTGGCATCTGTCATTCTGAAAATATATTATCATTATATCATCATCATCATCATCATTTCTTACGTCTCAGTGGTCCCAAGAGTTGGGTATAAATTGCTCTTCAGAGTTCTCTATTTTATATAAAATAAACTCAAGAAATGATAAAAATTTCCTCAAAGAAAGAAAGAAATAATAAAAAATATTTTGAATGTTTATGAAAATAAAATCAAGAATGAAATTTATAACTTTCTGTTCCAACAATTACTTGTACTTTTTTAAATAGCTATTTTTGTTGTTTTGAGACTCTAAAAATCAACTAACGGAAATATTTCAGAGTAGAAACATTTCTACAGTCTCCTTTGATACGGATTTTTTTTTTGCATTTATTTATCACATAATAAGACCATTGATCTTCAATCTCAATAAATAATTAATAAATTAAAATTAATAACGGACTAACATAGCTTCTGTATTTATAAGTAATGATTGAATAATAATCCACGTCATCGCCGGTAGCCGCAACGTCACAAAGACCGGGTCCAGGAAGGTTACGAACAAAAACTGTCACTGTTAATGGGGCCCAATGGCACTCAATCGGCCCATAGACTTTCTTGTCCTCTCTTTTAATAACGGGAGCGCCAGAAAGAGAAACGAAAAAGAAGAAAAATAAAAACCACGAGCTCGTCCCCTTTCCCAAGCCATACACACAAATAAAAGTAATTCGGATCTACTCTCTGTCTGCTTCCTTCGATCGAAGGAAGCGTCTCAAATTTTATTCAGATCGAGTTCTCATTTAAGCTCCCGCCGATCTGTGCAAATTTTGAGGCGAGTTCATTTTCTTTTTCGTTAATTTTTTTGCGAGATGGCGAACATTGAAATAGAGGGGATGCTGAAAGATGCTCCACACGATGAGAGGAAGCCGAAGACGAAGATTGTATGCACGATAGGCCCTGCATCGAGATCGGTGCCGATGCTGGAGAAGTTGCTCAGAGCTGGGATGAATGTTGCCCGGTTCAATTTCTCGCACGGTACACACGAATACCACCAGGAGACGCTCAACAATTTGCGCCAAGCCATGCACAATACTCAGATTCTTTGTGCTGTCATGCTTGATACCAAGGTTTTATCCCTCTTACTATCTTTGTTAATTACTAGTTGTTTTTGTTTTTACTTCACAGGCCCAGTTGGGAGAATAGATAGGTTAGGTAGTCAATGCTTCATGACCACACCTGTTTATTCTCTATTTTCTTGGAGTTTAATTTTTGCAGTTGGTTGCTTCCCTTTTTAATTGGGTTTCTGCATATGTGGTCTTTTTTTTGGCTATTTTTCTCAGTTTGAGCTCATAGCAAACAGTACATCACCTGTATACTTTTATATGCCTCACTACCTTCTTAATGATCAAATTGCTCCTCTTGTTGTACAAAAGGACAAAAACGGTATTAATTTTGCTCTTTTTCATAAGTGTTTATTCTGGTCAAATTGGAATAGGGCCCTGAGATTCGTACAGGATTTCTACAAGATGGGAAGCCGATAAAGCTGACAGAGGGGCAAGAAATAACAATCACAACAGATTACAGCATAAAGGGAAACACTGACATGATTTCTATGAGCTACAAAAAGTTACCTGTAGATGTGAAGCCCGGAAATGTCATCCTGTGTTCTGATGGGACCATCAGTCTGACGGTGTTGTCATGTGACCCCGAAGCCGGGACAGTCAGGTCAATACCTGAATATTTAGACTGCATTGAATGTTAAAAATAAGAAAACACTGTAATAGAGGAATGGCATTGCATTTGCATTGCAGGTGCCGCTGTGAGAACACAGCTATGCTAGGGGAGAGGAAGAATGTGAACTTGCCAGGCGTTGTGGTGGATCTGCCGACTCTGACAGACAAGGACAAGGAGGATATTCTTGAATGGGGTGTTCCCAATAATATTGACATGATCGCTCTCTCCTTTGTGCGCAAGGGCTCTGATCTTGTTAATGTCAGGAGGGTGCTTGGTCCCCATGCAAAGCGCATCAAACTTATGTCCAAGGTTCACTTCTTTAAGATGTGGTTTACTTTTTGGGTTTTTTTATTTGATATCCATTTTGTTGGTTTTGATTATTTGTTGGATCAATATAACATGAATGTAGGTGGAGAACCAAGAGGGAGTTATAAACTTCGATGAGATCCTCAGGGAAACTGATGCTTTCATGGTTGCGCGTGGAGATTTGGGAATGGAGATTCCAGTTGAGAAAATATTCTTGGCACAAAAGATGATGATATACAAGTGCAACCTTGCCGGGAAGCCGGTGGTGACAGCAACACAGATGTTGGAGTCTATGATTAAGTCACCTCGCCCTACCCGTGCTGAAGCTACTGATGTTGCCAATGCCGTATTAGATGGAACTGACTGTGTCATGCTTAGTGGAGAGAGTGCAGCTGGAGCATATCCTGAGTTGGCTGTCAAGATCATGGCCCGTATTTGTGTGGAGGCAGAGTCCTCTCTTGATTATGATGCCATCTTCAAGGAAATGGTACATTTTTTTTCTTCATTTAGTTTCATTATTTTTGTTATTAAATGATGTTTTGTTGCATGGACTAGTATCAGACCTGATTTAACCTCGGTACCTCAGTTATTATCCCTGATTATAGAGTTGCAACTTGCAAGTTAAGTTGAGGACAAATAAGTAAGATAATAAAATGGAGGAAAATCCTAATAAATCGAGGTTGACAGGATTTCAACTTGTCACATTTAATTCTCAAGTCAGTTTTGTTTTAGAAAAAAAAAAATACATCATCTGTGTTGTTTATAATGATTAATGAGAAATTCTCCTTTAGGTGAGGTCAACCCCACTTCCATTGAGCCCACTGGAGAGTCTTGCATCATCAGCTGTCCAAACTGCCAACAAAGCCAAGGCAACCTTAATTGTCGTGCTGACACGTGGTGGCACCACAGCAAAACTGGTGTCAAAATACCGTCCGAGAGTGCCAATCCTGTCAGTGGTTGTACCTGTACTCACAACCGACTCATTCGATTGGAAGGTAAGTGATGAGACCCCAGCTCGTCACAGTCTTATCTACAGAGGCCTAGTCCCAATTTTAGCTGAGGGATCAGCCAAGGCAACAGATACTGAATCAACTGAGGACATTTTGGAGGCATCACTTAAAAAAGCTGTTGAGAAGGGTCTGTGCAAACCCGGTGATGCTGTTGTTGTTCTCCATCGTATCGGCATCGCTTCTGTCATTAAGATTTGTGTTGTCAAGGGCTAGTTCATTGGTTTGTTTGTAGTGCTTCAGGGGGTAATTAAATTCTGGGTTCGATTCACATTTTTGTTTTTATTTTCTTGCAACAATAACAGCAAAGTTAGGCATGCTGCTTTGCGAGATACTTATCATTCAGTCACACGCTTAATTTGGTAGAGAGTATACAGTCGAATGCTTCACGGACATTGTGGTTTTATTTTTGTCTTGCACTATTTTTGTGAGAGCAACAATTTGGTGGCTGTTTTTTTGTTAACGTGTTTTATTGACTGCTATAATATTTGTATGAATAATGTTTAAACATATCATAAATCTAGATTATAGGTAGTGTCTTGTAAATTTGAATACATGGATCAAAATTCATAAAATTTCTTATGATACAATTTGCTCAGAAAAATAATTGGATTGAATTTTCATAATATCAAGGATGATAAAATTGATTATAAAGATGAAACATGTAACCCTAAACTGATTAGAGAGATGTTAACCATCAGAGCTAGGCCATTCATTCTATGCATGTCTGCTAATGTATACATGTCACCTGGGACACACGTCATCCAAAAAATTCATTTAGTTATTGCGGCAATCAATCTTTTAGTTATTCAACGTTATATTATAATCCTGTTGAAATAAAAACTTTCAACATCGCAGTCATTATCTTTTTGACCAAGTGTGCCAAGAATTCCATTTACTATTTTAATTACAAAAGTTTGAGATAATAGAAAAGATTAAGAGAAATTAAAAACTAGGATAGAAGAATTACATACTAAAATCGGGGATTACATTCGACACAATCCTCTCTTCTCCGTCAACAGACTACAGGCCAGTTGTTGGCTCGTTGATCCAGTTATATAGGATGAGCCACATATACTGTAAATGATATCACTAAATTTTATAAATTTATTTTGTAAATATATATAATTCAATTGATATTTTTTAAAATTAATATAATATATATAATAACATCACAACAACAACAACAATATATATAATAACATCATTGAATTTTATTTCTACCTCCGCCAATCCAACTTTTTTAAATTGAAGATCATATTTTATTTTAATTCCAGTCCGCGACTCTGTGCGAACATGAAAGAAGATTTATGACTTGTATTAGTCGAGATCAAAATATATATTATACTTCTTCTCTTGATTATATTTAAAAGAAGCACCCAGAAAAGCTTAACCTCTTAATAAAATAATATTATTTTTCTCGATTAGATTATAATACACGGTACACATTTTAAAACTAATTTGAGCAATTTTAAATTAGAACTCAGAATTTGCAGACTAATTTGAAAGTTAAAAGTTCACTCTTTTTCCTTAGCTCATTATCTTTCATTCTTCTTCCTTCCACCTTTTTTTATGAGACAAACTTTACTATGCAAGGGTGGAGATCCGTTGACAATGAATTTTTGTGACGATCCTGATAAATATATATGCATTAAAATAAGAGTGATGTTGCATTGAAATGTACAAATATATCCGTATATTCAGGGACGGAGTCAGTATTTTAGATTAGGGGAGGCCGATACTGAAGGGTTAGACGTTTACTATAGAGAAAAAAATATTAAGGGAGGAGGGGGCATATATACAAATTTCTGATTTTTTTATGAAATTATACATATTTTTTGGACATTTTTGAAAAATTAGGGGGAGGGGGGTCGGCCACCCCCAGCCCCTAGATCCGCTACTGTGTATATTATCTCAAAATCAAAAACTTTAAGTAAAAATGACCGATCTAAACCACGTAATATAATATCTATATCAAACTCTACTAACTAGCCAAATTTTATATATTTTTTTATTATTTTTTTTAAATGAGGCGAAAATTATTCGATTTAACGATTATGAATCATCAAATAATAACAATTTTCTCCCCCCATCGAAAAAATAGCAAAAACATTTAAAAAATTATAAAATTTGATAAGCTATATGTTTTATATGGAGATAATAATGAGCTATTTAAATCGGTCATTTTTATCTAAGTTTAAAATTTTAAGGTAATGCACTAAATACATTTGTGCATTATAATGCACCATACACTACCACAAAAAAAAAGACATTTTAGAACCGGTTATATAAAGGATTTAGCACTGGTTATACAATCGGTTGTAAAGCTATGCAGTGCTAAATATTTTAAATCGGCGCTAAAAGGAGGTGCTAGATGGGGCTTTTAAAGCTGATTATTTGAATAACCGTTTCTAAACTCTAACCTTTAGAGCCGATTTTTGGCTCATAATCGGCACTAAAGGGATTCCTTGAGAGCCAGTTATGAGCCAAAATCGGCTCTAAAGGTTAGAGTTTAGAAACTTTTTTTATTAAAAATCATCTTTAATTCAATTCTTAAAATTGAATTTAAAGATTTAGAACAGGTTTTTGAATAAAACCAGTTTTAATTCAAATAATATGAAAATAGTGCTAAATTAAATATTCAACCAATATTTCTCATTTCTCATTTTATTATTTTTAATTGGCTTCTCTAAATTTTGATTAAATAGTTTCAATCATCACCATTAACTAATAAAATATATTTCATTAATAAAATGATTACCAATAATTTAATACTAAGCAAAATCTGATAAATTTTCTATCTATATACACATTTTCCTATCTACACATTTTCTAAAGAAAAAACAAACAAAAACCTGAACTAAAACTTCAAATCCATTTTTTAAATTGAAGATGAGGTTTTTTGGTCTGAAAATGGCGATAACGACGATAGCAGTAAACCTTGTAGATCTCATCATAAGCTTTCCATGGCCGCATAAAATGCCTCAATCAGAGTTTCCTATCAAAAGTTATGGTTGTTTGAATATAAGACTGTCGGATTTTGATTTTGATTTTTCCATTCTTTCCTCTTTCTCTTTATTTCTCTTTCTCTTTCTCTTAAGATCTCTTTTATATATGAAATAGAAGGATAAAAGTGATAATCCGTGGGATTTAGATTTTTATATTTTAGTTTTTATATCGTCAAATAGGGATGAATGAACAGTTAGATTTAAAAATATATCAATCTATGGGAGAAAAATGTTAAAATTCTATTGGTTGATGTAATTATGTCAGAGAATTTTCTTAGAGCCGGTTCTAAAAGTTTCAGAGCTAATTTTTTACTCTAAAGTTTTTTAATAAAAAAAATAAACATTTAGAACCGTATAAATTAAAAACCGGTTCTAACTCATTATTTGGAATCAATTTTTAGTAAACCTGACTTTAATTAAATTTTATGAATTAGAATCGATTATAACATAAACTGACTCTATTAATTATTTTAATCGATTTTTATTAAAACTACTGAATTAGAATTGGTTTTTAAAAAAAATCATAAAATTGAATTAGAACGGTTTTTAAAAAAATCATAAAATTGAATTAGAACGGTTTTTAACAAAAATCGGCTCTAATTCAATTTTATGAATTAGGGTGATTTTTAATAAAAACAAGTTTTATTTAATATATAAATTAGAAATCGATTTTAATAAATTTATTTAGAAGTCGTTATAATTAAAATGATTTAGAATTAGTAAAAATTGGCTCTAAAGTATTTTATATTTGGTTATTAAAATATTTATATCCGGTTTTGTGCTACGGATAGAGTCGGTTTTATAAAAATTGGTGCTAAAATAATTTGGTTAGAGTCAGTTTTATAAAAACCAGTGATAAAATAGTTTGGATAGATCTGGTTTATACAAATTCGATGCTAAAATAGAGCTTCAAAATCAGTTATCATGAAAACTGACTCTAAATTTTATCTATCAGCGATATTGTAATCATTAGGACCTGTTATTTTGTAAAAACCGGCTCTAAAATATTTCACTCAAAATACCACACTGCCATTCAACTCTTTTAGAATCGGTTTTTTTATTTCAGTGGTACTAAACAACCAGTTCTAAAGATTTTTTTTTCTGATAGTGATAACCTCATTTTTAAATAATACTTCTTCCATTAGGTTATTCAAAATTTATATTACATAAAATTATCAAAATATATAAAATTAATTTAAACGTGTCCTTCCGTTGGTTTATGATATTTTGCCTGAGGCAAGTATTTAGAAAGGAGACGTGCTGGTGGAGAAAATCAGTTGTGAGACAAATCAGTTCGATCTTTTATCGCTTCTGCATAAAAAAATATCTGAAGATAATCTCCTAGGGTTTCCTGAAAAGATGTTTACCATAATACATTTACCATTCCATGAACTTTCTTTCTTAACGAAGCATTTAATTTTGTAACAGTTCGAGATGGGCGAACAAAAAGAAGTGCGAGAGCTAGACTGGCATTGTGCGTTGATCCTTTAATTTGGGGCGGTCTCTGAAAGTGGGCCTTCTGGGCCTGGGACCGAGACCCAGCAATACGATTATACTGAGAGAAATGGATAGCAAGGAAAGGTTAAAACCTGGGTTAATAACCTTCAATGCATTGATAGGCAAACTATGTGAATTAGATAAAATGAAGGGGGTGAATGACATGTTGAATGAGATGAGATGGATGCGAGAGGGCTGAAACCTGATATGGTGACATGCAATACCTTGATAGATGCATATTGTAAAAGAGGGGAGTTGGGCATGGCATTTAAAAGTTAGGGAAAGGATGGTAGAGTCGGGTCTGAGGTTGAATGCCTTCACCTACATGGCCTTTGTAAATGGCTTTTGCTAGACGCGCCAGCTTGACCAGGCCAGAACAATTTTTGAGATGTCACGTGCAGGTATGGAACAATCACTCATTTTCCTAGAGGTGAGGTTTAGTTTAGCTAAATTTCTGGTCTCCGGTCATTTTAATCAGGTCAAACTTACATCATTTTATTTTGTTTTTGCATTCAATTTAGACCAGGTCGATTTTGCCACACAAGCTTCCCATAGGCATGTATTGTTTCAGACGGAGCTGCACATTAATTTTCTCCTGTCTGCACATTGATGCACATACCAAACGAAAAGAAGACACTGATTGTTTCTTTTTTTGTTTTCTTTCCTTCTTTCATCAGGATTCAATCCAAACTACAGCACATGGTCTTGGCTTGTGGATGGTTACTGCACCCTGAAAAGCCCAGATTCAGTACTAACAACCCCTGATGAACTTGCAAAAGGAGGCCAAGCCGCAAGCAGGTCTCTGTACCGAGCCTTGATTAGAAGGTAATGCAAAAAAGGTTTTTGTGGATCATGCACAGAAATTGGTCGATCAAATGCATGCAAAGGGGGTATCAGGTGACAGTGTGGTTTATACAGTTCTTGCATTTGCCTATCTCAGATAAGGGAAGCGTAGTGATGCAATCCAGGCCTTAAATGAGATGGTTAAGAAGAATTTGGATATATCTAAAAAGATATATGAATCTGTTACTGCATCATATTCAGATGAGAGTGATTTGTTGATGATGTTTTGGACTTGTGCTAATGAGAAGGGCCTACGTGCAAAAAAGGTTCGTTGGCTTGTTCAAAATTTTCAACAGAATCAGAATCAGGTACCTTATTGAGAATATCAGTCATCACAAGCAATTAACAATTCTGTCATTTTTGTATATTTGATGTTGAAATTACAAGCAAATATGTGACGAAGGATCTGTATCAAATCGAAGAAAGAAAGAAGAAATCCAAATAGGAAGCACATATGCGCACCTGATGCATTCATAGACAGATTGTGATTATTGTTATTTCTAGAAATAAGAATACAGATTCCATATTCTGTGATTGTAATTGATATGAGAAATATTTCCCTGTCCATCTCTATAGACTTATAAATAGAGGATGCGTGCAGAAAAAAAAAGAAAAAAGAAGGAGAGTTTTCTTTGTAATACTATTATTCAGTGAAATAAAATAAGGGCGGGAGGATTGTGGGAGTTTTGTGTTATTTACTTTTACAATTTTGTCATGGTATCAGAGCACCGTTCGATTCTGAAAGTATAGTCAAAGAACTCTACATATCACCATGTCGAGTATATCATCTGAGTTTGTCGAATCTAATGGGACTGCTGCATTGTTGAAGTTAACGCAAATGATCACCTTGCAACAAACTCAAATTCTTGCCATGCAGCAATCTCACCAAACACAACCACAACCACCTCATATTGAAGGCCACGTACATCCAAATCCGATTGATGTAAAATTTGATGGTATGAACTACGGGTTATGGTCCCAGAGTGTCGAACTCTACATCAAAGGACGAGAACGGATGAGGCATCTCAAGGGCATACCTCCACCGCCACTCACCACGGTCCGTTGTATCAAAAGTGGGAAACTGATGACACAATCGTGAAGAGTTGGCTGATAAACTCGCTGGAGACACGGTTGCGAGGAAGCTTCATCAGATATCCAACCGCGAAGGATGTCTGGAATGCAATAACAACAACCTTCTATGACGGCAACGACGCTGCTCAAGTCTTCGCTCTAAATAGAAAGGTCAGTCGGGTTAAACAACTTGGGAAAACAGTGGAAGAATACTATAATGAATTGCAAGGGTTATGGCAAGAAATAGAATTCCGACGTCCAAATCCCATGATATATCCTGACGAAATTGAAAAATTTAACAAGTTTGTTCAAGAAAAAAGGGTTTACATGTTCTTAGATGGCCTCGATGACAAGTTAGATCGAGTGCGGGCTGATGTGGTGCAAATAATTCCTTTCCCTACGGTGGAACAAGCATATGCTAGAGTAAGGCAAGAGGCAACACGACAAGGGGTAATGCTCAGCGAAGATAGATCATTTCAACCACCAATGGCCATGATATCCAAAGGTGTTCAACAATCTGAGGTAAAACTAACCCTGAATAAAAACTCATCAACTCTAGATGGCAAACATGGGTGTACCCATTGTGGCAGATCAAAACACACAAGGGAGAATTGCTTCAAACTAGTTGGATTCCCTGATTAGTGGGTTGAGAGGAAACACCGACAACAAGAAGGAAAAAAGGGTAAGGCATCAGCTCACATTGTGACAGCGACACATGAAATTAGAGGTGAAATTGAAGATCAGTCAAACAACCTATTCTATGGAGGAGTTGGGCATGCGCAGGACACTGGTGCAACAACACATCTTGCTACTGGGCATGCGCATAACACTAGTGCAGCAACACACCTTGCTACTGTGCAACTAGATACGGATCAGAAGACGAACGGGTCAAGGTCTGGACCCGTAGGTAAGAGTTGGTACTTGTAATGGAAAAACTGTGTTAATTTCTGAAAAACATGGTGCAACTAAAAATGAATCAAAGTGAGTAATCGATTCTGGAGCAACAGATCATATGACCCATTCCAAAAGTGATATCCCATGTACAATAGCCTCAACCAAAACATGAATTATAAATGCAAATGGAGATATACACCTTGTTAAAGGAATGGGACACATACCAATTTCAGAAAGAATAACCCTGAAAGACACGTTACTAGTCCCATCTTTATCAACTAAATTAGTTTCAGTAGGAAAGCTTACAGATGATCTTAACTGCGCAGTTTTAATGTACCTAGACTTCTGTGTTTTTCAGGATCTCTTAATAGGGGAGATTGTTGGGCATGGTTTTAAACGAGAAGGATTGTATTACTTGGACTACTCGACTCTGGGAAATGCATACTCAACCAGGAACGATCTCTCAGACTCAAAAACCAAAATATGGTTATGGCATAAAAGACTCGGACATCCGTCTTTCGGGTACATGAGAAAGTTATTACCTAACTTATTTTTGGGTATAGGAGATGAAAATTTTGTGTGTGAAACCTGTATTAAGGCTAAGAGTCACAGAACTACTTATCATTTGAGCACCAATAAATGTTTTGATCCATTTGATTTAGTTCATACTGATGTGTGGGGTCCATCTCCAATCGTGTCTACATTTGGATATAGATGGTTTGTTCTTTTCACTGACGATTGTACGAGGATGATATGGATATATTTACTTAAAACTAAAGATGAGGTACCAAGTATTTTTAGAATATTTTATACAATGGTTAAAACTCAATTCGGAAAAGAAATAAAGGTAGTTAGAAGTGATAATGGGAGAGAGTATATAAATCACAATCTACAATCTTTTTTTTTTATGAAAAAGGGATTATTCATGAAACATCGTGTGTAGGCACACCTCAACAAAATGGTGTAGCTGAACGAAAAAATAGACAAATTCTTGCAATTGCGAGATCTTTACTCTTTGAACACCATGTTCCATCTGTGTTTTGGGATAATGCAGTTTCTACTTCTGTATACTTGATGAATAGACTTCCATCCAAAACAATTGATTTTAAAACACCATTACAAAGTCTAGCCATTTACGTCAATATACCTTCTTATTTAAATCTTCCTCCGAAGATATTCGGATGTGTAGCATATATACATGTTCAAAAAAACTTTAGATCAAAAGTTGCACCATGTGCAGAAAAATGTGCGTTTTTAGGATTCAGATCGCATCAGAGTATAAATGTTACAACCCGAAGAATAGGAAGTTCTATACAACGATGGATGTGGACTTTATTGAAAACGAACCATATTTTTCTCAAACCCATGTACATGTTCAGGGGGAGACAAACTTGAGTTGTGAACCTGAAATGGGACTTATCCATTGTTGGAGTCCGAGCAACAACAGTGAACAAGAATATGCTTCGTCTAAGACAAACTCGGGTCAAGAAAATTCTGAAGATATTAGCCAAGAAAATGGCATTTCATCTCAAAATCATGATGCTGACCCAATGCACTATCCTAACCTAATTTCTGAGATTAATCAAGCTGAACCTGTCAGTGACCATACACTAGCCCAAGAAATTGAAGCAGAACTTAACTCGTGGCCTAATACTGAAGAAGTAATACAATCTGACTCACAACCACATGACCCACTTTCTCCCGAGGTAAGTTCTCTGAATCAATATTCTCAGTTTAAACTTTCTACTAGAATTAACCGTGGGATTCCTCCAAATCGGTACATTCCTGAAGATGGAACAAGCAAAAGGGTAAAATATCCAATTACAAATTATACAACCACCAAACATCTATCTAACCAACTAAAATATTTTGCACTACAAGTATCTTCGATTCATGTACCAGATAAAATAGAAGATGCTGCACAAGATAAGAGATGGGTAGATGCCATGAAATCTGAAATGAATGCACTTGAAAAAAAATCACACATGGAAATTGATGGACCTTCCTGAAGGAAAGAAAACTGTAGGATGTAAGTGGGTATATTCGATAAAATATAATGCAGAGGGAGAGATTGAGAGATATAAGGCCCGTCTTGTGGCCAAAGGATATACTCAAACCTTTGGAATAGATTTTCAGAAAACTTTCTAACATGTTGCAAAACTAAATACTGTATGAGTTTTGTTATCTCTTGCAGTAAATCTTGATTGGCTGCTTCATCAATTTGATGTAAAAAATGCTTTCTTACATGGTGATCTCAAAGAAGAAATTTATATGGATATCCCACCTGGTTATAAATGTAGTGGGACAAACAAGGTGTGTAAATTGAAGCGATCACTGTATAGTCTTAAGCAATCTCCTAGAGCTTGGTTTGAAAGATTTTGTAACGCAATGAAGAAGTATGGGTATCATCAAAGCAACTCAGATCATACACTCTTCTACAAATCTGACCAAGGTAAAATAACTATTCTAATTATATATGTGGATGATATGATTATTACTGGAGACAATCTAGAGGAAATACAGCAGCTCGAAGAAGGGTTGTCAAGAGAATTTGAAATGAAAAATTTAGGAGGGTTAAAATATTTTTTGGGAATTGAAGTAGCTAGAAACCAAAACAGCATTTGCTTGTCCCAAAGAAAATATGTTCTTGATTTACTTGCTGAAGTTGGAATGCTTGAATGTAAGCCGGTTGACACACCTATGGCACATAATCAAAAGTTGGGAAACAATCAAAATCAAGCTCCGACTAACAAAGAAAGGTACCAACAATTAGTCGGAAAACTAATTTATTTATCTCATACTCGACCTGACATAGCTTATGCAGTAAGTGTGGTTAGTCAGTTTATGCACTCGCCTAATGAGGAACACATGGAGGCTGTAATGAGAATTTTGAGGTACTTAAAAGGGAGCTCCTGGACGAGGACTAATGTTTCGAAAAAATGGACATCTCGATGTGACTGGCTACACTGATGCTGATTGGGCAGGTGATGTGGAGGATAGAAAGTCAACTGTAGGATACTTTTCATTTGTGAGAGGAAATTTGGTCACCTGAAGGAGTAAGAAATAAAATATCATAGCATTGTCAAGTGCCGAGGCCGAATTTAGAGGAATGGTCAAAGGTATGTGTGAACTGTTGTGGATTAGAAGATTGCTCACGGAATTGGGATTCGAACCCACCAGTGAAATGAAATTATTCTGTGACAATAAAACAGCAATAGATATTTTTCATAATCCAGTGCAACATGATAGAACAAAACACATTGAAGTAGACCGACACTTCATCAGGGAAAAAATCGATTCTAAAATAATTGAGATTCCATTTGTAAGATCTGAGGAGCAGTTGGCAGACATGTTGACCAAAGCTGTGTCAAGTAAAGCATTCAATGAATTCCTGAATAAACTTAGCATGACTGATATTTACATATCTGCTTGAGGGGAGTGTTGAAATTACAAGCAAATATGTGACGAAGGATCTGTATCAAATCGAAGAAGGAAAGAAGAAATCCAAATAGGAAGCACATATGCGCACCTGATGCATTCATAGACAGATTGTGATTATTGTTATTTCTAGAAATAAGAATACAGATTTCATATTCTGTGATTGTAATTGATATGAGAAATATTTCCCTGTCCATCTCTATAGACTTATAAATAGAGGATGCGTGCAGAAAAAGAAAAGAAAAGAAGGAGAGTTTTCTTTGTAATACTATTATTCAGTGAAATAAAATAAGGGCGGGAGGATTGTGGGAGTTTTGTGTTATTTACTTTTACAATTTTGTCATTTGATTTATACAAATCCTGCTTAATGTGGCCCTGTATATTTGATTTATATTTCTGGCCTTCTCAATCATCACAAGCAAGTAACAATTCTGTCATTTTTGTATTGTTTAGCTTGTGAAAAGTAGAAAATGCAACCCATGACGAAAACTATGGCCCGTGGGTTAGCATCTACAAATAATCCATGCATTCTTTTATGGCAACATAACAAGGTTTTTTACTAATATAAGCCAACATATATTTCCTGTATTTTATAACTTCCAATAAAATGGAAGTCGATCCCTTTGATAACGACTATCGAGGCTTCGGGTTAATTGCAAAGTGATAGTGGTATTCGGTATAGGCAGGGGCGGAGTCAAGATTTTAATTGAGGGGGCTGAGACTGGAGAGATCAGATATTTATTATAGAGAAAAAATATTAGAGGGAGCAGATATATAAATTTTTAATTTTTTTATGAAATTATATATATTTATCGGACGTTTTTGAAAAATTAGGGGGGGCGCCCCCCCCCCCTTGGATCCGCCCCCGGGTATAGGTATAATATATCGAATGTCGATTAGTCTTTATTTAGTGTAAGTGTGTGTAATATAGATTGTGAATTTTCTCTTAGTAGGCATGATGTCTTTATTTATAAGTCTCCCTTGAGATTGGAAATGTACATTGTTGAGATTGAAAATTGAAGAACGGTAATATATAATTATAAAAGATTGCAACATATATAACAGCATTTTTTGCCCTTTCGAGGAGGAAAACATATCGGCATATGCTTGTTGAAACCGTTATTTGATATAAAATCATTATGCATATTAACAATTTTGTTATACCATTCATTTTTGTATAATACTTAATTGATACCGTCAAATATGTATAATAGCTCATTTAATGTGCATAATAACAGTATTATGTATTATATAAAATGAGTGATATAATAAAATTCTTAACTTACATAGTAACTTTATATAAAGTCGTTAACGTTCAGCTCCCTTTCGAGAAATCTTTCCCTCCCACTTTCTTTTTTCCCTTTTTGCTCGTCTTTTCAATACAAACTCCTACAACAACAACAACAACAACAACAAAACCTTTAATCCTAAATAAATTGAGATAGGCTAGAAATAAAACCCAATCGAAAAACATAAGATCAAAGATCTCAAATAAATACAAACTCCTACAAATTTTTAAAATTTACTCATGTTTTTCTTTTTTTCTCCTGTTTTGAGGAAAATCCCTTGTTCTTAAAGGGAAGTCATTTCAAATGTAATATACAAAATCCTCACTTATGTTCTTTCAAACTGAAGTAACATAAATTCGTACTGATGTCTATAAAGTCTTGTCGAATAAAATCTGAAAGGCAATGTTCCTTCTAAAAGTAGACAGTTTAACAAGCAAAAGTTTTAATCTAAGTCTTAACAGAACAAAAGATCAAATCAAGTAAAATCAATTATAATGATTAATGAATTCCATCAGCTATGGCAATTGATTGAAAAAAATAATTAAGAGAGGAAACATAGGAGACAATTGTCCTAAAACTCGAAGTCAGCAGTCTAAAAAGCAATATATTGCTAAAAATTATTACTCAATTTGCTTAATAATTTGCTTTCTCAGCCTGATGACATGAGTACTATTAGCCGACATAACTATAACGAAGCTTTTGGAATCATATCTAGCGCCTTCAATACAAAGGCATAGACGAACGCATCCTCCTGTAGCTTCTCAAATCTACAAAAGAGAGATGAGAAAAGACGAAAACTTCATTATAAATGGCACAAAAATATGTATAATATCGAGAATTCATTTATAGGCAAATAAATTGTAACTAAATTATTTTCTTCTGCCTGATACTTCAATAATGTCTAAAATATACACATTATTAATCCATCAATAATCATCTTAATCGATGAAAAGTTTTCTATACAGGTCCTAACTCCTAAGAACATTCAAAACTTTGTAATAGATGTCAGGTTGCAATGAACTGCAACTAAACTGCATTAAACAATAGGATGGAAAAATCTAAAAAAAAGAGAGAATATGACAGATCCATACATACCTTCCCGACTTGGAGAAGTGACCAGCACCAAGCTCACATTTGAAGAGAAGAAGGTTGTTATCTGTCTTTCTCTCTCTTAACTTTGCTACATATTTTGCTGGCTCTGAGTACATCACACGTGGATCTGAAAGGAAAAAATAGCAAGTCAATAATAGAAACCATGTTTGTGCTAACGTGTGTGAGAGAGGCAAGCCACTGCTAAGCTTTTGATGGAGAGGATAGAGAGAATCAATTGAAATAAATTGATGCACTACCATTCAAGCCAGCCGTAACTAGAATGTGTGGATAATCTTTTGGTTCAACCTGAAAAGAATAAAATTATTAAAAAAATAAAAAGGTAATTATGTAATTCCAGCTTCATAAGTAAATAAACATGACTAGCGATAGCTAAACCAAATACAGTTTAAAAGAACATCATGCTCATTTGATATTTATTGATGATAAAAGTATAATATAATTTATTGGAAAAATCTTAACAAGATCGCAAATGGGAAGGCCATGAAAGGAAATTTCATCAAATGAATATAAAAAAGGAAAACTGTGGAATTCTTAATCTTACATTGTCAACAGGGGAATATGATTTCATATAATGGTAAAACTCCTCATCCCGTGGATCACCCCATTCCTAAACAACCAGCACATAGACAATTAGTTCACAATATAAAATGACTAATGAGAAAAGAAGGTCCACTATTTTACTTTATAAATTTTCCGTTGACAGAAAGAACGCTCACAAAAGGCTATTCACTAAAATAATCCTAAAAAAAATCAAACAGTAATCCTCCCCTGCAAAAGGTTTAATTCACAAGAGCCATTATGGTTCCACATGATTAATGAAAAAATAGTCCAGCTTAATTTTCTGACATGAACTCCCTCTCCGAATATTTGTCACATTTTAACTATGTAGGCTCAAAAAAGAACTGCCAAAACTTGTGCTGCAAAGTAATCCTAAATTTTATACTTGGTTCACATGAAATTAAGCTTGCAGCCAGGATCAGTGGTATAAACTGCAAGTAATCACAACTGTATGCACTTTAGTAACTAAGTTAATGCAATTTCTTCCTTCATTAAATTACACATGTACATAATTTTGTGAATATAAGCAGATAGGCATATTCAAAAGGCAAAAGTTTTTCATTATTTGAACCTGAAGCCCCTAGTAGATGCTACAGACCAGTGTTTTAAGTTATTGAAAATCACACCAAAAACCGTGTTAAAATTGCCCATTCAAGACGTGTAACACGCCCTTTATAAAAGTTTATGAAATTTAACTACATTAACACCATGTGCTAGAACTCTGCCTTTTAATAAATATGTTGCTATGATCCCTATTGGTTGGTTGGGGTAAACAAAGGAAGTAAAGGAATGACCAAACAAGGTTCCCAAAGTGGAGACTGGAGAGTAGCAGATTGGTATAGTTAGGCACGCCGCGGAGAATCTTTGAAACTGCTTCTTTGGAGCTTCCACAATTGAAACCATTCCTGACCCCTAGAATTAAAGATCCTTCTTTTCTGGGTTTACTGTGCCAGAATCAGCACTGATGCATTGCCAGGACCCACATGTCATAACTGAATTATTCTGGAGCAGGGAAGTCATTTCAAGATTTCCAGAAAGACATTTGTAGAGCAGGTCATTCTCAATCCAACATTGCACTATATTTTGGAAGTAACACCGAAACTCACATTTATTTATTTTTCCAATGCCCATCCATTGATAAAAAAGGTTAACCAAATGAACAACAACAAATTATCCTTGAATTTCATCTAAAACTTCAAGATAGCTCATTTAAAACTGAAAAATAAGTATCTAAATGAATTTAATTTCTTCTCAATCAAGTTGTGAATAGAAACAGAAGAAGAACTTGACAGTGATACAGGCACAATTCTGTCAATAACATGTCATTGCATTGCCATCATACTCATCTAACACCGGGCTTTACAGACAAACTTAAGGTATTTGGAAAAAAAATATCATAAAATCAAACAACAATTGAGAACATAAAAAGTGTCTGTTCCATTAAAGAAGAAGAATAAAATTACTAAAAAGAATAAATGTTACCTCCCATTCACTGGTAGTTAGAGGAATCGTGGGATCAAGCATGGTTGTGAGGACATCAACAAATGGCACTCCCAAGATAGCAGCCTTGAACAAATCAGGACGCATGTTTAGCACAGCACTGATCAAGAGACCACCTGCACTTCTCCCATTTATGCATAGCTTTTTCCGGGATCCATAATTGTTCTCTATCAGATACTCAGCACAGGCGATAAAATCAGTGAAGGTGTTCTTCTTGTTTGTCAGCTTTCCATTTTCATACCACTTGCGACCCATCTCGCCTCCGCCACGAATGTGTGCTATTGCATAGATGAATCCTCTGTCCACTAATGACAGTCTCTCTCTCCTAAAATCAGGTTCAATGCATATCTCGTAGGAGCCATAACCATAAAGCAATAAGGGGTCTGACCCGTCAAGCTTCACTTGATTCTTTCTGTAAAGAATCGAAATCGGTATCCGAGTACCATCAGAGGCAACTGCCCATTTTCTCTCGGTACCGTAATTTGATGCATCAAAGCCCCCTAAAACCTGTGGGGAAAAAAGCAAAGCAATGAGGGTGCAGAATGTTTAGCGGACACAAATCCAAACCGGAGATGAGTAAGTATATCGGTAAAAAATTGCTCTGAATTTCCATGTAGAAATTTCCACTATAGCAGAAGGCCCAATTTTTGTTGAATTATGCTAGATAAAATAATCAATCCTTGAGAGAAAGAAATAGAAAAAGATGTACCATTTTGTAGCCAATTGTGTGATAAATATCCCTTTACACTAACACAATAGAAGATAAAGGTAGTATTAAACTCACAGCTTGAATCTTTTTCTGGACAGATGTTCCTGTTTCCATATCATAGTCATACACAGTTGGAGGGGTCTTCATTGAGCTATAACTAAACCGAAGTATGCTTGAATTAAATTCTGATTCATCAAGTTCCGCGTCATACACCTCATCTACAAACTCAATTTGTTGGCCATTCAGCAGACACTTTATTGGCTCTCCAGTGGAAGGTAGAGAGTAAACTGTTATTTTAGGTAAGCCATGCTCACGTTCACACAAAGCTATGTGATTTTTGAAGACTTGAAAATCTTGTATTTTCACACTGAAAAGAGAGAAAAATAATTGTAACAAACTGCCCTTGTAAAATTGGAGCAGCAATTTTAGTAATCAAAAAGACAGGTTCTGTCAAAATTAATTTATGATAATTAGCTTTTTCTAAGCCTACTTAGCAAAGTAGTTTCAACACACTTATCTTGCTGGAGTTTTCACTTTGTTTTTGTGATTAATATTTTTAATACTGTTGTTAATAAAACTTCCAAAAGGGAAAAAAATGAGAAAAAAACATACATGCTAATAAACAGACAAAGAAACCTTTATTGCTTTTCTTGTAATCTCTCATCTTTCACATACTGGTACCTAACCGGCACATAATGGAATACACATTCAGAAATGGAATCCTTAAATTTACCTTTCTCTATGTGGAAGCAGCACCGTAAAATCTGATAAATTCTTTACTGGGCAGATAACCAGCTCTGAATTATAGCACTGTTCACTCCGTCGTGTTATAAAGAAGTGTTCCCCACGATGATCAGCTACTGTGTCGATCCCATAAATGCACGGCGTCAGAGGCAGAAGGCCGTTTTTGGGATTAGACACATCAAGGTAGAAAATGAAACTTGTATTTTTGCTTTCTGAAGTCATAAACAGGAACTGCTTGCTTGAGGACTTGGTGATGCTGACACTAAATTTCTCATCTTTTTCATGGTAGAGGCATGTATCGCTTGATTGGTTAGTATCAAGCTTATGCAGCCACACCTGAGAGGCAAAGACTTGAACATTATTTGCACTAGAATCATAAAACTAAATAAAATAGAGATGGTACATGCCTTGTCAGGACGAAGAATATCATCCATGGTAACATAAACAATATACTCGTCATTGGCCCATTCAACATCAGAAGTAATTCCCGTCATAGGCTGCTCAACTGGTTTTCCACTCTCAGCATCAATCACATGGACTTCATAAATCTCATCTCCTTTTGTATCTTCTGCATAAGCCACCATCTTGTTATCCGGGCTCACCTAAGAATCCATCATACTTGTTATATCAGATTTTAGAAAATATGGCAGACTCACAAATATTGTTGAATATTAACAAGAATATGTCACGTAACAAACTATCAAATAAACTCCAAGTGTGCCCCCACATGATTTACTTGTACAATACATTTTTATTATATTGAATGAGTCATTATGTTCTACTATTTAATTTTCTGTGAGCTGCAATTAACCCCAAAATACATTAATGGTTCAGTCAGAGACCCTTAAAAGAAACATGCCTCAAAAGCCCCAATGCTGTAGTAGTCATGCCCCTCAGCCTTGACATTATTGTCTAAAATTATATGCTCTTTCGGAGCATCAGGGCCTGTCGGCATGACATCTTCCACAGAAGGCGGGGCATCAGTCGGCACAAGACGCCTACAGTACTGTGAATACTCCTTCCCTGTCAATGTTCTCTCATAGTAATAGAACTGGCCCCTTCTTACTGGTGCCGATATGTCATCTTCCTTGATCCGCGCTCTCATCTCAGCATAGATCTCATTCTCCAATTGTTTCACATCTGAAAACACACAGCATTTTTGTTTATTCAATCAATCAATAATTTATTGTACAATTGGAGACAAAAGACGAGATGGGAGACAAATCTCACCAGACATGACGAGCGAGGTGTACTGGTTCTCTGCCTTGAGGTGGGAGAGGACCTCGGGACTGGTGCGGGAGTCGTCGCGCAGCCAATAGTAATTGTCCACGCGTACGTCACCGAAGAGCTCCATCTTGTGCGGAACCTTCTTGGCGACGGGAGGGGTTTGTGCGGATGTAGCCATGGACGCCCAGGCGGAGAAAGAGAAACTTGAATCTGGGTTGGAGGTTGAGGCGGAGAGGCGGAGAGGAGGAGAGAAGAGAAGAAAAGGAGACGGCGAGTGAGAGGAAAGCATTTGGGTGGGTGTACCAGTGGCATTACTTTATGAGTAAGGAGCATTGTACACTCTACTCCGAGATGCTACGGTGAAGTCGCGACTCGTGAGCCGTGAGCGACTAAAATTGGAACATTTTTAAGAGCTTCTTTAACATGAGTTTCTAATAAGTTGCAATTTTATATGACATTATTATTTTAATTTTTAAATATGATAAGAATTTTGAATTTAGAAACTATAGAGAAGAGTTGTTAAGTTTAAAACTCAGTTTTAAACGTCATGTCTGATATGATGATTTTCGACAATGCAGAAATACCGATTACTGAGATGAAAATGAAGAACTTTTACTCTTCTCTATCAGTTGTCTCGAGAATGTATGTATCTATTAGTATTATCTTGTTCGACCCCCTATATATTGAGGGTCGGTGCTTATATAGTCATCATCTCGCGCTATATGATCGTTGGGTCGTTTAAGCCGTCGCCTTCGGGGCGACAATTATGGCGTTTTATGTCATGCACGTGCCTTAATGTCACGTCGTGCATGACCATTGATGGCATTAAATGTCACGACATGCACCTACTCGAGCCCATTAGGTGGTCTCGAGCACTAACCCCTATCAATGTCATTTAGAAACTCACTCAATTTAGCGTTAGAGAATAAAAATTGTAATTAATTATTTTTTTCTCATTGAGTGGAGCGAATAAAAACACTAATTAAAATTTCTAAAATGGATTGAGCGACGGAGTACTTTTTTTAATTGAATATTTCTAATTGACATAACCACAATAGCAACTTAAAAATCAATGTAGAGTTGGAGATTCTCTTAAGCTTTGGAATTGGAGGAAGTCGATAATTAACAATTAATAACTAAATTTTTTTAATTATGTTTCAATTTATTTACTACTGTTCTGATCTAAGAAACTAAGTCAATTTTTTTTATTAATCGAGTGACACCAAATAAATGCGATTTAATATGAGTTCAATTGTCCGATTTCACACAAAGCTATGAAGAGCCATTTTATCTGACCCAATTAAACAAAAAATATATATTTTTCGATAGTAGAGAAAACAAAAATAATGATCATGTTTGGACAATAGTTAACAAATAGAAAACATCATGGATTATTTCTGATTGGTCGAAAAATTTTAATACATAAAGAAAATTAAAGTTTAAGTATGTTGTATCATCACTTTTCTCTATAATTAAAGTTTAAGTATGCTAAATTTTTTAATCTTTTGAATCCAAATGTTTATATAAAATAATTTCTCTTCTCATTTAAAATAATGTATGTAATATATTTAAGACAAAACTTAACTCTTAAAATGATTTAATTTTTTATATGATCATTTATAGATTATTATGTATTTATTTATATTTATTATAATTATCATTGTTACTTAGCATTTAAAAATATTATCTACATTTCCTTCAATAATATTATCTACATTTCCTTCAATGTGAAAATTTATTAAATATATTTATAAATTTTATATTATTAATTACTTATTTAAGAACTATATTATCACGAAACTCGAATTATAACTCTAATTTTAATAAAATATATTGACAAAAACTATTATTTAATATGTTACATTGATATTTTGGTTCTTGAATTAAATTAAAACGTAAATAAAAGAACGTATAATTAAACGATCAGATAAGAAGAAAAAAGTTTACGTCCATGTTATTCAATTGTTTGCTGTTCTAAATCCCTTTATTATCCACCTCCTTAACTATTACTACAAATATCTCCGTCAAATGAAAATTTACATCTCTATCTCTACTCCTTATTAATCTCTATATCTACTCTCTACTCTTTAATAAACACGTATGTGTTCTGATCCTGCAACGGTCCAGATTTATTGTTAAATCTTTAGAGCTAATATCACTCATTGGATTGAGTTATTCATCAAATAATATTACTATCTCTATGACCATTTATGTTGAAGTTAGAATTTTCTCCCAATTTTGTTTGTTACACGAAATGCTACATAATTTAGGAGTACAATTGTTGTATTTTATTTTCTTTTTTCTTAGATTGCCATCAATTATGAATTTTAACTTTTTTTAAACGTTGAATGTTAACTTTCCTCTCAATTTATATTTATTTTGCATTAATTATGTATTCCTGATTGAATTTTATATTAATTACTAAATTATTTTTATTTTATTTCCTTATTTTTCACATGAAGATAAAAATTTTTATATTTCTGAAAGATATCACCGTAGCAACGCACGGGCAAGATACTAGTCTATTAATTGTTAAAGTTCAATTATTGTTATATGTCACTCTAAATGTCAAACCGTGAAAATTTAATTTAAGAAATAATGATAATTAAGATAATAATTAAAACGATCCAACACAAATTAACAAATAAATCAAATCAATGATCAGGGGAAGGTTTATAAATTGATAAATAGAGTTAATAAATTTTAATAAATTTACCGATTAGGATGTCTTATGTAAATATGTAGACAGAAGTCCGTTTCTAAACAAAATTAAAAGAAGTTAATTAACAATCGCATGAAAATAAGGTTGACATGGAAACAGATAATAAATCAGACAAATTAGAATCTAACAGACAACCAAATTTAAAATCTGGAGTTAATAATTTGGATATAATTAAATTAAAATTTTATTTAAGCTAGTTTGATTAAATCCATTAAGTGTATAACTAACGATAAATTATATAATAGATTACGAAATTTATTAAACGTGTCAACCATACCAATTGTCATCATTTTCCTGCCACATTTGATCCAAACCAAAACTCTCTTTCTTCCTTTCTTTTCTGCCACATCTTTCTTTTCCTCTCTCTCTCTCTCTTTCTCTCTTCCCGTGACCTGTCCCCTCATTTCCTTTTCTTTTTCTCTCCCCCGGCGACACACCCACAGAACGACTCTCCTTCCGTTCCCTCCCTCTCACTCGCTAACCCCTCTCCCTTTTCTTTCTTTCCCCTGGCGACAACGCCTTCCTCTTTCCCCCATTCGCCCCAAATCTCTCTGACTGCTCCTCCTTCCCGATCGTTAACACCTCTTTCTCCCTCTTCATCTGTCCGCTCTGACTACCTCGTCGATATCTTTACCTCACTCCCTGGCTCACGATCTAGTCGTGGGTGCCGATCGCCAGTCACCCCATTGAAGCTCGTCTTCTTCCCTCTTGGCGCCACTGCCGCCAGTAGCTCCTCAACCAAGAGCACCCCATGTCACACCCCAGAAATAATAAATGGGATTAGGGGTGCTTAATCCCGCCACGTACGCACGACGAGACGTGCGTACGAAAGGCTAAGTGAATAAAAATAAAGTAAAATCCCAGAATAAACAAATAATAATAATAATACAAAACAAAATAGTCCAGAATATACAGTAAAATACCTCTGTCACCACGCAGGACTGTCCCTAACACTCGCTCCAAGAAAATCCCGAACCTGAAATATCTGGATCCCACAACCACCGTGGAAACGTGAGTAATTTAAAAATTACTCAGTACGGATTTAGATCCAGCCTTAAGATTTGATCTTTTTTCCTAAACTGGACCCAAATACCGATACTATATTTTAAATGCATTAATTATCTATTTATAAATAAAATTTTAGTTTAATGCATTTCCTTTAACAGTTCGCTATGATGCGATGACATGCAATGATAGATAAACACAAATTATAAAAATCTGTGGATAATAATATATAATATATAAAACTAAATGTATATATATAAGATACGAGATTTAAAGCACCCGTATATATATAACCCGGTTGCAGATCATCAGTCCATCACAAAGCGGGCACGTGATCGGGCCCTGGACTTGTGACTTACCTAAGCGGGCACGTATTCGGGCCCAACTTACAAACTTAGGATTTTCGAGTAAGCGGGCGCCAATGCCCGAATACCCAGGAAAATTCGGCCTCCCGAGCGATAACGCCCTAGGAGAGTGACGGCTAAAAGCACGTACTCGGTATTCTGAATCTGATGATCCAGCTCACAAAATAATAATAATATAATAACACAAAATGGATTAAGAAGTTATGCTTTCAGTTGCCATATCGTCAAAGGAGATAACTACCCAGGAAATAACAAATCAGAAACTAATACAAATGGGAGCCTACACTGTACCAACTAAGAGCCAGAGGATCGCATCCCGAAAATAATGATAAAATGAAATATAATACATATGGGAGCCTACACTGTACCAACTTGGGGCCAGAGGTCCGCATCCCAAAGGGGAGCCTACACTGTACCAACCAGGGGCCAGAGGACCGCATCCCGAGAAATGACAAAATGACAGATATTACAAATGAGAGCCTACACTGTACCCACTAGGGGTCAGAGGACCGCATCCCGAGAAAATAACAAAATAGGGTAGAATCCAGACTTGGATATGGACGCCCACACTAAACACTGAAAGACATGGTATCCTAATCGCTCAAATTTGGATTAAAAATCTTAATCATATTAAGAATATTAAAAATATAATATTGATCAAAAGAAAAACACTCTGGCACGGCCGAACCCGCCAAATGACGGGGTCGGTGGATAACCGACAAGCAAAGGTGCGCAGTGTATATACAGACCAAAGGAATATAACCCGTTGTTAGTGCAGTTATACAAGGCAACCTCGATCGAGATCACCCGCCCGCCTCTCGGCACTTTCCCATGCATTTTGCATGATTAATTTCCTAACTTAATTTATAATTAATGATATTGATAATATTAATCTACTAATTATATTCTATAACTTTATTTATTTAACTCCAACATAATCCTATCTCGGGACTATTTCCCGAGTCCTACTCCTATCCTGTCTACGTGCATCATGATATGATATGACCTGCAAATGCGGGTATGTCTCGAATATGCCGGTCAAGTACTGAAATGCATATGACAATTCAATTCGGGTCTCTAAATAATGTTTGGTCAAAAAATACCTCAGTTCAGATTTATTTTAAAAACATTTTATTTTTCGGTTTGGGTTCCTATTTCTGAAGAAAGGAAATCAAATCCCAGGAATCCGTACCTGAGAATAATCTGGTTAGCTCGATAACGTCACATTGCTAAGTCTTTGGTGGCGCATCACGATCTCGTCAGCCGTCTCATATGAGTGTAGTCGTTGGTCGGCTCGTCAAGATAATATTCGAGAACCTATGAAGTCAAAATAGATTAATTTGGCGAGTGTCCTATCCATATTGGGTCCGGTTTGGTCATGGTACACCGACCCTAAACGGGAGCGTTATTATTTAAAGTTTATAATTAACTTATATCTATTTTGATAAATATAATTAACTAAATTTTATTTAGATTTATTAAGTTATCTTAACATTATCACTTAATTATTTTAATTAAAATTAGAAAATTTAATTATCTAGAAATAAGGAAATTAATTAATATATGTTTATAGTATTTATTATTATCATTATTGTTTCTATTTGTATTATTAATAATAGAGAAATTGATTAATATATATATATATTATAAAATACACTTTTATCATATTCTAATTATTGTTTTGTAAATCTTAATTATTTAAATTATATTCTTCAATTATATTTTATTTTACACACTAATAATATTTTTTTATAATTTATAGGTTTGTTATATGAAAATAAAATAGATGTGACAATTAAATTAACGAAACTCGATTAACTTAATTTAATTAAATTAATTATTATTATTTTATTAAGTGTGTTGGTGTTTTGCGATTATATTTATTTTGATTAATGTAACTAATTAATTCATTAATTAATTAAGTTAGCTTAATATTATCCCTTAAATAAATTTAATTATAATTAGGATAATGAATCATTTAGAAATAGAGAAATTGATTAATATATAATATTATATAATTAATACTATTCTTATTAAAAATAGAGAAATTGATTAATATATAATATTATATAATTAATACTATTCTTATTAAAAATAGAGAAATTGATTAATATATATATATATATATTTATATATTTATTAATATTTTTTCATTATAAAATAGAGAAATTGATTAATAGGTATTTATATATATTAATTAATGTTATTAAATTATTAAAATAGAGAAATTAATTAATATATATCTTATATTATAAATTATTATTATACTTTATTTATTATTTTATAACCCTTAATTATTTATATCATATTCTTTAATTATATCTCATTTTATATTTTAATATTATTTTCATTAATTAGAAAATATATTATATAAAACTAAATTAAAAATAAAAACTAAAATTAAAAGAAAAATAAATTCAATTAACTTAAATTTAATTAATGTCTTTATTTAATTAATGTGTTGGTGTTTTAATGTGTTTGGGATCATAGGCTGCCTCCGAAACCACTGTATCTGTTCGGATTTTCATTATTGAGGCAGATCATGTAATCATCTCCCATATTCAACTTTAAATATTAATTAATTATTAGTTGCGTACGTTTTTAAATTTTACGGCACTTGCTAATTAATTAATTATATTTTTATCTCACTTAACCTTTCGGCCCATTTAACTTGATCAATTTATTTTCCGACTATTCTTATAGTTTCAGTTGTACGTAACGGTTGAATTTTGCGCATATAACCCTTAAAAGGAGTTATTACCACAAAATGAAATTTAGGCCCTGGATTTATTAAATTCACAATTCAGTCCCTAATTGAGATATACCATACCAATCGCAACCAAAATGGCACATTAGTAAATAACAGAAGGTGTTGGTACACAACAAGCTCAAAAGATAGTTAGAATTACTAGCCAGCACAAGCCAGCCATATACAGAGCTCCATCAGGATTAATAAAACCACATGAGCCATAAGGCAGCAGAAAGGGGCAAGGTCAGCACAAGCCAAGTAAAATAACCAACAAAGGTAACTGAGTCAGTGCAGCATCAGAGAGAGAGAGAGAGGGCCAAAATGGGGTGCCACTAAAAATCAGTACAGAACACAGGCGCAGCAAGCAACCCAATTAATCGATGGAACAAGCAAATCATTAACCAAACCAGCCATAGATTAGTTAACAGACATTTCAAGCAAATCAGGAACATACAAAACGGGGCCAGGTTACCAGTAATAACAACAGAGTAAAACCCAACTTATCGGTATTAACAGAAACCAAATATCCAGGTACAAAGCCAAACAAGAATAATGGTCAGCATTTATCAGTAATCGCGAGAGAGGTCGGGGAAATACCCCGCTTCACTGGTACCAAACGGTACCAGTGTACCAAGGCAATTTAAATTAACTCGCAAATGACACTAATTGAATCAGCACAACCAATTTCAGCCACACAAGGGAATAGCATCGCACACCAGGACCAAGGCAGGTACTGGTAAATCAAGGCACAAAACAACACAAAGTGACAGGGCCAACAAAGAGGCGTACAAGCCATGAATCAGACAAAGATAACAAGATACGACACAGAGATTATGTGCTCAGCCCTTAACAATGGCCCACACGGCCAGAGAGAATAAGGTCAGAGGTTACCGGTATATTTTGGGGCAGCGAGTGAGAAAGGACAGAGGTAGCATATCGGCCGCGGGGGCAGAGGCAGTGGTGGCATGGGTGGCCCGGCCGGTAGAAGAGGGATGAGTATTCTATCCCCGGAAATGTCGGTCGCCACAGCGGAGAGAAAAAAAAAAGGAATGGGGATGGTCTGCGCGGCAGAGAAAAGAGGAAGGGGGAAATGTGGGTTTCTCCCTGTGTCGCCAGAGGGAAACAGAAAAGAGGGGACTGATGGTGACGGGGAGAAGACGGATCGAAGAGAGAGAGAGAGTAAGCGTTGTGAGGGGATGGGGGAAAGAGAGAGAACGAGTGGTGGGCCCGGGGGATTAAATAGGAGAGAGAAGAAGGGTAGGGGAGAGAGAGAGAGGAGGATTTTCTGTGGCGGATTTGATGTAGTCCTTTGTGTACAAGGGTCTTGAGTCATTTTAATAATTGTCATTTCGATTTTGATTCTTGTTAACAAGGTCATGATTTATCGTTAGCCGTTCGGTTTAAAATTCTCGAGTTTTTGGATTGTTTCACGTTATTTCAAAATTTAAGTTCTATTGCATTCCATTAAATTAATTAGAGTCGTTTAAAATTAAATTATTTTGGTTACGATGGGATTATATGAACACCTTGTCAAATTTTTAAATTACTAAAATAAATTTTTATTTAGTCATCTATCTTTATATTATCTATCATTCAATCATTTCCATTTGATTATACATTTTAAATTTTACTAATTTGTCTTTACTTCGGTTACTAAAAACTAGTAAATTTATTATTCACTGTTAATTACTATTAGTCTTTTTCATCTATTTATTCATAATTATTTAGATCAGGTTATTCATTCATTTAAAATTGAGTCGCCCGTAATTATTCCTTTAGTTATTCTTTAGTTATTCTTATTCTTATTACATATATATATTTATTTTTATTTACTAATTTATTTATTATCTTAATTATCATTATTACTTAATTAAATTTCATGGTTTAACATTTCACCCCCCCCCCCTTAAAAGAATGTTTCGTCCTCGAAACGAAAGTCTAAATAGGAATGATTATACTTTATTCATATACGATTGATTACATTTTATTTCATATATCATTTACCATAATATTTGATTGAGTACTTAGCGGAACCTAACCAAGTGATCATGCCTAATCCATTCATATTAAAAATTATATTGGAGTTATTTATTTTGATCAGATGTTAATTAGGTGTGGAAATTCGGTTTTATTTCGATTGTGTTATTTTTTTCTGAATGATTATATCATTGATTGTTAGTTGTACCTAGTATGTTCTTATAAATCTCATTATATTTATAGATTGTATTATAATATACTATCAAGCATATAGTTATAGTTCCAAATAAAAATCTCATGTTACATTTTATCATCGTACACTATTAAAAATATTTATAGCTTACTTATCATTAATATAAATTCAAAATAATTTACGTCTATATCGATTCAAGTCTAAGTCTTTTACCAAAATATGTTATTATTTATTTATTAAATGTTATCACCATTCCTTATTATATATATACACATCCTTTTATATATAGATATTAATTTCAATTTATATATATATTTATTTATTTATTTTATTATTATTAATTAACTAATTTTTTTTTCAAGTACACAACTTCCAAAGTTAGATTGAATCAACAAACTGAATAAAATCAGGCTAGACATGCGAAAGCAAAATAATTGAAGATAATTCTCTGAATTTTAAATTTCATTTGGGACAGAGATCCTCATAGGTAATACTAAAGGTGCAAATCGACGATTTGGAAACACATTGGAGATCAATGATGGGTAAGATGAAAAATGAGTATAATGCAGATAATGCATAATTCGAGAGCACGTGTAAATCGGTAATTCAAATTTTTGAGTCAATTAATTTAACGTGATTGATCGATTCGTCCCAAGTCAGAGTGTGAAAGTGGAGTCCACAGGATGATTAGGTATAAATGGTTATTCATATCTCATTAAGAGAATTTAATTCCACGTTTCAGAACCGCTTAATTTGATATTGAATCACTAAGAACATTTAGCGAGGGCGAATTTACTGTTTATCGATGCTTAGATATCCGCTTCATTGAGGTCATGAGGGAATAACACGGTTAGCAGAACTTACCAAGGTTTAAACACGAGGAATATCTTTAAAGGATATGTAGTTGTTATCATTATTATGCTTCAATTTAAATTTAAAACTCTTATTAAGCGTATTTTTATTAGATATATATATATATTTAAAAATCTTATTATCTTCTGAGTGCGAGGTCTCTAGCCTCACGGCTTGGGTCAGAATATCAGGTCGAGCGGAAGTACGACAATTTGGAAGAACTAAATGCAATCTCAATTTTCAAATTTTACAGTGTTAAAACTGTTTGTAAATGATTTTATTAACTTTTCTCACGTTCGAGTAGTGGGATCCTACAGGAGCAGGGAAACTACGCAAACCGTGCGTGTAACGCCGGCCCCGTCTTTTCTAGACCTACCCCTCACAGACCTATGTCAAGTACATATTATTGTTTGTTTACTTTATTCATGTTCTCGGGATTCTTAGATGTTACCCTAGCATGATTTATATGGAATCGGATTATAAAATACCAACACATTTAACGTTAAGCAATTTGACGCTACTGACCTAATCGAATTTGAGACAGCTGACGAGATTGTGAGCGTCACCGGAGACTAAGCAATTTGACGCTACTGACCTAATCGAATTATTCTCAGGTACGGTTTCCTGGGATTTGACTTTCTTTCTTTAGAATTAGGAATCCAAACCGAAAATAAATCTGTTTTAAAATTGAATCTGAATTGCGGTGTTTTCTGACAAAAAATGATTAGAGACTAAATCTGACCTGTCATTTACATCCGGTAAATTGACCAGCATATTCGAGACATACCCGCATTCGCATGTCATATCATGTCATATTGCACGTAGACAGGATAGGAGTAGGATTCGAGAAATAGTCCCGAGATAGGATCAGATAGAATTAAATAATTCAAGTTGTAGATTATATTTATTAGGAAAATATTATTACTATTACTAATTATTAATTAAGTTAGGTAGTTAACCATGCATTAAATGCATGGGAGTGCTGAGAGGCGGACCGGGTAATTCCTAGTCTGAGTTGCCTTGCATAACCAGACCGTTGTGGTTACGTACGGTGACCCATAGGCCCGTGGGACCCACCGGTCTGTATATGTACTGCGCATCTGTGCCTGTCGGATTATCCACCGATCCCGTCATTTGGCGGGTTCGGCTGTGTCAGAGTGTTTTCTTTTGATCTTTATTATATCTTATTATTATTCTTAATATGATTAAATTTTTAATCCAAATTTGAGCGATTAGGATACCGTGTACGTCAATGTTTAGTGTGGGCGGCCATATTCGAGACTGGAATCTACTTCGTGTTATTATATTATTATATATATCCGGCTTATTTAGGATCCTAATATTGTCCGAAGGGCTTTCTCCTTTGGCCCCTGGTTGGTACAGAGAAAGTCGGGATGCGGTCCGCTGGCCTTAGTGGGTACAGTGTAGGCTCCCATTTGTTTATATTTCGTTTTGATACTTTTACGGGATGCGGTCCTCGACCCTTGGTTGGTACAAAGTAGGCTCCCATTTGATTTCGATTTGTTAATTCACGAGTAGTTATCTCCTTTGGCGATATGGCAACGAAGACATATTTATCCGTTTGTTTTTATTTTGTAAGGTGAATTACAGTTGATTTAGCGACGCAGTACGTGCTTATGCACGCTCACTCTCCTAGGGCGTTATCGCCTCGGGAGCCCGAATTATCGTTTATGCGGTATTGGCGCCGCATAAACATAAAGTCCTAAGTTCGTAAGTTGGGACGCTGGTGGCGCCCGCTTGGGATAGATCTGGTGATTTACAAATCGGGATATTTATTTCGGGTGTTTGAATTCTCGTACCTTATATTATATATTATATTATTATTTCCTCAGATTTTCTATTTCGGGGTTATTTGCCATTTCATGTCATTCATGTAGGTGTGTTCTCAAACATGTGTACAGTAATAATACATTAACATATATTAAAATATTTCATTGCATTTAAAATTCGGTATCGGTATTCGGGTCCAGTCTAGGAAAGAAGATCAAATCTTAAGACTGGATCTAAATTCGTACTGAGTAATTTAAAAATTACTCACGTTTTCACGGTGGTTGTGGGATCCAGGTTTTACAGGTTCGAGATTTTTGTGGAGCGAGTGCTAGGTGCAGTCCTGCGTGATATCAGAGGTGCTTCGCCTCCTCAGCACAGTGAGGCGGGTAGATGATTAGGACTTATCGGGCATCGGATTTTTGGTTTCTTTCTTTGGGCTTTATTTGAGAGATTTTGCTACCCATTCCGATGGAGTTAGCCCCGCCGATGTCAGGCGTTGTATTTATCTGTATATTCTGTACTGCTATTGTTTTGTATTATTATTATTATTTTGTTTATTGTGGGATTTACCTTATTTTATTCATTTAGCCTTTCGTACGCACGTCTCGTCGTGCGTACGTGGCGGGATTAAGCACCCCTAATCCGATTTAATATTTCTGGGGTGTGACATCCTTCGGTGGTATCAGAGCATGAAATTTATAATCCGATTTCATATAAATCATGCTAGGGTAACATCTAGAAAATCCCGAGAAGATGAATAAATAAACAATATAATAATATGTACTTGACATAGGTCAGTGAGGGGTATGTCTAGGAGTATTGGGGCTAGCGTTGCACGTTAGTACACGTGTGACTTCGCTATCCCTACGGATCCCACTACTCGGACGTGATCAAACTTAATAAATACATTACAAAGAAGTTTGATAATATGTATTTTGATAACCTAAACTGCATTACTTTTCCTAGATTTTTATTTTCCGCCTCGACCTGACTTTCTAACAAAAACAGAAACATAATTATATTTATGTATATAATATAATAGTATTGCAATTTGATTGAACTAATAAGAGTATAAAATTTTAAATTGAAGTATAATAATAAGTTATAGTTTCTTCAGTTAATGATAATTTTATGCGCTCCCATAAAATTTTCTAATTGAGTTAATCAGTTTAGGACGCTAAAATATTTTCTATAAAATATTTGAAATGACAATCACAGTCAAAATAAAAGAATAATAAATACGACTTAAATGACAAAATAAAAAGAAGAGACCTCACCATAGAGAATCCAAATTTTTAAATAAGTAGGAGTCCGTAGGACAATAAATTCAACCATCGATCAATCGTGCCCAATTAGTTTCACTCCTGCTTCAAGTTGATTTCTCGAACCTCCATTTAACCGCATTCGTTTCTATAAAAGTGCTATCAGCATTGTGCTTGAATTTTTCATTTTTGGGCCATAATTCACCCCTTCGATAGATATCGTATCATCAATTTTTCATCCTCAATGATATCCATAGTTGTCCTTGGTCCAATTCGATTTCAAAAACTTCTGGGAGATTATCTTTGATGTTTGCTTCCGCATTGTAAAAAAAAACAAAAAAATAATTATATATATATATATAAATTGAAATTAATATCTATAGATAAAAGATATGTATATATATATAATAAGTAATGGGGATAACATCTAATAAATAAATAATAACACATTTTGGTAAAAGCCTTAGACTCGAATCGACATAGATGTAAATTATTTTGAACTTATATTAACGATAAGTAAGCTACGAATATTTTTAATAGTGTACGATTATAAAATGTAACATGAGATTTTTTATTTGGAACTATAACTATATGTTTAATAGTATATCATAATATAATCTATAAATATAATGAGATTTATAAGAACATACTAGGTGCAACTAACTATCAATAATATAATCATTCAGAATAAATAACACAATCAAAATAAAATCAAATTTCCACACTTAATTAGCATTTGATCAAAATAAATAACTAAAATATATTCTTAATACAAATGGATTAGGCATGATCACTTGTTTAGGTTCCGGTAAGTACTCAGTCAAATATTATGGTAAATGATATATGAAATAAAATCTAAACAAGTATATATGAATAAAGTATAATAATTCTTATTTAGACTTGCGTTTCGAGGACGAAACGTTCTTTTAAGGGGGGGTGAAATGTCAAACCGTGAAAATTTAATTTAAGAAATAATGATAATTAAGATAATAATTAAAACGATCCAACACAAATTAACAAATAAATCAAATCAATGATCAGGGGAAGGTTTATAAATTGATAAATAGAGTTAATAAATTTTAATAAATTTACCGATTAGGATGTCTTATGTAAATATGTAGACAGAAGTCCGTTTCTAAACAAAATTAAAAGAAGTTAATTAACAATCGCATGAAAATAAGGTTGACATGGAAACAGATAATAAATCAGACAAATTAGAATCTAACAGACAACCAAATTTAAAACATGGAGTTAATAATTTGGATATAATTAAATTAAAATTTTATTTAAGCTAGTTTGATTAAATCCATTAAGTGTATAACTAACGATAAATTATATAATAGATTACGAAATTTATTAAACGTGTCAACCATACCAATTATCATCATTTTCTTGCCACATTTGATCCAAACCAAAACTCTCTTTCTGTTATAAAATAAAGATAGAAGACAAAAGTTGTGAGAGGCTAAAATCTTATTTCTATATTATCTCATCTAAAGATTTTTTTATATTCCCATCAACAACATACAAGCCTCTATTTATAGGCTAGAGAAATATCATGTAATAAAAGAGAAAATTAATACAAAATTAAATCTAGAGTTAAGGAGAAGGTGAAGAGAATGAAAAACTTCTATTATTATGGGAGGAGGTGGAGGAATGAGAGGAGGTGGAGGAGGTGAAACATCTATCATTAATATTATAACACTCCCCTTAGATGTTTCGCCTTATATTATACACTATTAATATTGTACTATTTGGACAAATATTAAATTTTGGTACTCCAGGACCAACTTGATTTAACGATACTTCGGATCAGTTATGTTGCCTCATTAAAAACCTTACTAAGAAAACCCAATGGGACAAAACTTAGTGAAGGGAAAAAGAGTGCAACGTGTATAATACTCCCCTCATTTTAACGTACATCTTTTAAGTGACGAATGCCAATTTTATGTGAAAGTTTGCTCAAAAATATTTCTTGGCAATGATTTTGTGAATAAGTCCGCCAAATTATCGCTTGATCTGATTTGACAAATATTTATCAAACCATTCTTACGTAAGTCATGTGTTGAGAAGAACTTCGGCGAGATGTGTTTGGTTCTGTCACCTTTGATATATCCTTCTTTGATTTGAGCAATGCATGCGGTATTATCTTCGTATATCACCGTCGGGTTTTCTCTTGATCTCGAGACCACATTCCTCTTGGATGTGTTGGATCATGGATCTTAACCATACACATTCCCGTCCAAAGATCATAAAGAGCAATTAATTCACATGATTTGATGATGTTCTTGTCAATGTTTGCTTTGTTGATCGCCATGAAATTGCGGTGCGCCATATGTAAACACATATCCGGATTGTGACCAAGCTTTATGCGGATCGATAAATATCCTGCATCTGCATATCCAACTAGTTTGGACTTTGTATTTTTTCGATAAAATAGTCCCATATCACGTGTCCCACAAAGGTAACGTAATACATGTTTGATTCCGTTCCAATGTCGGCGTGTTGGATCGAACTATATCTCGCTAATACATTTACGAAAAAGCAATATCGGGTCTCGTATTATTAGCAAGATACATCAAAGCCCCAATTGCACTTAAGTATGGACTTCGGGACCAAGAGCTTTTTCATTATTTTCTCGGGGCCGATAAGGATTTTTTTTCACATCAAGTGATCGGACAACCATTGGTGTACTTAGAGGATGAGCTTTGTCCATATTAAAACGTTTCAACATCTTACGGATGTAGTTTGATTGATGGACAAATATACCATTATGCAAATGCTCGATCTGTAGTAGAGGCACAACTTTGTTACACCAAGATCTTTCATTTCAAATTCATTCTTTAATAATTTTGCAGTATTTTCGATCTCTTCGGGAGACCCAATGATATTCGGGTCATCAACATATCTTTATAATAATTATAAAACTCGAGATTGATCGTTTAATAAAAACACATGGACTAATTATATTAGATTTATATCCTTCTTTTATGAGATATTCAACGAGTCGATTATACCACATTCGACCCGATTGTTTTAGTCCATACAATGATCGTTTTAACTTTATAGAATACATTTTTCGAGATTTTGATGTAAATGCTTCGAGACATTTTTAATCCTTCGGGGACTTTCATATAGATATCATTATCGAGTGATCCATACAAATAAGTTGTGACAACATCCATGAGACGCATTTGAAGGTTCTCGGTGATTGCGAGGCGATTAAAAATCGAAGAGTTATTGCATCCACTACGGGTGAATACGTTTCTTCATAATCAACTCCTGGTATTTGTGTAAAACCTTGTGCCACCGACCTTGCTTTATATCTCACAATCTCATTTTTCTCATTTCTTTTTATTGCAAAAACCCACTTGTAACCTACGGGGTTAACATTTTTAGGGGTTAGAATTACGGGTCCAAAAACATTTCGCTTTTCAAGCGAATCTAATTCGACCTTCATGGCATCTTCCCATTTTGGCCAATCATTTACGTACATACACTCTTACGGAGTTTTTGGCACATAATCTTCCTCATTTATCACTTCAATTGCTATAGCATATGCAAAAATTTCATCAACACGTGTTTCATTTCGGTTCCATATTATACCATTACGTACATAATTTATTGAGATCTCATAATCATTCGGTGCACGAGTTTCTTCGGAACTTTATCAACGACCTCTTCTAGGGTTCTACTTCCAATATCTTCGGGATTTCTTGACAATCTCTTCTGGGATTTTATCGGTAACTTTTCTTTGAAGTTACACCAATGCATTATTCTCGCTCTTTCATTTTTCGTGGATTTTTGTCTTTGGAACCGATTGGTCTTCCACGTTTTCTTTGTATAGTAACCTCTGTTTGGGGTTATTTCAATTCGACGCAGTGCATTTAAAGTTGGTATATGTGATTTAGTCACTCTTTTTGTATCTGTAAATGCATCGATAACTCATTTGCTATTCTTTGCAAATGTATAATCTTTTGAACTTCCGAGTTCACATTGACCACTCAGGAATCAAGATAAGATATTGATGATGCATTCCAAGTTACTTGTTTTTCCAGCTTTTCTTTTTCTCCCCCTAAGATTGGGAATATTGTCTCATCAAATTGACAATCAATAAAACGAGCAGTAAAAAAACATCTCCGAGTTAATGGTTCTAAATATTTAATAATTGATGGAGAGTGAAAACCAATATAAATTCCTAATCTCCTCTGTGGTCCCATTTTTGTGCGTTGTGGAGGAGAAATTGGAACATACACAAGACACACCAAAAATTTTAAGATGGGACAAGTTTGGTTCTCTTCCGAGACCAATTGTAATGGAGAAAATTTATGAGATGCGGTTGGTCTTAATCTAATAAGTGCGAAGATGTAATATGGTATGTCCCCATGCGAGAAGATGGTAGATTACATTTCATAAGTAACGGTCTAGCAATCGGTTGTAATCTTTTAATTAATGATTCACTAAACCATTTTGTGTATGTACATGAGCAATTTGGATGTTCTACCTTAATCCCAATTGACATACAATAATCATTAAAAGGCGGGATGTAAATTCTCCTGCATTATCAAGCCGGATACTCTTAATTTGGTAATCCGGAAAATTTGCTCTTAATTGGATTATTTGTGCTAATAGCCTAGCAAATGCAATATTTCTTGTAGCTAATAGGCAAACATGTGACCATCGAGTTGATGCATCAATTAAAACCATAAAATATCTAAATGGTCCACATGGAGGAGAAATAGGCCCACAAATGTCTCCTTGAATTCTCTCTAAAAATAAAGGAGATTCATTTTCAATTTTATTTTTAAATGGCCTAATTATCAATTTTTCAAGAGAGCATCTTTGCACATGATAAATCTTTTGATAATAGGATCTTGAGTCCTTTAGAGGATGCCCATTTGCACTTTCAATTATTCTCCTCATCATAATGTTACCTGGATGACCTAACTTTGTCATGCCACGAGTAAATATTTTTGTGTCATGCAACTTCACGGTTCTTGACCATATTTGATTCTATTGAACTTATGTTCATACAATATAGTCCAGATGATAAAGCTTTCATCTTTTCCAATATGATCTTCCGACCATATTTAATCGTTGTAATTTGAAGATATTCAATGTTATTTTCAGTCATGGTTTCGATATGATAACCATTACACCGAATATCTTTAAAACTTAGTAAATTTCTTCTGGATTTACTAGAGTATAATGCGTCATTTATAATTAATTTTGTTCCTTTTGATAACAAAATACAAGCTCTTCCAGAGCCTTCAATTAAGTTACTAATACCGAAAATTGTATTAACATGTGTCTCTACGGAGACAATTGAGAAAAATATTTTTTGCTTTTTAATATTGTGTTTGTTGTTCCACTGTCTACTAGACATTCATCTCTAATACTTGTCATTGCTCTGCTGGAGCCTTCAATCATATTCTTTTTCCTTTGAACAAAAAAAAATATACAAGATCAAAATTAAAGAAACTAATTTTATTCATGAGAAACATATACTTACAACATAAAACTGAATTAAAATAAAAAAAAAAAAACTTAGCTCATAATATTTATTTCTTTATCAACATTCTCAAAGAAATCAGAAACATCTAGGTGTGTATCTATGAGTAAATCACTTGACTCATTTTCAATAAAATTTGTTTCTACTTCTTTTCCCTTTTTCTTGATGGATGCTTGATAAAGTTCAACTAAATGTTTAGGAGTACGACATGTGCGTGACCAATGGTTTGTCATACCACATCTATAACAACTACTTTCAAACTTTTTAGAAGATGTTGAATTCTTTTCCTTTTCATATCTCCCCGCATTGTTGTCATTTGATTTGAAATTATGACCTTCACGTCGCTAAACATTATTGCGACCATGTCCACGACCTCTTCTGGGGCCGCGACCACGTCCTCGACCACGATTTCCTCTAAATGATGTTGCATTCGCTTCAGGGAATGATGTTGCATTCGCTTCAGGGAATGATGTCGCATTTGCTTCAGGAAATGGACTAGAGCCAGTGGGCCGTGATTGATGATTTTTCATGAGAAGCTCATTATTTTGTTCCGCAATAAGAAGACATGATATCAATTCTGAATATTTTTTAAAACCACGCTCCCGATATTGCTGCTGCAGGAGCAAATTCGAAGCATGAAATGTGGAAAATGTTTTTTCTAACATGTCTTCATCGGTAATCTTTTCTCCGCATAATTTTAACTCGGAAGTTATGCGAAACATTGCGGAATTATATTCACCCACAGATTTAAAATCTTGCAACCTTAAATGAATCCATTCATAACGAGCTTTTGGGAGGAGCACTTGTTTTTGATGGTCATATCTTTCTTTTAAATTTTTCCATAATTCTAACGGATCTTTCACCGTTAAATATTCAGTTTTTAAATCCTCATGGAGATGATGACGGAGGAATATCATTGCTTTGGCTTTCTCTGTGGGAGGCCTTATTTTCATCTTTTATTGTATCTCCAAGATTATTTGCGGTAAGATGAATCTCAAAGATCGAGAGTCCATGGGAGATAGTTCTTGCCCGATATATCAAGGGCAACGAATTCAAGTTTAGTAAGATTTGCCATAAGGACTACAAAATAAAAATACTACTAATATTAATAAATTTAATCGAACATCCATTTATGAAAATTACTAAAGAAAAAGAATATTAATAACTTCAGATCATTAAAAAAAAATTAGAGACATTATATTTATTTATTTATCTATCTAATTGATAACTTCTGGTTACCATTTTAGTTGAATAACTTCCGGTTATTAAGTATATCGATAACTTCGGGTTATCAATTGTAACTCATTTTGATAAAACTTTTAATTATCAAATACAATGACTTCTCGGCCATTAAAAGTATCAATAACTTCTCGGTTATTGAATAAATAAAAAAAATTCTGGTATTTACTTATTTTATCATTCTCTTCGGGGAATGAAAATATTAGTCTCATCCAATATAAGAACAATTTCATCAAGAAAATAAATATTATAATTAATGGTAAAATAATAAAATTTAATATAAAGTGTACCTCTTTTTAGAGACAATCTTACGATAATCGATTATGTCGATCTTGTGCTTCTACTATAAAATAAACTTCCGTCACAACTCGATTAGAGCGAAGTCGTGCTGATAACGTGTTATAAAATAAAGATAGAAGACAAAAGTTGTGAGAGGCTAAAATCTTATTTCTATATTATCTCATCTAAAGATTTTTTTATATTCCCATCAACAACATACAAGCCTCTATTTATAGGCTAGAGAAATATCATGTAATAAAAGAGAAAATTAATACAAAATTAAATCTAGAGTTAAGGAGAAGGTGAAGAGAATGAAAAACTTCTATTATTATGGGAGGAGGTGGAGGAATGAGAGGAGGTGGAGGAGGTAAAACATCTATCATTAATATTATAACACTTTCTTCCTTTCTTTTCTGTCACATCTTTCTTTTCCCCTCTCTCTCTCTTTCTCTCTAGCCTATAAACACACACATATAATTAATCTAATTAACTATGATTAATTAATTTTAATGTATTTTTTTTTACCATTTGATTTAATATGAAATAAAATAAACTATAAAGATCGTGAAATTTTAATAACACGCATACATCTTTCGTGAAAACTAATAAGATTAATGGTATGAATTCAGAAGTTGAGTATCAAACTATGAAATATATATTAAAAAAAATGTGGAATAAAAAAATTTTGTATTCAAATTTTTTTTATGTTTACTTAAGAAAAATAGATAATTGTATATGACTAGCAAATAAGAAATGGACGCTGAAGTTTTTCTGAAGTTTATAGAAATCATTGCAGGCTCAAAAAATTGTGGCATTGTGAGGTCTCAAGCCAACCTATTCATTGGAAGCAGAAAAAAAAATCTATCTTAACAAAATAAAACTTGTTGAAAAACAAACTAGCTTAATAAGACATATACTAAATGATTATGCACCTTGTCACCTTCACAAATTAAGAAGTAAATTTAATTATCACTAATGAATCAGTAGCTTCTGGTAAACCAGCCTTGCTGTGTAACATGACCCTTAAAATTGCCACTCAGCTTTTTTTTTTTACCAGATGAATGGATTAGCCAAAATAATCACAAGGAAGCTTTTGGGATCATATCAAGTGTCTTCAATATGAAGGCATAGATAATAAATGAATTATCCTGTAACTTCTCAAGCCTACAAAGATAAATAATAAAGTCATTTAAACAAGTAAAACTGCATGCACAAGGTATTATTTACTCCTGTGTGCATTATTAGACAAAAAGTGCCACCTTAGAGTTATTATTGATTTGCTTTTTATAATGTCAGTAATTTAGTCTATACGATTCCGTTAAGATTTGAGCTTTTCATATTGGATCCGCAATTTGCAATGAAATTGGACCAAATTAGATGGAAAAGGGACCCCAAAAAAAAAAAAGATGAAGCCGACAAGAAATAATAAAAAATCGTTCCAATAGAAATATATCAGTACATAAAATGTTAAGCAATGGAGTACATTCTTACGTCCCAAAACTTTTTTCGGTTCAAGTTAGTCTTTCTTGTTAATTCTCCATTTATTTCATCATTGATTTATAATTTATTCTCTCTGTTTTTGGTTGGATTTTAATTTATTCATATTTGACCTTTTCTAATTAAAAATAATTTGACGGGATGGGGACGTCATATATTTTTGTATTTGACAGGACCCGTCAAAAAAGTCAAACATGTTAATAAATTAAAATACAGCCAAAAAGAGAATAAATTAAAAATTCCAATAATGAATTAAATAGAGAATTCAACGGAAAGACCATTTTGAATCAAATTTAAGAATTTAAGGAATAATTTGAATCAAATTTAAGAATTTAAGCACCAATTTGAACCGAATTTAATAGTTCAGAGATCAATTTGAACCAAAAAAGAGTTCAGGAACTAATTATAATCAAACTTAAGAGTTCAGAGATAAATTTGAATAAAAAAATTTAGATACCAATTTGAAGCAAATGTAATAGTTCAGAAACTAAAAGAATTTTTCTATTTAAAAATGATAATAAGTGAAATTTAAATGTACAATAATGTTAAATTTATTTACAGAGTGAGTCCATTGGGATAAATAAATTCCTTTAATGATTATAGAAGAAGAATTGAGTAAAAAAATTATAAACTCCAAAATTTACGGACCTCCAGCCATATATTTTAGTTACCATTCATATGTAGGTAACTCAATTATAATGTAACGATATATTTTTATTTTTTTCAGTCTAATATGGACGGATGATGTCAATAGTGTGATCGCCGGGAGGCCCATAATAATTTAATCCTAATTAATTTATATCTGAACATGATTAAATACAAACACAGTAAAATTTCAAGAATTATCCATGTTATATACGGACGGATAAAAAGTGAGGTATCCATGTTGTCAGTGTTTATCAACAAAATTGGATCCTAATTTAAAATTTTCTTTTTGATAATTTGAAATTTCAAAATTCTCGTCCGTCATCTAATGTGCGAAAGTTTAAACCCAAATAACTTGTCACCTGCGGCCTCTATGAGTTGTGGGCTGTGTTGGCCCTCTTTAAATCTATTTTTTTGTGTGTGTGAGATATTTCGACTCTGTCCTCGCATTTGACTACTCGAAGTCTAAAAGACTAGAACGTTGTCGTCGGTTCTTCACTTTTCCCACTCCAACTCGGCTGCAAATCCTAAACCCTAGCGCGCTTTGTCTCGAGTATCGTTCCAACGCATGGGGATTGAAGACGATGCGATAGACCAGGCGAGCAGCGCGCGGAGGGAGAGGTTGAAAGCTCTCCGCGCTGCTAAGGAGCTCCTCAGTACTCCCGACTCTGATCTCCCGTCCGACGCACCCAAACAAGAAAACAAGTACCTTTTTTGACCTATTTCTTTGCATACATGTTTTTGTTTTTTGTCTATTTTTAATCATGTTAACTCATTTTCGCTAATTGTCGCCCAAATCTGTTGTGGACGTACCCAATTCTGCTATTAGGCATTCATGGAAATGCTCCGCAAATGCACAAGAGAGAAGAGAAATACAGTATATGTATATTGGATGTTTTTCAGTTAAAATAAATGCTAGAATGAGCTTTTATATCCTTCTTACTGTAAAGAGTGATGTAGTATCAGTATATTCTTTAGTTTATCTGCACCCTGAAGCTATTGCTTTCTGAATAAAATAACCCGACAAGGAACTGCTCATATCCAGCAGCTATGAATGTTACTGTACTGAAATCATTTCTGTTTAATTTCAGGAACAGCACTTATGGTGGAGAAAAACCCGAAGGAACCAATGATGACAAGTGATTTCCTCAACTTATTATTACTTTTTTGTTCAATTTATCTTAACCATTGGACTATTTCAGGACTATTACTAAAACCATTTCTTCCAAATTGACTAGCAGTAACTACTAAATCTGAACTGCAGCACTGATGCTTTCCTTGTTTTGGTGTTTTAAGTGTTCTTTTGCCATCTCAGAGAGAGAAAAGGAAGGGAATTAACAAGGAATAAGTCATCTTTTTAATCATTTGCTCTATACCTTCTTCACTGCTGATAGGAGTTCAATCCATTTTTATTATGAAAAGTATTTGGAACGCCCATTATACAATGTTAAGCACCAGAATGGGAATTTTGAAGCTTTAGAGACCAGCACAAAAAATGGGTTCTTTTTTAGGTGTCATTTGTTTTTTGTACTCTAAATTTCAACTTTTAAGTGGCATGAATGTAAGCAGAACAATCTTACTAGCATTATGTGATTTGAAGTTCTGAAATGCATGCAGATTGCCGAATATGAAATTTAGGAACTACCTCCCTCATGATAAACAACTTCAAGAGGGAAAACTAGCACCAGTAGCTCTACCAAAGTTTGAAGATCCTGTTGTTGTTGCACCATTAGAACCACAAAAGTCTGAGGTATGTTTCTCATTTCATAGGACAGGCTCTATTATGCTTCTCTGACCTTTTATCTCCTTTCAGTTACTTCTTTGGCCTCATTTCTCTTACTTCTCGAGAAGGACCACCCCACTCTCTTAGGCCCCCGGTCCACTTCTTCGCTAATAAAGGCTTAGCCAACTAATCGGTGAAGGTCTTGGCACTGGGGTGCCCTCTTTTTTACTCTTTCGAGAAGAAAGTTCATCGGCAGCTAGTAAAAGCCTATTTGCAATTGTGGGGGTTGCTCAATTTTGTGTTCATGTGCTTAATTGAGGGATACTACCCCCTAAACTCTAAAATTTGGGCATATATCTCTGTTCTCTCTTGTCTGGGGAAACTCAAAAGAGTCATTTCATTTTGACTAGTCTTTTTCGCATTCAAGCATTTTGTTGATGAAATTCCATTTTGATTTATAATGCATGTTAGGATCCTTTTCTAAACATAGCTCCAAAGAAGCCAAACTGGGATCTAAAGAGAGATGTGCAGAAGAGGCTTGACAAGCTTGAGAAGCGTACTCAAAAGGCTCTTTTTGAGCTTGCATGTAAGCCCATGCTTGATGTATAACCCGTTGTAATGCTAATTGCCATGATATGACCGAAACAAGAAAACAAATGATTCACTCTGAAAAGTTGATAATTGTGGTGAAAGCTTGCCAGATGTTCTGTTGGCACAGATATCTGTTGTTTTATCAGTACAATACTTGACCAAAATAGTGACAAAACTTTGTTAAATGGTTGTTGGATTCTGATATCTGGCAAAACAGAAGGTATAGGAGAGCCAACAACTGGTTTTGTTTTTTCTTTACCTCTGCTTGTTTTGAAGTTCCTTTTTTTCTAACCAGGGTACAATCTTCTTCATGTGTGAGGGGGCTGATAGATATTTGCAATGAACTTTAATTATAAACTATGGCTGAATCTCTTATAATTTGCTGATATTAATGTTTTTTTATTATTTTCTGAACAGTGGAGCAACAAAGAGAGAAAGAGACCTTGGAAGCTGAAGACGCAATGGTTGAGAGTTGAAATGGTATCCCCATCCCCATAGATATTTTTTGTTTTACTATTGCGAAAAATGTTATATTGCCAAGATGTATTTGCTAGGTAGAGATCTATCATGTGACCCCCCCCCCCCCTAATATCTAGTTATCTATTGAACAACTGCAGCTCAGTTAAGGCGAGATTTACCTGTTTTACATGTATAACCTGGTGCAGAAGCAGAAGCCATCCATAGATGTCACAATCTTTTCTTCTGTATTCTGTGATCTCTTAGGTCCATTTATGTTGGGACATAGGTCACATAGCTTCGTTTTTTGTTATTTGAATTTTACTTTTTTTTTTGTGGGGATAAAGGTATTTAAAATATGAAACCATGTTGCAAGGTCGGCAAGAAAAGGAATTAAAACTTTACACAATTACAACAAGAGTCGTATTACACTTTAGAATATTAGTTGGGTTGATATTTTATGGAACATCAATTCTAATATATATAATGGTATTATCACAGAGTGGCGTTGTTTCAAATTAAAAAATATAAATATATGAAAAATAGAATATGTTAGAGTCAATGGGATTTTTTTTTTTTTAAGAAGTTGATAATTTTTGAAGTTTGAGACTGGCAGTCTAAAATTATTCAGAACGGTCGGCTCAACCTTGGCAATCTTAAGTTCACGACTCGTTTTTATGTTATTATACGATTTTGCTTGACCGGATGTCATCTTTAAACTATGGGAGATTTGGCTGCGTGCCACTTTAAAATCCCTAAATTAGGGAAATGCCACTATAAAAGAACCGCATTTCTTAATGCCACTGCAAATCAACTTTATTTTTTTTACCCTATATTACATTTTTTAATACAAGTTTAGCCAAAAAATTAATACACTATATATTAATATATATTTATATAATTTCAAAAATACCCTTCTCTCTCAACATATGTATCGATGAGTTTTCTCTGTTCAGACGAGTTCTTATCCTTTCTCCCTTCAGACAAGCAATTTCTCCAATCTATCTCTCCTCTCTTCCTCATCGATCGCGTCACTTGCCATTCTCATTCCACTAGACGCAACCAGCATCTCCATGAAGCGGAATCCCATCCAATCGCATCCACTCGCTTCTTGCTCACGATCAAGATCGTGTAGCCCCGTACAACGAAGCAGCAGCAACCTGTCGGTTCTGGGATGCTCGGAGTGCGGCATCGGCGAAATATGCATGCACGTTAGCTACTCAAAAACAAGTCCAGATAGAATATTTCATCAAGACCAAGTATTGTACAGTTGTGTCAATTATAGAATGGTACCAATTTTTACTTCCTAAATTAGTATCTTGTGTCAAAGAATTAGAATATCAGATAATTTTTTTGCTCGAGGTTATTGAAAGAATTACAGTGCTTATAGTTCTTAAATTAGGAGTAACATATAATTCTGTACCGATTATCAACGCTTAAGAATTTCTTAGCACAGTGCCAATTCTTATCACAGACGTGTCAATTATTAGTCGTCTTTTCTTCAATATGTTGCCTTTTTTTTAAATACTGGTACCAATAGTATTCCTCCTGTTCACTATTTTGGTTTGTCTTATCCAAATTGGCACTGCACTGTTGTTTCCAGTACCTATAATGCCAGTAGCAAGCATTAACCAAGGTGAAATTAACCAGTACCCCTATTGCAATTCTCTCACTTTCAAAGTAATTCAATCCTCTTTTGTAAATTAACCAAGGTGAATTTTACAGTGGCATTACCAGGACCTCTATTTCTCCATTTCTATGATATTTGTTCATTAATTCATTAGTGAAATTTGTTTTTTATTTTTGAATTTTAAAAAAAATACCCAAATGCAGATTCTATATGTTGGAGAATGAAGCGTTAAACGAGGGTATTAAACCCAAAATCTGACGGAGGAAAAGAAGTGTTAACCGAGTATATAGATGTTTTTTTTTTATTTATTTTACTTCTTTCCCTTTTCATACATTCATGGTAGCTAGAGTTGGCTGGGACGGAAAATTTAGAAATTTGTCTATCAATCAGAATCCGAATCTGATCTAACGTGTTTTATTTAAAAAGATTAAATTGATCCGACCCGAATCTGTGTTAACCTGATCAAAACCCGACATAATTCGATCCGAGATCAAATAATCTGTAATTCAATTGAAATTAATCTAAGATATGAAAAAGTCAATGATTTGACCTGACCGGATCTCGGCCCGACTGAACCCGACCCAATTGATTCCAAGCAAGTTGGGGGTTTATCAGGTAAGAACAAATTTTACCACCTCTATCTAAAAAGAACATGTTTGTAAGCAAACTGCACGTGGCACTGGCACAGTTGTATTTGAATGCAAACAGGTAGGAGGAAGCCGAGAGAGAGGCGGAGACGGGGCTGCGGCTGATTCTGGAGTGGGGAAGCAGCAGGGACGAGGATAACATGGGAAAGATGGATTTCATGGGGGATGCTCATGTTAGGGAAAACAAAGGAGAGAGATTGGCTTACTCATGCTTGGGGGGATTGTGAATTTGACTTTTTTTTTAATCGGAAATATGAGAACTCTCAAATTTCATAATTATCTATAAGGACCTCCGTTCGGGTTTCAAACTCATGACCTCCCATAGTAAATAAGCATATGTTAGTAGTACATGTGATACTGATTTTAGTGAAGTGAAAATGATTATCAGTAAATAAGCATATGTTAGTAGTGCATGCTGCTCATCTTGTGTAGGTTAATTAGAGTAAAATAATTGCCTCCGAGTCTCAACTCAAAAAAAAAAAAATGAAAAGAGTAAAATAATTGCATTTTTTAAGTAGAAATTGCATGTTTTTAAGATGTGCAAAATTTGAGCAGAATTCGGAGTGAGTTCTGATGATAAGATGTATAATTGAAACCATAGATGGTTGGATCTACCTATGTAATAATTGTACCGGAAGTCTAGAACTTCCACTTCACAAAAATCAGCACATGATGCATGTGATACTGATACTTGACGGATACAGCGTCAGAAGTTGCAAAAATAAGAAAAACTTTAGTGTAGGCTGATCGCATACAAGGACACTGGAAGTCTGGAATTATGAATTAATCACATAATAGAGACTTATCCAAAAAACCATATATACAGATTTACTTCAAGCTAATTAGCTACACCAGGCTTCAGCTTGAGATGAAGGCGTATATAAAATATAGCACAAGCAAATTTAATAATCACTCGGATGCAATTTGCTCATAGAAGGAACTATGTATCTGTAGTTTGTGGCGTTGTGAGCTTATGCTTTACAATACAACAAAATACCATCCTTCATTGAACACCTATTCCGATATAATGTCATCACAGTTTTTTCTACTACTCCTCACAGCTCCAAAGGTAAAAGAATCGCCAAGAAACTGGTCACATAAAAAAGTAAAAAAAAATAAATGAATAGCTTGCCCCCACCCGAAGTGTGAACACGATACATAGATAAGGACGATAAAGTTCCAAGAAATACGAACGGTGCTGAGACAACTAAATAAAGGCCAAAAAGGACCAAAATAATTCAGCACTTCTGGCTATGGATTTTGTTTGTATTGAATTTCTGGTAACAACTACCCTTTATTGTTCCTCCATTTTGGTGTTTAAAGAAGACAATACACATCAGCTGCAACCACAAACCCAATACAAACAAAATACAATAAAAGCTATCCATTATTGTTGTAAGTTGGTACAATGCCAGGAAGAAAATATCTCAACGCAAATATGATGTTTTGCATTGATAAGTCACTACCCTGAATGTCTCTTTGACATGAAAACTAGGAGACGTGCGTGGAAAACGAAGAGTGTTATCAATTATTTCTCCCCCTATTTAGACCCTTGATAGCTCTGATATTTCACCTATGTCAGCTTTTCTTGATTCACTATTAGTTCATCCTCTCACTTACCTCAAGCAAAGCAATGCCAACCTACACATCCGCTCCCTCTTCTTCTCCTCCAACGATAGACTTTCCCACTCTTCTATCTGCTGCACGCCCCTTCTTACGTGATGAACCAGAAACGGTTGATCCTGAACTCCCCTCTCTCACCTCTATTCTCCGTGCTGCTGGTGCCGGCGAGTGCTACCACAAGCATGGCAACTTCCTCGCTCACCTTCTTGATGTGTACCGCATACTCAAACTCTGGTGTGCCCCTGATCCGGTTGCTCGTTGTGGCCTCTTCCATTCATCTTACTCCAATTCTTATGTCAATCTTGCAATATTTGATGCCGGCACATCACGTGACCATGTTAAATCCATTATTGGTGAACCTGCTGAACAACTGGTATACCTCTTTTGCATCGTTCCTCGTCATAAATTGATATTCCATGATCTACTTGCGCGCTACACTGACTCAGAGCTGGTCGAGCACCTGGCAGCTTCTGAGACCTCGGTTAAGGAGGCAAAAGAGAAAGGGGTGTTCGACTCATCAGAGCCTTGGAGGAAAAAGCTACAGGTACATGGACCTTATTTACTTGTTTATCATTTAGACAACCCTCTTTAAAGTTTAGCTAGTTAGTACGAAACATTCTGGTATTAATTCATACTGTTAGTCATAGCTCAGATCCTGAGATACTGCATGTTGCAAATCAAATCTTGTGATTCAAGGTGCCGTTCTAGTTTGGTTTGCTTGTTAGTAATGGCTCGAAGTCAAGGCATTCATTCCGTTGGGAAAAAATATCATATATAGTTAGTATTTTTGATAGTTTGACCGTACACATCAGCTTGCAGAACCTGAATCTATCCTGGACACAACACACACTCTTAAATCAAACCATCATGAATCTTAATAATCTACAATTATAGTAATTTTAAAATATTTAACTATATCTGATTTGGTGGCACGGTCACAGGATCTAATTCCAGCTGAGGGAATAAAAGTGGAACACATAAAGACGAGAGAAGATGTGGTAGTCTCAAGAAGGGTAATGGCTGTGTTTCTCCTCATGACGGTTGCTGACTTCAGCGACCAATATGTTGATTACCAGGACAAGCTATTCCGCAATGAAGATGGTCGGCTTGAGTATCCCGGTGACAACTGGGCCACACTCTGGCCTGGCACTGGCAAACCTGGTCTATGGATGAACTCAATGTCAAGAGTTTCAGCACTGTACCACCTGATAGTAAGAGAAGAGGAGATCTACATAGAAGAGAGGAAACAAAAGGGTGGTGAGGATGAGGAAGAAGGCAGGGATGAGGATATTGAACTAGTGCTCCCGCCAGTGTTTGATTATTGTACCAAGTTGTTAGATTCCAAAGATCAGATTGTAGCACGGGATTTGTACTGGGAAGCAATTTGCGGAAAAGAATGGGAGAAGGCGGAGAAGTTGTTAGTAGAGTGCTGTTCATTGAACCCATTTATAGGGGAACCACATCTGGTTTTGGCACAGGTCTATCTGAATGGGAGGAGGTATGAGGAGGCTGAGAGAGAAGCCGAGACAGGGTTGCGGCTGATGTTGGAGTGGGGAAGCAGCTGGGACAAGAGGATGACATGGGAAGGTTGGATTTCATGGGGCAGGGTCATGTTAGGAAATGCAAAAGAAAGAGATTGGCCTACCAATGCTTGGGGCATCATCAACCTGGGTCTTGTTAAGTAAATGTTGTTGAAGCATGTGCATAACAAATGTGTATGTGTGCACAAATTGGGCCAAGTGAATAAGCTTTGCCATAATATACTGGTTTGTGATGTCTCTTCGGTGAAATAAGGTCTGTAGCTTAGATTGTAGTGTATGTAATGTGGAACCTTTTAGCTTAATAATATCATGTCGAGTTTTATCTAGCTAGAATATTGGCATGGAACTTTATATGGTAAATTTGGATGCTTTGAAACGCATGCCACCCTAACCCTCCGTAAGATCTTGGTACCACACAAAGACATTAGCATGCACTGAAAGTTTCAAAGCATTGCCAGGGATTCCAAACTGGAAAAGTTCCAGCATCAAACTGGTGGGGCTGTATCAAAGACCTTAGCATGCACTGAAAGTTTCAAGCATTGCCAATGATTCCAAATTGAAACCTTGCAGATAACTTTATCAACAAAGTATCTCATGATAGCAGATTAATAAAAACATTAACATGTATAAGAGAACCCAAATTCACAGACAATACCAAGGTTCCATCCAGGTAAGGAAATTAAAAGACTCTTTAGCAATTAATATTCTACTGGTTCCTCCTTCACCATTATCTTTTGCTTCTTTGAACTTTCCGCCTCTGTGTTGTCTAATCTGAAAGTCAAACATCAATAAACTCAGATAGATCAAATGAAATGTGGCTGAATGACAGAATTTGTCCTACATGCTTCACCAGCATCACCAGAATTTGGCGTGTGTGTATTAACTCCTTAATTAGGGTAATGAAACCTCACTCAGCCAATTAAAATCTTTGTTGCCTTAAACCCTCATTGAAATATTATGATTGGTTAGGCAGCCTAAATTTGGAGTCATTCTAGCCCAAGTTAACCCTCATAAGAGCAAATTATCCTACCAGGTGAATTTTTATTAAAAGCAAAAACAATTCAAAAATGTAAATGGTTAATATCAGCAGAAGCCCTGACAAAGCAGGAAATAAATAAACCACAGAAGAAAATTAATGCCTTGCTTCATTTCCTAAAGAAAAATTAAAAAAACCCTGTAATTTCTCTATTTAGTATTTTGGACGAGTTAAAACTGAGAATTAGCTTGGCCATTTATTTAAAAATAAAGACAGAAAGGGTCATTTCTTGTTTTTCTGGCGCAACAAATATTTAGACATTTTGTGGGTAGAGGCAGTAACTAATTTAAAAATGATTTGATAATATATTTGATTCCCATCTTACCCATCAAGCACATGCTTTTGCCTCAATGTTGCAAAACTTGGTGTTAAATTTTCCAAAATCATATCTTCTGGTGAGCTAATACTTAACAAGGGTAATTTATCAATTAGACCTGCCACCATGGTGTGACTCGGAGTGCTTTTCAATTTCTCCTTGAAATGCTCCAGCAAGATCACACCTGAAATGTTACAAGAATTTTAAAATCATACAATTAACAATTTAGAAAATTGATTTGAGTTTTCAATTCTGGATGAAGAGGTTTTAGTACTGGATTTATCTTTTCTATTCCATTAGGGTTCGTTGCAAAATTTACAGGGTTGGGTTGACTGAGTTATATTTAAGCTTGAAAACTCAGTGAAGAGTCAGCTTAGCCACAACTTTCTTTACTACCACATATTGAATACTGAAAATAAACAACAAATTCAACCAAACAAAGTCAAAAGTTACAAAAAAAAATCTTTAAACCGGTACCAAGAGCACGAAGTATCCTCGGATCAAATTTATTGGCAAGGTCTCTGTGGCCAGCTACTTTTGAGCGAATTATAGCTAATTGTTTCAAGCTGATGAGAAGGTCCTACAAAATAAGAAAAAAAAATGTAATTGCTTATACAAAATTGACTGTAATGAAAAAAATTCATGGAGCAAGTAAGAGGTGTGAAGCAGTACGAATCAGGGAAAAAGAAAGGAAAAAAAAAGGAGGATATACTTACGAGTTCAGGCTCAGAGAGAGAAGAAAGCCAAGTGGCATCTTGGGAGAAAAGCAGCGGATCAGTTTTTTTTCCACTTTTCTTTTGAGGTGTGTAATGCTCAAGAGCCATGAGGCCAGGCTCACTAGCTCTTCTAGGTGGTGAAAGCTAAGAAGGGTTAATTGCGTCCTGTGGAAGAGGTTACACCACAACAAATCTTCTTATTTTCGTTCTTAGGAATTTCACATGTATGCTTTCACTATCTGCAACTCAACACAGATTAAAAGATATATCATAAATTTAGCATTTCAACAAAAGATATATCATAAATTTCCTATAATTTATTTTGGACTGCAGAAAACTTGACATGAAATTTCAAAAAGATTGTACTTATATAAACCATAAACCATTCTCTTATATTTCAAAAAGATTGTACTTATATAAACCATTCTTAAAAACAATGTGAATGTGAGAGCGGAGGCTTAATTATCTGATAGCAGGATTTTGAAGATATTTATAAGACTGTGAATAGCAAGAGGGGGGCTAGATATAATCATAATACTCTCACTCTGGAACACAAAAGCCTCCCAAATCAGATCAAGTATGTGGAAGTTCAACCATCTGAAGGGGTTTAAGTTGGGGAATGAATCTAGTCCTAGTTGGCACACTGTAAAATATGAATAGGCTCTGCCTTGATGATTTCTTAGGGCGTGTTTGGCTAAAAAAAAAATAACATACAATATTATTTAGTGGGAAAATTGCCTAAGAAAAATAACCTTCAGCCCAATGTAACAAGGGACTAGGATATGCTTTTTCTCAAAATATTAGGGGTAATTTCAAAAATGTTCTCCAGACTAAGTTATGCCCAATTTGTAAGGATTTGCCACCTCAAAATGGGGGATTACAACCTAAAGGACTTCCGAAGGCAATACGATTTTACTCAATTCTAATATAAATCAAGTATCTATAAAATTGATTCAGCACTTAAGTATACTATTACCTCATCAGACATACTGATCCCTACACAACACTAATAACAAGTACAGATCCCATGCTGCTCAGGAAATCAATAAGTCAGATTCCAAACATATTTTAATGGGTAATACAATCTAATAATTCCAATATATTCTTAATTTGTAGCAATATTCAATAATTCCACAGGTTTTCATGTAATGTAATAAATCGACCTCTAATTTTACACAATCACTCCTCAAGTGTGCAGAGATTATTCCTTCCGAGCAAAATAATACAAAAAGGAAGGCAACCTTGTATAGGACGAAATTTCCCTGGGCGCCAAAATATCACTCAAAACTATAATATGGACAATTTGTATCAAAATAATCTCATCAAAAAATAAAGCTTCCTAATAAATTAATCAGGCATAGAAACAGGTTAAGCCAACATGAATTCAAGCTCAAGACATTAATGGCGGCCACAAGTCTACAATCACAATCAGCAGAGAGAGAGAGTAACAGAAATTACCAGAACCCAGGCCAAGAATATCTTCCCTGCTCCTCCCGATAGTCAACAAGCTGCTACGCCCTCTTTTTCAAGGAACGAAATAGAAGCGGAGAACAAAGACGGTGCAGTGAAAAGAGAGAGGAGAGCTATGGCGGCTTTCGCCTGCGGGGCGCGGGCAGGGGAAGAAAAGGATGATAGGAAATGTGTTGGGTTTACAGGCCCAAATCTGCCCGTTGGGCTTTTCAGAAAAACCCAATCCACCTTTGGCAACTTGTAAAACATGTTTTCTCTTTACGTGATGGGAATTAAAAGCCCATATTTCCATATTTAGAGAATCTCTAGTTACATTACGACCTACTAATCACTTGGAACGTTTTCACATCAGTCCATTAAATATTTTTCAAATTAATCATTGTTTCTCATTTTGTTATTTTTGTCTGAAACAGATTCATGTACCATCCTATTTATCTTCAATGAATTTTACACCATCATATTTATCAATGAATTTTACATTCGTTTTCACGAAAATTGCTTGACTAGGTTGATAGGTTATTAACATTACTAGTGCATGTTTAATATATAATTAGTAAATACCATGACTTTATTAAAAAAAATTAACATCGATAAATTCCCCATCGTGATTTTCGTATTATATCCAAACGGTGTATTTTGACATTTTCCCATGCGTTTCCATATCAATGGAATCCCAACGCGTTTCCATGTCAATCACCAAAGTTTAGGTCGGTGGGTTTAGACCTGGCAAATTGGACGGGAATTGTTTTTGGATCGAATAAAATTGAATTCGGTTTACTAGCATATTCAGATATATATTGGATTCGAATTATTCTGGATTAATTAATTTTGGGTCCGATGCACCTACGGGTCGGAATAACTATATTACTCGGATATAACGGGTATGGATTTTATCGGGTTTCATACCAATCTGGACACATATTGACTTAGGTGTTAGATTTATCTTGATTCGGATCAGAGCGGGTTATAGATCATTAAGGTGCGGGTTTCAGATATAAATCGAGCGGGTTAGATAATATTTGAGTTGGATTAATCAATTTAGTTAGTGTCAGATGACTTTCTAATTCAGATCAAATATCTTATAAATTTTATGTATTTCTGCATTTAAAATTAAATTATTCAATTCAAATTATATGATCGGGTCTTGTCGAGTTCGACAATGTGACTCAATGACGGAGCTACATGCACTGATACAAAGATGTGAGTGCAAATGACACCACAAATGTTCACAAATTTACTTTATAAATGCATATAATTCAATTAATATTTTTGTAAAAAATTAGTATAAAAACATATAATAATAGCATCAAACATAATCAATCACAGAAACTTTGGAAATTTAAATCACTTATTCTATGGTAAATCAAACGCTAAATCTCATTATTTTTATAGGCGTGATATTTATCATATTAAATGGAATCTATAATGGCAGATCTCATAACTATTTGTAAATATTTTCAAACAATTTCAACAATTGTTATTTATATTAGCATATCTAAATAATTCGCTGAGTTGATCAATGAAAATTGAAAAAAAAAAATCAATAGTTCTCCAATTCAACTATCATCGTTGTTAATTATATAATAGAAAATATGAATATAACATGGTTTATTTTAACCGGACCGGTTTAGAAGTTATTGGTCTGGACAGTGGACACCTGGATAGATCTAAAAGCCTACTGGCATCCCAATTAACATTAATTTCTTTCTTTCTCTGTCTCTCAATTTTTACTCCTCCATCACAAGTCACGATAAATGGAAACTTGGGATTTTGAAAGCGTAAAAATGGCATATTTTCGTCGAATCCACCGGAGAAAAATAGGTGAGAGATATCAGCTAGGTATCATCTCTCAATCCTTTGATCATTTTTTCTCCGTGTTTTATATACTGAATACTGATTCATTTACAGTTTGTAAGAAAATCCCTAATTTTCGCTTTCCATTAGTTCTTGATTAGATATAACAAAATTTGGCTCATTATATTCCCTCCTAGATTTTAATTTGACGCCATCTTATGTCTCTATTTATATGGGGTAACCTCCCTAGTGTATAATAACGATATTGTTTATATAAATATAATCTTGTATGTATATATAATGCTTGAGAATTATTTGATGAAATCTTTGAGTTATTTTCTTTGTTGCAACATATGCAAGTGACATAGATGATGGCACAAAAGTTTTAAGTGAAGAACTTGATTTTGTTGGATTATCAAGGTCAATTTTGTAGCATCTGAATGCATTGGATTGTTCAAGTCGAATGAAAGTTCTACTGCTTCCAGATTTTAATATAAATAATTATTAATAAATTAATATTATTAATAATAAGAGTGAGAATCGGATAAGTTCAAAAATACGAATCACAACGCGCCACTGGCAGTGGCGTCTTTCACAAACGCGCCAGTGGCGCGTTTCCTCAGAACACGCCAATGGCAATGGCGCCTTTGTTTGCTATAAATACCGCTACCCGGCGGTTCATTTCTCACAACCACAAAAATAACAAACATTCAATTTCTTCAAAATGCTACCAGATTTAAATTATAATCCCGATGAAGAAAATTATACTGCAGAACAACCGAGCGGCAGTAAATTTTTGACGGGAATATTTCCAAACCAGAATGAAACCAATTCCTATCCAACGCACGATCAAACCAATTCCTATCCAACCCACGATCAAACCAATTCCTATCCAACCCACGATCGAACCAATTCCTATCAAACCTACGATCAAACCAATTCCTATCAAACCTACGATCGAACCAATTCCTATCATACCTACGATCGAACCAATTCCTATCCTACCTACGATCAAACTAATTATTATCCAACCTACGATCAAACCAATTTATATCCGTATCCAGCAATTTACAGTAACAATATAATTTATCAACAATCAAACCCAGCGATGCCACTATATAATTTTTTTGGCGGTAGTAGTACTACGTCTGGCTGTAATTTAGCTGATAATATTGATGACAGAAGTAGTGTTGATCCAACGATAATGGAATTAAGTGATGATCACGATGATCAGGATGAGCAAGATGATGGCGGTCCGTATTATTCAAATGAAGAAGAAACATGAGAGAATTACACTGAGCAGTCGGATGTTTCGATCGATGAATCTGAAGATGAGGAAATTCAGAGATGTGATACCACATTGTTAGTTACCGGACGAACTGAGAGACATCATCCCGTAGAAGCGTTAAATAATTTTGAGATGTTTGACCGTTTAGGCGCGAATGAATCTCTTTTAGGACTCGATGATGAGTTAGCTGAAAATAGAATATTTGCTTCTAAATCGGCTTTAAATTGGGTAATTTGTGATTAGAGTGTTAGGGAAAACGTTCAATGTTGGGTACAAGAAAGTTATAAAACACGACTTATTATGAAATGCAAAGAAGGTAGTTATCCTTGGAGATTATACGCTAGACCTGAAGAGGATTCGACCACATGGATGATCATCACGAATAAAAACCCCCACAACTGTAGAAGACCATCAAGAGGCCGCAAACACTTACAACTCACATCTAATTTGATTGCAGGATGTGTTCGACAACATTTAAAGAATGATCTCTCTCTAACAGTTCAACAAATCAGTATGATTATAGAAACAAAATATCTCGGTGTGGCACCAACGTACGGTAAACTTTGGCGTGGCCGAGAAAGAGCAATTGAACAATTATTTGGTACTTGGGAATGATCATATACATTGCTTCCACAGATATTGGAGGCGATTGCTCGGACTACTCCAGGTACAAAATTTAAAATATTGACGTGTGATACTTCGGATAATAATATAAAAATATTTAAATCCATAGTTTGGGCTTATGGACCATGTATTGCAGCGTTTAAACATTTAAGGCTCGTTATAACCATTGACGCTGGATTCTTATCGGGCCGTTATAAGGATAGATTATTGATGGGGTGTGGATACGATGCAGAGAATAAAGTCATTCCTCTAGCATTTGGAATCGTGAATGCAGAAAATGTGGACAATTGGGGTTGGTTCATGCGATGGGTCCATAATGAAGTGATCCACTGTAATATGAAAATATGTGTTATATTCGACCGTCATAGGGGAATAAAGAGAGTTTTTGAGCGACCGTATTTGGGATGGTTTGTACAACATGGAGAGGCGGTACACCAGTATTGCATGCAACACGTCGCGGAGAATTTATATAAGGAAGCCGGAAAAACTGGAAAGAAAGATGATAATCTCAGAGATGATTTCCGAAGAAGACTAGCGAACAAAAAGAAACCGCATCGTTTCGTAGAGAGATGGCGAATTTTGAGGAAATCAAATAGAAAAGCTTATGATTTTTTTTAAAAAGTCGGCAAAAGATTAGAAAATGATGATAAAGAACCTCCTAATTTTGCTTCGTGGGCACAAACGTATGATGGAGGACATCGATGGGGTATAATGACCAGCAATGGTTCTGAAGCTCTGAATAGCGTCTTCAGAGTTGAACGAACTTTACCGGTTGCAGCAATTGTGGAGGGAACATGGTATAAATGTGCTAAATGGTTCGATAAGAGGGAAATGAAAGCATTGAATCTGCATAGAGCATGCAAGCAATGGCCAAAAAAAATTGATGACATCTTGGCAAAACGTGACAACAAAGCAGGTTCGTGTTGATATTATTTTACTATATTTTACAAAATTTTGAACATATCGTGAGACCTTTTGTATTTTTTTCAATAATTACAGCTCGTATGAACGTAATTCCACTCGGAACTGCTCGAGGAGAATATGAGGTTCATGTGCTTGGTGAGAGGATCGAGAGTGGAAGGTATGGACCGTTCAAGTACACTGTTACAATTTTGAATGAATGACGCACTCGAGATGACCCACAATTGCCGGAACCGCACTGCACGTGTGATTGTCAAAAACCTCAACTGACTGGGATACCCTGCTCTCACGTAATTGCTGTATGCTAACATAGAAACTTTGATCTGTATGGTTTCATAGATGAGCGATACAATACAGCTCACCTACTGAATACTTGGTCTGGACAATTTCATTGTTATGGTGATCAACAAGTTTTTCTGCCATATCTTGGAGAAACTATAATATCAGATAAAGAACTGATAAAAATTGGCCGGCGTGCGAAGGTTAGACGTCGAATGGTAATGGATGAGATGGAGGGCAGGATACGGGGTCGAGGTAGAACGAGAAATATACAGTCTTCTGAAGGTGGGTCATCTCGAAGAGATGAAATTAGTCGTGACCCATTTCCAATGGATACATTACAATCAGGACGGCATAGGAGTAGGGCTTCAAGTCCCACAACAAACAGAAGAACCCAAATCTCTCGAAATATTTTGCAATCATCGAGACACTCAACTAGTTATGATTCAAGAGATAATAACAGAATAACTCAAATTTCTCGAGATACCTTGCAATCAACGAGACACTCAACTAGTTATGATCCAAGAGATAACAACAGAATAACCCAAACTTCTCGAGATGTCTTGCAATCAACGAGATTCTCAACTGGTCATGATCAAGAAAAACAAGTTGTCAATGCTTCAACTAGGGGTGCTAGAGGAAATAATTTTGGAGGTAGAATCTTAAATTTTTTCGCACGGAGAAAAAAAAATGATGTATGTTTTATTTTTTCGTACTAGATGTATGTTATATTTAAGCAAGGGTATGTTGTATTTAAGCAGAAACTCCATAATAAAATATAACCACATTAAAACAAATAATACAACAATAAAAAAACAACATAGAAACTCCATAATAAAATAATACAACAAAAAAAACAATATCCATAATAAAAAAACAACATATAAACTACTCCTGACGACGCCTAACATATTGACGTACTCTCGGACATGTCTGTAAAAATAAAGACGGTATATCAGTGAGCTGATTTTTTTTTAATAATTAATATTGATTAAGTTGTAGAACAAACAACTAACCACGCTAGGTGTATATCGAGGAGGTGGATGAACGTCACGCTGCTCTCGACCATGAACAAGTGGAGTGAAATCTCGTGTCTGTGCAGGTTCTGTAGCATCATCCTGAATATGCGATGACTCTCCAGGCCGGAAGGAAAACCATACTTGGGTGGATCGTAATGCGGCCGTATTGCGGATCCTATTGCTCTGGTCGTACTGCGGTACATGATCCATCGGTATCTGCTGGGTCTGTAAGAAATGCTGAGTGCCGAATGGATATGAGAAATGTGCACCCGATGGATCGGGAATCTCAACAGACAACCTAGTAATAACTTCGTTCCAATCGTAGTTCTCTGGCATCTGTTAATACAATTCAAATCATTTAAATTACGCTGTTAATACAATTCAAGAGATTAAATCAAGATATACAGTACTTACGTTGTCGAGAAGAGACGTGAAGTCAGCATTCTCATAGGGGAAATATGGGGGATGAGTAGTGGATGAAGTCGGTGCAGTCTCAGTATCACCCGTCGAATCCGGAATAGCATCAATATCCGTGGGTAATCCCGCCGCCGTAAGAAGCTCGTCCATCTTATGAGGCATGCCTGCATCCTCAAGATGCCCCTTGCAATCGGCGAGCGAAATCTTGCCAAACCGTATCCATCCCCTAGTGACCGCCTATCGGACCGCCTTCAGTGCACTCTTTGTAACTCTAGCGATCTGTTATACAATGATTACATACATATATTATTTATTACCGAATAGTGCATATAGATATATAAATTTTATAAATTTTAATATACTGTGCGCTATCTGTGAGGTACATAGGAATGTAGCCGATGCCAGAGATCTCCGCTGCCGAAGGTATAGGAGGTACGACATCACTCGGATCAAGTGGAGCGCTAGCGGCTCCGTAGAAATCATACCACTGTCGATACCTCCTATAGTCCTCCGCATTCCACTCTTCTTCATCCGGGTCTCGTGGAGGAACCTCATCTCATATGTCTACATACGCCTAATGATGTTGTCTCCAGTTCATTTTTTTTTTTGAATCCAAGCGCGGATAATTTCTGATGCTCCTCCAGAAATGCCTGTAAAATTAGTTAGTATAATTATGTAAATAGTTAGTATAAGAAATAATAAATATAAAAATTATATATTTTTAGTATATATGGTAGAATACCTCGGGAAGTGGAGGCGGTACTGACTGAAGTAAGCCGAACTGTCGCCTCACCCGATCCGGATAGTACCACTCCACTATCGGAAAGTAAATAAGTGGAAGCCGACAAGTATACGAGTCCATAGAGTCGTCTACGCATGTCGACAATAAGTGACGAACCGACTCGTACAGCCTCCAATTGACATGCGTGTGCGGTAACATAATCAGCTGATCCCTCACGTACTTCACACCGACGTGTGACGGATTGAGATATCTTGTTCTTATCAAGCGTCCATTTTCTATTATCAGTTCAAATTATGATTAGTGATTACACATATATTTTCATCGATTGATTGATTATTTTTAAATTAAATTATTACACCGCCAAAAGGCGCACAACTATCACGGTCCGTGTACCCCGATCCCTTTACCAAAATGAATGCATCGAGGCGAGGTAATGGACGAGCCGGGGGCAAACGCGTCCGGCTCCCATAACAATAACAAAAGCCACGGACCACCAATACTCCTCGTCGATCTTTGGCATGCCACATCAAGACGCCGATATAAATAACCAAGTACCGCAGCGCCCCAATTTCTTCTTCTACCGAATTGTAAATCTTTCTGTATATTAAATATTAGTAATAAAATTATTTAATTATGAAAGATAAATTATTTTAAAATCCTTAAAATACTTACCGTCAAAATCGGTAGAAGAAACGCCGGTACAGAGTCTCCACTGTTGTCGGGGAATATGATACACTCCGCCAACTCCAAAGCAAAACCGATCGCATATCGATTAAGATCCTGATGATCGTCTGCCTCTGGAGCGTGATCAAAGTGGGACCGTAACTGTCAAAGGGAAATAGAACGTCTGCCAAATTTTACACTTAGCTTAATCACAGTTTGTGAACAAAAAAACTAAAATTTATGTAGAGTCTAATAAATTACCTCCCATCTTTGCAGAATCCTGATATATAATCCTGCCCAAATAACTGATGGATGTATGCCGAAAAATCTCCATCAGTATATCCAGTCACCGGTTCACTAATGGTGGATAAACCCCACAGACATGCGACGTCCTAAAAAAAATTATATTACTATACCATCTTTTTAATTTTGTAATTAAATTAATAATATTTTAGTATTTACCTCTAGAGTCACGGTCATCTCGCTAAAATTGAAGTGAAATGTGTGAGTTTCTGGCCTCCAAAACTCTATTAACGCGCTCAATAAACCCGTATCAATCTTTAAGTTACGGGCCTCCGCTTCTTGCACATAAATCTCACGCAGTCTGGCGAGATGAAGAAATCCCATAACTCGCAACCTACTCTGAATGTGCGAGATGTATGGTATCGTCGGACGGTGAGTGCGAAAACGAATGATATTGTTATCTCTCTGTAATTTTCATTTCATAATTAGCTTCTCATATATATGTATTTTATTATTATTTTTAAGAATATAATGTACCTCTCCCTGACTATAATGTGTCCGATGTTTGTCTTCGGGAGATAAATTATGATATTGTCATTTCGTTGCTCGCTTGCCATTATCTAGTACGAAAATTCATTTCATAATTAATTTATAATTATTTTGTACTTCATTTTTAATCTATCTATTATATAATTAAATAATAAATGAATTCTACAATTAAAAGCCTAATTAAATATATTTTATTCTATTATTAAATATATATTATTCTATAATTAAAAGCTTTTATTCTACAAATAAATGAATTAAATCAATAATTAATCTATAATTAAATAATAAATAAATTAATTCTACAAAAATAATTAATAAATAATCTAAAATTATAATTACACAATTCTATAATTTAATCTATAATTAAATACTTTTTTAATTAAATAGACAATTTAATATATAATTCATGAATAACTAAATCTATAATTAAATAATTTCACATTTGAACGTACAATTAATCTTCAATTACATTACAATTAATCTTCTATTATTAAATATATATTATTCTATAATTAAAAGCTTTTATTCTACAAATAAATGAATTAAATCAATAATTAATCTATAATTAAATAATAAATAAATTAATTCTACAAAAATAATTAATAAATAATCTAAAATTATAATTATACAATTCTATAATTTAATCTATAATTAAATATTTTTTTAATTAAATAGATAATTCAATATATAATTCATGAATAACTAAATCTATAATTAAATAATTTCACAGTTAAACGTACAATTAATCTTCAATTACATTATAATTAATATATTTTTTAATTAAATCTACATATTTATATTTTTAAATATACATAATTTAATCTACATAATTAAATTATATTTATATAAAATTTACCTTTAATTATAATACCAAATACACTGATGCATTCGTACGTTTTTTTCTCCTCTTCTCTTCTAATCTCTCTCTTCCTCTTTCTTTCTCTCTTTTTTTCCTTCTCTTCTCTTTCTTCTTACGTTCTCTCTTTCTTCTCCAAGGCAAATGTTTTCTCTCTCCTCTCAGCAAAGCGCAGGATATCTGCGCGTTTGGTATATGTAAGGGTGAAACGCGTCACTGCTAGTGGCGCGTTTCAATATAATAAGGAAACGCGCCACTGGTAGTGGCGCGTTTCAATCACGCCAGTGCCAGTGGCGCGGTGCGATTCGTCTATTTAGAATTTTACCGTTATCAGTCTTATTTTTAATAATATTAATTTATTAATAATTATTTATATTAAAATCTGTACTGCTTCAAATAATATTTAGTTGAAATAGTTTCTTATTTTATACATTTTAAGTTGGTAAAAGAATAAATTAAGTTTCATTGTTTTGAAAGTTTATGTGACACATTAGATTTTTTATTTTTTTTATTTCTCTTGTATGAGGATATGAGCCATATGACAAAAGAATGAAATATGTTATTTGCTCTTTACTTATTAGCCTTTTTCTCATATTAATTAAATTTTAAATTATGCTCATTTTTCTCTCAATTAGTTTTCCTTCTATTCAGATCTGTTATTATATTTATTCTATTTTGATCTATTTACGAGTTCACATGAAAAGTGAAATTTCAAACAGAAGACAATAAACTTAAAAATTTTATTCTCTATTAACTATTTTTTTAAAGCAATAACCAATTCATTTGGATAGGACTTGATTTTGAAATAAAACAAATGTAAATGAATACTATTATACAAAAGTTTCAATATAATATTTAACAAAATCATCAATATAAAAAAATTGATATAAATTTTTAGTAACAAACACTTCAGCACGGGCAAAAAAAATTATGGGATCAAATATGAATAAAATATATATTTTTGTCGGATATTAGTACTTCTCGGTACAGATTGATTCAAATTTGAATAATTATCAGTTCGGATATCACATAGTTTTAGATCAGTTCAGATTCCGATTTCTTTCAGATAATTGGTCATTGATTGTTCGGATAATTCATATTCAGATACTCAATATTTACGGGTTACCTCATATTTAGATTTCTACAGTTTTTATCAGTTAGAGATTCAAATCATTTAATTTTCTAATCTTAGCAGGTTCGAGTCAAATTTGGACATCGGGTTTATTAGAGCATCCACATTAGTGACGATTGTCAAAAGTAAAATTTTATGTCACGTCATAAAATAGCATCCACATTAGTGACGATTGTCAAAAATAAGATTTCATATCATGTCATAAAATTGACAATCTTTTTTAAGAGTGATATCCCTGAATAGAATGAAATTATCAAAATAGCACTATCGTAATTAATTTTCTGATTCTCCACTAACGTGACTTGTCAAATTTAGATAATTGTCTAGTTTTTCTTAGTCTATGCATCTCTAAAATTCAAATGAGATTTGACAAACAATTTGACAATAGAATGAGGATGCTCTTAGTCGGACTATTTCGGTCGGGTCAATTTTTGTCAGGTCTAGGTGGATTAATGGTCGAATCGATGGATTAATCGGTTCAACCGTTGACCTTTTAAATAATTATATATTTCTCATATATGAAAATTAAATATGATTAATCATATATTTTTTTGTCTCATATATTTTTGTCTCATATATGAAAATTAAATATGATTAAATAACATATAAGTGCTGGAGACACACAATTAGAAAATTTCACACAAAAAGCAAGCAGCTATTTATAAGAAACCAGTATAAAAACAGTTATTTATAAATTCATTTTATAGGTGGAGGGGGAAAAATTCAGGGACAACTAGAAAAAAGTAACTTAAATTCATTTTTCTATGTATTTAGTAGTTATCAAAAAGTTAAATCTTTTGCAACAAAAAATTATGTTATTTAGTGATTTACATGATATATTTTAAGAAGCCTAAGGACGTCAAAGAGGTTTTGTACATAAATTTCAAAATTGCAAACTGATAATTCTGGCAAGATAATTCTAAATATGTGGTAACCCATGGATGTAGCACACTAATGACGGCTTAATCAAGGATTTCAATTCTAATTCATATATATCCGCTTTATTTCAGTAACATACGGCTTAATTAATAATTATTGTGCAAAAAAGCTGGAGAAGGAAACATTATAGTGACAAATGAGGCATATCATTTTACAAATTAAATTTTCTTCGTGGTTTACAAATCTCCAAAAATTGGCAAAAAAAATGACTCAAATCCATTCTTAGTCTATAGAAAAATGGCAAAAAAAATGTAAATATGGAAGGATAGAGAATGAAGATCAGAGGAGATTCCGGATCCATACAAGTAAATTGCAGAAAATCTGGTTTTCTGAGCTGAGCGGTTCAATAGTTTTTTATCCGAACCAGCTGATTAAACCAGTTTTGTCCGGTCCTACTGCAGAAGCGATCGTTTTAAAGAACCAAACCGTGCTAGTATCCGGTTCTGGTTATTCGCCGGTCCGGGTTTAATAACACTGACTCCCACTATCATATAAACCCGTACCATATTACATCCCACTAATACGATGGTCAAAACCAACCCCTTTTTATTGGCAAAATATTAAAATATATGATTTGCTCAAGGCAGATATTGACCTACAAAGTCCAAAAGATAATTATAGGCAAATATTCTGAAAGAATATTAACTTTTTCTTGCGAGGATGTTGCTGTTCAAGCACAAGGAAAACAAAAGACGAAGAAGAAAATGACAATGTTACTGTAAGATTTACTTCTCACAACAAAGCAACGTTTTCTAACGCTAGGAACCAAACAATTTTTTTTTTGTAAACGATTTGTATCCAGTTGCAAAATCAACACTTGCGCAACAGTTGTAAAATCAACATATATGCAAAGTTGAAGAACCTGTCTTCAACCATAAATAGATGTCAGCCCTGGCAGACGTTATGAGCTTGCCAGGAAAGAATGAAAACCACATCACATGATCTTAGTTAAACTAATTGCTCTTCCCTCCATGACAATCTTGGAGTAAGCAATCCTCCAGAAATTGAGTGAGCTGAGTTGTATATAATGTAGGATGGTTTCTGAAATGATCAACATGAGGTGAAGAGACAAAGTTGCATGATCTGACAACATGGCCTGCTTTCCGTTGCTTCTCTATAAACAACTCCACTGATTTTGCTGGGATTACTCGATCAGCTGAGCTGTAAATATACAGTTGCGGGCATTTGGGTTGTTTTGATGATAGAACATCCAAAATATCTGACAGACGTCTGTTTTTAGGATCCCACATCATAGAACAGTAGAGGAGATTAGAAACTACCATAGCATAATATAATTAATTGCAGTGTTGCAGTTGCAGATTTGTGCAAAACAAATTATTGTCTTTAAGAGGTTTTATTTCAGTGAATATTTGAATATTCATGGTATGTTCTTCTTTCTAAAAAAATATATTTGAATTGGGTTTTTAACTGAATGCCAACTTAAAGAAGAGAACCTCTAGTTAAATTATACCTGTTAATGGATGGGATGTTTAGAATAACCTCAAAAAACTTCCCCAAAACTCCTAGCAAAGCTGCCTCTGTAAATGCAGGTTTTGGGGCCAAACCAGAACCCAAGTCTGAAATCACCATGACATCTGTTCGCATATTGTTAGGAACTGATAATGACCCTTTTGATGCCACACTGTTTTTCTTCAGAAAAGCAGCTGAGAAACCTGAAGCCCATACCTACAGCCGATACAATGTGATTAACAAATGAAAAGAAAATAATTGTCAATAAATATATCCAATAATCAGCATAAAAAATAAATCAGAATTGAAGAAACTGTTAACCTGTGGATCAGGGGCATCAACAGGAGCTGAATCAACTATACACCCTTTAATTTTATCAATTGATGAAGGATCCCGCTTCCTCAATTTCTCCAATATGCCACCATATCTATGCAATGGACCAAAAATAATTTAACCTTAAAAAACAGATTCTCACTTAAAGATAAAAATCTTCAATAATACACTCTGACTTGGTTGAAAAGTGCAATTGGAAGTTGCTACAGGATGCATGAGGGGGGGGACATAGCATTCATGAGGAAAACTCTAGGGTGAAAACAGTCATTCCTGAAAACATAACCATATAGCACAGGCTGCTGTTGCAGACCAGACCCTGTTAAGATTTAATTAGAGGATTCATTGTCATTTTAGGTTAGGCATTACTGACCCTCTCGGACAGCCTGATCCTTCCTGTTTTCCCAAATATTACAATTAGCCAACTTGTAACCAAATCATACAAAAGTGCCAAATTTGAAATGTCAAACCATCAAATCAACCCAACACAGGCCGGCCTTGCCCAGATGGCTGATCAAATTGTCTTTCTGAAAACAAAAACAAAAAAATGCTAAACCCGACCTCAAATCCTGGTAACCCAATTTGCATGCATATGAACAAAAAAAGATGTATAAACATGTATTCAAAGCAACTTGATAAATTAGACATACGTTAGCCATCCGGTGTTACTGAAAGTATGGAAAACCAAGCAGGTCCCACCTTCCTCTTCAACGCAACCAGCAAGATGATTTGCAAGCAACTCCAATTCTTGCTCAGCTTTTCCACCCACTTTGTAACTGACAACGTCAGACATAGGAAAAGTAAATGTGATGGCATGGTACCCTCTAGAAGTGTACCAATCCGCATACTTCTTCAGATGCCGTTGTTTTGCCCCCAGCCAACCAAGTAATACAACAACTGTCTTTGACTTGACAGATCCGCAGTTACTACCAGAGATCTGATGTGCTCTCAGTTCTGGTAGATGCCACCTATACATAACTTCAGACGAACTTGAAGTAACGGATGGTATGGGCTTGTCAGTTACCCTCGGTTCAGCAATCCTTGCATATTGATAAATGGTCTGAATTACAGGAAGCGATGCAACAGGAACAGAAATGCTACGAGACAGATCCAATTTTTCAACACGGCAACTTCCATCAGTGCACAACTTTGCACTAGCTGTCCAGAAAGACAGACCTGTCATGACAGGTTTGTCCTTAGAAATCATGTCAGGTTGTCTTTGGCTAGACAAACGATCTGGTAAATCAGTCGAGGCAGCTGCAACAGCTATGACTGCCACAGTAGATAGAGGCCTCTGAAGGAGACCAGAAAGAGAAGCCATACTCGGGACAAAACACTCAGTTCTGTTGCTTAATTAACAGCAACAGTTTTTCCTGTCAAATTGAAGAGAATTTATTTGGTGGTATCAATCTTTCCTTTGTTGGAGCCAAGACCGAAGACCACGAAACCACTCTGTTGTCAGAAAAGGCGTTAATACTCCAAAACTCAAACTTTGCTTTGCATACGCATAAAATAAAGAAAGAAAATCTTCCAACAAAAATAGATATTAGATACTAAATAAACAAATTGGTCAAATTAATTTCAATGCTTACCTAAGGCTTCGAGAAGCTGAAGAGGGCAAGGTTGCCAAATCGGAATTTGACAACCAAGCCCTGTATCTGTCTGGAAACAACTATTCTTTTCGTATTGCTTCTTACTTTATCCCGGGTTGCTTAATTCCTGCGAAAGAGGGAATAAACTCTGGATTATTCTAATAGAAGGTAAAAATAGGAAGGGATCAGGCTATATAACTGGAAGGTCGGTGTATGCTTCCGCACATGTAGCGATTCCTTTTTTAATTTTTGAAACGTGGTTTAGCTGCAGCAAATGTGTTGCTTTTGAACTTTATAATTTGTTTCCCCTTCTGCCAAGGTAATTATCAGTTTTTAGGTGGGAGACGCGTTATTGTATATTTTTATTAGACCAGGTAGACCAATCTCTGTTGACGAAGACCACGTGTATTTTATTTTTTCTTCTCGTTATCGCTATCACATATATTCTTCATTTTTCGCATTTGGCCACATTTGGAATTGTTCATCGGAAAAAAGAACAAGTTATCAGCTAGTAATACCTTTTCATGTTAAGATAGAAATGCATTATTACAAAGAACTCACGAAACACGGACCAAACCCAAGGAAGGATTAAAAATAACAAATTTTGAAACATAATTACGCCCTTTACAAATTTCTATTCGATTCGTAATAAAAACAATTGCAGAAGTTCCCAAACCTAAAGAAATAGAAAAGAAAGAAAGATGCGAAATCAAAAGACAATTGGTTAAAATCAACATTACTAATCGACGAACTACTAAAACAAAAACCAAACTAAAAAGTCGAAAGAAATTGGAAAGAGATTAGAACCTCACTAAGTTCTTCGATTTCAACCAAATCAAAAGTGGAAGGAGATCCGTAGAGACGAGAAGGACCGCGCTCTCTTCCCCCGATTCTCACGGTATATAAAATGGGATATTCCTAGGTTCGCGTGCCAGCGTACCACGCGAACAACCGAACACGCGATACCGAAGCCCCACGAAAATGGGAGAAACGCGATTTGGGGAGAAAGAGACAACGATAGGCGGAGATTATGGCGGAGGCAAGAGGTAATGCTGCATTCGGTTTGCTTTTCGGCTAAAGGAGAAATGAAGTAACGTGAACCATGCCCTTTTGGTATTATGTGGCCATCGGTGCCCTATTAAGTCAAACATTTTTTTTTCTTATTTTCTATGCTGCATGTTTACAAATTGACGCTAAAGTTCAAAAATTTACAGATTTGACCAGCAGGAAATTTTTATGTGAAATTCCAAATTGAAACGTTAAGAAACATATTATATTAATTTCCTGATTTAGAAATATTTGTTTCCGACATAATCGGAAAATAATAAATTAAAGAAGTTTTAAACCCCATATTATCGTCCTGAAAATAAAAATAAATAAGTTAGGTATGTAGTATGAATCAGAAAATTTTGATCCATTTTAGATCGGATCGACCCAATCTAACATGTGTAGTTGTGTTCTTGGATTTATTTTGTGATTTAACATAAAATCAAATATTTATGTTAACACTATTTAGAATTAATATTTTATATTAATTAACATTAGATTGCTTACCAAATATAATCGTAGCTCGTGTGATTGGTTACAATAGATATTATCTAAGTTTTACCAGATCATTAAATGATACACTTAGGAAACAACTAATGGAACTCTACACAAGCATATCAACAATCTGTTTAAATACACAGGAAGATAGTTATATATGGAGATGGAACAATAAAGGTATATTTACAACAAATTCATGTTACTCATGGCTAGACTTTGGGGGAGTAGAAAACAATCAATATCGATCAATATGGTCACCTCTATTCCTTTGAAAATTAAAATTTTTCTATGGCTTGTGAGGAAAAATAAAATCCTAACAAAAGAAAATTTACAAAAAAGAGGATGGAGGGGCAAAATGAATGTATTTTTTGTAATGCTCATGAAACAATTGACCATCTATTTATACACTGTTCAATTGCTACTTGTATTTGGTCATGGATTGCAAGGTATAATAACTTTTCATTTTTAATTCAAACATTAGATGAACTCTGGCAAATAGATGCATGTATACCATTTAAAGATACAAATATCTGTGAAATGTTAAGGGGTGCAATTCTATGGACTATATGGAAAGAAAGAAATAGACTAATCTTTCAGGGGGGTAATTGTAAAAGTGTAAGATCCTTAGGGGGTAATATATTAGCACTTATTAAATATTGGAGCTCAATAAAGGCAGCAACTGTATCTGATAATTTACATCTAATAGTACCTCCTGATATTAACTCTTTACCACTGCAGATATTAGAGGAAAGTTTAAGAATAAATTCAGAGGAAGGGCAAGGGGCCTTGTCTGGCGCAGGTCTTGAAATAACAGTAGATGAAAGTTTCTAATAGTAGCTTGAATAAATAGTAGTTACTAGAAGACTTAATACCCTCTGATACTAGAACAATTTTATATCTTGCTGGTACCACACTATCATCTTACATAGCAGGTGTAGAGAAATTTGCAGCCAAAAGATTGTGTTTATTAAGTTTGAAGCGAAGATTGGAAAGCTTGAAACGCCGATGGGGACTATTTCAAAAAAAAACATTAGATTGCTTAAAAAATATAAAATTAATTATGAAATTTGAGTCGGGTCGAGTCCACTCATGTCCTGATCGGATCAGATTGGATCAAAGAAATATGACTCAATTCTAATCGGGTCAAGGAAAATAATAAAATAATGACGATCTGATTCAAATCTAACTCGACATGATTCACCACTCTCTCTAAAGGAGTAAGTGTGTAAACAAATCATATACATAGTGATCGAACTAATCTGTTATACCTTTTCAAAAAAAGAATTCAAATATAAATACTGGCGGAGCCATGTGATGAGTTTGGGGCCCAGGACGCCACTAATATTAAAAAAACTTAGGGATTATATTGAAAAAAGTTCAAATACTTTCGGTGAAAACAGAGTAGGGATCCTAAAATTTAAGGATTCTAATGAAAAAAGACAGAGACTCAGTGAATTATTATTAAAAAAATTTATGAGACCCCATTGAGTTAATATTCTAGCTACGCCACTAAATATAAATATGAAATGGATACTAAATGGATATTGAATATGGATTAGATACAAGACGTATGCAAATATAAATTTGCATATTTTATATATTAAATAAAAATATTATACGTATCATTGAAAAATAGTTGGACGACTAAATTGACACTAACAGATGATTTGTTCGGAGAATTCAAAAGTCTGAGGTGAAAGAAGCTTTAAAAAAGATGAAAACAGATAAGCCGTTATGACCAGATGACATCCCGATTGAGGTATGGAGATGTCTTAGAGATATAGCAATAGTGTTGCTCACTAAACTATTTAATACCATTTTTCGGTCCAATAAGATGCCTGATGAGTGGAGAAGAAGTATATTAGTACCAATCTTCAAGAATAAATGAGATATTCAAAGTTGTACTAATTACAGAGGAATTAAGCTCATAAGTCATACCATGAAGCTTTGGGAGAGAGTGATCGAGCACCGTTTAAGAAAACTGACAACTGTCTCTAAAAATCAATTTGATTTTATACCTGAGAAGACCACTATGAAAGCAATTTTCTTGATAAGACAACTTATGGGGAGACATCGGGAACAAAAAAAGGACCTACATATGATATTTATTGATTTAGAGAAAGCGTATGATAAAATACCGAAAATATCATGTGGTGGGCGCTCGAAAAGAAACTAGTCCCAACAAAGTACGTTACCCTTATTAAGAATATGTACACAAATGTTGTGACTTGTGTCAGAGCATGTACATCGAGTCCGATATATTTTCTATTAAGATAAGATTACATTAAGGGTCAGCATTGAATCCATATATTTTCACCTTAGTGATGGACGAGATCACAATTGACATACAAGGAGATATTCCTTGGTGTATGCTCTTTGATGATGATGTGGTGTTGATTGACGAGAGCATAATTGGAGTCAATCAGAAACTAGAGTTGTGGAGATAAACTTTAGAATCGAAAGGTTTTAGACTTAGTAGGACCAAAACTTAATATATGAGGTGTCAGTTCAGCGGGAAAAACTCAGATGACGGAGATGTTAATTTGGATGGACGAGTAGTACCCATGAATGACACATTTCGGTATTTGGGATCGATGTTGCAAAGTGAAGGAGAGATCGATGAAGATGTTAGTTATAGAATAAGAGCTGGATGGGTAAAATGAAGACAAACATATGGTGTTCTTTGTGACAAGAAGGTCCAAAATAAACTAAAAAAACAAGTTCTACAGGACAACGATTAGACACGTGATGATGTATGGCGTAGAATGTTGGGCTACAAAAGGACGACACGTTCAGAAGATGTGTGTAGCTGAAATGCGGATGTTGCGTTGGATATGTGATCACACAAGGAAAGATCGAATCAGAAATGATGATATTAGGGACAAAATTGGGGTAACACCAATTCAAGAGAAGCTAGTCCAACATTGTTTGCGAAGGTTTGGTCATATCCAACGAAGGCCTCTTGGAAGCACCAGTACGCAATGATATTCTAAGTCGACTTGAAAATATAAGAAGAGGAAGAGGTCGACCGACACTGACATGGGAGGAAGCAATGAAAAGAGATTTGAAGGAATGGAATATATCCAAAGAGCTTACTTTGGATAGGAGTGCTTGGAAGATGGCGATTCATATACCTGAACCATGATTTAGGAGTTGGAGTCTAATATTAGAGTTATAGACTTCATGTTCTTAGATTTTTAGGATTTTATGATTTAAAATTTAGAAATAGGTTTTAGAAATAGAGGTTGAGAAATGAGATTTTAGGATTTAGAATTTAGAATTAGATTTTAAAATAGAATTTTAGGATTTAGAAATAGGTTTTATAATAGAGGTTTATTGTACTATTATTATTATTGTTATTATTGCTATTACTATTAGCATATTATCATTAACATTATCATCTTTATTTATTTATTATTATTATTATTATTATATTTTATTTTTTTCTTTCATCACATTCATTATTATCACTGATATTTGAGATCTTTGATCTTATACTTTCTGATTGAGTTTTATTTCTAGTCTATCCCAATTTATTTGGGATTAAAAGCTTTGTTGTTATTGTTGTTGTTGTATTGCCTTTTTCTGAAGTAATTATTTAGAAATGTTAAATATTAATTATAAAAATTAATCACTAAATCATCATCGTGTTATTAGTTTAATGTATCAATAAATTATAAAAATATGTTCATGGAGTCAAATTAGATATAAACTTATTTTGTAATTATAGAAAATAAAACTCAATTGAAGACATACCTAAATATAAAAACTCAATTGAAACATACCTGAATCCTCGCAGAAGGGGCGGAGCTATATGGGGGGGGGGGGGTCAGAAGTACTTCGTAACCATATTCAACAATCTAACATAAAAAAGTTCATATATATTTCTCTTCCATACAATACTTCTTTAACCTACAGTCCTAGACAAATATATATAACTATAAAAGATGTGATGATGCTGTGGAAGAGGGTCAAGAATTTTTATCAAATGGTAGATATCTGATGAAGTCGTTCCTAACTGTGGTGTGTTTCTATTAGTGCTCAACTGCTCGTGTTTTTAAATGCTATTTGAAATTTGGGGTATAAGAACTTAAGAAAGAAATTGATATAGCTACTGGAATACATGAAATTCTAATAAAAGAAATTATTAAGGAGTGGAGGTTTTAGGAATCATATAGCATGTGGTTTTCAAATACAATTTGTATTAGGTCTTTATTTTCGGCATAAATGGATTATGAAAGCCCAAAATTCATATAGAATAAATTGATATCACTTGATGCACAAAAAAAGAGTTAATTTTGTATCCTTCAATTTTTATTTAACTGACATAAAAAGTAGGCTTCATGTACTTCTTTTTTTATGTATATAAAAAAGGCTTTGTGTACCTTGTAAAGGTACAGGAGGGAGATGAAATGAAGTGTGCAGAAAATACAATGTTGCAAATTAAGTGTACTTCTTCTATTATTTGCTCCCATTTTAAAGGAAAAGATAAGTTGAGTTCAACAAAAAAACACAATGATAAAAGAAGAAAAGAGAATATACAAACTTTAATATGGAGATGTATGAACAAAAGAGATGAAAATTTAAAGAGACATGACTATGTAGACATTAGATAAAGACAATAGTGGCCTATTAACATTTTATTTCTACATTATATGGTCTTATACTATAACAGTTTACAAAAATCTGGAGGATCAGCTTGTTCATCCTGTCAGACTGACTTCGCCACTGATCCTCAAATAATTATCCAAATCAATGTAGGTATTCGTATCCGTTATATATCCGACATGTACCCATTGTTCATGGGGAGAGGACTTTCGATGTCCATCAGACTCAAAATTGATTCGATGAATAAAATTTGTTATTCAATCACATCAAAATTTATACTTAAATTTAATCAGATGCTTTAAAAATCATGCAATAAAAATCCAATGATTATTGGACTGAGATAGATCTAAAGCTCATCTGAACTACTCCCTCCCCATTGTTCACACCCGTCTATCTCATCCCCAAAGTAAAGCTTCTAATAATGGAAACAAAGGATCCACTTCCATGTCACTTTCTCGAGTGTCTTCAGATTGACTGGACTTTTGAATAGTGGTCCTATTTATTTTTATTTTTATTTTCTTTTTCCAACTAAAGATCAAAGATGCGTAAGGATCCGAATGGAATATTCAGACCGTCTTAAATTCAGTCATAAGAATTTGAAGCGATTTAATTTCAATTTTATATGTTTTTTAAATAAGCCTTGATTTAACGACATTTTGTTTAATTTTAAAAACTATACAATTATAGTATTGAATTTTTTTTTACAATATCGAATGAGAGAGCAAACTTAAAAATAGTTATCCGCCTTAACATATGTGTTCAAATTTTGAGAACAAAATATTAATTGCTCTTCAAAAGTTGACTCATGCATGGAGAGAATATAAAAGCAGTCCATTCAGAAAATATGAAGGTTGAATGAATTCATCCTACATTATTCTGCTACAGCGAAGCATGCTACTTACAGCAGGGGACAGTTGATCCTGGTCAGAATTAAAAAAAAACTCTTATATTATGTATATTTTTAAAAATAATAAAAATTAATTATATTAAAAAAATTAATTTTAATTTAAAAAAATCTAATTTTTACCCCTACTCAAAAGTCGAGTTCCCCAAAAATTATAAAGCCTCAATTTGTTTCTCAGTAATAAGTACTCGCTGGATCGAGATCCACTGCTGCGCTGTATGATACTGCACTGCACGGTGCTGCACAATTGAGCCGCATGACAACGTCAGCTCGAGAGAAAAACAAACAAACAAAACCGGGCCTTAAGAAGGCGATTAAATATGGACTGACAAAGTAACGGCCCAACGAGCATCTAAACCAAGGCCCAGTAGTTCGAAATAACAAGGTTGTTTCTGTTATTGGGCCTTCCCACTTAAAAAGGCTCGTTTGGAACTTGGTAGCATGCTAGAGCCTAGAATTCACATCCTCTATTACGCTGCACAGTTTCTCTATGGTATAAATGTCTTAATTTTTTTTTCCATTTCTGTAGTAAATGGAATCCTCAATCCTGTCAAAAGAAACACCCCTATAACTAAATATAACTAATTTGAGGCGTATAAATGTAATTGCACGGCTTAAGACCTATGACAGCGAATATGCCATAGTTTTTCTTATGGCACTAGAATCAGACCCATCGTCCCCACTAGCATGCTTTCAGACTGGAATAACGAACCAAGTGGTATTTCAAGTGAAATATTGTGTCGAATATTACAATGTCTTTTGTTATCACTTCAAATGCTGGTATAACAAAAGAAAGATAAATTTCGCATTGAAAATATAATCAGTTCAACTGACAGGAGACGCTGATATTTCCTGAGTTATATCAGCATCTGGTAATCATAATCAGTTCAACCGACAGGAGGTTTGTGAATTTATATAGATTTCCAAGAATGCACAATATATGTTCCTGTTTCATGCTTCCTTTGAAGTCTGAACGAACTGAAAGAGAATAAATCCCATTTCGTATGATATTAGGTTGAGATGCATTCACTTCTATTGCCCACAGGAGATGAGAAAGTTTTTTACCAGCTCCACGCAGATCTCCTGTACAATACTGACAGAAACATTTGTCATGAACTAATTGGAATGTATTACATAAAATTTAATGCATGGTGGTTGCTCACTGAAGTCTGAATTCCATTCATTGTCCACTGAAGTCTAAATTTGATGCGTTTATACAGTTAGGTCCCCGTTCACAATCAAATATTTTGAAATCCAACTGCTCTATAAAAATAGGGATCAATCAGTTCTATATTTATAACCATAGTAAAAGCTTGTTGATCGAATTTCGAGGAAACATATGGCTGAACTGTACATTATGTAACTCATTTGATGCTTCTTTTTGTCAAAACCAAACTTATCAGCAAAAATCATGAATACTTTCAAAACTTTTAAAGGACCAAGAACGATTCATTCCTTGCTTGTATAACGCTTTAATAACAACAAATTTGATAAAAATGGGCCAGACCAGATGGACCTTTACTGAAAATTAAAATATGGCCCAATATTTATCTTAGATTGCATACAGTTAGCTATGTAATGAATTTTGTAAATCTAATTTATTTTGTAAGTCAATTTATGTGCACAATCAGGAATACCAGGTAGGGATTTACGTATTGTATTTATCTTGGAATGATTGAAAGGTATAAGGTAATATATCCAAATTGGCCCAAACATGTCTGCGCTGCATTAAAAGTGAGCAGTGCATTAAATCAAGTTAATATAGTACGTTACTTTAAAAGGTAAAAAATAACTTTACAACTAAGATTTAGCAATACAATTGAATATCATTGTTTGAAATATTAAGCACCCAAAATTCACACCCAAATGTATCTATCAAAGTTAATGTTTTGAACTGGCGGGGGTAAATCAGTTGATTTTTAAAAATAAAGATGTGCCTAGATGTTTAATGCATAAAATGGTTGGGTTACAGATTGATGTTAGTGACCTATATTCTTTTATAATAAAAATTGGAATACCTAAGTGTCATTGACTGAGGCACAATCTCAATTATGTGCTTTCACCAAAGGAGTAATCAGTGACTCAGCATTAGACAGGAAGCTCCAAAAATATTAGGAAAATAAAAGGGATTATTGAATAAAGGAACAATGCAAAACTATTAGCAAATGAGAACACTCGTAAGTAGCCGACATCTTTAATCATTGAATAAGAACAGAGAATAATTAAAAGCAACAAAATCTATCCCGAAATCCACTCAGCATCACTTATTCCCTTCCTGGATTTAACTAATTTTAGCTGCTACATGTCTAACAAGATATTAGATGACTGAAATAGTTTTTTCACTGTATAAATGTTGTAAATGTAGAAACTAATCGCCTTAGTTAGGGTTCATAATAAATATTTCAATATTTAATTTCATAAGTAATTTTGAGTGTTTTAATTTGCACCATAGAATTTGATTTGAATTCCTTGTTGTAATATGTCAAGAATAATTTATCAGATTTTTCTATCTTGTAATAATTCGATATTTAATAAACATGTTCATATTTTAAAATTTATTTAATAAGTTTATTGAAATAGGAACAAAGGGTGAATTCGGTTGAACAAGTTTTTTAAAATGCACTTTACTTGGATGCAATTAATGAAATACTTCCCTTCATAGTTTTCTAATATTTTATTTTAATTTTAAAATACCCTAGATCTTATAAATTTAATGAGTTTTTCTTATCTAATACTTATAGTTTTTATTGTTTCCTTTATTTTTGGACATATGTAATGATGCAAAAATATTCTTAGAAAAAAGTGATTGTGAGTAGCTTTACCGAATGACAGATGTCATTCCTTTCTAGGTGAGAAATTGAGAAATGTTAATCTTCCTTTCTTGTTAATTCAGGCCTGAGACTGGTGATTGATTAAGATATTTAATTACCATCATGCCCTTTTTATTTTGTATAGATTCGGTCCTCACAGAAGAATAACTCTTAACGAAGTGAATCCGCAAACAAGTGAAAGGAAGGAGAGAACTATTGCAGAAACGCTGTTAAAAAAATAAAAACTAATCCCCATACTTCATTAAATTTCTAGATCGGTATAATCCGCCTACAAGCCAACAATGATCTTTTTTTCTTTCTCAGATTGCGTGGTTGGTCAAGGGTCCAAGTGCTTGGGTTATCTTCTAAAGGACAGAAGTCACAGAATCCAAGCTCCTGTAAACGTTTTTTCCCCCAAAATAGTGAAAACTTGAAGTAGGTATAGGCCGTATGGCTTCGATTGCTTTCTCCATAACTTAGCAATTGTTATATAAATGAATTAGCAATTATAGTGATGAAGATACATTGGAACCAATATGTAAAAAAATGCTAAATTAATGATATGACAATTAGAAATTAAATTAGAAAATTGATGGGATGGATATCCTCTTACTTAAGGAAATAAGGACTCCATTAATACATAATACATCCCATGAGTCCGTGACAAAAGGAACAGAAATTTCCCCGTAACTTAAATGTTTAATTGTAGGAAGATGTTCACATAAAATGTCAGTAGAAAAAGGCATGTTCAATAGTTTATGTTTGAAGAGGGTTCTAATGCTATCGGTTTTGTATGTCACAAAAGCTATTAATTTAATTTTTAATTATATTTTAAAATTGGAATTCAAATTTAAAATCCAAACGTTAATTTTGTTAATTTACATGTTAGCTGTATGATTATAAAATATCATGATTTTTGGAGTTATTTTTATACTATATAAAATGATAAAAAATGAATGCATAAAAATTAATTAATCATAGTTAGCCTGATTCACTCAATATTTTATTATCACTTGTTCTAGTATAAAATGATATCCAAAAATCTTGAAATTCTATCAGTGTGCATCTCCCATGAAAAATTAACACGATCAAATTTTGGATTTAAAATTGAGTATCAAATTTTAAAATATAAATTAAAAATAAGTTGATAATATTTTGTTGCATAAAATTGATGATATTAAAACTCTACTCTTCATGTATTATGTATTGAGACAAGATTGACAATATCGGAGCTGGCCCTCTAACGACTCAACGAATCCTCAGAATAATGCATGCAAATTCATAAGAAACGCCCAAAAAGATTCTAAATTCATATGGTAAGTATAATATTTATAGTTTTTTAATAAAAAAATGCAGTCAAATGTTTTAATTTTAGGTACCCACAAAAAATCTTCTGTATATTTGGATCTTGATCCGGACACTAACAGAAATGTAGTTATTATTTTTTAAGTATAAAGTATATATAGATTTTATGAGGAAAAAAGATTATAGTTATTATTGCACTTTAAAATGTTAATTAGTTCATGACAGTAATAATGAAATCTTTATATGAAAGAATGGCTAAAAGCTTAAAGCTCTTATTTCCGTTATATTTAACAGTATCAACTGTCAACGGATTTCAAAAGAATTTAAGGGTCATTATCATGGTCCAAAAAACGGATTAGGTATGCAATTTCCTTATTTGGTTTTCTCACAGAAGTGCGCATCCACTGATATCAAAAATTCAAAATAGTAGCACTATGCTGCCACAATTTTATAGTTCGTCCGGTTAAAACTAAATAATTTGCATTATATATATATATATATATTTTTTTTGTAAATCTGGCGTTTATTGTGTCAACTATGGTATGTCAGCCATCTCTCCTATATATGCCAGCAGCAAGTGTATGGTCATCGAAATATCCACGTGGCATATATGTTTGAGAAGGGATACCTTGACCATCATTTATCTTGGAATTTTAAGAAAAGATTAAATTTTAAATTCAATCTTACAGACAAAAATTTATATGATGAAAGTATTATGTCCATAAAAACGCTAAAATCTGTTTGTATGTTTTCTTGTCATCGTGTGAACATTTTTTTTGAGGAAAAGATGAAGGTCTTGAGTCTTCAAATTTCATTAAAATGATCACCTTCTAGTGATATGTTATGTACAAAAGAAAGAAAATTGTAGTGTGTAAATATACATGCGGTAGACATTAATTATATATCGTGTAAATATTGCGAGTTCTCAACGACCTAAATGTAACAATTTTATGTATTATCGAAAAAAATATTTAAATTGCATGTATTTAGTTTATTTAATTATCTATACATTTAATAATATAGCTATTTTTTTCTACTTCCAGTGTTATTTAAAAATGAAATTGTTAAAATAATTGTGGTCAAAGGATTTTTCTCTATATGTATTAGGAACCTGTTTTTTTTTTTTTTTACATTGTGTAGGACAGCTCTAATGATTATTTGTTTTTATTTAGCGGAATGATTTAGATAGTGGAAGGTAACTTATTTCCAGCTTCTTAATTAATAATCGTTCACTGTATCGTCTATAAATAATAATTTTATTTGTATCAACTGTAAATAAAATATAAGATTTAAATTGATACGTAGCTCACACCAAATTAGCAATTACAAACGGTTGATGCTCATTCGTGAACAAAACATTTTCCCCAAGGTAACTAGCATGCATGCTTCTTACAATTAACCAACGAGCTAGTATAGAACTCGTAGATTCTCTCCGGACGAGTATGCATCAGTAATAAAGAGCATTCCATGATTTCTGTGAGATAGCTAACATTTTGGTTCGAGGATAAGGTAATGTCATTTACGTAGATGGTCACATATTTCAAATGGGGCTGAAAAACTGTGCTGTGAATATTAAAAATTTATGAAGTAGCAATACCCCATGGGCCCATAGTTATCTCAAAACTGAAGGATTAATTTCATACATGCTGGTATCTTCTGAGACATTTACTGGATTTTGCATGAAACGCCGATCAAAAGCGGAAGACGCCCCAGTAATTATTGGATGGAAACAAAGAAACGAACCCACAACAAGTAAATACGGCCCCAATACTCTTTGCTTTAGGCGTTAGCATCTCAAGTGAAGACAATTTTTCAATGAATATATTATATACAAGTAAGACAAGTTTTTTCCGCCCATAGTACAAAAGTATGGTACTCATAAATGGCACTGAATGCATAAAATTCACTGCAAAAAGAAACAAATGTGGGTTTGAGAAGGAAAATACATGCTACCCCATTGAGCTGTATGATTAGGCACCTAATTAAGCAGTGAACAGGAAAGGGACAGGCTGTTTTTTTATCCAGTTATAGAACTGTAGGAAAGATTCCTTAACTTATATTCCATGGACTTCTACAAATTAGGCAACAGTAAACATCACTCAAACAAAATTTGCTGAACACATAAATAGCAAATGCATAAAAAATCGAACAATAATTCATGTTGAATTTACATTAAAATTTTCCTTTTGGATATAAACTAGGTCTGTATTATATCCAAATTTGAGTTTATAAGAAATTCTTTTTTTTATGAAAAGGAAATAGAAAATTAGGGAAAGACTCCTTGACTTAATTGAAGTGTGATGGGAGCATCAATGAAGAAATAATTAACCAATTAATGGATAATGGAGAACATGAAATTAGAGAAAGATCATTGGGAACAGGAAAAGATACCAACTTTATTGAACAATTGCAGCTCCTTCATTCAAGCTTAACAATCAATCCACTAATACATACAAACATCCCCAGTTATTCCCAAATTGCTAACAATTCCAGTTAAAGAGCACTCTGACCTACTACATGCAACAAAAATTCACACACACACGAACGACGACGACGACGACGACATAAAGAAGGAACGACAGCTAATAAAACAACGAACTTACATGATGTGCAAGTGCAAACCCAATTTGTCCCCGAAAGTAGTTTTCTCTCACACTGTCAAGTGTCAATAGATTACTTGGCGAAAAGTCATCGAAGCCCTCAAATTTTCTTTTATCTTTTCTCCATGAACAGGCAAGTTGGTTCTTATCCAGAGAGAGTGACAAGACGCATCAAGCAGGGGAACAAGCAAGCACGCAAGCTAGACGAACTCCAGCAACCAATTCTACCAATCCTGAACAAAAACATACAGAGACAACCATTCTCTAAAACCCTAACCCTACAATCGAACAATCAGCTTCTCTCCTCCTCGTTCCTGCCACCTGCAGCTGCCGGCCCGGCCGAGAAAGACGCAAGGAGATTCAAATTCCCTTGTCCAAGCGGCAAATAATTCCCTACTCTAGCAGCCGACGCCTCCCCTACACCAGGTGTCGCAGCCGTAACTCCCGCTGTAGCAGGGACCAACATCTCCGGCGCAGCTGCAAAACTCCACAACTGCCCGAAATCAGGTCGGGCGGGCAAAGCCCAGAATCCAGCAGCGGGAACTGCCATGGGACCACCGACGCCAATGGTAGAAGCCGCAGCAGAAGCTGTAGTGGCCTTGAAAGAATCTTCATTAGAACGGAGGCGCTTGCCGAGGAGAAAAGGAGCGGAGTTAGAACTGGAGTGGGGAGAGGAGGTGGAGGCAGAGGAGGTACAGAAGGAAGCAGGAGTGGTGCCAGAGCCGGTAGCAGCGATGATGGAGGGCTCAGCTTGACGGAGGAGCCACTCAATGGTCTGGCCATCAGACTTGTGGCCGAGTTCACGGGTTAGTTGGAAAACACGTGCAGCGCAGACGATAGGCATGCGGATGCGGCGACCACGACCGTCGACCTTGCTGTGGCGGTCCTTGGAGGCGGGCTTCTTGACAGCGAGAGCGTTGGAGTTGGAGCCGTTGGTGGCGAGGGTGGAAGGGGGGTGAGAAGGAGGGGGAGAGGGAATCAACTGGAGGTTGGACTGAGAGTGGTCGAGGTGGTGCGGGTGGCGGCCGTCGGGAGTTGTTGTCATCATCGTTTGGATGCGGAGAGGAGGATGGGTAGATGGTTGTTTTTGAATTATCTGAGTGGAGAGTTGAGAGAGAGAGAGAGAGAGAGAGAGAGAGAGATGGGAGGAGAGGCACTAATCATTGAGCGGCAGGAGCCGGTGGAGACAGGCGGGAGGGCACATGGGAAGAAGGTCCCACCTAACCTGTTTTCAAGATATCAGATATCGCCGGTGCATGCTATTACTAAGGGAGTGTTTGACACACGATAATTATTATCATTATTGTTATTATATTATCGTTACCATTAGTATTATTATATTATTTATTATTATTATAAATATAATTTTAATATTATATTATTATATTATGAATATAAATATAATTATTTTATTATTATATTATTATGATCAAGATTATTTATTATTATATTATTATAATATGATGATTATGATTATGATTATTAATACTTATTATTATTTTATTATGTTGTATTATATTATTATATGTTGATTATAGTGATGATTAATTTATTATTATATTATTATAATTATAATTATTTATAATTATTTTTATGATTATGATTATATTTTTATTATTATATTATTATGATTATGATTATGGTTATATTATTATGATTATGACTATAATTATTATTATCATGATTATGATTATGATTACTTATTATTATTATAGTATTATAATTATGATTGTAATTATATTTTTTTATTATTATATTACTATATTATGATTATGTTTATATTTTTATTATATTACTATTATAATTTTATTATTTATTATGATTAGTTTTTATTATGTTGTATTATATTATTACATGTTGATTATAGTTATGATTAATTTATTATTATATTATTATAATTATAATTATTTATAATTATTTTTATGATTATGATTATATTTTTATTATTATGATTATGATTATGGTTATATTATTATGATTATGACTATAATTATTATCATGATTATGATTATGATTATGATTATTATATTATGATTATATTATTAAAATTATGATTACTTATTATTATTATTATATTATTATAATTATGATTGTAATTATAATTTTTTATTATTATATTACTATATTATGATTATGTTTATATTTTTATTATATTACTATTATAATATTATTATTTATTATGATTATTTTTATTACTTTATTATTATGATTATTATCTTACTATTATTATTATTATTATCATCATCATTATTAGTATCATAATTATTCATATTTTAACTATTCTGAGTAACAACTGGCAAACGATATTTTCGCTCTTCCGAATAGTCAAGAATACCACTCTTCTACCACTCTTCCAAAAAAAATATTATTCTATCACTCTTCCAAAATTACCACTCTTCGAAATGATGGCATAGTAAGAAAGAAAATTTGTATAGACAGAAAGAAATTTTGGTGGTTCAGTAAGAAGCATGAAATATAGGAATGAAACTAATATAAAATTTAGTTTCGTATTTATACACTATCACCTTATATCGAATTTAAAAATAAAATATCCGATTTTATTTTATATTTTTAGTGAATGACAGTAAAACAAAAAAACTTTAGCAAAATAAAAAATAATTAAATATACTAACAAGTAATATGAATATGATAATATTTAAAAGTTAATATTATATTTCAGGTGTCTTATTTACTAAATGAGAGAGGATCCACTGCTACGATCGTTGGAGGTCAAAAAAATAATGACAATGCTTTATTCGTTTTTAATTAACAAATTTAAATTATTAGATATGTTTTACACAATATCAATTAAAACATATAAATTATTTCCTCTTATAAAAATAGTTTGAGTAAAATGTATATTATTTCCTCTTATAATTTATGTTGATTATGTATAGAGTAACAGATGTATAATTCAAACAATGTTTTAAACTTGGTGATATATTCCAACGATGTTGATTATGTATAGAGAAACAGATGTATAACCCTACAATTAGTATTCAAGTAAAAAGGGCTTCTTTGTAAGAAATATACCGTCTTCAAACAATGTTTTAAACTTGGTGATATATTCCAGGTGCACGCAGAGAAACTTTGGATTGCCCAATGCTCTCTCTCTCTTTCTCTAGCTGGACCCACGACATTGGCCTGAGGAGGGAAAGGAGGAGAACAGCGCATTCAAAAACCGGACCCAATTACCAGGCAAATTTCAATGGTGCCACTGAGCTAAGGGTCCAACTGTCCAAGTAAGGAATTGAACTCGGTCCTCTTCTGACAAGATGACCCCTTATTGTAGACCCAGGGCACAATAAATTATTTGGTGGCGTTGACTGTGAAGCTTTTATAAATTCCATTTTAGCATTGTCAAAAGATCATTAGGATTTAGGAAGGCCCTTTTTCATGAATGCATTTGCCTACTTTCATTTTTTTTGTGCTTCGAAATGATACTTAGTTCCCTTAACCAAGTAATTTTTTGGTTATAAATTTAATTATTAATTAAAAGCATAACCCATTGAATGATAGAATGCAGTACTGAAAATTATAATTTATTCGAATATTTTTGTATAAAAAATATCATGATGAAAATAAAATAATTCAACAATTGATAGTCATTTATATTTATTTTTTAAATTTAATGCTGGTTTGTGCAAATATATAATCATCGACAAACTATTTAATGTTCGTGCGTGAACATCATTCTTGATACCGTATCGGTATCGGTTCTTGTACTTTGTATTAAACCAGGTGTACAGAAGCACTTCATGTAAAATCAGGGGCTTTAAAAAGGCTCATTGGGTGGGGTTAAAAGAGCTAATAGACCCAAATCAAGCTAGTAGTTTCTAGCTACGATCCACTGGGGCCAATGGGGAGAGGATTTGATTTTCCTTAATGGATGGGGTTTTGTAGAGATGACGTGGCATGGGTGAATCATGGGTGTCATCCCCACCTCTGAATGGCTGTTGGAACAGTGGCGGAGTGGGGTCCAACATGTTCTGTAGCTGATCTGAGGTAACAAAATTAGCGCAGATCCTCTGCTGTGCCGCACCGTACAGCACAGCAGTTGATAATCTGAATTTGTGTGTCAAAGTCGGTGCTGCTTTGTGATCAATTGATAATGACATAATTCCCATGATATTATCTGCGCGCTCCAGAAGATCGGAGAGGCCGTAGTACATAATTGTTGTGATTTTGTGAATTCCAAACCGTCCGATTTTTTATCAGAAGATCCGACTTGCATCTGATTTTATGAGTTTCCTTAACTGGTATCTTCATATAATCATATCAAGTCTAGATGTCTACACTATAGGACACTGCTTAATTATGGAAATTATTTAAAAAAATTATTAAATAATCATATTTAAATCGTTTTAACTCAAAATTATTATCTTACCATTAAATGTCGTGAAACGTTTTTTAAAAGTTTGATAGGATAGATATCCTCTGGAGAGCTTTCTCTACGGAGGAGTTGTGCGGTTTTTTATTATGAACCGTCCGATCACCAATCAACTATTCTGATTTAATGATAACCAGTGCATCAAAATTTATATTTAGACTTCTCTATAAGCGTTCAGATTAAAATAAACCATTTAAATTTTCCTTACTGGGATCTCTCTAGAGGAAAAGATCCGTAGAGAATGAGCGCCTCTCTGTGGACAGACATTACTCCTCAGTTGTTTGTACTTTGTCATAATAAAATTTCAAAATAAATGAAACAAAAATTTTAAATTTTAAAAATTAAGTTTATATCCATGTTAATTTACTGCATAGATGTTCTGATAATTAAATATGTTCAATTTTAAATATTTGTATGCATCAAGAATTAATAATTTCGAAATGTTAAAATATCAAGCTAACGGATGCACGAGATGTATACATTCATCGATGCAAACTTATATTAAGCGAATTATTATGCATATTAATAATATTTAAGTTAAAAATAAAAATACGATTAGCATTCATTTGGAGAAGGAGCTAGAACAAAAATAACTACAACAATTTTACATTTCTTGAAGTACATGGATGAACCAGTCAACTCAATGCCGTATGTATGCGCGTGCGTATAGATATATTACCTATCCCATAAACTTGTTCGCAGTTCATGTCGAATTGTTTAGATTATATTCAATGAGATTGTACGAGTTCATTTTTATGGATGTTCTTGTGGCGGATGCAGGATTTTAGTCGGGGGACAAATATCGGATTATAATAACTTATCGGGTTTAAATCCATTAACTAATCGGGTACTAAATAAAATAATAATAATTTAATATATATTCTTACCTAATGAAAAAATTATTAGAATAATAACATTTTATATATTAAAAATAACAATAAAATAAAGCTCAAAGTAATAAATAATCAAATTGATGAAGAAAATTTTTGTCTATAAAACTTTATATTTTGATATCTTTGCATAATTATTTCATTATACATGATATTAAATATTTTTTTCTCAATAAAATTAATCAGACAATCTAGGGGGGGCAAACTACCGAAAGTATTATCGAAAAACACTATTTTTCAAAATCCAGGGGGCAGCCGTTGCCCCCCTGAATAGTGTGCATCCACCCCTAGGTGTCCTATGCCCTGCAATTTTTTTTAAACAATAAAAAAGTAAAATAAAATCGCGTGTATTGGTATGATTGGAGGGTTTTTGACATCCATTAACGTGACTCGGATTTTTTTTTCGGGCCAAATATGATGGCCGAAAAAAATATTCGAACTGTCTCTTTTTTTTTTTTTTAGGCTCCAACATCATGGTCCGAATTTTTAATTTATGCCAGCTATTTTTGTCCGAATTTTTATCTCAGGTCATGATTTTTTTTTTGCCAATTTTATTTATTTGTCCGGATTAAAAATTGGAGCCAATAAAATTAAAATTTTGACCAGATAAAATCCTTACATTATCTTCTTGCTTCTCCAGCAATCATTTTTATTTTTTTCTCTCGCAACATCAATTATTTATTGATTTTTCTATGATCAAAATTATGAATGTTTTATTGTTCACCATTTACAATAGAGATGATATTTTGAACACACCAACAGATGTCAATTATCCCATTGGTACATTTGCACAAATTCTATCTCCAGCGACATCAACTTCGAAGATTTAAGAATGCAAGATCATATCGATCTCGATTTACTCCATAACCAGAACAAGCTTATTATTGAGGCACAGATCAACACATCTCAACCAATTTTAAGAGCTTATTATCATAATTTATTTTGTGTTTCTTTAGAGGATATATGGGAGTGGTCAAAATGTTCGTGAATCTCAACCAATTTTAAGAGCTCATTATCATAATTTATTTTCTGTTTCTTTAGAGGATATATGGGAGTGGTCAAAATGTTCGTGACTCCAATTATGAGATTTGACACAATGAAATTGATTGTTAAAGTCTGAATCAATCCTAAATGCCACTTATTACGATCCATGTCAAGACAATATTCTCAATAGTACCAACCCAATTTCGGTTGATGTCCCGGTTCAGAAATACCCACAAACTGCCCAAAACTAGAATGATGAAGATGAATAGTTGCATATGTATATCGAAGATGATATAGATGGGCGTAGATATCGGAAAAATGAGGCACCCATGTATCCAGTTCAATAACGATGAACGGTTCTCATTTGCTGATAGGCCATTTTATAGTAAATTAGCTCGGATTGATGAACAATTTTGTGAGAGTCAACAATTTGAGTCGAAAGCACAACTAAAAATCAAACTTGTTGAATTTCATATAGAACAGAATATGAAACTAGAGGTACAAAATTATAATTGAAGTATTTATATCGTGATATGTAAGAATCCTAACTATCCATAGTGGTTATATACAAGGGCCTTTGTAACTGATACTTGAGAGATTTTGAGAAATTTATTTCAGCATACTTGTTATGGACATGCTATCAAAGGGAACCATTGTTAAATGACTTTTAGAATTATTTCATATCTCATCGAATCTCATTTACATGATAACTTAGATATGACTATAACACACATAAGGGTTGATGAAATAAGAATTTTCCATAGGGGAAGTGTCATACAAAGAGTTATGGAGGGGAAAAACTTATAATTACAGATCTTTTTGGGAATTAGGAGAAATCATACGAAATGCTCCATTTTTTTGCTAACTGTCATATAAAATATCATCCTAAGTACCAAAATTCAAGCTAAAACGGGAGTTATCGACCAAGTTTTGAGTTGATATTTTTAAACGTATCACATGATGTGGTTTTATTAGTATAACTAATGTAAAAAATTAAATTTTTTATCTCATACACCAAAAAAATCTTGTATATAACTTATTTGAAATAAATGTAAGTTATAAACAAGATTGATATATCTTTGAATCATATTTGAGTCACGAAGAAAAAAATGATCAAGAGACCGACCGAGAATTCCTCCAATGGTAACCACCAAGAATATCCCATAAATAACTTTCTTAACCTCTTGTTAGGGCAATTGAGAGTGCTATCATTAATCCTTTGATTTTTTTCTCTCCATGAATTCTAGCTCTTAGAAGCGGTGGAAAGAGTTCTCAACACACGAGATGATCAAAAGATACAACATAATTTCGATGCAGTTAAGGATGAAATTTATAAAGTTTCTTGAGTATAGGTATAGTTTTTTAATAGGTAGAAACTATTCATTACTAGTTGGCCACATCATGTCCAAATTTTACTAAATTTGGAGTAAGAAAACACCTCGAACCGACTCAAAAATCAAATAGTGCGTAAATATATGCACGTGCGAAAAACCCATATGGAATACATGTTCGGTCCGATCCGAAGATCAATTCTGTTCGAATCGTGGAGTCCAAAAAATTAGTTTGTCTAGCTTTGAAGGGTTAGTGTCCACTCGGGGTTGCACGGGGTTCGAACAGGTATTTCATACTCATCAAACTCTTTAATAAATATATTTAATTATTCATATCTGATGATTAATTAACTCATGTTAATACCTAAGAACTTATACCAAATGATCAAAGAATATTTATAGACTTTATTCTTATATGGTGTGATTATTTGAGATATGTATATATTTAGCAATGAAATTAAAATACTTTTAGTCATTATAGATCATGAGCGACATCTAACAATGTGTGTTTTAAACTCTAAATAATATAGAGATAATATACACTACAATCGTCCCAAGCTCATTCCATATCATATGATATCCAGAACGATGCAAAGACAAATATATACCATCCTTGTACTATATTTTTAATATAGATGTCCAATTTAAATATTATCGCTCATGTCGACAAGTGAGAGGGAAATTGATATTATTGATTCATATTTTTTTCTTTTATGTAAAAGACGTATATCGAGATAAAATTTGTATGGTCGCTAGTTATGAATAACGTTAGATAATATTTACAACTAAAAATTATTTGTATAAGAAGAATACATATCTCATACCTAAGAAATAGCAAAGAAATAAAATATTAATGACACAAACACTACTTATAGTATTTTATTGTAGTTTAAGTTTAATAATATGTTAAACGTGTTATTTTCTTAATTAAGCCGATAACATTTATATCATGATCTGTGAAACACGATCATCACTCAACTTACACACTAATCTTTGTTAATTATTATTTTTAGGTAATTAACAGATTATGGATATTTTAGAGTTATTATTAATTAATACATATATTTCACAATTGAGTCCAACTCAATATATAAATAATAAATAACTCATGAAATAAATGATATATCATATCTAATCATCATAATACATAAATTAAAGTATAATCATCATATGATAAGATGTAGGTCACACTAACACCAACATAGGATTGGTATATGACCCTTGCATTCAAGCATGGTCTCCTCTCCGATTAATAATTAGCGTCGTTGTTGATTTTATGTCCATATAAGTATGTTAATAAATTATTCATGGCTTATGCATATGTTGCAGATTAGAGACTCTTACTGCTCGCTTTTACGATCATTGATGAAGAAATAACACATAATTGGGAGTGATTCATGAATTGTTTGCGAATTGAGATCGTTGGGCCAAGGAAAATAATAGTTATTTAAACACCTAGCAACCAAAACTATGTTTGAGCAACCCAACTTCAGATGGTATGAAGTAGCGGGAGAAGCAATTCATAGATTTTTGTATATAACATATTGTACAAAACACATACAAATATTATCCAAACAAAAGAGTTAAAGTTTTGTTCAAGAAAACTTTATTGTATGTTCATTCAGAATGTTTGATCCAAGAGAGTATTTCAATATGTATTATACACTAAAATCATTCATCAACACTTGTCCCGACGTCTTAACGATTATGGAAACCTATGAAATTGGCAGATGTATCATGGTACAACTAACTAATCAAATCTAACGAAAATCAATAAAGTCAGGAGAATGAAAATAAAAATTTCAATGATAAAGGATAAAATAAAGGGTCAAATTAGCAGATTTGCTAGCCACAGAAGATGATGATGAAGCTGAAGATAATTTATTAATTATGTTTAACTAATTGATCAATAGATTTTATTTAATTTTAATGTTTGTATAAACTTTTTTATGTTTAATCTTTAGTATTTGTATGAACTTTTATGTTTAATTTTTAATAATAATGATTCTCTTTTGTTTAAAATTTATAACTATAATTAATGTATCACGATAAATATTTTAATTAGTATATAATATATAGGAACTTATAATTAATTGATGTCATATGTTCATATTAATATTTTAATCTCTATTGTGCGTAAAATAAGATCTAATTCTCAAACTAATATTTACTTTTATTGTATTTTATGTTTTATTTGTCGGACTTGATTCGGCCTTGGCTAATTTTTTATATTTCAGGAAAATCCACGTTAAGGAGTTAAGGAATGAAAGTTAAATACAACTTTTCATATTTGAAAGCTACATGAAAACCAACACAAGACTCACGCTACCACATAACATCAATCTTCATGGCACACAGCTCGTGTGCATCTCTACAGAAATGACAACAATGATTTGTGTGATTCATTTCCTACATAAGATGTCTTCAGCAACCTTTATAGGGCATTATGATATATTTGAAACCCTAGAGGCATGACGGCCAGGGTTCAACTAGGAGCTTCATATTTTCGATAATTTATCTAAGATGAATAAAGAGATTGAGGAGCCGAAATGCACGAAAGGAGACATAGATTAGAGGAAGAGATGATGCATCAATGACTAATCTTACTTTATCTTATTATTGTTGCATATTGTTGCTTTTTATATTCTTTCTACTATGTTTTTGATACTCATCTTTTTATCTTTTTTTGTTTTATTTTATATTACAATGAGTGATTAAGTATTTTAGTTCTTATGAGTATATTATATTGAAACTTAGATTTATAATTTCTTATTAGGAGTATAGTCATTTATGATTATGTTTTTTTGTGTTGAGTAGTATATTTATCTTGCTTGATTGTTGATGAATTAATTAGATAGATTCGTGAGCCAAACCAAGCTCGGTATTGGATCAATTAATATTTTTGTGGTTTACCAACATCATTCTAAGTACCTTACGTAAGTCCAAGACATGAGAGGGTAGATCAAGTTAAGTCTAAGAGGTTGAACTTCACTCAGATATCTAAATCAACAAGTGAAAATTAAGGTTTATGCAAACTTTAAAATCCCGAATTGAGCACCAACTAAATAAATAAACCAATAAGTGAGAAGTGAGACTTGTTGTTTAGATATTACCTATTTAGGATTCGCACAATTAGCGAATGAGTGAACCCATATTGTATTTGTGTCTCGTCTGAGTTCCTTATGGACTGTGTATGAGAGTTTATGGATCGTATGAACTAGATCTAAGTGAAAATTGATATAACTCTAGGAATATTTATTTAATCAATACTAAAAGCAACAAAACATTATTTTGCAATCACATTGTTTGACCAACCAATCAAAGAAAAATCCATATGTTACTTATTTTTATACATCCGAAAAACAAAAGTAAGTCAAGCCCGGCCAGTCCCCTCGACCCTGTGGTTCAACACCCTTAACTATTTTGAAACATAGGTCATACGCTTACAACTGAATCTTAGTTATTAGGAAGTACAATTTTATTAGCACTACATGCTCTGTGTGTGTGTCGGTAATGTAATCTATACTATTATATAAAGCAACTAAGAATTGGAGGGTCCATTTTTTGTCATGATATTTTTTTATTATACCCATTTTATCCGTCAATTAGACGGATAATATCTATTTTTTGTTGATCGAACGTATGTAATCGCATCCATTGATCCCCTCTTTCTCTCAATTTATTTCCCATCTATACTATTATTTCCATTTCATGCACATGATTTACAAATTAGAATACTCAATATCTTTCTATTTATGTTATGATATAAAAATTTGATTTAAGGGTTAAAATATGCGTTATGATTAGCAACATTATACATATTTGGTAAGAAATTAATGGTGATAATATATGCTTGAATAATTTAATAAATTTATAATTTAATATTAGATAAATGTGAATTTTTATTATCTTATAATATTTTCATATTTAAATAAAAGAGTCCGCTGCAACGCGCGGGTATATTGTTAGTTATCAATTAATATAAAAAAATAATGACTCGAGATAAAAATTTGGACCAGGGCAGCTGACTTGAATTAAAAATTTAGATCACCATAATGGAGTCTTAAAATAGATTAAAAAAGAGACATGAACTGATTTTTTTCGAGATAATTTTTTTTATCACGATTGCTTACCTGAATTAAAAATTCAGATTATGGTATTTGAGCCTTAAATAAAATAAAAAAGAGACTTGATCTGAATTTTTTTCGGACCATCATATCTGACCCAAAAAAAATTCGGACCACACTAGTAGATGTCAAATACCAACCCTCAAATCATATTAATACATGCAAAAAAAAAATTATCTGCCCTTCTGTGACCATTAGCTAGTGCATTTTATTTTTACTTTTTAAGCAGCTTTACGCAGGTAAAAAATCTGTCAATTTACAATGTGAAACACGCCTTTTTTTCCCCTCCGTCTATTGTTTCTTCTCTGAACAAAATTAACTCGCTCCGTACCAAAACCCTTCGACAGTAAGGTTCTTTTCTTATCATCTTCATCCATTTAACTCTATGATTACGAAAAGGCGCTGTTACTTGTTTGAAATCAAATCAACGCAGAGGGGTTAATTGGATTCCTATTATAAAAGAAATCAACGCAGAGAGCCAGAGACGTCGAGAAATGGAGAAACCATGGTCTTATAAACTGGAGATGAACAATTACATCCTGTTCCCCGATCGCCTCCTCTCTGCAGTTGGTTGTTGAGCCATTTACGTCCCAACGTACGGATAAGCGGGGCCCACTCACAGGAACCCTCAGTCCAGCAGGGCCACTTGGCCTAAGCTGGCACTGATAGTGGCAGTGGCAGTGTATGCGGAGGGCATAATAGTAATTTCCGTGGGACAACATGGCAAAATTATCCGCTCGAAAGGAGATGCTTTTGTTTCCCTCATCCGATTCCGATCCAATAACCAGCCCTGTTGTGCCCGCGTGGGGCCATCATTCTTAGCTTTATCTGGACCCGGTTTACTGTTTCAGGTTATTTTTATTTTTTTGAATATGTGAAGTAATTAGATTTGTTTTAAATAGGTTAGATTTTAATTTTATAAATTCGGATTTATTTTTAATAGGTTAAGAAAATAGGTTATTTTTATTTTTTTGAATATGTGAAGTAATTAGATTTGTTTTAAATAGGTTAGATTTTATTTTTTTAATTCGGATTTATTTTTAATAGGTTAAGAAAATAGGTTATTTTTATTTTTTGAATATGTGAAGTAATTAGATTTGTTTTAAATAGGTTAGATTTTATTTTTTTAATTCGGATTTATTTTTAATAGGTTAAGAAAATAGGTTATTTTTATTTTTTTGAATATGTGAAGTAATTAGATTTGTTTTAAATAGGTTAGATTTTATTTTTTTAATTCGGATTTATTTTTAATAGGTTAAGAAAATAGGTTATTTTTATTTTTTTGAATATGTGAATTAATTAGATTTATTTTAAATAGGTTAGATTTTTTTTTAATTCGGATCGGTGGGCCTCACGCCCTCAGCCCTGGGAGTATCAGACAGATTAAGAACAACACCGACACAAAAATCCTTCACCTGATTAGAATTTCACTCTGTAAGATTAATAATCTTAATTAATTGTAAGAAAAAAATTTAACTTTTAAAATTCAATATTTGAAATATTAGATCAAATCAGTAAATGCTAAAAAAGATATTATTTTTTCCAAAAATGTGCATGTGATATGTCATGAAGTTACAAATAAAAATATTCCCGACTTAATATGTGTATTCAAGGAATTGAATCCAATGTATATATTAATTTCAAATTTCAAGCTATACACATAATTATAACTCTCATATTTCTGACTCAATGTTGCCTTATTTGATTATGTAAGTGAGATATGGTTCTATGTCAATTCAGGCAAATCATTCATTCTCTATTTTGATAAAAACAGATCAAGAGGGATAATAATAATAATAATAATAATAATAATAATAATAATAATAATAATAATAATAATAATAATAATAATAATAATAATAATAATAATAATAATCATAATAATCATAATAATAATAATAATAATAATAATAATAATAATATAATAATAATAATAATAATAATAATAATAAATAAGAGCAACTGATTTATCACTTGTACAATAGTTTAGTAATCTCTTGAAAATTTTAACCTAAAAATTAAATAAGACAACACATTTTTAAATAATTTATATTCAGGCACTGCGATGAGTGACAAGTAAATAAACAACATGATGAAAAATTAGATTGATATATTAATTGAAATTAAACCATATTGTTGAAAACATATGGCTTTAATGACAAGTTTTTTTTTATAAAAACTTTAATGACAAGTTTAGAAATTTATTTTTACTTTGCCCAAATTTTACTTAAATTAATTTCAGAGCTTAGATTAATAGTTAAATTTCAGCACTTATATATTATTTGTATGAATATTCATATATTATCCCATTCGGAGGACTCCGTTCTCCAACAGTAAACTTTAAATTTGATCAAACTCAAACCCGTTACCCATAACAAAGTGCATACATTTAATGAAAATAGCAGGTGGGGCCAAGTATGACACGGTCACATTCTGCTCGATCTTTATTTAGAAACCGGGCTTTTGTCATTGGGGAGGTGTGTGTGTGACGTACTCGTTCTAAAAAATGGTTCAAGTTATTCTCGGATAAGAAATAGGGTCCGTTCTTAATTTTAAAAAATAGAAAAAATTCTAAAAATAAAAAATATTTATAGATATATTATTTTACTTATAGATTGATAACTTGTTAAATTTCATATAATTTCATTAATATTTGATAGTCCATCAAAGATAATCAAATTTAATGATTTTTCACTAATATTTATAACGGTTTCAAATTAACGATTTTTGATGAACTATCAAACGTTAATGAAATTATATAAAATTTGACAGGCTATCAATCTATAAGTAAAATAATATATCTATATTTTTTTTTCTAATTTTTAAATTGTTTTTTTTTTTTTTAAAATTGATAACGGGACCTATTCTTCTTCAAAATAAAAGCAGATTTGGAGTCCTCCTAAAAAATGATTGTATCATTTGCATTGCATGTAAGAAGAGATAAATCAGCTTAATTACACCAAACTAGATGTATTGTCTATTATAGTAATAATATTCACGAATAATTTGTCACGAATAAGTTGGCAGTTTAATATACAATATGTTTTTTGATAAAAAAACGTTTTATTTGTGAATTATTCTTCAAAAATATATTATATATTTTTATTTTATATGAATTTTTATACTTTTTTATTTATTTTTAATATTTTATCATTATAATATATATTTTATTTATTTTATATGAGACGAGCTATTTCCGAATGATATCCGTATTATAACCGAACGTCGAATTTTTAACTTCGCCAAACATTTTCGGAATCACGAACTTACGAACTTAGTACGCCATCGGGGAAGGGTGCGTTACTGCGTTAGGGAGGGAGATAGTGGCCCATAGCTGCTCAAAGAGACCATATATTAATATCAGAAGATAGCGAGTTGAATTTACTGAATTTCCTTATTTGTGAACTAAGATGTAAAATTGAATTGGATGATATCATGTGATTCGCTGGTTTCTCTCCCCGTCCAAGTCAGAGAAAAGTGCACACGAATCACGTATGTAATATGAATGTAATATTATACATTTTCGGAATTTTTAAAATTAATATATATATATATATATATAATAATAATAATAATAATAATAAAGATACTTAGGAGGTTAAAACTCAGGAGATCTTTCATGAATTTAACTCCTTGTGGGATACAAAAATTTGTAGTGTTTTAAGTTTTTTAAGTCACCGTTTTTAATTTTTAAAATGATGTTCAAGTGTTGAATATATTATTATTATTATTTTTAGAGTTGATTTTTAAAAATTAAAAACCATGACTAAAAAAGTTTAAAACACTCTAAATTTTTGCATCCCACATGATTTTCATATAATGAATTTAATGAGCATAAAAAATTAAAACTTAGAGATGATTTACTATATTTTTTGAGTTAAGATCACGAAAGACCTCCGTGAGCTTATCTTTACACACTCTTTCTCTCTATATATATATAATGAAGTTTTCCTATCCTTTCAAATTAGAAATCTCTATATATATTTCCTCTATTTCTCCCGTAATTCCAGACTTTTCTCGGCCTATTTATTTTATGTTCGTGGAATAATCCATTTGTTCATCAATTGGAATGAGTTGAGATTTACTAACAACTGATTAATTTAATAATGTTGATGGCTTTAAAACGTTATTTAAATCTTAAAATTCGGCAACTGAGATGTATCTACTGCTACGTGCATATGATGTGTATGAAAAGAAATAAAATTTGGACACAAACATTGTCGTTAATTAGCAAACCTTGAATTTACAATAGTCATATTGATAAGTGATAACGTGTAAAATATACTCAAAAGTACAGAAAATTTAAGCTCTACAAACTTATGAAGTAACATGTTTATATTTTTATTTATCTTAGAAAAAAAACTTACTAGCAAATTAGAAAAATATTATCAAAATTAATTAATTAGCCTCTTCTCACTAAATTTGAAATCGTTATAGAAATTTCATTTCTATCATCGTTGCTGAAAACACAACAGATATTTTTTTTTGTAAATAAGATAAACAAAATCGAGAAAAAAACATGATTGCACCCTTTTTGTACTTCTAGTTTGGATTAAGTTTGAAACTCAATACTAGCCCCCTTAACCAAGTTTCAAACTCGATCCCGTTTTTTTAATAAAAATTTTCTATTTTGATTAATTTTTTGTTTAACAGTTTGTTTATTATTTTATATTTTTATAATTTTTTAGTTATTTTGTTATATTTAATTATTCATTCACCGGTTTAGCTTGTTTTGAATTGATTGTTTAATTTTATAATGTTCTTATTCCACCCGACATCTGATTGAACAAATGGAGATGACCATCATTAATTGATTAAAGCAAACAACTAATCATTTTTTTTTAAAAAATGTTTTATTTTATTCTTTTTGAAATAATAATGATGATCATTGTATGATTAGTCAATATTTTTCAGTTTTATTTTGTTCTGTTTAATATTTTATGTTTAATTGTTTGTTCAGTGGTTTAGCTTCTTTTTATCATATTTACCGCCAGACTTTTAATAAAACTGACATCAAGTATTTATCATTTTTAGAAAAATATAGTTAGAATATGATATTGTTGTGCATTCAATGATAGTTTGTAGCTAGAAGATCATAAAAAATTATAAAATATATCACATTAATCGATATTACAACATAATTATACACAAATATAAAAAAAATGTATCTAATTCAAAAAATATAGCATTTATAATATGATGAGCATAACAAACTAAATATATATATATATAATTTCTAACTATAAATCTGAAAAATAACAAAAAAAAAATGGATTCTCACAACTGAAAACGCATTTATGAGGCCCTAAAAGAGTTTTTTGGCCCTATAATGCTGATCATTGCATGATTAGCCAATATTTTTTTCAGCTTTGTTTTCTTTCATTTAATAATTTATGTTTAATTATTTATTTTTTGTTTATCCTATAGATCTCATTGTAATTCTTTCTATGGTTGTGTAGCACATCTCAATTGGAATTTCTTATTAAAAATTATGACCGTTTAAAGATGAGATGCTTAGATTTTAATTTTATCTTTCGATCTCATTTCCATTCTTTTGAAATATTATGAAAATTAGACAAACAATGAAAATTAGACATAATAATTACTAAAAATTATAAAAATAATAAATAAACTATTAGATAAATAATTAATCAAAACAGAAATAAAGTTGTAAAAGAAAACTGGGACATTCCAGCCTATGGGTGCAAAAACGGGGTGCAATCAAACCATTTCCCAATTTTTATTTACTTTATTTACAAAAAAAAAATCTGATAACACAGTCTTGAAATTTTCAAATCAACAGAAGAAACAAAGCCCTCTTAATTGAAATTAACGATAACGAACGATAATGATGGGGGCATCCGGACAATCGGACATGGAATGAAACTATCACGCCCACAATAATTAAAACGGATTAGGGGTGATTAATCTCGTCACGTATGTACGAAGACTAATAAATAAAAATAAAATAAAATAAATAAAATAATAATAATAGTACAAAACAATATACAGTAAAGTACAACGTCCGATACCGGTAGGGCTAACTCCATCAGAATGGATAGCAAAAATATCTCAAATAAAACCTCAAAGAAAGAAACAAAAATCCGATAACCGATAAGTCTTAATCAACTACCCGCTTCACTGTGCTGATGTAGCGAATTACCTTTGATATCACGCACGACTGCACCTAGCACTCTCATCAAAAATAAATCCGCGCATGTAAACCTGGATCTCATAACCACCATGGAAACGTGAGTAATTTAAAAATTACTCAGTACGGATTTAGATCCAGACTTAAGATTTGATCTTTTTTCTAGACTGGACCAAAATACCGATACCGTATTTTAAATGCAATATAATAAATATGTGTGAATATAATAATATTTTATGCACGCTTGAGAAAACACCTACATTAATGACATGAAATGATAAATAAATCCGAAATAGAAAATCGGGAAAATAATAATATAATATAAAATATAAAGTACGAGAATCAAACACCCGAAATAGATACCCTGATTGTAAATCACCAGATCTATCCAAAGCGGGCGCCACCAGCGTCCTAACTTACGAATTTGGGCATTGCCTAAGTGGGCGTCACTAGCGACCCAACTTAGAAATTTAGGACTTTATAATTATGCGGCGCCAATACCGCATAAACGGACAATTCAGATTTCTGAGATGATAATGCCCTAGGAGAGTGAGCATGCATAGGCACGTACTCTAGTATGTTAAATCTAGTAATTTACCTTACAAAATAAAAGCAAGCGAATAAATCTGTCTTCAGTTGTCATATCGTTAAAAGGAGATAACTACCCGTGAATTAACAAATCGAAATTAAATGAGAGCCTACACTGTACCAACCAAGAGCTAGAGGATCGCATCCCGTAAAAATATCAAAAAAAAATATAAACAAATGGGAGGCTACACTGTAACCACTAAGGTCAGCGGACCGCATCCCAACTTTCTTTCTACCAACCAGGGGTCAAAGGAGAAAACCCTTCGGACAATATCGGATCCTAAATAAATCGGATAAAAATAATATAATATATATCACGAAGTAGATTCCAATCTCGAATATGGCCGTCCACACTTAAATACTGAAGAACATGGTATCCTAATCGCTCAAATATGGATTAAAAATTAAATCATATTAGGATAATAAAAATATAATATTGATAAAAAAGAAAACACTCTGACACGGCCGAACCCGCCAAATGACGGGGTCGGTGGATAATCCGACCGTAAAGAATATGCGCATTGCATATACGACATCGGTGGGTCCTACGGGCTTATGAGTCACCGTACGTAACCACAATGGTCTGGTTATGCAAGACAAGCTCAGACTGAGAATTACCCGGCCCGCCTCTCAGCACTCCCATACATTTAAATTCATGATTAACTATCTACTTAATTAATGATTAGTGATATTAATAATATTTTCCTAATAATTATAATTTATAACTTGATTATTTAATTATATCTATTTGCTATCTCGGGACTATTTTCCGAGTTCTACTCCTATCCCGTATACATGCAATATGATTTGATATGATATGCGAATGCGGTAGGCCTCAAAAATGCTGATCAATTTATTGGATGCAATGACAGTTCAAGTTTAGTCTCTAATCATGTTTGGTCACAAAATATCACAGTTCATATTTATTTTAAAAATATTTTCATTTTTTATTTGGGTTCTTATTTCTGAAGAAAGAAAAGTAAATCCCGGAAAGCCGTACCTGAGAGTACTGGTGAAGATCGTGAAGTTGCTCAATTCCGGAGGTGGTACGTCTGCCTCAAGATGGATGTCGGTGTACGCGGGGTCGGGATCGGCCTCGAGCTCCGCGAGTGGATACGAGTCGACTATATCACCTATTGTAAATTAAATTTATCGTTCATTAGTTTTAACAAAATTTACTTTGTAATTAATAATTAATCATATCAATATTTAAAATTAACGTTCGTTCGGGTTGTATCTATTTTTTTTCTTAAAAATTTCGGCAACATTTTTTATTGTATTTTGAGGGTATCGGGAATTTATTATCACATATTTGTGCATATGTAGTGTTTTCCATTTTAATCACTTTTTACATTTTTCTTATTTGTTTTGTTCGAGTTTGAGAATTGAATCTTTTAATGGCGTTAAAGTGCTTATTTGTTAACCCATTTTTAATCTTTTTGAATTATGGTCAGAGATACCGTCTTTATTTTTATTTATATGGCATTTTCCATTTAGTGACTTAACTTGTGTTAATCGACAATGCAAATTTTGAAAATCAATAAACAGTCAGAGGTCAACAAGTAAGGAGATAAATCATTAATTCCTTTTATTAATTCCATTTCGATTATAATTTATAATTTACAATTACAAGAGACTCAAAAATAAAATGAACTACAATTTAATTTAAAAGAATAGCGAAACTAATTAATATCTATTATATGATATACATTGTATTAGTCTAGTATTATTTTATTTATTAAAATAGAGAAATTAATTAATATATATATATATATAATATGTTATTAAAATTTTCTTTTATTTATTTAAAAAAATAGAGAAATTAATTAATATATATTTATATATATATTGATTATATCTTAATTTAATATTTTAATGCATTCTTAACTTATATAATTTATTTTATCTATAAATATAAATATTATATATATATATTTTGTATAAGTTCATAAATTAGATTTTATATACTAAAAATAAAAAAGAAAAGAAAATCAATTAATCTAATTACGTTTTATTTTATCTAATGTGTTTTTTTTAATGAACGAGATCATACGCTGACTACCGTGCCAATTGTGCACACGTGCATTGCAACCCGAAACGAGCGATCAAAATATAATCATTTCCCGTATATTCATGTTTACGTTATTATCCATGACGTCACCAACCTTTCGGAGCGGCGTCAATTAATTAAGCACTTTTTTATTTAGTCACTTTGTTATCTTAGAACTTTTAATCTATTGGGCCTCAATTATTTTCTTCAATCATAATTATTTGTTTTAGTTAATTAAGTGGATTGTTGGCCCAATAGCAATTTATTTATTCTTGAGTCCATAATAATAAATTTGGGTCTAGTTTCTTGATTACCATTTTAATTCCAAATCGCTTAGTATTTAAACTTAGGCCCATCTAATCACAACCCAACAGTCAAAATCCGAAAGCCCATTATAGAACAACATTCACAAAGCTACAGATCCAATTCAAGGTAAAAGAATTTAGGTTACAATGGAAATCAGATCAGCTGATACCAATTAGGGGTGTACTAATCAGATAACAACCAGTATATTAGAACAAAATAGTGAACCAGTCCAGACAACAACCATCAACAGAGATACAGTGAGCAAGTTGTATGTAGCAACAGATAACCAGGGCTGATACCAGCATGTTGTGTATCAGGTCAGACATGCAATTAACAAAAGAGAAAGGGGTGTACAAGTCAGGCAAGGGCTCGTGCCAGTAACACACACACACAAGCAAGCACAGTTCAGATCATTAACATACCAGACCAGACAACATAACAAAAATAGACCAACAACCAGTACCAGTGCTGGTACCAGCTCAGAGCATCAACAAGCAACCTAAAGAGAAAAAGGTGAGGGGTAACCTCACATCACCGGTATTGACTGGTACCAGTGTACCAAGGTGCTCCCATATCAACAAAACAATCATAAAACACAACAAACAATGTCAAGCACAGGACAACCACTGGCTCACCGACCCTTATAAAACAAGCAATAGATACACCAACAAAATAATTTCACAAGTCAGCATAGATAGAATACACAGACTTCATAAGAAGTTCAACAGGATCCCAAATCAGTCAACCAACAATCATTCATAGGGCCTTATAAGGTGTTATCAGTAACAGTTCATACCCGCAAGCCAAAACAGTATAATCTCATCCCGAGACCACACTGTATAATCGGTGGATCTCAGGGGTAGAGGGTACCTCACAGAGAGAAACCAAAATATCAAAATCCCAGACCACTCAGAAGAGAAAACCAAGCACAAGGGGATCAAGGGCTTACCGGTAACACAAATGGGGTACATGTCGGACACTGAGAGGGGGTTTAGGCTGGGCTCCGCCTCTAGGAGCTCTCGATCACCTTCCTCTCTCCTTAACTCAAATCTAAGGTTCAATGTTCTTATTAGTTTTCTTTTTGGTTTCAAAAATAAAATTTCTCAATGCATGAGAGCACAAAACAACAAGGAGAGAGGGGCGGCTTGAAGCTGCCTTTATAGAGGGTAGTCGGCATGTCTCGGGCTGGTGGGTGGTGGGCGAGAGGATAATGACAACGATAGCAGTGAAGTGACATAGGTACGGAGGGAGGCGACAGGAGAGGGTGCGGTTCACTCGCTCCCCTAGGGTTTAGATATAGGCAGGAGCGGGAGAGGAGAGTGGCGAGTACTCTTGTCAGAGAGCAAAGGGAGAAACATGAGACGAAAGACATGAAGAAAGAAGGGTAGAGGGAGACATCGAGAGTGAGGTAGAGATTAGAGATATTGAGCGAGATAGATGAGGGGGTTCAGACGCGGAATTAATTGTGGGGAGAGGAAAAGAGTGCAACGAGAAAGGGGAAGGACAAAGAGAGAGAGAAAAAGAGGGAGAGAGAGTGTGGAATGATGGGTTTTAAATAAGAGAGAGAAAAGAGATTGTGGGGATGGACTGTGGTAGAAATTACGTGGTCATTGATGTGATAAGTTAGGTTTCAAATAAATTTAGTTTAGTCAGATTTGTAAATTGACGATATAGTTCTAATTATCTTGTTTTAAATCTTCGATTTCCATAAGTGTCTTTATTTACTTATCGAAAGGAAATTAATCATCTGTTTTATATTATTCCTTAATTCTATTAAGTCATTGCAATTATCATCTTAATTGCTGTAATTGTTCTATTAAATTTTGTGATTTGACAGAAACCACAGTGGAGAAATAGAACGTACTCATCTCTCAGTTGTATCCATAGTGATGCTGTACACAGCATCAATTGAATGGATGCGGAGCATGGCTAATATAACAAATTACTTTTCAGCAGTATTGCTGAAAGTTGCTACGTTATTGGCTTTGAAAGTTTATTTGTAGACTGAATCTCAATAGTTGATATGAATTAATCAACGTGAATTCTGTATGCAATTTATTTGTAGTCTGAATTTTATATTTTTAAAATTATTTACTATTTCTTTTGGATAATTAAGAATCACTTAATTTAAATATTATGGACCATCCAAAGAAGTGATACTTTTATCTATCTTAAAAATAGAAAAAAAATTAAATTAAATAAAATTTGGTCACAAATAAGTTTCATATGAAGATCATATCGATTATTAAGATTTCAAAAATGGAGATATGAATCTGTATAATAGCCTAAATCCTTTTGAAAACGCATTATGCACGCTCATCCATTATCTCTCCTCGTCTGTAATTTTATTTCTGATTCGCAAATAAATGGAATTCTTTTCATTTTTTTTGCAAATAAATGGAATTCTTTTCATTTTTTTCCCGAGATATACAACTATATTGGGGGCCATAGCAGGAAATTTTTTGATCTGAGGGTCATATATGCCCTACCAAACATTAAATTTTTTACAATAATCCTATAATAGTTATCAATTTATAACTTCAAGGGTCGAATAATTTTATGTTTTTATACGGCCCGATTATACATTACTTAAAAAATATTAAATATAATACTGAGAACACTACATAAAATACATACAAACCACGACTTAGAAGATTCCGGACCAGTATATATAAACAATAAGTCTAGTACGATCAAGATGCTAATATTTTAAATCCTACGAAATACATAAAATATCATATATATTGAGACTAATAGCATCCACGTTTTCTAAAAAAAATTGACCAATATATTGTGTGTATGTCTATATGATAGCATATATTGAATTCTATTGTCCGTTGCGAACTTCAAATATTACATTTGTTATGATAAATAAATATGCAATTTTCATGTTTTTTTTATTGTGTGAGAACAAAATAATTGTTGTTTTTGCTTCGAATTAGTTACCCAATTTTCTTTATTCTTATAAAAGCTAAAATATTTCTAGTGGATTATAATATGACTGGCACGAAAAAGCCCATTGTGCAGACCCTTTTAATTTTAAAGTATTTATATCTAGTATTATATTTATTATAGATAAATAATATATTTTTGCTTAACAATCAATAATAGTTGATGTTTAATTTATTTATATATAATTTTTTTAGATCTCTTATAAATGCATGGTAAAAATAGCAAATAGAATGGAGAGGAGAAATAAATTTGATTTAAATCTGAACCGTTAATTTTAGAAAATATTGATCTACATCTTTTTATTAGTGGTGTTTTGATTATTAATAAATGAATTCATTACATACGTTTTGTTGTTTTTTATAATATAGTATAGATGATGTTTTTATTCGACACATTAGCAAGGCCCGGATAAAATCCTAGAACCTCTGGGCAAAGCCGCAAAGAGATTGAGATTTTATATCGATTTTTTTATTTTCCATGAGTCTTTTTTGGTATGTTATGGAGTTGCATCGAAAAGAATATTCAAAATTTTAAAGGGACCGAGTTTTTATCTCGGCCTTAATTACCTTGGTTAAATTTTTTTTGTAACGATGAAATAATTAAAAAGATCCAAATTCAAACAATCTAAGTCATCTCAGGACCTTTACCTTACCAATAAACGAAGGCCACACCTGAAAATTACGAAAAAGAAACGATCAGGAATGGAATCTCAGTTGTTTTGAATCTGCTCAAAAAAAATCTAGGACCCTTTTGCGTTAAAAGAAGCCATCATGCCAGAATGTGCAAACAATGTTTTACCAGTGCAAACAATGTTTTACCAGTGCAAACAATGTTTGATTAGCTGACATAGTTTCTATATAAAAAAAGCTTGCATAGTAAATTCCACCGGCAATTGTACTTGTATCACCGTACCATGCATCTTTTCCCCCAGAAAATAAACTTTACAAATGTAAAAAAAAAAAAAAAAATTAAGCGTGTGCAGCACCGAAATTACCTTTTTTTTTTTCCCAAGCACCACCATGGTCATCGACAGTCCTCGAGGTGTGACCGTGTGGATTGTTAATAATTAAGGATATAAAACAAGGGTCAAGTGGGGATGACAATAGGAGATTTTGAACGGGCCCACAGAGATCCTCCTGATGTGATCTGGAATTCTGGATTCCAGCTCTTTGTCTTTCTTACACTCTCCTGGTTTGCTTGTATTATGCAATCATCTCTCTCTTTTTTATTATCCGTAGGTTCTGTTGCTTACGTCTTGCAATCAATAATTTTAAACATGATTTTAATATGTAAGTGGTTTGCAAAACATTGCATGTAGATGAGTACGTTTTTGGAAAAAAACACACGAAGTAAATGCAGCTATTTATAACTAATAAAAATATAAGATTTAGTAAATAATAGATGTTATGTTATAAATTCTATATATCTAAGAATATGAAAATAACGAAAAAATTCTATAATCTATATATTGCCCCAAAAAGAGCACCGCTACTATGTGTACGATCTTATGCAACATTATTGTATACGGTTAGGGTGGATGCAGGATATTGGCCGTGGGGATGGGGATTGAGTTCAAACTCATTAGCTAATTAGATATTGAATAAAAAAAATAGTAATTAACACACATTGTTAACTATTAAAAAAATTATCAAATCAAAATAATATCCTTTATATATTAAAAAAATAAAACTCAAAATAATGGATAATCGAGTTGATAAAGAAAATTATCCTCTATGGGACTTTATATTTTAAAATATTTGCATAATTTTTTTATTATTCATGATATTAAATAAATATTTCTCACTGAATGTAATAAAACAATCCAAAAAATCAGAAATTAAATTCAGAGGGTTAAAAATTAAGTTTAGAGAGGTCAAATTAACAAAAATTTAGTTCAAAAATATTATTTTTCAAAATCAGAGAACATACTCTATATCCGCCCTTGTATGCAGTCATATTTTTAAATATCTAGTGAGAAATAGAAATTTATGTCAACGTCAATGGTACCAATGTATAATATTTATAAGTATAGAAGAAAATTTTCAATAAATATGCACATGCACCTAAAAATTAGGTATACATTTTTTTGAGGAAAAAAATTAGGTATACATTTTTGACGCCCCATTAATTCTTTAGAAAATAACCCAAATGCTGGACTATTTGTCCAATCCACGAGCTCGATGAGTTGTTTAACGGTTATCAAAATAGTTGGAATAGTAAAATAGTATGATATTCCGTCCGAAAATCTGTGTGAAATATGAAACAGAAATTTAAAATAGCTAAAAAAGTGGCTAAATCGATATTTCGATCCTATGATGAAATACTGGACTAGTGCTTAATGGAACACACATAATTGCGGTAACTTTTACTAAATACCTAAAAAATGCACTCTTCCTTTCACTCTTGCAAATTTAACTATTCTACTACTAGTCTACTATTTATACTTTTACTAATTATACTATTTTCTTGCTATTCCAATGATAATGTATTAGATTCTCAAAAAAATTAAAAAATGATAATTCCGATATATTACTGAGAATTATTATCCCTGATTGCTTTACATCGTGTAGCGCAATGGGTGTATCCCTATAATTTATTTTGGGACATGTGAAGTTATAATTTAGGGTTGTAAACGAGCCGAGTTGGATCAAGTTCGTGCTCGGCTCATTAGCTTAATGAGCAGAGTCGAGCTGGCTCATTAACTACTTCCAAACCAAAATTTTAGTTTGAGATTGACTCGTTAAATTAACAAGTTAATCGAGCTAGCTCGTTAAGACTTATTTAATAATTGATAATATTTTTTATAATATTTTATATCAAAATATATACAAAAATTAATAACATAACTAATAATAATATATTTCATATAAATTTGATATAATAATTTAAATATATGACATACTATAAATTACTTACTATACTAAAAATTTATAATAAAAATAATAAATATTAATAGTTTATTGAGCCAAACGAGTCTAACGAGCCGATCTAACCAAAACTTAAGTTCGGCTCATTAACATAACAAATTTAACGAGCCGGCTCATTAACCGCTCGGTTCACTAATGAGCGGGCCAATAGCGAATCGATCCCGAACGAGTCATGAGCGAGCCACGTGCTACAATTTTTTTTTTGCCATCCCTATTACAATCTCATAAAATTCTCCTAAAATCTAAAAGTTGACAACGCAAGCAGCGCATTATAACGCAGCAGAAAATAAATTTCTATAGTACTGAATGCAGGTCTTTATTTTGTTTTTCCTACCTGCGAATTATATAGAGACCACAGAAAAGCGATAAATAATTCATGGAGTACCTGCTTTGTCCATTGATATCACTAAAGATTGTAGCTGACAAATGACAATATAATTAAGGGCATGTAAGATTTTGATCATGAGGAGTCAGTAATCGAATTATAATAGTTTATCGGGTTCAAATTTATTATTTTATATGATATTCAATAAAAATAATAATAATTTAATATACATTCTTATCTAATAAAAATAGTCACAATTATATTTTTTTTATATATTAAAAATTATAAAAAAACACTCAAAATAATAAATAATTAAGTCAATGAACAAAAATTTTCTTATCGGACTTCATATTTTGAAATATTTATATATTTTTTTATTATCTATAATATTAAATATTTTTTTCTCAATAAAAATAATTAAATAATTCACGGATAAAAAAGAATTCAAAAAGGATCAATTAATACAAATATAATTTAAAAATACTATTTTTTTTTAAATTTAAATAGGTCAGTTAATCGTGATCACTCTAGATCCGCCGCTTATACAACGAGAGCGAACGAGGAAACCTTGAAAGCGCACACTCTCTCTTTTTCTTCTTCCAATGAACGGCGTTATCAGGGTATAACGCTTGTCTAAGTCGCAGTGTGAATGTGTGATACGCTCCCACTAGCTCTAGGCCAATGAGAGACAATTAATTTATCAATTAGTTAAAACACATCGTCAATTGCGGATAACCAAATTTGTCACCTTCTTCCTTTTTTTCAGGACTCCAAATTTGCTGCTATTTTTGTAGAAGAATAGAGTCTTATTATTTATTTTAAAAAAATTAAAAAAATGTTAAAAATAGATTTTTTTTTATAAATATGTTTTTCTATTTATAAATTGATAGCCCGACAAATTTCATGCAATTTTATCAACATTTGATAGTCCATCAAAGACCGTTAATTTAAAATCATTATAAATATTAGTGAAAAACCGTTAACTTTGATAATTTTTAATGAAATATCAAACATTAATGAAATTATATGAAATTTGACATACTATCAATCAACAAATAAAAAAATATATCTATTTTTATAAAAAAAAATTATGTTTTTTGGAATAAGTAACAGAAATCTATTCTTCTACAAGAATAACGATAGATTTTGATTTTTTTTTTCAGGGGTTTTCTTGACATGGGTTGAAAGTACAACACGACCAGGCAGTACAATAATAGGCTTTACAGGCTGGAATCAATTTGATGCTTTGTAATCTAGTGGTTTGTTGTGTTTCGGAATTTTGTCATGCTAACGCGGTGTCTACCACACATTTCAATTGTTAAAAGTATGTCTGTTGATTAAACAATTTGAATATTGTTAAGTACATGGAACTTAAAAAAGAGCATGGACTTGTACATTCCTACATAAGTCAGGTTTGATAGATGATATCTGATAAAATATTAGCCATCTCTCATAAATAAAACATACATATACTAAAGAAGAAATACTGAAAATATTATTTTGGTATTAAAAGACCAAAACTGTATCGTCTTATTTTCACTGCAAAGTTGACCATAAGTATTTTATATATAAAAAAAAAGATATTCCTAACATAAGTAAAATTCCATCATTGCTTGAGAATTGAGATAGTCTTTAGGCTCTGCTACTATCAGTAGCACCAGGTAAAGGCGACAACTCATAAATGCAAACGAGTCAACGGTAGGTCCATAATCATAACCTACGAGCCCAAATATATCCTTTTTCGGATGTTACGAAACAATTTCACAACAATGAACAAACAAATGCTCTGTTTTTGTGTCTAAGGGCCCCCAAACAAAAGATTTTTGGGCCCAGAGCCTTTCTTCTTTGGTACATCCTGTCCCTGAAAAATAGTGCATCGCATCACTGCCCGTATTTGATGAACCTAGTTACCTAGAAATCACCACTCAAAAAGCTTCTTTCTTTCTGTAATTTAATTTCAATCCATGTGAATGGGTTGTCAATGAAATCTAAATGCGAATTCATTAAAAAAATATAAATTTTATATACATTCATATCTGACAAAATTTTAAAAATCTAAATACGAATCTATTTTAATTATTATAGTGAATTTCGAATCGGATTCAGATTATATTTTAGATCTTGTTAATTCATATATGAGAAAAATATCTTGAAATTATTTCAAACATATTAGTAATTATAATTCATATTTACTATTATATCAATTTTAAAATTATTAATTCCAATCATAAATGTAGCATCAATCATAACTATTTGTTCCAACTTTCAAAATATATAATAAACATCAAATAACACAATAAAATCTACTTAATTAATATAATAATTATTATTCAACTTCATGACTCAACACAGAGTGAAAGATAAATATTACTCTTCAATTTAAATTAAATTGGACATGTCCATTTATTAATTGACATATGATATAATTTTATTTTACTTTTATTTTATTTATTTATCGAACTCATAGCAAATTCAAATTCAAATTTTATAAGATTCAATTGCAAATTCATTATATTAGATGAATCATCCGAATCTATATGCAGATCTAATAAACAAATAACATATATTTTAAGGATTCATATACGGATCTATTTGTACGGATTCATATCAGATTTTCTGATTATGGATATCTATTGACAACCCTACGAATGACACTCTACCAATAGTCGAAAAGTGAACGAGTGAACATTACCCATGCTCAAAGACCTCGTTAACACTCCTCCTTAAGCTGAGTTAAAGCTCAAAACCATCGACCGCTACGAGCCGTATGCTCTATGGAGATTTTTGTACGGATATCTCCGTAGAGAGATTTAGACAATTCATTAATCTAGATAGCCGTGAGGAAAATCTAAATACTAATTTTAATGTACAAAAATTTATTATTATTAAATCAGTACATTAATTGATCGAAGACGGACAATTCACAATGAAAGCTACGAAAGACATCTCTGCGGCATACACAACCTCTTGTTTATTATTGTTCTTTTGATCTTTGATTCTTTTCCCTATAACTTTTTACATATACGATCATACAAACGGTTGCTTTATCCATCACGGCGGTCATTTCTTCCTCCTTCACCGTCGGAGCAAAACCATCTCCGTGCAGTATGTGGCTGATCGTCATCACGACCCCAGCTTCAAAAAGCAGATTGACTCTTACAAGCACTACCTCAAGGCCTTCCCCATTATTAGCCTCATCCTCTCCAATATTGACCACATTCTACCCCTCTCTTGCCTCTCTCCTTTGTTTTTGAGGAAAAGCCCATGTAGAGGTGTATAATGGACATATTAATGATTTTTTATGAAAATTTAAATCCAACCTAATTATATGGGGTTAAAAAAATATTTTAGCTAACCTACCCGCGATCCAAACTAATCCATATAATTTTTTACATATGGATTTTTACGGGTTATGAGGGTTAAATGGGTTGATATTTTAATTAAATAAAATATTATATATTTTTATTAATATTAGATAATATATATTTTATTAATGATATCACAACTCAAAAATGAAAATAAAAATAAAAATATATAAAAAATAATGATTATTTCACATTAATTATGAATAATAAATTAAAAAATTAAATATTTGTTATTATTTTTATAAAAGATAAATATAAGAAATAATTAATATTATAAAAATATAATAAAAAAATATATGATAATAATTAAAATACAATGTAAATTTTTAATTCTTAAATAATTATTCTATTGATCATCAATAAATTATATATATAATATTTAAAAAATATATTTTATATGATTATACAGTCAGGTTCAGATTAGACAGAATTTTAAAAGTAAATTCATAACATAACCTAATAAATCAGATTAGTCAAAATCACAACTCATATCTAATTTGTTAATTTCTCAATCCGGAAAAAATCGAATCGGATCGAGTTGATTGAATGAGTTAAATAGATTGACGGATTTAATGTACATCCCTACCCCTCTTTCTATCTTTACATACCTGCTGTTGTTCTTCTATCTCTCTCAAATATAGAATTGAAGGAGCATAAAAGAGAGAAGCTATGAGCAAACATACCAACAATTCGTACAACTTAGATCGAAATAATACAAACCAACAGTCAATTGATACAAACACATAGGCCAGTAATAGTACTACTAAATTCTTAAATAATATAAATTCTATTAATCTATTAATTTATAATATAAATTTTATTAATCTATAATATATCTCTCTCCTTACCTCTCCCACTGTTTTCACCACAGTCCTTCATTTCTTCGTTTCCTCTTAGAGCATCAGCATTCCATTATTAAATTGATTGTCAAATCTCATTTGACAATTATCATTTAAATTTCAGGGATGCAGAGACTAGGTAAAATTAGACAATTGTCTAAATTTGACAATTCATTTGACAAACCACATCAGCGAAGAAGCAAAAAATTAATTACGAAAGTATCATTTTGATAATTTCATTCTATTTAGGGATATCTACTCTTAAAATAAATTGTCAATTGATGATATAACATAAAAATTTAATTTTAACAGTCATACCAATACGGATGCTGAAGACCCTGTCCGTTGTCCGTTGTCACTCTCACAGCAGATGCTCTCTCGATTCTCTGCGCCGAATCTGAGGCTGCCTCCAGAGAATCTGAGGCCGCCACTTGTCGCGTTCACAAGCTACTTGCGATGTCTCTCTCACACCGCCTCTCGCTTCAAGCGATCTTTCAAGTCTGGCGTGACCTCGGTCTACCCGACAATTTTGAACCGTCTGTTATACATCAAAACCCTTCTCTTTTCTCTCTTAGGGATAATCCAAAGGGGCACAATACTCACATAGTGGACGTAATTGATACCATCTCCAAGAATTTCACACCCGCGATTGAATACTGGAGGAAGTCGCAAGCAGGGGCGGATGTAATATTTTGGATTATAATAGTTTATAATATTTTGGATTATAGTAGTTTATGGATTTAAATTCATTAATTAATTAAGTACTAAATAAAAAATTAATAATTTAATATATATTTTTATTTAATAAAAAATATTTAAATAATAACATTTTATATATTAAAAATAATAACAAAATAAGTTCAAAGTAATAGATAATTAAGTCGATGAAGAAAATTTTCATCTACGTAACTTTATATTTTGATATCTTTGCATAATTATTTTATTATGCATGATATTAAATATTTTTTTCAATAAAAATAATCATAATCATTTTATTATCAACGATATTAAATATTTTTTTCAATAAAAATAATCAGATAATTTAAGAGGGCAAAAAATTATTCAGAGAGAATAAATTATCAAAAACATCATTAAAAAATATTATTTTTCGAAATTCAAGATGACAGCTACCTCCTCTGAAATCTATTGGATCCGCCTCTGATTCTAGCTTTGAGTTTGAACTCAAGTTTCCACCGAGAATGAGTCTCTGCGAGGATTACCGTGCCACAATGAAGGCATGGCAACTGGTACCTTATACAGGTTCTTATGATAACTGTACCACCAGTGGTGCTGATAAAGAATGTCGAAAGATGATGGAAAAGAGAGCAGTTGGCATACTGCATGAGTTCATGAGTCTGACAGTAGAGAAAATGGTGGAGCTTGAGAAAATCTGCCAATTTAGGAAGTGGTTTTGGATAAAACATAATATTAGAGACCTTTTTCTAGACCACCCTGCTATTTTTTACCTCTCTACTAAAGGTTACCACCACACTGTATTTTTGCATGAGGCCTATGATAAAGGTCAGCTTATAGAGCCCAATCCGATGCATGATGCAAGGAGGCAGCTTCTTCATTTGATGTGTTTGAGGCGCTGAGGGATTGGGAGCTTGACTGATGATCATTGATGAAGGGGTTCAGTGTAGTTTATGCCTGACTTTCACTATTGGCCATAAGTTGAGCGGTGCTAAGCATTAAACATAATTGCTCTACTCAGGTAAAATTTTGTTGTCGAGTATTTAACCAAGGACAAATTGATGATATATTGGGTGAAAATCCAGGCAACTGAGGACAGATTATGTTCAAATTTGGAACAAACAGAGACAATTGCAGTTTAGAGGTTAGTGAAGATGTAGTTCTAATGTGGCTTTTGTTCAATTAAGTATAGATTGCTAATTTGAATGGAAACATTACCTTAATCAATGGGTACTTCAAGGCAAAAAGATTTGCCAAAGTCTTAGAGTGCAACAGCTTGCTGTATAGGGGAACCATTACCATCACTGTGTGCATTGAAGATACCGATTCTGGTACCTATCAGATTGGTCTTGTAACTCACATCAGTAAACATTCCAGGGGAGCGATGTATTATCTTTATTTAAGTAATGGAATCAATCTACAGGTTTTCACTCAAAAAAAAAAGAAGATACTGATTCTGGTATATTGAGTCTTTGGTGGGTACCTAACAGACTTGTCATGTAATTCCCATCAGTAAAAATCTAGGGAAAGGATGTATGAACTTTATTTAAGTAATGGAATCGACCTACAGGTTTTCACTTTTCACTAAAAAAAGGAAAAAAATATGCTGATTATGATATATTATTGTGGAGGTGTAAAAAAGAACCAATATGAAGTTCCACAAGTCCGCAACAAATGAAAAAAAAAGTGATCTGGAAAAGTGGATTAAATTTTAATCTTAAGGAGGTTGTGTTCGGTGGTGTGGTTAAGAGACAAAAGGATTAAAGTGCAAAGGAGGCTTAATCCATGGGTATGGCTTCCATAAAATTTTGGGCAAGGATTAGGAAGGGGGCGGTAGGAGGCTAATGGGGATTAATTTAATCCGTTCTAGGAGCTTGTGTTCAGTGGGATTAAGAGACTAAGGAGGCTTAAGGAGTAGTGCTGCGCAAAAAAGCTCGGGTCGGCTCGGATTTGAGCTAATTTGACTTGACTTAATTTGATTCGAGCTAATCTGATTTGGCGATGAAATGAGCTGACATTATCTCACTGTTAATTTTGAACCCGATCTTCCATTTGTTTTGTTTTCTAGTTATTGCCTGTTGTCTTCGTATGAAATAAAAATATGGAAGTAACAAGTGAATTTCTGCTCCCTACATCTTAGACTCGGAACAAATGGAGGATCAGACAAGCATTGTCTGGTACTATGGTACCAGTGGACAGTGGTACTAGTAAGGAGAGCTGGTTTTGACTCAAGCATTGTCTGATGTCATCGTTTCTTTTTTTTCTTATATTGATTTCTTTTTCAGAGTGGTACCAGTAAGGAGAGCTGGTTACTTTTTCTTATATTGGTTCATTGACATTCCAATACTGATAGACGGTGTCTTTTTTCTTTTCTTTTTCATTTTTTTTTGCTATGTCGTGCTGATATTGTACTGATTCAGCCTGATCTTGTGCTGATATTGTGTCCAGTAGTATATTTTTTTGTCTTTGTGGTTATGCTTTGTGGACTATTTGATAGTTATATTATGTTTTAATTATTGATTGTGATAATATTTATGTTTATGCTTTAATTTTGGTGATTGATTTAGGCGATCAAAACATATGCTTGGTTGTTTTAAAATTCTCATCCTGTTAACCGATAACTTATGTTTGATAAGTAACAAGTGAATTCATGAGCCACGAGCTAGCTCGAGCTCATGCGAGCTGAGTTCAAGTTGAAATTTTAGCTCGGATGTGTTATGGTTGACTCGCTCGAGCCAGCTCGTTTATTATGTGAACTGAGCCTGAGTTGTCTCTAGCTCGCTCGTGGCTTGCTCACTTGCAGCCCTATTAAGGAGGGGTTGCCGATGGGGTACTGAATGTTTACAATCGTATCCGAGTGAGGACAAGCTGGAGATCAGAGAAGAAAATGTTTTCCTTTTTCCTTTAATATTTATTATGCTTTTTCACTGTATAAGAGATTGATTGACATTTTTGGTTTTTGCTTAACCTAAATAAAACTGTTATGGAAGTTGAATGAATACGTCTAATGTCCAGTTGGTCCATTGTCAATTGATTAATTAAAAGACTGATTATGTCGTGAAATTCTAACTAGTTTCTGCTAATATAATCAAGCTTGCTCTTGACCGTGTTCAGCCCATTAGAAAATTGAGAAAGCCTATAAATAAACGGGGAATGTTTAAGTCTTGATGATGCACCTTAAGAATGAGGGGAAAAAATGTATATTGTCATTTTCATTTTCTATTATACTTTTTCATAATTTCATCCTACACACTCCCTTACTGTTTCACAACATTTTTTTTAATTCACATTCATTATTGTACCCTTGCTGAATAATCCCTTGGGAAAAATAGCTCCAAATGCCAGATGTTCTGTTTCGCGTAGTAAAATTGAAGGAAGTTCATTTTTATTCGAAATAAGATTATAAGATGGATGACGAGAATTATCCTCAAGCCAACTTCAGAACACTAGTGACAATATAACATGATGATTCTCATCCAACTTCAGAAGATGGATGTCGAGCATGTACTAACCTCTTATAGACGCCTGAGATTATGAACTCACAGTAACAATATAACATGATGAGTGCAGGCACCCAATCTTGAATTTTTTTTTTGACATAAAATGGGTCAAAGAGAATCTTGAATTTGTTAGCTTGCATCACCAATAACTGTTTGCATTGCTTAATTTAAAACTTGCTCTGTACATGATCTGTTTTTTTGGTTTGTAGTAGAAAGAAGCCGATAGATATCAGTAATTCTCTTTTTCCATAATGAGGTACCAGGACCACAATTCAAAAGTTCAAATATTCCATTTCTCTGTAAAACGACCTGTTTCGAGATCTGAGAGTTTGAAATCTTCGACTCTACAAAGCCAACTTCAGAAGATAGCAATTAGACCTTCAAGAGGTTAAGTACATGCTCGACAACTAACAAGCCTAGCTCCATGGCTTGAGATAATACACAACTACTGTGGTGCGAACTATTATAGAATATATATAAGTACTTGCTAGCTGAATTTTTGCTCGTCGGTTTGTCAGCCTCCAAGTTAAAGAGTACATAATGCTACGAATTACACAAAAGAATTATTTCAACTAATAGGATAAAAAAAACATACACCCGAATAGATACTACGATCACACTATTTACCTTCTACAACTTTGAAGGTAGCATATGAAACAAACTGAAAAAAAAAAAGAATGTTGCAGAACAATAAAAAGCAAGAACTCCTAGCATATCGGCAGAGGCTCACCATTCCACTCCTTTAAGCACTCTAGAAGTGGATCAATCACCGAACCCTCACAAATTGCATTAAATACCTTGTTGCACTCCTCTCCCGGTGACACAACCTTCTCACCGGTGAGATACCCAGCGCCCAATTCTTCCCTCACAAATCTGTACAGAGGATATGATCTGCATTCCTTAATTCTGTTCGGAATCACCAAAGTACCCCTGTCGAATGCTACTCTAGTGGCCTCAACATCCTTTGGTAGAAGGTTTTTCAGTTCTGCCTCGAAAGAATTGATCTTTTGGAAAATGGAGGTGGTTGCATCGAGCTCCTTGTCGCCATTGCTGAGCGCATGATCGACAATAACTTGTCTCAACTTTTGCATCAGCGGGTAGGTCGTGCTGCATGGATCATCTGCATATGCAAACACATACTCGCGGTCAATGACCTTGATCAGATCCTTTTCACAAAATCTAGAGGGGTGGAGCTCTCCATCAATGCCCAAAGACAACACCTTCTTAGCCACTTGGGTCACAGTATTCTTCACAGTAGCCTTCAGATTCTCCTCCAAATGCCTCAGATCAATAGCCTGGCATAGAGCAACCATGAATGTGGACGACATGAGCTTTAGTATCTCCACTGCCTCTGCCGTCTTACGAGAAGAGATGAGACCCAGAGAGTTCACATCCTGGTTGTGTTGCTCTGCACTTTGCACATGGTTTGTTACTGGGTTACCAAGGAACTGGAGCTCAGAGCAGTAGGAGGCCATTGCAATCTCTGCCCCCTTGAACCCATAGTCCAAGCTTGGGTTGCGACCACCAGACAAGTTGGATGGCAATCCGTTGTTGTAGAAATCGTTGACAAGCTCAGAGAACTGAGCAAACATGAGCTTACCAATTGCAGCAATTGCCAACCTCGTGTTGTCCATGGAGACACCAATGGGTGTTCCCTGGAAATTGCCACCGTGAAGAGCCTTGTTTCTCGAGACATCGATCAGGGGATTGTCGTTGACTGAATTTATTTCCCTCTCAATAGACTTTGTGGCAGCACGGATCACCTCAATTTGGGGACCAAGCCATTGCGGGGAGGTACGGAGGGCATAACGGTCCTGCTTGGGTTTCTGAAGCGGATCTTGTTCGTGCATCTTTTTGGCCATTTTCATGTAAGAGCTGCCTTCTAGCACGTGCTCCATGATGGCAGCTGCTTCAATCTGTCCTGGGTGGTGCTTCAGCTTGTGAGTGAGGTGGTCAGTGTACTCTGGCTTTCCTTGCATAACCTCACAAAACACTGCTGATAGCACTTCAGCAAGAACTGAAAGGATGTTCGTCTCATAGAGGACCATGGAAGCCAATCCAGACCCCACGGCAGTACCGTTGACTAGAGCAAGTCCCTCCTTGGGCTGCAGCTCGAAGAAGCCGGTAGTGATGCCGGCTTGCTTGAAAGCCTCTGTGGCATCCATGACCTGACCATCTGGACCAATGGCCTTGGAGTTGGGGCGTCCGGTGATGAGGCCAGCAATGTAGGAGAGGGGTACAAGGTCACCAGAGGCAGTGATGGTGCCACGAAGAGGGAGGCAGGGAGTGATATCGGCATTGAGGAAGCTAGTGATAGCCTCTAAAATCTCGAAACGGATGCCGGAGTATCCTTGTAGCAGTGTGTTGATACGCACAAGCATCGCAGCTCTGGTGGCTGAAGATGGCAGTGTGCAGCCTGATTCTTTGCTAGCACCGAAAATTCCGGCATTAAGGAATCTGAAAGAGGAGATTTGGGCAAAAAAAAAATTAGTAACAGAATAAATTATTCAGAACCAATTGGTTTAATGGATGATTGATTTCATGGTGATTAATGTTTTAGCTATCAGCTAATTAGGATGCTAATCATTTTGATCCAGCTCTTTAATTAGATCATTAGGAACCACGGTCAACAGTGATTTGTAAGTAGAACAATATATTCCTCGGTCAAATATTTTAATATTGCATATATTAGACTATCCAACTGGCAATAACTCTTTTCTTGCGATCCCTATAAACATGAGAGAGCAGCTATTGAATGCAATTTCAAATTTGAAACCTTTATAATCCTAAATTGATTTCATAAGGGATGGCTAATGTATCAGAGTAACTAATTCGACTATAAAGGGGAACAACTGGAATCACCAATGGGTCACACTTTATTGTAAGAAAATATAGTTATATCTAATCGAAATGAAGTCCCGAACTTTAATCATTAAGCAAATATTACTTAATTAATTAGGATGTAATTTGCATTTACCTGATAAGCTCCCTCTGAAGAGCTCCACCCTCTTTGGTACGGCGGTGGGAGGTGGCACCAAATCCAGTAGTGACACCATAGCTGTCAGTACCTTTGTTCATGCTCTCCATGACCCAGTCACTACTGGCCTTAACTCTCTCTCTCGCCGACTCAAGCAGCTCCACCTTGACGGCCTCGGCCTCCTTCATGGCCACGGCAGCCACCTGAGATATCTTCAGATCAGCTCCTTCCAACTTCACCAATGGAGTTCTGAACTCCTCAACCATGCGCTTGACCTCGTCGAGGTGGCTCCCGCTCAGGGCCTCGGCCGCCTTGCCCCAATTCAAGGGGTCCTTTTGCTTCATGCAGAGGTCGGTCATTGAGCCGTTGGTGTTTCTGTTTGCGTGGAACTCCATTTGTGAATAGAAGAAAGTAGATTTAGTGGTGGTGGTGCCGCTTGAAGAACTGAGAGAGGAGTTCGATTTGGGTATGAGAATGAAGCAGATTTGAGTTGGGTGTGGTGACGATGGAAATGGTAGGTACGGGATGAGGACTTTATATAGGAGATGGGAGTGCGTGGGTTGGTGAGAGAGGAAGAGAGCGCGGGGTAGTTGTAGCACGGTCCTAAATTCATGGTCAAATTTGGAACAAACTAAGGATCAATTGCAGTATATAGGTTAGTGGAGATGTAGTTCTATAATCAACTGGTACAACTTCTCAGTGCTTTCCTGGTCAGTGGTCAGTGGTCAGTGGTCAGTGTGGGCTTAAATTTTGACTGGCTAAGTTGAAACTGAATTTTTTTATCCGTTATTATATTATATTTATATTATATAGTATCTGGGTTATTTTTATTAAAAAATAAAATAAAAAATCCAAAATTAACAAAACATCAGAATATTTAAAAAGTTCAAAAGGGAAAATTGATGAGTCTAAAATTAAGACATAATGAGGTGTTTGAACTCTTAATTTAGGCCAAAATACTCAAATTATTGTTAATTTAGTATAGTTTTAATATAAGATTGGATAGTGCCATATTTTTTGTCATTTTCTATTTTCAGTAAAATTTGGAGCTAAAGTTGGAAGAAAACCGAAGAAAGTGGAGCATAATAAATTTGGAGCTGAAGTTTTGGGTCATAACGGATGAGAAGATGACTAGAAACGTGAGATTATTATGTATCCACATTTTATGTACAATTATATTTTGATAATAAGAAGTTAAATATAATTTTAAGATGATTAAGATGTCGTTGAAGAATTTCTGGATCATTCAGATGAAAAATGTCAAAAAATTTATGAAGAAATGGAAGGAAAAATTAAAGACGAAATCGAAGTTTGAAACAATAATTTATTGTGATAAAAGACATTATGAAAAAATGCACATTCACTTTTCAGAGACGAAATAGAGTTCCCTGACTCCCTCTCAAGCAAGACTTGACGTATGCTCAAATGAAGACAACATGAGTTTGACACGTATTGTTATCAGACAAAACCCATAACTCATAGCATTTAGCTCATAAAACACTTCCTAGCTCTCTAAATTGAGGATTAATTTTTTTAAACCTCATCTTATAAGTTTTTCTAGTCCTAAAAAAATATCCAAAAAATGACATAATTTATTAAATAAATTCTTTATCTTAAGAAAAAAAAATAAGATGACCGCACCTTGGATATTTGGTAGGTGCGAAATCAGGCCCTGACATCCCCTTGGCCCAGCAAGATATAATCTCCCCTTGGCCCAGCAAGATATAATCCCCCTTGGCCCAGCAAGATATAACCCCCTGTAATTGAAATATTGATATGCTCAAGCTCTGCCCCCACCCCTTTTCCGCTCCCTGACTACCCCTAGTGTTCTAAATTCGTGCCGTGCCGGACCGTGTCGTGTTCGGACACACCGTACTTTCGTGCCTACCGTGCCGTGTCTTTTATTATTTTATTTTTTTTTGTGTCGTGCCGTGCCGTGCCCAAAAATGATAAAAGGAGGCACGACAGAGATAAGGTACGCCGTGTCTAGTGTGTCGTGCCTTAATCGTGTCGTGCTTTATTCATGCTATGTCTAATCGGAACCGTGATCAACCATGTCATATCTATGTGTCTTAATCGTGCTAAACGTGTCTTACCGTGTCCGACATTAAAAAATTCAGAAAATTCAAAAAAATAAATTTATATCAAAAATCAAAGTTCGTTAAAATTTAAATTATTTTAAACATTCAGAACATTAAAAATATAAAATTTGTCAACAAAAATCTGAAATTTCTCAACATATGATGTTTTGTAAATTATCCCTCCTCCTTCTATCATTGTTCCTTATGGGACTGGTTCACCTCTACCTCTGACATCCCTTCACTAGTTACATTAGAACTTGATGCATCAGTTTCTTCTCGATCAATTTGGTGCATCCACGACTTGTCTTGAAGTCTGCTTTCTGTATCGTACCAATCCTTCAATAAAACTAGAGCCTCAAATACTCTCTCACCTAATCTTGTTCTTTTGTCAGTGAGAACCCTGTTAGCTGCACTAAAACAAGATTCAGATGCTACTGTGGAGACTGAAACAACAAGAATATCGCAAGCCATAGATGCTAAAATTGAAAATACGCCCTTCACTTGATGCAAAAATTGCATAATATTGAAATTTTCATCATTGAGTCTTATGTTGCCATAGTCAGACCCGGAGTTTGCAAACATTTGCATCTCTGTTGCACGCGAGGTCGATGTTGAAGGCGAGTCAGAGTTTTTACGAATGATAGATTGAATACGAGACATAGTAGACCTGTTGCCTCTTGATGACGGATTGGTTGGTACTGGCATACTCGAACTTGAAGCCACCCTAGCCTGGTTGGAGAAAGAAAGTAATTACATTTTATGTAGAAATAATTATGAATTACAAAATAATTGAGAAAATTATAATCTACCTCATTATGTCGTTGTTCATATATTTTGTATACACGCTTAAAGAGAGTATTCACTTCTTCAAATGTATTTCCTGTTTCAAGACCCATATTATGTCTAATTGTAGTAAGAAAATTCACGGTATTCTCTCTCTTCCATCTATGATGGATAAAATTAGGTTAGTCCATGTATATCTTTAATTATGAAATTTAGTCTTTTAGATTTCAGATTTAGCACTAACCTGGGATCAAGGCGACATGCAACGATGGTGATGGAGGTATTTCGTGCTAACCAGAAGATTTTTTGTACTGGGGTTGGAAAGATTCTCTAACAAATTCCTCAAAAAATGGGTCATACGCCATTGACAATGGTTTTTCACTTCTAACAATATACTTGATGAAATTTTTTCTAACCTTTGCAGGGTCATACTTAAAGTACCCACCTCCAGTACCAAATTGTGTTTGGACTAAACTGGCACCTCTAGATCCCTCTGGTGCAGTGTCACCTCTTTTGTCATGGTTTTTCTTATGTTTTAAAAGTGTGCTAGTACCGGATGATGATTTATAAGTATATATTTTCCCACAAATTAAACACTTACCTCCGATTGTTTTCCTGCCCTCTTACTGTTGGTGGTGTTTCTAGCATTCTCCGGTTAGTTCTCGCTGTTGTTAGGTTCAGTCGAACTCGATCTTTGTTGCTCACTAGAATAATTTTAGGTCCTACTGAAAATTATGTTTCAAGGGGTATGGATGAGGACGACTCACCTGATGCCATTGGAGCATTCGTGATGTGCGGAATTCGCGGTGGGATACCATATGATGCATTGTAGTCTACATTATCATGTCCAAATGACATTGGTTGAACTAGCAATGAAAAATTTTGTTGTTCTGATATGGGAATGGGAGGAGTTGGGTATGGGTGTGACAAATCAAGTTGCATGTTTACATCATCTAACCAGCTTTGGTTTGGGACTCGTTCCATATTGTTTGGTAGAAAAATAGGAAATAAGTGTTTTTTTTTGTTTTTAAGTTTTAATTTATAAATTAAAAAACCTGCATAAAAATACAAAAAAAGAGTAAATACTAACAAAAATTAACATAACTAATTTTCCTATATACATTCCGCTATGACTAGTTCACAGAAAAAAAAATTGGTATTTTTCAGATTATCTAGCTATTTTTCATGAATTATTTTTTGAATATGGAATAAAAATATGAAAAATGAGTTAATTACTAAAAAATAGCACAACTAATTTTTCTATATGCATTCGGGTACAACTAATGCACAGAAAAAAAAAATTGGTATTTTTCGGATTTTCTAGGTATTTTTCATGAATTATTTTCGGATATGGAATAAAAATACGAAAAATGGGTTAAATACTTGAAAAAATAGCACAACTAATTTTCCTATATGCATTCGGGTATAACTAATGCACAAAAAAAAATAGTATTTTTAGGATTATCTAGCTATTTTTTTACCAATTTTCTACAAAGAAAATGAATTTTTAAATTATATACCTCTACTAAAAATTAATCGGATTGGAAAATTGCAAAAAAAAAAAACAAGCTCAAGACAGCAACCAGCAGAAAATTTCGGGTGTGAGAGAGAGAAAATTTTGGATGAAATGAATTTGAAGAATTATGGGGTGTATTTATGTATGAATTATACTATTAAAATTATGAAAATAACCCTAAAAAATAGTCATTTTTTCTGTTGATGTGGGTATTTTGGTCATTTCATAAAATTTTATGAATTTACCCTTCAATGTACCGTTGAATGAGGATATTTGAGGGTGTTTTGGTCTTTTTATTTTATGATTTTGAATTTAAATTGTGAAATATATGATTCTGGGTGCAATTTTTGGGGGGAATAAACATTTCTGTGTGTAACTTTGGGAGACAAATATCAAAACCGGTTGTCTTTTGTAGACGCGTCATGCCTACCCGTTTCTACCTGTTGCCTAACCGTGCCTACCTGTGTCATATTTGCCACCCGTGTCGTTTCTACCGTGTCCCGTTCCGTGTAGTGCCGTGCCCCCCGTTCTGTTTCGTTCCGTGCCTGGTACCCATGTCGTTCCGTGCCGTGTCTAACGCCTTAACCATGCCGTGTCGTACCGTGCCAAATTTTCTAAAAGCCGGGCACGACACGGTTAAGAAACAGACACGAAACAGTATTATTCCTGTTCCCGTGCCGTGCCTTAACCCGTTTCGTTTCCAGACTTGTTTGTACCGTTCCGTACCATTTCCGGCCACGACATGTCTAAATTTAGAACACTAACTACCCCTCTCCTGATTCAACGAGATAAACGAAGGCTAAGGATGTGAGTTCCTCTTAGGAGCGTCAATTATTGACCCGACCCGATGGGTGAATCTGATTCGAATTCGATTCAATCCGATATGATCTGAAAATAAATGGATCGGGTATGAATCTAATTTTTTTTACCTAAATCGGGTCGGGTTCAAGTCAATCCGATTAATTATATTTTTTTGAAGTAATTTTGTGATTTAGTACTAATTAAAGCTTAAATATACACTAATTAATATTTTTTTGCCTAAAATTATATAAAAATAATTAATAAATATTTAATTATTTTATATGAGTCGGATCGGGTCAACCCGTGACTCGTCAGGTCAGGTATGAATTAAAATTTTTTAACTCAAATTTAATCGGATCATATTCAAATCAAGTTAAGAATTATAATAAAATAATATGACTCAAACTGAACCCGACCCGACCTAATCCATTAACACCCCTATTTCCTGTTGTCGCTGGTGAGTTCTTATGTTACTACCCCATCTATTTTGCTTTTTGGCTGTTTCAAACGATATTGCTTACCAGTAGCACGCGGTTACCATGCAAGACCTTGTCAGGCCCTATCAGAAATAATTTTCCATCTATTTTGCTTTTTACCTCTTCACCATCAGACACAAATTTATTTTCCAAAAAAAGTTGCATGCGGCTACTATGTAGAAAAAAGTCCAAAGTATCTAAATTTTAAATTGAGGTCCTCTGTCAATATATCTAAATTTTAATTGAGGTTGATTTCAATGTTCCAATCAAAACTCCTTTTCATGAAGCAAGAAGTATGTTTTTACTTAAAAAAATTTATAAATCTTGGCAATATATCAGATATACAAAGTCCAAAATATGAACAAAAATAGTTAAATGGATAAGTATTACAAACCTAATTCAATCTTATTTACACATCATAAATTTCATTTTTTATATTATAAAAATGGATAAGTATTACAAACCTAATTCAATTCTATCTATGTAGGTTATTTTTGATGTTTTGTTTAGGCTTCAAGACTTCAAGAATAATTTACCGATTAAGTGTTTCTTATTTAGATATGCATTTGATCTATAATCTAATATTTATTAAGTATTTATTTTTAGAAAAGTAAAACATTATATGACAATCGTTAAATATTTTTTTTATCATTTGATCATGTAATTTGAAATAAAAAATGATATATGTGAAATATTAGTTAGGGCACCCTTATGGATCATTTTTTATTCCGTCACTGATATTTGGCATGGATCTGGAGATCACAATCTGGGTTGCGGTTTTTCCCTTTTAAATTATTTTCTGTTTTATGATTTGATTTTTTTTTTTAATAAAAATAACCCCTGGTATCCGGCAGAGCTCCATATTTAGGTCTGACAAAAAAACTCGTAGCTCGGGATCGACTCGCTATTGGCTAGCTCGTTAGTGAACCGAGCCATTAACGAGCCGGCTCATTAAGCTCGTTAAGTTAATGAGTCAAGCTTGAGCTTTGGTTAGCTCGGCTCATTAGGCTCGGTAAACTATTAATATTTATTATTTTTATTATTTTAATTTATTATGAATTTTTAGTATAGTAAATAATTTATAATATGTCATGTATTTAAACTATTATATCAAATTTCTATCAAATATATTATTATTAGTTATTTAATTAATTTTTATATAAAATTTGATATAAAATATTATAAAAAATATTATTAATTATTAAATAAGTCTTAACGAGCCTTAACGAGTTAGCTCAGTTAACTCCGAGCCTTAACGAGTTAGCTCAATTAACTCGTTAACTTAACGAGTCAATCTCAATCCAAAACCTTTGACTCGAAAATAGTTTACGAGCCAACTCGACTCAGCTCATTAATCTAATGAACTAAGCACGAACTTGACCTAACTCAGCTCGACTCAGCACATTTACAGCCCTATCCATCCATATTGCAGTGCGACTCCAGGAAGGGTATGCATAATCAGTAAATCAGATCTCTTGGGTGTGCATTGCTCAATCCTCCTGGGCTGACCATTAATTGAGACAACGGTGCACTACTTCGACTAATAAACTAAAAAAAGGAAGAAATTTTCAAGGCCGAAAGATTTGCCAAAGTCAAGGCAAATTACGAAATACAATAGAACAGTGCTTTTAGAATAGTAAATAGAATAGTAGTGTTTGGAAGAGTGTATTTTTGTACCATTGGAAAGATTGAAAATATATTTGATAAGACATTTGATTAGAATAGTGAGATTCTTGAGTACATAAAATATTAGAATGATTTGAAAAGAACAAAACAATCCTTATATATATATATGGGAAGGGATCACTTGACAATGGTTATTTTTATAATTTGATAATAAATTATTAAATAAATATGAAAAAATTAAAAATAAAAAAAGATCTTATAAATATGTTCTTCTAGTTATAGATTAATATTGATTCAAATTTCATATAATTTCATTATCGTTTGATAGTCCATCAAAAATTGTTAAATTAAAACCGTTGCAAAGTTTATAATATTCTGATAGTCTTTGATAGACTAGCAAACAATAATGAAATTGCATGAAATTTTAATCACCATCAATCTATAAATAGAAAAACATATTTATAAAATTGTTTTCATATTTATTTGAAGATTCATTGTCAAGATAACTCATTGTCAAGGGATCCCTTCCCTATATAATTAGTTCTTTTGCATTAATTTAACAAAATCATGCTGATATTTTCAGTTTATATATTTTTTCAATTTGTTAAAGTTAAATAGGCATTTTTCATTGATATATCTTTCTACTTTTTTTTTCAATTTTTTTGTCTCTAATTTTTTAAATTGTTTTTTTTATCAAGTGATCATATATATATGAAACTTCTCATTTCGAGTGATCACCAGATAAAATAATGACAATTTGTATTCCTATATCTGTAAAAAAAAAAAAAACTTGGCAAGCAATTTTTCTATAACTGTTAAGCTTGGATAGCATATATTAGTCGAGCATGGATCAGTTCAAGTCTAGTCCAGATTCACTCCACTCAATCCAAGCTTGATCAGTTCAAGTCTGCACTAGGAAGAGCAATGCAAAAGATTGACTAATTAGATTAAACAACACTAGTTAGAGCATAGAAAATAAATTTCACCAACTTCTTATAAAACATTACCAGCAATGTTGTGAACTTAATTACCATTAATTAGTAATATGCTTCAGCAACCATAGATGAGCAATATCCATCATCAACTGGAATGTTGATTAACGTTGTTCTCAGAAACTTCGATCACAAAATTCTACCAAATTACCTTAATCAACATCCTCTTAAAGTTAATATCTTTTTTTTTTTGAGAGAGAACTCTTAAGTTAATATCTTGTTTTGATCAATTGATGAAACAATTAAATTCACACCACAAAATTCGCACAAACCTTTGCAAAATTCACTTGAAACTATAACTAAGGGAAAATTAGATAAGTGCCACTCTAAAGTTAAGGTTTAAATAAATGTCATCCTAAACTCAATTAATTCATAATTTTGCTACTGTTATATATTTTTAAATAGAAAATATATGTATTTTAAAATATAATTTCACAAATTATCCCTAAACAAATACATATATGTCCCACCACACAAAACTAGCGACACAGACTAATTAGAGATAAAGAGGGTTTGTCAGTCGTCAACTTGCAAAATAGCCATCGCTCCTAGCTCTAGGCCCCACTTTCATGGATAATTTCTCAATTCAACTTCACCGGCCTTGGCTAGTTGTTTGCTGATTCTTGGTCTTTGCCAAATTATAAAAGAAATGATTTGATGATTCTCAGTAGTGAGAAGGGACTTGGATCTTTCCATTGGCCTTTGCCCTCTGGCCTGGTCATGAAGTGTGCAAAGGACAAGGTATGTTATCATTTATCAACTTGCCATTTCTAGGTTATACTTTTCTTTCTTGGGCAAGCTCTTTACAGACGTTCCAATTTTCTTTCGTTAGGCAAGATCTTTACGTACACTCCACTGCCGCAATTATATTAGTTTCCCAATAATTAAACATCATTCTCCTAGTCTATCCTATTATATAAAACATCTAAGAATTGAAAGATTCATTTTTTATCATGGTAATTTTTTGTTATATCAATTTTATCCCTCAATTAGACGGATAATATTTATTTTTGATTGATCGAACGTATGTAATCGTGTCCATTGATCCCTTTTTGCTCTCCATTTCTTTCTCATCTATATTGTTATTTCCATAATATAGTTTTTTTTATTTAGTAACCTTGTTCATGTTTGATAAGAAATTAATGGTGATAATACATATTGGAATAATTCACTTTTGTTATTATAAATCCATGAATCATTAACTCATACTGTGTATAAAATCTCATCAATATAAATTTTTTATCTTATAATATTTTAATGTTTAAATAAAATATAGCTAGTTATTAAAAAGCATAACTTAATTCGATCAATATAGGTGGACCAAATAGGAGAGTACAATTTTTTGTTGCAAAGAAAGAAAACAAAAATCAGACCCTCTGTGGTATCCCTTCTACGTGAAGATGCACCAACTATTTTTTAGCTTAGCCCTATTTTTATTTTCCGGCGATTTTTTAAATAATTATTAAAATAATCCTAATTTGAATACTAAAAGTTGATTAAGTCTAAATTTAAAAAATATAAATAACAGCACGTTAAAGTGATTTTTTGTAAAGACGTCACTATAAATGGTGTGTTTACAATTTATTATTTTACTTTTTAGTTAAATTTTTTTTAAAAAAATAAAACATCCGCGCCAGTGGAGTGACATTCTTCCATTAGACGTAAATTGAAAGTTTTAATGGATTGAGACTCGGCAAAGGAAAAAAAAAAGAAAAAAGGAAAAATACCAATGTGAGTAGCGTCTTTATTCAAATGCATCAGTCCGACTGACACATTTATAAAATGCTAATGTCAGTGACGCGTTGCAATTCATATTTAAAATTTTCGATTTAATTATTCTTATTATTAAAATTAGAATAATTTAGATAATTAATTTAAATAATCTCTGTCTATTTTCCTCTCCTAGTTTCAAAATTTGAATGTAATGCCGATTTATTTTGATTTTTTTACAATTAAAAATAAATATGGATTATTATGATTTGTCTTGTCCTTTCATGTTGAAACTTATTAGAGAAGTAACTCTGAGCTAAACTTTATCCAATATATATTCTATTGGAATATTTTGATCAGATGCACGTTGGTAAAACTTGTTTATTGATTTTCTCTGTCCTCTGACATACCATAAATCTTGCAAGTGGGTCTTCCTCTCCTCTAGTGATTGTTCGGCAAACGTATAAGTAGTGACAGAATGGAAAATAATATTTTTGTATTTTTTTTTATTTTGTAATTTGATTGTGTTTGACATGTTTGAAGTGACGAAAGAGAGAAATAGGATCTACAATTCAACTCTTTAGAAGGACATATTCTCGATTCCATCACTCTTATAGGATAATGGAGTGGGTTAAGGAGCCGAAGTGCAAAGGAGAAGGAATTTGGTGTATATTTTCACTAGTATTCTACTTTTTCATAATTTCATCCTATTATATAACACCCACAACCTCACTGATTGTATCTTTTGCATCCAAATTCAGTATCAGCAACCTTACTATTTCATTATAATTTTTATTGTAATAAGTAATAACCCCTTGGGGAAAATAGCTCCACATGCCACATGTTGGTTTCGAATAGTAAAATTGAAGGAAGATAACTTTTATTCTAAATAAGATTACAAAATGAATGGTGAGAAATTGAGAATTATCCTCAAGTCACTATCAAACAGGACCCTCTTATAAACACCTGAGATTATTAACTCACTGTAACTTGACGAGTTCAGGCACATAATCTTTATTTATTTTCGTTTTTATATTAAGATGGTGTCTAAGAGAATCTTGAATTTTGTAGCTTGCATCAGCAGTGACTATTTACATTGTTTAATTTTAGAAGGGTGGATAAACTTGTTTATTGCATGATCTGTCTTCTGCCTTGTATAGAAGAAACAAGCCCATAGATGTTAGTACTTTCCTTTTCCGTAATGAGATAACCACAATTCAAAACTTCAAAGATTTTATTCCCTCTAGAACGACCTGTATGGAAATCTGAGAGCTTGAAATGCTCAACTCTCTACAAAGCCATGTACATATTAAGCAGACCTTCAAAACTCAAGAGGTTAGTACATGCTCGTCAACTAAAAGCTTAGTTAATGGTGCAAGTTCTTATTCCCTTTTCGTAGTGTGAACAATTATAGAAAAATATGCATTTAAGAGAGTTATATGTGTTAATGACAAAATAAAATATGGAACAATGAAAAAATTGCACAAAAAGAAATTTTTTATTTGGATAAACGAGCTTACACCCTAAATAAATACTACGATCACACTTTTTACCTTCAACAGATTTGAAGGTAGCTTAAAAAACAAACTGTCACAAAAAAAAAGGAAAATTGCAGGACAATAAAAAGAGGAAAGTACTCCTAGCATATTGGCAGAGGCTCACCATTCCACTCCTTTAAGCACTCTAGAAGTGGATCAATCACCGAACCCTCACAAATTGCATTAAATACCTTGTTGCACTCCTCTCCCGGTGACACAACCTTCTCACCGGTGAGATACCCAGTGCCCAATTCTTCCCTCACAAATCTGTACAGAGGATATGATCTGCATTCCTTAATTCTGTTCGGGATCACCAAAGTACCCCTGTCGAATGCTACTCTAGTGGCCTCAACATCCTTTGGTAGATGGTTTTTCAGTTCAGCCTCAAAAGAATTGATCTTTTGGAAAATGGAGGTGGTTGCATCGAGCTCCTTTTCACCATTGCCAAGCGCATGATCGACAATAACTTGTCTCAACTTTTGCATCAGCGGGTAGGTCGTGCTGCATGGATCATCCGCATATGCAAACACATACTCGCGGTCAATGACCTTGATCAGATCCTTTTCACAAAATCTAGAGGGGTGGAGCTCTCCATCAACGCCCAAAGACAACACCTTCTTAGCCACTTGGGTGACAGTATTCTTCACAGTAGCCTTCAGATTCTCCTCCAAATGCCTCAGATCAATAGCCTGGCATAGAGCAACCATGAATGTGGACGACATGAGCTTTAGTATCTCCACTGCCTCTGCTGTCTTACGAGAAGAGATGAGACCCAGAGAGTTCACATCCTGGTTGTGTTGCTCTGCACTTTGCACATGGTTCGTTACTGGGTTACCAAGGAACTGGAGTTCAGAGCAGTAGGAGGCCATTGCAATCTCTGCCCCCTTGAACCCATAGTCCAAGCTTGGGTTGCGACCACCAGACAAGTTGGATGGCAATCCGTTGTTGTAGAAATCGTTGACAAGCTCAGAGAACTGAGCAAACATGAGCTTACCAATTGCAGCAATTGCCAACCTCGTGTTGTCCATGGAGACACCGATGGGTGTTCCCTGGAAATTGCCACCGTGAAGAGCCTTGTTTCTCGAGACATCGATCAGGGGATTGTCGTTGACTGAATTGATTTCCCTCTCAATAGACTTTGTGGCAGCACGGATCACCTCAATTTGGGGACCAAGCCATTGCGGGGAGGTACGGAGGGCATAACGGTCCTGCTTAGGTTTCTGAAGCGGATCTTGTTCGTGCATCTTTTTGGCCATTTTCATGTAAGAGCTGCCTTCTAGCACGTGCTCCATGATGGCAGCCGCTTCAATCTGTCCTGGGTGGTGCTTCAGCTTGTGAGTGAGGTGGTCAGTGTACTCTGGCTTTCCTTGCATAACCTCACAAAACACTGCTGATAGCACTTCAGCAAGAACTGAAAGGATGTTCGTCTCATAGAGGACCATGGAAGCCAATCCGGACCCCACGGCAGTACCATTGACTAGAGCAAGTCCCTCCTTGGGCTGCAGCTCGAAGAAGCCGGTAGTGATGCCGGCTTGCTTGAAAGCCTCTGTGGCATCCATGACCTGACCATCTGAACCAATGGCCTTGGAGTTGGGACGTCCGGTGATGAGGCCAGCAATGTAGGAGAGGGGTACAAGGTCACCAGAGGCAGTGATGGTGCCACGAAGAGGGAGGCAGGGAGTGATGTCGGCATTGAGGAAGCTAGTGATAGCCTCTAAAATCTCGAAACGGATGCCGGAGTATCCTTGTAGCAGTGTGTTGATACGCACAAGCATCGCAGCTCTGGTGGCTGAAGATGGCAGTGTGCAGCCTGATTCTTTGCTAGCACCGAAAATTCCGGCATTAAGGAATCTGAAAGAGGAGATTTGGGCAAAAAAATAATTAGTAACAGAATAAATTATTCAGAACCAATTGGTTTAATCGATGATTGATTTCATGGTGATTAATGTTTTAGCTATCAGCTAATTAGGTTGCTAATCATTTTGATCCAGCTCTTTAATTAGATCATTAGGAACCACGGTCAACAGTGATTTATAAGTAGAACAATATATTTCTCGGTCAAATATTTTAATATTGCATATATTAGACTATCCAACTGGCAATAACTCTTTTCTTGCGATCCCTATAAACATGAGAGAGCATCTATTGAAGGCAATTTCAAATTTGAAACCTTTATAATCCTAAATTGATTTCTTAAGGGATGGCTAATGTATCAGAGTAACTAATTCGACTATAAAGGGGAACAACTGGAATCACCAATGGGGCCACACTTTATTGTAAGAAAATATAGTTATATCTAATCGAAATGGAGTCCCGAAGTTTAACCATTAAGCAAATATTACTTAATTAATTAGGATGTAATTTGCATTTACCTGATAAGCTCCCTCTGAAGAGCTCCACCCTCTTTGGTACGGCGGTGGGAGGTGGCACCAAATCCAGTAGTGACACCATAGCTGTCAGTACCTTTGTTCATGCTCTCCATGACCCAGTCACTACTGGCCTTAACTCTCTCTCTCGCCGACTCAAGCAGCTCCACCTTGACGGCCTCGGCCTCCTTCATGGCCACGGCAGCCACCTGAGATATCTTCAGATCAGCTCCTTCCAACTTCACCAATGGAGTTCTGAACTCCTCAACCATGCGCTTGACCTCGTCGAGGTGGCTCCCGCTCAGGGCCTCGGCCGCCTTGCCCCAATTCAAGGGGTCCTTTTGCTTCATGCAGAGGTCGGTCATTGAGCCGTTGGTGTTTCCGTTTACGTGGAACTCCATTTGTGAATAGAAGAAAGTTGATTTAGTGGTGGTGGTGCCGCTTGAAGAACTGAGAGAGAAGAGTTCGATTTAGGGGATCGGAAATGGCGCTGGTTGTGAGAAGGAAGTAAATTTGTGTTGGGTGTGGTGACGATGGAAGTGGTAGGTATGGTATGGTGACTTTAAATAGGGGATGGGAGTGCGTGGGTTGGTGAGAGAGGAAGAGAGAGGGGTAGTTGTACTTGTATCACGGTCATGAATTTGTGATCAAGGCCGCTTATTATTCCAAGAGATCCAACAGTTCGTTGACTGGACACTTGGCCGAATTTCAGCGCAGTATACAGGAATTCCTTCCTCTGCTGTTAGTAAGGAACTGGAGAGAGATCCTTTTTCTTCTCGTACTCAGGATACAACAGCTTGAGCCTTGAATAGGAAGAGTCTGAGGTTGACAGAACTGGAGGGGAGTGGCGCAGGAGAGGGTGTTTGGTGCCAGAGGAAGCATGTGGGTAAGTGAGAAGGTGCCTGGGTGGTGAATCTTTCTTCCTAGAGGGATGGTGGTGGGTCAAGATGAAACAACGGGGGTTAGTTTTAGACTTGAGACTTGACCATGTCCTGTGAAGAATAAATTAGTTGACTCATGTGCCAAAACCATTAATCCTGATATTTTACCTTTTTTAACACACTGTGGCCAAGTTCCCCACCAAATTTACTTGTATATAGTTCAATAGATTTGATGAAATTAAGAACTTCTTGTGGCAAAATTTCATGGCCGGTTAGTCAAGGCTGCTAAGGTTTCCCTTTTCTGCTGCTCTAGTTGAATTGGGTTTAAGTTTTCTAAAACATTTTAAATACAATTCAGTGATGACATAATTTTAGATATGTCGAAATTGGGCCATATTATCTGTTTTAGTCTCATGAAATTAGAACGACCGTCTCGATATATTGACCCATTATAATATGCTCTTTATTTTATTTAATTTACAATTTCATTTTGAGACTTCGTTGGTGAACGCTGATAAAGGTTCAAAGTAAATATATTATTCGCTATCTATGTTATTCGGTTCTTATTATATAGCTAGTCGAACAAATAACAGGTGCATATCGGATGTCGGATGCGGCACAAAAGGTCCAAATAAAACTGCACAAATTTCCCAAAATTCCCTCACACGTGCCGTTATGTCTTCTGACATTGCAATATTTTTTTGGTCAAACAAAATAAACAAGAGATCACAGCAATTGTGCAGACAATTTTTAGGAATATTTAATTCAACATGATTTACGTGTATACAGCAACTTGTGTCAATTTCTTCCCTTTTGGTTGCATAAAATTACCAAGCAACTCCATGGGAAAGAAAGCAGATCTTGGGTTGAAAGATTGGATGTTTAATTAGAACTCAAGTTGTGTTATTTTCTAGGAATTAAGTTCTCTACATATTCACTAACTATTATCCATGACATTTGCAATATACATAAGGCATATATATATATATATATATATATATATATATATATATATATATATATATATATATAAAAAGATATCATGAGTTTAACTCAAAAAGCATATCAAATCATCTCCAAATTTTAATTTATCATGCTCAATAAATTCTTTATATTAAAATCTCGTGGGATGCAAAAATTTGAAGTGTTTTGAGATTTTTAAGTCATGATTTATATTTTTTGAAATTCAGCTCTAATAATAATAATAATATATTCAATACTTGAACATCATTTTAAAAAAATAAAAATGGTGACTTAAAAAATTCAAAACACTCCAAATTTTTGCATCCCACAAGATTTTCATATAAAAAATTTAATGAGGATGATAAATTAAAATTTTGAGATGATTTAATGTACTTTTTGAGTTAAACTCACGGAAGACCTCCTAATAGAATTAAGCTCACCGTGTTTTGCGTTCTATTTTTAATTTCAAGTCATAAATAATCGATCCGAACCGTTCAATCTAATCTTCATATAAAAACTATTAGTAAACCAAATTTTATATTTTTTAAAAATTTTTTTGCTATTTTTTCTGACGAGGAGAAAAATGACTTGATCTGAGAATTTTTGTTCATCCAAAAATGATGGTTTTCCCCTTCCAAAAAAATAGCAAATAAATTTTAAAAAATATAAAATTTGGCTTACTAATAGATTTTGATATGGAGATTAGATTGAGTGGTTTGGATCGATCATTTTTACTTAAAATTAAAAATAGAGCGCAAAGCACACAACGCTTTTGTACTTTGCAAAGCACCATAGCCTAATTATATATATATATATATATATATATATCAAGTTTTTAAAAAAATGTTTAATGGATCTTAATGGTGAGGTGATCAGTTAACGATTAACGGTTTGACTGGTTTTATACGGCCTTTAAATTAAAAAACGATCAATTATTTTTTACCTATTAGTTGATATTTAAAAAGGATCGATCATTTTTACTTAAAATTAAAAATAGAACGCAAAGCACACAACGCTTTTGTACTTTGCAAAGCACCATACCCTAATTATATATATATATATATATATATCAAGTTTTAAAAAAAACATTTAATGGCTCTTAATGGTGAGGTGATCAGTTAACGATTAACGGTTTGACTGGTTTTATACGGCCTTTAAATTAAAAAATGATCAATTATTTTTTACCTATTAATTGATATTTAAAAAGGCTAAGAAATATATTATCATATCATTAGTACTTAATAGTTAATAAAATTAAGTCAAAATAACAATGACAACATTAATTAAGTATTGAAAAGTTAAAAATCTTAAATTATATTAAATTATTACATGATGTATTTAAAAAGTTAAAAATCTTAAATTATATTAAATTATTACATGATGTATTTGTTTTCTGTTTTTATTAGAGCCTTATAGAGAGAGAGAAAGAATATTAAGTCATAGGTCAGGCTAGTACACCACAATAATATAGTCAATTAATGGCAACAAGAAAATGATATCAGGCAGTCAGATAAGGCGATGGAACTTCGTCAGTGTTAGGTGCATGTGTGATGCATGATTAGAAGGATGATAGTCATGTGATATTTTCCTTGTTAGTTGCCTGAAATTGCTAAGATGGTGGGTTAGATAGGGACTCAAATCAAATGCATGTGGCACGTGACTTGGCACCTTCCCCTCAAACTAATGGGGTGGAAGTAAGTCCAAACCATCAGATCTGTCATTATTTAATTACGGGTTTAATTTGTATGATCAAATAAGATACGAATTTTAAAACAATAAAGAAAATTTAAAGTATAAAATTTGAAAATATTTAATGGTGGATGGAGCCATTAAATCAATAGATGAGTTTGATGCCCATCGGTTCTTTCCGTCCCTAAACTAACTGTAGAGTACTGACCAAGATCGACCTGGGCCAGACATTGAAAAAATGATAAAATTTTACACTGAGCAATCATTTTATAACAATCCTAACATTTTTTTTTGAAAAAACCAATGATTTCTGGTTAAGTCTTTGTTTAATGTTAGTTGACGCTGATATTATAGCCAATAAATGAATTCATGAATAAGAAGTCATGGTAGCTCATATATATTATATTTTCCTTTTGAGGTAATTTGCAAAAGTTATGAACATATTTATAATATCAAAAGGAAATTATTTGTTTTTTTTCCAAATATCGCCCATCAGTGCAACTTTTTATTTACCTTAAATATTATATGATTTATTTAGACGTAGATAAACTAATAGCACATCATTAGTCATATCAACTGTATCATATAATCATCTGTCTCATATAATCATATCGTTAAAATCACACATCAATGTAAGAATAACATATAATTGGTTAGAATTATAATTTTTGACTGGGCCCTAGTCCTCCCTCCCACCAACCCCAACTATATGAATCAGCTAGGTCATTAGAAAACTTCAGAACTGAAGTGTGCATGATAATGAACTTAATATTAATTAAGAGCACGTACATAGTAGTGATAGCTAATAGTCTACTGCGTACACTTTGATGATTTAATTTGACCAATTATTGGCTTATTGCCCCTCTCTTTATTCAAAGAAAAAATAGAGCCCTGAGGGCCTTAAATAAATGTTCAAATTAGTATGGCGTGTTCCCCGTGCAATGTTTTATTTTTAAAGGTTTGGTAGCGACGATTACCCGTTTTACCCTCCAAGTCGAAATAGACTAATTGACACTTCATAGCTATGTTGCACGGATGCGGATGCGAGTATCGCATCCGATACGGTACGGGTGTGGGGATACGGAAAATTTCAAATACTAAGATACGGATATAGTATTATATAATAAATTTATTTATAAAATAAATATAAAAAATAAAAATACCATAATAAAAAATTAAAAGTAAAGGTATTTAGCAATATTCTATATATAACCCAAAATGAACTATAGCACAAACTACATGTTGATGTAGTGGTAGAGCCTCTTTGTGAGATGGCAATGGTCCTGGGATCGAATCACACTGCCACCTCCAATATTTTGAAATATTTATTCCGAATTAATGAGATATTCTATGGCATCTCTTGTGCGGTTATACGTGTGGCAACCTATATCCAATAAAAAATCTTCTGAAAATGGATATGAAACGCATCGAAACGGGTCTGAAGCCGTATCTAGAAGTATCGACACGAATCTTTCAAGTATCCTTGACCGAATTCATGAGTCAAACGTGAATTAGTATCAGATAGGGATGTGGCGGCTTTGGACTGAATCTGAGCTACCTAGCTTCATAGTGTTCAAAAAAATATATTTTTTTAATTGCACCTCTAAAATTCTTCCACTTGCTTATATACATTCCTCAATTATTTCTTCATTTCATATTTATTCCCACTTTCTATTTTTTTCAATCTTCAATTCTTTCAAACCTCTTCATATTTATCAATGAAAATTAAATTCACATATTTGTTGTAGTTAGTATCAATTATAGTGTACAAATTATTTTAAAATGATTGACATTATTGCCCTTCTTCCTTCTTTCCGATAAATTAATTTTATATACTTATTTTAATTTCTTTATGAAAATAATTTTCAATAAAAAATGGTATTTAGTCTTTTCTAGAAGATAAAATTTTAATATATTTTTTAAATAAAAATATTTAAACATTTTTTCAATGAAAAAATTACAAAATCAACTACGATATGTATTGAAAATTGAAGGATGAATACATATAATATTCACTCTTTTATGAAGCTACTATCTAAATCACCGAGACAGAGCTAGTGATGTGCGATGTCAGCAATATTCTAAAACCAACACAATGGAAAAAAAAAAGAATTATATCATTTTATGAATTTGAACAACATGGAACTATTCTTTGAAAATGAGTAAAAACTTTGTTGTTCTTTATTTTTACCACAACATATGTTCAAGCTTCTGATCGTGTCAACATAACTATTGTGACTTCTTGTTTTGTTTTTACCTTCAATTTTACCTGACAACAGCTGTAAAAAGTTGAAATACCATCACAATAAAAAAGGTAATAATTTCACTGCCCATCTAAAAATCACTTTGCATTTTTTTTTTGGCATTTTCATTTTATATCAAAGAAAAAGGGAACTTTCCTTTTGTGCAGGAAATATATGGGACAAAGATGCAAACAAAAACAATTGAAAATGTTATCCTCAGAAAGCAAGTATTTTTTTAAACAAAAAAAAAAAAGAACATATGTTAATTGCCATAATAAGACATGGTACACAATTGTCGTGGATACACCTCCACGGCTCCACCAGCCCAAAGATTCAGGGCTCCCATCACTTCTATTTACAAATTAATTACCTGAAAACAGAGAAGTTCAAATGTCAGGTTACTGATATTATTTATTGAATTTGCATGATTTCATTTTAACTGATAAATTATATTAATTGTTTTCCAATATTGAACTTCCTGAATGGAATTGTGTATATATGCCAACTGAATTGTAAAAGGAAAAATAATATATACATGACAAAAGTAACTTGACCTCGGAAAATATTTCATTATGCACATATTGAATTTGTTTTTTAATTGTAGTCCAAAACTGATTGGACAAGATGGTTATATCACTACTTTTAGGCTTATACATTGTTGGGCTTGTTTTTGGGCCAATTGATTGATATTATGTTATTTGATTGAAATGAATTGAAAATATTACTATATATTGTGATATGATTCATACTTGACAACCAGACCAAAATTACTATAATCATTAGTAATACCGTTTGATATCAAGTAAATTAGAGATTTTTTTATATATCTCATTGTTTTTCTATCTATTTGAATATCCATTTGATTATAATATTATTAGCATATACATACGTGGTTATTTAATTCATCTCTACTCTCTACTTCTGTTTTATATTCATCTTTCTAATTGCAACTCTAAAACTTTTCCAATTGTTTGATATTTAATTATTTATTCCTCAAGTCTTTCCTAATTTCATAATTAATCCTCCTCGACCCTTTAATTTATTTTATACAGTCTTCAATTTTTTCAATCATTTTTATATTTATCAATGAAATCAAATCAAATTCACATATTCATGGTAGTTCTATCAACTTATAGTGTACAGATGATTTTTTTTTTAAATGGTTGATGTAACTCTCCTTCTTTCTTCTCTTTAGTAGATTAGTTTATCTGCTTATTTTAATTTCTTCGTGAAAAATAATTTTCAGTAAAATATAATTTTGTGAGATAATTTCTTTTCAAGAACAGTCTTCATTTTTTTCAATCCTTTTTATATTTATCAATAAAATGTAATCAAATTCACATATTCATCGTAGTTCTATCAACTTACAGTGTACAAATGATTTTTTTTAATGGTTGATGTAACTCTCCTTCTTTCTTCTCTTTAGTAGACTAATTTATCTGCTTATTTTAATTTCTTCGTGAAAAATAATTTTCAGTAAAATATAATTTTTGTGAGATAATTTCTTTTCAAGAAGATAAATAAAAAATACATAGATTCTTTTTTCTTAGAGAAAAAGGATAATTATACCTATTTATTCTTAGATCACATAAACATTATTGATTTATCTGTATATTACTTAGGGGTCGAAATATCATTTTAACCTAACGGAAAATATGAAATATTTGTCTCATGAAATTACTATATAAATCACGGAGTAGAAAGAGTGAAGTGCGATGTCGGCAATATATATTCCAAAATCAATAAAAGAGAAGGGATTTTTTACAATGATTTATTTTGATAATCTTGACAATGGATCTCTAAATAAATATAAAAAGAATCTTAAAAATAGAAAAAAGTTTATAGATGTGTTCTTATACCTTTAAATTGATGGCCATTCAAATTTCATGCAATTTCATTATCGTTTGATAGTCCATCAAAGACCATCAAATTTTCATATAATATGCAACGGTTCCAATTTAACGGTCTTTGACGGACTATCAAACGATAATAAAATTACATGAAATTTGAATGGCCATCAATCTAAAGGTAGAATAATACATCTATAAAAAAAATTCATTTTTAAGATTTTTTTTGTATTTATTTAGAAGTTCATTATCAAGGTTGTCAAAATAACTCATTGTCAATGGATCTCATAATAAAAAGGAATTATAAGATTTTATGAATTTGAACAACATGAAACTATTCTACGAAAATGGCCAGGGCGGATCCATAATGTTCCGGGGGGAGGGTAACCGCCTCCTGGATTTTGAAAAACAATGTTTTTCGGTAATGTTTTCGATCATTTGTCCTTTCTGAAAAAATTTTTTGCCCCCTCTCCTCCGAACTGTTTGATTAATTTTATTGAGAAAAAAAATTAATATAGTACATAATGAAATAGTTATGCAAAGATATCAAAATATAAAGTTTAATAGACGAAAAATTTCTTCATCAACTTGATTATTTATTACTTTGAACTTTATTTTGTTGTTATTTTTAATATATAAAATATTATTATTTTAATAATTTTTTTATTAGATAAGAATATATATTAAATTTTTTATTAAGTACTTGATTAATTAATGAATTTAAATCCAATAATTAACTTCCGATCAACTCCGCATGTGTGGACTAATTTCTGCACAGTTTATCTCAAGTCAGAATAAAAAAGAAGAGTTACGATAAGTATGACGAGCCCTACACTAAAACAATCAATCTTTATGGAAATAAATTAACTTCCGATCAAAAGTACTGTGTCCGTCCCTGAAAATGACCGTTCACGTTTCAAATAAGAAAAAGGTATATATGTTCTCTTTTTGGCGCTCATACGTATTACAAGTGTCAGGTCGGGTCAAAGAGATACGCGTTCAACCCTCGTGCCAATTGTTGAATGTGTGATAATGTGAAGATTTCGGAGGCCATGATTGATGATTCCACGCCGTCACTTTGAAGCCAAGAGATTATATAAATAAGTAGAAAGATATTAATGGTGCAAGGGTTCATGCTAAATCAGTCCAGAAAAGTCTTAGCACGTGGCTGGACTTGTAACTCGCCATCATCTTTTTCCTTTTTTAATTATTCTTTTTGTTTTTATTTATAGGATCCATTTCGGGATCAATAATTTCAATATTAAAAACTTAGGCCACCCTTTAATTTAAGAGAAAATTGGTGTTCTATTTTTTTATTTTTTACTTCTATCGGATTTAGCGCACATGACGGGCCCACTTTTGACTCAGCCTATCACGTGATGTCGCACGTGTCGCTCAGCTCGGACTGAAATCATCCAAGCCGCTCAAATTGCTCCACTGGACAACGGGAGGCCTTCTACTCCGTTGGATCGTCCGCTCAAGTTACTCAAGTCGCAGAGTTATTATTTGCCTCTTTATTTGTTTCTTTTTCTGCAAATCTGAGTTTGCGGTTCTCTTCTTCTTCTTCTAAAAGTTTAAAATCTGTATAATCTAAAATTTAAAATTGTACATGAGTTTGCGGTTCTCTTCTTCTACTACTGAAATTTAAAATCTGTATAATCCTCCTAAGTTGTAGGAGCAATTTATTAGTTATCAAAAAATTTACCATCTAATTTTTATCTCTTAACTAAAGTAATTCGCTAATTAGTTTTGAAATGAGTACTCCGACGCTATTTTTTGGTGTTTATAAAAATATGAAATATTTGATAATACTTTATGTGTCCACATATAATGAGTATTGAGTGGTCTGATGCTAACCTGGCGGGATAATGTTATGGTATATGTAACTCATTGATAACGAAATATAACTATATAAATTTTGGGGAAATAAATTCTTTTGCGCATATTTATTTCAGTAGTTGTTAAGCTAAGTTAACATCCAAAATATTAGGCCAATCCAGGGTGTAGCAGACACCATTATCTGGATCAGACATCGCTCACAAACATTCTCCACAGCTTCAACATACCAATTCATATACCAATTCATAGCCAACACGCCGCACATCGCAACAAACATACAAAAAAATTGGCAGCTCTGCACACCACACAGGGTAACAATCTTCATATGGTTAATGCTTTGAAACAGAATACTCACCATAGACAACTTAATCACAAGAGGATGGATCTTACCAAATATGTGTTGTTTATGCCGACGCGATCAAGAAACAGTGCAGCACATATTCTACCAATGCAGCTTCACAGGAGAGGTCAGATCATACACACAAGACGCGCTACCAATAGCACAGCGACCAGTACTGAATGCACACAACAAAGATACACTTGTCTCTGCTGCTACCAGCCAAACTTAATTGGTGGCTAGAGGCCACATTAATATTTATCATATGGAGAGAGCGTTGTAGAAGGATCTTTTCTGATAAGCATAGCGACGTCATAGCCATTGTTCGGGAAATACTACAAGAAAGATGAGACTGGTTTGAAAGAAATAACCCATGATGTGAGGCAGACTCCATTTGCATATAGATAGCCTAATCCAGTTACTGGTACTTAGTGTTTTGGTTTTTTTTCCCTTTCTTTTCCTTTTTCTTTTTCTTTTTCTTCATCTTATTAGTTATTCTTGATAAACTACTGTACATTACCGATCACAATTTGTGATCAATTAATGAAATTTGAGGGCTTGACCCTCATCTTTTCCTCAAAAAAAAAAACCATTAAATCCTTGTAAATATATGTTTGCAATAGTCATATTGAAGTATCTGCATTTATATTTGTTTTTTTCAGCTCCGAGGATAATAAAATACTGATTATTCTATCTATGCACCTTTCATATTTTATATCTCATTTGTAGCATAAAAATGACAAAAAAATAAACTTAATACAATTATCATTATACTCTTTGAACTATATCCTTCAAGGATTGACAAAGCCATAAAAAATTGTGATAACAAAAGTTTAACATTCTAACATTCTGACGCTAAATAAACAATACTAACTCAAATTCAATAATCAAAGTAAATTTAAATATATTTAGAATAGAATTCATATAAATACTCATAACTGATCCTCTATTTTCTAAAAAATAAATAATAAAGTAATCTTAGCGTGTTGTGTGTGTTGCATTTTTTGTCTTAGTTGTCGAATTTTTCTCATTAAATGTTCTAGTCTTACATTGCGTTAGTGTGTTGTGTTGCTATTAATATTTGTGGGTCACAAAAAGCCATCAAGCTAGTATGGGACTATGGGTACAAGATCAAGGTGGACCTATTAATTAAGGTGTGATGCATTATTATTTATTTCTCTATTTGCATGGAATTAAATACTTTTGTTCATCTCTTTCAATCCTTCCGAGTCACAAACACTTGGTATTTTGTGTTTCACCAACTCACAGAATCCAACCTTCCTTTTCCTTTCAAACGAGGAAAAAAACATTTTTTTCATCATCGTGAATGATCAGTTTTAATGATTTTGCTGATATGAATTATGAATAAATTGGTATGCTCTTGTGAACAAATGAAGATAAAAATAAGAACTTGTGGGTCCGCAAATTATTTTAGCCCAATTGTATCAAATTATTTTTTTTTAACATATATGCTTGATGTAAAAGCAAATTTTGCAGCCTGGAAGCCCAAAATAATTAAATTATTGGACTACTGGCACATGTCCATCAGTCTTGTTAAAACCATATTGCATCTAGAATAAATAATGGAAACGGATAAATTTTGAAAGGAATAACAGTTGAACTTCATTGTTGGGCTCAACATCATCCGGCCCAATTAAAATTCCAGAGGTTTTTGCTTCATGATAGTCCAAACCCCACAAATTGACAAACCCTCCATTAATTCCTCAAAAAGAAGAAAAAACCTCCATTGGGTAAAAGTTGATTGCAATTTTAGTATGCTACAAACATCATGAAAAAAAATAGAGACGAGTACAACATAATAATTTAATTTGACTTGGAACCCAAAGCAAGCATCATAAAAACACACCGTGACCCCACTGAGATCTTCTAATTTGGCAAAAACTCATATCTGACAAATTTATAACGTTGATTTGCATAATAGAGTCGCGCACCAAATCACATCCCTCTCATATTTCGTCAAATAAATCATGTAGAATTTAGTGCGAAACTGCACAAAATTTTAAGGGTGGGAATCCCATTATTTTAACAATTTTGACAATTTCGACAAGGGATTGTTAAATAAATACAAAAACAAAATAAATTTTAAAAATAAAAAAATATATATAGATATATTTTTTTACCTGTAAATTAGTAGTATTTTAAATTTTATTTTTTCAAATTTTATATAATTTAAAGCCGAAGATCAACTCATAAAATAATCAAAATACACAAAATTATTTTTGTTACACTAACATCTTCTTTTGATTTGTCGATTTACAAAACAACCTTGAATTTTATAATTTTCCTTGTTTGAGTTTTGAGCAGGGATTAAAATACAAATGAATTAGTGCACAAGAACCAAACTAATGATGGGATACAAGAGCTTAATCAAGAATACATTAGGTTTAGGTTTAGTTAGACTTAAACTGGGTTGAATTGATTAAAATAAATTGAGCTTAAATAACATAGAAAAATGCTTCTGCCTAGTGAATCGTTATAACGGTTCGGTAATCGTTATAACGATTCATCTCAATACTAAAAAATATTCTAAGACAGAAAAATTCTCATAGAAATCAGAGCGTATCGTTATGTAACGATTCACTAATCGTTGCAACGATATTCAGTTTATTTGACTTTTGCATTATTTAGGGCCAAATTTCAACTCATAAAATAGCCGAATCATACAATATTATTTTCAACGATGTCCCGTACTCATTTACATTATAAATACGGTGTTCCCGAGCCTTTAAGAGAGAAATAGTATAGAATGATTGACACAAATATATTAGAACGGTATTCCATTTATTTCAGTTTTGTTCAATTTGGAGTCTCATTTAACTCATAAAATAACAAAAATACACAAAATTATTTTAAATGATGTCTCTTATTCGTTTACATTATAATTATGGTAGTCTCGATCCATTGGGACAAAAATAGCATTGAAATATTATCACAAATGTATTAAAATGATATTCAATACTTTTATATTATTTAAAGACTCATTTCAACTCATAAAATAACAGAAACATACAATATTATTTTCGCTGATATCCCCTATTCATTTATATTATAATTATGATCTTCTCGAATCTTTAAGAGATAAATAGCGTAAAATGATTGACACAAAAGCATTAGAACATTATTCCATGTATTTTAGTTTTATTTTATTTGAAGTCTTATTTAAACTCATAAAATAACTAAAATATACAAAATTATTTTAAATGATGTCTCATGTTCATTTATATTATAATTATGGTGTTCTCAAACTTATATATGTCAAGAACACCACTAAGTGATTAACACAAACACATTAAAATAATATTTGGTTTATTCGAGTTTTCTATCCTTTGAAGCATCATTTCAACTCAAACAACAACCAAAATATACAATATTATTTTAAATGATGTCTTCTATTTGTTTAGATTATACTTATGGTATTCTCAAACTTTTATGCGACGAATAACGTTGAATGATTAACACAAATGTATTAAAATAGTATTCAATTTATTCGAGTTTTATATCATTTGAAGCCTCTTTTCAACTTATAAAATAACCAAAATAAACAAAATTATTTTGAATGATATCCCCTATTTATTTTTTATAATCACGGTATTCTCTAACCTTTAAGACTAGAATATAGTGGAAATATTGACACAAGTGCATTTAAAAGATATTCAGTTTATACAAGTTTTGTATCATTTGAGGCCTCATTTCAAGTGATAAAATCATCAAAATATATATAATTATATTTGAATGTTGTTCCCTATTAGTTTACATTATAAACATTATGTTCATGAACCCTTAAGACACAAGTAGCTTTGAAATATTAACGCAAATATATTAAAATGATATCCAGTTTATTCGAGTTTTATATAATTTGATGTCTCACTTCAACTCATAAAATAACCAAAAAAACATAAAATTATTTTAAATGATTTCACTACTCATTCAGATTAGAATCATGGTGTAAACTTTAAGACATGAATAACATTGAAAGATTAACATAAATTACATTAAAATGGTATTCTATTTATTCGAGTTTTGTATTATTCGAAGTTATATTTCAACTCTCAAAGTAACCAAAACACACAGAATATTTTAAATGTTGTCCCATATTCATTTACCGTATAATTATGATGTTCCTCTAAGACATGAATAGCTTTAAAAGATTAAGACAAATATATTAAAATAATATTCATGTTATTCTAGTTTTATATTATTTTTAAGTTTTATTTCAACTCATAAAATAACTAAAATATAAAAAATTATTTGGAATGATGTCTCTAATTTGTTTACATTATATTTGTGTTGTTCTTGAATATTTAAGACACAAAAGCATTGAAATATAATCATGGTGTTCTCGAACCTATAAGACACGAATAATGTTGAAATATTAATACAAAAGCATTAAAATGATATTCAATTTATTCGAGTTTTGTACCATTTGAAGCCTCATTTCAATTCATAAAATAACTAAAATACTCAAAATTATTTTGAATGATGTCTCATGTTCATTTACATTTGAATTGTGTAGTTCTCGAACCCTTACCACACGAATAGCATAGAAAGATTAACACAAAGGCATTAAAATAACCAAAATACAAAAAAAATAGAATGATGTCCCTATTCTTTTGCATTGTGGTATTCTCGAACCTTTCCGACAAAATAGCTTTGAAAGATTATCACAAATGCATTAAAATGATATTTTAATTATTTAAGTTTTGTATTATTTAAAGACTCATTTCAACTTATAAAATAATCAAAATATATAAAATTATTTGAAATGATGTCGCTTATTAATTTACATTATAATCATAGTGTTCTCGAACCTTTAAGACACGAATAGCGTAGAAGGATTAACACAAATGCATTAAAACGATATTATGTTTATTCTAATTTTGTTTCATTTGCAGCCTCATTTCAACTCATAAAATAATCAAAATACACAAAATTATTTTAAATGGTGTCCCTTATTCATTTACATTATAATCATGGTGTTCTCGAACTTATATGTCATGAATGGCGCCGAGTGATTAACACGGATGCATTAAAATAATATAAAATTTATTCGAGTTTTGTATTCATTGGAGCATCATTTTAACTCATAAAATAATTAAAAATATACAAAATTATTTTAAATGATGGTCGCTATTTGTTTATATTATAATTATTCGTTCTCGAATCTTTATGAGACAAATAACATTAAAAGATTAACACAAATGTATTAAAATAATATTCAGTTTATTCGAGTTTTGTATCATTTGAAGCCTTGTTTCAACTTATAAAATCATTAAAATACACATAATTATTTTGAATGTTGTCCCCTATTCGTTTACAATATAATTATGGTGTTCCTGAACCATTAAAACTGTATTGAGCTTATTTGAATTTTGTATAATTTGAAGTATAATTTCAACCCGTAAAATAACCAAAATACACAGAATTATTTTGAATATTGTCCCATATTCGTTTACAGTATGTTTATGGTGTTCTTGAACCATTAAGACACCATATAGCTTTGAAGAATTATACAAATGCATTAAAATTTATATTCAGTTTATTCGAGATTTATATTATTTTGAATCCTCATTTCAACTCATAAAATAATCAAAATACAAAATAATATTTTGAATGATGTCACTGATTCTTTTACATTATAATTGTGTTGTTCTTGTACCATTGAGACGTGAAAAAATTGAAATGTTAAAATAAATGCACTAAAATCTTATTTAGTTCATTCGAGTTTGTATAATTTGATGCCTCATTAAAACTCATAAAATAACCATAATACACAAAATTATTTTAAATGATGTCCTCTATCCGTTTACACTATAGTCGATCTATTCTCGAACATTATTATACAAATAATATTGAAAGATCAACACAACTGCATTAAAATAATATTCAGTTTATTTGAGTTCTATATCATTTGAATCATTATTTCAACTCAAAAAAAAAGAGAGAACAAAATACACAAAAATATTTGAATGATGTGCCATATTCGTTTAAAATTATAATCATGTTGTTCTCCAACATTTAAAACATGAATAGTATTGAAAGAATAATCCAAATGCAGTAAAATGGTATTCAGTTTATTCGAGTTTTGTACCATTTCAAGCCTCATTTCAACTCATAAAATATGTAAAATACTATTTTGAATGATGTTCCTGATTCGTTTACTTATAATTGTGTTGTTGTTGAACCTTTAGGACACAAAAAGCCTAAAAATATTAACACAAATGCATTAAATCGTGTTCAGTTTATTCGAGTATTATATAATTTGAAGCCTCATTAAAACTCATAAAATAACCATAATACGCAATTATTTTGCATGATGTTCTCTATTTATTTACATTATAAACTATCTATTCTCGAACCTTTATAATACGAATAACATTGAAAAATTAATACAAATGCATTAAAATGGCATTCAGTTTATTTGAGATTTATATCATTAGAAGCATCATTTCAACTCATAAAATAAGTAAAATACACAAAATTATTTTGAATGATGTGCCATATTCGTTTAAATTATGATTGTGGTGTTCTCAAACCTGTAAGAGACGAATAATGTTGAAAGACTAACACAAATGCATTAAAACAATATTCAGTTTAATCGAGTTTTTTATCATTTGAAGCCTCATTTCAACTCATAAAATTACAAAATACACACAAAAATTGAATGAAGTCCCCTATTTGTTTACATTACAATCAAGATATTCTTGAACCTTTATGATACAAACAACACTAAAAGATTAACACAAATGTATTAAAATGATATTCAGTTTTTTTTAGTCTTGCATCATTTAAAATGATATTCAGCTTTTGTATGTTTTGGTTATTTTATGAGTTGAAATGAGGTTTTAAATAATATAAAAGTCGAATAAACTAAATATCATTTTAATGCATTTGTGATAATATTTTCATTGCTATTTTTGTCCTAAAGGATAGAGACTACTAGAATTATAATGAAAAACAAATAGGAGACATCATTTGAAATAATTTTATGTATTTTAGTTATTTTATGAGTTTAAATGAGACTTGAAATGAACCAAAATTGAAATAAATGGAATATCGTTCTAATGCATCTGTGTCAATCATTCTACACTATTTCTGTCTTAAAGGTTCGGAAATACCATAATTATAATGTAAATGAGTAGGGGACACCGTTGAAAATAATATGGTATGTTTCGATTATTTTACGAGTTGAAATTAAGCTTCAAATAATACAAAAGTCGAATAAATTGAATATCATTTTAATGCATTTGTGATAATATTTCAGTGCTATTTTTTCCCTAAAGGATCGCGACTACCAAAATTATAATGCAAACTAATGGGAGGCATCACTTAAAATAAATGTGTATTTGATTATTTTATGAGTTTAAATAAGACTTCAAATGAAGCAAAACCGAAATAAACGGAATACTGTTCTAATGCATTTGTGTCAATCATTCTACACTATTTCTCTCTTAAAGGTTCGGGAACACCGTAAGTATAATTTAACTGAGTAGGAGACGTCGTTGAAACTAATACAATATGTTTCGGTTATTTTATGAGTTGAAATTAGGCTTTAAATAATACAAAAGTTGAATCAACTAAATATCATTTTAATGCATGTGTGATAATTTTTCAATTCTATTTTTGTCCCAAAGGACAATTTCATTATTGTTTGACAATAATGAAAAATCATCAAAATTTTATATAATTTTTAACGATTTTAATTTAACGATATTTGATGGACAAATTAAATGACAATGAATTATATGTAAATTTGAAAAACTATCAATCTATAAATAAAAAAACATACTATAAAAAAATTATTTTATATTTATTTAAAAGGTCATTGTCAAAATTATCAAAATAACCCGTTGTCAACGGATCTCCACCCAATTTTTTTACAGAGAAATAACGAAGTTAAATTTTGTGTTGGTAAAAATATGAGCCAAGTTCTTGCATGCGATAGTTAGCACCTCTTGTATTGAAATATTCTTTGATATAGCTCATCTAGTCATCTCTCTGTAAAGTAATTAATGGGCCTTCAAGCTTCATAAAATATATTAAAAATGAACGTTGGAATAATAATTACGTCGTTTATTATTTTAACAAAAAAGTCACCTTTGCATAGAACTGGATGCTCTGTCTGTGACATGAGCTAATTGATTTGATAAACATCGAATTTATTCTCGCATATTCCTTTTAAAATATAGAAACTAACATAACTTCTTCAATAATTTTGCTTTGGTACAGAACAAGAATGAATATCATCATTCAAGCGAATAATCCAAAATCCCTCTTCATCTCAATTCTCAACTCTTAATCAGCTTTGGTCTATAAGTCAAATCAATGTCATGGTTTCTTTTTTTTATTATTTATGTCACCTGAGTGTCATCATTTACATAACTCATCTTTGTCATTTTTATAAGATCTTGCGTAAAAGTTACTCAGAGAAATTATTGTATTTGAATTAAAAAAAGAATTATTTTATTCTAAGATGCAGTCATGGACCAGACTGAATAATACCAATTTTTTTGTTTTCTTTCAGTAAAGGTAAGGCTACAATTTTCTTTTTTATATATTTATGAACGAAGGTTTGAACTCATGATATTTTAAAGATTATTTTAATTAGTTATTTGCAAATCATATCGAATATAAGTGATATTAATTAATTTAAAAGTAAAATTCAACGAAACTTTAAAAGAGGTTTGAATATTGATGGACTATTTTTTTTTTAATTTACGTAACTTAATTAAAATTAAAATTGGGTTCCAAGATGTGTTAACGAGTCCGTCAGAACTCAAGGTGAAATTATTTAACTATACTCCCAATTTAATTTTCTTAATGTACCAAGTTAAGATGGACTACTTGTTCTAATTTAAGAGTTTCAAACATTCTAAATTTATTAATATCATTTGAAAAGAGGAACAATTTTACAACTTTAAAAACCTTCACACGTAAAAAGTTTTTAAGTTAAAAAATCAATATTTTAAGGGATAGACTAACAATCCTCAGAGTAAATCCCTCAAAAAAAATTTCCTACTTAACTTTTCATTTTTGACAAAAAAAATACATTATTTTTAACTAATTTTTCATTTTGATAAAAAGTACATCCGTCTATAAAAGTAAGTCGGATATTTATATAAGTGAGTCAGGTATTTATATAAGTGATATATATTTATATATATGGCTCGGGTATGTAGATACGTGTCTTAGGTATTTAGATATGAGGTTCAGGTAATTAGATGTATAACTTAGGTATTTAGATATGAAGTTCGGGTATTTGAATATTTGATTTAGGTATTTAGATATGTAACTCACTTATGTAGTAAAATAATAGCAAGATAGAGAAAAATAGCCTCAAAAAAATAAAGCCACGTGGTAGAAATTGACAAATATAACACGGGTTGTATGAGAAAACGTGTGTGACAAAAGAGAGAGAAGAAAAATCTTGGGAAATAAAAAAAAAGTTGAGTATTATATATATATTTCTCGGTATTTAGATATGTGAACTAGGTATTTAAATATGTGAATTAAATATTTAGATAGGTGAATTGAGTAATTAGATAAACTGGGTAATTTCAAAGAAGTATTTAGATACGCGACTTAGGTATTTAGATATGAGATTCATGTATTTCAATATGAGGTTCATGTAATTAAATATATAACTTAGGTATTTAGGTATGAGGTTCGGATATTTAGTTATATAACATAGGTATTTAGATATGTGACTTAGGAGATTTAGATATGTAACTCAGTTATATAGTAAAATAATAACAAGATAGAGAAAAATAGTCTCAGAAAACAAAGTCACATGTTTCAAAAAATGAAATGTCTAATGTCTTTTTATCTATGATCTTTCAACCGACAAGATGATTTTTCTTAATGAAAAAGAAATTGACAAATATCATATGGATTGTACGGAAAAATGTGCATGACGGATGAGATAGAAGAAAAGTCTTGGAAATAAAAAGGACTTGAGTATTATATATATATTTTCATGTATTTAGATAAGTGAAGTAGATATTTAGATATGTGAATTAGTTATTTAGATAAATGAAGTGGTAATTAGATAGGTGAATTGAGAAATTAGATAGGTGAACTGAGTAATTCCAAAGAGGTATTTAGATATGACTTAAGTATTTAGATATGAAACACATGTATTTAAATATGAGGTTTGGGTAATTAGATATATAACTTATGTATTTAGATATATAACTTAGGTGTTTAGATATGAGATTCAGATATTTAGATATGTGATTTAGATATTATATATGTGACATATGAGAAATAAATAAATAAAATTACCTGGTATTTATATATATATATATATATATATATATATATATTAGATGTTTAGATAAGTAAATTTGATATTTAGATAAAAAAAAATTGAATATTTAGATAAAAAAATGATAATATAATATGAACTGTACGGAGAGTCGCATTGTAGATTGCCATCTCCGATCGATTACAAGAGTACTTGCCCGCATATAATATACAAAAATTTGGGGCTATGATTGTCAAAGGAACCCAATCAAATGAGTTTATTTCGTCCTAAAAAGACTAGATATTATATTCTTTTCATGTCACGGGAATTCATGTCTCTGATGCGCGGCCCAGTGCAGCACAGAATCAACGCCGTTGAATTTGTATTAAAATTCGTGCGTTACCGATTTCGAAACCCCTATAAATGAATATTGAAATTCATTAGGCTGGCATGTTTCTTGCATGGAACCGAATCTGCAGCCCATAAGTGGGCAGGATTTTCCTGCCCATTGTAATATCTAGCTAATGTGCAACCGACATATAACATCTACATTCTATTTAATTAATTGGCTTAATTGTGTTAATTCCTTCCGTTACAAAATAGCAACATTCCATTAACATATTCATTTTTTTATCAATAAATTACAAATATATTACAGATATCTTTCTTCACCTCTTCGACTTTCCTTACTGAAATATTAAGAAAGAGCAAATATTTTTTTCTCTTTTCCATATAGATCATATCTACTACAATAAGAAAATAATCACAAGGGAAAAAAATATAGAAGCATTCATAGATAGAAAAAAAATAATGTGATCAGTAAGGTTGATGTTATTATCGAAATATGACAACATAGAAATTCTCAATGACTTGAGCAAAAAAAAATAGAGCAAAAATATAAAAATACAAAAAATGACCTCTTTCTTGTGATGAGCTTGTAATGAAACTAAATACATTTGAAATGTAAAGAAGTACTCATGTAAAATGTTTTTTAACGTCTTCACTGAAAATTGTTCGGGTCCGTTTGACAAATCAAGGAATAGCTTTGGAAGAGTGGTAATTTTGGAAGAGTGATAGAATAATATTTTTTTGGAAGAGTGGTAGAAGAGTGATATTCTTGACTATTCTAAGAGCGAAAACATCGTTTAGCGCTTGTTACTCGTAATAGTTAAAATATGAATAATTATGATACTAATAATGATGATGATAATAATAATAGTAAAATAATAATCATAATAGTAAGATGATAATAATAATAATAAAGTAATAAATAATAATCATAATAAATAATAATATTATAATAGTAATATAATAAAAATATAAACATAATCATAATATAGTAATATAATAATAATAAATTATAATTACAATCATAATTATAATAATATAATAATAAATAATCATAATTTTAATAATATAATAATCATTATCATAATCATGATAATAATAATTATAGTCATAATCATAATAATATAACCATAATCATAATCATAATAATATAATAATAAAAATATAATCATGATCATAAAAATAATTATAAATAATAATAATAATAATAATAAATTAATTATAAATATAATCAACATATAATAATATAATACAACATAATAAAATAATAATAAAGTAATAAAAATAATCATAATAAATAATAATATTATAATAGTAATATAATAAAAATATAAACATAATCATAATATAGTAATATAATAATAAAAAATTATAATTACAATCATAATTATAATAATATAATAATAATAAGTAATCATAATTTTAATAATATAATTATAATATAATAATCAAAATCAAAATCATGATCATAATAATATAACCATAATCATAATCATAATAATATAATAATAAAATAATAAATAATCTTGATCATAATAATATAATAATAAAATAATTATATTTATATTCATAATATAATAATATAATATTAAAATTATATTTATAATAATAATAAATAATATAATAATACTAGTGGTAACGATAATATAATAACAATAATGATAATAATAATTTAATAATAATAATATAATGATAATAATAATAATAAATAATAATCATAATATTAGTATAATAATAAATTATAATCATAAATATAATATAATAATATAATAATACTAAATCTTAATCATAATCATAATATAATAATATAATATAATCAAACAATAATCGTTATTCCGACGAGAACTAATCCGGTATTCCACCTATAAGTTGGTATACCGGATTAGCACTATTCCGCACTCTTCTACTTAGTCTAAAATTCGTTTGGCAAATTAATTCATCGAAATAGCTATTCTATTCCAACTTTTTGCTATTCCATTGGGTGCCAAACGGACCCTTCAAGAACTTCAAATAATTCAATAAAAAAATACCTCAACCCATTCATATCATTCACTATGTATTCTGAAGATTCATTGGGTATGTTGATAGATTTTTGCTTGAAATTTCAATTTGTTGAATATTATGAGAAGAACTCATGTCAAAATTTGAATTCATATTCAAAAACTTTTTTGATATCATCTCTAGTTAAGTGGTTAAAAATAATAAAAAGACAGATTAAACTTGCTATTGAATAAAATACTAGCAATTAATTTGATTTATAAAAAATATTATCAAGACATCATTTGAACATAAAAAAAAAAGCAAAGTGCATATATATATAATTTGAAAGAAATGAATTTCAGATATCCTGTTATTACACTTGATATTTTCATGTCACAGTACCGTTTAAGAAGTTGCAACTGAAAAATTATATAAGAATAAATAATTTGCTATTTGATTCAACTCAATATTTCGCGAGGAGAAATATTTGTCTTTTATATTAGTTCAAAATATGAAGTTGAAGAAACAAGGAAAAAATAAATGTGATACCTATATAATATATTGATTAAACAAACAAAATTCTGTTATGGAAAAAATATTAGTAACGGAGAAAACTAGGCTAACTAGCACCGTTAATCTCAAATTAATTGGATTGAAGATAAATGCCATATGTCAACTTTAAATTGGTTGAATATTATTGTGGGCAGGAAAATGCTGCCCATATGTAGGCAGCGGATTCTGTTTCTTCTTGCATCCTTGAAGCGTTCTTATTTTCTTTAATTTATTGACTCCTCTCTTTATTATCGATCACGGCCCCCTATGACAAAAGAATATGCAAAATTGTAAATATCGTAGTTCATTTATGTTAAAACTTCTGTTAGAAACAATATATATTGATTGTAAATCGTTTTCGTTTTCCAAAAATTATACAATTATTTCACTATGTTTGGTCAAAACGGAGAAGCTGAGAATTTTGTGTGGTGGGACGGTGGGAGCGGTCAATATTTGGCCGGTCAAAAAAAAAATAACATATTTTGTTGTTTCAAATCAAATAAACAATTCTCAAAATTCTAGACCAACTACAACATGATCTCAATCTTCGAAAGTTTTAGGTTATTTGAGAAAAAGGACTAGCCTCGAATACACACTCTTCTTTTAAAATTCATGGTGGAATTTTACTGATAATATTTGCAAGCTGTGTAGAGAAACAAAAAAAAATAAGAATAATTTTGTCAGCAATTAAAGCACCAAGCGATTAGCAAGTGGTTAGGGATCGTCTAAAAGGTTAGACTTGAGTCCAGATTAGGGGTGTCAATGGATCGATCAGGTCATATTATTTTATTATTTTTTATTTGATCTGAACTCGACTTGTTTAAATTTGGGATACATTTTTTTTACTCATATCGGTCCGGATCAGGTCACAGGTCGATCTGAACCGACCCATATAAAATAATTAATTATTTTTATATAATTTTAAATAATTAAATATTAATTAATTTATAATTAATCTTAATTTATGTATATTTAATTTTTAATTAATACTAAATCACACAATTATTTTAAAAACATAATTAATTGGGTCGGGTCCGGTTGAGTTGACCGAACTAGACCCGACCCGTTTCGGATGAAAAAATCAAATTCATACAAGATCCATTTATTTTCGGGTCATCCGGTCAGATTGGGTTTGAGTCAGGTCAGATGAACAATTGTCACCCCTAATCTAGACCTACAAGAGGGCTAAACAAGAGTCAGATTTAAAAAAATATTTTTAAAGAGTCTATCCAAAGGGCTCGATTTTTATCAGACTCTTTAAATCTTAAAAATTAAATTTGAAAGAAAATTTATCATTTTCTAATTATTTTTTATTTTTAAATTTTTTAAATATAACTAAAATACAAAAAAATTATCTAAAAACTAAAAGAAATTTATAACTGCAATTAAAAAAAAGCATCTTTTTTGTTTTGTTCCTTTTTAATATTTTTGATTTTTTTGGATTTTTAAATGCAAATTAAAATGTAAAGATTTGAAAAAAAAAGACTTGCAGCCTTACAGGTGTGAGAAAGATTGGGCTTGAATGGATCGGATAAAAATGACTTTTTTTTTTTGAGATTGAACTCTTTTTTTTATCAAATTCGACTCTTAAAAAAACGAACCAAGACGATTTTGAACGGACCGAATAAGTGTCAAATTTTTTGATGGACTAACTGGACCGAAGTCATAGACCGAGTCCATATAAATGTTCCCTAAGTCTAAGAGACCGGCCCACCGACCTGCGGATGTTGACCGTTGTTATTTAAACATTAAACAACGTACACATGGTTGATCGTACACATACAAAGCTCTTTTTCTTTTTTCTTTTTTCTTTTTTCTTTTGTAGTTTATTTTAATTTTTCCAAATGAAAGATGTAATGTAAGGAAGCATATATAGGCCATAGGACATAAGAATAGGCAAATAAAAAAGTAAACGGTAGCAATCAGTCCGGGAAAGGGACATGACAGGATTCGCCAATTGAGGAGTTAGCTAGCTGCCTAGCCTTATCAGAGGGCTGAGAAAGACTTTTCATCAATCAATGCTTCTCCCCTTTTTCTTTTTCCTTACAACTGATCAACTCAACCAAAGTCAAGAGTACTAATTACCATACCTTTTAATAAAAATATTAAAATTAGTTCACTGTTCAATTAATTGAGTCTGGTAAAAAAGTAAATACTGTGTGTTTTTAAATGTGTTTTACATAATTTTTTTATTATATTGAAAGATTCTCCCTGCCAAATTTGGAGCTTAGAATAAGCATGGTGTCCACTAAGTACGTGACAGCAATATTGAGGATGATTATAAGGGTTCGGTCCTTAAATTCGGCCTAGCCGGTCTTTACTCGACCCTCACAAGTCTAGTCCAGCCCTCAAAAATCTGGTTCGTCTCTTCCTAAAGATAAGAGCCATACTTAATCTTTAAAAAGTAGGCCCTTCTAACCCGACTCTTATCAAGCCCTTTACAGTTCTTACCCAGCTATTTTCAGGTCATTTCTTTAATATTTTATATTATCTATTAATTATACTTAAGAATCTGAAAAAAATAAAAAATAATTAAACTAAAATGCAAAAACAAAAAAAAATATAATTTAATATTATTATAAAAATATAAATTAACATTAAATATATATATATATCAAACCCTTACCCCCGATCCTTACTCAGCCCTTATCTAGCCCTTAGAGTCCGAAATGCTTGGTAAGAATCAGATTTCTCAAGGGCCGGACTCACCCTTAAAAATCAAGCTTTTTAAACCCGACTCTCTAAAAACCCTTATCCGGCCCTATCGTAGGTCCACTAGGTCTGGTCCTTAAGAAGTCTGATCCGACCCTTAAGTACGATGCCTAACAACAGAGTACCCGTGAACATAAATTTAATATGAAAATAGACCAAAACTAAGTCTTCTCTATTTCATTGGAAAAAAAAATTTAGGACAACTGGTTTACTGACGTGCTTCAGGAATTAATGCAAAAATATTCTGTGGTTGATTCAATAGAAAAACTTATTAACATTAAGTTTATCAAATTTTAATTATTTGAATAACAACAGTAACAACAATAAAAGATAAAGATTTTAATCTAATTCTAACTTTATGCTAAAACAAGTAAAGTGCTATTAGGGTTAGAGTCAGACTTCCCATCTGGAGGCAGAAATTAATTTTTCTGGGGGATAAATTTTGAAAAATTTCTTCAATATAATCATTTTTTTTAAATATATATATATATATAATTATAAAATATTTATGAAAAAAAAATAGCTGGGGCCAATGCCCCCTCAAACCAAAGCATGGCTCTGACACTGAATGCTATCATAAGTTGACACAATTATAAATAAGGCAAGTTCAAAGAATGAAATCTTCTAGAAATTTCTGATTATAATTGAATACATATGTTAATTTAATTTAAATAAAGTTATTATTTTTATTTATAATTGTAATTGAGGATTTCTTAATTGTAAATAAGGCAAGTTCAAAGAATGAAAGCTTCTAGGAATTTCTAATTATAATTGAATACATATGCTAATATAATTTAAATCAAGTTACTATTTTCATTTGTTATTGTAATTGAGGATTTCTTAATTCTAATTTAAGATATATCCGCTTTCGTAATGTAGTCATCCTAAACGCACTAAAATCTATGATATATTCAAGTCATCAAGTCCTTTAATGGACTCAATAATAAAATTCAAACTTGAATTCCTAAAGGTACAAATGTCTCTCAACAAAAACATAGGGTTTCAGTCCTTAGTCTAGAAATCAACGTTAATTTTTATTCTTTGGCTAAAAATTTGGGGTTTTGTATATAAATTCTGATTTCATCAATTCATTAACAAATTTAAATATTGGTCACTACCTATATCAGCAATTCAACAATTCATATATAAGTAAATCTCAAACTCAAATCAAGACAAAGTAGTCATCGAACAAAACAACATAACGAGTTTAGTCTTTCATTAACTCAAATCAATTATATGCCTTAAATGCTAGAAAATGACGAGTTTAGTCTTTCATGAAGCAAATCTATAACAAAAGAAAGAAAATAAAAGAGAAAAGAAAGATAAAGAACAAAGGAGAAAAAAAAAAATCTTAGAAGAGAGGTGAAGTCCTGCGTGAATTATAAACCACATCTCTCTTTTCTTTTTTTTTTTTGTCTTCTCTTAGATGTCTCAAAGTGGTTCTTTCTCAAGTTATGCGTTATGAGGTCTCTTTGGGTCCAATAGAATGAAAAAACTCAAAAAAAAATCTCAAAAAAATCATCATAATGATAGAAAATTTGCCAAAAGCTTGCTCAATTTTTTTTTGGCAAATTTCGTGCAAAAAAAGAGGTTGAAAAATTGGGAGCTTCATTGGAGACGTTATTTTTTGGGCCAAATTCGGACCTAAAAAAATCTCAAATTGTGTGCCCCATCCCGAATTCATCTGTTCTTGTTCAAATCGCCTTAAACTTGTCTCATTTCTTCACTCCTGCATAAAACATTAAATTTTGGGACAGTTAATTAATCTTAAACACTTTATTGATTAAAATTTAAGTATTTTAATCTAGTTTTCTAAGTTCAACTCTATAAAAACCTAAATTAACTACGTCAATATGCCCCTTAACATTTATTCTTGCAACAACCACTGAAGAAGCGAGAAATGAACATTTAAACAACACGAGATTAATAAAACAGGGGTGAGATAATTGACAATCATAAAATTGGGAATTATTACGGTATTTAAAAAAAAATAAAAATAAAACATTATTAGATATGTTATTTAGATTAATTGTATTTTGAATTTCATGTAGTATAAATGTAATTTGATATTCTAATAAAAAATATTTAAAGTATATGAAATTTAAAAATATACATTTTTTTATGGTGCTTTATATAACTTATACCGATCTATATTAGTAGCCTTTTATAAAATATAAATAATAGTTTTACGGTATGACATTGAAATACAACCACTCTATAAGTTCAAAAAATATTTTCATGATTTTTATTCATTTTTAAAATTATTTTTAATTTATTTGGAAAACCATTCATACGATTGCCACGTTTATCACTGACCAATTGACCATATTCTCCACCAAGCAATCAAATTTTGTTTTCATGCATGGACTTGTTGGCCTGCCAAATTAGCATTTGGAAAAAAGTTCTCATCTCGTAGGAAGACGATAACCCCATATATATACAAATCAATTGAATATTCAGTTTAATAAAAGTTGAAATTTCTTTGCCATATTCGGCTGTATTATTAGCTGTTCCATGATGGGGACAAGCTTTAATTAATGCAACGTGCTGCGTGCATCACTTGATGAAAATGTGGTCTAAATCGGCAGTTCCACGATGAAAGCGTCATTCAATTTACAACGAATAGTAAAAATCCAACTAGCAACAAACCCACTGTCAACAAATAATGACAGACATAAAAAGAAATTTTTATATTTAAATAAAAATAAATTAAATTAAATATTTTAGTAAATTATAAATGAAATTCAGCACATAAACTCTAGGGAATTAATATATGCGTGAAGTACTTTCACTTTATGAAATTATGAAGTGACTAAAATTCATCTTGTATTTTTCTTCAACTCTTGGAAATGGTGTAGGCATCTTAATTGATAAGAGCCTCAAGAATGGAGTTGTCGCGGTTATGAGACAAGGGGACAGATCATCATGATCAAATTGATTTTTGGAGATTTGATCTTGAACGTCATCAGTGCGTATGCCCCACAAGTAGGTTTGAGCGATGATGTCAAGAGACGATTCTGGGAAGACAAGACATGATTAGAGAAGTGCCTAGCAGTGAAAAACTCTTCATTCGAGGTGATCTTAATGGTCATGTTGGCATAGTTAGAGGGGGGTTTGAGAGGATACATGGAGATTTTGGATATGACGAACATAATCAAGAGGGAGAAGACATCTTGAACTTCGCTGTAGCTTATGACCTCATGGTAGCGAACACCTTCTTTAGAAAGAAAAAAATCGCATTTAATTACTTTCAAATGAGGGCCAACAAATAACCGGATCGATTTTGTCCTGACTAGAAGGGAGGAGAGACCAAACTGCATGGATTGTAAGGTTATACCTGGCGAGTGTGTTGTCACACAACATAAACTTTTGGTGGCTGATTTTTGTTTTCAGGTATGCGTTCGGCGAGATAGAGACATGAAAATAACGAGAACGAGGTGGTGGAAGCTCAAAGGGGGCGTTTCTCAGGTGTTTAAGAATATAGTTATTGCAGAAGGATCGTGGAACGAAAGTGAGGATGCGTATAATATGTGAAAGAAGATGGCGACTCACATTCGGAAGGTGGCTATAGAGGTGTTTGGAGTAACTAGAGGAAATAAACGTGAACCTAAAGACACTTGGTGGTGGAATGATGAAGTACAAAAGACTATCAATGAGAAGAAAGAATGTTACAAACGTTTACATCACAACAAGAGTGATGAAAACATACAGAAGTACAAAGAAGCTAGAAGAAATGCAAAGAAAATTGTGAGCGAAGTAAGGGGTCAGGCATATACGGAGTTGTATCGGAAATTAGATACGAAAGATGGTGAAAATGATGTCTATAAGATAGCTAAACTTCGAGAAAGGAAGACAAGAGACTTCCACCAAGTTAAATGTATTAAGGATGAGGCTGATAGACTTTTGGTGAAATATGAGGAGATTAAGAACAGCTGGAGAGCATACTTCGACAAGCTATTCAACGACGAGAGTGAGAAAACCGCGATCGAGTTGGATGACTAAATTGACATCAATAGGCGATTTGTTCGGAGAATTCAAGAGTCTGAGGTGAAAGAAGCTTTAAAAAAGATAAAAATAAGTAAGGCGTTAGGACTTGATGACATCCCGATTGAGCTATGTAGATGTCTTGGAGATATAGCAATAATGTGGTTCACTAAACTATTTAATACCATTTTTCGGTCCAATAAGATGCCTGATGAGTGGAGAAAAAATATATTAGTACCAATCTTCAAGAATAAAGGAGATATTCAAAGTTGTACTAATTATAGAGGAATTAAGCTAATGAGTCATACCATGAAGCTTTGGGAGAGAGTGATCAAGCACCGTTTAAGAAAACTGACAACTGTCTCTAAAAATCAGTTTGGTTTTATGTCTAGGAGGTCCACTATGGAGGCGATTTTCTTGATAAGATAACTTATGGAGAGATATCGAGAACAAAAGAATGACCTACATATGATATTTATTGATTTAGAGAAAGCGTATGATAAAATTCCAAGAAATATCATGTGGTGGGCGCTCAAAAGGAAGCTAGTCCCAACAAAATACGTTACCCTTATTAAGGATATGTACACAAATATTGTGATTTGTGTCAGAGCATGTGATGGCGAGTCTGATATATTTTCTATTAAGATAGGATTACATCAAGAGTCAGCATTGAGTTCATATATTTTCACCTTAGTGATGGATGAATTCACAAAGAACATACAATAAGATATTCCTTAGTGTATGCTCTTTGCTGATGATATGGTGCTGATTGACGAGAGCAGAATTGGAGTCAATCAGAAACTAGAGTTGTGGAGACAAACTTTAGAATCGAAAGGTTTTAGACTTAATAGGACAAAAATTGAATATATGAGGTGTCAGTTTAGCGGGAAAAATTTAGATGACGAAGATGTTAGTTTGGATGGACGAGTAGTACCTATGAATGACACATTTCGGTATTTGGGATCGTTGTTGCAGAGTGAATGAGAGATCGATGAAGATGTTAGTCATAAAACAAGAGCTGTATGGGTAAAATGGAGACAAGCATCTGGTGTTCTTTGTGACAAGAAGGTCCCAAATAAACTAAAAGACAAGTTCTACAGGACGGTGATTAGACCCGCGATGTTGTATGGCGCAGAATATTGGGCTACAAAAGGATAACACATCCAGAAGATGAGTGTAGCTGAAATGCGGATGTTGCGTTGGATATGTGGCCACACAAGGAAAGATCGAATCAGAAATGATGATATTAGAGACAAACTTGGGGTAGCCCCTATTCAAGAGAAGTTAGTCCAACATCATTTGCGATGGTTTGGTCATATCCAACGAAGGCCTCTGAAAGCATCGGACGCGACGATATTTTAAGTCGTCACGAAAATACAAGAAAAGGAAGAGGTCGACCGAGACTCATGGGAGGAAGCAATAAAATAGATGACAATTCTGTAGAATGAGAGCACTCATAGGTGACAATTTCATAGAAAAACTATAGCATTTATAATTTATTATAATATATAATTTTAATTTTATTTTTACTTAAATATAAAATTTGAAGACATGGAATACCAATCATGTAAAATATATTTACCAAGAAAAAGAAAAGGATAGAAGTATAATTCAAAGTACAAAGGCAGTCTTGGAAAATGAAATACGCAACCAAAAGGGAATTAAATTGGTTCTCTTCAGTCTTCAACAACAAATCTGATCACCGAAGTCAAGTCATCGTCCCACTTCTTCATTTTTTTAGAAAAAAAAAAGAGAGTTTAGCAAGCGTTGATTTCTCTCCCGCAAAATGCACGTTGAATATTTTATCTAAGAATTAATAAAATAAAATGTTTTCCATACGAATCCCAGCTATTATATGAATTTAAAAAAAAATCTGTTGGACTTGGATGGTGTTTTGTAAAGTTGTGTACTTGTGTCCCTTTAGCATTAAGTAATTGATCAATTCCATTATAAACGAAAATAGTAGTTTTTTACATTTAACAATTAAGAAAAAAGTGTCATTAGTCATGGCTCGGCTATCATGTGTTTAGTGGCGGATCTACAGTATTTCAGGGTCAGACACTAATTTTGATATTTTTCAGAAGTTTAATAGTATTTGCTGATTGTGTAAGACTTTGGATACAAATTAGGCCTGACGCTGGACTCAGAATAAACTTTGGATGAAAAAATTCGGCCCAGAATCTGAATCGCGTCGCGGATCTATTTGTTGGAGTTAACGGGTCTGCCAGTTTGTTAACGGGTGCGCCAAACTAAAAAAAAATCAGATCGATTGAGTCACGAACCCGATTCACGCGAATGACGAAGCCTAACCTGGCGATTAGGGAATTGTGAATTTGCTCGTGGCTCCGCGCTCCGCCCATCTCGCTGATCTGCACCCCTCTCTCTGTCTGTTTGATCTCTGCTCGGGTTGCCCAGTGATCCAGTATCTAACACTGGATGAAATTCTGAATCCGCCACTGTGTGTGTTCATCATGTTGATTCTAATTTTCACAACAGTAATAATTCAATTTGCATTTTATTTAATTAGAAACATATAACTTAAAAAATAATTAAATTTACAGAATAACTTGATGAGTTATATATACCGAGTATAGTATTCTAAAAACAAATTATGATCCATGTAAGATCATGATGCTTCTTCTGTTTCCAAGATGACACAACCCGTGTATGCTTCATAGTAGTTCTAATAGCACGAATAGGTTCAACTGATACTCGATTGAAAAGGGGGCAATCCAATACCAAAATCCTTGAGCTAATACTTTTTACTTATGTGAAAATATGTTGTATATATATTCTGTGGAAACTTTCTTTTCCGGCAGTATATTTTTTAGAACAAAGACGAAGGTTATTGAATCGGCCTCTAACCAAATCCAATAAATTTAATTTTTTAGATTTTCATCTGACTCATATATGAGAAGGATGATCAGCATCAACTGCCATAGTCTTTCTATAACAGCAAAGTGTCATGATTTATAAGTTATAAAATTTCACTTGAATGGTCCAAATTTTATCACTTGAATGGTCCAAATTTTAGAATATAAGGGGGCTTCTTTTTGTGAGTCACAATCACCGTGAGATAAAACAGATTTTTTTTAAAATATAATAATTATAAAAATCATATTATTAATAATAAGAGTGATAAAAATAAAATTTTAAATCTACGAATGGCAGCGCGCCACTGCTAGTGACGTCTTTACTGAAACGCATCACGCCAAAGGACGCGCGTTTGTCTCTCTGAGATACCAACTGCGCAGGTATCTATCTGTTCGTATATTTATAAAACCCGTTTTTAGACAAACGCGCCACTGGCAGTGGCGCGTTTCAGTAAAAACGCCACTAGCAGTGGCGCGTTTATACAAAGACGTCACTGCCAGTGGCGCGTTTGCTCCGCGCCACTGACAGTGGCGCACTGCCATTCGTAGATTTAAAATTTTACTTTTATCACTCTTATTATTAATAATATAATTTTTATAATTATTATATATAACAAAATCTGAGATAAAAACTATGGCACTAAGCTGTCATATAAAAAGAATAGATATGAATTCAGAGAAGGATTACTTGGCTTAGATCGATTTAGCAAATGGTTATTGCCTAAATTAGCATTAATTGACAAATTAATCTTATACAACTGCTGCAAGCAACCTATTGATACACTATATACATGGCACTTATGATTAAAATGTTTGTATTCACAATACCAATCGTGTATATATTAATATAGAATTAAGCTTTTATATCTACATTGTTAAATAACATTCGCAAATACTGATAGTATAGAAGTATTAACAGCAAGTACCATAATAATAATAATATTTAAATGTATATAAGCGCTATGTCGTACAAGTTTAAAAACCTTCTAATACAAATTTAAGCGTACGCGCATATTTGTATGATTGACATTTTTATACGACATTACATGTAAAAATGTTTAATAGCTGTATATGATATGAGATATGTAAACCTGACTATATATGTTTAAATAGTTGAGTCGAAATTGCAATTATATATATTGAACATATGAACCGTCTAACTATAAAATGGCGCGAGGTGTACTATGTTTTGTGCGTGGGCGGTGCAAGTGTGTTGTAACTTGTAAGATTATAGAATTTTGTTTGTATCTTGTTGCTTTTATTATTTAAATAATAGAGTAATTTAGAGTTTGTAACTTCAAGGGTGGGTAGTGACTAAAGTAAAATAATGTTATTTTAGATAAGAAGCTTGATAAGTAGCCTTTTATTTGTGGAAGGGATCATGTGATAATAAATTATTTTGACAATTTCGCAATGAAACTCTAAGTAAATTGAAATAAAATTTTAAAAAATTTAAAAAGATAAATATATTTTTGAACTTTTAGATTGATAGTGTTTTAATTTAATTTATATAATTTCGTTATCATTTGATAATTTAATCAAATAATATCAAAATTTTATATAACTTGTAAAGATTATAATTTAATGGTCTTCGATTATACTTATTTAATGGAGCATCGAATAATAACTAACATAAATATTGAAACACTGTCAGCCTATAATTAAGTTGAAGAATATAACTATAATCTTTTTTTTTTTTTTTTTTAAGTATTTTTAATTTATTTAGAGTGTTATTATCAAGATTATCAAAATAACCAATTGTCTAGGATCCGACCCTTTATTTATAGGCTGGAACTGAAAACCTGAGCCTTGATGTTAATTTGGATATCAAGGCATTCAATGTGTCGGCAGACCTCCAGCCGCGTTCCAAATCTTATTTAAGTTTCCAATTAATTTATAATTATATTTCTATATCTTGATCAATAAAGTTATCACGATCAGATCAATTATTTCTTGTGAGAGGGCAATGCCATGTACAGCTCACAGCTACAACAAGTGTGGAGCAGAGAGAACTAGTTATTTATTTATATCTTCGCTTTGGTGTGAAGATGAGAGTTCTCTAGATCATTTATTAATTTAATATTTAAATTAAATATATCAAATTTGTTTTAGAGCTTGATCCTTATTTTTTTTCATGAAAAATATTTTTCAAATTCAATATGATAATATGATGAGACGTCTGAATGAGTAAACAATAAAATTGAAATAATTTACTAGAAAAATATTCAATAACAAAATTTCTAATAAATAGATTATATTATTCCATATCTTATAGGGTTAATTTCTTGTAAATCCCCCAACTCTTAAAATCTCATTCTTAACATCCAACTCTTATTATTACACAACTTTGTTTTTTTATTTTCCGTCAAGAGGCGGGAAAAATTAAGAAGAACAAATGAGCAGCATGGTATTTTTGTCCTTAAAATATTAATTAAGAAATAATTTCACATTATGAAGAAGATAATTGTAATTAAATCTGTGTAATAATCATATGGACAAATTAAAAAATAGTAAGAATTGGATGATAAGAAGGGGATTTTTAAGAGTCATGAAAAATAAAAATAAAAGGAAAAGTTGAGGATATACAAAAATTAATCGGATCAAGTCCTAGCATCAATCACAATGTTTTAATATTGTTAAATGCGAATTATTGGTAGCTCGGTTGCTTTTATAGTCCAATTAAATTCAATGACCTAATAAATCGAATCTCGCATGTTCAAGTTTCAACTACCCACCAATGATTGAACCCAATTGTCCGATGTGGACCCTTGCCTATCACAACATGCAAACGTACAAAACTCTACAAAAATTCCGAATTATCACATGCACTGAAGTGAAATTAGCCCCAAATGAATCGAATTTGATCGAACTATTTATGTTTGAGATTAGTTTAAATTCATTTCAAACCAAATCAAACTTACATTAAAGCCAACATGAACTAAATTGAACTCGAACTGAAATCAAACTCTAAATGAATTTAATTATTTTAAATTTTTATATTTAGTTTTATATTATTAAAATAACTTAGGGCTAAAATAATGAATATTTTATTAATTTTATATAAAATTTGAAAAAAATAATTAATATTTTATTAATTTAATAATAAAATAATCATATTATTACATATATTATTAACTAAATAGTTAAAAATATATATAAATAACTATATATCGAACTAATTCATTAAAAATATCAAACCGAATTTGAATTGAACTAACAAAAAAGTCTAATCGAACGAACCGAAATCGAACTAAAATCGAGACGAACACCGAACAAATTATAAATTACGAATTATTTTTTGCAACCCTAAGTGAAACTGATCTACTGATGACTGATGAGTGAATTCATGACTAATTGATTATGAGCATAGTAACAAGATGAGTGAATTTATGACTAATTGATTATGAGCATAGTAACAAGATTCACGAATTATTCGTGAATAATTCATTTTTCACCCATAATCGGATGTTTCATGAACAATTCGTCAGTTTAATATACAGTGTATTTTTTTATCAAAAAAACGTTTTATTCACGAATTATTCGGGGAAAAACCATTATATATTATTTTATATGGAATTTTATATTTTTTAATATATTTTCAATATTTTATCATTATAATATATATTTTGTTTATATTATATGAAACGAACTATTCCTGAATTATATCTGTATTATACCTGAACGTTGAATTTTTGATCTCGCCGAACGTTTTCCAAATCACGAACTTGTCACTATGATTATGAGTCAATGATTCGTCACAAATTTTACTGCATGAAAAATGCAACAGAGAACTTGGTGAACGGTCCAATTCCGGTCAGGTGCTAGTACGTGCGGTGTGTGTGTTTCTTTATCCAACCATCAGTGTTGTGTAAGTGTGTAACTGTGTAAGCGTGGAGAGTTCCCCACAATTCACAAAACAAGTTCACGGTTTTCTGGCTCTATGGACTATGTGCCTCAAGTCACGGGCAATCAGGTTTAAATTAAAGATTTTTCTAGAAATAATCTAGAATCGTATTTTTACTGTCAACGGAATAACCGGATTCATAGTACTAGCAATATACGCGCGTTGCAGCAGACTCTTTTATTTAAACATTAAAATATTATAGGATAAAAAAATTCACATTTATCTAATATTAAATTATAAATTCATCAAATTATAGAGAAAACTTATAATAAAGACTATATTTAATTTTGGATGAGATTTTTGTACAATATGAGTTAATGGTTCATGATTTTTATGGCAAGAAAAGTAAATTATTCTAACATATATTATCACCATTAATTTCTTATCAAATATGTACAAGATTGCTAAATAAAAAAATAATATTATGGAAATAATAGTATATATGAGAAAGAAATGGAGAGAAAGAGGAGATCAATGGACGCGATCATATACGTTCGACCAACCAAAAATAAATATTATCCGTCTAATTGAGGGATTAAATGGGTATAATAAAAAATTACCATGACAAAAAATGGATTCTCCAATTCGTAGATACTTTTTATAATAGTATAGATGATAAATAACGATATAGTTGAAAAAATAATAATAACGATGATATAGTCGATTGCTTTTAGATGGTTCTACTTTTCTAGCATATAATGATCAGAATATTTTTGGTAATTTTACTATTGTCATTTTATGATACTATTTTAATATTACAATATCAGTTTTAAAATATATTAATATTTTCTTGCTTCATAATATTTGCTATTCTTTATATATATATAAATATATATTAAATTAACTAATTTAAATCATTCTTTTTGATAAAATCAAAATGAGGCGTAAAGAAACAATAATTAAAATAGAAAATGTATTATGCATATGAACATTTATTAATTTCTATTAAAAAGTTACGAACTTAACTTTTTTCCAATAAAAATAATTATATTCGAAAAAAATCTATCCATTACAAATATGCAAGTACATATTCAAATCATCATAACTTAAAATGAATTTTTAAATATAAATTATCTGTCAACAAATTATTACTGATCACATAGTTTGAGAAGATATTGATCTAAATTAGAATTTCAAAGATTAACTTATTATGTTTAAAAAATTGGAAGACCTCATTGCTTTCTAAAAGCTCTTAACACGGTAAAAAAAAGTATAAAATTTGATTCCTTTTATTTCTTTTCCACTATTGTGTTTGCATCATTTAGTTATCCTTGCATTTACTAAACTTTTGTCGCTATTCATGAAAAGGAAATGAAAGAAAGTAATTATTTCTCAAAAAGAAAATATATGTTTATTGACTCGCATTAACTTTTAACACTGAAGTCAAGGGATAGCGTCCTTTGAGCACCAATGGCGGTGGTTACACGGTGCTAAAAACAAATATTATATATCAAGATGTGCCATTAAATTTGTATTTAATAGGTAGAGGGGAACATGGAACAATAATGTAGGGATGTAGTGAAGAAAATTATTTAAAATAATTTGTACTGATCCACAAACATTTGTCCCCACGTAGATACAAACAATAAACAATGTGGCTTTTTTTTTTTCAAAACTTAACTGCGACAAAATAAGGTCTGCTAACCCCTCATTAAATGAATGGAATCCAGAGAAGCATGATCCTTTGTATATTACGATCCACAACCACTTATTTGGAGTTTTTCGGTTATTTCTCCTTGTTTTTAATAAAAAAATGTACTTTATTTGTTAGGAAGAATAAATAAAAACGAAATTATTATTATAGTTTTTTTTAATATAATGCGAGGAACACAGGTTTGACCAAAATGTTTATAATTCAAATTTTAAAATTTCCTCTACAAAATTTATTTCAATTAGTTCAAAAAGAATCTTCGTGTTAAAATCAGTACAATACCGATTTTTACCCTTTGAGCTTTATTATTATTTTTTAAATATGATCCTATTTGGTAATTAACATACACATATTATAATTTTGTATTATTTTTAAAGCCATCTTACAAATATGATAAAAAAATATTGATAAAATTCTAAAGACGGCACGAGTTGGCGTTCAATAATTTTTATATAAATAATTCTTTTATTCACTTTCATCTTGAAATTGGTCCTGTGGGTATTTCGACCATAATACTTATGGAAACACGATAATCAAGCTTTCAAGAAAGATAATACTTTTAGTCATACTAATACGAGTATTACAAATCAGATACGTAAATTTTAATGAAAAAAAATACGATATTTTACCACTCTATTAGAAAAAGCAAAAAAAAAAGAAGATCGGGCTGCTCGGAGGACTCATGTTTGAAAAGCTTTTTTTTAAATTACCTCTGCTTTTTAGAAAGCATATCCATTTTCACAATTGTAGGAACATTATTGTTTAAACATATAATAAACAATTTTAATAATTACTTCTTAATAGATATCATGTCTTTCCATCATCATAATTTCACACTGTTTAATATTTTTTTAATTATAAACGTTAGTATGTTACATAATTATAGTTGTGTGTTGCAAGTTAACATCACCTTAAACAGATTAGTTAATTTAAAATATCACTAAATTAATGATTTCTTCGTATTCCATTCCAATTATGACACTAATTCTACAATTTGCTAGTGCGTTAAAAGGATAAGAAATATAATGTTGAAATTTCCGGATAAGAAATAAATAACTTCACATGTATTTAGAGGTGGCAATCATATAGGTCGGATCGGGTTAGGGTTCGGGTGAGTCAGGTCGGATCAGTTTGATCTTTTGAAATAAATTGGGCCGGATATTTGATTGATTTCAATTAGATTGTAGATCATTTAATCTCTAGTCAGATGAGGTCTGATTTAGATTGAGTTAGATCAAATTAAATCAGATTGAATTCGAATTTGGATAGGTTGGATCATAGAAGTTAGTATCTTACGATTCATGATACGAATCTTACGATTCGATACGATATAAATGGATAAGGATACGAATCTATACTTTGTATCTCTAGAGAGAAGAATCTTAAGAATCGTGTCTTTATCTTTTTGTATCTCGATACGATACGTATCCCAACGATACAATAATTTTAAGATGCCTATATTTTTTTCGACTTTACCTCTTATGTTTGACTTCATGCATCCTATTAGGCTATCAGAAAATCTTAGTGTGAGAAAAAAAGGCAAAAAGAAACAAAAAAATGACAAAGAAAAAGAAAAATATGCTAGCAATTGAGAGGGAAGAGTCAAAAACTCCAAGCACCAAACACGAGTAGTGTTTCTATGAAGCATCCAAAACTATAGACAATTATATTAATTTTTGAAGACTTAAATAATGTAGTCAAGGCCATTAGATTATATCAATTAATTTTATTTATTTTATTCTCCTTAGATACTTTTTTCACACGTGTTTATTGTAATTTATTTTGTAGTGATTTTATTAGCTGAAATAAAATTATTTTGTTATTCTCCTTAGATATTAATTAATATTACCATTAAATTACCACATGAGTTATAATAAAACTCTAGGCTCATATATATGTACATATATATAGCTCATATAGTATAAATTATACTAGTATACTATATTAATGTTTTAAAACGCTAAATAATAATATTTTCAAGTGAAAAAATTCACTACATATTAAATTTAATTAATATTGATTCATTTTAAGACAAATTTAACATATCTTAACGATTCGATATGATACACGATACACCGATACGATACAAAATACTACGATTCACGATACAAAATGCGATTCAAACTTCTATGGGTTGGATGGGTTTTATTGGACGGATTTCTCGGCATGTTTAACGGGCCGTGCCGGGTGATAATGTAGAAAAATGTCTTGCTACTAGTCTACTACAATTGATTTCTTGGTCCCTGAGATAAGCCCCACTTGTTATCATGTTACCTTTGCTTTGAAATTTGATCCGGAAAACCGACAATAACCAGAATCTAGAAATCACGAGGCAGTGAATTTGACATCAGCAGGTGCACATAAAAAATATATAATAATTTTGTATATGTTGAAAGCAGGGGGCTGGACATGAACTAATCTGAATTTGCAAAGAATATTTCCCATGGAGAATGGAGTCGCTCTGTATCTCGGCGTGTGCAATTGGTCGGTTAGTTTCAAATCGAAATAAAATTATGTATTTTTTTTTTCAGTTTATCAAATTACAAAAAAAAATTATTTATAAAATATTAATTGAATAAGTTAAAAATCAAATAACAGAAAATTTATTCGATATGGTCCATATTTATACCAAGTAAAATGAATTTACTTAGTAGTTTTAGTCTATTTGGTTTATTCTGTTTATCTGATTTAGAAAATAAATAACTAAACCAAAAAAGAAAAACTGAATTAGATAAAATTTTCAACAAAATCAAAAATTTTAAATTGATAAACTAAATCAAATAATTTAAAATTTAAATATTCGATTCGAAATTAATTAAACCGATTCATTTACGCACCGCTGCCTATATCAAGGAATATGGTTCCTCGTGACACGGACCTGTGCTGTAACAAAAAAATTTATAATATATCATTAAGTAAAGAGAGCTAAAAAGTGAGGACATAAACTTAAAATACATATAAAACATAGTTTAGATAGAATATTTGAAAAGAGATGTATTTCTTGTTCTGTGTTTTTTTATCATCCAATTAAACAAAGTTTAAAATTTTAAATTAATATTTAAAAATTATTCATTTTTTCTATTTTCTTTTCTATTCTTGGAGTTAAATATAATTGGTTTAAAATGCATGGGGTTAAATGTAAATTTTAAACGTTTCTTAAATTTACAATTCTTTGTTTTGTTGTACAATTCTTCTGTGTTTTCAAATGTAAAATTCTTTTTTTGTCTGTTTTTCTTTTCTATGCATGGGGTTAAATGTAATTCGTTTAAAATGCATGGGGTGAAATGTAAATTTTAAACTTTTCTTAAATTTACATTTTTTTTTGTTTACTTGTACAATTCTTCTGTGTTTTCAATTGTACATTTTTTTTTTTCTGTTTTCTTTTCTATGCATGGGGTTAAATGTAAATTTTAAACAAATTAATCATTCAACCGAAGAAATTATCCACCTATTTAATAGAATTTTAAAAGATGGTTGCTTATCCCCTCCTAAAAAAGATATTTCTTTATTGAATTTGATATAAATTATAAACCAATTAATCATTCAACAAATGAATTGTACAATTGATTTTTTTTTTCAGCTGCTCTAAGCAACTAATTATTTTCACATCACATAGAATTAAATACATCCTCGACTTACATGGTAGAGGATGTATCCATAATTTTGTTCTGTACTTCTACTATTTTTAATATAATTTGTCACTGTGGTAGCAGTAACAAGAATCAGCAGTTCATTTTCGGAATTAACCATATGCATCCATAGGCTATTGAATTGGAGGGAAAGGGAAGGGTCGGACAACACTTGCTTGTAGAGTGTAGCTGCCACTTTGCTTTTTTTGATCGAGAGACTGTTACTAATTCATGGATCGAAATCTGCTGTCATAGTTGTCATAGTTGAGCTATGACGGCCGATTGTTATAAAATCTGAACGATCCATTTTTAAATTAACGGTTCAGATTTAATATTTAGAGATATTTTTTAATTTTATTTTGTAAATTCCATTCACGCTCAATAGCAGCCGGCTGCCGTAGTCGGCAGCGGATGTGTTTCCACTAATCCACTACATTTGAGTGTTGTCGAAACTTTTTAGCAAATGTGGGTCAAAGCGCTAAAGAGGTCAAAACTTAAAAAAGCATCTCCCTCCCTCTCTCCCCTCACGCTTTTTAGTTAATAGTACCTCAACTTCTCACCCCCCTCTCGCTATTTAGTAGGATAATCTGTTCATTTCTTCGCTAATGGCGGCTTGAAACAGAGAATGCGTAACAAAAAGATAAAGAAATTGTGGAACCTAAATTTCATCTAATTAGCTACCGGAGAAAGGATGGGGAGTAGATGGAGAAAAGCGAAGCTTTCGCTTGGATTGAATCTGTGCGTGTATGTTCCCAAAACACTTGATGAGATTACTTCCTCGTCTTCTTCAGCGGTTCCGTCGCCATCTGCTGTCAGCTCCGATGCGGCTGTGCTGGCTTCTCCGGTCGCATCTGACCCGGCGGATTTCACGATGCTCATGCCTACCACACCAACTCCTTCCTCCTCTGGTCTCAGGCTCTCCAAATCTGGAAGCCGATCATCCAAGGTACATCTCTCTATTTCCTGGCACGATGTGTTATATCTGTGATTTATAAATCCTGAGTTCAAAATTTCGTGTTTCCTAAAACTTACACAAGTTAAGCATATCTTAATTTTGGCACGGATTGCAAGGCCATTTCTTTTTCTTTTTCCCTGCTCTTCTTTTCGGGCTGTTCTTTCAAATCGTGAAATTGGATTATTGCGTTACGTTGCTTTCTTTTGGGGTCCTGTCCTCCGAGTCCTCTCTTTCCCTTTTTTCTCTCACCTGAATTTTTATTATCGAATATTTTATTTCAATTTATTCTTTGAGAGGGGTCGTTCGCACCAGTACTAGTCCTGTGCCCCATTTTATCCCTTTTCACTGGCATCTCCATTCCCAGCCTTATTTAGAAAGCATCTCCTCTCTTTACCCATTTAGGGTGTGCTCCCGTTGTCTTCAATTACATGTTATAACTCACATTTTGTTGTGATAGCGAATAATCAATTATAAGTTTTGTCCTGAATAAAAATGATAAAAAAAATGTTATTTAGGCTCTTCATATGCTTCTAAATCCATTGAAATTTCTGTCTAACAAAAATATCACAATTGTGTTGCAGCTCATATAGCCTGGTTAAATTTGCCAAAGCGTAGTACTAACGTTCTTTTGTTGCTATGTGGTTATGCGAGAGTGCCGAGTATCTCACCTGATACATTTGTTTAGTTCATCAGGTCCAGAAGTCTACACTGCAATGGAGACATGAATATTTTCTGAATTTCCTTTATATTTGAGAATTACATGCCTAATTTACTAATAATTTGAATCAATATCTTCTAACATTTACGAATGAATATTTTGTAATTGAAGTGTCATATTTCATCTGGTAGTATTGTCTAGTGCAGTTGTTGTACATCGCCATAAATATTATTGTGTTCATCACTTCTATTATTGAAAATTCACAATCAGGTGTTAATATTGTCCATAAGCTCACTTAGTTTTTGTTTATTAATCCCCTACTAAATTCTTACATAATGTCACTGAACTTTGAATAAACAGTAGACTTATTGATTTTTGCAGAAAACATGTGCAATATGCCTCGGCAACATGAAACCCGGTGATGGCCATGCTTTATTCACAGCTGAGTGCTCTCACACATTTCATTTCCATTGTATTGCCTCAAATGTGAAGCACGGAAATCAAAATTGCCCAATTTGCCGGACCAAATGGAAGGAGGTTCCTTTCTGTGGCTCCTCCTTGTCAGATCACCCCAACGGTCAAGCTTCTAGAATTAACCCTGCAGTAAACTGGGCCCAAAATGATGGCCAAGTTAATCTCTTGCGGCGGCTTCCCCGTACTGCCTCTTCCAACAGGCACCAGTACCATCATCTACCGTCGATTTACCGTGATCTGGACCCTACCCAATTCAATGATGATGAGCCCTTGGAGGCAGTGCCCGAATTGGATCCACCTCCTGACAAACCTGGCTACTTGAAAGGAGGAACTGCAACAGTTGAAGTGAAGACCTTCACTGAGTTGTCTGAAATTTCTCAATCTGATTATAAAGAGAACTTCACTGTTCTGATCCACTTGAAGGCCCCGATTTCCAGTGTCAATTTCAGCGATCATGGATTAGAAGAGTCAAGATCCACTCGGGCACCAGTCGACCTGATAACAGTGCTTGATGTCAGTGGTAGCATGGCTGGAACTAAACTTGCATTGCTGAAGAGAGCTATGGGCTTCGTGATACAAAATCTGGGATCATCTGATCGTCTCTCCATTATTGCCTTCTCATCAACTGCTCGCCGGTTGTTCCCTCTACGCCGAATGTCAGAATCAGGCCGTCAGCAAAGCCTTCTTGCAGTTAACTCACTCGCAGCCAATGGCGGCACAAATATTGCTGAAGGTCTCAGGAAAGGTGTAAAAATTATAGAAGACCGCAAGGAGAAGAATCCTGTGTGCAGTGTGATACTTCTTTCGGATGGGCAGGATACCTACACTATCTTTCCCACCAACAGCTTGCTCAGGTCCCAGCCTGACCACTGTGCACTCCTGCCAGCATCAGCTCGCAAGACCGGTGGTCATTCAATACCGGTTCATGTTTTTGGGTTTGGTGCTGACCATGACTCTGAGTCACTTCATTCTATCTCAGAGGCATCAGGCGGTACTTTCTCGTTTATTGAGGCAGAAGCAGCAATACAAGATGCATTTGCACAGTGCATTGGTGGTCTTTTAAGTGTAGTGTCACAAGACTTGCATGTGCAAGTGGATGCTGGGGACAATGAGGTAAAGCTGGGTTCAATTAAATCTGGGAGCTACACAAATCATACTACAGAGGACAAGAGAAGAGGCTCGATACATGTAGGAGACTTGTATGCTGAAGAAGAGAGGGATTTCCTCGTATCTGTCAATGTTCCTCCGGCGGGCTCTAATGAAAAATCCCTTTTAATGAGAGTGAGCTGTGCCTATAAAGAACCTTTAACAAAGGAGACCGTGAACCTTTCCATGGTAGAGGTGAAAATAGCACGGCCATTAGTTTTGGTCTCTGAGCAAGTCACATCAATAGAGGTTGACCGGCAGAGGTGCCGTCTAGAGGCAGCAGAGGCCATGGTGGAATCACGCTCAGCTGCTGAGCAGGGGGAACTCTCAAAGGCAGTGTCTATTCTAGATCTGTGCCGGGGAAGAATTTTGGAGTCTGTGTCAGGAAAATCAGGAGATCGGCTGTGCATGGCATTGGATGCTGAGCTGAGGGAGATGCAGGAGAGGATGGCCGATCGGCAGAGGTATGAGGCATCCGGCAGGGCTTACATGTTGTCTGGTCTAAGCTCTCACTCTTGGCAGAGGGCAACTGCGCGTGGTGATTCAACTGATAGCAATAGTCTTGTTCAGGCCTATCAGACCACTTCAATGGTTGATATGCTTCAGCGTTCTAAGACTATGACTCCCTCAAATAAGCAGTCAGCTCGTCAGATGAGGCACACCAATTCTTTTCCAGCAAGGCCAGAACCAAGGTGATTGTGTTTAGTTTTCTTCTGACAGAAATTAGTTTATTGTAAGTGATGATTTCTTTTGAGAAGTACTGGTTTGTTTTCCCCTTTTTTTGTGGTTCAATGGTGGTATAGTGGAGATAGAGTTGAAGATTGGTTTAAAGATTGCGTCTCATAAGGGGAATTAATGCTTGCAAGGATATAATGAGATCTTGTAAAGTAATAAGACCATATTTGTATTTGGTGAAACACTAAAAAGTTCTGGGCGGATACAATGATGGTTATACTCTTAGTGTCAAATTTTTGGGGTTAATCATGCTTTCATTGGAAAAATTGGTGCATAACGTCTTGAGATGTGCTTCTGCATGTGGTTGTATTCATAATGTTATTTTTTTTAAAGAGAAGATAATCTTGATTTTATCTAAATGTTTAAAAGATGTTATGTTGAATTTATATCTTAGTTTGCAGCTTTGGTCAGCAGTCTTTTACTAAGACCTGTCTTCTAAGAAACTGTCCGAAGTTGCAAGATATATCCATCCAGAAATAGACGTGTTATCCTGAATATTAATCACATGATAAAACTTCAAAGCACTGGCAGTTGTTTGCTCTCTTTTCCTACCTTCTGAAATCTGGCGTGGCGTAACATGTTCTGTCAAATATATCCTGCACGATTGTATTTTTTTTTATATAAACTTAGTCACAAAAGAGCTGTAAGATGCGTCTTCAATAAAAAAATATGCAGTCTGAGATGTCCGACAGTCGAGCCGCATGTCGGATTTTGATAGGGGTAATTATCGAATTATAATAAATTTATGTCGGATTTTGATAGGGGTAATTATCGAGTTATAATGGTTTATGACATGGATTTTGATAGGGGTAATTATCGAATTATAATGGTTTATTGAGTTCAAACTTATTAAATAAGTGGATTAATTTTTTTTAATATATATTCGTATTTAATAAAAAAATATTAAAATAATATTCTTTTTATATTAAAAATAATAATAAAATAAAATTCAAAGTAATAAATAATCAAGTCGATTAAAAAAGTTTTTTTCTATAAAATTTCATATTTTGAAATCTTTATATAATTATTTCATTATGCACGATATTAAATATTTTTTCAATAAAAATAATTGAACAATTCGTGAAGGGGCAAAAATATTTTTTTAGAGGAGTAGATTATCAAACATATTATATAAAATATTATATTTCAAAATATCATATAAAATGTTATATAAAACATTATTTTTCAAAATCTAGAAGGATATGAGCTAAGCTAGATCCGCCCCCTGCCGACATACGACTGATTAATCCTGCAGAATTGATGGGATCAACTTTCATGAAGTTCCTTATGGTGATGACTGATGACATCGATTCCTTATTAGGTGGTACAAACTAAAATATACATACAAAATGCAATGTTTGTTACTGGTATTCGTTTTAAAGAAGTAACTAAAATATACATTCAAAATGCAATGTTCGTCACTGGTATTCATTTCAAATAAGAAGTGATATAATCGATTAACTTAGAAGGAAAAAAAAATGCATGTGTGTTCCTGGAGGTGAATACAAAAAGCAAGCAAAGAAAGAACTAGAATTGTTATCTTGCAATCAGATGAGAATGGTATGACGCTACTGGTGCATCTCAGTACTTTCACTGTGCGATTGCTAATTGTATCAACCAATAGACCTTTGTAGAACCTCACAGTTCCAAAAAATGAAAAGAAAAATAGCAAGGAATGCAAGACGGGGGGAGAAATAACAACATAACAATAGCACATAGAGTTTTATAGTTTTGTTACCGATTATGATTAGAAACGGATCCAAAAAGATCCGAAAGGCACAGCCCCTCGTGGATTTTTTTTTACAAATATCTTTAATTATATATATTTTTAGAAAAAAATAAAAAATATATTTATATTAATTTTTTTATTTTTTTAATTCCTTACAAAAAATTATTTTTATTATTCAGAATTAAAATCTGAATCCGCCCTGATTAATAGAGCTTTGAGCTTGTTGGTTAAGGCACTATGAGATACCCTGGTATCATGTGTTTGCTCATCTCAGGTTTATTTTTCTCCATATTTCATTGGGCTTAGTTGATTTAAACAAATTGAAAATACGGCCCAAAGGGTGCACTCAGAGTGTAGCTAACCTAAAAGTACATTTTGGATGTTCAATCAAATCAATGAATTAAACAAATTCTAGGCCATGTTAAACTGCAGCTGTACCCAAAACAAGGCTTCAACTAATTATATTATATATGTAGTATGATCAGCAGCTTCTTTTTTTATTTTTGAAGGTTTAGTCTTGCCAGTTAAATGCAAAAACATAGACCAAGCCCAAAAGATCAAATAAAAATCAATCATCAAAACTACATCCAATAACTATACCACAATTTTAAGCCGGCCTGAACTCTGCTATTCTAGAAGTAACCTAAATCCTGATCTGGGATAAATGATCTTGATGCATTCAGTATGACATTGCAAATTTCAAATTTGCAATCAGCTGAACCGGATCAAAGAAAATAATATAACATGATAATTCAAAATCTTACGGCTTTCAAGTCTCAAAAATTTTTGGACTCAAATCTATTCAGAAAAATTCAACTATTTAACCTAACCAGCCGAAATCAAGTCAATGATCTTACTGACCCAATATTGCACTGAAGAGGTAGCAAATTAGAACTTCAAAGTGGAAACCCATACACAACAACATTGTTGGAGCATCCTGAATAAATTGCAAATACGAAACTTTGATAACATGTCATTAAGTTTGTGAAGTGCTTCGATTGTCAAGGCAAACTGGCAAACAGCAAGCCCACATGAAGAAACTAAAAAAAAAACTAAGGAAAAATATCAAATATCCCCAATCATTCTCCACCAACTCCCTAATCATAATTGAAAAATGGGCCTCCTAAAAAGCTACAGTGCATAGGCCCCGCGTGTCAGTTTTGATGAGTGAAATGGAGGGACCGTGTTGGAAGCACTATATCACAGAAGGAAGGAAGAGATCTAGTGCGCATCCTTTACTATACATCCATCTCTTCGTTTTTTAATTTGTTAACTATAATTATTTATTTATCAACTGAAATATATAATTATTAACGGATGAAGCTTAAATATTATATTCAAATTAAGTTTGTACAAAATATTTAAACATTAAAGTTAACATTTATATATTTTGAACTAAGTATACAATTGTAATTAACTAATTAACAAATAAAAGAATGAATATATGGGTTCATAACGAAAAGTGCACACCAAAAAGCAGAAGTCTCACGGAAATTCTTTGGATACATGGATTATCTTCCCTCTTATATAAAGAAAGTGATAGATGGAATTTTGGCAAGTGGACACCACCACATGGCAAGCTGGTTGACTTCAAAATCATTATAAAATATATATATTTTGTCCATACCGATTTACCTACAGATACATTCGCTTTTTGTTAGGCAAAATTCGGTATGGGGGAGGTGAATAAGATGACCCAATTTTGTACGCATTTCTGTTATTATATATTCATACAATCTTATCCAAACTTGTATGGAGTACTGTGATTGGTAGTCCATCGTCTAAATATGATCCCACGACTCCGTGCTCAAAAGGTTTCGAAACGAACTTCCTATTTTTTGTAGTAACACCTTGAGTCAGCTAGCTTCAAAACCGATTTTAAAATTTAAAGGATGGCATGAATGTATATGTGCACTACCTATATCGATCTGATGGGGATATGCATGACGCTAAGCATTATCTTATAGGGATATATATGTCTAGTCTACCAAGTATAAGCCAAGTTATACAAAAAGGAAAAAAAAGAACTCGACGTGATGTGTGAATAGAAATATCCACTATAAGCCAGATAGGGTTGGCGGATAAAGATTCTTCACCAAGTATACATTAATTAAACGTTCTGATATAATTAATTCCTTCAGAAGTTCAGATAATACGCACCTCTGAAACAGAAAATAAGAACTTGTAGTGGTTGTAGTTTGCCTACACATACTGCTTCCGGATTTTCTCTCTTGAAACAAAAGTTTCCTAAATGCAGTTTTGTAAATAAATTCTTAAAATGGAAGATTGACTCTAAAATTATATTTTCATTATAAAGAATTATAAATATATATTTGAATTTCAAAATAACTATAATAATCTGTCCAAAAAATTTTGACCCCTGAAAATATAGTAAAAATTGTAATAGAGTTCGTCTTCACGGAGCGATACTTTCAAACTAATATGTGAACCGCATATGAGTTGTCACATAGTTTTAGCTATGGAGAATCTCAAATTGGATCTTTATGCGTGCGAGGGGGATAGTTTTTAGATATATATTTAAAAGGGAAGGATGACTTGATAATGAGTTATCTTGTCAATTTTGATAATGAATATTCAATAAATACGAAAAAATCTTAAAAATAGAAAAAAATCTTATAGATATATTCTTCTACTTATAAATTAATAATGATTCAAATTTTATGTAATTTTATTATCATTTTCTAGTTCATCAAGGATCATCAAAATATATAATTTGCATTGATTCTAATTTAACGGTCTTTGATGGACCATCAAATGATAATAAAATTATATGAAATTTGAATCACTATCAATCTATAAGTACAAGAAAATATAAGTTTTTTTCCTATTTTTAAATTTTTTCATATTTATTTGAAGATCCATTATCAAAATTGACAAAATAACCTATTGTCTAGTGATCCCTTCTCTATTTAAAATATATATTAAAAAAACTAAATCCATACAAATTTAATTGCATATATTAATCTGCATGAAAATCCTTATATATATATTCACATGCAGCGTATATATTATACGGTGTCTCTCGACATACATATTCAAATTCATATTTTAATATTTTTTTATTTCAAGTCTCGAGAATTATATAGAACTATAGATTCATACCATCTCGATTTTAAGTTCAGCATTCTCCGACATATTTCGTTCTTGGAGTTTCTAGATCCTTTTTATATATATGTTTCAAGTCTGTGAATTATTCATTTTGAACACCGATCCGAATGAATGCAAGTCAAAATGTCCAAAAAAGAAATGCAATACATTCAAAATGTCCAAAAAGAATAAAATTGTTCAATTTAACAGGAAAAGAAAAAGGTGAAAAAGAAAAAAGAAGAAAAATGATTAGTACTTGACCAGCTCAAAACTGGATTGAAAATTGTCTCTAAAATTTCCTAAATTTATCAGAAGTTATTCATTAATTTTTAAACTTTCAAAAAACATTTAATAACTCTTAACAGTGAGACCACTATTAACGGTTTAACGTTAAAATAAAATTATACGGCCGTAAAATCATAAAATAGATAATTATTTTCTACCTACTTTTATATTTAAAAAGACTATATCATGCAATATCATACTAACATACTTAACAATTAAATAAAAATAGTTAAAAGTAGAAAAACTTAAGTATCGTTAACTATTACATTCAAAAAATTACAAAGAAAAAAAGAACTTAAAGTTCTTAATCATTAATTGAACTGAAAAAACTTATCACGGACTTATAGATTATCCAATATTCAACAATTTATTTTTAACAGAGTTTAAATACCTCCAAAACATTTGGATTTGAACAGTTTTACTTCGTTAAAAATGTTAAATCACAAAAAATCTGTTAAGTTTTCTTCATAAATACTTAACATATGAGGGTCTCAAAACTATTTTAACCGTTTAAACGAAGTTTAAACTCCATTTTGTAGAAGCTTGTTAATTTTACAAAATTTATGATTTACACTTAAATCATTGACATATTTTTTCCTAAAACTAAGTTTGACATAATTATAAGCATTAAACAAAAAAAAAACTCTTCCGTATTATACTTGTACTAAATTCCTGGTGAAACTTTAAAATTTCTCACTAAATAGTTGATGTAGTTATTTATTTCGCTAATCCGCACCAGATTATTACACTGATAAACATTAGTTTCCACTCTGATGTACTCGTACATGCTATTTGATGCACGCTTGTCAAGAACATATTGTAATCTTTGAGGATAATTTTTTTATTTTTTATCGGAATCTAACATGAGTATTTTTTTTGGACTGATTAGAAGAGACCGAATTAATATCTCTCTTTTTTTAGGAATGAGTTAATATCTTAGGCTCTCCATATTTTTGTTATGATTATATTTTTTTAGTGTTTTCTGGTTATATTTGATTAACATTTTTCATTTTAATTATCAATATATATTTTTGATAATGGTAATGGAAAAAATGGAGGTCCTGTCAGTCATAAAGCTAGATGCGTGGGAAGTGTGAGAGGAGAGAATGAATATGAGGTTATTTTTATAACTAATTATATTATTATTTTCATTATTAATTTTTTTATGTTATTAATTGTTTTCATAATTAGCTATGTTAGAATTAATTATGTTTTCTGTTCATGTCGATCAAACATTAATGTATGTTGTTTTATTTCATTTTAGTATTGTTTAAATATTATTGAAAATCAAAATGAAAATTTTTAGTCATATATAACCAGAAAACTCTAGGAAAATATAAAGATAACAAAAAAAATGAGGAGTTATCTCGGGTCCTAGGTGATTTTTTCAATGGTCCGAAATATGAATTCAGTTGCTAAAAAACAGCTAGGGCGTGAGAAATTAATTCGGTCTCTTCTAGTTAGTTGAAAAAAAGATACTCATGCGAGATTTCAATAAAAAATATTTTTTTCTAAAAATAAAAAATAGCCCGAGATAATAGTTTCTTCTTTAATATAAATAAATTATTAATAATTTTTAAAATTATATAACATGATATTTATCAATTTACAAAATAATCACGTAGGAATTTAATAATTTTTTGGAGCTTTATAAAATGTAGATATTAATCTTAAGTAGAAGAACTCAAACATGATAATTTCAACGCATAGTTTGATTAGATTAGATTTATAATAATTAAAGTAATTTTGAGATTAAAATAGTTAAATTAAAGTACTTATGTCCTAACCATTACAATAGAACTCCTAACTGTTGTAATAAATTAAATCGAGTCTATATAAAATTTGACCAGATTGCTCCAGAGCAAAACATATCCTAACCGTTGCAACAAATGTACTATTTATTGTAATGGATGACTTCGAGAGAAATTTCTTTGCTTGACCATTATAACGGATCCCAATATTCATTATAACAGGTTAAATCATTTATGTACAAAATTTGGCCAAAAGGCTTCAGAACAATTCCTTCAGACATCTGTTATAACGAATCTGACATCCGTTGCAACGATTAAATGTGCTAGGTTTCTCTGACCTAACCCTGCAACGGTTAGCTAACAGTTGCAATGGATCTACCCGATTTGTTAACATTTTTTATATATCTCTATATATACACTTGTCTTTCTTCTCAAACTTGATTCTTTTCTCTCTACAAAACCTAGCTGTCAATTTTTTTGAATGCTATACTCTATTCTCTTATGTTCTAAACTCAAAACTACTTTACAAAAACCTTTTGAGAGTTTGAGAGAAACTAGATCTTAATTATTCTCTAATGAGAGTTAGTTCTTCACGCCTCATTTATTTTTTTGGCTGACAGTTGTCATGCTACTTGGTGTAAGGGACAGGAGGTTCACTGTTGTAAAATACTTACTTGTATTAGTGACTCGACACATTCAACTGTTGTGATTGCGGGTCACGAAAATGTAGGCTATTCATAGTCGAACTTCGTTAATTTTTTTATGTTTTTTCTCTTTCTCTCTGTTCCTTTATTTATTTATTATTTATGGTAAATTTAATACTAGACCTTTAGGGAAAATAATATCTAATCATGTATGAAAATTCCAAAATAATTAAAAAAAACACTATATTTGGACGGCTGGAACGCATATGCTTTCATCATCTGTTACTTATGTAAGGGATCGAAATTCACAGTTACAAAAGACTTATTTATATTAGTGATTGACTTAATCGACTGTTGTGATTATGGATCTCATAGACGTAAGTTCTTCATAGCCGAATTTCGTTAAATTTTTGTGTTTTTTTCTCTATTACTTTATTTATTTATTTTCTATGCTAAATTTGAGATATAGAGAAAATAATATCTAATCCTGCGTGGAAAATTCAAAATAATTAAAAAGAAAACACTGTTTTGGACGGCTGGAACGCGTCTGCTAGCAACGGCGACGAGTCCGCTGACAAGTAAGAGCTGCTTCATTAAATTAAACTAGAGTAACAGTTAGTCAACTTCGATTAAGAAAAAGTAAAAAGTATTTCTCAAAAAGAAAAGAAAAGGTAAAATCTAAAAAGCCATCGAAAATAATTTAATTCTAGTTCCAATTCGAACCCAGTAACGTGGTCCCAGAAAAAAAAAGGAAAAAAGAAAAGAAAAAAAAGGATGATCTTGAAAACTTGGTGGGCTGTGGGTCACTAATGGGCCGTTCTTTAACAAACAGAGTTATTAGTTGGTGAAACCCAATCAAATATTTTTGCATCTTTCATCACCCTTTCATCTCATCAGTGTCAATGGCAATTTGCCTAAAAAACTTAATTTGACCAAAGTTTTTGGACCCATTTGACCTACATTCCTTGTGGGTTCAAATCCCCTCGCTTCTCTCATGGCGTCTCGCCTAAGTTTGGCAAGCAGCACATGAGACTACGAGAGCAAGAGACAAAGACAGAGATATCGTACTGAGACTTGAGAGGATTTGAGTTAGAAAGTCAAAGGTGGCATCTTTTGAACTAAGCAACTATTTAAATGCACATGCTCTGCTGTAACCAGTCGATTCCCATAATTTAATCTATCAGTTCGCCTCATATTCAGGCAAATCTATCAATTCTGATGCAGTCTTCTGGGGATCATAGCTTCTAATATCCGTGATACCAGTACACCTCACCACATAAATTTTGAAGTAAAAGAAAGAGCCCATCTGTACTGCCTCGACTCTCTCAAGCAAAAGGTTTGTAGCATTGATTCTCTTGTTTCGAAGTTTTGACATGGTGAATCTTTTCCTTGCTTAGCGCGCACATGATAACTTGAGATCCGGGTCGCTCTTTGAACTCTTAAATTAAAGAATCTTTACTCTCGTTTCTTCAGAAACAATTTTTATACCGTTGAATACTTCTACATAACTTATATTTGCAAAATATATAATAAATTTGTTAATAGTGTTAAGCAAACTGAACAAATCGTATATAGTAGGTAATTTAATAATTAGCATTCATTTACATCAGAAAATAAATAATTAGCACTCGTCACAACCGCCACCTAATATTCTTCTAACATTTGCATTGTTTACTGGTCCGGTATACCACTTCGATTCACATTCAATTTTTCCGTAGAGTTGTTTAGCTAGACTAGCTAGACTAGCTAGACTGCATGCTTCCCATTTATGTCCTTACAACTTCACTGTTTCTATTTATTTTTCTCTTTTTTCTATTTCTCTAATTTGACTTTGGGATTTTCATCCCAAACAAAGAAGACTTGACTTGAGAAAAGAGTAAAGGAATTAAGGGAGGCGAACAGAGTAGCGAAGACGTGAGAAGTGGTACAGAAACCGCGCGTTGTTTGCCATTTTCCCAATTGGAAGCCTCCAAAACCGGCCTTTAATTAATGGCCATAGAGAGATGCATATTATAATTGTATCTTAAATATCAATAAAAATTAAGAAGAAGAGCACGATGTGAACAAGGTATATAACCCCTCACCGGAAGAAAGGAAAAGGATGTCCCATGTGAATCCTTCCTTTTTGGTTTCTAATGAATCTTCTTTGGTGCTTCCATAATTCTTGTTAACCTTTTAGTGTGATACGCCATAGACCTTCTTGCATGCTATACCAAAAATATCAAAATGTATGAGGTATTATTTCAGTCTTACGAAAATTTGTTTGCACAGGGATATGCATGCTATAGCTATAAAAGCATAGGTAATTTTACAGCTTTACCTAAGGGCCCGTTCGATATCTCGGTTTTGAACTGGGAAGCCCTGGTTGAAACTTTTTATAATTTTCATCTGTTCGGTACACCTTGAAGAAGTTAGGTTTTCTCAAAAGGTAGCACAGAAATCTAGAAAATTATAAATGAAAAGAGGATGAAAATCAGGTTTTTAGAGCATTAGGTCAGAGTGGATTTTTGAAGGCGTGGCTTGCGCTATTCTAAATACAGCATGCCACAACTCAAAATATATTTTAGCTGGCTGAAGTTAAGAAATAGAACGGGCCCTTAGGGTCTCTTTTCTTGTGGGCTCTTTTGTACTTCTATCATAAAAGTCAGGACTATACTAAATGAAATACATATTGTAGACGACCTTCAATATTTTCCCGTTAAAGAACTAAAGATCTATTTCATTTTATCCAAATAACCAAATTCCAGTTGCATTTAATTCGATTAATTATCTTTTTGTCAAACACATCATTTTATCTTAAAATAAAACTACAGTCAACAGTATCTGAAAGATCAAGACGCTGAGCGTTACATGACTCAGCTTGGTGCTATCCTCTCAATTCTTATTAATTGTAGGTCCCGTTCGTTGCGACCTTAATTAATTATCTCTTGTTCGCACGATCTTAGTCTTTTATTGTATTCGTGGATTTAAAGGTTCTTTTTTTCATTTTTTGTTCTCTTACATCTTTATTTTCGTTTCCTTTATAGAAGGTCAGTGACAAATTTCAGTATCGTCTTGTAGCAAGACAGTAGAATATAAATTTTTAAATCGACCGATATTAACCCAAATACAATTATTCAGAGACTGAATTTTCCTCATTTGCAATATTCAGTTGATAAATAGAAGAACCATATATATGGTTCGTGCCGCTTCGTTCTGAAATTTAATGGTAGTGATTAGAGACCATAAAAAAAAAGAAGGATCACTTGACAATGATAATTTTGAAATCTTCATAATAATTTTGTACAAGATTAATGAAAATTGCAAAAAAATCGAAAAATAAGAAGCAAATATTTAAATATTTATGTACATTATTGAAAATATAGATAACTTGGCAATTTTATACAATTTAAATACCTCCTGATGATTCATCAATAACAAAGTAATTTGGCATTTTGGTACAAACGGTGCCGTGTTTACATGCCACGTGCTTTTATGTTGCATTTAATTCGATTAATTATAAAAGTTATGCCAGATCATAAAAGTTATGCCACAGTTTGTGAATTTTTATGTTGTATAGGTTATTTACGTTATTTTAGAGTTATCTTAGCAATCGTAATTGATACCTATGTTGCCAAGTCAGGTAGTGCGTCATTATATTCAATGTTTCAGATCCTAAGACTTACTCTAAGAATAGTGCTGCCCTGAAATATGTTCACATATATTAAAAGCACAGGAGTGTCCAGCGAAGTAATGCTATATATTCATCCATTTCAGTTGGACCAAGAACCTTACATGCTACAAACAACAATTTTAATTGTAATGTTAAGCACTTGAAGCAGTGTTTGGCATGATACAAACAACAATAGAACACACCTGAACTTTCAGTCCGAATCAATAACTCCAACTTCAAGTTGCTTTAATAATTTTGCTTCTCCAATTTAGCCAAGAAAATCCAATTAGAACAATAAAGAAGAAAACATAAACATTAGCAAGGAACAAAATTAAGTTTTAGCACAATAAAAATTAGAAGTGAAATTCAGAAAATTAATCATAGATTTGTTAGTAAAAATTATATTGTTAGTGAAATAAAAACACTTCTTCATTGCTAAAAATGAAAAAAATATATATTTCCATTACTGCAAAGAAAAAAATTAAATTGTTTGCTTGAAACTTGATGGACTTAGAAATAAAAATCATGCATTTCAGGAACTAAGAAAATTACTAAACAGAAATGAGAATAAAAAAAAAATTAACCTTGTTATCTTGGAGATGAAATTACGATACTGATGTACAAAAATTGGTCTCCCAAATTATCAAGTCTTTCTATTCCGTAAAGGAGAAATCAATTGACAACTGAAGCAAATAGGTAAATGTGAAAGTCAACATCAACAATCGATTACGAATTGTGACTGATATGGACAGGTATCAATCTATGTTTCCCAAAACATCAATTAAAACTCAACAAAAACCAAATAAAAGAAAACAGGTGGGGCTTTCAGTTACCATATTAAGGGCATAGGTGGATGACAGAGGTCTGCACGCGATAGATCGAAGGTGAAAAGGTTCCAACAGCGAGGGGATGACGACTAAGGAAGCGATTTCAGATGGGGAAGGGAAGGAATGGCTGAGGCAAGTGTGAAAGAGAGAGATGGAAGTGGATTTCTTTGCTTGGCTGCTTCATAATTTACCAACTAGTACTGCTCTAATAATCTCTGTACAAGCCTCACATTGTTCATGGTCTTTTGTTCCCTTTTCTGAGTTTTATCTTTCCAGAACTATATACCAAAACCAACTCTTCATTTCTTTCCACTTGATTCTCAGAATCTTACTGAACTTGTGTCAGTACATTTCAACTGTCCTAACTCAGGCTGGCCACAGGGTCTATCACTTTTACATTAGACTACTGCCTTTGCTGGCATTCCTGATCAAAGCCAAGAAGACATTTCAGAAAGACTTTTGGTTGTGCAAGGTAATAGCTTGTTTGATTGCAGCTGTTTTCTTTTGGAAATACTATCAGTTCATTGTTTTGTCGGACCCATTATATTCATATTCTTCTTTAGATTTGCCACCTTTTTTTACATTGCTAATTGGGCAAGTAGCCAGTTGAATAATCTATATATATACACTATATTTCTCATTTCTCTAGGTCATATTTTCTTTTGAGATATTCTCTTGGTCATCTTGTATTGGCTTGTTATTCAATCATCAATGTATTTACTTTTCACAAATTTATTGGTTTTCCTTGATTGTGTTGGAAATAATAATTTAGTCTCCAGAAGTACTAATTAAAACGAGTCCAGTTGCCAATTGGGTATCCCGCATTTGACAATTAGAAATTTCCTTTTGAGAATTGGTTGCCATACATTTGCTTCACCAACTATTGGCTCAGGTTTCTCTATTTCTTTGTGTCTTTTGTGCTCTTGAATCATATAATAAGGGTGTATCGCAGCTTCATTTAGGTGACTAAATTCAAAATGATTTTAATTTTGGCCCTTTTGGGATGCAGAGATAATAAGTGCCTACTACGTCACGGCAAATGGGTCTAATTCAGAATCCAAGCGTGAGAAGTGGGGATTCTTTAGAAGGGATAATCAGTGATTATGTAGGTGGTAAAGCAAATAGCAAGATGAGAATACCTAAGAGCTCTGCTCGCATGGTTGCGGGTCTGACGTTGCTTCAATTTGCCTTTGCTATGTATGCCACATTCCTTCTCTACTACATGACACCTGCTGTCGATTTGCGCACAAAACCTGACTTCTCATGGGCAACCCGTATTGCCCACCAATGGAAGCATTTCATCACACAACCCCACGTACTATCGGCCATACAAGAAAATGCCCTCGTTGTCAAAGCCTATACACCGCAAGAAGTATGTGAGCATGAGAAGATTGACTTCTCACAAAAGAAGTCAAATGACGAATTGATGATCCGGCTCAAAACGGAGCTTTACAGTGAGGTGCTAGATTTTCAACGGAAGAGCTTCGGCACTGAGACACTTCCTGAGCTTATGAACATGAAGTCAAGGTGGAGTGCACACGGTCCCAATGTGCCTAAGATCACAGTCATTTTAAATCATTTCAAGAGAAAAACTCTTTGTGCACAGATCGATTCACTCCTTAACCAAACCCTGCCTTTTCACCATGTCTGGGTGCTTTCATTTGGCAGCCCCAATGAGCTATCCCTGAAAAGAATAGTTGACAGTTATAACCATTCCAGGATAAGTTTCATCAGCTCGAGCTATGATTTCAAGTACTATGGGAGGTTCCAGATGGCGCTTCAAACAGAGGCCGATTTTGTTTATATACTGGATGATGACATGATACCAGGAACAAAAATGCTTGAGGTTTTGTCACACGTAGGTGGAACAGAGAAGTATAAAAATTCTGTTTTGGGGAGTATTGGAAGGATTCTACCATTTAGGCAGAAGGATTTCACGTTTCCAAGTTACAGGAAATTCAGATCTAAGGAGGCTGGGCTGTATTTACCTGACCCTGCTTATGATATCACAGTTGAGAGGATAGTTCAGGTAGATTTCTTATCCAGTTCATGGTTCCTTTCAGCCGACCTCGTCAAGACTTTGTTCATCGAGACACCATTTACATTTATGACTGGTGAAGATCTGCACCTGAGGTAACTATAACATAACTTCATTTCGAGTTTAAGATTTTAATTCAAAACCAAATTCTTATTATGAATAAAAATATTATAATAAAGTAAGACAGATTAAAATTTGTCTGAATAGGAGTTCACCTTGAACATTTCTTTAACTAATTGATATGTTTGATTATATGCAGCTATCAATTACAGAAGTATAGAAATGCAGGATCCTTTGTACTACCGGTGGATCCAAATGACAAGGAGACATGGGGAGATAGTGAGCACCGGCTTGCTTATGTGTCAGAGACAACTGTAATTTTCAAGGATATAGTGCAGGTGAGAGATGATCAATGGTGGAAAGCTCTCACCACCGGCTACATCACTCAATGGGCGGCCATGTACCCTCAGAAAATTGATGCACTCTTCTATGCTCACTCCCTTTCCGAGGTCAAAGCACTGGCCCCTCTCCTTGAGAAATTCCGTACCACGACTGGTAGGAAGGCCTATATCGTTGTATCAGGCGGAAACTACTGCCCCTGTGAACAGGCTGCTATTGCTCTCAAGTGGCCAAGAATAGTGTGCAAGGAGAGGCGCTTCAAGATTTTTGATTTGGAGATAGGGGCGATCTCCGGAGTCTCCAAATCAGACGTCCCGATTGTGCAGGCTGTCTACTCAAGCATGAGAGGGCTGATCAAGATGCATAATCCCAGCATAATAATCACAGTTGCTGACATAGACGCAAGCGTGAAGAGTGCACTAAAGATGGCTGCCCAGACAAATGTAAACCAAACCACACTTGTTCTCCTGCCGAGAGCTTCTATCCCGAAGGCCCTTTGGATGGCCGATGTCCGACCTGCAGCTTTGCCAAGTAAATTTTCATTTTTCTTATATCACCCTTCTTTAGGAAATAAAATTTTGTGCATGTATTAAGTTTCTTATGAAATTTCTATTTCGATCTGCTTTTCAGATTGGAACCGGATGAGGATTTCTGTGAACATCATCACTCAAAACCGAGCAACCTCTCTTCAGAGATTACTAAGTTCTCTCCAGAATGCCTATTACCTTGGTGACGAAGTGCCTATTAGTTTCAACATGGATAGCAAAGTGGATGAGGCTACTTTGAATATGGTGGGGTCCTTCCAATGGCCCCACGGCCCCAAGACCATCAGGAGGCGCATCATCCAAGGAGGATTGATCCGTGCCGTTAGTGAGAGTTGGTACCCAGCCTCAGATGATGACTTTGGTTTGCTTCTAGAAGACGACATCGAAGTGTCCCCATACTATTACTTATGGATTAAATATGCATTGTTGGCATACCACTACGACCCCCAGGTCTCATTGCCAGAGCTTTCTTCCATCTCTCTCTACACTCCACGTGTAGTGGAGGTTGTGAAGGAAAGACCCAAGTGGAATCCAACTGAATTCTTCAAAAAGATCCACCCAAACACACCATACCTACACCAGCTCCCCTGCAGTTGGGGAGCTGTTTTCTTCCCCAAGCACTGGAGGGAGTTCTATGCATACATGGCCACACGGTTCACAGAGGATGCTAAACAGAATCCTGTGCAAATACCCAAATCAAGAACTAACGGATGGCAAGCATCCTGGAAAAAGTTCTTGATTGACATGATGTACTTGAGAGGGTATGTAAGCCTGTATCCAAACTTCCCAAATCAAGCTAGCTTCTCCACAAATCACATGGAACCAGGGGCTCACATAAGTGCCAAGGACAATGTTGTCAAACACGATAAGACTGACTTCAAAGTGCCGCTCATGAAGGATGATTTCACAAGTATGTTGCCTGCCATGAAAATGCCCCCTGCCTCAAAGTTACCATCGCTGAACCTTTTCAATCAGCCGGTTTCTCTAAAAGGACTCAAGGCTGCTGGGGCCAGACTAGGTCAGGATGTTATAATCTGCGAAGGAACAAAGCTTGTTATTGTCGATCACCATACAGGATTGCCAAAGAATTGCACGAGGTTCTAGCATGAAGTCATCTATTCTTTTTTTTTCATTCTTTGTGTAATGACATTTTAATTTGTATTTAGATGTCATATTGTTTTTTGTTTTGTTCGTTTAATTACACCAGGAGAAAAGAGTGTTTTACTTGTTATAGAAACATTTTGGGCAACTGAGTTGGGCATTCAACTTGTATCAAACCGTTAGGAAGGCAGGTTGGTGCCTCCTGGCTCAGGATTTGAAAGATATTTACATGTAGCCGAATTGGTTCAATTTTACAATAAAAACAGTTTATGTACAAAGAAATCAAAATACTGACTTGAGTGCCTCTCTTGTTTTTCTCTTCAATTTTCTGGTTTTTGAGAGCCAATTTTTGCTGTTCTGTGCTGGTATCATGAATAGAGACATCTGAATATTTCGGACAGAATTTGGCCAGTGCCACGATGAACCAGCATATACATACACAACAAGACTGATTATTTGAATAATCCGTACTTTGCCTTTGTTTTCCATTTGGTCAATTGCAACTGAAGCACCTGAAGTCATGCAGACTCGTGCCAGTCTAGATTAATATAGCTTGATAGTGGTTGGCATTTGCTAATATGTTATAGGAATTCAAATCCTCTATAGTACTTCACATGAAGTTTGAGTGGGGCCCCAGACACATGAGTTTGCGGGCAGATACATGTGATTGCCCGAATTAAAGATCCTATGATCTAGATTGAAAGAACTGCCCACCACACAGCGTGTCATACTACATAAGATATATATATATATATATAGTCCGACTATGGTGCTTTGCAAATCACATAGATGTTATGTGCTTTGCGTTCTATTTTTAATTTCAAGTCAGAAATAATCGATCCGAACCGTTCAATCTAATCTTCATATAAAAATCTTATTAGTAAACCAAATTTTATATTTTTTAGAATTTTTTTGCTATTTTTTCTGATGAGGAGAAAATGACTTGATTTGAGAATTCTAGTTCATCCAAAAATGATGGTTTTCCCCCTATTCAAACAAATAGCAAATAAATTTCAAAAAATATAAAATTTGTCTTACTAATAGATTTTGATATGGAGATTAAATTGAGCGGTTTAGATAGATCATTTTTGACTTAAAATTAAAAATAAAGCGCAAAGCACACAACGCTTTTATACTTTACAAAACACCATAGTCTAATTCTATATATATATATATATTAGGCTATGATGCTTTGATTTCTCATCCGAGCCCTCAGATAATGCAAAAGACTTGCTCTTACTGTGCATATACAAGTTTTTAGAATCTTAAAGCTTTCTCAACTGTTCCTGCCAGTACTATGTAGATATTGGTAGAGAACAGGCTAACTATTTTGCATTATGTATTTGTCATTATTAACAAGGCCTGAATTTTGCTAAATTGAATTATCATGCTCGATTCATTATCAGTGCTTAAGCTTAATTTAGCCTATTTTGAGCATAGAAAAACAAAATGATGACTGTTACACATGCAGGTAACTCAGTGCTATTACTGATCATGATGTCTAGTGTTACTGTTAAGAATAAGTAGCAATCATGCTTCAAAAAACGAAAGAATAAATAGCAATCCATCAATTTTCAACATTTTCTTTTAATTCTTGGGATGGAATTTGTCCTTGTGTTGCTCCTATCATACAATTAATTTCACACATGGTGCTTGAGCCTATTTTTTACTAGTAGGTACCTTGATTATTATTGTTGCTTTACAGTCACTGGCGACAAATGAGTATGAACTGACATCCTGTACGGAGCTTTAAAAAGCTCCGCAGAGTGCGGTTTTTTCTTTGGAACCGTTCTAACGATCAACGCTTCTGATTTTATAATAATAAATTTTATACATCAAAAATTATATTTATGCTTTCTCATAGCCGTTCGTACAGAGTTTTCTGCATTGAAAAATATCTACGGACGATTTCGGTCCAATGAGTACAACCTATCATTCACTGCATTACATAATTTACGTATTTAGCCTCTTTGATGGATTCTCCCCGTTTTTGCTGTAGTATGATTCACTGTATAATTCTCTAATTAGCTTGGGCCTGTTCATTTCAATGTCAACCGCTCGCGCCAATTTCCTTTCGACTTTCAATAGGCTCCAAATCCGTAGTAATACGTATTTATTTAGAGCTCAATTTTTCATTTCTCAATCCAAACAACCGAATATCAGCCCATAAACTAAAAGCTGTTGGGTTAGTGGGCTTATTATTGCACATGACGACAGTCGACAGAGATCATGGCGTAATCTCACATCCACCATCATCCGACGAGATGAAGATGGATTTAAATTACGGTTCTAAACGGATAGTAAAATATTTAATTTTATCTGTAATTTGATTTAAAAAATAATAATAATTTATTTGATTTATATTTTTATTCATATTCGAAATTTTTTAACGAATATAGATACAGTTTGACTATTATCTATCTGTAACCGTCCGTTTAGCTATTATCCGTTAATATCCGATATTATCCGAAAGTATCTGATCCGATTTTATCTGAATACATATCAAAAAAAAAATCTCATTATGTGTTTTTAATTATATTTTTTGTATACATTACAAATCTAATTAATTTTATATATAATTTGTGCTAGTGTATCATACTTTTTTAATAATTCATTGATACATTTGAACTACTAATATAATGATAATTAATATTTAACTTTTATATTATTAATTCTATCAAAAAATAATATGTAATTATTTTTTTAATGATATATATAATATTTTTACTTAATATCCGAAATATATTTGTATTTATATATGTATTCGTCCAATATCCAATCTATATTCAATATTCATTGAATATCCAATCTGTATCCGTATCTGAAATTTTTTAACAGATATAAATATAAAAACATTATCGGTCCGTATCCGATCAGTTTGCAACTCTAATTTAAATAATTAATTAACCCTTGCGGTTGTTTTCTTCCTCCCGCATCAGCGTCGGCCCCGCCTGCGTTCTGGCATCGGTTTCTGAAATAGATCCACCTACTACCTCTCTCCCGTGTCCCTCTCCACTTTTATAATCCAGTCCCCAAAATCACTCCAACCAGATCGGACTTCCCCAACAAAATTTTAAATTTGCCTTAAACTCTGAATCTAAATTTCACCAAGATAGTTCCTGATTACTCTCTCTCTTTGACCTCTTCTGCGCTCTCTCAGGCTTGACAAATGACAGGAGAGACTAGAGAGAGGCGGCCCCAGGAGAGGTCCCAATCCGAATTCTAAATTCGTGTTTGTTCTGATAATGAGAATACTGTATCTGATATAAGCTATCCATTTCAGTTTATATTCTCTCTAGTTGTACTGGAGCTTCCAGTGCAGCGAGCAAAATTGTTCAGTTTTTAGTGAAGTTTGGGTTTGGAAAATAAACCCGTCGTCATGATCGTCGTTTTCTACTTTTGGATCTTCAACTTTTATTTTTTGCAAATATGCAAATAAAAGTGTCTTCCACGGCGGATTTTAAAGAAACCTTTCCCCGTAGCCAACCTAGATTGTACCCAATGGTGCTCTTGAAAGTGTTCCTCCTCTTTCTGGCAATGGGAATTGGATTCTCAGTTCTCAGTTTCTTCATGACCCGGCAAACTGGGGTTCCCAGTACAATTTTGCACCATTTCCAGTCATGCCCAGAGGAACCGAACAGCTTCGATCGGTGGATCAGGCCACCGTCGAATCTGATCCATTCAATGACTGACAAGCAGCTCCTCTGGCGTGCATCTGTCATGCCTACGATGAAAAATTACCCTTTCAAAAGGATACCTAAAATTGCTTTCATGTTTCTGACAAGGGGGCCACTGCCTCTGGCCCCACTCTGGGAGAAGTTCTTCAAAGGGCATGATGGGTTTTATTCGATTTATGTGCATGCTCTTCCTTCTTACATTGCAAATTTCACCTCTGGTTCTGTATTTTACCACAGATTTATACGGAGCAAGGTATGTCATTCGAAGCAGTGACTTTCAACTTCTTACGGTTGTTATTATTCTTCTAAGACATGAATGCACTTGTATATTGGTTCTCAATTAAACAGGATTTTGGTACCAACATGACATTTTGTGTCAAATGGTCGCCTTAATGGACTTGGTACAGTAACCACAAGTGCATAATAATGTGCAAACCATGTGCCTTTCTATTTTATTTCTTTTTCATTTTAGTTATTTTTGCTATTCAATAGCAGAGTGATAATATGTGGTTAAATTGGGACAAATTTTACTGCAATTTAGTCTTAATTTTGGGCTAGGGATAAAGGTCAATCCTTGCTGGTCTGGTACACAAGAAACTAGTAATACCTGGTCAAAATTGCAATGCTCGAAACTAACTGAGGTTCCACTGTTCAAAAATCAGAATTTGTGCTAATTTTGTTTGGAATTTTATCCTTCAGCATGAAAAAAGTTCAGTGCGATCAAATGCATGAAGCTTCATTGCAATTTGCATTTTATCATTTATATCACCAAACAAATGCTTTGCATTTTGTAATAATCAGCTTTTAAATTGTGCTTGATTTAAATAGGTAGACGTTTACTTAAAAGAAACTCGATTGTAATCAATACTTCATTCTTATTCCAATTATAGTTTGAACTACAGTTTTATCACAAAGAAGGCATTATGATAGCAGCAAGAAAATTGTTTCTGTCAGTTAATTTCTCCTTGCATTTTCTGTCAGTTAATTTCTCCTTGCATTTTCTGTCAGGTGACAGGGTGGGGTGAGATGAGCATGTGCAATGCAGAGAAACGACTCTTGGCAAATGCTCTACTGGACATATCAAATGAGCGCTTTGTCCTTCTATCAGAGTCATGCATTCCCCTCTATGACTTCAACACCACCTACAATTACCTCACACGCTCTAACCACAGTTTCGTGAACATCTTCAATGACCCTGGTCCATACGGCCAAGGCCGCTACAACCCCAATATGGCTCCAGAGGTCAACCTCACCCAGTGGCGGAAGGGCTCCCAGTGGTTCGAGGTCAATCGTGAACTTGCTATAACCATCATCAATGACACCCTCTATTATCCTAAATTCAGCAACTTCTGCCGCCCGGCTTGTTATGTTGATGAGCATTACTTTCCAACCATGCTTTATATTGAGAAACCTGATTCTCTTGCCAATAGGAGTATTACCTGGGTTGATTGGTCCAGAGGTGGTGCCCACCCTGCCACTTTTGGAAGGTACGACGTGCGAGAGGGCTTATTTCAGAGGGTCTTAGAGGGCCAGAATTGCAAGTATAATGGCCGTAACTCAAGTATCTGTGTGCTTTTTGCTAGGAAGTTTGCACCTAGTGCCTTGGAACCTTTATTGGAGTTGTTGTCGCCTTCATTAGAATTCGGTTCCCAGAGAATCAGAAATAGTTCTGCTAGTTCAGGTATTAATTGATGAATGTTTTAGTCATCTTGAATGAATTACATAGATCTTTTCACTCCTAGATATTTTTTATTTGTGCATCCTTCTTGTATAGTGAAGACACGATCAGAGGCTTTGTTGTGTAATTGCGAATTATTTTTCACTCCGGGTTATTACATGGATACCACGACCAACTTTATAAAGTAAAATTGTAACCCGCCTTGCCCACCAAGGGGTATGGCTGCACAATTATGCTATCTGCAACTGTGTAAACGCGTCTGTGAGACTGGTGCATTTGTGTAAAGATATCACTGAGAGTGACGTTTTTTAGTTTTTTTTTTTAAAAAAAAAATTAGAGTCGCTACTTGGTTCTGGCACTTGTGGGAAAAACGTCCCACTCCTACGGTATCTTTTAGTTTTTTTTTAAAAAAAAAATTAAAAATTAAAAAAAAACGCATTATCTTTTAGTTTTTAAAAAAAAAAATAAAAATAAAAAGACATCACTGTCAGTAGCATCTTTGCAACGTGCTACGACAGTAATGGCTGCCATTCATATTCTTAAAATTTTTAATTTTATCACTCTTATTATTAAAATTAGAATTATTTGAATAATTATAATAAAAAAAAAACTGAAAATTCTGCGTAGCTGCCCACGGTAGAGAACATGGACTCCAACCAGTGGTTCCTCCGTAAAGCTAGATTACAATTCCGGGGTACATACTATATGTATTTACCATATAGAGATAATGGTTCAAATTATATTTTTATGTTTCCAAGGTCAAAGTGCAAGACATTCTTTTCTGGGGCATATAAATTTTCAAATTACTTTACCAAGTGTAGAAGTTGTATATGCCGTTTTGCAGGGGCGCATGTGAGATACTGTCGTTCGGCTTTTGCTCTATAAATTAGCCGGCAAGAACTCAGATAACAATCAGTTGAAAAGGATACTCATTCACAGAGGCTTTTGGTTATACTAGTTTGTAGTTCCAGTAATAAATTTAGATGAGATTGCACTCCGAAATTTCAAACACTTGAAACAAGCTAAAAATAACGGCTGCCAACAACAAATTAAGGGCATTCACGTTACCCCTCGGCACTCGTTATGAACAGTTATGAACAGCTGAACGTTAAGTACTCTCATATGAGCCCTTTATGTCCATATCAGGCAGCTATCCTTTGCATCAAACAGAGCTTGATAGATTGTCCATCTCGGTTACCAAGTTTAGCCTAAATTTGACCCAAATGTGTCAAGAATAAGATAAACTTTTTTAAGCAGGCTCAATTTAGCCTCAAATTTGTCAGAACAAAGAACGCGGTCAAATTAATATTGGGCCGACCTACATCAATGGAATCCTTGCTCTAGCCACATTCTCAGAAATGGCTTAAAATACAATAAATAGAATGTACAGCTAGCTGCTATTAGTGATGAGTGATGACTTCAAAGAAAGAACTGCCGTGCTCTTACTTCTAAATTGTACAAACAATAGAGACAAACGCTACATTAACTTAGCTGAGGCCTAGTACAACACTAATTATTTATGTTATAACAAAGAAACAGAAAATGCCGATAACAACGCATCAGGAAAAGCCGGATTTCAAACAAAGCAACTCATGAGGTGCAAAAATGTCTTCTATACAATGGTGATAAACCTGCTAAAAAAAGATTATCGCATATTACAGAAAACCATGAAGCATGCAAATTATATTTAAGGTTTCATTTTTTTCGGGGTGGATATTGTGAAATAAGGAATTACCCCGATATAGAAGACAACCAAATAACAACTTAGCCTAGGGTATGATGAGCTTAAGCTTTGTATTCATGTACATGCATCCATTTCGTAGATGACCACTTGTTTCCTCTTATGACAGGGCATCCACCTGCAAAATTAATTTAGTTAGAAAAGGGGAAATTTCATTTACATTTTGAGTCGGATGAAGTAAGAACAAACCATGCAAGCTGAGGGGATCAAGTGTTGCATCTGGTTTCATACTCCAAAAGAGGAGTGCATCTCCAGCCTTCGGTTTCACCCCAAGGCCTCTCTTGCCACATTCTGATAGCTCATTGTGCCATGGCAATGAACTACTATTAACTTTGGCATCTGGGAAAATCGTCTCCCCGCCTTCTTCCACATCCGACCTATACAAATAGTCACAGTAGATTTATGATTGATGAACTAGTGATTCTTGTAAATGCTACCCTAGGACAGGACAACAGATTTTGTTATGGATTTCATATTATTTTGGTTCATTATCTAATAATGCTTGCTGCTTTGATGCTTTCGGCTTCTATGGTGTTCCCTATCTGGCAAACTGTTTTTAATCATAAAATGAGGAACTTGTTCCACATACCCTGTTTAACATAAAAAAATTATTCCACAGACTCCATTTAACATAGAAAAAAAAATTCTTACCAATAGCACTATTGAAAGATGAACTTAAATGCATAGAATCAAATATTATATGTAGAAGCAAATTTACATACAAATACATGAGAAGAGTTGCCATCCGTTGTCCTCCATTTTTGGTGTTGAACTCATCAAGGAAATAATCATAATGCGGCTCATACTTTTGTCCAGACTCATAATGTAGAACTTGAAGACCCTCTCCATGTTCTATGATGTATGAGCAAAAGAGTCAAAACTAAACAAAGCCTTTTGACTAACAAGTAAAAAATGAGAATTTGCATGTGCAGGTAACGGGATCCAATAGAGTTAATTTATACAGGTCTGGAAATATTAAGCCTTTCTCTGTGTCCTTTTAGAATATCTGCAACTGATTGTCCAATTGGAGGTGCAATACATAAATGAGAAAGAAAAGGAGAAATTTTGAAATCAGAGAATTAAAAAACCCATCCAATCATTTATGTACACTTAAACAATGGCACTCATACCAGCACTGCCGCACTACCCAGAGAAATAAATTTTGAGAATACCCTGATCGATTTATTGAGTTATCAACGAATAATATAATCAGAATTTACCAGATACGTAATAAACAGTTTTGCAATGATCTGTATGGTATTTGAATGATCTAGTATGATGGACTTGTTAGGATGAAGATCACAATTGATATTATAATAAAATTTTCAAGCACAAAAATCTCCATTGAGATGATTGTTTAATCACATACCAACTGGTATGAATGTATAGTCCGCTATTCTTTTTTCAATGGCTCGAATAACCTTGTCTCTTCCTCTTTTAAGAAACATTCCTGAGCTTGTCCGCACCCTGAACAAAATAGATACAGGCCATAAAACATATAAATCATAAATAAGCAAACAAAGTTCGCAAATGCAGATAATATGCTTACCAAGAGCATTCAATCAACACAATCTTCTAGTTCTCGTATTTACTAGGGCAGGCACAGTTAAAAATGAATTGTACACTACGGTATTGCATTCAGGATCAGACAAACAAAAACAAATATGAATTTATTTAACTTGACAATTATTATTGTATTTTTCATGGTTTTTATGATCAAGGGAACCAATGATACTTGAGGCTACTATCTTCAAATGAAAAGTGTAACTTGAACAATCTAGACAACATTGACCATGGAGAGCAAGTACAACTACAATTGATAAAACCACCATAGCTCAATTCAGTGTGATTTGTTTCATCCATTTCTGTTTATCTGTTTGTCAAATGTGGGGAATTATTTTTTCTTCGAGTAAAACGTGGGAATTCAAGATGTTTAGGGAACTATAATCTGTTCAGAACAATTATGCTGAGCTTTGCTAATTAAAATTAACCATTAAGAACAAATTGAAATGTGCCAGAATCAAAAACCTCAAGAACTAACACCAAATAATAAATGATAGAAACAAATGAAATCCTAGATATTGTGCAGTGTGAAAATAATACTAATTATTATGCCCCTTACTTCATTATTGGTAGGGAACACATTAATTGACAAGTCAATTTATTGCACCTTATAATTGTGACATACCCAATTACAGTCCTATTTATATCATCTGAATGATGTGGTTACCTCTGGTGTATCCTGGTCCCTGAGAAGATTTAAAATTTGCATATGTGCATACCTGCTATCCTTGCTCTCGCCAGTAGTACTGTCAACAACTGTAGATTTCACCATGTGAGGCTTCGCCAATTCTATTAGATACTCGCATTCTTCCTTTGACTGTTTTACAATTTGATGAGACATGCATTTAGATGCAAGAAAATAATCCAAGTATTTAATGGTTCTAATGTGAAATGGAACCTCACTAGGTTTGGAATAATTTCGTAAATCTGGATTTAACATTGCTGCCAAGGGAATTCTAATCATGTCAAATTTCTACCATGCTTTGAAGACTTACGTTCATATCACAAATAAGCTACATTGGTCGTTAACATTTCAAAAATTCAGTCCACAAACTTCCTAGTCGGCTGAAGTTTCCAAATTAAAAAGAAGAAAACAAGCAATTCAAACAATGAGAAAATGCACACCAGGAAATTATGATAGATAAATGCCCTCGGTTCCCATGAGATCACCTCTGTCCATTGCGGCCCTCTCTCTCTCAATCCATCCCCACTAAAAGCAACAAATCACATACAAAAGAACTAATCAATTACACTATAAATATTTGTTTTTTCCCAATTCAACATATGCCGAGCTGATACAGATGCCAAATGAAGAACCTCACCTCGATTCCACAGCAGATCTGGCACGACGGGGCGGCCGCTCGTGCTTTGGCGAAGCTAGGGGAGTGTTGATCGGGAGAGATAATACGCCTAGAGCAATCAGCACCAGAAGGAAAGCAGATACCAAGAGAAGAGCGGTCAGAGCCAAGGCGTACGGCGAAGTTCGTCCATTGGGGTATACCTTCGGCGGTCGGATCCCGCGCATCAGCGGCCTAGAAGCCATTTTAGAATTGGAGAGGTGGAGGGATCGAAGAATGCAGAGGAAGAGTCTGTTTCCACGGTTGGTCGTAATTTTGAAGAAATGCTAATTAATTAGTCGAACTGAGTCTGTTTCTACGGGACCACGGCGCGCGAGCACCAGGTTTCTCAAGGAGCTCGAGAAAACAGGGACGGGAGATGGCAAGAGCATGATCAATGCAGCAACTGATTTTAATTTTTTTATTATTAGATATCAGATTTAATTAGAAAAATTATTAATTAAAATTAACACACTCTTCAATATAGAAACTATTTGTAGATTTTATTTATGCTAAGTCATTTAATGAAAATAGAAAAAATAAATAGAATTAGCAAAAATGATCTTCAATGTTAAATTAAATAAGTTGCTAATATGATGTGACAATTACAAATGAGTTACTAAATTAGAGCATCTACAATACAGTAATCGGTTCTAAATCTTTTATTACTGTCATGTCAGATTTAATTAGAAAAATTACTAATTGAAATTAACACTCTCCAATGTAGAAACCATCTCTAGATTTTATTTATGCCAAATCATTTAGTGAAAAAAGAAAAAAAAATAGATTTAGTTAAAATGATCTCCAATGCTAAATTAAATGAGTTGCTAATATGACCTTCATTTGGGAATCTTTGGTTATGCTTAAATAAACGCGTATAACAATTTTGTATCAAAATTGATCACTAAGAGCATCTCCAATGCAGCATTCGGTTCTAAATCTTTTATTACTGCCATGTCAAATTTAATTAGAGAAATTGCTAATTGAAATTAACACTCTCCAATGTAGAAACCATCTGTAGATTTTATTTATGCCAAGTCATTTAGTGAAAATAGAAAAAAAAATAGATTTAGCAAAAATAATCTTCAATGCTAAATTAAATGAGTTGCTAATATGTTGTGGCAATTAGAAATGAGCTGCTAAATTAGAAACTATGATTAAAATTTCTAAATTAGAAATTGCCTCTCCAATGCTAAAATTAAAAATAAACAATGATACATAAGAATAGAAACTCTTTATTGGAGATGCTCTAATAAGTAATTTAGATCCACCGAGGACGATATGATGTGGCGAGTCACTATTTTCGGTAGATGCACTGTTAATGGCATACTAATAAGTTTCATGATTCAAAAAATGTTCGGCGAGATTAAAAATTCAGTGTTCGGGTATAATGAGGGTATTGATAAACGTGTATGTTGTGCATGTTATGTGCGAGTACGTGACGTGTTCGACATGAAATGTGTCGTGTCAGCATATGTTCACGTGTTTAGACATGCGTGTTTTAACGTGTCAAAATTTTAAAAACTCAAACACACACGTCTAGCACGTCGTGTTAAATGTGTTCGTGTTTAACACGTGTCAATATTTATAGCACGTACAAACTCAATAACTTTTAAATAAAAATGGAGAAATATATAAGAAAAATTAGAGTGATTCTGATCACAAAAAATAAAACTGACGTGTCATATCCAGAAATATCATACATGTTAGAGTGATCATGGTCTCTAACTTTAGTATTAAGTTTTTTTTTAAAGTACACGAGTATTTCAAAAGTCTGATATACTAAAAAAATTGTACGTGCTATGCATGCATGTACACGTGTTAGACGTGTGTGTTCGTGTTCAACATGTTAGACGTGCGTGTTCGTGTTCAACATGTTGGACGTGCATGTTTAGACGTGTCAAAATTATTCATATGTTGATCACGCACGTTTAATAGCACGACACGTGTGACACGTGAACACGTCACGTGCAAATACGAAACACTTATTTGTGTTCGTGTTTAGACGTGCATGTACACGTGTCTGATACGTTTATCATTACCCTAGGTATAATAGGGATATAATTCAAAAATAGTGTTTCATATAATATAAATAAAATATATATTATAATGATAAAATATTAAAAAATATAAATTTTCATTTAGTTAAAATAGTATATAATTTATTTTTTCCCGAATAATTTATGAATAGAAAGTTTTTTTGATAAAAAAAGACACATTGTATATTAAATTGACGAATTAAAAATAAATTATTCACGAATCATGTGACTATGATTTACGAGTTAATGTTAGCGCTACAGACATAGAGAGATGGAATTACGGACTTGTTATTTCGTTTAAATTCCACTATTTTTGGGTTGATATTTTATCGGATCTTGTTTTTTTTACTTTTACAATAATTTTCCGGTCGCCCGATTTAAAATTTCTGTGAAAATGTGTTGTAAAAAACAATAATATTTGTGAATTTAAACTCTAGTTGTCAAGAAAAGAATTTTCAGGTGATCTCTCTTCTTAAAAAATATTCATTGTGGATTGCCAAATTATAATATTTTATAATTTTTCGTCCGGATATTCAAATATAAATGATTGTATATAAATTTTTAAATATTAATGGACCATATTATCGAATACTAATGGAATACAGTCGAATATTATCCCGTAATAAAAATCCCCGCTATTATATAGTTGATGACTTTGTACTGCCATGAGTGGACGACAAATGAGACCCACAAAAATATTTAAAAGAACATTCTCTATTATTAAATCTCAACCGTTTAAACTATTTCCACAGCCATAAAAACTGCCATCAGCATAGTCTTTTATATGGTAGTAGAAACGGACCCCATTGCATTATTCTGGTTTTAGACCACAAATTAAAAAAATTCTAACAGTAGTCTTCAATGGCTTCAAAAGCTTAATTTATTGTATTTGACTAATCGATGCTCTATGGAAGTTTTTGTGCTTTAAAACATTCAAGAGAATTAAGTCATAAGTAATTTTCAGTATTATGAATTAATTATTTGTTATAATCAAATTTAATTGTTTGACTAAAAAATTAACATATTACTAATAAATATTCATCGATTATATGCTTATACATGAGTCAAAATCGTTAATTATTTATTTCATCGTGCGATCATTTATTGCAATTCTATATTATTTTTTATGTTACGTTCTATTTAATAATATTTTTAGATTTTAAGAGGGGACCGTATACAAGCATTATATTTTTCTTTTTAAAAAACTTTGATTATGATGAAACATATCTGCCTCCTAAAATTTATCAAGACAAACTAAAAGCTAATCCAAAGTTTCCATGGGGTCCGAGTCTGTTTCTTTTTCCGATCGCGAACAGGATCTTACTCTTCAAATCGGATGATGGAAAACACATTGTTTTGCGCGAATTTCAAAGAAGATAAAATGAATTTGTATTGTCGAATATCAAATAGCAGAGTCCTGCTCGCGACTTCTACAAACAACATATTTCGCTCTTTCTGTGGTGCTTACGTCTCAAATTCAGATTGTTTTTTTTTACCTGCATATTTAATTTGATTTATATTTTTACAAATATTAATTTGTTTGTCTTCTAGTGCCTGTGGTCGTACGCCATAATTATATATTTTATGCTCAATGAAAACAGTATATGAGAATATATGCTTGATAATTTATGTCAATTATAATATCCTATCTGACAAAATTTAGAAACTAGAATTGAATATTAAAATAAAATGAAAGAACTTACCCATGGACAAAGATAAAGGAGCTCTACACCAAAATTATCCCTCAAAATCTCATCTGGCATGATGATTTTTTTTATTGCAAATAGTTAATCTGGTTATGATTTCAAACTTTCAATGCGTTATGTAAAAATAATAGAGACGATTTTGTTAGTTTGTTCAAGAATAATCACTCAATTTTTTTAGAACAGAATTTGTTCTTTTTTTGCTCGGGCAAAAAACAAGCCATGTGTATTTTGAAAAAGGGTGGGAAGACCGGTTATTTGACAACCTTAACAATGTTTCTTCAAATAAAAAAAAAGTAATTATAAGTAAAAGAAATTATTGATATATCAAATTATCAACTTATACATCGTTTTTTTAAAACATCAAATATGGTGCCTGCTTCCATTACTTGTAGGTCGTTAATGTTTCTTCAAATAAAATTAAAAATAATAATCAGAAGTAAAAGAAATTATTGATAATTTATGTCAATTATAATAACCTATCTAACAAAATTAAGAAACTAGAATTGAATATTAAAATAAAAATGAAAGAATTTACCCATGAACAAAGATAAAGGAGCTCTACACCAAAGTTATTTGAAAAGGGTGGGAAGACCGGTTTTTTGACAACCATAATAATGTTTCTTCAAATAAAATTAAAAAAAGAAAAAGAAATTATAAGTAAAAGAAATTATTGATATATCAAATTATCAACTTATACATCGTTTTTTTTTAAACACCAAACATGGTGCCTGCTTCCATTACTTGTACATCGTTAGTGTTTCTTCAAATAAAATTAAAAAAAAAAGTAATTAGAAGTAAAAGAAATTATTGATATATCAACTTATACATCATTTTTTTTAAAAAAAACATCAAACATGGTGCCGGCTTCCATTACTTGTACATCAGTTCTTTAGTGAAACTAGGCCTTTATCCATTGCTGTTTTTTTCTAATTAGATATGAAAATTAGCCGCAGGAAGAAGTGCTAATTGAGTACTTAATCCAAATGCGCCGCAGCTTTGCATAAAAGGGATTTTGTTTTTAACTCAATGTGCTATACAAGAAAGCAGCTTTTCGTTTTGTTTCAATTTTTTTGTGTTGATTGATATTCCATTTAAAATTATTAAATTAAAACCGTCACAAATGATTCATCAAAGATGATTTAGTAGGAAATTTGATAGAGCGATATTTTTCTATGGGCCTGTAATGACCTTACGTCGATTAATATTTCTTCTAATGACATTCCGAAAAGAACTAAAGATGAAACAAAAAGGGAAAATTTTATTGACGAGCAATTTTATTGTAATTGTACAAAAAAGGACTACAATAATTGATCAAGCAATCTTGCACTCTTTACATCTCAAACTGAGCAGCAAAACTGTAAACAAAGTCAGATTAAAACAGATGGAATCCTAAAGCGTAGAACCTTCCAGTAACCTTTTAACCTCGCTAGCAGCAGTCTCTCTAATGGGCTTAAAAGGAATACGCCTGATCACATCAGCTCCGAAGTAATAAACAAGTGCACTTCGGGCTGTTTTCAAGTCCAAACCTCTTGCCTGGAAATAGAAAAGCTCATTTTGATCGAGATCACTTATAGCTGCACCGTGCGCGCATTTTACATCATCAGCAATTATTTGTAGGTTGGGTTTCACAGTTACAAGGGCTTGGGGGGCCAAGAGAAGACTCCTTGTTTGTTGGCCTGCATCTGTATTCTGTGCAAATCTGCCAATTAAAGAATTGTAAGCAAATTAGATCAGAACCGACTTGCAATCTTGAAGAAGTTAAACTGATAATTACATTTTTGGAGCAGCAGCACTAGATGATACGGCACATTCTCGAAAACTTTCAGTTCCGGTTTACCTTAATTTATTTATTTAGGCCCCAAAATTCAGTGCTTAGAGTAGTAACTCACAAAATTACTTGTAAACTGAGTTTTAGAGAAGAAAAATGTCGAAAAGAGACTTCAAATGGGATATATAAGAGACCTTGGCCTCTTCTCATAAAGAAGTGAAAAAGAACAACAACTGGGTGTTTATGAGAGACCTTGGTCTCGTCTCATAAAGAAGTGAAAAAGAACAAAACTGGGTGTTTGTTTAAATAAATTGAGCCGACTTTAAAATCTCAACTATCCCTCAATAACGTAATGCATCACAAATTGGGTGAACAATATGTACCTATTGACTCTAATATTTCCGTCAAAGATGGCATGACCCTGAGAATCACAGACAATGCATTTGTGGAGCTGCCGCGAGTAGCCTCTGGGATGGTCAAGGACCAATCTGCTGTGCAGATCTTGAATCTGCTTGCTCTCAGAAACAAGGTTGAATGTTGATAACTCTGTCATTGTCTCTGGACCCAGCTGCTGGATGTGCAAATTATGCCTGCTCAGTCTTCCTCCTATGCTGACCTCTATGTGCTCATAGGTACTTGATGCTTCCTGTGTTTTTTTCATCAGCAAAAATTTAAAATCAAATAGCAGCACAATGCCAGCCTATGGTCCTTTTCATGTTTAATTTTCTTTCTTTTCTTATTGTCTTGTGCTTTGTTTGTTCTTCTTCTGGCCTTACATTCAATTCATTTTTTACACAAGAGTTGGAATAGATCATGAATATGAAGACAGCAAAGCAACACCTTCAGGTTATTCTAAAAAATGGACTCAATTTGCTGTGCGTATGATGTGCCAGTCTACATTGTCAGAGCAATTAAATATTTATTTAGAAAGATTACACCTGATTGACACTTATATGTTGATATCCTACAGTCCATCTTCTTTATTATCAGCTGTTGTGCTTTGTTTGGATTTTCTGATCACCCAAATGTTTAACTAAACTTCTATGTAGGTACATGTATAACTGGACAAGCACATATCAACGCTTAGACACCAAAATACAGCCAAACACCTGAAGGTTATCTAAACTAAACAGACCTGTAAATCTCATTTACTCAAAAATGGATAACCATGGCCAGAAGCAATTCTCAAGCAGTGCCTGAGGTTACACATACTTCTACACTATCTCAACAATTATACAATATAAATCAGTTGTCATGATACTTGTACAATATATTTGTTGTTCTGTATTTTAATTTTCTTTTTAACTGATGTATAGCACCTCATTACTTTTCCCTTTCTCGAGAACTTCTTTTCCACCAAAAAAATTAGAAAACAATCCTGGTATGTAATCTGCATGACTCAGGAAGGCTGCTATAAGTAAAATTTATTACTGCTGTTCTTTGTAGCAATTTAAAGGTACCATTTTCCTTATCTAATTATTGGTAGAACAAACCTAGATCGAAACTCAAGGCTAAAATTGGAACAAATATTGTTACCTGCTGAGCGAAAGTCCACTTAGTATGGGCAGCATCCATGGGCTGCCTCTGGACATATGAATGTGAAACCTTTCCCATTTCCCCGATAAGGATCTCCATTACCGGGTTTGCCCAATAACAACTTGCCACATCAAAACCGAAATGTTCTTCCACTATTGACACCTCTGCCCCCTCTTCAACCACCACCAAAACTCTAGGGTTAGACATATCCATCTCCTCCTCCTTACCCGACCCGCTATAGCTAAACATCAGATGCACAGTGTCTGCTACTTTCACACCAGCAGGGGCGTAAATCACCACCATATCAGCTGCACCAACGTTGTTAAAATCCCAAAATAAATCTCTTTCTTGAAATTCGCTGGAGGAAGCAATTGCAGATGATATTTTCTGCGAAATGGGATCTTGTGGGGGAACGTCCTTGATACTCCCAACGAAAACACCGGGTGGAAGAGGGGGAATACGTGAGAGAGAGGAATCGAGAAGGCCATTGATTAGTGTAACTTGGATTGGTAGAGAGGAATTGAGAGGGAACGAAGAGGGAATTGTGTGGTTTTGAGTGGATACAATTGGGTATTTCCGGAGGTAAGAAATATCAGTGAAGCGATACGGTTCGGACTTGCGGTTCGGCCATGTGCAGGAGAGAAGCGACTGAGCTGAGGTGTTTCGGAGCGCTTGAATGGGAGATGGAGGGAGAGGGAGCGAATCCTCAAGCTTTTCAGCGATTTCGAGCACAAAGGGGTCGGAGAGGGAAGGAGGCGGTGATATAGAGGCGGTGAGGGAGAGGGAGTGAGATTTGAGGGGCCTGCGTGGACCTAGAGTTAGGGTTTTAAAGGCGGAGAGGGGAGGAGAGAGACGGAGGCGGTGGTGAGGAGCGAGGAACGAGGTGGAGGGATAGCAACAGCAGGACATGATGGGTGTTGAGTGTTGACTAAAACGGTACAACTGGCTGCTCAGTGCTCTCTGGTTGGAACCGCAGACATGATCGTGTGTTTGGAGGGATTGGTATTGTCTAAGGATATTTTGTGTGTGGAGATTTCTGGAAAATTACAACGGTTCAAGGAAATCACAACGGTTGTAGTGAAGTTTAAACACGAATTTTGATATATGAGGCTGTTTATTACTATTAAATCAGAACCGTTGATATATGATCTGTTTATTAATATTAAATCAGACCGTACAAATCAAAGGAACCGCACCTGCGGAGCTGAGATATGATTCTGTGTTTGGAGGGGGTGAAGAATTGATCCGTATTCTCTGCGGATATTTTCTGTGCGGAGATCTCCGGAGGGAAATCACAAACGGCTTAAGGAAATCATAACGGCTGTGGTGAAGTTTAAACACGAATTTTGATGCACGAGTCTGTTTATTATCCGTTGGTGATATGGTTCCGGTAAAGAATATAGTAATTTTTTTAATTAATTATTATTATTATTATTATTTTTTGTTTGAATGAGAAAATTATTATTTTTTAAATATTGAGTTAGTGATTATTTTATTTATTTAGTTACTACTTCAAATTTTAAATTAATGATTATTTTATTAACTCACCCCTTCATCCAAACACGTCATATATTAAATATTCATCCCTCAATTAATGATTTTTTTCGGATATTACTCGTAACTCTACTTTGCACCAAATTTTCAACTGCGTTCAGAATTTTCTTTAAATCAAGGCAAGTTTACCTTTCTCTTCAAAACAAAAATATTATCACCTCCATAATCTTTTTTTTATCTAGAATTGATATTAATACTGGTTTCATACCGGTTAACAGACGAGATTTTTTGGTACAGAAATTAAAAAAATTGTTTTATAGCTATCTTAACCAAGAATAAATACCTCCTTTCGGTCGAGAAAATATGATGAAGTTCGATTTTCTCCTACTCAGTCCATTCTCACCGGGACGAAATTTTTTTTATCCAGAATTGATACCAAATCAGTTTCTCCATGTCAGTCAACATGCGAGAAATTTGATGCAGAAATGAAAATTTCTCCCATATTTTAGTATCGAAATTCTCATTTGTTGACTAGAATGAAAAGATGATTTAGAACTTTTCCGGTTTTGGAAGGAAAGGTATAGTATTATAAAAAATGAATTTAATTGAAAGATTCTACTTTAAATTAAAGTTACAGAGAAATATCTAAAAAAATCGCAAATTGATGGGTAAATATCTATATATAAAAAAAGCAAATATGAAGCAAACTGAATATCTATTTTTTTAACCTTAAAAATATCTATTTTAAGAAAAAAAATGTTTTTATCTTGTGTAAGAAGTATAGTTAATAGTTGATTTTAACTAAATTTATAGTTTTAGAATTTTTACAAAGAAAAAAGAATATATATATATATATATTTATATTCTCTTTGTAAAAATTCTAAAACTATATAGAGAGAGAGTAGAGATATTGTGAGCTTAAGCTCACGGAGACCTTCCATGAACTTAACTCAAAAAACATATCAAATCATTTCGAAATTTTAATTTATCATTCTCATTAAATTTCTTTATATGAAAATCTCATGGGATGCAAAAATTTGGAGCGTTTTGAGCTTTTTAAATTGTGGTTTTTAATTTTTGAAAATCATCTCTAAAAATAATAATAATATATTCAATACTTGAACATCATTTTAAAAAATTAAAAACGGTGACTTAAAAAACTCAAAACACTCCAAATTTTTGCATCCCACGAGATTTTTATATAAAGAATTTAATGAGAATGATAAATTAAAATTTCGAGATGATTTAATATATTTTTTGAGTTAAGCTCACAGAAGTCCTCCGTGAGTTTAAGCTCACGGTATCTCCACTCATATATATATCTATATATATATATATATATACTTTATACATAATAATAATAATAATTTATATAGATCCCACTATCTATCAAATAATATGGAATTTGTGACTATTTATATTTAGTATTATTTAATGGAAAAAATATTTTAAATTGCACAAAAAATATATTCAATCAATTTATAAAAACGTACCATCTTTATAAACTTTTGTATTTCTATTTCTAACATAATATTTAAAGAAAATGTTGTTCAAAAATAGTAAAACAAAATAGTCGTATGGGTACTTTATTTTTCAGCGTCATCGCCGCAGGGGAACCGAATTCTTTTACCATAACCCACGGTACTGGCACGGTCCCAGCAAGCTCTCTTTTCTCGTCCCACTCAAATTCGACTCCGACTTTCCCCACGGTCACCCCACTCTTCCCCAATCGCCATGGCTACTTCATTCGACGCCTTCTCTGCCAACGGCGACGAGGAGCCTGTCATCATTTCATCCGATTCTCACCCGTTCGACGACGACGATTCTTACTTCCACGTGGGAGAGGACGGAGATACGGTCGAGATCGCGGCGGATCATATGCCAGCTGTCCCCTCGCATGTCGGCGGGTTCTCGTCCTCACCTGACATGTACGGTTTCCGGTCGGATCCGATTCCCGATTTTGGATCGGAAACAAATGGTGGGTTGGATAACGGAGCAGTTTTTGTATCAGACGAGCCTATCTTGCCACCTCCCAACGAGATGCAGCCAGATGAAGGATTCGTTCTCCGAGAGTGGCGCAGGTTCGTGCCCTTTTGTTGGATCTACTTGATTTAGGTCATTATTAATTTTATTCAGTATAGATTGCTTTCTTTGTAATTAGATCTGGTCGCTCGGATGGCTAATACTGTGGCTTTGGTTATAGTTTCCAGGACAGAGCCTGATAATTTAGTTGCCCTGGATGGTTTCCGGTTTGTGTATGCAATTAAGCAATGACTGAGATTAGAATATACCGTTTGTATGTTTGCTTCATTTGTTCATATGTTATTTAAGTTTGCTTCATTACTATCTTGGATATAGCTTAACCCCAATTGGAACTTCAGTTAGTATAGCATGCATGTTTATTTTACAAAAAAAAAAAAAAAAAAAAACTCAGGAGTTTTAATGTGGCATCAACAATGAGGAGGGTTCAAATGGCTCCACATATGGTGCTCCTAGGGGTTTCAATGGGTCGGGTCGGGTCGGGTCATATCATTTTATTATTATTTTTGACCCGACCCGATTAAATTCGGGTCAAAAAATCTTGACCCATACCCGACCCGACCCGTGTAAAATAATTAAATATTTATTAAATATTTTTATTTAATTTTAAGTAATAAAATATTGATTAATTTATAATTAATCTTAATTAGTATATAATTAGTGTATATTTAAGTTTTAATTAGTACTAAATCATAAAATTACTTCAAAAAATATAATTAGTCGGGTCGGGTTGACCCGAACCCGACCCGATCCAATTCGGGTCAAAAAAATTAAACCCATACCCGACCCATTTATCTTCGGGTCGGGTCGGGTTCGGGTCGGGTTGGGTTAACACATCGGGTCGGGTCAAGAATTGACACCCCTAGGTGCTTCCATCATGCCTTCACTTTTAATTTTCTAATAGTTTAAAATTAAAAACTAAAATGTCAAAAAATGACCATTAAATTTGATTTATGTCACTGTTTATGCACAGGTAAAAATTTATGTCGTTTGAACATCATTTTGTTTGATATCAGGAGCTTGCAAGAAATGCACTAATGTGAATTATTTTTGGACATTAATTTAACTTAGTGATTCATATAAAATGATTGTGAAGCTGCAAATTACTTTTTTATGTGCGTGAAGGAAATACATTTTAGTTTTGAAATTTTTGTTATTGAAAAAATCAAAAAGTGGAGGTACGATAGAGGCACCAAAAGAGCCTCCATTTGAACCCTCCTCATCAACAATACATGCTAATAATATAGTTTGCATCTTGGAACATAATAAGTCACAAAGTTTGAATATTTTGACTTTCATACAGTGTTTTAGAAGTTCAAATTTTTTAATTGGTGGATTTGTTACCTCTTCTGTGTTGTCTTTAACCTCATTACATGACGTTAACTAATTTTGGTTTGCAAGATCTAACAAAATTGGGTTATTAATCCTTTTGAGACTTGCTACCTTAAACTTAATTCTATTATTCATCTGCTGAGAGTTAATTAGGATAGTTTTTGTTGGAATTGTCTTTTTACAGTTGTCACTGAAAACGTAGATACATGCAGTAGGCACCATATGTAGACCATTTTATCGCTCACAAAATCACAAACACTCATGATTTTGATCAAAATTTGATAGTATTACAATACATGGTAATTTTTTTTCAACATCTTCTTAGGCAGTGGGTACCTATTAATTCTAGGTAGGGTCGACTATGGAACTTAGCTTTTTTAACCCAACTGACTGTATTTATCATTTTGACTAAAACATTCTCGTACTGTCATTTGTGAACCTTGTGGTAAAAAATTGAGGCTGTAATTCATGGTATGATGTTTTATATGCAGACAAAATGCTATGTTTTTAGAGGATAAAGAGAAAAAAGAGAAGGAACAGAGAGAACAGATTATTGCGGAAGCTCAACAATATAAAGAAGCCTTCTATGAGAAACAAAAACTCAATGTTGAGACAAGCAAGGTGCAGAACCGTGAGAAGGAGAAGGTACTTTTCTTTAGCTCTTCGGTTCTTGCCTTTTACCATTTTTCACCTCAATTTTGATACTTATTTTCTGTGTTGTCCCAGCTCTTTAAATCAAACCAAGAGAAGTTCCATGCAACTGCTGACAAACACTACTGGAAAACTATTTCAGAACTGATTCCTCATGAAATAGCCAACATAGAAAAGAAGAGAGGCAAGAAAGAGAAGGAGAACAAACCGTCAATTACTGTTATGAAGGGCCCAAAACCCGGTAAGCCCACTGATTTGTCCAGGATGCGTCAGATCCTTATGAAGCTCAAGCACAATCCCCCTTCTCATATGAAGCTACCTGAACCTGCAAAGGAACCTGCCAAAGAAGTCGGGCCGTCTAATGTTCCTGCATCTGGCAAGGACAAGACTGCCGTTGCTCCAACCACTGCAGTTATTGTTCCTGTTTCTGCTTGAGAAGAGTTATGTTGATCTGGGAATTGTTAGAGGTCTTTCCTTATGTGTAGTCATGTATTTAACAATGGTGATTGTGTGTGTTATTCTGGGTTGTAGAGAGATTTTTACTGAGGATTATACTGTCGTATGGATGATTTTTTTACCGTAGCACGTATTTGTGTCAGTTATATGTTGCGTTTTGGTGATGCATATATTGATTACGATCATTCCCTTAATGCATGTATATGGAGTTTTTGCTAATATGAAGTTCTGCCAATGTTGTGATGTTGAGCATATTAAAATATTCAAGCAGTAAAGTTTTTTTTTTCAGTCCAAGTGGATCGAGTTTGTATAATATCAAATCTTGTTATATTCAAATTTTCTAGCTATTTTATGTCATTCATTTTGTTTTACTCGGAAAAAAAATGAAAAACGGGAACTGCGTACGTTTTCAAAGTTCAAACACATCCTTGTTAAATGTGTTCAGAGTTGAATTAAAATCGACTCAAGTGAGATCTGAGATTTTTGCTGGAGCCCTTTGTTCATGTCTACTGTTGAAGAAAAATAATAGCTACATTCCAATCAAATTTGTTTATGTGAATTACTTGTCCATTAATTTATGAAAAATTAGATATTTAGCATCAATTAGCGATTCTTCTAGATATTTATCAATAACTTTGATTAGCAACAAAAAGTTTCAATTAAATTCGGAATTTCCTTAACAAAGATTAGTTTACCATTCCCTCAAAACCGAAAACGTTTTAACTTTAAGAATCCTTTTATGTCCAAATTTTACCAGTGGTTCTCCATAACAGTCAACAAGTCAGAAATTTAGTAAAAAGTATAAGAGAAATTATTTTTTTCTATACTACATTTCTGACTGGTATTGAAGGATTGGTAAGGTACTGTAAAAATATTTCGGAGATTTTGAGACCTTTTCAGTTTTGGAAAGAAGGTAAATTTGTTTTGTTTGTGAAAACTTTGAAAATTTTATTGAAGTATCTTCATATCTTTATATAAATCATGGGCAAGTATCTTAATTCTTAACGAATCACCAGTTGATAAATTGGGCAAAGTGGAAACTTTGAAAATTGAAAGACCAAACCCAGAAAGGAAGGATAGAAACCGCATCAATTAGCAAGCATCAGATTTTGTATTTACTAGCTTCCTATCCTAGCCAACCAAGATCAGGCGGTCAGGCCGGCTCCGTACTTCCTATCGCCAATGGCGACTATGTTCTTCTCCACTACAAATCCCTCTCTATATTCTTTTCTCCTCTCACCATCTCGTGGAAATGTAATCACTAAACCCAATCTGCTGTCCTTTCCATCTTTGACACGGGTCCGCAACCCGATAACCGTCTTCGTTTCCTCCAATTCAATTGCGTCCAGTTATAGCGGCTGGGACGACCTCGCAATAGCCGAGCCGCTCTCCCAAACAGATGCAGTTGATCCAATTCAAGACTTGTTGCTTTCGATTGGCGTCAGAAATGGAAAGACTGGTGTTTTGTTCATCTTCGGGCTTCTCTCTGCTCTGGCCGTGTCTCGGGTTCGATTTTCTCCTTTTACATTTCTTCCCGTTTCAGTTTTGGTTTTTCTGGCCGGTTTTGCAGTTGGAATTGCTAGAGAAGGAGTTGGTAGCAGAATTGAGAAATCTAAGATTTCTGACGAGAAATCTAAGGTTTTGAGAGCTATTATCAGTGAACTGGAGGAAAAGCTTGGTGAATTGAGAAATGGATTGCAAACTATTGGTGGTTCAGGTCGCTTGGAAGGCGTCAAAATCAGGAAATCCATTGATATCACAGACTACATAGAAACCAGTCTAGCTAATGCGTCCAAGGTTATAGAGAAAGATCTTAATTTTAATGATATAATTGAGGGAGAGAAGAAACTGAACTCAAAACCAGCTCAAAAGAGAGCAATCCTTGAAGCAGTAGCTTCTGACGTTGTAAAATATTTTGGCAGTCTTATTGAAGAAAACATGGGTGAACTTGGTCCAACACGCAAAAAAGTTGAATCTAACAAGGACAAGTTGTCAGGGGAGGTGAACTTGAAAAGGGAAGATAATTTACTTTCAAAGAGTCGTAAGGTTGAAGAATCTAAAAATACCTCCATGAGAGATCTATTGGATGATGGTAAGCTTGAACCTGCTTATAGTAATATGCATTTATATAATCAAGAAATCAAAGACCTGAACTCTTCAAGGCTTGAGAGAACGGTTTTAAAGCATATAAAAGGCAGTTCGCAAAAGACAGGTTTAACTAAAGAATCAAAGGGCTCATCAGTACTAGAACAAACACTCGAGATCCATAACAGATCATTTAAATTCAAATTTGAGGAGATCGGAGAAAGAGACTTGACTGAAGAGAATTTTGAAATCCAAGATCAAACTGACTGTAATTCAAATTCTAGTGATGAAGAGTTCAACAGAAATTTGAAGGAGGCATCTGATATTTTGGCAAGGGCAAGAGAATGCTTGAAGATTAACTCAGATGAAGAAAAGGCTGATGCCTTGTTGTACAAAGCTTCATCCCTTCTCTCAACAGCTGTATCCCTCAAACCTTCCAGCTTATCAGCTATAGGCCAATTAGGCAACACCTGTTTATTGCATGGAGAGCTCAAACTCAAGATCAGTAGACAATTAAGAGGTCTTTTAGTTAATAGGGATGGTTCAAGGTTTAAAAAGGCCGAGTTTGGTTCTGCTCTCGCTGAGGTATGCGAAGAGTGTGAAAACTTACTGGTTGAAGCAGGGAGAAACTACAGAAAGGCTCTCACAATTGATGCAAATGATGCAAAAGCACTTTACAATTGGGGCCTCGCGCTTTCCTTCCGTGCTCAATTAATTTCAGATATTGGACCTGTAAGTTGTTCAAAATTACTGTTATGTACCATATCAAGCATTGTTACTACCATATCAGTTTTATCTAGCTGCTGTAGCTTTTTTTGGCAATCTCATCAATTAATGTAAACGAGATATTTACTGTGCATGATCAAATATAGGAGGCGTCAGTTGATGCTGACAAGGTATATCTCGCGGCAATTGATAAATTTGATGCCATGCTATCAAGGAATAATGCTTATGCGCCAGAAGGTATGAACAATATCTAGTTTTGTACTATTATCCTTTCTGCCTTCGAGCAATTATCACTTCATAAGATGTGAACCTAAAGTGAGACGGAAGCGGTTTATTTTTTTATTTTTTTTGCGGATATTCAAAATTTCTCTGTATATAATTATGACAGCTCTTTTATGTTGACATTTCTCAAGATGCTTTACGCATGGTCTTCATGTTGATAGAGGCACTATAGGTCAGGTCTGATAAGTATCAAACTGAATGCCTTTGAGCCAGAATCACTTTGACCCTAATTTTCTTCTTGCTTCATATCATTTTCCGAGGTTTTATAGAACTAACATTGCCTGGGAGGATCAGGCCATAATCCCATTAACTTGCTTGCTTAAGTATGGTTCATTTCCAACTTCTTTTTGTAATGACTGGCCAAATCAACATAATGATTGAAAGTTTAATCCTTGTTTTTTACATGACAAATAAGAAAATAAATAAAAGTGATGGAAAATCAGAAAATTCAGTTATTTGGAATCGGCATGTGCAGCTTTATATAGGTGGGGCATGACATTACAGCAGCGGTCTCACCTGAGACAACACAATAACAAAGAAAAAGTAAAGCTCCTGCAACAAGCAAAGAGCCTTTTCGAGGAAGTGCTTTTCATGGAGGCCGACAACCTAACTGCGCGGAATGCTCTTTCTTCTTGCATTTCTGAGCTCCAGTACCATGACTTATGGTTATGATTGTAAATTTTGTTCTTTTATCATTTTTTTCCTTTTCTTCCTTTTTTGATCTTTTTGTGAAAGGTATCCTGAATTATAAATTTTATTGGTGCTGGCAAATAGTGGGGACTTTTGGAATTCACATGAGTCAACCATCTCTGTTGAGAAAGAAAAAATAAAATGGAACGGCCCATTGGACTTTTAAGAGTTGTTTTTTCTTGGATGCAATCTTTCCTGGTGTCAGTGACTTCTCCACGAGAAGATATTACATTTAGTAATTTTTGCATGGTAAATATTTTGTCTTTGATCCCAGCAATTATGGTTGGAGTGGTTAAATTAAGTAATGTATAGATAATACACCATGTATATTTATACGTTAGCTCCTTGAATTGTTTCTCTTCCTGTTAGTCACACCTATGGTTCCACATATCAGTCAATGCTTGGCACTAATTATAAATTGCATGTCAAATAAAGGGGAAAATCAGGTTTCGGTTTCTAAACTTGCTAAAAAAACCTTCATTTGTATTATTATTCTTTAAAATTTTAAGAATAATTAAGAAGTCTTTAATTTTTAAGAGATGATACAGCTGGTCCGCGGATTTCTACATGAACCTAGTTGATCCTTCGAGTTCCAAAAAAGAATTAATTTGAGAGAAGTCGAAGGACTAATTGGTATAATTCAAAAGCCTATGAACCTTTGTATTTGATGAAAAATTGAGGTTCAATTTAGTACATACAAATGTTGTGAGACTAACTTAGTAACTTGGTTCTTTTGATATAGTTTGGGAACTAAAATATATACTCCGGAAAAAATGTTTCGGAAATATATCGCGATCTGGTGCATTACATGTTATTAATTGGGAGAAAATTAGGGAAATATCGATGGATGATCTAGTAGGCAAAATATCGAGGAATAATTGAGGACACTTATTGGAGAGTGGAGACTCACCACAACAACCCTTTAAATAAAAATGATTAATTGCCAAGAATTTGCAGAAATTAATGGAGCAGCGTAGGTAGACCGTAGACTAGAGGACTTCTAAACATTATACTTGTAGAACATTTTTGAAAGCAAGTTTTTAGAATATACTTCAAAACATTATACTTATAAAATCATACAAAATTATGCGATATTCTATTTTTTTTTTTAGTTTAGCCACCGACTCGGCCCCTGATTTATTTTTTTATCTGTTTCTGAAGCTACGAATTGTAAATTAGTTTATTAGAACAGATCAAATTTTCTGGGGAAAAAGATCGATATAGTGCAAATGAATGTTTAAGAATCAATTTTTATATTTTTTTTCCTGAAAAAAAGAAGGCAAAATCTATATTCTTCTCAACAGGCCAATAAAATACAAGCAAATAGAATGGTAGTTGCATCCTTTCTTTATTGTTGTTCTATTATTTGTGTAATCTGTCAGCTGTATAAAAGTTTACAGGAAAACTGTTCACTTCGCACTGAAAAAGCGTATCGACTGAAGGGGTGGGGCATATTTAATCCCCTTAAATGACTATTGTTTCATCTTAAATAACATGTGATGGTGTGAAAAATAAATCAGACATAATATAAATATCTGAAAATTTTAAATATTTAAGTAGAAATAAAATTAAAATTAAATATTAGACTAAATTGTAAGTAAAATTTGGTATCTACGCTCTACAAATTTAGTACTCACTGAACAACCCACACATCTAACATCCGCGTGAAATAATCTCACCACGGAATTGTCATCTATGTAGTTTGTCCAAATTTTAAATCCTCTCTTTTATTTCTCTTCATCTGTTGTCAAATTCACATCCGTTGTCATATGTGTGATGATAGACTCTATCATTATGTCTATGATAAGTAAAACTCACTAAAATAAAAAAATAAAAATACACCCTACCAGCTTAATGTGAATGACAGTCTTTTGAGTGAAAGTATTCCATAAAGATGCTAAATTTGACTTATAATTTATTCCAGTTTTTAGTTTTAATTTTATTTTTACTTAAATATAAAAATTCCGGGTAAATATTTCCTTCGGGTGGTCATTTAAAAACGATCCTACTTTTTTTCCAAATTAACCTAAATGGCTTCTTCTTTCTTCATTACTATAGAACGAAACTCACAGTCCTGGTGAGATCTAAGTTCAATATTTGCGGTCATGTGGATAACTGAATCGAGAACTCCAATGGAGATCTGACTTCAAAAATCTGAGAGAGAAATGGAAAGGGTTCTAAAATCGGCGCGCGAGTCTGGGTCTCTCAATCTCTCAAATCGTGCACTCAGGTGAGCTTTCCGCCTCTGTAATTGAATCTTATCTGCGCCATTTATAGTTCGCGTGAGATTTTTCTAGGTTGACCTTATACTGGAATCATACTTAATACGATCAATGATAACATGCGCTCTTTACTACCCAGAACTAGCAATTAATTTCCTTTCGCCAAAATTTGTTTTAAAATCAATCAAGTTGGAAGAAAAGGGCTAGCCATATATATATATATATATTATATACATTGTACTAAAAAGCGAGAATTAGCAATGATCCACTTGTTTTTTGAAATTAACTGAACAGTGAGGTGCCCAATGAGGTTTATCAGAGCCTCGATGCTGTTGGACAGGATGAGAAATGGTGGGAGGTACTTAACATCTCTCTCTCATTTCTATAAATGGTGCATATACTGTGTGCACATACAGGACTTAATCACAAAGGTTCCCATAATTTCATTTTTATCCAAATGAGGGCAATGTAGTGACTTCTTTGAAGTCTCTTGTTTCTGCCTGCATGCAAGCCTGAATTATTGTACTTCTTGAAATTGGCAGATGGATTACTATTATAATCCACAGAAAAGCATCACCTCTCCTACTATTAATGGTCACATAGATTCTTTGGTCCTCCTTTTGGCAAGAACTAGATGTTCAAACCTCAACCTGACCTCTAATTCAATCATATCAATAGTTTGATGAAGAGCCACAAAACTTAATGATCAGGGTTGTGCAAGCGTTGGTGTTGCTGGGTTTCCATCCAGGGGAATGCAGAGATATTATCAGAGCAGGGAAAAAAAATAAGAAATACATTTTTAATAATCCACATGATATGTCACATAGGACGTAAAAGAAAATGATTTTTCAATTGGTTGATACATATTTTTTTTTTCAATTACAAGCATATTTGTAATATTTCTATGAATTTTCATAGTAGAAACAGAATACACTCGCTACTTTCTTGAGCTGGGGTTTTGTTGTTGGGGGTGGGGGAGTGCCTTACTGGCTCAATGTAGCTTTGCCCCAGTTGTCATCCATAGTAGACTTAATCATTACAGTTATCAAATTTGGACATATAAAATCCTTTGCTGGATGTAATAACATTGTTGATAATGAATTGTGCAGACTGTGGAGTTGCAAAAGCTTATTTTGGCTCATAACAATCTTGAAGCATTGAAAGAAGACTTGCGCAACCTAACCTCGCTAACTGTTCTGAACATAAGTCATAATAGGATCTCAACCCTTCCTTCTGCCATTGGCGAGTTAGTAGTTTCTGTGCAATTTTTGTCAGTAGGCCTTCATTGTCTTTCCATTTAGGTCCTCTTGGATATCTCCTAATGGTTAATCATGGGTTACTACATGGCATGCACTTGGGGGCTGATATGTTATGTTGCATGATCCTATTATCTGTTTGGTCTTCAAAGTTGTTCCAACTACTACCCATGTTTGTACTTCAATCATGCCATGTTAAGCTTGTTACAGATAACTAATGAAGGGCCAAAAATAACAACAATAAAGGATATATGACCATGGACCATTTATGTTCTTTATTGTTCTTCAAAGAATTGTTTTGAAACATTTTTTACTTGTTGCTCAGATTACCTTTGCTAAAAGCTTTGGACGTTTCATATAACCAAATAACCATTCTTCCTGAGGAGATCGGGTCGGCCACAGCATTGGTTAAGTAAGTTTTCCTATTGTAAATATCATTATATTTATTCTACACCTTAACAATCAATTTTTTTGTAACATTGACGACCTAATGATACAGGCTTGATTGTTCAAATAACCTTCTCAAAGAGTTGCCAAGTGCACTGGGAAGATGCTCAGATTTAGCAGATCTAAAGGTGAGCAACCAGCAGCTAAAATGTTCCTTGCTTTTATGTAGCGATTATATGATTTGTCTGTATCATGCTAGTAACCTTAATTATTGTGCAAGCCTCAATTAATCTTAACTCTAATTTTATCCTCAGTTGTGCACCTGAGGATCAGTTTTATCCAATTCTAGCTTGAAGTAGGCCAAAGAATAAAGCAAACTACAGCAAGAGGGAAGCTGCTATTGGTTCTTGAACCTGATAAATCAATTATTGCCATTACTCAATTTGCTACTTTTTGTTGGTCTGTAGGCAACCGACAATTCCCTGACTAAATTGCCAGATGAGCTTGTCAGCTGCATCAAGCTGTTCAAACTTGACATAGAGGTAGAACACACATACTCTTTATCAAATTCCAAACTGAAGGAATTCATTCACATTTTTACCATGCAAAGTTTTCATGTACCATCTAACTCCAGGGAAACAAGCTGACGACTCTCTCTGATAACATGCTTAGCTCATGGACTGCTCTAACAGAGTTAAATGCGGGTATTCACCGTTTTCTTTTAATTTTAATGTTAATTTTTGTTCTATAAATGAAAGATCAGCTGAAATTAGATGAACAGGATGCATCCCTAACTTGAAGGTATTATTATTATTATTCTCTTTTATAAGCAAGAAATCTGCTGACGGGTGTCCCACAAAGCATAGGAGCTTTATTTAAGCTGATCCGTTTGGATTTGCACCAAAATAGTAAGTTTAATTTTCAATATTGTTTATCTTCAAATTTAACGTTGCATTGCTATGACTATTTTCTGACTGCTAGGGTGTTTTCCTCAGGAATTTTATCAATTCCACCTTCAATAAAAGGCTGCTCTTCACTTGCTGAGATTTACCTCGGGTTCGTGAACTCTTTCTAGAATAACAATAGTAACCTTTTCAAAAAAATAATTATTTATATGTTGAGTAGTATTTCCAATATTATATTGTTAGTTTCATGGAAATGGGTTGAATCACTTGCTTTTGACTATTTTAAGTTTCAAAATAGGAATGATAAAACTGAAAGTTTATCTTATTACCTCATGAATTACAATTTGCTACTATGAAATTGTAATTAATTTTCCAACGGTTCAAACTTGCAAGGATCTATATTTTTTGATGTAAAAGCAAGTAGGATTAAATTCAATAATTGTTGTCAGCGGGCCAACCAGTACTGACATAGATTCAATCTGTTGCCCTAATTACTTAACTTGGTCTGTTTATTCTGATAAAGTTGACTGGACCTCAAATGTGGTTTGTTTAGATGTGCAAACCTCCTCCTCATCAATTAAGTGTATTTCTCATCCTAAGTATTTACCCATGAAAATTAGCAACAATTATGATAACTCGTAAAATGATTGGGTGGAACCAAACTTTGACCAGTATTAATTATGTATCTCTCTCTTTCTCTCACTTTAATTTCAGCAACAACTTGTTATCAACAATTCCGGATGAAATTGGTGAACTTTCACGTCTGGGAACATTGGATCTTCGGTCCAATAAGGTTCAGTGATTCATTATCTCTTATCTTACATGAGCATCTAACAGTACAATCTGATATGTACTTCTGATTAGATCATTAACGCACTTTATGAAAACTATTGAACTCTGACCATGCAATTTTATGGAAGGCTTCTCGCATTTACAAACACTGAACATTTAATCTTTTCAATTAGCACCAAACTGCTTCTATCAGGATTTTTCATATGTCTCTCCCTCTCTTTCTCTCTCTCTCTTTTTGTGAGAAAGACGTGAAAAATCTCAATCTCCATTTTTGCAACCAGGCTGCAATTTTGTTAGCATAGACATCCAAAAACCTTTCATAAATTATATTCCTTGTTTGCACCTTTTGCACATAATGTGATTGTACAATATTGATATGCTACTGTTTATTTTGTTCAGTTAAAGGAGTATCCTGTTGGGGGATGCCGTTTGAAGCTCTCTGCACTGGATTTGTCTAATAATTCCCTCTCTGGATTGCCACCTGAGCTTGGTACAAGATTCCACATCCTGCTTTCTTTCTTTCTTCCTTTCTTTCTGTGTTTCTTTTTCATTTTTGGAAGTTTTAAATCTTGCATTATTGATGTCTGCCCCTCATAATTTCTGAGTGTAGGATTTGTATTGTCTGTGATCTCAAACTACAGTCTATATCTGAATACTTGATCCTCACCTGGGGTTGAGTTTTGTTTCTATCGGTCTTGTAGTTGGTTGGGGGGTTGAGTAAATATCAATACTTAAATCTCAAAAAGTTAGTTATTAGATGCATGCATGATTGTATGATAAGCCATTTGCTAATTTGTAAAATCTCATGATTATTTTTTTTTTCTCTTTACTTTTCTAGGTATGATGACAAGCTTAAGAAGACTTCTGTTGAATGGAAATCCAATAAGAACTCTTAGGAGGTAAGCTGATTACTTTTGCAGTCATTTGATGTATTGATTAACTGCTAAATTTTAATTGTTTAACCTTCCAAGTTTCTTTTAATTCGCTTCATGCCAGCACATTAGTTACTGGGCCTACGGCTGCTCTACTGAAATATTTGAGGAGTCGTCTCACATCAGATGAAGAAGGTACTGGCATGCATTTCTAAATTTCAACCTCCTGCTTTTACTTGGCAAGCTACCCCCCCAATTGGGGCTTGGGAGCAAAAGAAAAGAAAATTGCCTAATTAATAGATGAGAAGTACTTGAACTTTCAGTTCTGTATTCAGACAAGCCAATGAGTTAGAAAGTTATTGGTATAAGGACCATTTAATTTTAAACTTGGGAGAAACATCACCTTTTTTCCCTCATTTCCAGAGCTGGCATCTACAAGCACTCCAAGAAAAGATGATGTAATTGCCCAGGCAGCTCGGTTGTCTCTTTCCTCTAAGGTACCGCACCCTTAATTTATTGCCAAGTGGCATAACAAACTTCAACATGTTAACTCTAATTTCAGTTTTTCTTACTAAACAAGCATATGAAAGCCATTGATAGCTTTTTTGGATACTTGAATAAAGCGGAAATTATAATTTAGGACTAAATTTCTCATGCAGACTTCTGAAATATATACTCACAGCTAACGTTCGTCTTGTACCTTCTGAAGATATCTAAAAAAAACTTATTTTGAGAGAAATGTGAAAGACTAATATCTATATAGTAACTCCTGATGTTTTGGGGTCCATTGTGGTGTTTGGAAGTTCCTTAAATTACAGTTTGAAATTGGTCCTCTTTGCCTCTTCTATTCAGGAGTTGAATCTGAGTCGTATAGGTCTGACAAGTGTACCGTCTGTCACTTGGGAGACTGCTAATTTGATCAAACTCGATCTTTCAAAGAATTCAATTGATAAGCTGCCAGATGAACTATCAAGCTGTTCTCATCTTCAGGTTTATACTTTATTATCATTCTTGTAGTTGTTTGAAACATGAATTTTAAATCGATGTAGTTTTTTGGTTCATCATACCTTCCATTAAAATAGAAGAATTATATTTTCAGGCAAAAACAGAACTAATTGTTATAATTGACGCAAATTCTTTTAGGAGCTAATATTGTCGGGCAACAAAATAAAAGAATGGCCAGGAAATGTACTATCTTCTCTCCCCAGTCTTGTCTGTTTGAAGCTCAACAACAATCCCTTGTCAAAGGTAGCAAACATCCTATGCATTAGATACCATAACTCATAAATAGCTCCGACTTTTTTTTTTCTATTTTAGTCTTAGAAAAAGTCTAAATGAAAACTGAGCTAATTTAATGGATTTTGAAATTTAGATTGGACACTATCATCAATTTAAAATGTCAGGACGCCCAAAAAAATGGTCCCCATAAAAATATGGATGCAATGTCCTTAATTTTGTGAACACAAGTTATGGCATTCTCTTTGTCATTTAATTGATAGAAGACATTGAACTAATTGCTTTTATAATTCTTTTGGGAGGGGCCCACTCGACCCTTTAGCACAACTGATGAAGCTTGCGGTTTATTAGGCTTATTTTGAAAGAATATCACCTATGGTATATGGTGGGTCCACATAGCTAATGAGACACTCTGAAAAACAAACATTTTTCTGTCCCAACTCGGTATTAATTATTTTCCTTTATTTTCATGGAAGGTTTATTTTCTATTCCCGGGTACAAACTTTCTTTTATTTAATACAAATTATAGTAGGCAGTTTTCCTGCAACTTCAAAAAAAAATGAATGCCGATAAATATATCTGAATACTTCTCTAAATATAGACACGTTCCATTTGTAATGTCCAGTTAAAATTTCAAAATCCTAATCATTTAACAGTTCAGATTTCTAATTAAATTTTTTGTGGTGCTTGGAAAATGTTCTGGTGCTTCTTGTAGCAATACTTTTTGGTACTGTTTTCTGTAGTTACGCAATAATTGACTTGAAAACCTTGGTATCTCGCTTAGATTTTAGTATCTCGCTTAGATTTTAGTATCTCGCTCAGACCAATAAGTCGCAGAAATTAATATGATTTTTCATTGGAAAGAAAAATGCATGTAATGAAATATGATAGTGAAATTTGTTCTTCTGTATTAGCTATGTTTATTGGATTTATCTTATAGATTCCTGCTCATGGTCTGGAAGGGCTGCTGAAACTGGAAATACTGGATCTTAGTTGCACTACATCTCCACTACCAGATCCTTCTGCCATCTGTGCACTATCGCAATTGCAGGAACTTCATCTAAGGTGTGCACATTCTCAAAGGTCCTTGAATTCTCTCCACAGGCCTAGAGTTTTAGCCGCTATGCAGTTTATAGTGTCAGTATATAGTATTTACTGCCTCTCCTTTTTTTTTAATAGGCGAACACAGCAGGGTCAATTTCCAATTGGTGTACTGAGCTTAGCAAAGCTAAAAATTCTTGATTTGAGCCAGAACCAGTTAGCAAGCATCCCCCAGGTAAAATATCATAAATTCATCATTTAAATGCAATGTGTTCCACCAGTAATAGCATATCTCTACTCCTTAGAAAGCGTGTAAGTGTTCTGATCCTACAATGGTCTAGATTTTTTGTTGAATTTTTAAAGCTTATATCAGTCATCGGATTGAGTTATTCATCAAATAATGTTACTATCTATGCAGCCATTTGTGTTAAAGTTATAATTTTATCTCAATTTTTATTGTTACATGAAATGCTGTATAATTTAGGAGTACAATTGCTCTACTTTGTTTTCTTTTTTCTTAGATTGCTATCAATTATGAATTTTAACTTTTCTTAAATTCTGAATATCAACTTTCCTCTCAATTCTGCATTTATTTTACATTAATTATATATTCATGATTGAAATTTACATTAATTACTAAATTATCTTCATTTTTATTTCCTTTCTTTTCATATGGAGATATGAATTTTTATATTTTTGAAGGACATCACCGTAACAACGTAAGGGTAAGATACTAGTACCTTTTTATGTTTTATATATAAAAAAACTCTACTTTGGCTTGCAGGAGATCAAGGGCATGACCTCTCTTACTGAACTTCATCTGTCAGATAATAATATTGCATCACTTCCAGCAGAACTGGTTTGCTTTTTTTTTTTTTATATATTCATTTCATTTTATTTCTTTGTTTCCTTTAGTGTCTTTTGAGGGTTTGATGTTGATAAGAAAGAGAAGCCCCTTTTGCCTACTCCCTCAGATCTACATTTTTTCCGGACACTCCAGTGGCATTAAATACCAAATAGTTGGTATATACTTTTTCATGACATTCACTTCTAATGTTTAATTTGTTAATTGCTTCTTTCTATCTTTTCAGGGATTGCTTGAGACAAGCCTTCAGGTTCTAAAAGTCGATGGAAACCCATTGCGGAGGTAGTCTTTCTCTTAATGTATTTAAACTATTTTATAGAAATATCTGAAACAACAAGATTTAAAGTTGAAAATTAGTATGTTCTGAATTCTCAATATAATTAGATAATTAATTGAAAACCTAAGGAATTTATACTGTTTCTGTTTCAGTTCAGTCGTGTACAGCAAAAAAAATGAGTGGATTGTCACATTAAGCTCCGATCACTGTTTATACTCCAGTTTAGAATTACATCATGGACTTGTGAATTGTGATCATTTGGTGTGCTTGAAATGGTCAGATCCCTATTGAGAGAATTACATCATGGACTTGTGAATTGTGATCATTTGGTGTGCCTGAATATCTACCATCCCCGCTTTGGTTGCAGAATTGTTAGTTGACTAGCTCAACTTCAAATGTTTATTTTTCTCATTCTTTTTCTCTCCCACTCGCAGTATAAGACGCACCATCTTGGATCGAGGGACAAATGCAATTCTCAAGTATTTAAAGGATAAACTGCCTGCTCAATAAGTTTCAGTTTGGCAAGTACATCTGTGTGTGTGCACGCGTGTGCGTTGTGTGTTTTATGTTTCTATTTTTGCCGAGAACACGACTCTAAATAGTGCTCTCATTTTGGCGCTATTTCTGTATGCAATTTTTCCAGAGGAAAGGCATTTAAGAGAAAAGCGCTGCAAATGTTTTTGTGGTTCAAATTAGATTGCCGTGAACTTGTCTATTACAGGAGCGAAGTCTGTAATTTGTTGCTTTGTTTTGTATTTTCGTACATGCTTCTGTATTGTAATTTGTCATTACTATATATATTGCAAATGTTGAACCTTTTTTTATTATCTATTTGCTATTATCCCCCCTCCCACACACACGCCCCATCTATGAACTTTCAACTAGCTGCATAAATATAATTTTTCTTATCAAGTTATCATAAGTTCGGCCTATGCATACAAATCAGCCAACAGCCATTAAATAATCACCAACGGCAGTATCATAAATTTGGCAATTAGGATGTAACATACCTTTACATAATTTCGTGGCTAGTTAAAATCTTTTGAAGGTGCTTTGTGTAATTTGTAAGCTTCAGTTGTCTCGCAAAGGTGGACCCTACCCAACTGATGCCATTGTGCTTGGTTTCATAGATCATCCATTGTGCCGACTGAGCCATTATTCTACTTAAATTGGTGACGAAGAAAAAAATGATTTTAGCGTGGCTTCTTTCAGGAAAAGTAGGAAAAGCGCAATTAGCTGAGCCGTTGACTGAGCCACTGAAGGTAATTTTTAAGCCACTTTGACAAATCTACAAACTACAGAAAGATCGTAAAATCCGGAGCTCTCTCAAATCTCAATATATACTTGCTGAATTTGTTAAAGAAATATGCATAAATTCAGTACTCGGTACTTCGATAGTATTGACGGAGGGTTTGGGCCTTGTTTTTAACAAGATCAAAAGTTCACAAACTGAACGCATTTAGTTTAGTTTAGAATCGTTATGTGCGTAAATTTTATACCATCGACCAGAAGCACAACTAAAATTACATCCGGCATATGAGATTGAAATGGTAGTTTCACAATTCAAAGATGTCCAAAGAATACACTTAGTTCGAAACAATTGATATATAATCTATTTGATTATAAGAGGTTCAGATTGTCAAAATTAAATTTTTATGTTCAAATTGACAATTCATTTTAAGAGTGGCATACCCGAATAGAATGAAATTGTCTGGCACTTTCGTAAAATTTTCTACTCCCGTGCTTGACGTGGCTTGTCAAATGCTTTAGACTTTAATTTTGCCCTCTGCATCTCTGAAATTTAAATGACAATTGTCAAATGAGATTTGACCGAAATGGGATGCGATGCTCTTTCAAATTGGTTCGGCGAGACTTTTTAAAAAAAAAATGATAAATTTTTTTAATGGTAAGAGTCAGACTTCTCAAGAGCTGATCTCAATTTTTAAAAAATAGTCTCTTCTAATCTGATTCTTATCACATTCGGTCATTTCAGACTTTTATCTGATCTTTTCCATGTCATTTTTTTAATATTTTATATTGTATATTAATTATACTTAAAAAATTCAAAAAATAAAAATAAAATAAAATGTCAAAACATAAATATATAATTTAATATTTTTATACAAATATAAATTAACATAAAAAATACATAATTATCAAAAAAAAATATCAAGCTTTAATTGTCGACCCTTATCCTATCCTTACCTGGCTCTTAGAGGCTTCTCTCCTAGACAATTTTTATCAAACTTCCCACCACTTACAGTTGAAGTTGCAACCATGCCAGCCACACTTTCTAGTTCATCCTTGCTTGCTTTCTTTGGCACCTCATTTCTAATATCTGTTATTGGTAACTAACAACAATCTTACTAGAATAGCCACCCTTCCTTTGATTGACATTTTGTGTAACTGTGATTGAAACAGTTGTTGTGATATTTTCTGGCTGCTCTGATTGGAACATCAGATGTTGTCGTTGCAGCAGTCCTACTGGTGTTCGCTGTTGCTTCTGTCGGTGCACTTTGCTGATGTTTCTCCCCTTGCGGCTTCCTTGCTTACCGCACTAGGTGTAACAGCTGATACTTCTCCCCCCTTTGCATGAACCAGGTAATCTGATCTTCCCCTTTTTTGAATGATTTTTTCAAATTTTTGGGGTTTAGTCAGAGATTGGCTTTCTTTCTGGTTGTTGCATGGTATTGGCTATTTATGGGGTGCTTATGGTTGTTGCTTGGATCTCGCTGCCAGTAAATTTTTGGGGTTTAGTCAGAGATTGGCTTTCTTTCTGGTTGTTGCATGGTATTGGCTATTTATGGGGTGCTTATGGTTGTTGCTTGGATCTCGCTGCCAGTATATTTATTTGGCTCCAATTTCTTCTTACACCTTGGGTTGGCAACATTTATGATATGTGATATTTTGTGGTCGCAAGTTGGGATTTTCGTTGACAATGTTTTTGTGGTGTGTTGCTAGCGCTGGTACTGTACAAAATACAACTTGGTTTTGTTGTTAATCAGATGCAGTTTGGTCTTTCGATTGCTGAATCTGGTAACAGCACTATGGTTATACCATTATTTTGATTTCTGGTTTGAGTTTTTTTTTCATCTCTCTTTCTGTCAACAAATTTTGTCAAATGGTAATTATTTTACCTCTAATTCATGACAGTTGGTGAAGAAAGTGAAAAATAGATAGTTGTCCCTTGTGTGTCCAGCTCACTGGCTGTGGTTACACCAAGTGGATGCTTGCCTCTCAATTTTTCCCCGTGTCCGATGCTAGAGTCCTCTTTTGATTGCTTTCTTGTACCAATCAATGGTTCTATTTTCTTCTTCAAGAGTAGAACTCGATTTCGGTCTCAAGTCTTCGGACCTAATTTATTTCTTATTTTGTACCAGCATGGGCTCGGGCTCTCGGCTCTGGCTCTGGCTCATGGCTCTAGCTCTAGCTCTGGCTCTGGCTCGAGCTCGGGCTCTTGGATCTAGCTCTGGCCGGCTGGTGACTGGTACAGTTCCTCTGTTAGCTGTACCGCCCCTTTTTGTGTTTCTGATAGCTTTTGCGCTTCTTCGTTAGCTGCCCGCCTTTCTCTCTTCTATCGTCTATGAGTTATTGTCCTTTGTGCCGGTGTTGGTACAGATCTTCCTCACAAAATTTTGTGAGTTGTTGTTCTGTATCGCTACGGTACAGATTGGCTCACCGACTTTTTTTTTGTCTAGTATGTATTGATTTTTTTCTGGTATGAAGTTTGATTTTGAAGTTTTACGGTCAACCATCACCTTTTAGCTTAGCGTAGTCTTGAATCTGCTTGTTGATGTTCTCGTATCAGTTTTGATGATATAATTTTTCTTTTCTTTGGTAGGTGACTGGTGTTGACTGATTTCTCTCATCTTTTGTTGTTGCGGAATTTTTGAGACAGGTTCTATAACCCGCTCTGATACCATGTTAATTTTTTAGGGTTAACAGAGATATAGTAAAGATCAAAGATAATGAACTGAAATTTCATTGTATTATTGCATTATTCTCACACATTTTACAAATCTGTATTTATACAAAAACTAACTAGCTGTTATACTATAGTAGTTACAATAGCAACGGTAATATTTATATTTACTAAACTAACCTACTTCTATGCTACTGTTGGTTATTATTCTCAATGATACTCCATACACACTCTCTTTATTACTAATTACTTTAGAACTCTCTCTTTTATTAGTATTCTCAACACCCTGCAATTATCGCGGATCTGACACGAGTGGGCACCCGAATAACCTCATTATTGCCACTTCTGTTAGTTAGCCGCATAGGCATGCAGGGTGTCCCATCATAAAGTCAATTCTCTTTTGCAAAACAAACATTGTTTTGTTTTTCTTGACGTAAAATAATCTTCTCTTTTTGTTTGAAAGAGGATGGAAAATATTTGAATATTCATTGCTGTTGTGATTTGTGAAAGATTCTTAAAATTAAAACATTTTCATCCCACCTACAAGGCTACCCGAATAACCTCATTATTGCCACTTCGTGAATATTTACCATGTTGCAAGTTGCGATTTGTTTACATAGTAATAAGATTTATGAATAATTCGTTTTTTAGTCATAGCCGGATGTTTCACGAATAATTCGTCAGTTTAATATACAATGCGTTTTTTTAGTAAAAAAAAATATTTTCGTGAATTATTCAACAAAAAAACACATTATATATTATTTTATATGGAATTTTATAGTTTTTAATATTTTTTTAATATTTTTTTATTATAATATATATTTTATTTATATTATATGAAATGAAGTATTTCAAATTATACCCGTATTATACTCGAATGTTGAATTTTTAACCTCAGAACATTTTTCGAATCACGAACTTATCAGTATGCTTGTTTATCATATTCATATATCTGCCACACGGTTGATTTCTGCAACGATTCAACAAAGGATCTTCCTGTTTAGAGACGGATACTGTAGGCTCCGGGACAAAGGGCAGCTTGCATTCGAAAGCATTGCTGCCGAACCCTTTCTCGTCGCCGTGCTCTCTCGAATCCGCATCCTCTGGAGAGTTTTTTCTGGATGTCTGTGTGGGTTTTTTGTTGTGAACCGTTCGATCGCTCATCAACGATTATAATTTAACAATAATAAAAGTCTTCGCATCAAAATTCGTATTTAGATTTTTTTCACAGCCGTTGAAATTAAAACGAGCCGTTCGGATCTCCTCAAGAGCTCTCCGCAGAAAAAAACTCTCTCGAATCCCTCTCTGAACCTAGTTACTCCAGAGGAAGAAGGAAAAACAAAAAAAGTAAAAAAGAGAAATGGGGAAGAAGAAGGAGAAGGGCGTGAACGTATCGGGCAAGCCAAGGCACCAATCCCTGGGGAGACCAAGGTTTGGCAGTATATCACCTTGACCAAAAGAATTTTCCTAATTGACTCTCCTGGTCAGTGTACCGCAACAATGATTCAGAGACTGACATAGTTCTGAAGGGAGTGGTATGTTGTTTGTATTTCTTATTAGTGTCTGTTGGTGACATTTATCTACTCTTCAGATTGTAAATAGAAGTAGAACTGTTTGATTTTTAGGTTCGTGTTACAAATTTGCAAGATGCAGCCGAGCATATATATAGGTCAGGTATTAAAACGGGTTAAAAAGGAGCATTTGCAAAGTGGAAAACTTCTGAAGGTATTGTCTACTACTGATTTTGATCATTAAAAATGATGAAACCACCTTCCTTTAGAGGGTTGAAATTTGCAGTTTCCCTTGCATGGCATATCTAATTTTACTTGGTTTTCTTTCTTTCATTTCTTGTTCATTTTCTCTTGCTTGTTGGTGTTTGCTTTGGGTTCAGGAATAGAATGTGATTTTATTTTTGCAGTGGTCCACTTCACAGCAGAAAGCTTCTGATTAAAATGAGATTTGTTTTGCTTCAGGGTGGGGAACCTGATTTAATGACAGCAGCCAAGATGGTGCTACATGACTGGCAACGAGGTAAAATTCCCTTTTTTGTACCCCCTCCTCAAGAAGCCGGTACAGCTCCACCTGAAAACACAAATGAAGTTGATCCCAACAAAGAAGAACTGAATGAGGTCAAAAGAGCTCAATTGACAAATGTTGAAAGTGCCGAGACAGACCATGATCTAGCTGAAATGGATGAGTCTGGTGAAGATCAAACAAGCAAAGAAATGAAAAATAATTCAAATAGGAAGGCCGGTGTAATGAAAGCCATTGCTGAGATCATCTCCTCCCAGCAGAACTTAAACATACCTGCTAGAAAATAGTTAATTTGTTTTGTTGTTATTCTGCAAATTTTGGTTGGTGTTTTCTAGTCATAAGGTTTCTTTAGTCTTGTAATGTTTGTTTTCTGGATATCCATAATGGCGGTATTTATTATGGATTTTGGAAGTTGGTGATAATTTTGCAATATCAAAGTTGTTTCGGTGCCTATTTAATGTTCCTTTAAAGTCTTTGTTCCAACCAAAATGCAACTCTCCATGACGAGAGGACATGATGTCTGATCACTCGAATTCCAATAATGACAAGTGACGTGGAAATAATAAAAAAATGACGTAGTTGTTTTGTTTTGGCAAATTTCGTAGGGTAATTAGTCTATTTTGGTCGCACATGATGTGCTTTTCTAGAGATCAATAATAGAAAGGCTGGTAGGCGATTTGCTAAAGTAAAAAATATATATCAAAATTCAATGAAGTTTTGTATTTTTTTGGCATGGCAAGTGTGCTTAGAGCATCTTCCATTCCCATCCTTTTTTGATAGCAATGATCAATGAGTGGGACGGTAGAGCTATTTGGGTTCTATACTTAGTCATCGATAGATGCGCAAGCCACTAACTGTTGCTTCGGTGCTCTAATAGACTAATACTAACTATCAACTATTGCTTGCTTCGGAACTCCGATACTAAACAAGGCAGAAAAAAAAGAAAATTAATTCCTCACAAATGTTTACATAAACATGAATATTGCTCGTTTACTTTATATGATGATATTTCTTTTAGAGTTACAGTGTCCAATTAGGGCTTAAATAAGACATTAATATGAGAACTGATCTAAGTACATCCTCTACCTTTTAGTCAGTTAGTGACATTAACTAGAAAAAGAGATGCTACATTCTACATTATTGTGGTTTAAATCATTTTCCTTTTTTTGTTGTTTATTTGGCTAATAATGGAAGTATCTTTCAATTCTGATCACTTCAACTCACATGACTTCTTTGCAAAGTTGCTCCTGAATTAAGTTTACTTCCATAAACCAAAATGAAACTGCAACAAGAATAACCAAATACGCTGCATCTTCTTTAACACCAGAGAGCGAAATGAACCACAAACACTAGTAGTGCAGAAAGCAACAGCCTAAGCCAGATCTTATTCCAAATTCCTCGCCTTTCACTATGCTCATCCAAGAGCCTGAAGGGGCGCTCATATTTCAATCCTATCGCAAAACCTGCTAGTCCACGATAATTACGGAAGTTGTCATCATCAATCCAAGTACCATAATTGAAATTACTCATGACTGGATGATCTTCTTCCACCTCCCTGTATCCGGTGCAATTAATCTGAGAAGGACGGTTGGGGATGCCGGGCTTGCTGTTGCTTGAACCCTGACCATACAGGGGAATGAGAGAGGCATCTAACATGGAAGATTTGCATGTGGGGCAGATAGGTCCAGTTGCTGAGTGACCACGATGCAGCCAACCATAGATGCAGGGCCAGCAGTAGAGGTGACCGCAGATGGTTACGACTGGTTCTGAGACGGAATCTAGACAGATATTGCAATTGAAGAACGAAGATTGGAGTGGCCCTCCTTCCATCTGACATGCAAACACTACACCAAGGAAAAGAGAGATGAAGAGAGAAAGGCAAAAGTGGCTGATTAGCAAACTTCACGTGGGGGTATGCAGTTGATAATCTTAACAATTTGTAACATAGTCTAGCATGCACGTAAGCCCTCTTTAAAGTGATATTAATATGTGCTAAGGTAGAAAATTAACTTTATTTTTTTGTGGCAAACTTATTTCTATTAATGGATGACAGTGATGAGATGTAAGTTATTTTGCTTAAATATGTCTGAATTTCTTATGCTCAAATAAAAGGTGATTTCTAAAATACTTTATTTGATTTATTGATGAATTATTAAAATATTTCTATATAAATTTTAAGAAAAATAGGAAGAAGTTATGAAGAACTTAACATTAGTTTTCCCCCTTTTTCGAGAAGGGTCCATAAACAAAATTGGAAGCTTGTGAATTTACTGAACTTTTTTTTTGGCGATTAGGTTAATCATTTTTGGTTGATCTTGTGTAAATCTCAACTCATATACATATGTTATTTGAAATTTTCATATTTTCTTGAAAGTCTATCAAGTGTAAGACAATTTATTTGAAAAAAAATGTAATGGAAACAATATGCAAAAAAAAAAAAAAAATCTGAAGGACGAAGACATAAAAGACCAACGGTGCATGGGTTACACTGTTCACATTAGGCTTGGAGGTGGCAGGTAGAAGTGAAACTGAAACTCAAGATAAAAAGTAAAATCAGCAAAAAAAAAATGTTATTTCGTCTCGAATTGTTTTCCAGTTGAGACTATAAGATCACATTCATGTCTCAATAGAATTATTTAATCTGACGCTTCATCGGACTCGTTGAGAGCCATCAAATCTGTCACACCTCTCTCTCCCTCGTTCCCTCCGCTCTCACTCTTTTCCCTGTGCATCCAGCGATAACGCCCTACCCTTTCACCTCTCTCGGGCGACTCATTACCTAACCATGACTGTCTCCCCTATCTGTCACCTCGGCGTGACCGATCGCCCCTTTTTGCCGCTCCTCCCTTACTGTGGTTTGTCAGACGGTACGGTCTTCCCCTTTGAACCGTTGCCTTACCCCTTTTTCTTTATAAAAGCCCCTCTCAGGCCCCTCCCTTCCTCCTTTTTGCTGATTTCCCTCATGTGCTGAGACTAGCTACTGATAAGAACAGAGAATTGTGGCTCGATTTTCGATTAAGAAGGAAACATCAAAGGGGAGGGAGGTCAGAGAAGAGGTCGAGTGGTGGTATTTGTGACTAGCTGTGTGAGCTTTGCCCCTTTTGCCTTCTTGCTGACTGATCTGTCCCCTCTATTTTTGCTGGTAAATAAACCCTAGCGCACTCTCCTCTCTTGTAAGATGCTTTTTGGTTGTGACTGGTCTTTTTGTTGGGATGCTCTGAGTTACTGGTATGAATTATTGGGGTAAATAGTTGCCTATTGTGATCTGTGGTTGACCTTCCTTGTTTTGCTGGTTGGTTAGCCCATTCGGCTCTGATTTTAACTAAGCCAGTTACTGATTCACTGATTTGGGGCATGTTTTGCTGATACTGGTATTCAAACTTGTATTGTGGGGTCGATTTGGGGATTCTGGTAGCCTGTTCTTGCTTGTTGCGTATGCTTAGCTTTATCTGGTACCCTCTTGTGTTGGGTTCTGATTACTGGTACCACCTCTTTTTATGTTGCCTTTCTGGTTCTGGTAAATTACCGGGTTAGGTTGTTGCCCTCTGTTATATTGTGCATGTTGCCTACGCTTGTTATTATGTTATTGCTGCGCACTTTGTACTGTTGTGTTGGATGTACCGATTCTTTGAGTACGGCTCTGAGCCACTGGTGTTTTGTTCTGGCTTGGGTTTTTTGTTGATTGCCATGCGGGCCATGAGGTCCTTGCCTGTTGCCTTGTTGCTCGATTTATCCCTATGTGATTGTTTGTCTGTGAATTTTATCGGTGAGGATATGTGGCTAGAATGATCTAAACCTCAAATTTTGGACTGTTGGAATTGGATTATATGGGCTAAATTGATAGAGGCTATATTAATTAAAACCGTGAGTTGGACTCTATTAGACCTTAGATTTAAACTAAGAAAGTTAATAAGAAGTTGAAAGAGGATTAGGCCCATTTATATTAATTTGGACTAAAAGAATAATTAAATCTTATTGGGCTAACAAATCTACTCTAATTAACATAAACAAATTAGGATTTAGAAATAAATAAATAAAGCCCAATATTTAAAAGTCCCAAGATAATCAAATGTAAATAACTTGAAAACGTGATAAATTAATTGGAAGCCGCCCCGAAAGGTTAGGCGGTATCCAAGGGCTAATACGTAAACTTAAAGAATCGGGAAATTATTAAATTCCCTGACTGCCCCCGAATACGGGATATCAAAGCATAGGCTCAAATTAATTTGGTAGTCAGCGTATGATCCCGAACATTAAAACACCAACACATTAATAATATAATAACTTTTCTTTACTTTTATTTTTGTTTTTGTTTAAATTACTTTTCGTTTATTTTATTTTATTTATTTATTTTCTTTTACTTTATTTATTTTTGTTTTACTTTTATTTTTAAAACTATTTTCTCTAACTTATAAAACCTAATGATAATACTTATATATAATAAACCAAAATACATAATTTAAAAACATAGCGAAAATAATAATTAGAATGTAATTAATATATATTAATTAATTTCTCTATTTGTAAAATAAATAAAAGACTAATAAAATGAAATATTATATATATAAAATCTATATTAATCAATTTCCTTGTTTAATAATAGAATAATATTAATAAATATATAAATATATAAATATAAGTTAATCCATCCCTCTATTGTAAAAAGACAAATAAGAGAATATTAGAATATAATATTAGATATATTATGTATTATATATTAATTAATTTCTCTATTTTAAATTAATGGAACTAATAGTTAAATCCACAAACTCGAAATTTAAAACAAAGAATGAACGTATAGAAGCGATCGAGAACGATAAACACAACTTGACGGGTCACTATACGAGCAACAAAAATTTTCGGCACCGCACATATGCAGCAGAAATGCTGCCGAATTTTTCAAGAAAAGACGATAAAACCCGAACAAATGTTTAATTAAATTATCAATCTAATTTGATTATTGATTGTGAAGTAAATCAAGTTAAAAACTAATAAACACCTAATTTAAATTAAATAGGTGATATAGTCGACTCGGATCCACTCGCGGAGTACGAGGTCACTCCCGACCAGACGTACGCGGACACCGACCCCGAGGCCGGTGATCCACCTCCGGAGTAGAGCGACTTCGCGATCCTCGCCAGCACTTCCAGGTACGGTTTTCTGGGATTTGAGTTTCTTTCTTTAGAATTAGGAATCCAAACCGAAAATAAATCTGTTTTAAAAATGAATCTGAATTGCGGTGTTTTCTGACCAAAAATGATTAGAGACTAAATCGGACCTGTCATTCGCATCCGGTAAATTGACCAGCATATTCGAAACATACCCGCATTCGCATGTCATATCATGTCATACTGCACGTAGACATGATAGGAGTAGGATTCGGGAAATAGTCCCGAGATAGGATCAGATAGAATTAAATAATTCAAGTTGTAGATTATATTTATCAGGAAAATATTATTACTATCACTAATTATTAATTAAGTCAGGTAGTTAATCATGCATTAAATGCATGAGAGTGCTGAGAGGCGGACCGGGTAATTCTCAGTCTGAGTTGCCTTGCATAACCAGACCGTTGTGGTTACTTACGGTGACCCATAGGCCCGTGGGACCCACCGGTCTGTATATGTACTGCGCATCTTTGCCTGCCGGATTATCCACTGATCCCGTCATTTGGCGGGTTCGGCTATGTCAGAGTGTTTTCTTTTGATCTTTATTATATTTTATTATTATTCTTAATATGATTAATTTTTTTTAGTCCAAATTTGAGCGATTAGGATACCGTGTACTTCAGTGTTTAGTGTGGGCGGTCATATTCGAGACTGGAATCTACTTCGTGTTATTATATTATTATATTTATCCGGCTTATTTAGGATCCTAATATTGTCCGAATGGCTTTCTCTTTTGGCCCCTGGTTGGTACAGAGAAAGTCGGGATGCGGTCCGCTGGCCTTAGTGGGTACAGTGTAGGCTCCCATTTGTTTATATTTCGTTTTGATACTTTTACGGGATGCGGTCCTCTGACCCTTGGTTGGTACAGTGTAGGTTCCCATTTGATTTCGATTTGTTAATTCACGAGTAGTTATCTCCTTTTGGCGATATGGCAACTGAAGACATATTTATCCGTTTGTATTTATTTTGTAAGGTGAATTACCAGATTTAGCAGAACAGAGTACGTGCTTATGTACGCTCACCCTCCTAGGGCGTTATCGCCTCGAGAGCCCGAATTGCCGTTTATGCGGCATTGGCGCCGCATAAACATAAAGCCCTAAGTTCGTAAGTTGGGTCACTGGTGGCGCCCGCTTAGGCAAGGCCCAAGTTCGTAAGTTGGGTCGCTGGTGGCGCCCGCTTGGGATAGATCTGGTGATTTACAAATCGGGATATTTATTTCGGGTGTTTGATTCTCGTAGTTTATATTTTATATTATTATTACTATTTCCACAGATTTTCTAATTTCGGGTTTATTTGTCATTTCATGTCATTCATGTAGGTGTGTTTTCAAACATATATAAAATAATAATACATTAACATATATTAAAATATTTCATTGCATTTAAAATTCGGTATCGGTATTTGGGTCCAGTCTAGGAAAGAAGATCAAATCTTAAGGTGGATCTAAATCATCTTGAGTAATTTTTCTTAAATTACTCACGTTTCCACGGTGGTTGTGGGATCCAGGTTTACGGTTCAAATCAAGACCTTTTATACCAAACTGTTGAACATGAGGCAAACATCATGATTGAGCACTGAAACTAAACTAATCACCAGCAGAGAAATCAGTGTTCAGTAACCAGATATAACCCATGATAGATAACTTGTTAAAAGGTTAACAGTTACGTCTTCTCTATTAATGGAACCGACTTCACGTACACGAAATTAAATAAGCTCATTATCTCAAATTACTATCAGATCATTATCCAGCACTCACATTATTTTTCCATGATTAATTGATTGTCATCACACAAATATGGACGATGCAAACTTCATGTGGATTTAATACTCTTGTGTTCCGGTTGATGTAATTGATCTTGTTAAATGAAATTATCCTACATGATTTGAATTAAAAAAAAAAAATATGGACAGTGCAAATTTTATAATTGATCAAGTACAAAAGGCGTTATAAGTGCCCCAACTTCAGAAACCAATGATGGGTAAGTTCCGGGTTCCAGCAAACTTGCAAGTTATTTAAGTCTGGGCAATTTTTGATTCAGATCATTTCATTTTTAGGTTTTGATTTTAGTTTTTGGTCCTTTTTTCATATTCGGTTTAAATTAGTCCCATCTAATGTGATTATTCAAGAGCTCATTACATATCTGCCCTTGCCCTTCTTATTACATTGTCGCTACCTGGAAGTGCACCGAGTGATTTGATAACTTCTAATTATTTCTTTTCCTCAGAAAATCTCCAATGTTGGTGAAACTGAACCATAGTGACATAATTCCGCCATAAGCGTCACTGTTTTGAGCATTATGGAAACTTCCTGTTTATTAGAAACAAGTCATCTGATTGGAGGTGACAAAATAATTGTGAAACGATGAAGTTTCATAAAACAAAACAAAACTGCTTGATATTCTGCACAAAAACTTCAACTTGAAAATGAAACATCATGCAATGCTATTGAGAAATGAATGACGTCTACATTTCCAACTCGTGAAGAACGTCTTACAAAAAAAAAAAAGGATATCAAGGAAATGAGTATGAATTTCGTTGTTCAGGCCACTTGTCATAACTTAATTAGTTAATTTTCATTAAAGTTATTGCTTAAACACCTCAACTTATTAATATACAACTCCCACCACTTTGGAAGCAGCAGTTCAAATGATATAACACCGTACCAGCTTCAAGTAATTTTCCAAATTTCTGTTCAACATCTATCCAACTTTTAGTCTAATAACAGACCAAAGAGAAATGTCCTGGCTCAGTAAAAGCAACATCTTCTCTGCAACACATTATAGTGACAACAGGGTCATTAATTTGCAATATATTTCTCAATGGTGGTGACCAAGTCAGACTCAGGCACAGCCCCAATAGTGGCATCCTTCTTCTCTCCATTTTTGAAGATGATAATGGTTGGGATGCTTCTTATTCCATACCTAGTTGCTACTTCTTGGTTCTCATCTGTGTTTAATTTGAAGCACTTCAGCTTTCCCTCATAGGTCTTAGATAGTTTCCCTATGACTGGGTGCATCATGCGGCAAGGACCACACCATGGGGCCCAGAACTCAACTAATACTGCAAGTCAGAACCCAACACCTCTTCTTGCCATGTCGAACTTGTCACATCAGGAACTACAAATTAGCTAAATACTTTGTCAAAGTATTGTTATAGCAATGCACACACACAAAGAGACAAAAGAACACACAAACAAGTATTTACTAGCACTGTAAGACATCTTGGGCTTTTCACATTAAGATTCTGATTACTGGTACTGTCAGAAATGAAAATATCATATGAAAGTAAACATAATTAACAATTGTGTTTATTTACAAGATCTAAAACTAAACAATGAACAAGGTTTGGTATGCATGAGGGTACTTTTTTCCACAGAAATCCTTGTAGTAGTTGATTACAGGACTCTTCATATCAGAGACAATAAACTGATTTATTTGCTAATACCAAACACAATAATTTTCCAATACTTGATTCACAACACAACATCAAAATTCGACATAAAAGTAGTTAACTAACAAGATGAAGATTGGATGTTTGGAAGATTGAATAGACATTTCCATTTGATTGAAAGAATTAAAATACTAACAAGCAAGCACATAGGTTAAATAATCTCTTTCTATTCACTAAGCATTATAATCTTGTAGAGTGAATGGTGAATAAAAGCCTGAAGCTTTTAAGTGAAACAAAGGTGCAGAAGTCCATATAGATATAGTGTTACTTTGACCTGAAACTTCCTTGAACACTTGTGACAGCAAAGTATCCAGTACACATTTCCACACCGGTGGTGGATTACAGCAGCATAAATTATGGCCATACCAGCTGGGTAACAGTTGATGCAGAAGTCTAAATTATATTATGGCATAGTTCATTTTACATCTCAGCGCTTAACTGCTGCTATATGAGACTTAACTTGAAAATGAGATAAAATTAGTAAAAAGGAAACTGACAAATTACCATCCAAAGCTGTTTCCTGAGCTTTACATACAAATGACCGACGGCGAGCTCTGCTCTTGGCAACGCTAACTGATAATCCGACCTTCCGCTTATAGTTTGAGGAGAGAGAAACGCCTCTTTGACCGCTTTGACCGCCGTGAAGAGGGCAAACAGTCGCAGAGGCTGGTTTTCCAACGCCGGCGCGGGGCTGCGGCGCACCTAGGGTCCTAAGAAGCGTGGAGGAAGCCATGAGTCGAGGAAGGAGGCGGGGGTTGGAGAGAGGAAGGGGCACAGTTGTTGAATGCGAAAAGTGTGGTCTCAATTCGTCTTATTAAGATGCGAAGTTTTCAGTTCCTACGCCCCAGGAGAAATATCAAATATAAAGAGGAAAATGAGTAAATTTGAAAAAGCGAGTGAATTACTCATGGATACGGCTGTAAGAAAAAAAGTTCCTAATTTATAAATCGTGTTCCATTCGATTTTAGTTTAACTTCGATTTGTTCGATTAAATTTTTTTTGTTAGTTCGATTCGAATTTAGTTTGATAATTTTTTTAATGGACTAGTTCGATTTTGATTCATAATAGTTTAATATGTAATTATTTAATTAATAATATATGTAATAATATAATTTTTTTAATATAAAATTAATAAAATATTATTAATTTATTATTAAATTAATAAATATTACTTTGTTTTTTCAAAATTTAGTATAAAATTAATAAAATATTAATTATTTTAGCTCTAATTATTTATGATAATATCAAAATAAATATAAAAATTAAAATAATTGAGTTCATTCAAAGTTCGATTTAGCTCGAGTTCGATTTAGTTTGAATTCAATTTAGTTCGAAATATTTCAAATCAAACTCAAACACTAGTAAGTTCGATCGAATTCGATTTGTTTGCAGCCCTATTAGCGATGGGAGAATTAGTAGTTCGATTTGGTTCAAAATAATTTCAAATCAAACTCAAACACTAGTAAGTTCGATCGAATTCGATTCATTTGCAGCCCTAAAGAATTAGTAAATTACTGGTGTTCTCAGAGCGCAGAGTACAAGCTGAAGTTTGAAAACATATTATTTTGAATTAATTTTCGAAGTTCCATCAAAATTTTCAAAATTATCAATATCCCACCAGAACTCCACAATATCTTATATCTCCTCGAAATTTAACATCATTTGTTTCTGTCCTCTTTTCTTTATTTAATTTGTAATAAATTATTTTAGGATAATCAATTTATAAGTTTACCCTTTTTTCATCTTTCAATACGACGTGGCAGTCAAAGCAGTAATCCCCTGATACAACAAAACAACTAGTTATTTGAATTATACACTACATAAATTTGTATATCTTTAATCAATAGCAATAGAAGTATGGACCGATGCATGTTTAAAATAGAGTTGTTCATTCTAATTAATTACTACATAACAAAAACAATAAGAACTGTAGAGATGCACAATGGAGAAGCAAATTAAGAATATAAATATTCTATTTTCTCTCTCTCTTTGTGCTGGAATATTATTAGGGACAACTCTATTTTGAAAGAAAGTTAAAATTATAAATTAAATATTTTAAAATAGTTAGTTTATTATGAATTGAATGAAGAAAAGGTGATAAAATAAAGAATTAAAATTTTAATGGAGATATAAGATATTATAGTGTTTTGATGAGAATATTGATAATTTTAAAAATATTATGGGTATATAAAAAACTAACCCTATAATTCCTGAGTTTTGAGATCCACTGTCTAAAAAACCAGCCCGCTAATTATCCACATACATCCTAGAGGTACAAATGGTAAAATCACCCAGCTCCGAACCCGAACATGAACCTCTAAATTAATTCCTGAGTTTTGAGATCCACTGTCTGAAAAACTAGTCCGCTAATTATCCACATACATCCTAGAGGTACAAATGGTAAAATCACCCAGCTCTTGAATGACCCGCATGAGGCCCAAATAATCTGCTCTTTCCCTTTTGTGCACCAGCAGAGCCCTAGAAACGAACACACCTTTCTTCTTTTTGGTTCTGACAGAGGCGCAAAACCTAAGCTGGAGAGAGATGACTGAGGTGGCTAACGCGGCGGTGCATGAGGTACTGGGGCAGAGGCTCGCTGACGTCGACGAGCCCATCGTCGACTACTTCGTCAACGTTCTTGCCGACGAAGATTTCGACTTTGGCGTCCACGGCGATGGCGTATTCAAAGCCATCGGAGATCTTCTTGTCGACTCGGGATGCGTCTCTGACTACTCCGAGTGTCGTTCTGTAAGCTCTCTTGCTTATATTTTTCTAGTTTTCTTGTTCCTTCTTACATCTGATCTTATTTCCTGTACAATTTGGAATGTACTCATTTTTATTGGAAGTCATAGAAGTATAATTACGTGTCAGCTCTGCCATGCCAACTCGTTGTCCTCTTCTGCTAACTTCTGCCCTTGGAAATATTCATTTATGAGTCTAATGGGTCTAAAATGGCCTCTCTTAATTTGTTTAGCATCTTGTTCTTTTGTATTAAACATATTGTTGACTTTAATTTTCAATATTACAATGTGAAATATATCACAAAAATAATGAATTATTAAATCATCTTGAATATAGAGCAACATAAAATAAGAAACACAAACCATCTGATGTTGCTGCCTTGTCAGTGCACGCTTCAAAAACAGTCTGTTTTACTCCATTTTGAGTGAATGCAGCCTAGGGGTGTCAATTCTTGACCCGACCCGACCTGACACGACCCGAAGATAAATGGGTCGGGTATGGATTCAATTTTTTTGACCCGGATCGGGTCGGGTTCGGGTCAACCGATCCAATTAATTATATTTTTTGAAGTAATTTTATGATTTAGTACTAATCAAAGCTTAAATATACACTAATTATATATTAATTAAGATTAATTATAAATTAATCAATATTTTATTGCTTCAAAAATAGAGGAATTGAGAATAGTAAATGAGAATAGTGAAAAAAATAATGATTTTTAGGTTGGTGTGAGGATAGTGAAAAAGTGGTGCTATTCTGAATGAAACAAATGATTTTTTCTTTCAACTCTCATAATTTTTTATTCTTCAACAATCTTTTATTTGCACTAACCAATCTCATGCTTAATTAACACTAAATCAATGATAACAACAACAACAACAAAGCTTTTAATCCCAAATAAATTGGTGTAGGCTAGAATAAAATCCAATCTGAAAGTGTTGATCTCAAAGGAAAGAATAAAATAATGAAAATGATGATGATGATGATTATAGTACTAATAATAATACAAATATCTATAGTAATACTAATAGTACTAATAATAATACAGACGTCCATAATAGTAATAATGGTAATGCTAATAATAATAATAATAATAATAATAATAATAATAATAATAATAATAATCCTAATAACAAAGATCACGCTAAACCTATACTATGAAATATACTTATAAATCCTAAATTCTAACCCTAAAACCCTAGAACCTAAAAAAAAAAAAAAATCTAAGAACCTAAAGTCTATATTCTACTGCTAGACTCTAACTCCTAGATCATGGTTATGGTACGTGGATCGCCGTCTTCCAGGCACTCCTATCCAAAGCAAGCTCTTTAGGCATACTCCATTCCTTCAAATCTCTTTTTATTGCTTCCTCCCATGTTAGTCTCGGTTGACCGCTGCCTTTTCTTGTAAAGGGATGCAACACAGGGACTTCCCAAGAGGTCACCCATCCTAGTACTACTCCTGTCCAAGCACACTTAACTTCCGAGTTCTGATGGGATCCAATACTTTAATAAAGTTGGAGTTCATTTACCTATTATTGCACATTAAAAAAAATAGAGAATATCAATTACAAATTACATATCTAAAAATATTTAGAAATAAAAGAATATATAACAAGAGATGAATTAACAGTAGATAAATGACTTATTCCTCTTTTGACAGTGATGCCATTGTCAGACTCTGTCGATGGGAATTCATAGAGGAACGATAATGACTTACTCCTCTTTTTCTCACTGTCATCGGAAGAAGTGAGGCATGGCTGATGAAATTAATAAATAATGGGTCTCTACTATTTTTTAAGGCGAGATCTCTCCTCCTTTTTGTTGTTCCAGCTGTTCCATCTCTCCGCTGGAATAGCAGAACAACTCTGTTTTGCTGCTGTTCCGAATGGCTACAGTGTGCTTGGATCAGTATGACTGTGAGAATAGTAACTATTCTCAGAACAGTGTTATTCAATGACATCCAAATGTACCCTTAAGGTCAAATATCCAGGATCGTTACCTATGGCATTAGTACTCCAAAAATCTTTCTTTTGCATTTTCTTTTTCTAAGGAAAAGAACCTTTGAGCAGACAGATCTAACAATGATTGATACCATTCAACGATTTCTTGACTACACCTATCTAAATCAGATATTTCCTTATCATTGGTTTTCTAACTGAAATACTATTTTCCTTTTCCTACCTCTGGCTATCTAATGAAAATATGTAGCCTGAAGAATTCCAATTTTACCAACCACCACATTGATGAAATTACCGATCATTAATTATGATTTTCTTCAATTATCACATTGGGAGCTGCATAGTGAAAACTAGAAAGGATCTGATGGGGCCCTCATTTTTTTCTCCTCATTTTCCAAGTTGAAAATACATTGTTTTAATATTTGTCATCTTTATGAGTTTAGGTTTGTAGCAGCCTTTCAGAGAAATTTGGGTTCCATGGCTTAGTGAAGCCAAAGCAAGCAGTACGAAGCCTGGCCACACCTTTACGAATGTATGATGGAATGGATGAAGAGGAAGTACCTAAGAAGAAAGAAGAGGTTTTTGAAGGCCCACTTCTCACTGAAAGGGATCGTCAGAAGATTGAGAGGAGAAAAAGGAAAGACGAAAGGCAGAGAGAGGTAATATCATCTTGCCTCTTTGCATCTGCATATGTTCTTTATGCCAAAATGTGAATATGAAATTGACAATTTGCTTGTAAGAAAACCGAATATTTTGATATATCTGAGAAACTTCAAGTATTTCTTATGCCTGTTATTAAGAACATATATTTATTGGTTATCTGAAATATGTCAAGATATTGAAGCCAAGGGTCACCAATCAAAATAAGTTATTAATCAGTTCGGTTAGAAGTGTGGGCAACTTGGTTTTCTTCTAAATCACATTATGACCAGCTTATTATAATATGATCAGCTCTGATTGACTTAATATTGTCTATTTCTCTCTCCAAATTTTATTGTCGAATGTTTTTCATAGAACAATATGAAACAAGATTTGATTTTTTCTGTAAAGTAGAGTGAATGGTGGATGTAATGTACCAAAAGCCCTTGAAAAAAAAAACTTAAATGGTAATCCTTTTATCTTCTTTTACTAGGCCCAATATCAAATGCATGTGGTAGAGATGGAAGCTCTTAGGGCAGGAATGCCGGCAGTTTTTGTTAATCATGATGGTGGTGGGGGTGGCCCAGCTATCCGGGACATACACATGGAGAACTTTTCTGTTACAGTGGGTGGCCGTGATCTGATTTCAGATGCTACTGTTACTCTTTCCTTTGGAAGGCATTATGGTGAGATAAATATCTGTATTATCAGTTCCCTTCCTGCACACCTCTGAGCAAATTCTAGTTGAAGATTTTAGCAAAATGGTTCTACAAGGGACTTTCTCATTATGACCATTAGCTTCTTGTAGAATTCTGAATTTGAAATTTCAACTGAATCAATTTTTTTTTTTGAAGTAGCCAGCAAATACCAGCTATTTGTATTGATAAAAGAAATAATTACAACTGCCGTTGCCAACTGACTGCTGGCTGCAATGGTTCTCAATCTCTTTTAACTCAATGACCTATTAACCTGATTAACTTGATTAACATTTACAATTATAAGGGGAATAAAATTGCTAACATAGCTGTAAACTGTATGGCTACATTCCATTCATGGTGGAGTGAATCCTTGCTTGTCATGAACAGAATCAAATTTGACAATGGCCAGCTTATAATTCAGTTTTGAGTTTGAAATTCTGGCCTTCTCACTATCAGAATACATCACTTTGAGTTTGCTGTTGCAAATAGGAAAAAAGTTCAGTGTCACAATATAAACGTTTTCCCGTTTGTGCACTTGAAACTTCTTTCTTTCTTTTTTTGCTATTTGTGCCCTTTTGGCCTCAGTAGACCGTCAAAGAATATGATAACCTGATAAATAGATGAATTAATTAGGAATGTATTTTTCTCGTGATGGAATACTGTTAATGACTGGTATTTGGTGTGGCACAGGCACAATATTAAGGAGATGTGATGAAGGGAATAAGGCCGCTTTAAGAGAGTCCACTTTACAGTATTGTCGATTTTATGGGCAACTTTTGAGATATTTTTTTCCAAAAGCTGCAAAATTGTTCCAATCATGTCTTCCTCCTCTCAAACTAAGTACTTGATACGATTTTTGTTTTGTGAATAATTTTCTACTAGGTCTTGTTGGGAGGAATGGTACTGGTAAAACATCTTTCTTGAGAGCCATGGCCCTGAATGCTATAGAAGGGATACCCAAAAACTGTCAGATATTGCACGTTGAGCAAGAAGTAGTAGGTGACAACACCACAGCCTTGCAATGTGTGCTAAATGCTGATGTTGAGAGAATCCAGCTCTTGGATGAGGAAGCCCGCCTGCTTGCTCGACAGGTTGCATTGTATTCCATACCTCTTAATTTTTTTTTCATCCTATTTTCTTGTTTTTCTGAAGTGTTGCAGACTAAACTATCTACTGATTTTCTTTTATGTTCGTGGTGTGGCAATGTCTCTTTTTTCTTATGTTCAAAGACCAACTTGGGACTCATTGACAGAGTTTTTTTTTTTAAGTGAAAAAAAATAAAGTTATTGAGTTGCCATGAATTCTTTGTGACGATCTTTATAGTGTTTTTTCAAGCCTAGTATTCTTTCTCATTGATTATTACAAGTTGTGATGCAGAGGGATATAGAGTTTGAAGAAGAGTCAGGAAAGAATATGGATAAGGATACAGATGCAATTTCGAAGAGGCTTCAAGAAATCTACAAAAGACTGGACTTTATTGGTGCTGATGCTGCCGAAGCTCGTGCTGCTTCTATTTTGGCTGTAAGAGCTTTTCTCCTTATTGATTTCCATTGTACAACATGTATATGTATGCAGGACACATTTTTTTTTTGTTAATATCAATGTATGAGCTCGTCCATTTGCTAAATGACCTTTTTTTAACTGTGCATCTAGGAAACATATTCTGTTCTAGATTTATTTCCTTTTTCCCCTCCATAGGCTTCTTATTCTGATTTGCGCAATCAAGGATAGCTGACTGTTAAGTGTCTTATGATGATACTTAGTATGCTTACAAGACTGTATATTGCACAAATTAGCTCTAATACAAAGTTCTGAGCCTTACTACTCAGCCCTGGATCATCTGGTTCTGGTGTGCACTGGAGAACTTCAAATGCACTGGTTGAATATGCATCCTCATTGCATTAAGTGATTTTAATTTGTATTTATGATTAACATTTTTTTCAGGGACTAAGCTTTACTCAAGAAATGGTGCTAAAACCGACAAGGTCGTTTTCTGGTGGGTGGCGAATGCGCATAGCACTTGCGCGTGCTTTATTTATTGAACCTGATCTTTTACTTCTTGACGAACCAACGGTTGACTTTTTATTTATTCTGGAATAACATTGCTTATATTGCATGCCTTTTGTTACAGATTTAATATATATATATATTTGTTTTATTTGTAGAACCATCTAGATCTTCATGCTGTCTTGTGGCTCGAGTCATATCTGGTGAAGTGGCCTAAAACTTTTATTGTTGTCTCTCACGCCAGAGATTTTTTGAATACAGTAAGTCAACAAATATGTTTTGTATTGTTTAGGAAAACGTGCAGATATTTATTGTATCAGATTCAGATACAATACGGATACAAAATTATGCAAACTTTACAAAATTATACGATATGACACATCTTAAATGTGTATCAGGTTAAGAACATGCATTTGGTGAGAAAGTACAGTTATTTTTTAGTGAAATGAACACACTATATTTGGTTGAATGAAAAATAGAACACAGAGGAGTAAAATAATAATTTTTGGTTTACATCAGAAATGAATCAATATTTATGACAGTTAAAAGTTGCTTTGTTGTTTTGAAACATGCTCTTTCATGATAAGTACAATAATAAATGAATTAAATCCAGCTAAAGAGAAATAATACAAATAAAACTCCATCTAAAGAGAAAGAACATAAATAAATTGCCCCCAGAATTAATTGAAACTTATATATGATTGATCAGCATATTTTTCTCAAGGTATTTCTTCTTTTATAATTATCCCCATATTCTTGAAATTTCTGTCCCTGCACACTGTGTTTTCTTTTGTCACAGTTTGTTGAATAACTCAAAACCCTTTATGGATCATGGGATGATGGTACAATCAACTATTTCAGGTAGTTACCGACATACTGCATCTGCAAAACCAAAAGCTGACAGCTTACAAAGGTGACTATGACACATTTGAGAGGTCACGGGAGGAGCAGATTAAGAACCAGCAGAAAGCTTTTGAATCAAATGAGAAGGCCCGCGCACATATGCAGGTCCCTTTGTTATTTAATAAATATTGGCATCATATTATTGTTTAGTACAATTACCTTAGATTAGTGTGTTCAAACTTATAATGAGGATCTGTAAGGTTGTGCACTGTATATACTGGCATTGGTCCTCTGATATCATACTGGTGTGGGGTTTTCTTTATGGTTTATTAGCTTAGTTGTTAAGAATCAGCAGTTTATCTCTTTATTGTAACTTGCAAATTAGGCATGCTTACACAAAGCTGATATAGCTGTTTGAAAGATGGAACAACAGTACCTTTCTCCTATAAATTGGTTTTTTAATTCCATGTACTCTTGATGTCAAAATTTTCACAACAATAGAAACTTGTAACTGGTTAGTTAATCAATACTAACAGTAATTTGGTCTATGTGTGCATTTCAGGTTTTTATTGATAAGTTCCGTTATAATGCAAAAAGGGCATCTCTTGTTCAGTCGAGAATTAAGGTTACTCCTTCCAGCCTCTTATTACTGAAATCATCAATTCATTCATTTATTAAAAGAAATATTTCTGGGGTCATATTTTCCTTAGTTTTTATAACTGATGCTTGGTACTAAACTTTCAGGCATTGGATCGGATGGGTACTGTAGATGCAATTATCAATGATCCAGAGTATGTTTATGCGAATTTCATTCAATTGATTGCCTCATAATTTCAGTCTTGTAATTATTCATCATTTCCTTTTTTTTTAAGAACTCAAATCTTGCTGACATTGTTGCCTTTGTCTTCTATTTGCAGCTACAAATTTGATTTTCCAACTCCAGATGACCGTCCCGGACTTCCTATTATCAGTTTCAGGTTTGTTTAGTATAAATTTTACTATAATTTTTTTGTATGTACATCGTGAGATTATGTATCTTTATATTTATTCCCTTCAAACATCAAATGTAGTAGGCATTCAAACACCAGTTATTTTGCTATATTTCAGTTTCGATCTCTTCATATTCTATTGTTGAGAGTTTGTGCACTTTGTTTTGCCTTTTGCTTCGTTATTTCATTTGTTTATTATTTTTTTTTTTGTGTAGTGATGCTTCCTTCGGTTACCCAGGAGGACCTATCTTATTTAAAAATCTGAATTTTGGCATAGACCTTGATAGTCGAATAGCAAGTAAGTACTCTGTCATTCTTTCAGTTTTATTATCTGTATTTGGCCTATGATTTTAATGGTATATTTTATTTACTTTGTTATATCATGGTCAAATGAGTGCCTGATAAAATAATGCTCGAGTCACTGCTTGCTCTTTGGTATCTTGGTAGTACAAAAGAGCTGAAATTACATACCTGAATTACATGGCACTGAAAGTGAGCTATAATTTCATTTAAATTTGCAGTGGTTGGTCCTAATGGCATTGGCAAGTCCACCATATTGAAACTCATATCGGGAGAGCTTCAACCAACTTCAGGAACTGTATTTCGCTCTCCTAAGGTAACTTCATACATCCAATTTCTGTCTTTCTTTTATCTTGATTATTGAAGAGTACAATCTCAAATAGAAGCACATTCTTCATCTGATAAATGATGCATCTAAACAATTGGTTTTTCTATCAACATTAATTGGTTTATCTAATGTTACTTTCCTGTATAATTTTTGTTAAAAATGTTGTAGGTTAGGATGGCTGTGTTTAGTCAGCACCATGTAGATGGGCTTGATCTTTCTGCAAACCCTCTTCTCTATATGATGAAATGTTACCCTGTAAGTTCTTGAACCTAAAATACATTCCTTTTTGTTTGTTGACGAACATGTGAATTCATTGGGCTTTGGAGTGTATAACTGCAGTTGTTCAATGGAAAGATTGATTGACTTGCTTTTATCTCCTTCAGGGTGTACCAGAACAAAAGCTGAGAGCTCATTTGGGTTCCTTTGGTGTCTCAGGAAGTCTTGCGCTGCAACCTATTTATACCCTTTCTGGTAAGCACTACTTGAGATTCTTTCAAAGTTGGTATGTTCTTTCATATCATTGTGTCATTTGCAAGATTGAGATATATTCATCTAATTTGGTTTTTCTTACTGCTTCAGGTGGTCAGAAGAGTAGGGTTGCATTTGCAAAGATCACCTTTAAGAAACCACATATTATTCTTCTTGACGAACCCTCTAACCATCTTGTAAGCTCATCTCTAGCCTAATAATAAATAGGCTAACATGATTTCCTTTCATTTTTGCATCTTTTGCATGTGTCGGGTGCATTTTCTGTTTTATGGTTTTTTCTTTTGTGAATAAAGTTGATTTGACTGGACATGAACCTGCTTTCAGGATCTGGATGCGGTGGAGGCACTTATTCAGGGTCTGGTCATTTTCCAAGGCGGTGTCTTAATGGTACGACATTATCAACAACTTGACCCAACTTAAATCTATTGGATTGAATTCAATTTGATGGTATTTTATATTATGAAAATTAGCAAAATATTTCTTAGGGTTTAAAGGTGGAATTTTTCTTTGTACTGTTTAATATGCATCCTGTTGGTCTTTAATTTGCTTAAGAAATAATAAATAAACTAAAAATAGTTGTGAGAAGGGAGTGTCAAGAAATATTGCACTAATACAATCTAACAAATGGAATGCCATTTTTAAGGAAAACATCCGGACTGCTGCTCATTTAAAATGTAACATACGAAAATCTTTGCAAATAGTGTCTATTAGAATATAATGTTCTGTGATCATTGTTGAAAATCCTTGTTGAAAATCCTTGTTGGTTTGTGAGAATAATTTAAGAGATGTTATTGGAAATTTTCCGTTAGTAAGCTAACGGCTAATAATATATGTTCACCAAATTAAAATACAAATACCAAGCCATGATGTGCATTTCCCAAGTATGTTAGCCCATTTACCAGGGAGATGGTAACCATGATGAGCATCTGCTAATTTGTGCAGGTAAGCCATGATGAGCATCTGATAACGAATAGCGTGGATGAGTTGTGGGCGGTTTCAGAGGGCAAAGTCACCCCCTTTCCCGGCAATTTCCAAGATTACAAGAAGAAGCTTAGGTCTGCGGCCTAGATCTCACTAAATTTGTTAGAGCATGTGTGGTTGATTCAAATAAATCTTTAGATCTTAAATTTTGTTTGCTTTACGGCGGTTAAATGCTGTTATGTTACGGCCCTTCATCTGAGAAATTAACTGCTTATTCGTTGATTTTATACAATTGGCGGTTAAATGCTGTTATGTTACTGGATACTGCTAGTAGGGTTGCAAATGGATCGGATACGGACAAATAATAATTTTGTCGTATTCGTATTTGTTATAATTTTTTGAATATGAATTTAGATATGGATAGTCTTGTGTACATATATGGATTAAATATTGAATGAATATGGATACAAATACAAATATATTTTGAATGTTAAATAAAAATATTATATATTTCATTGAAAATAATTGTATACTATATAAAATATGATAGAATCATTAATTATAAAATTAAATATTAATTATCATTATATTAGTGGTTTAATATATCAGTTAATTATAAAAAAAAATAGTTAGATTTATAATGTACGTAAAAAAATCTAACTAAAAAATATACAATAGAATTTAATTCTATTTAGATGTATTCAGATAAAGTTGGATAATATCTGATCTGATATTTTTGGATAATATTGAATATTGATGGATAATAAGTAAACGGTCGGACACGGATAGGTAATAGTCAAATGGTATCATTATCCATTAATTTTTTTTAGATATGGATGTAGATATCTTTGAATATGGATATGTATCAGATATTATTTTGTTATTTTTAGGATCTGATCATAGATAAAAATAAATATTTTGTTATCCATTTGCAACCTTATCGGCTAAGGTTTGCTTTATATATAGAGAGAGATGTGCTAATGTACTTTAAAATACTTTGTATTTCACTTTTATATCTCATGTTTTAAAATTCAAATGGATGATCCAAACAGTTAAATATAATCTTCATATCAAAATCTTCTTGGTGATCAAATTTTATATTTTTTAGAATTTTGTACTATTTTTTTTGAAGGGCTACAAAATTCATTGATTTGACGTCATCTGAACTATTCAATATCAACAATTTTCAATCCCTTTAAACAAATAACAAAAAAATTCAAAAAAATATAAAATTTGATCACCAAGTAGATTTTGATATGAAGATCATATTTAATGATTTTGGATCGTTAATTTGAATTTTAAAACATGAGATATAAGTGTGAAGTACGAAGTTTTTTGTGCTTTATAAAACACATTAACACACCTCTCTCTTTATATATGTAAATTAAACTTTCAAATCGACCAGATTGTTATATATAAATTACTTTGAACAGTTCGTTTCGATCATTTAGACTTTAAAAAGGAAAATATGACCCATAATACTGAAACGATAAATGTTATGTATAGAGTAATATTCCAAAATAGAAAGTAAGTTATCTTATTTGAATTGTTTCATAAATACTTATACCTTGTGGGTTTATTTGCAAAGTTGAAAAAAAACACAAAAGAAGCCACGTTACCTTCTGGACTTGTTACGCGTGCCATTTGATTTACAGTGACTTTATATAGGTAGTGTTATGATAATTTTGATTATTCCTTGACCCTTTATCCTCTTTGCCGTGTGTTGTCTGATGGATTTGTTGGTATTTATCTCTCTTTCCTCTGTTCAGTATTTCGATCTTGTATGATATTGTTGTGGTTGCTTTAGGATTAATTCAAGACCAAATCCCTATAAACTGTTATTCCAACTTTCTACATCAATTATCTGAGATGCTTAACTAATATAGTTTGATACCGGCTTTTGTGCGGTGTCATGAAATATGAATTTAAGAACTTGATAAATTAATTAACTTAGAGCTATAACATGATTGATATAATGAATTCTGAAGTCGGATTGTGTCTTTCTGTATACAATAAAGAAAATAAAGAACAGCCATAAAGAAATGAAAATTATATTAATTAATTAATATCATTATGATTAGTTATCACGGGTCACGGGTCGATTTAAGCAACGTCGCGTATCAAGTCGAGAATCAGAATCAGAATCATATTCGTATCAGATAAACAGACTTCTCTATAATTTATATTTAAATATTATTCATTAATTGAATTCTTAAGTTGGCCTGAATTGATTTGTGACTTGACCTGAATTATATGAATTGTGTTGGTTGACCTTTGACTTGAGATATGAGTTGATGACCTAAATTATCTGAATTGATTGGATTTTGATTACTAGACCGAATTGAATATTGAATAAGTGTTGATAATAGAACTGATCAAATTATGCATGACCATACATGTCATAAGCTAACACTTTCGTACTCCAAAAGTGATGGTCCACACAACCTGAAAGGTTGTGCGTGGAAGATGGCTCTGCGGAGTCCCGCTTACTAGCGGATTTATGGGATATCTCCCACTTATCATGGTGGACACGGTGTGCGATCTTCATGTGTCTATGCATAATTGCGTAAAATATATGCTTTAATAAATAAAAATGAATTATTATTACTTAAATGCTTTCGATGAAATTATATTATTCATAATATTGTTATAGATAAGCTGCATCCAGGGGTGGATGCAGGATTTTGGTCAGGGAGGAAATTATCGAATTGTAATAGATTATCGGGTTCAAATTCATTAACTAATCGGGTACTAAATAAAAAAATAATAATTTATTATATATTCTTACCTAACAAAAAATTATTAAAATAATAACATTTTATATATTAAAAACAAAAACAAAATAAAGTTCAAAGTAATAGATAATCAAGTTGATGAAGAAAATTTTCGTCTACGAAACTTTATATTTTGATATCTTTGTATAATTATTTCATTATGCACGATATTAAATATTTTTTCTCAATAAAATTAATCAGACAATCCAGGGAGGGCAAAGAAAATTTCTAGGGGGGTGCAAATTACCGAAAGCATCAGCGAAAAACACTATTTTTCAAAATCCAGATGATAGCTGCCCCCCTGGAACACTATGGATCCGCCCCTGGTTGCGTCGTTAAATAATTGGTTACTGAGCTTTATAAACTGACTTCATTTTGTTTCTTTATTATCTTTCTTATTTGTTGGCGACGCAGATTGTGGAAGATGCCGTGCCCATAACGCCTCGGTCGAGGCGTTACACATAGCACCATAACTCAACTCTCTCTCTCTCTCTCTCTCTCTGTGTGTATATATATATGTACTATATTATATAGAGTATATGTATTGAAAATGTCCATTAATATTATCAAATAATGTGTAATGACCGAAATACTTTTATTCAATTTATGATTGATATTGACTGATTTTATAAAAGCAATAGTTCAGATTTTAGTCAAATCCATTTTTCTTCATTTCATTTGCTATTTTTTACTAATACATTTATAGATCTAAAAAAATATATACAAAATAAATTAGACATCAATTATTATTAAATTTTATTATGAAAAAGGAAAATAAGCATAGTAAATCCTTACTCATAAAAGAACAAAAAATAAATTTATATTTTGTGCATTATTTTTATTAAATAATAAATTAACTTTATTTAAAAATTTAAAAGTTTTTATAATTAATTTATATATAAATTATATCTAATAATATATATTATTTTTATAATAAAATTAATATTAGATATAATTATTTTGTAAAAGAAAGTTATATATTAAATAATTAAATATCAACTATTATTAAGTTTTATTGTAATAAGAAAGTATACATTGTACGATTTTATTCGGAAAAAAAATATTATATTTTGTGCATTATTTTTTGTTAGTTAGTTATAAAATTAATGCTAAATATAAATATTTTAAAATTAAAAGGATATGCACAACGAGCCGGTTTTATGTTGGTATTAAAAAATGAGTAAAATAGAATCTCCGTGCTCAATCGAATTTCCGGTATAATTACTCTAATTTACGATTCTAACGTCCATTTTTAAAATTGTATTTGAATCTCTCCGCATCTCTCCAATTTCAACTGATCTCGTTCTCTACTTAATTCTTTCTTCGCTCTCCTTCGACAAATTTTGTTTTCTAATAGATCTTATTTTGTCCACTCGTTTTATTTCTCAATTGATTACTATTAACATTGCTTGATGACAATTGTTAATATTAAGTTATGATAACTATACTATTTTATTGAAAATCTCTCGTTTTTTAAAAAATACTAGCAACAGTACCCGCTCTTACGTGCGGACTTTTATATTTATAATTTGAGGACATTTGGTTTAGTGTCTATTTTAATTGTGTTTTACCAGTTTGAATATTTTGAGTAATTGTGATTATACAGTGTTGATTCTGTCTTTCAATGAACATATTCTAGTAATGCACAAGCATTTGGAGGGTTTTAAATCATTATTGTAGCAACTGCATCAACTAAAACGCACATAGTTGGGAACACAAAAACCCCATGTCGTGACCGAACTAAAATAATTCCTCTAACCAAAAGAGACTCCTCCACACATAGAAAACTCTAAATCAAAGCAACCATATAGAGGTTTATCTCCTCTTCTTGATGTGCTGTTATAACATGTGGGATGTCCTGCAAACACAGCTTGACACAATCGGATAAATCTTACCTTAACAAAAATATTAGAATATGTAATGAATTCTAGTTATAATTTCACAAAGAAGCTAGTCATAAAGTACTTAGATGTCAATGACACTATATCAGCTAGTCATAATGAATTAAACAACTATTATAATTCTAAGTCTACAATAAATGTACCAGTAGATCAACAAATGTAGTGGAAGGTGCAGATTGAATTTAACTGTATAATAAAGAAAAATATTAATAATGTCAACCAAAAAAAGCTTTACATCAGAAGAATGTTGGATTTAATTACACATGCTTATTTCAATATATCCTTAACAACCATAAGAATGAAAAATAAAATAAAATGTTATTTTACCTTATCAACCTTTCAGAACCTCTTGGTACACCACATTTGATGTGTAAACTTCGTATTGACGATTCCACCAACCGACTTCACCAAGACCTTTGTATTCACCCGAGAAGTCCCTCTCAATAGTGCCACATAAAGTTGCCCGTGCGAGAAGACCGGTTCAGGTAGGTACACGCCAACATGTGGTATTGTCTGACTTTAAGCTTTATTTATCGTCATCGCAAACCTAAGACAGATGGGGAACTACTTCCTCTTCTTCTTCACTGTTGAATAAAAACAGACTCTAAACATAATTAAAATAGTCTCAAATCAAAAACTTTTAAATATAAATTTTGTCACAAATAACCTTCTTAAGGACTTTGTAATCTTGGTTAAATAATATTTTAAACAGATATTCTCAAAATGCCAAAAATACTCTTCAGCATTTCAAATTACAATCTGTTGCGAATAAACTAATAAACTGGATATTTTAAAAAATGACACTAAAATATTATTTCACATTCATATTTTATATGTTAAATAAAGATTAAGTTTAAAATTTCAAATCAAAATATTATATTTAAGACTTTCAAATTGACTGATTAGTACTGAAAGTTCTTTAATCCCTAGATTAACCCTTTAACAAAAATTAGCCTAAATCTGTGTTAAACAAATTCAAATTAAAAATTTCTGCATATCAAAGTTGCTCCTGACATGGTGTCTAATAAATTTTTTAAAAAAAATTAATGCCTCATTCACACGTTTTTTTACAAAAAATATCCCAAAATTCGTGCCACTGAACTTGATTTATTATCTCGCTAAAACAAATACCAAGAAGAAATTGTATATTTTCGTAAAAATGACAGTAAAATATTATTGCATATTCATATTTTATATGGTAAATAAAATTTAAGTTTAAAATTTCAAATCAAAATATTATGCTTAAGACCTTCAAATTGATTGATTAGTATTGACATTTCTTTAATACCCGCATTAACCCTTTCACAAAAATTAGCCTAAATCTGTGTTAAAACAAATTAAAATTAAAAACTCCTAAAAATCAAAGTTGCTCCTGGCATGGTTTCTAATAATTTTTTAAAAATAATTAATGCGTCATTCACATGTTTTTTTACAAAAATATCCCAAAAACAGTGCCACTGAACTTGATTTATTATCTCGCTAAAACGAATACCAGTATGAAATTATGTATTTTCGTAAAAATGATACTAAAATATTATTCCATATTCATATTTTATATGGTAAAAAAAGCTTAAGTTTAAAATTTTAAATCAAAATATTATGTTTAAGACCATCAAATTGACTGATTAGTATTGATAGTTCGTTAATACCCAGATTAACCCTTTAACAAAAATTAGCTTAAATCTGTGTTAAAAAATTCAAATTAAAAACTTCTAAAAATAAAAGTTTCTCCTCACATGGTTTCTAATAAATTTGTTAAAAAAAATTAATGTGTCATTCACAAGTTTGTTTACAAAAAAAATCCCAAAAATAGTGCCACTAAACTTGATTTATCCTCTGCTAAAACAAATACCAGTAAGAAATTATGTATTTTCGTAAAAATAACACTAAAATATTATTTCATATTCATATTTTATATGGTAAATAAAGCTTAAATTTAAAATTTGAAAGAAAAATATGATGTTTAAGGCCTCCAAATTGACTGATTAGTATTGATAGTTATTTAATCCCCAGTTTAACTCTTGCCTAAAACTCTATCAAAACAAATTCAAATTAGAAGTTCTTCAAAATGAAAGTTGCTCCTGACATTTTTTATAATAAAGTTGTTAAAAAACATTAATGTATCATTCACACATTTTTTACAAAAAAAAATCCCAAAAACAGTGCCACTGAAACAACAACCAGTAAAAAAAAACTGTATTTTCCAAAAAATGACAATAAAATATTATTTCATATTCATCTTTTATATGTCAAACAAAACTTAAGTTTAAAATTTGAGATATACAGTACAAAAGAAATATTAAATATTTCTTATTGGCTGTGTTTACTTAAAGTACAAACTTTATAGCAAATTAATACCTGGTTGTTTGTTATTTGGTAAGATAGCATCAGGGCATTGGGAGACACTGGTTTGTGATTGTAGATGCTCCTTCCTTGCATCTTTGTTTCTTAACAAACAATTTTTTTTCTCAATTTGTCTTAATGGCTTCTACAAAAAAAAATGGTTAAAACAACTGCTGCTGGCATAAGAAATAGCTAGCTATTCAAGATTTTTTTTTTTTTGAGAAATAGCCTTTGATGTGGAGGGATCTCATGACAAATAATAGAGCAACATAATACAAAAACAGTGCCGAGTGGCTTGACATCAAAATACAAAATATGTTAGATTATAACTGTTATTAGTATGCAAGTACCAAGCTTCTATTTCAACAATAGGAGCAACATAATTTAGCACACATGCTATCTCATGCTTGACATTGACCTTTGTTTCCTAACAATACAATACAAACAGAATAATCTAGGTTATAAATGGAAAAGACTAACAATACTTTATTATTAGATTTTTTGCAATCGAGCCAATTTCATTGCACCAGGCTTCAAAATAGAAATTGACACACAACTTCTAACACCCAATCTTGCACATATTTTTGTATCAGCACTCTAATCATCATAATTTAATTTTAACCAAGTTAAATGTAAAACAAAGGGTTGCTATTTCCCAATTAATGGTCTCAAAGATTAAAACCTTTTAGTAGCAACCAGTGTAATGAACATTAAAACCTTATCAAACTAAAAAACGAATACAAATCTTAGGTTATTACTGAGATCCAAGTATAATCATATATAATAAGACACATGATTAATAATTATGTGATGTGAAACACAGATTAAAGGACACTACTTGAGACTGACCTTTTCACTTAATTCTTTCTTGCTGGGAAGTGGGCACTAAACGTTGAACTTGCTTCACTTCTGAAAACTGAATACTTTTGCAGCAAAAGCTAGAACAAATTACACTACTGGCAAGCCGACAATAGTGTAAAATTAACATAAACAACGCTTACAAATTCTATAATTCCAAACTGCTTTAAGAGGAAAGATTTAGTTTTCTGTATTACCAAATTCACAGAACCCAAACGTATACGTTTACCAAAAACTTATAAGGTTGGAGCAGCAAACTCGGATTCGGCAAGAATCTCATTTTTTGGCTTCCTCCTTCATGAAAAAAATCCAACCTATGCAATTGGGTTTCGCTCTCTTATTTTGGATCAAATCTGACCCCTTAGAAGGCACCGGTCGAGAGGAAAAACTTTCCATATTATACCGCCTCACCTACTTGAATGGTAAAGCTTAGGAGAGGTGAGACAAATTCAAAGAGAAAGGAAAATAGAAGAAAAAATGGAGGAGCGAGAAGGTCAAAAAGATGATACTGGAAATAGGGGAATCTAAGTGAAGCCACGAAAGTCAAAAATAAAAAAAGGGATAGAGAGTACCAATCAAGCGATTTCAATTCGCATCGAATCACCGTGGATCATTGTGCCTTGAGCGGCGATGGAGAGCGGAGTGGAGAGAACCGGTTGAGATAGAGAAAGGGAGGGGGTGATGGGGCTTCCGCATAGGGGTGAGAGTGGAATGGGAAGAGAGACTACGGCGAGATCCGACGGAGCGATGCCGCCGATTCGAACAGAGCAGAGGAGGGAGCGATGCCTTGTTTTGATTGAGAGAGTGAGGCGGTTTTGAAGAGAGCACGATTCCAACGAAAAAAGAGCGACACACTGGAGAGGAGGAGAGAGTCTATCGTGATTCATCAGTCGTCGTGGTTAGCAGTTTTCTCAAAAATCAGAGAGCGTCACAAAGCGAAAGGAGAGAGGTCTCGGAGGACATAGGTGACAGAGAGCGGAGTGGAGAAAGAGGTGATGGGTGATGCGATTTAGAAGAGAGAGATAAGATCGAGGCGAATCCAGCGAAAAAAAATATGGATTAGACTGGAGAAGAAGAGAAAGGAGAGAGTTACGTTCCGATTACATCTCATTCGTTGATTTCTTTATTTTTAATCTGAACGGTTTGCTGAAGGGTATTTATGGAATTTCACGTCTTAAAAATTCAAAACAAACTGAACAAAACAACTGGACTGTCCTGTCCTTAGATGCTTTTAAGATAGTAAGAAAAAAGAATCATTCTTTGGTCTCGTTCTTTTTTTTTCTCACGAGTCATACCTACCATGCTCTTTCTTCTATCTTCATTGTTTAATTTATTTTGTGTGCTCGCTCTTTTGTTCGCTCATGATAATTATTTGTCATTTAGGAAAGGCAAAGAGGGATATGAAGTTGGTCGTAGAAGGAGAAGATACCAAATCATATTTGAGTTGTGCTTATTTCCTTTAGATTTTAATTATTTCTTTTGGGATGTGATAATAATACATGGGCTGGACGCCTGGACCTTATTTTGCTATGCAAGTCATTATAGGGTTTTAGAAAGTAATCACGTTTTATGAATTGTTATATTCTTTTCTTTTCTTTTGTCTGTTTAGAGCAGTGAGTCATGTAAAAAAGAGATAATCTCGCACCGTAAGAGAAATGGAAAACTTTCTTCTTTCCCAAGCTTATCAATTATATCTCTTAAATATCGAAAACAAAAAAAATACATCAAAAAAGTACCCAAAAAATCAAAACTCGGTTTTGACCATCCTCGGGTCATTACACTATTATAATTTATTAATTATTACTACTAATACATAATTATAATAATTATTAATACTATATTGAAAATCTCTTTTTCGATTTTCTTTTAAATTTTTCACTCTATTCTTTTTTTCCTCCTTACGCTCATACTTTCTCTCCTTAGTCCTATCTCATTTTCTCATCTTTCTTCTTTTTTCATTGCTCAAATTTATTTGTGTTCATTCTCTCATTGACTCATAATAATTATTATTAAACTCGTCGATGATTATTATTAGTATTTATTATAATAATTATTAATACTTTATTATTTTTTAAATTTTTTTATTTTCTGTTCTCGAACTCTTCTCCAAATGTTCGTACTTTCTCTCCTCTCTAATTCTCTCTTCTTTCTTCATTGCTCTTTTTTGTGTGTTTGTTCTTTTATTTTCTCATGATAATTATTATATATTTTTAATGATTAATATTAATATTTATTATAATAACTCTTAATACTATGTTGAAGATCTATTATTTGATTTTTTTTTTAAATTCCATTATCTTTCTTCTTCTCTTCTTTCTAAGATTGTACTTCCTCTCATCTCTTATTTTTCCCTCTCTTTTCTTTATTCATTAATTAATTTTCTTCTGAGCTCGTTCTCTCATTTACTCATTATAACTACTAGAGCTTACTCGGGTTTTGTCATGACAATATAATTCTCAAATAAAGAATTAACAATATAAAATTTAAATGTATTTCATAAAATTTCAAATTAGATGCGATACTTTAAATGCTAAATAATAATTAATATAATAATAATAAATATAATTAAATACATAATAATCTATAAAGGATCATATAAAAAAATTAAATTATTTTAAGAGTTAAATTTCATCTTAAGTATATTACACACATTACTTTAAATGAGGAGAAAATTAATTTTATACGAATCGTTGGATTCAAGTAGATGAAAGGACTTAATAAAATCAATGATAAAAAGAAGTGATGATGTAGCATGTTTGAAAAATTTGAAAGTTTAAATCTCTTTATGTATTAAAAATTTTAAGTTGTTATGATCACTATTGATGCTAGACCTTTTCTCGATTATTTATTTATTTTAATTTGCATCCTCTACTATGATTTTCTTCTCTATGGTTTCGTATTTTCGTCTATATCTCGTTATCTCATTTTCTTGATTGCTTATAATTTATTAATATTAAGTATTACTTCTGACAATATGAATTTTGAATTTCAAATTATTAGGGAGTTCAATTATCAGAACGTGACTATTTTTCCGAATCACTTTTTTTTTTTATACTCTTTTGGCAACGTATTAACATGTGCTATAATAACTATTATTATGGGTTTTGTTATGAATTTTCATTTGATCGTAAAGTCAAAAATTTTGTGTGGAGTTCACGTAAATAGTTTGATGGTATGTGTTAAAACGGTCTTTGCCCTGAGGGACAAAGTGGAGGGGAAAATTTGGCTTGAGCGTGGTTGTTTTCTCAAATCAAATGTTTGTTTAAGTACCTTATTTAGTAACTATTAACACTACCGGTTGGAACTATTATTACATGTGGTGCTATGCATTTGCACTTGATAAAAAAAAATAAAAAATTTAGTGTGAAGCCCATGACAATGTTGATTTTAAATTTTAAATAGTTAGGACATCAATTCTTAATGATGTAGGAATCAATTGTTTGATACGTTTTGGAATAACTATTATTTTTTGTCTTCAATTACTATTAATACTAGTTGTGCTATGTATTTGTACTCAGCCTAAAATTCAAAAAATATGTTAAAGTTCAGGCAAATAATGTGATTATCCGTCAAAAAGGTTTTTGTACTTTCAAAATGTTTTTTATGCTGGATACCAAACTGGGGGATTTATCCTGGGGCAATTATCTTGTCCCTAAAAAAATTTGTTAAAGACTCATAATTTAATTATTCTCTGTGGCAATACTTCTTTTCATCTTGGAAGACGTTTGTTTCATTAACTGTTCTTAGTGTGGTCTATTTTTCATGTTATAATGTGAATCACCATAAACTTCGTGGATATTAATTTTCCACTCTAAATGTTTAGAAATTATGGTGGGACAATTTATCAAATGATATTTTTTACCAGCAGGCGTGGAACTGGTCTAGAAAAAGAATTCCAGAAAGACAAAAATAAAATTAATAACTAAATAACAACGGTTGGCCCCTCAAAATCAGTCTATTGAAAAATAATACTGTGTGGTCAATAAGCCAGTGTAGTTTTCCAGTTCAACCAATAATTTCTTATGAAACGAAGAACACGGTTTCTCGTCTCAATAATCACATTGTGTGTCCTTGTAAATTTCAAAAATTAATGCATATATCTTGCAAGGAAGAAACTCATTTTCACATGTGGATCTTCTTAGCAATTGGTATATTATTTCCTTTTCTCATCAACCAACTCCTCTGCAGTCATATCCTCAGGACCTCAACGCTTCCATCCATGTGATGAGTCTGTGACATATTAGAAACTAAAGTGTACAGGTGCTTCAAATGTTTTACAAAATTGAGGCAACTCAGGTCTCAGGCTCTAGGGATTGGTTATAAAGGATCCGAATAAAAAAAGGAGGAATTAGAAAAAAAAAAAAATCAGTTTGAACATTTCATTCCAAAAGAAAAACATAATCAAAACCACTTATAAAAACAATTTTCCATAATCATTATTTCATTCTGTATCTCTCACGAACAGGCATTCAATGTCCTCTTTGCAACCAATGGATGATGCATTTAGGAGCAACCAAAGCAAGGTAGCAGGAACACGCAAGAAGCGGGGCAGTGCGGTTGACTGGGTCGGTACCAGCATTTCTTCAGTCTTCTTCCTCTCTCTCAAGCACTGCTACTGCCATGTTCTGCCCAAAACCGATCCTCTTGACGATGATGAAATCGAAGAGTACAGCAATATCCGCCCGCTAATTTCTGCCAAAACGGCTGTGCATGATGCACCTGATGCCGATCCCGAGTTAAAGCATTAATCCAGGCCCTGCTATTGTCTTGGATGCTTTTTGTAGATGTCTATGTATGATTGTTCTGTTGCGGATGTACGTATTAATTGCAGAGCAGAAGTCACCTTATTTACCAGTAATCTCTAGCACCAATGGTGCTAATTTATTTTTAATAATTTCCTCTTTATTTTTCTTTTTCAATTTGCTTCTATGTTTTTTCCTAGGCGTGTGTAAATAGTTTCCGAAGTTTTGCAGCTAATTTTTTTTCTTAGTATTTTAGAGTACATCTAAGTTCTTGATTTATCTATTTACTGCTGTTAATGATGTTTAACTAAAATTAATATATATATATATATGAAAGTCAACATATATCTGGGTTGGTTTCGAAAATCGTTCAGCATTGTCTGTAAAAATTAAGAGTGAGTCGGTTTTGTACAAGAACAGAAGAAACGTGTTGTTAAATTTTTAAGAGATCTGTTTTCTCAAAAAAAAAAAAAGTTTTTAAGAGATTGAATTAATTACCCAACTAGTTGACTTTCGTCATTTCAACTTCTACTCCCAAATGATGGATCAAAAATGAAATTTTGTTGGAACAAGATCCTTCATTTTCCCATCATAAACATTTCCTGAAATCGGATTTTAAATTCACGGCGTCTGAAAAGAATATTTTTTGCGCATATGAATCAAAGAGGCGAGGACCTAACAGAGAGTTTGGTCAGTCAATACTAGCAACTTTCGGTGGTGGGTGAATGCGATATCAAGGGAACTCGAGATTGTTGCAGGTGATGCCCCAAGTAGCCTGTGCCTCCCAAGTCCCACCACCGGAATTCTTCTTCTCCGGTTCTCCATTTCTCGTTTTTTCTTTTTTCTTCGCTATTTGTTTCAACGGACTGAATGGAGTGGAACTGTGGAAGGTGGAGAGTTTGTCCTGTGACGATTTTGTGCGCGAGCCGGGGAGCCAAGAGTCCAACCGGATTTTCTGTGGCGATCGTGGGTTAATGATTTGTGCAGTCGATGTTATCATATGATATCTCGGTCACCGGCTGGCTGCTGACTGTGCTCATGTGTTAGTATTTGACAGGCGGGTATACCAGGGCGGAGCCAGGTATACATACCCGGGGACTGGGGAAGCAAAAATATATTGGTTGCACACTACGCTGCATGGGTGTGGATGTGAGTATCGTATTTGATATAGTACGGATACGGCGATATATCAATTTCAAACCCGGTACATTAATAAATTTTGTATTCATTTAAAAATTAGTAAAAAAAATTTAAAAAAATATAAAATTTAATTTTTAAAAATATTTTATTATGAAGATGATGTTTATGTATGAACAAAATTTTTAATATTTCAATAGCAACAATCATTTGTTTTTCAGACAAGGACACAGAGAATAGGAAAAAAAAAAGAGTTGGACGGAGATCTCAAGAGAGTGGGAGGATAGAGAAGAGAGTGAGTTCGCACGAAAAAAAGAAAATGTCGGGTGGGGCTGGGACGGAAATGCGAATTCTATCCGGAGGATGAAAACGCGGATTCCGTCTCGTTTAGGTCTCAACTGTTAAGACCGTGAATTAATATTTTAATTTTATTATTAATAAAAAAAAATCGGCATCTCCAGCACACAGCAGTAAACCCTAAACCCTCTTCAGTTCCTCCTAAACACAGAGAGGCAGTTGTTAGTCCGAACAAAACGAAATTGAAGAACCATGGCCTCCGCCTTCCTCTCCCGTGGTCGCTCTAGCTCCGACCACCTCCTGCAGGCTATCCGCCAACTTCCACAAATTTTGATCCTGACCCGTTTGATGGGAGGCGGGCCCCGCACTTTCCCTGGGGGCCTCAGCAAGTGGCAGTACAGACGCATGCAAGAGAAGTTGGCGCGCGAGAAAGCAAACCGCCTCCTCCGCACCGAAAAACAGCTCTACCTCTCTCGTCTTCGCTCTGGGACCCGGCCCGACCCGAGCCAGCCCGAATCCGGTTCGAAGTCTTCGAGAAACTATTGCCTGTCGTCTAAGGATCGTATCAAGCTGCTCGCTGATCGGTTCACCAAACCCGGCGCAGAGGATCTCTGGAACCAAGGTGATGGACCCGTTAGTGATCCGCCTATGAAGCTTCTAAAAATCCAGCAAAGGTTCCTCAACTCAGTACTGGTTCCTTTGTTCAGAAGAGGGAATACTCTGCTGGAAGAAAATGGAGGAGCAATCCATCGAGTGAAGACGAATCAGAATCAGATTCCATGAGCATGAGTGGTTTGAGGAGTAATCCAATGTTCAGCAGGGGAGCGCTGAGAGAGTCAGAGTACAATGGGAAGAAGGAAAAGAGGCCAGGTGAGGAAATAAGAAGCCGATCAAGGGAGATACAGCAAATACGTGATGAGTTCAGAAATAGAAAGGAGATAGCAAGGATGGAGGAAAGATCGATGGAGCCAAAGGGAGATTCTCTCCTCTCCAAGAAGAGGTTCTGTTTATTTATAAAGAAAAAAAATAAGCATCCTTCAAGCAGTTTGAAACATGATGAGCGTCTTTGGTTTTATTCTTTTATTTTCTTCATAAACAATTCCTGATTGCCTTTATCAGTTAATGTTACAGCCCGGCAATGTTGTGAAATCTGAGATTGAGATAGTGGCAAAATTGTTCTTTTTTTTTCTTGAAGTAATTCGGCAAATTAATGCAATGCTTTTTGGTGGTCAATTAATGCAATCTTTTATGAAAATTGCAATAGGACTTCATCCTTTTTAAAACCAATAAAATATATGGACCATATGACATTTATTCACAGTTATGCAGCCTTGGTGCATGAATTTCTTGTGGTAGCATTACCCTGTAGCTTTAATTAGCATTTTGCTCTGTCAATTCCAGATTCGATGATTTTGCGATTTCTCCATTAACAGTAAAGGCGCTATCTGATTCTGGGTATGTATATGCAAGTCTTGTGCAAGAAGCTTCTCTTTCTATCGGCTTAGAAGGTATTATGAGTTTCATTTGTTTAACATGTTGGCTATTGTAAAAAGATGTATAATGGGTGTAGGATTCTAAGCTGACAGATAATCATAGTATCTACTGTTACTGTCAGATATCTGTTTTGCAACAACGATATTTCTAGACTAAGTCATTATTATTTGTTTGCCTTGTACTTATGTTATACTTTTGTTTTGTTTGTAATAAATTAACTTACAGCTACCTTCTTTAATACCATGCAGGTCAAGATGTCTTGGTAAAAGCCAGAGCAGGGACTGGCAAGACTGTTGCATTTCTGGTACATACTTAACTAAACCAAAGGAATGATACTTGTACTAGCATGATGTATTGTTCTTAGTATGTACGCACCAGATGGTACTGATTTAAGTGAAAGCTTTTTAGCCTCAGCTATCCTACAGTCTATTTGAGCCTCAGTTAATTTCAGTTTTCCAAGTGAATCAAAATTTGATCTGGCCTCAGTTGTGCAACCAGACAAGAGAGAAGAGTGAAACATTTAATGGGCTATTAGTTTGTTAGTGTGTTACAAGGCTTTGTGCCTACATTCTGTAATTACTGATGTAGGATCTGAATGAAATGGTATTGAATTCCCTAGTGAAATTTGTGAAGTTTTCTAATTTGGCAAACTGGAATTTGTTTTTCATAGAAGTTTTTATTAAAGAGAAACAGATCCCAGCAATAGAAGCAGTATTGAAGGCAAAGGAGAGCAGCACAAATCTCCGTGTACCTCCTATAACTGTTCTTGTTCTCTGCCCCACAAGAGAGCTAGCTATTCAACTGACAGCAGAGGCAAAAGTGCTTTTAAGGTACAGCTATTTTTCTCTAAACAGGTTAATTTGTGTGTCTGGTAGATAAAGTTTTGGAAACTAGGTATTTTTGCAACAGCAAGTGTTTAAGCCAAATTGCATCTGTGTCAGAACTACTGGAATGCTACCAGCCTACCACAAATGTTCATTGTTTGATCAGTTAACTTTGGATTCAAGGAATTGAAAGCTTATTACATGCACAGCTAAAATTGTCTACGTTTAACTGAATCTATCTTTCCATGGTGTTAATCAAAGGGCTGGTTATTAATCAAAAGGGTCAATTCGGAGCATATTGTGTTTTATTTTTAGTTTGTATAAATTAATGCTTCTCATGTGCATTGTTGATATTAGTAAGAGCTTTGTTGGTTTGAGCTCAGGAACTATTCAAGAAAATGCTCTACAAGTAACAGATCTTTTGTAGAAGTCTTTTTATTATTATTTTATACACTTGACAGACATCATGAAGGGATTGGTGTTCAGTCTCTTGTTGGTGGTACGAGATTCAAGCTTGACCTGAAGCAGCTAGAATCAAGCCCCTGTCAGGTTTAATTCACTTTGATATATATATATATATATATATAGAATTAAGCTACGGTGCTTTGCAAAGCACAAGAGCGTTGTGTGCTTTGCGCTCTATTATTAATTTTAAGTCAGAAATGTTCGATCCAAACCGGTCAATCTAATCTCCATATCAAAATCTATTAGTAAACCAAATTTTATATTTTTTGGAATTCATTTGCTATTTTTTTGGATAGGAGGAAAACCGTCATTTTTGGATGAACCAGAATTCTCAGATCAAGCCATTTCTCCTCACCAGAAAAAATAGCAAAAAAAATTCTAAAAAATATAAAATTTGGTTTCCTAATAGATTTTTATATGAAGATTAAATTGAACGGTTCGGATCGATCATTTCTGACTTGAAATTAAGAATAGAGCGCAAAACACACAATGCTCTTGTACTTTGCAAAACACCATAGTTGGACTATATATATATATATATATATATATAGGTTGACTAAAATGCAACGCGTTGCACGGATGTACCCGTGCAACGCGTTAAAATCTCAAAATTTAAGTTAAAAATGACTTGGGTTTTCTCATGTGCATGTGACTGGTAAAACATGGAATCATATTATCATTCTTGTGAATGAGAATCATATATGAACTAATTTCAAGTGTGATGATAATTCTCAGTTGATCATTAACTGACAGGATTGCCCAATTGAACCTCAACAGGTGCATTATCCTCATTAATCCAGTTTTGTACATATGATTTTTCCACTTCAGATTTTAGTGGCAACACCTGGCAGGCTACTGGATCATATAGAGAACAAAACCGGGTTCTCTGTCCGATTGATGGGTTTAAAGATGCTGGTGCTGGATGAAGCTGATCACTTGTTGGATTTGGGTTTTAGAAAAGATATAGAGCAAATCGTTGATTGCCTACCACGTCAGAGGCAATCTATGCTGTTCTCAGCCACATTTCCCAAGGAGGTATTTGCCATTAACAATCTTTGCTTATTATCCCTCAATCAAATTGAATGCAAGTTCTGCATTTGACCTTTCATTTTGCCTCATTTGAAGTTTAGTTGTCTATAGAGCCCTAGTTGAACCACAATTTCACATGATTCTTCCCCCAACTTATTCTGAACTTTAACCCTACAAAAAAATAAGCTGACAAAACAAATAGTTATAAATTGGCCAAGCTGGAATGTATAATACGTAAGATTGACATATAAGATTGATAGGGAATGAGATTGAGTTGCTATTTAACACAGAACAAGACATAAAAGCACATATTGTTACAGTGTGATACATACAGCAGGATATCCAAGTACATGATGTGATATTTTTAAGCTGGATGTATTTGTTAATTTTATAACAGGTAAGGCGAGTGTCTCAGCTTGTCTTAAAGAGGGATCATGTACTTGTGGATACGGTTGGCTTGGGGGGTGTTGAAACTCCTACTCAGGTACCTTACCATTTATCACATAAAGAGGGATTATACCTGTGAATGCACTTATACTCACAGTCACAAATTCTACCTCCCAAGGAATCATCTTTTACATTATTGTTCTCTCAAAAGCCTTAAATTCTTTTTTTTTTCTTGATGTTTTGTTCTATTGAAAACCTATCTTTCTTGTTTTCTGTTGTAACCATGTGGCAGTTATTTGCTCCTTGCCTAATGATGTTCCATTAATCCAGCATCACCCCGCCAAGCTGTCTTTGAAATAACTTCACTCATACCAACCACAACCAAATCTTATACTATCACAGACATCCCTGCAACACGACAAACAACAAGCTTAAAATATTTTGTATATACTTCTTTTCTTGGAAAAATCAGTTGACTGCTGTCCTATATAATTAACGAGGGAGACAGGAGGAATACTTCAGTGTTTCCTTTTTATCATTTGAAGAAATTAAACTAAAAAGGGGGATATGGAGATAGATTCTATATACTTAGGAGCATATGAAATGTTTCCCCTTTGTCAAAGATACACATAGTATTTGAATGTTATAAGAAATGAAAATAACATTTTGACTTTTCATGTTTTTGACAACATGTTTTGCATTTTTTCTGTAGGTGCTCCAGTCATGTATTGTTGTGCCGCATGAGATGCATTTTCATATGCTATATCGACTTTTGTTAGAGCATATCATGGAAGAACCAGATTATAAGGTAAAATATCTTTTGATTATTTTTTTTATCAAAAATTTTCTGGGTGCTTCTGGCCTCTTCTCTTCTGATTATTTCTGAATGTACCCTTATCTCTATTTTATTCATAGACAGAAATGGCATATCATGTGTAGTTTTAGTATAAATTGAAGAAGAATAAGAGGTTGGTTGAGGGGGTGATAACTATCAGGAAGATTGGCCAGATTTTGAGCAGTATTTTTATTTCTTTTCGCTTTAAAAATTGTGCAAGATCCACTCTTCATATGTACAGGATTTAACCTTTTCCGATAAAAAAGGCTTAAAATTGTACAGGGCAAAATCTGGGGCAATGAAAAATCACACCTAATTTGTTGTTTAATTTGAGCTTTCTTTCATTAAATCAGGTAGTAGTCTTCTGCACAACAGCAATGGTTACAGAATTCACTTTTATAATGCTGCGAGATTTAAGAATGAATGTCAGAGAAATACACTCGAGGAAGCCCCAGCTTTACCGCAGTCGCATATCTGATGAATTCAGAGAGTCCAGCCGCATTGTTCTGATTTCTTCTGATGTCACTGCTCGTGGGATTAACTATCCTGATGTCACCCTTGTAATTCAGGTAAAATCATGTAAAATTCCTTACCAAATTTGTGTTGTTTAATTTCTCTAACTTTCTAGCTTATTCTATTCTATTGCTTGTTATTAAATTGGGTGAACTTTCCATTAGTTATTTTATTTTATTTTTATGGGATTCACTGCACAAATTACTGCAATTTCTGCTGGTTCTGGTCTTCTGGTTGCACTTATGCAGGAGCCATCTGACCATCTCTTGTGATAATAACTTGTTGTCATCATTGAAGTTACTACAGACGGCAGAAGTTTTAAATACTAGAAATATAAGAGGGATTTCTGAGTTCAAATTGAATTATAATTATAAGTTAGGTAAGGACATATAGACACTGAAAGGGGAATCAAAATTTTCAAATCAGGCACTCTCATTCATTAGTAAATGTTTTCTAGGTTATGTGATCTATTTTGTCTTTTTTTACTAGGTTGGTATTCCTTCAGATAGAGAGCAGTACATACACCGGCTTGGAAGGACAGGTCGCTTTAGTAAAAGTGGGAAAGGAATTTTGTTGCTGGCCCCTTTTGAAGAATATTTCTTGAATGATTTAAAAGATCTCCCGTTAGAGAAGGCTCAAGCGCCTGAGCTTGATTCAGATATGAAGCACAAGGTAAGGGTTTAAGACATCACTGATTTTGCATATTGGAAGAATCTTCTTCCATGCTTCATTGCAAAATGAAAACAATTCTATGCGTAGTGTATCTGGAAGGCAAGAACGTGGAAAATATTTTCCTACTCGTGCATTTTCCTATTCCTGCTACCTCTATTTTTAAAAGACATCCATACTGCCCCTGCTTTCCCTCCATTTCTGAGGAGGGTGAAATACTTTTGGGATATATGGTATTTCATGTATAGCATAGGTAATAATAATAAATAAAATAAATGATAGGTAAGAAGGCTGAAGTGCCTGAGCTTGATTGGCCCCCTGCCAAGGTGCCTAGCAGTAAACATATCCCGTAATTTGTGTGGAGCAGCATGCACAGGAAATCTTGCCTTATGTATTAGTACTTTGTAATACATGGGGACTAAAAACATCAGACTTGCTTATTAAGTTACAACCAAAGCTGGAAATACTGATAAAGTCTGTTATAGGTTTGGATTACTTGGATATTACTTGTGCATTTTGACACAATTTTCTTTCACAAAAGGTTGAGGAGTCGATAAAGAAAGTTGACAAAACCATTAAAGAAGCAGCGTACCATGCATGGCTTGGGTACTACAACTCAATAGGTGATATTTGTCGCAACAAGACCACACTTGCCGACCTGGCCAACCGGTTTTGCCATTCCATTGGACTAGAGAGCCCACCACCTCTCTTTAGGAAAACTGCTAGCAAAATGGGATTGAAGGGCATTCCTGGAATAAGAATAAGGAAATAAACTTGGTTTTATTATTTTTTTAATCTTTTTTAGTGGTAATTGCAATCATTTTTTTTTATTTTTCAGATATAAAACTACACAGTTTTGATATTTTCTGTGCTCTGTAATGTCTATTACGCAATTCTTTTCAGCATTGTTAGAACAAAAGCTGTGCATTGTTCAAATATAACTGGGACGTCGATCATGTATCGATTGAAGCTGCGCTATTCCGGAATTATTGTTTCTATGATCAAAACGACAAAAATATATAATAAAGTATAATTAAATTACGTCAAAAGCGGTGTTTGGTCCAGCGGTCTGATTCTAACCTCGGGTGCGGACAAAATTCAAAATTTAAAATCTTGTACGTTTCGCCTATATATATATATATATACCTGCAATGCGTCTCCTCTAATCTCGATTTACAAATTCTCTTGATTGTGAGTGAGAGAACGAGATGAAGTCCTCTCTTCAAACACCTAAACCTCTCCCCAAATGCAGATCGAGAGAGAACCCGACTCCGACCTTCGCCTCTGTCCCCTCCCACTCCAAAAATTCCGATCTGAGCTTAAGCTCCATTCCAAGGCATCAAAAGGTCTTTCTCTCTCTGTCTTGCGCTATCTAGGAGTTTCTAATTTTCGTCCTTCTGTACCTGACCTCAGTAAGGTTTTTTGTAATCATAAATTAAAAGCACTTGCTTGCTATTCTAGTCTTATTCTCAGATTTTTCTATTTTTCATAACTTTCAGATCAGACCGAAATCACTGTATACTGATTTCTTGGTTGCATTGCATCTGAGCATATCTTATCAGATCTGCCTGATCCTGTGATGATCTCTGGTGAATCAGGCTCAAATCTTTCTATACTCTAAGAGCTCTGATCTTAGTTTAAGTGACGTCACAGTGGAGCAAAAGGACTCTCTCTCTCTCTCTCGCGCGCGCAGAACTTCATTGAATTTAGAGAATCTCTCATATTCCAGAGTAATTTTGCCGCTTAAATTTGCCCGCTGCGCGCCTCATCTTGCCACTTGAGTCATCGTGGCATCTTTTGCCTATGAAAATTTCCTAAATTGAGCAGATATTATTATTATTATTATTATTTTGCTCTATCTGTTGTCAGTACACTCTTTTGATCTTAATCTAATCAGAATGGGATTCATAGCGACAATTGATACTACTTGACTTTGTTCTCATTTTTTTTCCCTCGTGTTTTTTTTTTCATTCTTGCTTTTGTAGCTAGTCTCCAATTCAGAGTGCTTGGCTGGGCCGGAGCATATCTTTTCAGATCTTCCCCATCTAACCACGTCCTCAGCCAGTTCGTGCATATCTGAGTATTCAGCTCAGGTACGTTTGAAACTGACTGCAAATTACAGTTAATTAGATTGGATTGATTCCTGGTGTCAGTGGGCTTATACCGTATACTTATTTTCATACTCAACTGTCTGTTACTGAAGAAAGTTTGGTCAATAAATGCATATTTGAACTTAAAATTGACAAGTTTGGAACCAGATATGAGCTCTGAGCTCTGGGAATGATAATCGCTCTAGATAATTATTTTGTTCTTAGTTCTTTGGTACTCACATGCCATTTCAGCTTATTCAATCTAGGTTCAACAGTATCTGTCCAACAGCCCAATTTTATTGATCTTTCCTTTATGAACTTCTTAACTCCATTTTTGTGGCCTTGCTAGTTTTTGTTTTTCTTAACCAACAGAAACAGCTCCTACTTGTACCCGAGCATTGAGAATCCAAATAAAGGGAAACATGATGAGGTGATATCAGCCTCAGATCTGATTAAGAAAGCATTTGTTGATATCAGTCGGTCAAAAGATATCACATATGATACTAAGAAATCATGGATGCAATGTTTGAGGCAGCAGTACAACAGCTTAAAGGGGGTGGAAATTGGTGCGAGAACAGTGAGACTGGCTGATTCTGTTTTGATGTCTAAGCTGCGCATTGCCTTGTTACTGTTAGTTATCTTGTTTTTGGCTGTGCGTCTGCTGTTGAAGTTTTGGTTTGTGGACAGTCAGGAATGGCCTCACGGATTAACACCTACTCAGGGGCGCATCCACAATATACTGAATTTTGAAAAATAATAATTTTAGTAGTTTATCCCCCGAAAATTTTTTTCCCCTCTGAAATTTTTTTTGCCCCCTAAATTATCTGATTAATTTTATTGAAAAAAAAATATTTAATATCATGCATAATGAAATAATTATACAAAGATATCAAAATATAAAGTTTCATAGATGAAAACTTTCTTCATCAACTTGATTATCTATTATTTTGAGTTTTATTTTGTTGTTATTTTTAATATATAAAATGTTATTATTTTAATAAAATTTTTATTAGGTAAAAATATATATTAAATTATTAATTTTTATTTAGTACCCAATTAGTTAATGAATTTGAATTCGATAAACTATTACAATCCGATAATTGCCCCATAATCAAAATTCTGCATCTGCCCGCTACACCTACTTGATATCTTTTAGCGAACTTGATGGAACTTGGTAAATTGATCTGTTACATTAATGACTTTATGATTTAGTAATGGTTTAAATTTTATAAAAATTAATAATAATATAATTATACTATTGGTCCCTAGAGAACACAACTATAGACAGTTTTCTGATTAAACAGCAAACCTGTTAAAAGAGAATTTGAATTTGATATGGATCCGCTAAGATATAACTGCTCTCAGTTATGGACGTCAATTATATATAGAGATACTGTTGGTTTTCGAAACAACTCTCAATTCTCCATTCATTTTTCAACAGAATTTAATTATTCTCTCAATACAAAGTTCCAGAAGAGAAAAAACTGTCTGCACCGGTTCTTTCAATCACTCCATCGGATTAGAGGAAGATCGTTAGAAGGTTAAAAGAGTCTAATGATCAACGAGGTTGTGTCTCTCTGAAAGATCGACAACATGAATCAAAGTAATCTAATTTATGATTAGGAGTTTAGAGGATCAGGACATAAAAATACTAACATAGTTAACAACCGAATTGATGTTTGTCCGTGGAATTGTATAAATGGTATTTGTTTGTGTAATTAAAGCATGGATTCAGAATCTAAAAAATACCCAAGTTACACTAATTATTCATGATTGTATATATTATATACAATCTTGAAATTTTTCATCAATAAAAAAATTCAACTGCAGCAATGTTTATAAGGTATATTATAAAAAAATGCAGTAATTCAGCTAATAAATATAAATTGGCATGCTTTCTGCCCTTTAGCCGTCAAATGCATCTTTTTCTGCACTGAAGAATTCAACTAAAAGTATGCATTTACTAAAAAAATAAGTACGCAAAATACCCACAGGTTCTTGGGTGCAACAAAACCCTTATGTATTAGGCGTGCATGATGTAGAGTATTGAAAAAACCCGTCCGGTCCAACCCGTCCCGGACCGGACCGTGACCGTGGACCGGGCCGGGCCGACCGGACCGACCGTGGACCGACCGTGCCTTGCCTTGGTCCGGTCCAACGGTGGGCCGGTTCACGTTAAACCCGAAAATGGACCGTGCCGACCCGTCCCGTGCGGACCCATGGACCGACCGGGCCGGGCCGTGGACCGTGCGGGACCGTGGACCGACCGACCGTCCCGACCGTGGACCGACCGACCCCCCCCCCCACCCGCCCCCCCCCCCCCCCCCCACCCGGCCCCCCCCCCCCCATCTGCCCCCCACCCGGCCCCCTTGGTGAATTTTTTTTTTAATTAAAAGGTGATAGGGCCCCCCAAAAATACCCCCAAGTGTACAAAAGGTGATAGCCCCCCCCCAAAAATACCCCCAAGTGCAGAAAAATCCGAAAAAAAATCAAAAAAAATAAAAAAAAATTTCCAAAAATCTGAAATTTTCCCTCCCAAAAATATCTATAAATACCACTCCCATTTACATCTCAAAACACATCAAAATCTCATTCTCCCTCTCTTCTCAATCTATCAAATTCTCAAATTTTCATTTAATCTCAAATTCTCAAATTTAATTTTCTTATTCCAAAAAACAAAAAAATAGTTTAGAATTATTAATTTATTATTAGTCCATTGAAAAAATTAACTAATCGAAAAGATAGAAGACTAGAAGGATAATATTCGGTATTCGCCATTTCTCAATTTCATCGTTGCGATAATATTTTTCCTTCAAGGTTAGTTTTTAATTTTAATTAGTTGTAATTTTTATTTATAGAAATTAGTTATGTTGTTAGATTTTATTCATAATTTTTTATTTGAAATTTGTAGAAATTAGTTTATTTATAAAATCTAATTTTTTATTTATAATTTTTTAATTGTAGAAATTTATTTTTTTCTTAGAATATTACATTTTAGTTTTATGTTGTTAGATTAATTGATTTAGAATATTAGATTTAATGTTAAATTTATTTTTTGGTTAGAATTTATTTTAGAATGTTAAATTTATTTTTTAAGTAGGGATTTATTTAGATTGTTGATTTCTTTTGTAAATTTATTTATTATGTTAAATTCATTTTTTTGTTAGAACTTTTTTTAGAATGTTAAATTTATTTTTTAAGTAGGGATTTATTTAGATTGTTGATTTCTTTTGTAAATTTATTTATTATGTTAAATTCGTTTTTTTGTTAGAACTTTTTTTAGAATGTTAAATTTATTTTTTAAGTAGGAATTTATTTAGATTGTTGATTTCTTTTGTAAATTTATTTATTATGTTAAATTTGTTTTTTTATTAGAACATTTTTTAGAATGTTAAATTTATTTTTTAAGTAGGGATTTATTTAGATTGTTGTTTTCTTTTTAAAATTTATTTATTATGTTAAATTCATTTTTTTGTTAGAACATTTTTTAGAATGTTAAATTTATTTTTTAAGTAGGGATTTATTTAGATTGTTGTTTTCTTTTGTAAATTTATTTATTGTGTTAAATTCATTTTTTTGTTAGAACATTTTTTAGAATGTTAAATTTATTTTTTAAGTAGGGATTTTTATATTCTTTTTTTTTATAGAAATGGCAAATCCTCCTAATCCCGTAGATGATTTTATGCACCGGTTGAGTGTGGATATTTTTGGTGAAGATGTGGTTGATAATACAAACCCCTCAATACTATCAAGAACCACAAACTAACGCTCCATATTATCCACGACATGCGAACCTCCCACTCCACCCTCAATCAAATTATATACCGTAAGATCTTAACTATCAACCTCAACAAACCCCTATATTTACTACACCGCATCATCCTCAATACGCCTCAAGTTCCCATGAAATAACCGAAGAATCCCCATCGCAAGTTCCGACCGCACCTTCCTCTCGCCGCAGTAAACTCCAACCTCAAGTGTACCACCATCACCAATGGAAGCGAGACCATCGAAAAGAAAAGGAAGACAACTGGTCCCTCCTACGATGCACCTTGGTGGCGTTTTTATGAACAAACAAAGGATGCGAGCGGTGTCATGCTCACGGAAGGTGCAAGGTAAAAAATTGCAAAGCTTTTTATAGATATTCTAAGGCAAACGGTCTAAGTGCATTTAAAAAACATGCCGATAAACATGTGGCAAAAAATGAGGAACCACAAGATCAACCAGATCCTCATTTAGTCCAAAGCGTTATAAACACTGGATGGTAGTAGAACTCACCAAAGATATGATGAAAAAAGAATGTTGAGTGAGTTTGCCCGATATTGCCCAAAAAGAACAACCAATAAGTATGGGTAATTGCTTAAGTTTTGTCCTTATTGGTTATCCGAGGTTGTGGTCAACCATTGTATAAGAGATTTCACCATAGAAAAATGGTAGCCGAGATTAAAAGACAATATAACGAACGTAAAAATGATTTATTAGCAACATTTGGATATGCCAACTATAAGGTTTCAATTACCTCTCGATATTTGACTACGGTAAACACGCTTTGGATACTCTTGTATTACCGCCCATTATATTGATGAAAATTGGATATTACAAAAAAGAGTTTTAAGTTTTCGTATCATGGAATTTCCGCATACCGCACAAATTATTTATCAATCTATTATTAGTGTTTTACAAGAATTTAATTTAAAAAGAGATTTAGAAAATAAAATTTTTTCGATTTCATTCGATAATGCTAGTAATAATATAAAGTCAATTGATTATTTTACTCGGTCATTAAACCCTATCATGAATGGCAAGATGTTTCATCAAAAATGTGCTTGTCATATTCTTCACCTTACCAAGCATATGCGGGTATTAAAACACAAGGTGTTAATGCATTAATTGTGAAATTTAAAAATAGTCTTCACCATATTTTTTCAAATAATATAAGAAAACAAGAATTTCACGCCTTATGTGTCCTATTGGTTTGAGCAAGTTAAGAGTACCATGGGATGTAGATACCCGTTGGAACTCGACCTATAGAATGTTTCATCGTTGTTTTCCTTACAAGCATGCTATAACCGAAACCTTAAATAACTCAACCGAGGGGATTCATTTGCTTATCTCCGAGGGAGAATGGGACCAACTTGAGATGTTAAAATCCTTCCTGTCTTCTTCACGGCAACCGTCAAACTATCGTGCTCGTATACACCGTCTACACATGAGTTACTTCATCATCTTTATCGTATATCGAAGGAATTATCTTTTTTTTTTAATTTGATTCATTTTAAACTTCATCTTTTTTAACTTTTTATCTTTTTGTCTTTCTATATTATTTTTTCTATCACATTTTGTTCTATATTCTTTTTTTTATCTAATCTTTTTTTTTTATATATTCTTTTTCTCAAAAGGTTTATCGTGAGATGAAAAATATAGAAAGTCTCGACTCCTCTCTTTCTCCAATTGTAGAAGCAATGAAAGAAAAATTTCTCAAATATCGGGAGGAAGTACCCGCCGTGACAATTATCGCAAATTGTTTTCATCCATCATTCAAGAAAAAATACACCGTAAGGCTTCTTCAAAGGTACAAATAAAATCTACATCTACGCACTAATGAAGAAGATTATCGCGTAAATAGCTTATTGGAGGAGATGTTCAACATTTATAACTCCCGACGAAATACTAATAATCCTTCTACTACCGATCGCAACATTAGGTATGAATTTTAATCATCATTCTTTCTATTACATAATTTATTCACTTATATTGTGTTCATTTTTAATCGTATAGAAGTAATAGTTCATCCGGATTGCTAAATGAGTTGCGAGATGATGATTGTTTTGAAGATCAACAAATAAACAATAACGAATTACCGAGTTATTGTTTGGGGAAGCATGGAAGATGATCAAATTGATATCCTGGAGTATCGGAAGAGGAATGCAACCGCCTATCCAACATCGGCGATGATGGCGCGTGATGTATTTGCAAAGTGCCTCGTGTCAACCGTCCCTTCCGAATCATGTTTTAGTTCTAAAACAGATCCTAACAGATAAGCGTACAAAATTGGGTTCAAAACTTTTCGAACAACTTGTGTGCAATAAAGATTGGATTGATGTCGAAAGTCGCATGCAACATGATACCACATTTGAGACAAAGAACATCCGCCATAGAAACTCAAGAAAGCGGTACCAATATCCCCGATATCTCTCCGGAAGATGATTCCGACGACCCAATTGACATTCAAGACAACGATTTATGGTATATGCATAATGACTTCTAGAGTTTGGTATTTCTTACCATATCAATCTTTTTATTTATTTTTAAATATTTCAATTATTTTTTTAAAGAACATTACTAACAAAAAAAAAGTTATAACTCCGCCTATGTTTTTTTAACATAGCGGTCCCAAGCCCGATTAAAGGAGGAGGGTAACTTAAAATATTATCCAAATTTTATTTTATAATTTTTGATATTTTATAATTTTTTTGTATTATTTGATTTTTAAATTATTCAAAAATACATAATTAATTTGATGAAAATGATTATTTAAAAATTAATAAATTTATTTTTCAACTTTTATTATTTTTTTATAATTTTCTGAAATTTTATTTTTTTACAATTTTTTTAATTTTTTAGTACTATTAAATTTTTAAACAATTAAAAATAATAATTCGAATTAGTTAAAAATTATTATTAAAAAATATGATAAATTATTATTTTTTTCAATTTATAAAAAAAAAAAAATTGGACCGGACCGGACCGTGGACCGGACCGGACCGTCCCGTGGGGGTCCGGCCCCCGGGGGCCAACGGTGGGACGGGTTCGGTTTTTTCCAATTTGGACCGTCTTGGACCGGACCGTTTGGACCGTGCGGGACCGTGGACCGTGGACCGTGCGGGACCGTGGACCGTCCGGGTCCGGACCGGACCGTCTTCAATCCACTAGCATGATGCATGATCATTTGAAAAGAAAAGAAGAAAAAAAAAATCTGAAGTTCAGATCTTAATGGATATTTCATAATTCAAACTTAAACAGACTTGACTTGGATATTGTAAAACTTATATTAAAAAGGGGTTTGGGGTAAATTCAAAAGGCTTTGATCCAAAAAATTGGTTCAAAACCCTTCTCATCCGTTGATTTTACATCGAGATTCATACTTTTTATTTGTTTAAAATTTTCTCTTATTTTTTTATGAATCTCGATGCAAAATCAATGGATGAGAGACTTTAAACTAATTTTTAAGTTCTAAACCCTTTGAACCTACCCGACTCATTAAAAAGAGCTTTTATTACCATCCATCCTAATAAAAGAAGGGAAAAACCAAATGTGCAACTAAATATTTACAAACATAGCACACTTTAGACTTTGCACACTTTACAAACATAGCACACTTTACAAACACAAACATAGCACACCATATAGTAATTCAGTAAATCCATGCAAACCTCTTTAGACTTTGACGTATACAGTATACTTAAGTGCTGGTACCACAACACCATGCTTTCTTGTTTGGGATCACACCTGTGGCTTGATACTTTGCAGCCTTTTCTTCTGCTTCGACAAAAGCTTTCCCACGCTGGGCTTCTACATGAGCTCTCTTCATCTCAGCCTCTTTATGTATCTTTGCCAATTTGTTTTTCAACTTCTCTGCATACTCTGCCTTTTTCTTTTCTAACTCTTCCTGTACAAAGCATTCAAGAAGTTAAATTAAAAAATCAACAATAAATAGATAAAAAGTATAAAGCAGAGTAAATGAAACTAGGAGTACCTCCTTTCTCCTCAGCTTTGATTCAATAGCTGCCCTTTTTGCATTTTCCCATGAGAGAATTGACGACATCTCCTTTTGAGCTCTATTTTTTTTATTCATCTCAGTATATTTATTTCAAATTTGTTCCTTATAAATATCTCACCAAAATTAAGTAGGTAAACAGACAGCACTACGTAGCTAGCCATAACAATGCGGTCGGTCATTTTTTTTTTGTTTCAAATTCCTTATTGCAGCAATCTGGCATTCTAAATGAGTAAATGGAAAGTGCATGGTTGGCCTTTGGTCAAGCACTTGGGTTGTTTTCTAAAGGACAGTAGGTTCAAGCCCCTGCGAGTACTTTTCTTTGTTTCAAAAAAGATAAGATGGTCACTTGCCTACTTACCTCAAAAAAGCAAAAAATGAGAAGTATCCTTAACATAGGAAAGAACTGACAAGATGCATGTTATCTTACTTGTTTTCAGCCTTGGACTTCTCACTATCTTCCCATGCCTTGATTATAGAAATTCCTTTCTCTGTTTCTATCCTTGTAAGACCGACATCTGCAAAATTGAAAGCAATTATATCAGCATTCTTGGAAACATACATGAAAGCATAATGAAAAATAGTTCATCCATTTACCCCTCTCCGCTGGGGCCCTTCTTGCCTTTTCTGGTGAATAGGTACTTTCTATTGCTGGGGCCCTTGACGCCTTATCTGGTGAGTAGGTACTTTCCATTTCTGGGGCTTTTGATGCCTTCTCTGGTGAGTATGTACTTTTTGTTTCTGCAAAACGAAGGTCAAGAAAGATAATCTTAGGGAAATTCATCACCAATTTGACAGTAACAGATTTGATAACATAAGTTTAGTTAGCAAAATCTTTGAATGAAAATCACAAAAACTATAAATTAAGAAACTGTAACAAACGTAATGCAAAGACAATGTAAAAAGGAACATCAAACAACACTAACAATAACCAGAACTAATTCAAATATTTTCACCCAGAAAAATAACTAGCAGAGGTTTAGTGAAGACTACAACAGTCTTTCATCCTTAATCAAAGATAACGATTCCTATGATTAAACGAAAAAGAGAATAAGAACAGAAGTCAAAGAACTAACTATCCTCCACAGACTGATCTTTGGTGACATCAGAACTGATCCTCTCCTCCGTCGTTGATTTAGGAACCTCTTCATACTCTTTCTGAGGTGGTGGTATGTACGTTATGTTATTGTGTTCTTCTTCCATTTTATTTGTTTTTCTTTTGCTCTGGGTGGTGGGTGTGGTTGGTTGGGGCGAGAGAGTTCTATACTTCACACTGCTGCCGCTTTCTTTAAGGCCTTAAGAGATGCTCGGTGGCATGCCTCGATGAGCGTGCAAATACATTTTAGCTTCGATAGGACCTCCGCAAGCAAAATTGTACTTGGTGATAATAACAAATAACAATTATTCTCTATTATTATATACTATTATATATTATTATTATTATAAAAAATAAAAAAAGATTTTTTTAGGATTAAAATAAAAGATAATGTCTTCCAACACTTTTAAATTATTAGTCTCTAAACTTTTAATTTTAACAAACGTCCATCCTGAACTCTCAAATCTGTAATAAATTGCCCCGACAGTTAAATAACTATATAATAATTCATTTAGTTGTAAAATGATAAAAGTAATCTTATATATTTATAACTTTATAAATTAAATATTATATTTCATATATTTTTTATTTATAAAAATAAATAAAAAACAATAAATAACATTCAGAATATATAATATAGTTTTAATCTTATTTTCTATCTTTATTTTTATAATCTACTTTGTCTATGCATTTCAAGAAATAATTAAAATCCATAATAAAATTTACTATTTATATTTTTACATTTTGATTTTCAAAATCAAATTTTAAATTAGATTCCTCTATTTTTTTTTATAAATTAAAAGTATATGAAACATAAATATTCAATCTATAATGGTATAGACATATAATTTATTCTTATTTTACAACTAAAAATAAATTATTATAAGTTAAATTAATTATCAGGGGCAATTTGTGACAGATTTGATAGTTTAGGAGATGTTTGTCAAAATTAAAAGTTTAAAGGCTAACTACTGACAAGTAAAAAGTTTGAGACTGTGAAGACATTAGCCCTTAAAATAAATTTGGACGGTCTACTTTTGAGTATGGAAGGGTTAAAATGAATTTTTAATGTGATTAAAGAAGAATTTTAATGTAAATTAACTATACTAGTAGAATTTGCCTAAAATAAATATTAGATGGATGACGTCGCATGTTTCTAAGAAATACATTTTATTAATTAAATTTCAAACTGCAAAATGCAGAAGCTTTTATTATATTTTTTATAAGTTATGCAATGCAGGGCATTTTACAACAAATTAGGACGAAGCAGAAATAATAAGGGAGATTAAGCCTTGATGAGGCCATAATCCTTATTGAGGATATTTAATAGTATTTCTTTTATCACGATATTAAAGTAAATTATGGAGTCGCAGCCAGCATCAAAAGTGGGCCTGTATCCAAGAAAAAAAGAAAAATGTATATATATTGAAGCATGGTGTGCTGGCGGAAGTGAACCTTATTTGACCTCTTGACCAAGAGACGTGGCAACCCACTTTTTAGTTCATTCCATATTTATTCTATTTGATAAGCTTCTCCGAGATAAAACCGGACTTCCCTTCCATTTAACTTTGTATATTCAAGTAATTTTCCTCCAACACATAATACCAGACCTTTGCCAGCTTAATTAGTAGAACTATCTTCCAATATAATTCGTATAATATGTCAAAGGAGATTTTGTCAATTGGTCCTCAAATAATTGGAATGAGATACATAAGATGGTGCATGAGATATATAAGAAAGGTTCTCCCTTCTCCGCTAACATTTGTGATTTTGCTTTAGTTCTTCTTTAAGATTAATTGGGTAAGATTCGAAGGTTTTGGAGTAGGGACAAATTGGTGATATGGTAAGATAGTTGATGAGAGGATGTATTGTTGGAGAATTAGTTGAGATATCCAATATAAAAAATTGAAATTTGAAATTGTGCAACGTTGACATACATCAGTGTTATAGCAACTTTGGACAATTAGTGACGTCAAGAGAAAATACCACTCGTGATTTTAGAATTTGCATAGTAATTTAGGAGTTCCGATTAGCAAAAACCAGAACTCCCCTAATATTCTATATATCTCTATATTTTTTTTCAATGTTATTATTATAGTTGTTACTTTTCAATGCCAGTCAGGATAAATAATTAGCATTGAAATATAAATTATATATTAATTATAGAAAAATTAATTATGTAGATTAAATTATAATTATTTAAATATAATTTAGTTGTAATTTAATTATAGATTTAATTATAAAATTTATTAATTATAATTTAATTGTAGATTAATTGTAGGTTTAAATGTGAAATTATTTAATTGTAGATTTAATTATCCATTAATTGTAAATTTAATTGTCTATTTAATTGTCTATTTAATTATAAAATTATTTAATTGTAGATTAAATTGTAGAATTATAGAATTGTGTAATTATAATTTTAGATTATTTATTAATTATTTGTGTAGAATAATATAGATTTAATTTATTATTTAATTATAGATTAATTACTGATTTAATTGTAGAATAATATATATTTAATTAGGCTTTAATTTTAGAATAAAAGCTTTTAATTGACCGGACCAAGATATGGCGGCCAAACTTGTTGATCTCCGTAACAATGAAATTTTCCGGACCAAGTATTCAGTAGGTGAGCTGTATTGTATCGCTCATCTATGAAATCGTACACATAAAAGTTTCTATGTTGGCATACAGCAATCACGTGAGAGCAGGGTATCCCAATCAGTTGAGGTTTTTGACAATCACACGTGTAGTGCGATTCCGACAATTGTGGATCATCTCGAGTGCGTCGTTCATTCGGAATTGTAACAGTGTACTTGAACGGTCCATACCCTCCACTCTCGATCCTCTCACCAAGCATATGAACCTCATATTCTCCTCGAGCAGTTACGAGCAGAATTACGTTCACACGAGCTGTAATTATTGAAAAAAATACAAAAGATATCATGATATGTTCAAAAATTTGTTAAATATAGTAAAATAATATCAACACGAACCTGCTTTGTCATCACGTTTTGTCAAGATGTCATCAATTTTTTTGGGCCATTGCTTGCATGCTATATGCAGGTTCAATGCTTTCATTTCCCTCTTATCGAACCATTTAGCACATTTATACCATGTTCCCTCCACAATTGCTGCAACCGGTAAAGTTTGTTCAACTCTGAATACACTATTAAGAGCTTCCGAACCATTGCTGGTTATTATACCCCATCGATGACCTCCATCATAAGTTTGTTCCCATGAAGCAAAATTAGGAGGTTCTTTATCATCATTTTCTAATCTTCTGTCAATTTTTTTAAAAAATCATAAGCTTTTTTATTTGATTTCCTCAAAATTTATCATCTCTCTACGAAACGACGCGGCTTCTTTTTGTTCGCTAGTCTTTTTCGAAAATCATCTCTGAGATTATCTTCTTTCTTTCCAGATTTTCCGGCTTCCTTATATAAATTCTCAGCGACGTGTTGCATGCAATACTGGTGTACCGCCTATCCATGTTGTACAGACCATCCCAAATGCGGTCGCTCAAAAACTCCCTTTATCCCCCTATGACGGTCGGATCACTTCATTACGGACTCATCGCATGAACCAACCCCAATTGTCCATATTCTCTGCATTCACGATTTCAAATGCTAGAGGAATGACTTTATTCTTTGCATCGTATCCACACGCCATCAATAATCTACCCTTATAACAGCCCGATAAGAATCCAAATACAATGATTATAACGGGCCTTAAATGTTTAAACGCTGCAATACACGGTCCATAAGCCAAAACTATGGATTTAAATATTTTTACATTATTATCCGAAGTATCACATTCTGATATTTTAAATTTTATACCTGGAGTAGTCCGAACAATCGCCTCCAATATTTATGAAAGCAATGTATATGATCCTTCCCAAGTGCCAAATAATTATTCAATTGCTCTTTCTCGACCACGCAAAAGTTTACCGTACGTTGGTGCCACACCGGGATATTTTGTTTCTATAATCATACTGATTTGTTGAACCGTTAGAGAGAGATCATTCTTTAAATGTTTATCGAACACATCCTGCAATCAAATTAGATGTGAGTTGTAAGTGTTTGCGGTCTCTTGGTGGTCTTCTACAGATTGTGGGGGTTTTTATTTGTGATGATCCTCCATGTGGTCGAGCCCTTTTCAGGTTTAGCGTATAATCTCCAAGGACAACTTCCTTCTTTGCATTTCATAATAAGTCGTGTTTTATAACTTTCTTGTACCCAACGTTGAATATTTTTCCTAACACTCCAATCACAAATTACCCAATTTAAAGCCGATTTAGAAGCAAATATTTTATTTTCAGCTAACTCGTCATCGAGTCCTAAGAGAGATTCATTCGCGCCTAAACGGTCAAACATCTTAAAATTATTTAACGCTTCTACTGGATGATGTCTCTCAGTTCGTCCGGTAACTAATAATGTGGTATCGCATCTCTGAATTTCCTCATCTTTAGATTCATCGATCGAAATATCCGACTGCTCAGTGTAATCCTCTCCTGTTTTTTCTTCATTTGAATAATACGGATCACCATCATCTTGCTCATCCTGATCATCGTGATCATTACTTAATTCCATTATCGTTGGATCAACACTACTTCTGCCATCAATATTATTTTGCTCTTCGGTCCTACCAATATTATCAACTAAATTACAGTCAGACGTACTACTACTACTACTGCCAAAAAAATTATATAGTGACACCACTGGATTCGGTTGTTGATAAATTATATTGTTACTGTAAATAGCTGGATACGAATATAAATTGGTTTGATCGTAGGTTGGATAGAAATTAGTTTGATCATAGGTTTGATAAGAAATAGTTCGATCGTAGGTTGGATAAGAATTTGTTTGATCGTAGGTTTGATCATAAGTTTGATAGGAATTGGTTTGATCGTAGGTTTGATAGAAATTGGTTTCATTGTGGTTTGGAAATATTTTCGTCAAAAAATTACTGTCGCTCGATTGTTCTGCAGTATAATTTTCTTCATCGGGATAATAATTTAAATCTGGTAGCATTTTAAAAAAGTTAGATGTTTGCTGTATTTATATTTGTGAGAATTGTGTTTGTGAGAATTGAGCGAGCGGGGTGTGATATTTATATAGCAATTTGAAATTACTCATTTCTCACTCTTATTTTTAATAATATCAATTTAATAATAATTAATATTATTAAAAACTGCCAGTCAGGTGTCAGCATTTGATGTACTCGTACCTGCTTATAACAGTGTTCATATCCATGCTGAGCAAAAGGATGTTTACAGTGCTACGGATGAAAGCTTTATTTGTAACAATAGTTATTGTCTAATGTACTACAGAGTGCAGATATTTTAGTTAAATAGTCGTAAAAATTAAACAGAATTCCTTTCAGAGATCAACATTGTACAGACAAGTTCACAAAACAATTATCAGTACATTGAGAAAAAAAATTCTCAGATTTAAATGTACAAAACTTTTGTTGTTCAGAAAATCATAAATTCATAATAGTTATTTTTCACCTACGTTTGTGAAATCCTCCTCAAGGAATCAAATTATGGACGACAAATTACACAAATCCTGACTAAATGACAAGTACAGATCAAATATTCCAAGTGCATAAAGGCTCTGCACTGCATGCATATAAGCAAGTTCAAATACATTGATGTTAAAGCCGCACAAAACAACTCGGAAACTACCTATTCTGAATGTTTCTTTGGAAACATCATTTATCAATCTCCATGGCTTGTGCAACTTTAGCTTTCATCAGAGCAGACATTTTGGTCTTGACCTTCTTCCCCACCTTAAATTTTCCTCCCTTCCTCTTCATCCCACTTCCATCGACCTAAAAGGAAAAGAAAAGGCAAATCAGTATCTAATTAGAAAATTAAGTTGATTTGTTTAAAAGTAGAAAAAATCTGTAATGTTCCATGCTTCATGATGGAATTCAGAAAATGCCTAAATTAAGTTTGTCCTCACATCTCTCTCAAAAAATCAGAGATGAGGGTGACATGCAGAATTTCAGAAACTACATAACATAAGGGAGTGAGCATATGAGAAGCATTTCTCAAATTCCATACGAGTTCTCTTTCTAAAATAATAGCAAAGAGTATTGAAGGGACAGAACCTGAATCAGAATTCAGAAGACTAAAGATGCCAAATGCAGGACACTTTTACTTGTACTTTTATTTACTGAATTCAGGATTTTTGTGTACCAAAAAAGATACTTAAGCCCCAAATTATGCATTCAGATATTAAATTGACTCAATAATTAAATTAATGGGACTCATAACCTCCATTGATTCAAATATATTCAAATTATCATCGTATTAAACTCAACTTATATTAACTTTTTTTTTCTTCTTCTTTTGGCTACATGCATCATCCCAAATTCTAAGTAATCAGCTAAATGCATATGAGATCAGAAGATGCTGATGAGTGAAAAAAACTGAACAATAAGACAGCACCTTCATCTTGGTTTTTTTGGCCTCTAGCTTCTTCTCCCTATTTTCCTTTGCTTCCTTCTCCCCTGAATACAAAACACATCAGCCACAATTAACCTCGAATTGACTTAAAATTTATTTTATCAAACACTTCTGAAAAAATTGAGAGCTAGCTAACTTGCAAAGGATGGTTAAACTTAAACCATAGTGTCATGGTTGTTTACATGACTGAAACGCAGAAAGATAAGTAGCCTCTCTCAACTGAATCTCTAATATGTACTCTTTTCACCTATCGCATCAAGACCGCAATCTGCTGCTTTAACTTCTAGAGGTCTGTTTGTGCTTTATACCTCTTATTCCCTACTCCAAACCTTTAAAACACAGAACTAATCCTAGGTTTCACTGAAGAAAACCCAGAAAACAAGGACCAGATATTAACTCAGAGGCTTACTTCTCAGGTCGAATTCATGTTGATTTTTTCTTTTCGTGAGATTGTTCTTTTTCGACATATTTCCTCTTTCCAATCGCCAGCTCTGGACGAAACCCTAGATGCTAACCGCCGTCTGGATACCTCGGTTTGGTTTTAGAGACCCTCTTCCTGGAGCGGGTTGCCGAAGCGGATCGGATTCCTATAGATCACACTACACAGGCTCTGGATTAATTCCTTGGGCCGGATTTAATTCGCAGGCACAAATTTCAATGTTTCTGGCCCGTTGAATTCTCATTTCAACGGCAAACACCTTTTGGTTTACGTTTTTACTTTTGTTTATTCATTTTTTTAACTTGTTCATATCGTTATTAAGTTGTTTATGTAGATATCCTGATGCAGGAATCGGATGCACATGTGGGTTTCGGACTACTCCCAGTAGCCAAGAATACCAATTTTTTTTTTCATTTTACCGAGTTCACCATTATAGTGTTCAAATCAATTAGATGATGATGCCGTATCATTTCCTTTATAGAAAAAGGAGTGTCATTTTTAACACCCAAAACAGATACTTCAGTTCAAAATCTTAATTGAACCAAAACATATCAAAGCACCTATCTGGAAACGGATAAATAGTTCACCAGTTGAACGCGAACTCCGTTGTTATAACAGGACACATTTTTAGGCCTAAAACAAAAAGTGCCACATTAAGTACCACCAGTTTCTTTATATTTCAGAAAAGATACATACCCTGTTTTGTGCTTACAACAATCCTATCTTTTGTAAAGAGCCATACGGCAATCTCCTGGAGAAACAATTTTAGCCTTTTAGGTTTAACTGAATTTTCTCCTATTTCCCCCAAGTTTTGGGAAGGATTTTCAAGGATAACAGTGTTGAAACTAGGAGTGCAAACAAATCGGTTTAATTAATTTTGAATCGAACAGTTAAATTTTAGATTATTTGGTTTAATTTTCTGATTTAAAATTTTCAGTTTGATTGAAAATTTTGTTAATTCAGTTTTTCTTTGATTTATATTTTTCTAAATCAGATAAACTGAATAATTCAAAATTTATCAAGAAAATTTATTTTATTTAGTATAAATAAGGATCATAACAAAAATAACCTAAATATATTTATTTTCTATATATTTTATTTAGTTATTTATTTTATTTTTTAAACTATTTATTTTTTAATTAATTTCTATAACTATAAATATTTTTCATTCCTCTTTAACTAATATAATTTCAATTTAGTCAAATAAAATTTTGATTTTAATTGGTTTTTTATTTATTCCGTTGATATTTTTTTAAGTTTGATTTAATTAATAATTTAACAGATCGAATAAAACTTTGAATGCATATATTTATTTCAATTTGAACCAAGCCAACCAATTGCAAACCCCTAGTTGGAACTCCTTTTGTAACCCATCATCATAGTTAAGGAAATGTATTATGCTCAACCTGGAAAGATGTCAAATCTATAGACTCAACAGCACGTCAAGTTGCAATAATTGAAAAAATTAAACCGGATTTCTTTCCAGCTAAGAAAGAATTTTCCTTTTTTTTTTAAAAAAAAAACTGAAATTACAAAACGCAACTTTGTCTTGAATTTATCTCTTTCAAACATCATATATAATACCAAAGCAGATAGCAAAATGCCACCAATGTACCTCCAATTTTTCACTATTAAGCTCATCTATGATTAAGGATGTATTTCCATGTGTACTTGCTTTTTTATCACTTTGAGATGAAGATGATACAACCTAAATGACACTAGCTCATCTATGTGGCAAAAACATTCAAAAATAAGTATTATTACATTTCGACCATTGAACATACAACTGTTAAGAATGATAAATGACCCCTACCCAAGCTATACATACATTATTTACAACAAATTAAGCTAGTTCAGTTAAATTAGAATAAACTCCTAAAGTTGATACGCCTTCTAACTGATCTATGAGAGGGTCGTGCATTGACCCTCCAAGAGTTATCCATCTCACCCTTCAAACATGAAACAAGATCTAACATCTCTTGCTGCCGTTTCTTACTTCTTTTAGAAGCTGAGATTGCGGCAAATTTTCCAGTTTTGTTTGTGTTTGTACTGGGTGAGAGAGAGAGAGTCAAGATTTTCAAAAAAGAGAGCAAGAGAGGATTTCAATCTACAGCATAAATGTTCCATCCTTAGCTAACTTTTCAGAAATCTTGTTTGCTTTTTCTTGGCAATTAAAGAGCTAATTAAATATGGATTTCACTGCACAGATAGACTGGCAATTAAAGAACTAATTAAATATGGATTTCACTACACAGGCAGACTTCAAAGAAAATTGGAACTTCAATAAAGTTAACCTCACAATTGAGGAAACCATTATAAAATTGGAAAAAAAAGTAATATAAAGAGAGGAGAAAAAGGGCAAAAAGTGAAAATGCAGGTACCAGCTAGATGGTTGGCAGGCATAACAGTATAACTTCTCTGGCAGAGGGGCATGCAAGTTAAAGCAATTAAAGTGGTACCACTCGTTGCACATGTCACATGCAACCATCTCCTCACCATAATATGGCTTGCAGCATATGCAGTACAGAATGCTTCTCTCTCTCTAAAGCCTGTACAAATCAAACCATTAGCATAACAATTACTATGCTTGCACAAAATCTGAGAAAAAGAAAAGTTAATGTGCACTAGTACCTTTAGGTCACTCTCACAGTGAACTGACAAGTTCTCACCATCATTAATAAGATCATAAACCTGGTTAAGGGGAAGCTCTCCTGAATCTGACACCACCTGAACCACAAAAAGTGTTTTATTTGACAGCTGGATATATTTCTAGGAGATGATCTCATTAGGATTCTTAAAATCTTTTATAAAATCAATATTCTTTTTATATTTCATATTCAATTTCAGATTTTACCTGTTTGGCCTTGTTTAACCACTGCGTGCAAATTTGTTTCACTTCCATTACATCGTTCATAAATTTATCATCACATGGCATCCCCAAATCTAGGCCCTGAGATATAAGAAAGTAGTAAAGATAAACATAATTTTTTTTAACTTCTGAAAAGCTCATAACAAGAGGAGGTACTTGCATCACAGACTCGAAACAGGTCGCCGTTATGAACATTATTTTCAGGCTTCTGAAACCAAGGATCACTTGTTGGGTTAGACATGGCAGATCAAGAGTGTCAAGCAAACCCGGGCACGTACAAGTCTAATATCTCGACCAAACCTGGGCATGTGCCTGGGCTTGTCCTTGAATAGATCCGCCACTGGGTTAGCGTATCAGTCAGGTCCCAATGAGACTACCAGTATGGACCAGCTGATATCTATAAAATCAGGTTGCAAACATCAGGTTTTAGACAAAAAAACATACTTGGCTTGGGGAATACAGATACTGTATTAATTAGAGAAATATTCTTATAAAAAGTTTTCATGATGTAATGGGATCATATACCTCCTTTTCAGAACGCAACAATTGCTCCATGGTTGGCTTTGTTGAGGCTGATAAAAGCCTACTTATTCTAACTTTCCAATAATATCTTGTCAATGCTGACTCAAGGCCTATTGTTTCATGCTCACTGTATATTCCTGCAACTGCTGCTGCCTGTAAAAAGTATGTAGAGAAATTCAATCAAAGTTCAAGTACCACTCTCAAGTACCGACACTATAGGAAATCCGGCAATGCAGGAGAACTGCATTATACCATACCATCTTGGTTAATATACAGATGCCCTACAGTACTAAAGGTCTGTTATAAGCCTCAGCTACTCACCTGCAAACCTTGTTTATCTGAAGCTTGGATGCAAACCTTGTTTATCTGAAGCTTGGATGCAAAATAAGCAATATGGCAATGAGGTTTCTGCTCAATAAGATAGGCTTGTCCAAATTTATCATCCTCTTGTTAGAGGTGAGGAAAGCACAACTCAGATTGGGTTTGCTCGAGAGATCAAGATTAATTTAGTTCACATTGCATGTCATTTCTAGGTAGAATAGTGGTCGGCACATTTCACGTTAGATTTTTTTGTCATTTTGTCATTCAGTTCGTTATTCTTTAAAATTTATGGTTAAGGCCAATTCAGGCTGGTCAACATCAGGTACAGGACAACTAAGGTTTCAGCATTTCAGGCATCCCATTCAACCATTTATTATAAGAAGAGAAATACACATGCGTGCGCGCGCACACCCCACAGATTATGGTTCAGACTGAATGCTATTTGCTAGCAAGTTAAAATTATAGTAACTGTTCATTGGTTCAGGTTTAGGCTGGGTTTGAGTTTGGTGTACATTTCAGGTTGATTAGTTTTTGTTGAATACCATCCCGCTTACATCATAACTTTGCAAAAGTTCTTGGGGACCAGTCTTGTTCAGTAAAAATCAATGACCGAAGAGCATTTCTTTCAGCAATAAAAGATCTACCTTGAGAGCATTTCTTTCAGCAATAGGCTTGCTTGTAGAGGTCTTCCTTAGGCAAGTCAACCAAAGGCGGCTTGCTTGCAAGTAGTGGGTGCCCAATGGATTTTTTTATCTTATCTTTTTGTATAATTTTATTTTGGTAAATTTAATGAAGGATTGAGGGTATTATTGTAAGAATTTAGAAATTATTAAGAAAATTTTAAAAAAAGAATATTATTTTTTTGGTTACCTTGATATTACATTGACACCCTATTGATAGGTAATATATAGCCAACTGTATCCTTATCTATTAAACATTTATTTTTTTTGGGATAGGAATATTTCAGAATATGGATAAATAATGTTTGTTATTTTTTGAATCGGTCGCAGATTTCGATAAAATTGATTATTTTACTATCCATTTATACAACAAACGTTAAGTTGAATAATATTTTAAGAAATTGCCAATGGGTCCATAGCTCAGTGGTAGAGCATTTGACTGCAGATCAAGAGGTCACCGGTTCGAACCCGGTTGGGCCCTCAATATTTTACTACATAATGTTTTAACATTGGCTCCTAATTGTTGTGCTGACTTCGTTCTTTGTTTTCCGCTTTAATTTTGTATCAATTTAAAGGTAGCCCGGAACACTCAATTCAAAATAAATATTCACACAAAGATACTTCTTTTCACAACTCTGTGCTTTATTTAATGAGTTTTTTCATTTATATTTCAATGGATTTTTGTTTGGAATTGTATAGCAATTATATAGTTACTTATGAGATATCCGTATGATATGTTTGATACCCAGCAAATAAAATCCTTAATTATTTCAAATTATATGAATTCCAGATTGAAAGTTCTACTACCAGATAATATGTATAACAAATAACGTCCCAAATTAGTTCTTCCAAAACAGAAAATACAAAAAAAAAGAAATTACCACTTTCTTATTATTAAGGATATGACGCGAAATATTTGTAAAAGTTGTAGACAATATATCTTTACTCACAATATATATTCATCGCTGTTATTTTTTATTTACATGCATTTCAATTACACGAGTATATCGTTGCGGCCAAAAAGGGAGGGAACAAAATTACAAATAATATATATATATATATATATAGGGACTGACTACGGTGATTCCATAAGTATTTCGAGCCGAAATGTTTACGGATCAAATTTTAAAATTTAATACTCAAAATTTTAATTTAAATATCTCAAAAGATTTTTCATATCATAATCTTGTAGATTATCAATTTTCATCAAATTTAGAGTTAGTTTATTATGCTTAATAATTTTTTAAAGATGATTCTAAAAATAATTAAAAATATTAATTTTTATAGGCCAAATTTTGCTATCTTTTAAAAATCATTAAGCATAATAAACTAATTCCAAACGTGATGAAAATTGATAATTTATAAGATTATGATATGAAAAAAAATTTAAGTCATTTAAATTAAAATTTCAGACGCGAAATTTTAAAATTTGATCCATAAGCACTTGGCCGAAGTATTTATGAAATCACCGTAGCCAAACTATCTCTCTCTCTTTATATATATAGTGAGGTTATGGTATTTTGCGAAGTATAACACCTTCTATGCTTTACGTCTGTATCTCGAATTTTAAAGTTCAAACAGCCGATTCAAACCGTTGAACATATTGAAATATCCTTGGAAATCAAATTTTATATTTTTTTTGAAATTCTTTGCTTTTTTTTTAAATGGTACAACGTTTTCTGATCTAACGATTTCTGCATCATCCAAAACTAACGATTTTGTACCAATCTAAAAAATAACAAAAAATTAAAAAATATATAAATTTTGATCTCCAAAAATATTTCAATATGAAGATCATGTTTAACGGTTTGGATCGGCTATTTGAACTTTCAAATTTAAGATACGGACACAAAGCACGAGAGGTTTTGTTATCTAAATTTATGCCTATAACTTTCTTTACAAGGGAGTGAGCTTAAGTTGGATTCCATTAGAAGGCCTAAGGGATAATAGAATCCTAGGTTCATGCTGGTAAGCTGGAGATAATGACAGCTGAAACTTGCGCAGAATCAGACCAATAACCACCTTGTACTCTGTAGCCATGAGGTTCCTCCCGACACATATCCTCCTGCCAAACCCGAACGGCAAGAACCCCATGCGGTGCTTACAGCCCCCATGGATGGAGTGAGCAAAGCGTTCTGGTCGGAATTGTAATACATCTGGGCCCCACAATGCAGGGTCATGGTGCATCCCAACCACATCTATCCACATGTTTGTGCCTTTCGGGATGACCTTGTCTCCATCGCCGATGTGTATGTCTTCCCGTGCCTGACGCTGCGCATTCGGTGCTGGCGAGTACAGGCGCAGAACTTCATTGAGAACCCAGCCCATCTGCAGCAGATGCATTAAATATAACGATCAAAATTAATTGATGGAGGAAAATGTTTGCAGGGCAGAATTAAAATGCATTTTGAAACTTCAGTATAGCTAGCTGCCTAGCTGCACATATAATTATATATGTAAATTATAATCAAGTGATCCATAACTTGTCCAGCTGGCACTTTTAAGGTGGCAGTCTCGGAGCTTGAGTTGAAATTAAATTTCATCCCTCAAACATAATTTTCCTCAAGAGTACTAATTCTTACATTACATTTTGGGATTTATAGAGGGGTTATGGCCCAATTAATTATAATATGCTCCGACACTGTGTAACGATAGTGTTTGCAAAAGTAAATTTTATTATATCAATATTATAAGTATAATGAATGTGTGATGTATGTGTCGTTATAAATTGTTTTGATATATATATATATATATATATATATATATATATATATATATATATTAGGCTACGGCGCTTTGCAAAGCACAAGAGCGTTATGTACTTTGCGTTCTATTTTCCATTTCAAGTCAAAAATGATTGATCCAAATCGCTCAATCTAATCTCTATATCAAAATCTATTAGTAAACCAAATTTTATATTTTTTGAAATTTATTTGCTATTTTTTTTGGATAGGGGGGAAATCGTTATTTTTTGGATGAACCAGAATTCTCAGATCGAGTCATTTTCTCCTCATCAGAAAAAATAGCAAAACATTCTAAAAAATATAAAATTTGGTTTTCTAATAAATTTTGTTATGAAGATTAAATTGAACGGTTCAGATCGATCATTTCGACTCTATATATATATATATATATATATATATATATATATATATATATATATATATAGTCCGACTACGGTGCTTTGCAAAGCACAAGAGCGTTGTGTGCTTTGCGCTCTATTATGAATTTTAAGTCAGAAATTATCGATCCAAACCGCTCAATCTAATCTCCATATCATAATCTATTAGTAAATTAAATTATATATTTTTTAGAATTTATTTGCTATATTTTTGAATAGGGGGAAAACCATCATTTTTGGATGAATCAGATTTTTCAGATCAAGTCAATTTCTCCTCATAAAAAAAAATAGCAAAAAAAAATTCTAAAAAATATAAAATTTGATTTAGTAATAGATTTTGATATGAAGATTAGATTGAACAGTTCAGATCGATTATTTTTGACTTGAAATTAAAAATAGAGCGCAAAACACACAACGTCTCTGTACTTTACAAAGCACCATAACCGGACTCTCTCTCTATATATATATATCAAAACAAAAAGTTGCTCTCATTATATATAAACACGTTCGGTGAAATCAAACACTTTGCGGCCGAAAATAATTATATATATCTTCCGATATTAATAAATTGTATACATTAGTAAAATTGACTATAACTCAGATGGTAAAATTGACGTCATTATAGCTAACTAGAATGGCTTTGAGAAAACTATTAGTTAAAAATTTATGGGTTTAAAGTTTAAACTTTCATAGATACAAAATTACTCCTACCTTTCTATATGAAGAAAAATAATAATTGTAAGCATTAAAACTTTTTCCGGTCCTGCGCATTTTATGTAGTTGTTGGTCTCTTTAAGTTTGCATGCTTTGAAGATAATCAGAAGAGAACTCTTAGTTTAATTGTCCAAAGTATCACACCTTTCAACATTTTTACCAGCCAACTAACTACTTTTTTTTTTTTCATTTAGACACGCTTCTACTTTATTCTCCGTCATACTCCGCAAGTTCGTCTGAAAATTCTACGAACGGGCGAAAGAATTAGTGGGATGCTCATCTACTACACACCAATTAATCTTTACAGTTCTACCCTTGAAAACTGATGTGAAGGCTGGCCAGCTTGCAACAATTATTCTTCTCTTCGACCTTTAAGTGTAGCGACCGGATATATTCCCTTTGCTGACTATATTTTTTTTCTTGAGATAAAGATGGATCATGACTAGATATTATTTTAAGTACTCAAATTCAATTTTTCATAAAATGTTCTTCGCCGCATGTTATTTATCTATTATAAGCTATTCCGTTTGAATCGATATTTGATTCCACACATTGCTTTTAGACCGAACTTTTTATTGGTCAGTATCAACACTAAGTGCAATCATCCGTAGTCTTATAACTAAAACCATGCATGATCTGCGTGCATCCTAATTTAATTTAAATAAGAGTATAAATATTTAAGAAAAAAATTAATATTTTTAATGTTCCATCCAAGTATATGTCTTACAAATATTATTTGACCATTTTCTATAAATGCTGAAAAAGCTCGATTACTCGTCATGATAACATTATTCTTTTTCAAATTTTAGTCAGTACTATATAGGTTTGTTTTCTATGTAAATATATAAAATGCAAACCTAGTGGTTAATAAGCATTTTTTTAACATTATTGCAATATTGGATATATGCCACTTCAAAAAAAAACATTTACAATATTAATTGTATGACTTATTTAATTAAAATTACGGCACAGGGTAGTGCATTACGAATTTACGATTAACATTAAGTGTTGAACGCCAGCATTTTCTGTTGAATAATTAAGAAAATTGCGATTACCTTAGTCAGTGTTGAAAGTACATCTGAAGTTAGTTCACCGCTATGAGTGGCGTCGATGAACTCCTCTCGCAGTATTGACTGCCACTCGGGATGAAGCGCCAGCATCAGTAGTGACCACGACAGCGCCAGAGCAGTTGTCTCATGCCCGCCAAAGAAGAATGTCTTGCACTCATCTATAAGCTCCTTCGTAGTCAGACGTTTCTCCTGCGTGGCCTTGTCGTCATTTTCAGCCATCATTAGAGCAAGCAAATCCGTCTGGTGTTGCTGTGCATTCCGCCATCCATGCTGCCTTTTGGACTCAATGACTTCTAGGAGGAGTGCATCAATTTCTTTTCCTAGCTTCCATTGACTGTATGATTGTTTCATGAAAAGGAATTTGCTGAAGGGGACCCCGACAAGGCGGTTAGATTTGAACAGCATCACTTGCATGGATCGCAGTTTTTCGTAGACTATTTTGCACTTCTCTTCATTCATGCCAAAGCTTGCTTTTGCAATGATCACTGCAGCGTTCTCGGTGACTTCTGTTTCTATGTTTATCTCACTTTGGCCAGAAAGAACCAGATCGGTCCATCGGCTGAGCATCTCTTTTGTGGTCACTTCCATTAATCCTATCATAGACTGACATTGCCATGCATATAATTAAAACCACAATGCTGTTAATTAATTAATTATTTTTCAAGAAAAAATGTTAATCTTCAGTTTCAAACAACACTGACTAAAGTCACTAAACAACTCTTACGCTACATAGCACAATATTAAGTTTGCTTACGTCAAAAAAACATAAAGTTATTTGTTTTATTAGTGGTGATGAAATAACATTTTGCCAATTTTTATTTGATTCTTAATTAGCTGGAGCGGCGCGAAATTCCACCATATCATAAAGGCCCTGATAAAAGTACACTCAACTACAAAGAAAATATATTTATCCTTGAAGATTTCACAAAGATTAAACATCAAATGCTTACATTTAGATTAGTTATCGAGAATGCCGGTGAAATGATGTTCCGATGGAAAGTCCATTCATTTCCCTCAACCATTACTAGGCCGTCACCAAACATCGGTTTTCTATCACGCTTGAACAGATTTGGCTTTCCCCATTGCCTGCTAAGAATACCTGAGGTCACCTGTTTGAGGAACTCAGGATCTGCTGTGTACAAAAAGGGTTCAGTCCCCAGCCAGTAAATGAACACATTTCCTGCGATAAATAGTATAAATAACATCTTAATTAATTAAGCGGTAAGATAGTCTGATCATGAATATATTACTGCTACGTCATTGCACGCATTGTACTCTATTTAACTGAGATGCACAAACAGTTATCTTCGTAATTGATCAGCTGTGTCCTAATTAAAAGCATATATGATCCTGCGCCATATATATACTATATACTATCATATCATGTAGCTAGGTGTACATCTCAATAATTGGAACAACTGGCTAGTATGCACATACTAGATAGGAATTTTAAAAATGAAGAGCACTCGTGCATGCAATTCATGTTTTTTTTTTTTTTTAAAAATAAAAAATAAAGAGACACGTGCAATCCCGAACTTTGTGCCATCAAATCTAATTAATTAATGAATCAGGGGGGTTTATCAAACTAAATAAGTAGACTACTTCATAAAATTTTAACGAAGAAGACACGGAAAAATAGCGAGTAAAATACTTGTAATGTGTAAATTCTATAACTGTAATTTCGTCTTAAAAATTACCAAAGGATTTTCTCCAGCGAGCAAAATACGGAAATACAGATGCATGTATATCATGAGTTATTCCTGAAGAAGGATGAGCAGGGGTTGCATGCTTTTTTCTCATCATTTGGAACAAGTTTCCAAAGGGAAATTGTGGACGAGGGCCGCTAAAGCCATTTCTTTCGAGCTTAAGTTTCATTTTAAGAGGTGAAATCCAAAGAATGAAGATAAGGGTATACATGAGGCAGAGAATTATGGATCCTAAGACATAGTATAAGGTTTGCATGGAAAGAAGAACAAACGCCATAGCTAGTGTTTTCTTATTTTCCCTTCTAAAGTAGTGAGAATTTGGTCTGAAGGATGAGGCATCGCTTACCTTTATATAGTGGAGGAAAGAAGCAACGGCTCGACGCGCTTGTTGCATTTGTATTCCTCCTCCTCTTTTTTAGTTTTATTTCCTTTTTATCTTGCCCCCAATTTGCGTCCCATGACTTGTTTCCATGGTCCAGCGTCCCGCCTTATCATTCAGAAAAAAAAAGAATAAAAAAGGAATAAGCAACATTATTATTCTACAATCAATTAAATAAGAACGTCCTTTTATATTTGTTAAATATGCCTCTAAATATTATAGAAAATAAAGGACCATTATCGTTGCGCTACTAAAAATTAAATTATATATTGCTAGTAAAAAATTCAATACTTATTTATAATATATAAGGATAATTCTATTGTACATTCAACTTTATAATACATATAAAGCTTAAGGTATTTCTTTTTAGAAAAATATTATTCCAATTAAAAATTTAAAATTCAAATGTGTTTGTAATAAAATTTTAGTCAATTTGAAAGAGATTTTGTCTCTCATCATATAATTTAAAATTTTAATGAATTATCAATTAATCTCTGAATTATTTTAAGTTTGATACACATTATATTAAGTCATTAGAAATATAACTATAATATCAGAATTTCATTTGAACAATATTTTTCAAAAAGATATATCAAAAGCATTGGATGTACTATAAAGGTTAGATGTACCCTATGATTACTCAATATATAAATGTAGAAGTATCGAAGACAAAACTTCCATTATATAATACTTGCAAAATAATTATCATAACTAATTAATTGTATAAAAATTCACATCATTACTTCGATCCAAAGTACACATGACTCAATTTTATATTTATATTTATATGGACAAATACAATATGAGATAGACCATTAATCGTGAAAATATTTATATTTCGAGTCAAAGTACACATGACTCAATTTTACCGTAACATGTTCAAATTTTAAAATTATCATTTTTTATTAAATTTTTCATATTAAAATATTTAGTAATATAAAAATTAGGGTGTTTCATATCTTTTAAGTATTTAATTTAAATTTTTAAAAATTAGTTCTGAAATACTAACAAAATATTAAATTTTTGTACTTATTTTTCAAAAATCCAAATAAATACTTAGAAAACTGAAAACACCTTAAATTATTATATTCTCAATATTTTAATATAAAAATTTTAATAAAATGGTTATTTTAGATTTCAAAAATTGAGCTATACGTAATTCAGCTCGAAATACAAATATCTTCACAATAAACTATACATAGATGCACACACAAAAAACCTTACAGACATTATTGGTGATTATAATATATATACAAATATACAATCCCGTGAACTTATAACTTTATTATTGGTGATCGCAAGCGGCGTACGGACATTGATAAAAATAGGGTTATAGTACAGACATTAATAAAAATAAGGGTATAGTACGGACATTACTGAATCCACAATGAAAAGACCCAAAGAACCGATATATTTGCATACGGAGAAATATAATAATATATATACAGTGCCCGTGAACTTCTATAATGTATTGCTTCTACAATGTTAATACTTTATTATTGGTGATAGAGTAAACCGCTTACGGACATTGATAAACAAATAGGAGCATACTACGGACACTGATAAAAAAACGAAAAGGTGGGATCGGTTCACAATAGATTAATTTGACAATTTTGACTATGATTTTTTTAATAAATATAAAAAAAATGGAAACAAATTATAGATATATTTTTTCTTTATAGATTGATGATCATTCAAATTTTATGTAATTTTATTATTATTTGCTAGTCCATCAAAGACCGTTAAATTGAAACTATTGCAAATTACATGAAACTTTAATGGTCTATAATGAATTATCAAACGATAATAAAATTATATGAAATTTAAAGAACCATCAATTTATAGGTAGAATAACACATCTATAATTTTTTTTAAAGATTTTTTTTCATATTTATTAAAAAAATCATTATCAAAATTATCAAGTTAACCCATTGTCAACCGATCCTTACCTTAAAAAAAGGGAAGGGGTTACTTGACAATGAATCTTCAAATAAATATGAAAAATATTTTCAAAATAAATAAAAAACTTATGGATATATTCTTCTATTTATAGATTGATAATGATTCAAATTTCTTGTAATTTCATTATTGTTTGATATTTAATAAAAAATATTAAATTAGAACCGTTATAAATTACATAATATTTTGATGGTGTTTGAGAGTCTATCAAACGATAATGAAATTATATAAAATTTAAATCATTATCAGTCTGTAAGTAAAATAATATATTTATCAATTTCTTTATTTTTAAAAATCTATGCTTATTTGAACATCCGTTATCAAAATTGAGATAAGCCATTATCAAGGACCCTTCCAAAAAAAAAAATAGGGGCATAGTAGGGACAATTACTGATTTCTCGAAGAAAAGACCCTAGAAAACGATATACTTTTTGCATTTTACACAAAACCCACGTTGAATGAATGGGTCCTAAGAAAAGTAGTTACACAGTAGTTATGCCGGGAGCATCAAAATGGAAAATCAATTATTAAAAAACAAAAGTTTTCTGCATAGTAATTATTATACATATTTATAAACAGTTAATTCAAACTGCTTAAAATATTTTTTATATGGCTAGTTGTACACAAATGTTATATATTTTTTTAGAACTTCTTTTACTTTTTTTAGATATTTAGAAAATCATTTCTTTTGAATGGCTCATAATAATTAAATCAAGTCATTTTTTAACTAATAAATTTTGTCTATAACTAAATTTTTATAAGAAAATTATTTTGAGCGGTTCAGATTGAACATTTAGAAAATAAATAACCGATCCATAATACGGAAACAATTGGTGCTATACATAGCACCATATATATATATATAGAGAGAGAGAGTTTGGCTACGGTGTTATGCATAGTACGGATGACATGTGTGCTACGGATTATTTTGTCATTTTCAAAATTTAAATAGGTGATCCATCACTCAAAATGATTTTCATATAAAATCTTGTTAGAGATTAACTTTTATATTTTTTGAATTATTTCATTATTTTTTAGATAGTTAGAAAATCAATTGATTTAATTATTATGGGTCATTTCAAAGAGTGATTTTCTAACTATTTAAAAATATAAAATTTGGTCTACAAGTAGATTTTCATATGAAAATCATTTTAAGTGGTTGGATCAACCAATTGAACTTTGAAAACGAAGAAGTGATCTATAGCACACAGATCATCCATGCTACACGTAACACCGTATATATATATAAACATCACCCTAACTCGATTCAACTTTTAATAACATGAGAATAAATGGGCCGAGTATATATCAAAAAATATTGACCCGTCACGGGTCGGGTTTTGTTGGGTACATAGTTTAATTATATTTCTTGAATTTATTTTATGATTTAAAGTTAATCAAAACTTATATATACACTAATTGATTAATTATATTAAATTAAATTACCTAAAATTATATAAAAATAATTAAATATTAAATATTTTATTATGATCGAGTATAAGGGTGTGCAAATGGATTGGTTTAATTGATTTTGATTCGAACCGTTAAATTTTGGACTATCTAGTTTGGTTTTTCAATTGAAAATTTTCAGTTAGGTTGAAAATTTTAGGTAATTTAGTTTATATTCTTTGGTTTAATTTATATTTTTTAAAATTGGATAAACTAAATAAACCGAATAGTCCCAGAATTATCATGCAAACTATTTCACTTGATATAAATAAAAATCATTTAAAAGATAATCTAAATATATATATTCTCTATCAATTTTATTTATTTATTCATTTTATTTTTTTAACTTTTTAATTTCTACTATTAATTTTTATAACTATTAATATTTTTATTTTTCTTTAACTAATATAATTTTAATTTAACTGAATAAACCGAATAAAATTTTAGTTTATTCCGTTGATCTTTTTTAAGTTTGGTTCAATTCATAATTTGACAAATCAAATAAAATTTTGGATGCATGTATTTATTTAGGTTTAAACTGAATGGATTGCACGCCTCTAGTCGGATCGGTCTGTAATCCATTCAGATTGCACACATCTACTTAAATCATATTGAATTAGATAAAAAATAATAAAATAATGATGATCTGATTCGATCCACTGTCATCCCTAGATTAGATTGGCACAAATATTCTAAAAAAAAAGTTACACATTAGTTATGTCGGGAGCATCAAAATGGAAAATTAATCACGCATTGAATTGGCATCTAACAAATGGAAGTTGATTATGATTTGTTAATTAACTCCCACCAGTTCCATGGAATATTTAAATTTCACTATTTCAGGAGATTTAATATCAAGGAATTCCATTATCGGTAACATCACTACAACAAAAAGGGCTTAGCCAACATTATTTAATAACAATTATTGATAAAATTATATTGTTCAAAACATCTTTAACAATGATTTCTACTCCAAAACCTGTTATTAAAAGTAAATTTTTGACAATGGTTTCTTTAAAGAATTATTGTTAAAAGGTCTTCAAAAAATTATTTTAAGAAAAATTATTTATAATATTTTTCTAACATCATCTTTTATAATGATTGGAGAACCGTTATTAAAGAGAATAAAAAAACATTGTTAATTTTTTTTTGTGTGTGATAGTGCATGCTAATACTTAAGTGGAAGTATATTATGGTTCCAAAAATTAGATCCTTTTCCGGGGACACAAATAGATTAGAAGTTGATTGTGACTTGCAGCTTTATCATATTTGATGCCTTTATCTTCCGACTTTTAAATTCTTTAGCTTATTTAATTTTATTTTTTAAGATAATAGAGTAGAAATCGCTGATGAATTTCTTTTAATGAGCCTAAACTGCAAATTAATTTGTTTTTTAGTTGTGTATAGCACTATAGCTAGTTGTACCATTACTCAGTGATATAAAATGCAGTTCGTGCGATCGTATATGCGTGTGCAGCCACATATCCACATGAAATTAAGTAGAGGTGGCAATCGGGCGGGTCGGGTCGGGTTCAGGTTCGGGTCGGGAGGGTCGGGTCAGTTTGACTTTCTGGAAGAAATCGGGTCGGACCGGGTCGGGTCAGGGTCGGGTCGGGTCAATTTACATGTTATGTTTTTTCAGATCGTTGATAGATTTCGATTGGATTGAAGGCCATTTGATCTCGGATCGGGTCGGGTCAGGTCGGGTCAGTTTGACTTTCTTAAAAAATCGGGTCGGGTTCGGACGGGTTTGTCGGGTTCTGCCACCTCTAAAATTAAGCTATGGACCGGTTATTATGCTGTTTTGACACATATTATATGCCACAGAAGATTCAATGCCTTGAATAGTTACAAAACCAGCAGTTGCTTCTCATGGGATTCGATCCCAGGACATGGGAAACCCCAACTAGCAATTAATCCACTACACCACTTCTCTTCTTTTGACAAAATTGAAGATTATTCTTATATATTATCATTTGTAATATCCAAAAAATACATAAAATCCTATGTTTTGACCGCATATATAGCTCCACATAAAAATCCGCATGCCGCATATGCGATATGCAGTGCTCCTCCGCATGCATATTCAAATCCGTATTTTAAAACCTTGTCATTACTATCTACCTAGTAAAGAGGGATTCTGATAAGTTTTTTTAAATAGTGTATTATTTTTTATTTTATAAGGTGTAAAATTATTAAGAAGTAATTTATAATAAGATGATTAGGGTATTGATTCCAGCAGGAAAAAAAAATTGTAATGCCATCAAACATATTTTTCAAATAAAAAAGACTACAAAAATAAAGCGCGTGAATTGTCTTACTTGTTAAGTACTTGGTTATTTTCTAAAATGCGAGGGTTCAAGCCCCTTTTTCAGCACTTTTCTTTATTTCACAAATAAAAATAAAGATTAAAGTGAATATTTACCAACTGATCTAAAAAAATATAAAAAAAAGAATACATTTCTTAGTATTTACTATTTAGAAGGATTAATTAATTGTTGATATACCAATCTTATCTTAAGTTGTGAAATTTTCAATATCTCAACCAAAACAACAATGTATTTTATTTTTTTGATATTTTTTTTGAATCTAGATGTCCCATTAACCCAAAATGCATATTTTTATATGTCTTCTTCAGCATTTAAGCATGCGGTACTCAGGAACATTTCTTAAGGAAATGACAGATTTGTTTTAAAGATAGTAGATACGATTGTTGATATTGTCCTCAATATAGACTTTATAATTCACATCAAATTTATGAGCTATTACTCATATTAATGATTTATTGTATAAACTAATTTTGTACACTTATTGTTATTGTTAAACAGTATCTATACTATTATATAAAGCATCTAAGAATTGGAGGGTCCATTTTTTGTCATGGTAATTTTTTATTATACCCATTTTATCCCTCGATTAGACGGATAATATTTATTTTTGGTTGATCGAACGTATGTGATCGCGTCCATTGATCCTCTCTTTCTCTCCATTTCTTTCCCTTATATACTATTATTTCCATAATATTATTTTTTATTTAACAACTTTGTGCATATTTGGTAAGAAATTAATGGTGATAATATATGTTAGAATAATTTATTTTTCTTGCCATAAAAATCATGAATCATTAACTCATATTGTGCAAAAATCTCATCCAAAATTAAATATAGTCTTTATTATAGGTTTTCTCTATAATTTGGTGAATTTATAATTTAATATTAGATAAATGTGAATTTTTTATCTTATAATATTTTAATGTTTAAATAAAAAAGTCTGCTGCAACGCGCGGGTATATAGCTAGTACATAATAACTCATTTAATATGCGAAATAAAATCTATTATAACCAAGCTTTTAAAAAATATTTCATAGCTCTTAACTATAAAGTAATAATTTCAATTTAAAATGGTTTAAACAGAGTTATTTAACGTCATTGAACAGTTACAACGTTTTGAACAAAGTTTTATAGTTAATATTAAAGATTTTGACAAAATTAAATTAAAGTTTAGACATTTAAAATTAGTTTTTTCAAAACTTAACAATAACTCATTTAATATATATAATAAAATCTACATCAGCGGTATCTCGGTATTAATAATAATGTCACCATAATATTTTCTATCGTTAATACGAAAAGGCTAGGTTATTTTTGTGTTCTTACGAAAAAAAGGTCGGCGTTGTGTCGTACGTCACTATTAATGACAAACTATAAATATATTCTTCATTCCTTATTGATGGGAATAAAAATTGTACATTGCACAGGGCCGAACGCTGTGATATATGCCGCCCTTTTCTCTCTATGGCTAGAAAATAACATTAACGTATTATCTTTCTAAAAGAAATGGTAAATATTGGTCAAATCAAATTTCAGTACAAGTTATTAATAAATTAAATTAAAGATATGGATTTTAAAAAAATGTTCCAAATTTTGATGGAACAATTTGAATATTAAACTTATGTTTTCATTCGATATTGGAATACCGACTGTTGATTTATTTATTTAAAATATTATGTGTCCTTATGGGTACTTGAACTCAAATAATATGATTTTAAAGTCATTCATTTTACATTAATTAAACACTTCCAACAAATGAATAATGATGTCAAAACTATTTAGTTTGAGTATTTTTGTTGCTAAGTAATTAACTAAGCCACATTTACCTGAAACTGAAATTATGCAATTGAAGTACTGCTACCAAAAAGGAGTTGAATCTGGGTAGCTACTGAAGTCATACAATGCGGCATTTTGACTTCAACCCGTTTGATTTGGTTGAACTCCGCGCAAAGAAGAACAGGTCAGAACTCAGAAGTAAGACAATTTTAAAACAGATTGACATGCAAGGACCAACCCGTGTTTTTAGACTTGCTACTCGTGACCATAGGACTAACCCATATTTATCGATAGAAAATAATGTCAAAATGTACAAAATACACGTGACCAAGACTAATCTATGTTTTTAGACAAGTTACGTTGCGGAGAATTAGTGGAAGTCGTTATTTTCTTTGGCTTGAACCACATCTGTCAAATGAATATTTAAAATTTAGAAATCCGATCGAATCTACATCAACGTATCCCTATATAAATTTAAAGAATTATTCGATATATAGTTTATTGAACTCATATATGAATCTTACAAAAAAAAGATCCACTTTATTTTTGGACTCGCATTTAAATTTTGCTTGATCCGAATTCAGTATAAAGTTTATAAAAATAATTATTTTAAGTACTTAAGTTTCGATATGAGTCAAATGCTGTATTTTCTGGTGAGCAGTCAATAATCGTCTCCCAATGAAACATAGCCACGTCGCACGCAATCAAAGAGTCATCAATCATACAATCATCCTTCAAAGAGCGCAGTTTTTTTTTTAGTAAATACAAAAATGGAAATAGTACGATTATTTGGTTTTTTGCGCATAGTAGTCAGATCTGAGTTTCAAACTCGGGTTCATTTTTTCGCTGTTAAGTTAGTTTAGAAAGAAAATAAAATATATAAATGATTATTATGTTATATAAAATTATTTTGTTTTATGAAAATGATTATTATGTTTTTTTTGTTGTTAATGATTTAAAAATTGTTATGTTATATGAAAATTTTGTATGACGTCAATGTAAAAACATAAATAAGAAAAACTAAATTTGAAACCATAAATGAGAAAATAAAAGTAGATATATAAATAAAAGTCATATAAAGAAAAGTCTCTCAAAAAAATATATCAATGCCTACGAAACATCCTCCGAATGAGAGACGGAACCGGACTGTATGTGTCTCTCGGCCAAATTTCACGGTGAGGGTGTTCATGTCTTGCATCCGGCGGTGCCTACGTCTCGGACACTCGGGTAGACGGACCAGGAGTGTCGTACGATGACGTGCGCGGAGCATCATATTGGGTACCGGGGGTCCCAGCACTCGGATCGAGGCTCATCTGACTCATCAGCTGAGAGTAAGACAAGAAATCCCCCTAGAATAAGTCAAACTCATCAGTCATCGGCTTCGACGCCGGGTCAGGTGGGTAGACCATCGAACGGTCATCGGCAGAGATATCGATGTCCTCAGGATCCGTCGGAAGACCTGTACAAGTAAATTACACATATTTCTATAAATTAAATTTTAAAAAATCAGTTAAATTAAAAATACATACAAGTTAAAATAAAAAAAATAAATATTGACCTGTGGAAGCAAGTATCACTGTGAAAATATATGGATGGCCTAAATCGTCCATCAAATATTTTATCTGACGCAATTCATGATTGCCAAACCATGAATGCTCGGGCGTCGTAAGCCAATCAATGACGGTGGCTGTATTCTTCACCAAACGGAACATCTGCATATATAAAAAAAAATTATTCTATAGCGTAAGTTATGTGAAGAGTTTAATTAAGAAAAAATAGATTGGTTAAATACTAATCGCTCGGGCAGTCTGGTGTGAATATGGTACGTAGGACAACTCATCCACAGGCTCCTCGGGGTGCGGTAACGGTTGGCGCAAGTGCTCATCAGTGTCCATGATGTACCATATTGTAGTCATCTCTCTCTTGTAGTACCACCCCATGTACGTATAATGCTGGGTATACTCGTACGATCGTGACTCCGTGATAGGTAGCTCGGGCTCGTCCTGTGCCCACCAGTAATACTGCGCTCAATCGATATTTTGTCATTCACCGCCTCCCGACGTGTGCTTCTTATTACGATAAGTCAGCACCTGCTAGTAATCGATCGGCGCCGGCGGAGGAACCTGCTAGAAAAGACCAAACTGCCGCATGACTCTATCTGGATAGTGATTCTCAACCATCCAGAAGTGAATCATCTACACACGACACTTCCACCTGCATAAGATAAAGTTAGCAAATTAAATTCATATATCAATTGAACTACATAAATTTTATTGATTTTAGAAACTTATAAATTGTAATGCGCGTAGTACACCTAAGGCAAATCATCGTGGTAGGCACCGTACGTCGTCCAATTGACGTTGTCGTTCTGCAAATTCACAAACTGATCCCGAAAATGTCCAGGTCCTCCATGTCGCGACATCTACTTGAACAAGTATTGTGTCGACCATTTGACACCGTATGGAGGCCGCAATTAAGGCTCAGGACCGCCAAGTGGAGGCTCCTCAGTTCTACACCTGCACCGCCAATAAAATATAAACAAAATACGGTTTTTTCAATTGATATGAGTAATAATGATTTACCTCGGTCTACCGATCGGGAATCGTGTCCACAACAACATCTGAAGCAGAAGCAATGGTCCGGTTATGCAATCGAACGGCTCGAAACATGACCGAGAGAGGTTAAAGTACAAGCAAGAGAGTAAGGCTTGCCCCCAGTCATAATCGTCCTTCGGTACGTTGAGCATGTCGTCAAGAAATGTCAAATACACTGCCGTCACCGAGTTTGTACTGTTGTTCGGGAACATCACAGACTTGAACATATCCAAGCAAAACGCTCGTGTGTACTGATAAAAAAAATTAGTACTCCTGTGTACCTAAAAAATAAATTCATGGACAGAGTAAAATTTATACCGTCGGACGGTATCGTCATATGAGTAAGGAGGTAACTCTTAAAAATGCTTTCATAAACACGACAGGCGGATACTTAATGTGGAGAACTGAATGTACTTGTTCTCTTTCCCCTGTTCCTTGTCTTAAATGACTACGGGTTATCGGTGATGTCGTCATAACTGTATGGATCAACATCTAACCCAAGTAGCATCTCCACTGTCCCACTCCATTCATCATCGGTCACCCCTATTATTGGTTTTCCTATATTTTTTAAATTTATAAAATCAGATTAGTAGACTTCAAAAAAATATAAAATAACATATTAAAAATTTAAAATACCTCTGATAGGCAATCCCTATAGACAACACATGCCCTCTAGCGTCACCGTCAGCTCGCCGACTAGTAGATGAAATGTCAACGTCTCTGGTTGCCACCTCTCGACAAGCGTTGTCATGAGTGATTTATCTAACTGGCAATCACCCATGATCGCTATCTGGTACAGACCTAGTCGATGCAGATATGGATCCATCTGCGCGTTGTATGGTATCTTCGGACGATGTGCGTTCAAACGGAGAGTGTTATAAGGCTGTAAAAATTATTTTGTTACATACGACATGGTAAAATTAATTATAAAGTATATTTTTTCCATATTATACAATAAATAATACTTACATCGGTTCTGACCCTCTACGACCTATGTTAATTTTGGGGTACGACAAGCAGTTGCGGATACTCCATTTCTCACTATAATTATTTGAAAAAATTGCAAATTTGGTACAATTTTAGTAGAATTAAATTAATTATAATTTTGGTATAATTTGGTCTAATTTGGTGTAATTTGATACAATATGGTAAATTTTGGTGTCATTTTAATGCAAATTACAATTTGGTGCAATAATTGGTTTAATTTCATGTAATTTGGTATAATTTGGTACAATTGAATAATTTCACATAATTAACATATGTACATGTAATTAACAGTATTTGACCAAATTTAAAATAATTAGCTTTGTTAATGCTAATATATAATTAACCTAATTATAACAACATATTTCAAAATTAATGCTACAAATTAACCAAATCAAACTATATTAACTATATTTCAATTATCACTATAATTATACTAACTAAATATAACAAAACTACTAATTTTCATAAATTCAAATTTAAATTAAAAATTGAAAATTACCTTCGAAATGACGACCAAATCAACGGATCAACCAGTTTTTCTGACTCTCCTCCTAACGATAAGATGTTACGCGCAAACGATTTACAAATTAGAGCAAAAATGAGATAGATCTATTAAAATGGGGAAAATTTCAGTTTTGAAGTGAAGAAGACAACAATGGGGGGAAGGGTGAGAGAGAAGGGAGAGAGAAGGGAGAGAGAGGGGAGGGGTTGGCGAGTTTTGACGTTGGGGTCGGATCCGAGTTTTGAACTCGGTCCAAGGGGTCGGATCCGAGTTTAAAACTCGGGTCAGACTAGGACTGCAAAAACTGGGGCAGTTGGGGTTAGTTTCGTTTATTTTATTTTTTATATTTACTTAAAAAAAAACTGTCCAAAGAGGGGACTAGGGTCCATTTTCCTACTAGGGTTCTTTTGGGCCTGAGATGTTGATCAAATGCTTTCTTCGATTTACTATTATAAAATTTAACTGTTTTACTTGTATACATGCTGTAAGCCGGTATAGTGTATCGCTCCGTTAAATATTGACATATGCCGTTTACATTTAATTTGTTCTTATGATCCTGTTAAATTTTATTCCAAACACTGTCAATTAAACAAAAAAAAAAGAGAAAATTCTTCATGCGTCATTATAGATTTTTTTTCTTCCAAAAGATAACACACGATTACACAAATATTTCAAATTGCCAAAATATCATATTTTTCAGATTACATCCAAATTTTTGATATATTCAACTCTTATGATCGTATTTTAAATTTTAAAATTATAAATGTATTCTTAATTATTTAGATGACGTGTATTAATTCTGAATCAATTTGATATTTCATTAGGCATTCATCATAAAGTCGTTAAATTTAATATATGCACTGTCCAAGTAACAGAGGATGCATTAACAATCTCAAATATATATATTTTTTTTAATTCCAATGATATTTCTTAAAAATATATACCGTATAGTAAAGTTGTATGCACATTAGAAATACCCATATTCTAGAACTTTACGACATGAGAGAACATCTCTTACCAAAGTATTAACGAGTCTAGAAAGAATACATTAAAGTAGCTTACAGAATAAATGATATTGATGTCATAGTAGTCTATTTAATTAAATTACAATATTTCAATACTTAGGAATGAGGGCCTTTGTGACAAATCATGAGGGTCAATTTCAGAAAATTCTTCAGTGAAAATGTAAAATCACAACTCTACAATATTTTTTGTGGTCATTTTTGCATGGAAGTTGGGATGTAGGCCATTGGTTAATATTTAGTATTGTCTACATGTATTGTACCGTTCTCAGCGGCAAATTACTTTACAATTATATCAGGTGTACATAAAACTAAAATTGCAGTCCCAATGAATTATTTTATTAGAAGTACTTAGCGCATGAAAAATAATTAAGAGAAATGGGAAATAATCCTCGAATATTTGTCATCTAATGTTTGCTTGGACACTTGCACGAATAAAATTCTCACGTATAAATTCTTATACGACGAAAAGGATATATGAAACCATACGAATTGCAATTTGTAGATGTTCAACTTATCTTTGTGAATTAAAATTGGATAGTTACGTACATATTGATCAATAATCGCCAAGTGCCTTTCGAGTTTTGAGATCGTGCGCGGCAAATTTCGATGACAATGGCGGAGCCAAATTGTCCACTATATATGGGTTCAAATGATCCTATTGAAAATTTGACAATTTACTTTATAATATGATAAAGTATCTATTATAATAAATCTAGTCTATCTTTAAAATGATATATGTTTAATTTTTAAAAATAATATATATCTGAGTTTATAAAAACTCTATTTAAAAATAAAAAAAATTAAAAAAAAACTTTATAAATTTAATATTTCTTTAAATCTAATATTTCTGACACCAGCAGGAAAGATTTCTCCCTCTGCCACGGAAAAGATAAATCATGTGTATTTAACATGTAATTCATTTTATCGAGCACAAAAAAATCATGTAGCTGAATTATAACTATGTTGCTGGGATTGTGGTACCTCTATTTAGGATTCCATCCGTTGTCATGAATTATGACAGGGTAGTGTCATATAATCTACACAACTCATTTCAAATTAAACGGTCTATATTTAGCTAAAAAGAGGCTTTTAATGTCATAAAAATTGTGTGTCATAAGATGTCACTAACTCACTTTTTAATTCATATTTTAAAATTTAGATCTCAAATTTTAAATTCAAACTATTAATCTTGTTAATTTTTACTAATAGATATATGCTCCTAAAATTTCATAATTTTTGGAGTTCATTTTGATAATAGATTAAATGAGAAAAAAATAAATGGCTAAAAATTGATCTATTATAATTAGTTAGATTCATTCATTTTGTTCTCATTTGATCAATATCAAATGAACTCCAAAAATTATGAAATTTTAGGAGTATACATCTATCATAGAAATTAACAAAATGAACAATTTGGATTTAAAATTTGAGTTTTAAAATTTAAAATATAAATTAAAAATGAGTTGATGACATTTTGTGGCACACAAAATTTATGACATTGAAACTTTCCTCTTTAGCTAATAATGATATATATCTTTTATTTAGTTAGTCATACTACTCACAGAGACAATGGGCATTGCGAACTATGAGAGTTGATACAAATTCCCCCTATTTATATCCGCACTAGTGCAAGGGTTTAAGCGACTCACTACTACACAATCTGCCTTTAATAGCGGTCAAAAACCATATTTTATAGCGGTCCAAAGGGGGCTGTTATTGAGAGATGCTATAAAGAGTCTTGAGAACAGCTATTAAAGAATACACTTTAATAGCGGTTGTTATATAACAACCGCTATTTAAGAGTTGTGCCGAATTTAAAAAAAAATGCTGACAGATGTGACAGCTGTACAGCTATCACATCCGTTAGCTTTTATTTTTTTTATTTTTTCATTCTAAAACACAAATTTTAAATTCAAAATTTTAAAACTAATTTGAACAAAAATTTTAGAACATAAAAATAATTTGAGTTTTAAATTTAATCACAATTTGAATATAAAATTTAAAATAGAAAATAATTTAAATTCAAAATTTGAAAAAAAAAATAATTTGAGTTTGAAATTTGAACAAAAAATTAAAAAGAATGAATAAACAAATAAATTTAAAAAGAAGAAAATAAAAAATCTTGATTTTTTGTTTGATATTTTGTGTTTGAATTTTGAGAAATTGGGAAGATGAAGAGAAAATAAGAGATGAATGGGGGTGAAGAGTAGTATATATATAGGTAAGAAAGGAAAGAATCATTGAGAATTTTCTGAGTGATTTTTTAGCGTTGGATCAATTAAAATGGACGTTGTAGATATTAAAAAATATATTGACAATCCGTGAATAGTGGTGCATATTCGTAGGACCCCTTTTATAACGGTTTCTATTGAACAACTGCTATTAAAGATCAACCTTACCGCTATTAAAGGCCAACCTTTAATAGCGGTTTTTTGGAGGGACCGTTATTAAAGATACCCTTTAATAGCGACTCTTTAGTAGAACCGTTATAAAAACTTTAATAGCGGTTGTTTAATAGCAACTGCTATAAAAACGCGCAGTTTTAATAGCGGTTGCTATTAAACAACCTCTATTAATATTTTTTTATAATTGTTCTATTATATAATCGTTATTAAATAGAACTACAAAAAGGCTTTTGTGTAGTAGTGACTGAAGCAAAATGATATATCAAATTTGTGCATGCGCCATGCAGTCGAATTAATTAATTTACACGGGTGTGGTTTGTGAGTGAAATGATTAAACCAACTTCATGATTTTCAAACTTAGCATGATTCATGCTTGTATCTAAGGTTGTCTAACGTGTGTAACAGTCACGCAAATCTAATTTGCGTTAACTGTTGCGTTTAATTAACGATTAATATTTTTTTACGTTAACCGTTATTTGAAATTAATGAAAGGGAAAAATTTTGCGCTGATCATTTCATTTTATGAAACGAGTTGAACAAAATAAACGGTTAAAAAATGTTGCGTTAAAAATTTCGATCGTTTACAATAACTGCAACAAACCATATATTACATCAACAACAACAACCCAACAAATATTACAACAACAACAACAACCAACAAATATTACAAATAAGGCAAGTAAGGAAACAAACCAGATATTACAACAACAACAACAACAACAACAACAACCCAGCAAATATTACAGAAGCAACAAGCTAGATATTACATCAAAATACCAAGCTCAACCTGGATCTCGAGCTCATTTCTCAGCAATTTACCAATCTCGACCAATGGCTAAATACCAATCTCAACCAACTAGTCTCTAGCATCATTGAAAATCACCGCTTGAGATCCGATGAGCCAAAGAGTACACAAACTCCAGGCTACAACTATAAAAGTACTACAACAAGCAAGTAAGACAACAAGCCAGCAATGCAACAAACAAATAAGCCAGCAAGGCAACAAACAAACAAACCAACAAGGCAACAACCAACAAAAGCATAGAAAGAGTTACAACTGACATACATGTTCATATTCCACTGCCACATACACCATCATTCGGTGCCACCTCATCATCACTAGGTCATAATTTATCATCAAATTCCAAACTCATTTTCTGCCACAACAAATAACAGACAACAAGCAAGACAGTTAGCGATAACAGATAACAGACAACAGTATATCAGATAACATATAACAGACAACACATACCAATAACCGACGCACGCAACCAATCCTGACCACATACAAGAGCCTCAATACTTTCATTACTTAGAGAGTTCCTAACTGGGTTTAGTGTCCTACCACTAGTACTGAATGTAGATTCAGATGCCACTATGGAAATTGGGACAGCTAGGATATCCCGGTTAATCGAGCAAGAACAGATATTTTGAGGCCTTTAGTTTCCACCATGCTAGAATATCAAAATCATCATCCAAACTAGCCTCATCAAGTGCATCAGCCAGATAATCATCTATCTCTCACTTTATGGGTTCAGATATTTTCTTAACACGTATGAAATCTTTCAAACCAATTGTATCACTGACAATACTGCTGGCACTAGATCCCTTACTATTAAACAAACAAATGTGTCAAGTATTAAACAAACAGATGTGGCAATTATGTGCCAACTATTATACTAATTTAAGTTATTATTCAGTGTTATACCTCAAGTGTTGCGCTGAGCTGCCAGGTTGGTTCTGCACCAACCTTGAGTGTGCTTCCGCATACTCTTTAAACAACTCATTCATGTAAGTTTTCAAATTAATAACAAACCAAGGACATTCATCAGCATACATCTTTTCAATATAGTATTCAATAACAGCTAACTTGCATCTAGGATCAAAAACACAAGCAATTGCCAATAGAGTATTCCCACTAGTCCAATACTTATCCCACTTAGCAAACATTTCTGTACCCATATTGACAATAAAGGGATATGGACTAGAACACATTTTCTTAATACTCAAATAAATTTCACAAAACTCGGGAAAGAACAAATTCAATGTTGGATACTTGATACCACTCAACTTCAATGTAGCATCACATAACACTTTCAAATACACTATAAGTTCCTTTATTCTCTCCCATTCTTGTTCGATGGATTGAAAGTGTACATCTTATCAAGTTGAGCATATCGATTAATTGCCTCTTTGAGCTGCAAGGCTAAGTCCAGCATTAAGTATGTGGAATTCCAACGTGTTTGGACATCCCAAACAGGTTTTTTGCTTTGAGCATTAACCTGAAATAAACAAAAATAAACAGATGTGCAGTGAGTGAAACAAAATAAAATAAAAAATTAAATTAAATTAGAACTACAATAAGAGAGAAACTACCTGTGCAGCAGTCATGCTAAATTTCTTCATCCTTGGTTGTGAATGACGAATGTACTTCATCGTTTCACGAATATTATTTATCTCCTCACATAATACATTCATCCCATCTTGAACAATTAAATTCAATATATGATAACCACACCTTTGATGAAAGATGCAACCATTGGCTGGGAGTTCATTTTTTATAGGTGTATTGAGTAATGCTTTAATGCAAACATCATTGGCAGATGAGTTATCAAGTACAAGACAAAAGACATTTTTATCCAAATTCCACAATACCAACTTATCATGAATGACTTGAGCTATGTTCAAACCAGTGTGTGGAGATGGTAATAGTGTGAAGTTGATAATTCTTTTTCTCAAGTTCTAACTGTCATCAATATAGTGGCATGTAAGGGCCATGAAACCTCTATCCTTACCCTTATTAGTCCATAGATCACTTGTAAAACTAAATCTACAATCTAACTTGCCAAATAACTCATACAAACTAGCCCTTTCCTCTTCATAAATATTGATGCAATCAAGTCTAACTTTGTTTCTTGATAACATCTTAAAACAAGGTTGCAGATCACTTACAAATACTTTGAAAAAATGATGACTTGCACAATTAAAGGGATACTCATGTGCTATTATCATCTTTGCAAAGTTTTGCCTGCTTTTCACAGGATCAAACACCCAAACAGCAGGATTTGACCCACTTAATAACAAGTTCAAATAAAACATCAATGTTAAATGGGACTTAATATGTTATAATTTGAATTAATAAGTTGAAATTATAATTTGAATTTCACCTATTGTATTGCCAGTCTGCACATTTTTTGCAAGGCATCAACTTTATTATGTCTCTTTGCCTATGGAATTTTCTTACAACCTTTCATAATGTGATGTTTCAAAGAACTAATGCTCCTTTGATTTCCTTGTTTATAACATTTCCCATAATAATTATATATTGCCTCATAACTACCATCATCTCTCATTTCTCCTCTTTTGAAATGCTTCCAAACATCATAATATGTTTGACGATATTTCCTCTTTTTTGGGTTCTTCAGGGGCATTAGGGTTTTGAGTTTCAATTGGAGCATCAATCTCCTCTGGGGTTTCAAGATTCAACCCTGGACCCATGCTAAATTATAATAAAGTATCAATCTCATCCATATTAGCATTCTAATTTATAAGATAATATTTTTGGTCTCAACCCAGATCTCAAGCAGGTTTCTCAATAATATATCATTCTCAGCCATATTAACGTATACCAATATCAACCAATGACTAAGTATGTAAATAATTAAAGTCTCTAACATCATTGAATTTCACTGCTTGAGATCTAGGGAGCCAAAGACAACAAACCAACAAATTATTAAGGCAACAACTAACAAGCCATCAAGACAACATGCCAACAAGTCAACAAAGCAAGACAGTAAAAACAAGCAAGATAGTAAGACAGTAACACAATTAGAGTGAGGAGACATACTCATCGAGGAAATATCAGGCTCAGATTCAGTCAATGATATCATATTCACACAATAAGGACAGTAAGGACAACAACAACAATATTCCTCTAAAATCTGCAAGACAGTAAGAGTAAGACGGTAAAAGAAATAACAAGACAGTAAGAGAAAAACAGTAAGACAGTAAGAACAAGACAGTAAGAGTCAGTAAGAGCAAGACAGTAAGACAGTAAGAGTAAGACAATAAAGGCAACAACAATAATATTCCTCTCAAATCTGCAAGACAGTAAAAGAAATGACAAGACAGTAAGAGCAAGACAGTAAGAGTCAGTAAGACCAACCTGAAATTTCGCCTTCTCTCTTAGTTGTTTTCCTTCTCTCTCCCTCTCTTATAGTAAGAGCAAGACAGTGAGAACAATAAGAACGGTCAGTAAGAGCAAGACAGTAAGAGAAATTTCATAACTTGAACAAAATAATATATAAGCAAGGATTTCATCACCTGATGCCTACTTGCAGGCGATGACGAGGCCTGCATCAACTACCACTATCATCTGTCTCTCGATTAGGTAGCTGATATTTCACCTTTCTCTTAGCCCTTGGCTGTCGTACCGAAAATAGGGACAGATCACTGACGACAGGCGCACGCGCACACCATGGACAAGATTTACGGCCACGATGGATCATCATCTAGCACTTCTTACTTAAAAATCCACTAACAAGTTCTGAGTGAGCGAGACAAGAGAGAGTGGTTAAAAGTGTGAAAGTGACAAAGAGGAGATAGAGATCAGAGAGGAAATCGCTAGATCGGCTGAGCGAGACAGTGGCAGGTAAGGGATTTAGAGTTAGGGTTTTCTCTCAGAGAGGAGCGAAAAAAACGAGAGTGTCGCGCCGCGCGGCCGGATAAGATGAGAGAGAGAGAGAGATACGATCGGAAATTCGGAATGGATTATATCTAACCCTAGGTAGTCTCATCTCTACAATTCATATATAGTAGTCGTGTAGAATTTTTTACGAAACAAACGAAACAAACTAATAGATAAATTTTTTATCCATTTCGACGAAACGAATAGATAGATAAATTTTTTTATCTGTGTTATCCGTTTCGTTCTACAAACGAAATGAAATAGAGTACCGTTAACTGTTTCGTTAACGAAACGCAATAAAATTATTTATCTGTTTCGTTTCGTTCGCCACGAAATGAAACGTAGAAACATGGTGGGTTGACAGCCCTACCTGTATCACGTGGAATCGTTGTGGATGTCGTATCTTTGTCAGAGATACCGCATGAAATTTTGTCAAAATTAAAGACTACTGGCTACTGCCTACTGGGCATGATTTGTTTTGTTTCTATGGGCCATGGGGCTATCCGGCTATGGCAATATGGCATACAATCCATACAATAATTACGTTGCAGAGAGTGGCTGGTACAGCTGGTACCTCCATTAAAGAAAAGATATTTTCCCATTTCCTCATCTCTTTTGGCTCATCCAAACCAGGTGTATTGTGCCAAAAGTTAACAGTTTTTATTATTAATAATAATTATTAAATTAATATTATTAAAAATAAGAGTGAGAACCGTAAAATTTCAAATATACGAATGTCAGCGCGCCACTGCCAGTGGCGTGTTTCGTCCAAACCACGCGTAAGTGAGATGGAAGAGATCGTTGCGCATTTTGTATATATAAGAAGCAAACGCGTCATTGCTAGTGGCGTGTTTCGTAAAAATAATGAAACGCGCCACTGACAGTGGCGCGTTTCAACCGCGCCAATGACAATGGCGCGCTGTCATTCATATATTTGAAATTTTACGTTTCTCTCTTATTTTTAATAATATTAATTTAATAAAACTTATTATTACTGAAAAGTTAATGCTTGTCCATTTCAAGGTTATTGTTGTTGACATGAAAATTGTGCCTGCTGAGACTCCTAGAAGGCTAGAACCTATTATTACATCGCCGACCACCTTTTCTCTTCTGCGTATACATTTGAAATTGTGGTATAATTTGTGATTTGTTCTTGAACGGCTTGACAATATAATACTTTTTTTAATTAATTGACAGAGTTTGAATAGCAGGGCTGCAGGAGCTCGTGAGTAATTTTTCAAAGTAAATTGTTACTTCTTAAATTTTAGTTATTCTGATAATTATTTACCGCAAAAAATTGTTAGTTCTATTTATCATCTTAAACTACGCTACATATCTTATATTTACGTAATTCATCATTTTTTAATTAAAAAATAGAACTCCCAGATTTATAAACTTTACATACATGCCAAATTATTTTATACATTTATTAATTTCATTCTTGTTGTAAACCTCTCTAATGTGCACGTCTAAACTCATCTTTTGTACTAGTTCATTTTTAGATTATTTTAAATTGTACTTCTTGCGAGATTTTAGTGATAGTATTATTTTAATAATGATATTGATTTGCGTTAGCAAGGAAAGCCCAACTATCTTTTATTTTTTTATTAAAATTTATTTTCAATTTTATTATAATTTTCATTTAGTGCTTTAATGAGTTCTGACGGGGTGAGAACTTGACAGAGACCTAACTATTAAAATTTTTAATATTTACTATAACACATATGTTTAAAAAGCTATCACTTCAGACTCTATTGGAAACTTTTTACTGAGATTATTTTAGATTTAATTAGAAGATATATAATGATTAATTCAAAAAATGTTTAGTGTACGTTTTGATGTTGATAGCGTACGTCTTACCGTTACCTAAGCAAAGTGTTCCAATACACTTAATTGATATTAATCTTATTAATAACTAACATGAGTAATAATATGAATAGATTGCAGTCAATGCGGCGCATGGATTTTACCAGAAGATTGCACCACTAGCAATATAAAAAAGGATAAAAAAACATCATAGTACTAATATACTTAACATATATCCATTTTTAAGATAACACATACTACAGTTTTTATTATTAATAATTATTATTAAATTAATATTATTAAAAATAAGAGTGAGAACCGTAAAATTTCAAATATACGAATGGCAGCGCGCCACTATCAGTGGCGCGGATGAAACGCGCCACTGGTAGTGGCGCGTTTCGTCCAAACCCCGCACAATGCCTCCATCTCACTTGCGCGTTTTGTATATATAAAAAGTAGTGGCGCGTTTCGTAAAAATAATAAAACGCGTCACTGTAAGTGGCGCGTTTCAAACGCGCAGTGAACGCGCCACTGCCAATGACGCGCTGCCATTCGTATATTTAAAATTTTACATTTCTCACTCTTATTTTTAATAATATTAATTTAATAAAACTTATTATTACTAAAAACTACACTACTAATATACTTAACATATATATATCCATTTTTAAAATAACACATGGCAAATCACTACATTGGGGGATGGTCAGCCTCAGGTGCAACTAGAACTCAGTGCCCTGATGACTAAACTGTAAAATATTCAACCCATAGAGCACGTGCATGACTCAATAGTATGGACCAGAAGAACCACAAGTGTCTTCACAACATCATCAGCATACAACTTTATCATAATAACTCCCCTCATTTGATAGCAATTATCATGTAGTTTGGAAGAACAACCCGCCAATGCGGGTCATGGTGTTCTTATGGTTAATACACTATAATAGAATACTCACCATTGACAACCTCAGAGAGTGGGGATGATACATACTGAACTTATGTTACTTCTGTAGACATAATGGTGAATAGGTGCAACACTTATTTTATTGACTGCCAATTTGCGGAGGGCATCAAATCATATATACTAGATATGCTTCCAACAACGGTGGTTACCAAAAGACCGTAGGACATACGAGCTATTTTCCAATCGGGGGGCTGGACAAAGGACGTGGAGATAGATTGAAACAACTACTGTGTTTGTACTATGACGAGAGATTGCAGATGAATCTTTGCTGAACAGGAGCGAGATGTTATACAAATAATGAGAGAAATATGTACTGAACTGAAACTATGGTTCAAAATATGACCCAGCTAGAATCCTTTCACTACGTCAGAAAATCTCTTTTACAACGCATCATTTACAGCGCTTTTCAGTTAAAAACCGCTGTAAATGAGTTTACAGCGGTTGTTAAAAGAAAAACGCTGCTAAGTTTACAGCGGTTGTTAGCTAAAAACCGCTGTAAAATCAGCTAAAAACCGTCATTTTACAAATGGTTTTTAGCTAACAACCGTTGTAAACTTAGCAACGTTTTTCTTTTAACAACCGCTGTAAACTCATTTACAGCGGTTTTTAACTGAAAAGCGCTGTAAAGTTGCTAATAAGTACCGCTGCCCTAGTTACAGACTCTCTCTCTCTCCCCAACCAGCAGCCACCACCATTAAATGAGCTCCGAATTTGAGCATTTTTTTGAGCTCGAAATATCACAAAATTCCACCAAATTTGATCAAAATTTCTATTCTCTTCTCTTGCTGTCTCAACAACGAACTTTTCTTCTATCTTCTCTCAAACGAAGTGGAAGCAGATCGGAGCGGGTGATTGGAGAGGGTTCGGAGTGGGCAACGACAAGTAAGACCTCGGCAGCAGCAAACGATACCGGGCAGTGGCGCGCAGCGGGCTGCGGCGAGTGTTAAGGTTAATTTCTAAAATCTTTAATTGATTTGTTTAAATAAATTTTTGATTTGATTATGCATTAATTTTGTTAATTTTAGAGCATGTGATGAGTGGGGCATACTTGAATCGGATTGGGAAGAGTTCAAACTCGCGAAGCAAACCTCGGAATTTTTGATATAAATAAAAAACCTTATTTCCAAATTTATGTTATATCTAACAACACACACACACACACACACATATATATATATATATATATATGTCCAGTTTTTGGTATAAATAAAAAAACTTTATTTCCTAATTTATGTTATATCTAACAACATATATATAATATGTGTGTGTGTGTCCAGTTTGTCTCTTTATTTCTCTTTTGCGCTCGAAAACGTTATAACGATCCATAAATCGTTATAACGTTTCATAATGAAAGTCTTGAATTTCCAAGAATACCCCTTGTCAGAATTATATTGAAACGTTATAACGATTCAAAAATGAATAGGATGAATCGTTATAACGTTCTACAGAGACGTTGAATGGTTTACAGAACCGTTACAATATTTTGACTTGTTTGACCAATATTCTGACAAGTCTACTAATCTTCAGAAACGTTATAACGATTCAGTTAATCGTTATACGTTTCCTTAATCGTTGAACACTTTATGAAGCGTTACATAACGATACACTATGTTAATTTTAGTTTATTTCTGCTCACAAAGAACTTAGAATATTTTCAGTAAGTGTATTGAATCGTTGTAACAATTTATGAAGCGTTACATAACGATACAGTCCGTTAACTTTTGGCTAATTTCTACGCACAGAGAACTTAAAAAATTGAATCATTATAACGATTGGGGAATCGTTATAATGGTTCTTTGCGACAGAGTCTCTTCCTTGCATTATTAGTTTTTTTTATATATATTTACGTACTAATCATTTTCTTTTTTCAGAGTATCAAAACCTACAATCCTTTAACATCGACCGAGTACGAGGAAGTAAAAAAACTTTGGATTGAGTTTGTGATTTCCTTGTTTTGATATTTTTTATCAAGTTTTAATATTTTATAAATATTTATTATATTTCGTTGTATTATGTGTGTATGTTAGATACATTAGTTAATTAGATGTAGTTAATTAGTAATTAAATGTAGTTATTAATGTTTTTGTGAAAATGCATGTGATAAAAATATTATATATGGCTAGCATATATGGGCTAGTCACAGAAATAAAAAGGACAATTTAAAAAAAAATTACAGCGGTTTTTACAAAGAAACCACTGCAAAACAATTTAAAAAAAAATACAGTAATTTTACAGGTTTTTACCTAAAAACCGCTGTAAATGGTATTTGATAGCGGTTGTTATATATGAACCGCTGTAAACAATTTGCAGCGATTTTCAACAAAACCGTTGTAAAACTTTACAGCGCTCCCAATAACAGCGGTTGTACAACCGCTGCTAACTGGGGGAAATAACCGCTGTAAAAGGTTATTTGTGGTGTAGTGTTTCTTTTGTCTGTCCTTTCTTAATTTTTTTATCTTTATGCTTTTTTATGTTTCTTTTTTCTGTTTTTATCTTTCTTTCTCTCACAATAATATAATGATCAACTCTCAATGAAATCTGAAGGCTAGATCTTCACCTTTCTCTCAAAAAATACTAATTAAGAGAGATTGAAATATCTTGGGAGAAATTATCATTAGTTCAATATACCACGTCCTAATGAGTTAAAAACTTATCTTAATACTCATGATTTATCACGTTGTGTATATGCTTCAATTTCTATGAAAGATAATTTTTCGTGGCATTGTTTCAACGCTGCGATGCAATGATGAAATCTTCGACCATTATTAATTTGAAGTCTCTCATTATTTACTTTTTACTTATTTATTATCATAGAGGCAATTTTTTTAATGGTGTCTTTTCAAGTTGAGAAATGAATGAGATAATGTCAGAAATGAACACAAGGAGAGCACTTGCACCAGAATTATGGTGTTCAGATATTAAAGCAAACTTTTCTAGTCACGCTCGGCAAAGAATATTAATTATTTTAAATTTGAAGATATTAATACATATTTTTTAGTCAAGCTCATCAAAGAACTTGATGAGGTTAAGTTCATACTAGTTTTGCTTTGCTCCATTTAGTATATATACTAGTATCTTATATGTGTGTTGCTACGATAATGTTATTTAAAAATATAAAAATTCATATCTTTATGTGAAAAAGAAAGAAAATAAAAATAAAAATAATTTAGTAATTAATCAATTATGAATACATAATTAATGTAAAATAAATACAGAATTGAGAGAAAAGTTGACATTTATAATTTAAGAAAAGTTACAATTCATAATTGATAGCAATCTAAGAAAAAAGAAAATAATGTAGAGCAATTTTACTTCTAAATTATGCAGCATTTCGTGTGACAATTAAAATTGAGAGAAAATTATAACTTCAACATAAATGGTCATAGAGATGGTAACATCATTTGACGAATAACTTAATTCGATAACTAATATTAACACTAAAAAATTAACAAAAAATCTGAATCGTTGCAGGGTTACGACACTTACATGTTTAATAAGGAGTAGAGAAGAGATAGGAGATTTGTAAGAACTATGTTACATAAATCTGACATCTTTTGTGATTTAAAATTGTTAACATATATGGTATTAACAGGTTTGGAAATAGAAATATGAAAATTTAAAAGAAGACGAATAAACAAATCTCCATTAAAACAATATTAAATCAATAACATCTACAGTATCTAACCACCAAAATTGCCTACATTTAGCATGCCAAAATGAAGAAGGATTCGGACTTTCCTTCGCACAACTTGTAGAAGTTTCTAATATTTCATATAAAATGTGTAGATTTTTTAGAACGATTCTAGACGATTCATAAGCCACGCGCGTATATAGTACAAGCACTTGATTACATAAGATAATTTTTAGTGAATTATTTTTTTTAACTACTTCCATTTTAAAACGAGATTTAGAACTTAGTGAGCTAGTTATATTTATCATTTTTAACGTGCTTGCATTGTTCCCCACTTAATTACTGAATATTTTTGTAAACTTCTCATCCCGTGCAGAATAATAATATAACTTGTTTTGCATGCAAGAGAATGGCGGGTTTGCTTTTCATTCTTGAATCAAGTCGCAAGTGGATGGCACATTAATATACATATAATCGAAAAAAAATAACATTTTAAGGACAGTATGGGCTGATTGAATGAATTAAACTTAGAGCATCAATAATTATTTCTAAATCTTTTATTTATTTTAAGTTAGTTTTAATTAAAAAAAGTTATTACTTACAGTTAATACTCTTCAATGTAGAAATCGTGTCTATATTTTATTTATTTTATTTTAACGAAAATAAAAAAGAAAAAGAAATATACTTAGCTAAAATGATCTCCATTGCTAAATAAGTAAATTTGAGTCAATAGTAAGAAAGCATGCAGTTACATTTGCAAGAACTTCTCCGATTGGCTTTGTGGTTATAGACCATTGATAATTTCAATTGTAAAAAGTTTGAAACCCAAATCGAAAGACTTGTTAGCATTTAAATTTATCCTCTTTTTTCATTTCCCCTCTTTTTGTGATTTAACAATTGGTTTTTCTTTTTTAGTTTTTTACCCGATCGCATGCTTGATTTCCAAGCGGCATCAATACTGCTTTCAGTATCTAGCTCAATCTTTCTTTTTGCCATTTTTTACGCTTTTAACTATGTTAAACGAAATATCGAAATACACATGATGATTGATGAAATGCTTAAATTCTAATATGTATGTATTTTTTTTTCTGTTATTTAAATTTTAAACTCTTTATTGCAGTTGTTATTTCGTCCCTTGGCCAGAGTGTTCTTTTAAGTTCAATTTTTTTTATTCTGCCGTATAAGCAATTAACTAAGTTAATAATGATTCTATGGATTTATAATTAAGTGTAAATATATTGATGTATATTAACGATATATGATAAAGTAATTAATTTTGCCTTAGTCAAAAAGAATTATAAATGACTTTGAACTTGCCATAACATATATGTATATTAACGATATAGTAGCAGAATGTAGAGGGCAGACCATGATTTTTGCAAAGTAATTATCAGAAGAGAGCTAATATACAGACATTGTTGTTCGGAGTAATTTTATATAAAAATATGATTTTTTTTATAGAACCCCATGCCCATAAAGTCTCAAACCTTACGATCCCGTGACAACTAAACACATCCTTAAATCTTAATTCACCACAAAATGCGATATTTTCAAATGAATCACGTGATTAATAGATACCATTAATTATTCCACACTAAAAATCTGCATAAAAATAATTCTATTTGTCATGGGGACAGGGGAAACACTCTTTATTCTTCAACAACGGCTAATCTAGTAGGCAATAACTATTCACATTTATTATCTTGCGGCGGAGGGATGCCTTTTTGTTTCTTAAATGTTCTTCCCGCTCACACTGTTGCGGCTCTAGAACTTGAAGGTGACTAGCTATAACATGCATGCAATGCATGTGTTATTTTGTAACTCCTTGTCAAATTTTCCTCATATGCATGTAAAGCATGTGTTTTTTTTTCCCATCATTTCTTTCAACTTGTCGGCGAAATTTGTTATCGGATGTTGGTGAAACTTGAAAGGAACTTTTCAACCAAATTTATAGCATGTATACGACCTTGAAAGCAACTTTTCAGCCAGCGCTGCAGAGCGCAGTCGGTTTAAGGCATGACTTGATCCTTCAGATCAAGGGTTCGATACCCAGCAACGATGGAGAGAGCTTACGGGCTCAAATGGGTGTGTTTGGGGCCTAAGGGCAACGGCCTTGTTTTTGGATTTCACGATATGTATATAGATTCTATAGTATAGAATCTATTGACTTTGCTTTTGGATTTCACGATATGTATATAATAGTAGTAATATATTGTTAGGACTTTACTATGTGATTTCTATATCAACATTTAAAATTTATATTCTAATCCAATACAAAATGTCATAACAAACAAAATAAAAAGCAAATACTATTGATCAATTATTTCATGTAGTAATTATAATTTTTCTAAAAATATATAATTAAATTTTAAATTTGATAAATTTTTCAACAGAATGATGTTTTTAAGAAAGAGATATAATTTTTAATAATTTTAATGTAACGTATATATTATGAATTTAACAATGACTTTAATATTTTCGTTACAAGCGATTATGTTCTATTAAAAAATTAATCATTAAATTTCAATTAATTCTAATCATTATAGAATTAGAACATTTATACACTTAATAAGTAGTAAAATAGAGATATTGTGTACATGGTTCACATGTGCTCCCATCATTCGTCAAAGAATATATCGACTAAGTTTTCCGTTTTATTTTTAATATTTATTTAAAATTTCACTATCACGGTTGTTAAAACAATCGCTGTCAAGTAATATCTTTCCCCTTTTCTTAAATACTACTGTCTTAAAATATAAATATTACAAAAAAATCAAAATTCCTTCAGGTATATAATAATATTGAGGAGGAATAACTCGATGATAATTATCTTTATCATTTTTTGATAATTTTGATAATAAATTAATTTTCACGTAATTTAGTTTTTTTGACTAAAATGAAACTAGATTTTAGACATAAATAATTAAGTACAGCTGATTTGGAATAACAAACAGCACATAATAAGACACAGTGATTTTGGCATTTTTAGTTTACCTCTATATCTTGCTCAAATGCATTTTTTAACTCTCGACGTGAATTAATAAAAAGAACTTAACAGCGTATACTAGATTTTTTCTATTAATGTTCAGCTTTTAAACTTTCTTTTTTAAATTGAAAATGATGGTCAAATATCTATAATGATGAATAGTTCAGATTTTGAACAAATTTATTTTTTCTTTTCATTTAGTTTGTGAAACTAATTAATATCTGTTCGCCGGAATGTGGTAAGTGTGTGTATATATAGAAAGTGAGTGAAAGAGTTGAGTTATGGTGCTATGTATAGTACGGATCAGTTTTTTATTATTAAAGTGTAAATAGTCGATCTAACTGTAAAAAATGATTTTCATATGAATATATAGACGTAGAATAAATTATATATATATTTTTAATTCTTTTACTATTTTTAAGATAATTAGAAAATCATTTGTTTTTCAAGTGATTTTCTAACTATCTTAAAAAAATAGTAAAAAATTTTAAAAAATATAAAATTTGGTCTACATCTAGATATTAGTATGAAAAATTATTTTATACGGTTGGATCAACCATTTGAATTTTCAAAATGAAGAATCAATCCATAGCGTGAGGATGATATGTGCTATGCATATCACTATAGCCTAATTCTCTCTCTCTCTCTCTCTCTCTCTCTCTATATATATATATATATATGTGTGTGTGTGTGTGTGTGTGTGTGTATGTATGTATGGGGTAGGGATCACTTGACAATGAGTTATTTTGACAATCTTAATAATGGACTCTAGAATAAATATTAAAAAAATCTTAAAAATAGAAAACTTTATAGATATATTCTTTTATTTATAGATTGATAGTGTTTTAAATTTCATGTAATTTCATTATTGTTTGATGGTTCATCAAAGACCGTCAAAATTTTATATAATTTGCAATAGTTATAAATTAACGGTCTTTGACATATTATCACAATGATAATGAAATTACATGAAATTTGAAACACTGTCAATTTATAAGTAAAAGAACGTATCTATAAAGTTTTTTTCTATTTTTAAGATTTTTTTGTATTTATTTTAGAGTTCATTAACAAGATTGTCAAGATGGTTCATTGTCAAGTGATCCCACCCATATATATATATATATATATATATATATATATATATATAGAGAGAGAGAGAGAGAGAGAGAGCAAATCTACGGTGTTCTTAAACTCACGGAAGATTTCCATGAGTTTAATTCAAAAAGTTTATCAAATGATCTCCAAATTTTGATTTTTCACTCTCATTAAATTTTTCATATTGAAATCTTATGGGGTGCCAAAATTTGAAATGTTTCAAGTTTTCTAAGTCACTATTTTTAATTTTTGAAAATAATGTACAAACATTGAATATTTTTAGAGCTGATTTTCAAAAATTGAAAAGAGTGACTTAGGAAACTCGAAATATCCCAAATTTTTGTACCCCAAGAGATTTCAATATGAAGAATTTAATGAGAGTGAAAAATTAAAATTTAGAGATCATTTGATATATACTTTTTGAGCTAAGCTCACGGAGGCCTTCCGTGAGCTTAAGAACACCGTAGATTTGCTCTCTATATATATATATATTTATATATATATATATATATATATATATATATATATAGATAGATAGATATTTATTTAGAAGGCCGCACGTGAAAGCAGTGGCTGAGCTTCTTTATACAATTTTGGGTTGTGGCCCCAAGTATATAAAGAACTATTATATTTTAAGTCAAAACTATAAAAATCTAATCTGATTTTTATATAACCGGCCCTCTCTTAATTTTACTCTTATATAACTGGTACTTTTTCATTTTTCATGAAATTCCGCTACTGCATGGAAGTAATATCGATAGCAATATTCAAAGTTTTAAACAATGGAGTCAAGAAGGATATTGTGTAATGGGTGGGATCACGCTTGACAATGAGTTATTTTGATAATCTTGATAATGAGTTTCTTAATAACTATAAAAACTTAAAATAAAAAATATATAGATCTATTTTTTTACTTATAGATTAATATTATTTTAGATTTTATATAATTTCAAAATCATTTGATAATTCATTAAAGACCGTTAAATTAAAATCTTATGCCTTTGTGAAGTGATCGAGCTCATGTCCGTAGCATCCCACAAACAATGCTTAGTAACACATTTGAAGGCATGCATTCGTTGAAGTCCAGGAAATATTTTGAATCCTTACAATGGCAAAAGGAATTTATAAGCGGCTTCCAGTATTTGCATTCTCGCTACCTGAAATTGGGCCTGATTACTTCATACTTATGGGCTTCTAAAAGTCTGTGCCAACTTTTAGCCTACAAATTCAATTTAGAAGACAGGTGCCTTTGCTCGACATGAAAAGTCGAACAGATTATATTTTTTTTTTAGTTTCCAGTCATTTTCGGGGAAAAATATCATTTTAAGTGTAATTATTTTATTTTTTAAATAGTGTAAGTATATATGTCAATGTATCATTTTCATGAGATGTTTTATTATATTATTATCAATGAATTATTTTTACTTATTTACTATATTATTATCATGTTCGATAACATAGTATGTGTAATACTTTTTCAAATGAGCATGATAATGAAAATATTTTTATTTGGCCTGTACTATACTCATTAACACCTCTACTGTAATAGAAAAGAGAATGTTTTTTTCTTCTAAAAGCAGTAGGTGAAAAGAAAACGAGCTATATTTTCAAGCAATTATTTTTATCACACGAATTCAAAATGACTACATTACTTCAAAAAAAATTTCAATTTAGAAGTCAGGTCCGTGGCAAAATGCATTAGTGTGGGTATAAGAAGAAAATACTGTATTTTTGTATTATAATTTAACAGGTTCTAAATTATTGCAAGTTTATTTGAACTTTTCTGAATTAATCCTCATATAAAACATAATGTACTTTTTAGCGAGATAATATTTGCTTGCTTGATGATATTCTTCTTCTTCTTCTTCTGAAAAGTATTTGCTTATTATTTTATTAGACTGATATATTAGCATCATAACTTGTTCTGCAATATAAAAATATCTTGGTTGCCATGATTTGCTGAGTGCATAGTACAAATATCTTCCTTCATTAAAAAAATGTCTTGTTCTGAAAAAAAAAGCCTTTTCTTAAAAAAAAAACTCAGCAATTATAAATTGGATTTGGGCCAACTTGTAAGATACAGTCATACAGGCTTTGCCAATTGGGCCTGGAGCTGGTGTCATCGTTTTATTAGAATGTTAATTAATTTTGTATTACGTCATTGTGATTAAGAGTATGACAGAAGAGATCATTAGGTAACTAGGTGTTATCTTCTCCCTTGTCTTTTCCATTAAATTCAAGCAGTCACATAGTGTCTACTAGTCTGAATAGTTCTCGCAACGCATGCATATCCGTTCACAAACAAACAAATTAATAATTTGTAAAATAACATAATATTCTTTCGAAAATAAGATTATAAACCCTACAAAGAAGAAATCGCTTTCAATTTTATGCATTATTTATTCCTCTTTTGGCCCTGGTCACCGGATATAGATTTAATCTTCTTCTTTTTTGTGCAGTAGTAGGCCGGTCTAATTAATCTTTATTAAAAAATAAAAAGAGTTTTAATTACAAGATTTTGGGATAGTAGCCTCTTGTTGCCCATAATTGTGTCCCTTTGAAGTTTGAATCATTAAATTCAACTCCTCTAATGGTCTCCTTTGAAAGTACAAGATAGATTCAATCATTCAATTAATTAATTTTGAACTTTGTTTTTCTTTTCTTTTTTTGACAAACAAAGAAAGGTCCGCTAATTTAACACAATCGAATATTATTTTAAACATGAAAGTACCCTCAATAAATAATTTAATATAAGTATTTACCCTCTTCAGTACTGCACAAGTTTCGGTCAGCGCGTCGTGCACTCTCGATTTTCATTGAGATTCGCAATAGACTCAATCTCAAAACAGTTTGTACATTCATAATTCTCCATATGTTAGAACTTCTCCAGCGATATAGGAGAAACCATCAATATTAGGGTTTCAAATGAGTCAAGTTTGAGTGAGTTGAACTTAACTCAAATTCAGTTTATAAAAATATAAGTTTAGTTGAGTTGAACTTGTGAAATATTATGAGTTGAAAAATTAAAGGTGGCAGAATCTGATCTGACCCGACAAACCCGTCTGACCCGTCCGGATTTGAACCCGACTCGACTCGATTTTTTAAAAAAGTCAAGCTGACCCGACCCGACCCGAACCTGACCTGACCCGACCCGAACCTGACCTGACCCGACCCGACCCGAGATCAAATGACCTTCAATCCAATCGAAATCTATCAACGATCTGAAAAAACACAACATATAAATTGACCCGACCCGACCCGATCCTGACCCGACCCGATTTCTTCCAGAAAGTCAAACTAACCCAACCCGTCCGACCCGAACCTGAACCGACCCGCCCGATTGCCACCTCTATGAAAAACTGAGCTCAAACTCAGCTCAACACATTTTGATTTAACTCATGAGCCAATTCATGTGTGTTGACTCGGTTTGAAATTTAAATTTCGTACATTAATAAACTACAAGCCTAGTACATAGTGACATAGTTCTTAATGTGCGGAGGTGGACTCCAACTTCTGTCACTTTGCAAATTATTATATTTGTCAAAGATTTATGATATTCTATAATATAATTATGATAATGTTATCATCTTAGCTTTCCATAATTTGTGTCGCGGTGTCTGAGGTATCTATAAAATTTCTTTAGCTCCCGCTTGAAATTAAGTTCAAACTCTGTCGCTATTGGTATATTTACAAGACTGATACATGAGTTGATAAAAAATAGATATATAATAAATTATACTTTCAATGATATATGAACTACTTTTAGTGGGTAGAGATACAAAAAATTATCTAGTCAGATATATCAGTCGAGTCACGAGTGAGTAAGAGACATCGTAAGCTACTGAGATGGTGAGAGAGAATGAAAGAATAGTTACCAAGTTAACGTTTGACAAAAAAAATATTATTATTATCTGAGCCAAATCGAGCCGAGTCTAATACAAACTTAGCTCGTTTAATTATCAATTCAAATTAGTTTAAAATCAAACTGAGGTAGGAGACCAAATTTTTATGCGGTCCTAGTCAATATCAATACGTAAGAAATGAAGATATATATAGTTGATAACTTCATGATCGCCTATGTCACTGCTGATGTCTAAAACGAGTTTCTTTTTCATATATTCGCAATATTCTACCAATTAAATGCTGTCAATTTCCAATTACTAAAAAGTAAATTGATGATTGGAATCAACTTCCTTGATAGTTGTTTTAGCTCATTCCATTATATAAGCATTAATGATATGGTAAATGCATGGACATTTTCTTCCCAATTTTCAAATTAAATTAAAAGCTAGTTTGCTTGCTAGAACTGTGATTTCATTGACTGAATCCAATTAATCAAAGCCAGTGTGGCCTCAACGACCAACCGTAGGCTCTTTATTTACTCGGTCAGAAATAATTATACACATGCAAGTTATTTTGGATAGCCGTATATTTTACTTTATGCAATTATTTGAAAGTCAAGAACTTAATTATCTATGTCATATTGATCTATCTGCATTTAATTTTTTGTGGTCTAATTGTTGTTTTACCAGACTCCTGGCAAAAGAACTTGCTGTGAAGGAATTTTTTTCATCCCCCTGGGCAATAACTGAAAAACACATTTTGTTAAAATATTAGCTTTATTTTTAGATAACCTTCATTCCACTTGTAAAGCAATTAGAAATACAGTATTTTAATTGCAGGAATATAAAATAGTTGCAAATTTATTTAGTTTATAAAATCAACAATACAGGTGTCGTCAATTGCACATATAAATTTGAAATATCACTGAAAATTTTATAATTTCAACTGAAATTGAAATTTCAATAATAAAAAAGTAAGAGATCTGAATTTTCCAAACCTACTGTACACAATACACGTATCAAGACATACTTTTAGTCCACATTAATTGATGTGACTGTCAACAGCGTCAGCATTTGCTTTTCTCAACGGCATTTTTTGATAGTTTATGTGATCCTTACCTTATTCGATAAAATATATATGAATAATATTTTTTTCGTTAAGCTATCAGGTACGGACATGGATAAAAAAATCATTAATTTATCAAATAAAGGTACGGATAAGAGCAATTTCTTACTCGTTATCTATTTCATTACTCATTATATTATAATCTATTCCATTGATAATTATATTATAATATTTTCTATTTCATATTATATTATAATATTTTTCATTACTAATTATATTACAATCTTTTCCATTTGAAAGTTGTATGGCCGTTCATCTGACTTGTATCGTATTTGATAAGACGGTATGAATAAAAATTTATCTTCATTAAGTTATCGGATATGATTATGAATAAGTAAATTTTTTTATTAACTTATCAAATATAAATATGAATAAGAGTTTTGATTGCTCTACCTTAACCATGACAGTCCTAATCAGCATGTTACAGTTGTGAAGAGGCGCCTCCTAACTCACAATCTAACATAAACTTTCGTCCTTAATTTTTATATCATTAATTAGTTATCCGGGTTACATCATTGATTTATGGACATTCCTGTATTAATCAATTACGCATAAAATATAATGAGAACAATTATTATTTATTTAATTATTTTAGCAACACCAGTTAGCATGTTGAGGGAGGGACCGGAGAGGTTTAAATGATTTTGAACTTAAATTATAGTTTAAAGTCTCTTTCATCCATTAATTTTACATCTAGATTTGTAAAATGGTAGGAGAGAGCTTTGAACAAATTAAAAGTATAAATTTTGATGCAAAATCAACGGTGAAAAAAAAATAAATTAAATTTTAAATTCAAGTCCTTTGAATCTCCTCCGATTCCGTTGAGGGATATCCACTTGAAATAGTGGAATATGTCTTATGTTAAATAGTCAACCTTTCTCATTTAACAATTTCGTAAGCAATTTTTTGTCACGGTGTTTTTTTCCTCGTTTAATTGGGTGAATAGATAAGATTGAAGATGTTTCTGAGATATTTCTTATATTTGAGTAATGCTATATCATGCTTTTCTTTTTCTCCAATGAATTGATGTTTTTGAAGTATGAGATGAGAATTAAAACTCTCAAATTATCTTAGTATAGACATTAGACCAATTACTAAACTGATCACTTCATCAGAGATTTTGTAGTTGTATTGCATTTTTATATGAGACGTATCATATATTATATATATAGAGTGAGAAAATTATGTTACGGTGAATCGCGGAATATAATTTATACTTTACATCATATCTCTTATTTTAAAATTCAATATATTAATTTAATCATTCAAAATGTTCTTTATATTAAAATATATTTGAAAATCAAATTTTATTTTTTTCTAAAAAAAAATAGAATTAAAAATATTATTATTAAAAATTATAAAGCCAAAAATTGTTCATACTCCTATATGAGTTTAATTTATTTATCTAGAAAGAAATAACAGAAGCGAGAGAACACAAAATTAGAGCGACCATCTGCATGCATCCAAAATAAAAACGCAGTGAACCTACCTACCACAAAATGTGACAACGTGACTTGTGTTTTCCTTTTACAAAATTCATGTGGCAAGTCAACTGACATCTGGCTGTATTTGTTAGGTTCATGAATCTATAGCAACCAGTTGTATTCTGTCCTTTCATTGACTATTGTCTATGCGACATTGTCTCTTTGTTCAGCTGTTTCTTTTAAAAGTCAAAAAATGTCACATCGTCCTGATTACCGCTTGTACACTTCTACAAAATTGATCGTGAACCGAAAACTCAAACTAATTTTTAAGATTTTATGATCGATATTACATAAATTAGAACTATAATTTGGATTTCACAGTGATAATATAATCCGTCAATAATTAATAATATAAAATTTTAAATATATTTAATAAAATATTTTTAAATACTAAATAATAATTATAATTATAATTATAATAATAAATAATATAACTAACACATAATAATCTATCAAGGATCATATAAAAAATAAATCATTTTAAGAGTTAACTTTCAGCTTAAATATAATACACCTTACTTTAAATGAGGACAAATAAATTATTTTATATGAACCTTTGGATTTAAGAAGATGAAAAAACTCAAACAATCAATGGTGAAAAAAAGTGATAATATGCTATGTTTGAAAGGGTTAGAACCTTAATCCTCTTTATGTATTATTATTATTATTATTATTATTATTATTAAAAATTTGAAAGTTTGAAGAGCAAAGTAATTTCAACGTTGGTTGATTACTATTTTTCAACTGAAATATTTTTTATCAGGCGAAAGAATAACGTTGTACTGAAAATTAAGGTCATGCTCGTAGAACCCAAGTCGTACTTTAAATTCTGTGTGTAATTTTTTTTATGAATATTGAAAGTTGAAAACCTGACCTCTGTTTTGTTGAAAAAAAAGTCCAAGTAAAATTTAGGTATATGCATGTTATGATTCATTTAAAATATTATAGCATGTTCTATAATTTATTTTAAATGGTATTTTCTATTAATTTATATTATGTTTTGCTAGTCTATATGAATTTATTTTTCATGTTCAAATATTTTATCTAAATTTTCATTTGATAGTATCAATATTGTTATAATTAAATTTTGATAAAAATGGTATAGAATTTTTTTTTAAAAAAATCAGAATTTAGAACTAGACTGAGTTAAAAATTCGATCCAAAAACATTGTATGAATAAAGAATTCGGACCAGTGCTCAATATGAATCCTCTAAGACATGAAAATGAAACGTGTAAAGGAAAAAAAAAAGGCTGATTCGATTTTTTTTTCAGGATCACATACTAGGCCTAAAAAACTCAGATCATATTACTTCACCGAAAAAATATACAATCATGTTATGTCATGCCCAAAAAAAATATTTTTCTGTTATTCAAAAAGGGCAGTTTCCTCAAATTTATACAGAAGCGACGAGATTAAATTGTATAATAAAAGATTATTATTTTCCTTCATTTTCTGTACTGAAAGAAAAATGGGCGTGAATATAATGCAATGAAACAATATAACTATGTGATAGAAATTATCGTCATCTTTATTTTATGCATTTTATTTGTAACATGTAAACGTTTTTATTAGCTGGATGCAAGTATATTGTTTTTTTTAGTGAATGCAGTATTAAGTCAATGACAGTGGGGCGTCTCATGTTCATTGAGTAAAAATTGATATCGATATCATCACAGTGGGCGTCTGCTACTCATTGAAACAAATTTGATATCGTTAGCATCAAGATTCGTTTATAAATCTTATTCAAAGGCATTTACTGATTGTATCCCATAATAAAAGATTAAAATTTAAAAGCTGTCCTTCTTAAAGAAATTATCCACAGGTTACTATAAAGCTCCATGCCTCCATATACAGCATGTTTGCACAAAAATAGCAGCATGTAGTTAGACGTAAAGGATCTGATTATCCAACTTCAAGGACTCTGTAGCGAATCGACGACGGAATAAAAGAATATTTTAGTACTACAAAGTTCCGTGCACATTTGCAGAGGCGTCATAAGTTTTAAAATAATTAAGGAGTGTTAACCGTTAAATAAAAAAAAATTCTTTAGCCTTAATTGGTGCAGTGTTTTATACTTTTATGTACCTTTAAAACCCTAATGAACTACAAACTGTATTAGGACTAATTTAAACTTAAACAGAGAAAGTGAAAAATAATACAGTTGTTTGTTTGATATAGTTTATCAACTAGTTCGTATCACATCACATGTGTGCAGGTCAATTCGGTTCAAATCAAAATAAATACATATATCTGAAATTTTATTTGGTTTGACAAATTAGAAACTGAATCAAACTTATAAAAAATTATTTTGTCTTTGGCGAGCATTTTTACTATTTATGAATAGATTTTTCATTATTGCAGGTGAAATAAAGAGCAACATTGGCCGTATTTATTTTGTATTTAAGGGGAAAAATTTGTCGAGGAAAATTTGTCCTCCACTAGGTAGCCGATAGAAACATACGATATCGGTATAATGCTTATAAGACAAAAAATGACAAAGAGAGGTTGGATAATACCGAATATGTACTACCTATGCTAACAAGCTGCAGAAACAGTACTGTATATGTTCTCACAATGCTGCTACGCAAATACAATTAGACAACTTCTAATGATTAACATACAACAAGACCCACCAGAATTGTTCATTAGAGGTCAATCCGCTGAACTTATCTTATCTGAAGAAGGAGCATTTTGGAAAATGGTTCAAGCTGCATTCTGCTACGACATTGAAAGGAAAGGTACAAAAGGATTTTCGAGGAGCAACGACTACACCCAGAGAACATCACAAACATCATACTCCAGGATATAAAGAACTGGACAAAAACCTACACTGGATTGAATCCCGCCTCAACTCGCTAAAAGAAAATATCATCATTTTGAGTGACTGTAGTGTGCATCTGCCTCCTCCTGATTCATCTTATTTTAATTATACTTCAGTAAAAAAATTGTTTATAATATTTTAGGGACTAGCTATGTACCCATTAGGATAACACAACTTGTGTAATCCACAATAAATAAAATTTGAAGACTTGATCTCCATCATTTCATAAAAAAAAAAGACAAAAAATGAACTATATATATATATATATTTATTTAATTTTTATAAAATTCAAAATTTCTATCACAATTACTATTCATTTTACTTAGCTCTATACGAAGTATATTGTTAAAAGTTGCTAGAAAATAATTGTCTAACAAAAATGTTAACAAAATTAAAAAATATATATATTAATAGTGTTTTTGAGTTGCCGAGTTCACGTCATCTGCACCTTCGAACCTCAATTTTAATAAGTGTATCGTGAATTTAAAAAATCGTTGTGATTGCTCTAAGTAAATGGCGTAGTCAGAATTTTGACTCAGTGGAGTCCTAATTTTTTTTTATTGATAATTTATTGTCATAAAATTTAATATACTAATAACAATTCATAAATAAAATAATTTAATTTAATACAAAATTTAAGAGAACACAAATTAAACTCGATTACATTCAAAATAATAGTTCCAAATATACACAACAAATGCATTCATGCATTTACAAGTTACAACACTTATCGAATTTTTATCTTTTGATAATTTTACATAATCTTTTCATTGAAAATTGTAATAAATACATCTTTCTCTATGTAAGTGACAATCATTCATCCAACTATTACATATTCTATTTCTAAGTTTTACTTATACAATATTCATTACAGAATGTTCTTTCGATAGTTGTCATTACCGTCGATAATAACAGTGCTAATTTGAGAAGCAAATACATATATGATTGATACATTAAGCGTATTGCAAATTCTGTAATAAAAAGAATTGTAAATTTCATAATTTTTTTCTTTTGTTACGTAGGAAAATATCAAATGCAATTCAATTGAAATCATTGAGGAACACTGGCAAGAATTGAATTTGATTTTTTTTTTCTAATAATGTTACTGCTAATGTTTGATAATCCAGTTAGGTAATAAATGGGGTATTATATACCAAGTTTTTGACCAATTTACTCTACTCACGATGTTATTCAAATAAATGGGCTAGTAAATGGGCACAAAAGAGTAGTAAATGGGGTATTTGGAGCTTTTCAGCTTGTTGAGCAATCGATAAATAACGCGCAGAGCGGCTCTCTAGGGCTCGTTTTTCTTCCACCAGAAAAACTCACCGCGCGCGTACTATGACCACTACGTACCATACCACTGGTCGGCTGGCCTTTATGCCGATTCTTCCCCCATTCGACGTCGTCGTCCAATTGTATATTGCTGATGTTATTTAAGTAACCAATAAGAATTTCTTACTCACGATACTCTACTTTACCATTTTAGTGCTTTTGCTCTAAATTCAAGTCCATTAAGATGCAATTTCTCTGCTCCTCGTCGCAGCGAAAAAAATAATAGAGAGAGACTGAGTGATAAAGGTGCAGAAGCCACGCGGATGCAATGAGCTAGCTATGGATGTAGTGAGAGAGACAGACTAACGGAGGTGCCGAAGAGAAAGGAAACGGGTGATAATTCAGTTAGCTAGTAAAGAGTATTAAGACTGTTCTATTCAAACGTTAGGAGTTTAATATTCATCCATGATTTTGTAGTCTCTGCAAAGATTTAAAAAAAAAAACAAGAGAAGAGAGAGACTGATAGAAGAAAGTGCCAAAACCAGTTAGCCACGCCAGAGCAACGACAAATCGGAGTTGCGTGGTAAGAAAAAAGAAGATTGGATCTAGTCATCTGTGTCTGGGTCTGATTCTTTTCTTAATGGGTCCTTATCTTTTTTCAGTGGAGTCCTTGCTTAAAAAATATATTATCAATGGGGTCTTAGAACCCCAACTCTTAGGATGTGTTTGGATGGTGAAAGAATTAGTGTAAGAATAACACTTTGGATTAGTAGTTGAGAATAGTGTGAGGTTAGTAATATTTCAGAAAATGTGAGAAGAACGCTAATTTTTACTATTTCGGGTTAGTAAAATATTATTTGGATAAAAAATGTGAGAACAGTGGAGAGAATAGTTAAAATAATTAATTATTTTTCAGTATTTTATTTAATAATAATATTTATTTAATACTACTCCATACTAATATAAAAGGAAATTTTTTTTTATTATTTTCACTACTCTTATGGACGCTAATCCGCTAACCCAACGTTTTCTATGAGTTAGCAAATTAGCACTGTTCTGCTGCTATTCTCGATTTCAATTTTATGTTTGGATGGTTGCTAACCCGAGAACAGTACTGTTATTCCCAAAACAATGCTATTCTACACCATCTAAACACACCCTTAGGGTTAGCAACCATCCAAACACAAAATTGAAATCGAGAATAGCAGCAGAACAGCTAATCCGTTAACCCATAGAAAACGTTAGGTTAGCGGATTAGCATTCATGAGAGTAGTGAAAATAATAAGAAATTATTTTTTTCTTTTATATTAGTATGAAATAGTATTAGATAATAATTATTATTAAAAAAATACTAAAAAATAAATAATTATTTTAACTATTCTCTCCACTTCTTAAGTTACCATCCAAATAACATTTTACTAACCCAAAATGATAAAAATTAACAATGTTCTCACATTTCCCGAAATATCATTAACCTCATACTATTCTCAACTACTAACCTAAATAATATTATTCTTTCACTGATCCTTTCACCAACCAAACACACCCTTAAACAGTTGCTCCGCTATAAGCCTATAACCCATTTCTCAAGTTTTAACCTATTTCTATTGAAACAGGTCTATCTTATAATTTGTGGATGAACGCTCTTTCTCCATCAGACCTTTCCCAGTTCCCATCCCATCCTCTCTCGCGAAGTGGAGCATCTCCAAAAAGCTTTACCTGTATCTTTTTCTGTAATTTCTTCCCCGATAATACGACAAAAAACTCCGTACAAAAGCAGCTCTTCTCAGATGTAACTAAGCACACTCCATTTGCCACTTTTTTCAACGTGTCGTTTGCTGTTGCTACTAAGCGAGGGGGACGAAAATGGTGGAAGAGAGGAGGGACGAAAATGAGGGTCTAGTTGAAAAGGTGTATGTGGCTGTGGGGAAGGAGGTGAAGGAAAGCAAGGCGAATTTGATTTGGGCTTTGCAAAATTTTGATAGGAGTAAGAAGCTGGTGATTGCTCATGTTTATAAGCCAGCAACGACAATTAATATCTGTAAGAAATTTTTTCTTTGCAAACTTAATGCTCATTTTCTATCAAATTCGTCTGTATCTTATTATCAATGAGTTCGCCTCAGTACAAAGTTCAGAAAATGAGTACAAGAACCTTTATTTTGTTTGTAATGGTGCCGGTTTGCTTTGGAAATTTTGGATTTTCGGGGGCCTGAGAGTTCGATCCTATAAAATTTTCTTTCTTTTTCCCTTCTCCTCTTGTTCTTTCGGTAAAATGTTGTCTCTTCCGAGGTATGTTCTATTCAATGGACGTGTTTTCTTTTTTGCCTCCGACATGTTGCTTTAATCGCTGAAAATATTGAGAAGAGGCGAAAACAATTGTGTGGAAGCAACAACAAATTAAACCAAATACACCAGTATTTCTTTTTGACTTTGATTTGAGGACCTTTGCTTCTGTTTGTGCAAAATTTCGTATGAAGATTTTTTTATTAAATTAGTTACGAAGGTGCGTGTCACTCGTGTAAATTGATCATAGCCATCCTGTCCAAGTCACTATTATTTTTTTCTCTAGATGCACCATTTTGTACTAGTGGTCTTCTAGAAGGAAAGTAGAATGAAGTATTATCTATTTTATATAACGACTAACTATTTGTGGGCATGTACGCGCTTCAGCCCTTTTTTTCTCTGAAAATGGTTTGGGTGATTTGTCTGTTTAGGTTTTAAGAAGATCGTCCATGATAGAGTATCTTCATTCATTAAATCGCTAATAGATTATTTCTTGTATCATATGATCTACTTAGCAATTATTTTTCATCTTATTTCATATTATTTCAAGCCAAGCATGTAGTATTTTTTTTTTCCTGTGGATTAGTAATTGTGATATGAAGTTTTACATTTTGCAATTGACAATTGCAATCAATTACAAGCCCATATAGCATTTGAAGCAAATTAATTACTAATCCACACAAAAAAAACTATTGATGTACATAACTGCAATTAAAATTACAATTATCATATCAGATTTTGCAACTACAAAGTTCAGTACTAGGCTATGAGCAGGAATTAGGTTCTGATGGATCAACCAATCCAAACACCAATTGAATAATGGGTTTCAACATTAACGTTTCTAAGATTCACAATTCAATAGTATGTTTTAAATCAATCCAAATTTGTATGGAAGGGACAAAAAGGTTTTTGGATGTATAACATGTTGTTAGTCTTGTATATTGGTCATGTACTCATGTATTTGATATTGTATAACATGAATATAGTTTAATTTAACATCTGCAAATGTATATTTTCAGCTAGGTCTCAGTAATAATTTTGAAGATGAACACTTTTAAGTGGAAAGATTGAACGGGCAGAAACAGTAGCAATAGCTTAGGGGTTCATTGCAATTTACCAGGTTAAATGACAGTTCTTAGATTCTCAGTGCTTCACTATGCAAAAGCCCTCCAGTTAAACCGGGTTAACAGTGCATTTGAATTTAGGACTGAGTTGGCTTATTTGCATATTACTAAATTTATTTCGAGGCTCATACAAGGGAAGGTCAAATAGGAGCAGCCCAACTGTCAATTAAAACCCAAAACAAGCCTCTTTTTCTAATCTGTTTGCCCGAATTGACCATAATTGGACTCAGTAAGATCAGAGTGGTTTCATTTAGAAACTACAAGTAGAACAAAAGAAATCAATAATTGTGTTAGCTGATTATTGGTCGATGAGTTTTTGCTTGGGTTGCCAGCATATTATTAATGAGGTGTGCAAGGTTTTCATCTAGGATGCTTGCCTTGTCACTGGAAGTGCAGGAAAATGTTAATTTTGTCCTGTAACATGATATCAGATTTTTGCATCTGTAATTCTCTATCTGCCGTTTGCTGGACAGAATTATGTCTACAACTTTTAATCACCTAATGTCGTGTGACAGGCATGAGTTCTTGAATTGCGTGGCTGTAATTATCTCAATAAACCAACTATTGTTTTCTTGTTGTGCCAATGTATGACATTTCTATCATCTCCATGGCATGTTTTTCTATTCTGTTAATTAATTGATGAGTTTGCTTCTAACTTGAGATTTTATCTAATATGCTGAGCTGAGATTTCTTAGGTTCATCATATGGATAGTAAATTTGAACTAATTTGCATCAAATTAAAGTCCCAGTTTATGGTCGTGTCCTGCGCACCGATCTGGTCAGTACCAGTGATATTCATACAGTCTAATTTCCTCTTGTGACTGAACCAATAAAGTTCATGTCCACACACTTACACAGTGCATTTACTGCAGCCTTTACCTGTGCTCATCGACATCTTTGAATCTTGCTTATATCTTGTTTTTAATAAATTTTCCGAGAATCTAATATATATATGGTTAAGCAGATTTTGCAAACCGAAGCAAACTCTTAAAAGCATATACATTGTCTTTCATCTTGTTTTAAAAGAGAAACATTGTTTATAAAATAATAAATGTATAAATAAATAGATCAAAGCAGAACTATATCATGCATCTTTGTCTAAACAGAGATGCTTTCTACTTGTTGTTTGTTCCATTTGCATGTCATATGGATGCGGCCTTGCTTTTTATAGGTTTCTTTTTTTTTGTAAAACAGTATTTTGTCACCTGAATTTAATTTATTAGAATCCATTGATTGATAACAGGGATATAAAAGTACTAGTCCATTGTTGCAAAACAATGAAGTCAATTGTGTGTTAAGTTCTGAAGTATGCAAACGTATTAGATATGAATGGCTATAAACTGGTCAGAAACTCTTTGCAGATTTGACTGTTAATGACTTGTTAGCTCTTCTGCAGTGCAGCTTACTTTTTGTATGATTGTTGATTTTGAAACATGAATGTAGTGGGTGCACAATTTCCTGTTAGCCAACTAGATGAACAAGAGGTGACAGCATACCGACTTCTGGAGAAGAGCAAGCTGGACAAAGTTTTAAAAGAGTATGTGGACATATGCTCAAGTCAAAAGGTCTTTTATTCTCCTTGTCTCCTAACCTAATGGCATATTTAAATTTTCTGTAGCACCACAATCTTTCTTTATTTTAAATTATCCTGATGGAGGTCAACTATTAATTAATTCATTGCATCAATTGTCTGGTTGGTCTATATTCTTTTCTCCAACCAGCTATACCCGTCACTGATTAAATATCTATATTATATTGAGGTTTCATTCTATCAAGAATGGCTTGGACATTAATACTTGATTTTGAAAACTTTATAGGTGGAGGCCGAGCAGATAATAATAGAGAAGGACAACACTGCACAAGGCATTGTTGACCTGATTCGTGAAAATGGTGTCACTGAACTTGTCATGGGCGCAGCTGCGGATCGCCGTTATTCAAGGTGAACTGATAGATATGTTTCAAATATTCTTCTAGCTTACATTCTTGGGAAGGGGTTGATTTACATAGCTGAACATGGCAGAATGCACAATGAGATTCTTAAACATTTCACGGCTTCATGCTTCAGACAATAATTTCCAAATTTCATCTTTTCCTAGAGAAAACCTAAAACAAGGACCCAACAATCCAATAAAGTTTTTTCTTCCTTCTTTTCAAATATTACTGCCTTATTGGTTTGTCTTCTAATTTTCAATCACGATTGAGATGTAGAGACTATAACTACTGTGCTATTGATTGACTGAGAAAGGTTAATATCTGGTAATTCATGCCCATATTTTGTAAGGCACTGAGTGGTGTATTTTTCAGGCGATTGAAGACACTAAAATCCAGGAAAGCTATAGTGGTTGAAATAAAAGCAGAACCATGGTGCAAACTTTTATTTGTTTGTCAAGGAAACCTGATATGCACTAGGTATCTTCATTTTGGTCGTTCTTTTATCCATCTCTTATTATAGAAAACTAGATATAGTTGTGTTCAATCCTTGATCTGCTGAACCTCACAAAGAAAGTAGAAATTTTACTTGAATCCATATATCTTTTCTTTTACTTGAAATCATCTATATGTTCCTATGCTTGTGTGTCGTGTGTTTGAAGATCCAGGTATGTTCTTCTACAAATATGTACTTTTAAAGATTACACTTTTGAGCATGCACATGGTTTTTTGTTCATTCATTTATTCACCTATGCTGATTGGTTTTTTGAAGATAAGATAATTTTATGCATTGATTTTGTGCATAATTTGCATGTATATATTGTATTAGTGTAATTTATGATAGTCCATTTGTAAATCTTATATATGACGCAAGTAATTTTTTGGAAAAAAAAAGCCAAGCTGTTAATAGTATAAAATAATTGAAATCACCAACTCCTTAAAGCTCATAGGTTCCTTAGTTCATCGTTATCAACAGTCATTGTGCATTATAAGTGATTTACTTCCCTACCTATGTTCATGGTCTGATAGATGAGTGTTCACATCCCTTGGTTCTTAGATAACAGTATAACACCTAGTATTGTGCTTATTGGTGTTTTGCTAACCAACATGTTTGCATGATCTCATAGGGAAACTGGTGAAGGTGTCATCAGTCCAAGAGCAGCTTCATCATCCTCAAGCAGCCCAAGCCCCAGGTACAATTCGATTGTTTATAACATGCCAAGACTGAGTGGGCCACCCTGCATGCAGAGTTCTTCTTTCCCACCCAGGTCCAATTCCATCAACTGCACTTATGCTGAAGATATACTTATTAAAATGGCATCCAGCAACAGCAGCCGGTGGACCGATGGGACGTTTCAAAAGGAAACTATGGGCAAATATTTGACTGAGAAACCAAGGCACATGTATCTGCTTGAAGAGGGGCCAAGCACGGTGCCTCATGACACCGAAGAAGGATACCAGACAGAGTCGTCCTCTGCACTGAATGGCTCATCTGTAAGCTATTCATCTTATCTCATTACTTCAGATTCTCAAGTATGGTTATGTATTGTTCTTGTATCTCTTATTTTGAGTAGGTTGAGACAACCAAAAGCACACATACAGAACATGCATTCCTCTGACAGAGATATAGAAACTATCTAGCTAATGCATAAGATTTAACCACAACTGTTACAAAAACAGCGAGATGTCCCGCTGCATGTGTTTGCATTGACCAAAATAGAGAAAATATATTTTATCACTAGCTAGTCGAAGAAGAAACAAATTTCATTTTCTGTGTAAAGCAAAGTTCTTTATTTAGAAGAAGGATGGATAAATAATTGTAGGATGATATTTCAATAGAGGACATTGATTTGTACGAACGACTAAGGAGTGCAATTACTGAGGCTGAAGACTTGAAGAATGAAGCCTATGAAGCAACATGGAGACGTCAAAAGGCTGAGAAAGATCTACTTGAGGCTTCTAAAAAGGTAAAATATACAATTTTCTTTTAGAATTTAATTACACAGACAAAATAAATATTAGAATGTGTCTTAACTTAAGACTCTCATTTCCGGATTACAAAATAGTCACTAATGCGTTCGTAAAATAATTACTATGGTTAGTCGTCAAGTACAAAATGCTTTTATACTTGGTGCCATATCTCTCATTTCCGAATTCAAAAGACCGATCCAACCATCCAACGTGATCGCCATATTAAAATGTACTTCGAGACCAAATTTTACATGTTTTGAAAAAAAAATCAACTTTTTTGAGCAGTGAAAAATGCATTGAGATAATGATTTTCTATCCTTCAAAAAAATAGATTTTTTTTTCAAGAAAATGTAAAATTTAGTCTCCAAACATATTTTAACCGATTTTTATATTAATTACCTAAAAAAAATCACGAGACTAACCATAACTGTTGGGAATTCACCAAAATAACAAGGACACCTTTACTAAATCTATCCCTTGGACGGAAATACTAAATCCGTCCCTGAGGACTAGTGTTCTAAATTTGTGTCGTGCCGGACCGTGTCGTGTTCGGGCATGTCGTGCTTTCGTGTCGTACCGTATCGTGTCTTTTATTATTTTATTTTTTTTCGTGTCGTGCCGTGCCGTGTCCAAAAATAATAGGAGGCACGACACGGATAAGGCACGCCGTGTCTAGCGTGCCGTGCCTTAATCGTGTCGTGCTTTATTCGTGCTGTGTCTAATCGGAACCGTGACCAACCGTGTCGTATCTATGTGTCTTAATCGTGCTAAACGTGTCTTACCGTGTCCGACATTAAAAAATTCAAAAAATTCAAAAAAATAAATTTATATAAAAAATCAAAAGATTAAAAAAATCAAAGTTCGTTAAAATTTAAATTATTTTAAAAATTCAGAACATTAAAAATATGAAATTTGTCAACAAAAATCTGAAATTTCTCAACATATGATGTTTTGTAAATTATCCCTCCTTTTTTTCGGACTTGGGACCGACTATGTTAGAAACATAGGTGGAGTTACTAACTTGTAAACATGTTAGTATAAATATATAATTTTAAAAAATAAAAATAAAAATTTTAAAAATTAAAATTGAAATGTGTACCTTAGTCCTTAAAAAAATCTCCGTGCATAGTGTTGTACATATATTCATATTCTTCATAGTTGTACATATATGGATTTGAGTATCTCGCCAATTGATCTTGTTCCTCATGGGACTGGTTCACCTCTACCTCTGGCATCCCTTCACTAGTTACATTAGAACTTGATGCATCAGTTTCTTCTCGATCAATTTGGTACATCCACGACTTATTTTGAAGTCTGGCTTTCGCATCGTACAAATCCTTCAATAAAACTAGAGCCTCAAATACTCTCTCACCTAATCTTATTCTTTTGTCAATGAGAACCCTGTTAGCTGCACTAAAATAAGATTCGGATGCTATTGTGGAGATTGGAACAACAAGAATATCGCAAGTCATAGATGCTAAAATTTGAAATACGCCTTTCACTTGATGCCAAAATTGCATAATGTTGAAATTTTCATCATCGAGTCTTATGTTGCCATAGTCAGACCCGGAGTTTGCAAACATTTGCATCTCTGTTGCACGCGGGGTCGATGTTGAAGGCGAGTCAGAGTTTTTACGAAGGATAGATTGAATACGAGACATAGTAGAGTCATTTGCCCCCCGTTTTGTTCCGTACCGTGCCTGGTACCCGTGTCGTTCCGTACCGTGTCTAACGCCTTAATCGTGCCGTGTCGTGCCGTGCCAAATTTTTTAAAAGCTGGACACGACACGGTTAAGACACGGGCACGAAACAGTACCGTTCCGTTCCCGTGCCATGCTTAACCCGTTCCGTTTCAGCCGTGTTCGTACCGTTCCGTACCGTTTTCGGCCACGGCGTGTCTAAATTTAGAACACTACTGAGGACCCACCACCTCTCTCTAAGTCCAGTCCACTCTTCTCTTCTCTCCTCTCTCCTGTCCTCGAAATATGGTATCTTTCCTCTCCTCTCTTTGGCTGTCCTCAAGGCATGGAAAAAACCAAAGTAAAAGAGGATGTGAATACAATCACACTTTTGTATGCTTACCTCTAATTTTAATTCTTCTTTGTTATGGTTTCCATTATTCTAGTACCCAAAATAGCAACACGCCAACACACATTGTTGCATGTACACTAAATAACAAAAAAATATCATTCAAAAATTGAGTGAAAGATACTTATAATATTTATTAGTTTTACAATCCTTAAGGTTTGATCGAGTTCCCGCAAGATCTAATTGACAATATATATTTTGTCAAACTAATATAAAGTATATAATGCCGAAATGTATATTTTGACAAATTAATATAAAGTAATATAACTAGGTATTTTGACGACGATGACAACAACAATAACTTGGTATTTTGACAAAGTAATAAAATAATTTTCTACTTAAGAAGTTTATAATTAGGTATTTTTTTCAAAATTTTCAAAACCGTTTAAAAAATAATTAAATAATGAATGATAGCATATTAAAATAAGACATTTTAAAAAATATAAAAGTCTAAATTTTTTTTTGTTTCCTGCGAGCTGATATAAGTAATTGACTCCAAATAATTTATTGAACAACTAAAATCAAAATTTTTATAATCAAATTTTAGGGATCAACAATGATATTGTATATAAATAAATCCGTTCGGAATTTAACACTATTACACATTGTCTACCCTACGGATTTTGTTGACAAAAATAAAAACGTGCCACCACAATTAAAGATATAAATAATTGTAAATCGACCAATAGATAACAGTACATAAATCTGTTTTGACAAAATATAAATATAACAATTCATTGGTATACCATTTCAATATATATAATCCAATACATTATATTTTTAACAATAAACAAAATGTTTTCAGAAAAAAATGTCGTGATGTAAAATATCGAAACATATTAAAAAGTTTTCGTCTAAAATAATGAGATAATTATTAATTGTGATGAATGGTGTAGGTTGGCATGAAAACAATTAAATATAAAGACATAACTAATTATTTTAATAGTCTAAAATTATAGACAAAAAAATATTAACATGAATGAATGGTGTTTTCCATAATTTTCGAACTTGACTCAATTAACTTAAAAAAAATACTTCACAATGGATGGCTGGAGCCTGCTTTTAATGGATTGGTGATTGGAACCCTCATGATGACGTGCCCTATATTTATGTAAATAATTCATAGCTTGAGAAAGTAGTGTTCTGATGAAGAGAGGATAGGAGGTGGGTCTTGTTATTTTGGTGAATTCCCAACAGTTATGGTTAGTCTCATGATTTTTATTTTTTTTTATGTTATTAACAAAAAAATTGGATATTTTAATATGGAGATCATTTTGAATGGTTGGATCGGTATTTTGAATTCGGAATTGACAGATATGACGTGAAGTAAAAAAGTCATTTCGTACTTAGTGACTCACCATAGCATAACTCTCTCTCTCTCTCTTTATATATATATAGAGAGAGAGAGTTGGGTATGGTGCTATGCATAGCACAGATCAACTTTGTGTTATGGACCAGTTCTTTATTCTTGAAGTCTAAATAGTTGATCCGAACCGCTCAAAATGTTTTCCAAATTTTATATTTTTTAGAATTTTTTTATTATATATTTAAATAGTTAGAAAATCAATCCTTTTGAATGGCTCATAATAATTAAATCAAGTGATTTTTTAACTATTTAAAAATTTTCTAAAAAATATAAAATTTGGTCTCCAACTAGATATTCATATGAAAAATATTTTGAGCGGTTCAGATCAACCATTTAGACTTCAAGAACGATAAATCGGTCCATAGCACGGAGTCGATCCGTGCTATGAATAGCATTATAGTCCAACTCTCTCTCTCTCTCTCTATATATATATAGGGAGATCTTACGGTGCTTCGTGAAAGCAATAAGGGTTTTGCTTTGGCCTAAAAAAAATCTCAAAAAATCAAAATTCAAATTGCTAATCTAATTCACCTAACATAAACTACATATTCAAATCTTACGGAATACCAAATTTGATTACATTTGAAGTTTTCTAACTATTTTTTTAGGATTTTTAAAAAATGCCTCAAAATAATGATAGGTGCACCTAAAAAATTATCATCTTTCAAAAATAAAAAAAAATAGTTATAAAGCTTCAAAAATAGTAAAATTTGGTATTCAACAAGTTTTCAATATCTAGATTATTGTGGACTAATTAGATTGATATTTTGAGCTCTCGGTATATGAGATTTGAAACTGAAGCAAAATGACTTTTTGCTTCGCGAAGCACCGTAAGGTATATATATATATATTGGAAAGTAGTGGTTTAGGATGTAACTTTCGTGTGCAAAAGTCAAAGAGGTCCACTCATGTATATATGCACATTATGTAATGAATGAAGGTAAATAAACCCAACTCTCATATTTATCCCTAAAAAGGAGGAAAATAAGGATGAATAATAGATAAATTAATGAATAAAAATAAGAAAATTAAGGAAACTATTATTAAAACTTACTAGAGTAACTTCCTTTTTCAACATTGAAAGCAGTATCTTTTTTCTTTTATTTCTTTCCTTTTGGCAGGCAAAGGCTGGTGAGAGTTTCTATCTTCAAGAATTGAAGAAAAGGAAGGATATAGAGGAAAGGTTAGCAAGAGAGAAGCTTGAAATGGAACAAGACAAACGGCACTTAGACAACATACTTGCGCAAATAAACAGGGCAAGTGAGCAAAGAATAGCACTCAAGCTTCACATTAGTGAATATGAAGCAATGGGAAATGATTTTGAGAAGAAGCTCTCTGGGGCTTATCACCTTCTGGAATCACTTAGAGTGGACAAACTGATGAATGCAGAAAGGAAGGAACAGGATCACTCGTCTAGTACCAATCTTAAATCCAGCTTAAGGGAGTTTGTGTATCAAGAATTGATTCAAGCAACTAATGGCTTTGATGAGTCCAAGAAGATTGGTGAAGGTGGGCTTGGGAGCATTTTCAAGGGACTTATTCACAACAATACTGTGGCAATAAAGATGTTAAACCAAGATTATTACCAAAAGCATGACTTTAACCAAAAGGTACATTTTTTTCAGGAAAAAAGCCACTAGGTGAAACTAATCGGTTGAATTACACAAACAGTCCTTGATTACAAGGACCAATTTTGGTATACAATATTCTCCTGCAATTAAATTTGGCAGTCTCTATGGTTCTGTTGATTTATTACTCTTTTCTGGCTGACACATCCTTTCCACTTTGAGGATCAATCATGCAATTTGTTCCCGTGGGCAAACTTATGAGCTTAAATCAAAATTGGGCATTCATACTTGTTAACTTTGAAGGTTTGATTAACTTGAATTCATCGGTAAACTGAGTACATATACACTAACTTATTACAATTTAGTCCCTACAACTATTCTAATCACACTTTTAACTAATATTCAACACTCCCCCTCAAGATGATGCATATATATTTATCATACTCATCTTGTCTATTACATTGGAGAAGTCGGTGATACTCAACCCCTTTGTGAAGACATCCGCAATTTGCTCCTTAATCCCAACAAAAGGCATACATACAATATCTTCGTCAAGCTTGTCTTTAATGAAGTGTCGGTCAATCTCCACATGTTTAGTTCTATCATGTTGTACTGGATTATTTGCTATGTTTATAGTCGCCTTGTTGTCACAATACAACATGATGGGTTTATCTTCAAATAACCTTAACTCGAGTAGCAATCTTCGTAGCCACAACCCTTCACTCACACCACGGGCCATGGCTTCCATACTCGGCCTCGTAGTAGACCTTGCCACCACATTTTGTTTCTTGCTTCTCCAAGAAACCGATTACCTCCCACAAACGCACAATAGCCGAAGTGGACTTTCTATCATCGAGACACCTGTAAATTTAATCGCATCGGTATAGACTTCGATCCTCCTATGCCCTTTTTTACTGAAGAGCACACCTTTTCCAGGACAACCCTTGAGATACCTCAGGATTTGATACACAGCTTCCTGGTGTGATACTCTCAGGATCATGCATATATCTCGCTTACCACACTCACAACAGGAGATGTCGTGTCTAGTGTGAGCCGGGTAAATTAGCTTGCCTACCAAGCGTTGATATTGCCCTTTCTCCACTTGATCGCCAATTCCTTCACTCAATTTGCGGTCGGGATCTATGGGTGTGTTGACGGGTCTACACCCCAATATCCCAGTGTCACTTAGTAGATCTAGAACATATTTTTGTTGTGATAGAACTACTTTTTTTGTCCGAGCAACCTTAATGCCGAGGAAGTAGCGCAATTCACCTAGATCTTTCATTTCAAATTCCTTAGCTAGACTAGCCTTGAGCCTCTTCATCTCCACGGAATCGTTACCTGTCAACACTATATCATCCATATACACAACCAAAATGCAAATTTTCTCTCCTTTCCTTTGGATGAACATAGTGTGATCGGCGTTGCTTTGCTGATAGCCAAGCTTTTTCATTGCCATGGAGAATCGATCAAACCAGGCTCGCGGTGATCGCTTCAACCCATACAGGAGCGCTTCAAATGCCAGACACTTTGCCCTTTAGTTGTTCATTTTGAAAACCCGCGGGATCTCCATATACACCTCTTCTTTTAGTCCCCATGAAGAAAGGCATTTTTTACATCTAAATTGGCATAAGTCCCACCCGAGTTCATCGCACACGAGATAAGTGTTCGGACGATTCATTTTTGCAACAAGAGCAAAGGTTTCTTCATAATCTAGTCCATATGTCCATGTGTAGCCTTAGCCACCAACCTTGCCTTGAATCGTCCACCTTTCCTTCGGGGTATGTTTTATCGAGTATACCCACTCGCATCCTATAGTATTCTTTCCCGACGGTCTCGGGACCATATCCCACGTGTCATTCTTGACTAATGCTCTCATTTCCTCAAACATAGCATTTTTCCACCTCGGGTTCTGCATTGCTTCTCTCCACTCACACGGAGCAGGATTAGAATGTAAAGATGTCATAAATGCTTTGCACGCAGGTGGTAATGTCTCAAATGACACATAGTGGGAGATAAAGTGAGATGTTGAGGCATATTTCCCTTGTTCCAACACAGCTGATCGAACCCTTTTGCGCACAACAATAGAAAGATCGAGATCAGAGAGAAGAGTACTTGAGGGTAACTCTAAGTTACTTGGAGTTTGTGTTGTGGGAGAACCGTCGACAGGTACGAGCAATTGGTGTTGATCTTGGACAGCAATTGCTCGCATTTTCATGACGAGGTTTTCGAGTGTAAACTTTATGGATTTCTCTGTCTGGAGGTGGGAGGTTCGATCTATGCTTGAATCCAAACGAGAATTTGAACTTGTACTTGGACTCACGTCCATAGTGTCACTTAAGTTCATAGTATCTTCTATACCCTCCTCCAATGCCACCACCACATTCTTCCCTCTTGCCAATCCGCCCGAGCAAGAGCGACGACTACCTCAAGAGTGTCCCGAAATGTCACAGGGGATGTATTGGACTGTGCATTTGAGAGTATAAAGAATGGTTCTGTCTCTCTAAACGTCACATCTAAGCTCTTAAACATTCTTTTCTTCACGGGATCATAACACTTATACCCCTTTTTCCCACTTGAATATCCAACAAACACACATTTGTGGGACTTTACATCAAGTTTACTAATACCTAGACTTGTATTATGAACAAAACACACACATCCAAACTTCTTGGGAGATACCTTAAATGAGGTATTACTCGCGAGCATCTCAAGCGTGTACAGATCAAGTCCACAGCTCTCAACGGCATTCTGTTGATTAAATATGTAGCAGTCTGTACTGCTTCTCCCCAAAGATATTTCGGGACATTCATGGCAAATAGGAGACACCTTGTCACCTCCAGAATGTGTTTATTCTTCCTTTCCGCAACACCATTTTGTTCGGTGTACTTACACATGTAGTTTGATGTACAATGCCATTATCTCGTAAGAAGCAAGCAGATCGCCCGCATTTGGTGTACTCGTGCCATCGTTCGAACGTAACACCTTTATTTTTTCTCAAATCGTGTTTCCACCATCTTGTGAAAATCTTTGAAACACTCCAGGACTTCATCATTACTCCTCAACAAGTACAACCAAGTCATCCGGCTGTGACAATCAATAAAAGTGACGAACCACCTTGAACCAGATAAAGAACTAATCCTCGAGGGCCCCCACACATCAGAATGAACAATATCAAAACACGAAGAACTCCTATTACCGAAGGAGGGATATGTTGTCCTTGTGTGCTTAGCGAACTCACAAGCATCACATACTAGTTTAGCCTTGCTACACTTGGAGTACAACTTGGGTACAACTTTCCAAGTACAAGAACGGTATATGGCCTAAACGACAATGCAACAAGAGCAACTCCAACTCGGAGTTTCGCCACGCAGTGCTTTGATTCAAACTTTTCCTCCTCGCTTGAGCCTCGGTATAAGCCTTCACTTCTCTTACCAACACCAATTACCCTTCCTGTGTTCAGCTCCTGCAACACAACATGAGTAGGAGACAATGAAACCACACAGTTAAGGTCATCTACCAATTGACTGACTGATAGGAGGTTATTGGTGAAATTAGGAACATGCAAAACTGATGATAGTTGGAGTTCTGAAGTACATGTTATATCCCCAACCCCCGCTATTGGACATAGCGAGCCATCGGCTGTTTGTACCTTGTCTTTTCCAGACATAGGTTTATAGGTTTTGAACATTGTGGGGTGAGGAGTCATGTGCTTGGATGTCCCGAATCTACAATCCAGGGACATATCAACGCTCGGCTCGGCTACTGAGCTTTCATAATAGTGCCCAATCGGCTTAACTACGATAGTGAGAAGAGAAGAAATATTGTAACACGGCCTAGATGAGGAAACAATCGGTGCGATGACACTATCAATGGAGTGATGGATGTAAGCCATTCGCAAGTGAATCATCAACCGGTCAACATGTCATCGGGGCTTGGACCCGACCGACTAGCAAAGAGTCGTCCCATATGTGCCTGCTGGCATTTTGATCCCTTGCGATCCCTATCACGACCCCGACCTCTGATTGGTCTTCCGTGTAAGTCCCAACAAAACTCTCGAATGTGATTCTCTTTATGACAGTAATCACAAACTTTATGATTTTGAGATGAGATTGTATGTAGACGGCTCAATTCTTCTGTCATTTTTCCTCTCTTGAACAAATAAATCTACTACTTCGGTTCTAACGGGATAGACAAGGGGAAGACTTCACAAATCGCAGCCCTCACAGACAGCTCGTGATTTCCTCTCTCTGTGTAGCTCTCAAATCACAGAGGGAAGCACCTCTCTCCTGAAGCACAAGGTTGCACACGCGACTGAGGTGGAACGTGCGGCACAGGTCGACTCCACAGAGACTGTGCGACACACGCGCTGCTATTTCACTCGTGACTCACACAGGGAGGCACGCGATCTTCGCGACACACCAGAGCTTGGCAGAGCTCGCGCGATAGAAGCGCTCGCGACACACGCGATGGACAGCGACGGCGACGGCGATGGACAGCGACGGCGACACACGCGATGGACAGCGACAAAAGCGGTCGCGACACACGCGATGAAAACACCTCACAGTCGCACACGCGACAGAGAACGGAGCGAAAGCTAATTGTCGAGCTCTGATACCATGTTAACTTTGAAGGTTTGATTAACTTGAATTCATCAGTAAACTGAGTACATATACACTAACTTATTACAATTTAGTCCCTACAACTATTCTAATCACACTTTTAACTAATATTCAACAATACTTAATAATTTATTGGTAATTTTCTCTTAATGGCAGTGCAATTTGTTGGCATGCACTAGTTCATTGATTTTATAATTCTATGGTTCAACAATGGGGAAATTAGTTTTGTGCCACCCTAAAACTTAAAAATTAGCAAAATGCCACTCTAAATTTTAAACTTCTCTTAATGCCACTCTAAAATCTTTGCCACATTTCTATAATTCTTAGACAGTTGTAATTAAAAAAAAAAATTAACTGTATTTTGAGATGTATTCCTGTAATCCCAAAATATCCATCCTCTTCCTCTCTCTTCACCCTAGCCGAGTAGCTGTTCACTTCTCTTACAAGATAAGATTGACATGAGCCCCACCCTAGCAAGGTAGTCACAATCATCTTCCCCACTGCCTCGCAGCTTCGTTTGGATCCTACCTAAGCACTACTGTTGGTCCTTCTATCTCACGGATTACTATCAAGTACGCGTGTGGGGCAACTATTAGGTGGAAACTTTCGTACTTCACCATCTATTACATATATAAGGGGGCTTTTCTTCCTGTAGCATTATCACTACTGACCTATTGGGTTGCTTCGCTCCTTGATTTCATTACCACTTCGCTCACAATTTCCACAAGCACCAATTGCCTATCTTCCTTGGCTCGCTATGCACATCAATCTTCTTTGGTTCCAGCCATTCCTTTGGGCTTTGCTTTTTCAAGTTGTTTGCTTTCATAGGCTTGATTCTTCCCTTGGCCTATTACGAGCCTTCCTCTTGGTTGTGGAGCTACTTTCCTGTTCTAGTCGGGTGGCTGCTTCTACACTTGCGCTTTATTTATTAATGCCGGCTGGGCAAGTTGTATTCTCAATCACTGAAGGGTTGCCAGGCACTTTGAAAAAGAAGATTCATGGAGGTTCACCCATATGTGAAGGGAGAGGAAGAAGAAGGGTATTTGGGGATTACAAAAATACATCTCAAAATACAGTAGTTTTTTTTAATTAAAATTGTATAAAGAACTGTACAAATGTGGCAAATAACAAAATAAACTAATTTTAGAGTGGTGTTAAGAGAAGTTTAAACTTTAGAGTGATATTTGCTAATTTTGAAGTTTTGAGGTGGCACATAAGTAATTTCCCCTTAAAGAATGGATCTTATGTTTTGATGTTTTCATATAGGTGGCAAACATAAACAACGCAAGACATCCAAACCTCATCTCTTTAGTAGGTGCTTGTATGGAGGCCCATGCGCTGGTCTATGAATATGCCCCTCATGGAAGCTTAGAAGACTACTTGCACAGAAAGAACCATTCGATGATATGGCAAGTTCGAGCCCGTGTTCTGTCAGAGCTGTGCTCTGTGCTTACCTACCTTCATTCAACCCAACCAAACCCTATATCTCATGGCAACATCAAACCAAGCAACATACTCTTCGACTCAAGTTACTCAATCAAGCTATCGGACTTGTACCTTGGCATGAGTATTTCACAAAACTACACTTCGAGAAAATCCACTGTAGCTTATGTGGAACCTGAGTTGCTTGCCACTAGCCAACTAATGCCAGCATGCGATATGTACTCATTTGGTGTTCTACTCCTGGTGTTGCTGACTGGAAGACCAGCCTTTCGGGTAAAAAAGGTGGTGCAAGAGGCTTTGGATAAGGAGACAATGCAAGAGGTATTGGATAGATCGGCTGGGGATTGGCCTTTGGAGGAGACAAAGGAATTGGCTAAGTTGGCACTGAGGTCTTGTGATATAGAGAGAGGCTGTCGGCCATTGGTAGAAGAGGTCAATATGGTGGTCGAGTCCTTAATGAATGCAGCCAAAGCATCTAAATTCCGGTCGTGGTCAATTGGGTCAAACTCAGAGTGTGGCGGTTCTGTGCCTTCCTACTTCATGTGTCCAATACTTAAGGTATGCATTTTTCACTTTTCAGGCAAAAAAAACACTCTTGGTTATCAAAATTTCTACCACTTGAGCAAGAGTTCTAAATACGCTATCTGAAACGGGCATCAGTTTGACAATTGGTTGTGTTTTTAAAACTCTCGATTAAAAGTTCGATATAGAGCCAGTACTTGAACATTTGGCTGTCATTGGACTAGCTCTAGAGATTGCTGCTAAACCATCCATGGTTAAAAGAAAAAAGAAGAAGGCTTACACTTGAGGAAAAAATATCAATGTTTTTCTGCACCTTATGAAATTGCAGGAGATTATGAAAGATCCACAAATTGCAGCGGACGGGTTCACATATGAAGGCGAAGCAATTAAAGGATGGCTACAGAGTGGCCATGACACTTCCCCAATGACTAATATCAAACTTCCAAGTGATGAGCTAACACCTAATCATGCACTTCGATCTGCAATTCAAGAATGGCAACAGAAGCATCGATAAGTTATTTGTTTATTTGGAGAGGAAAGGGAAATCTTTCAGCTATTGTGGGCTTGATGAGCCAATTTTCCATGCATGTAAAGAAGATTTCTTTCTGTAAATAGTAAATAATTTAGTTTTTTTGTTTTTTTTTTTTACTTTTAGGAGTTTCTAGCCATTTTTATTATTAAAGTAGTTTTTTTTTTGTAATATTGTTTGATATTTTGAATACGTGACTTCAGCCACCTGTTGATTTATTATTTTGCTTTAAATGAAACAAATCATTAATATCAATCTCTACTTCTTTAGTAGGAAGTAGCCTTTTAGCAAATTATAACGCAGGACATTTCTTTGTCCCCCTCAATTGTCAGGATCAGGGTTGGCGCAAGCATGTAAGGGTATGTTTGGAACGTGTAAAGAATAATATAAGAATAGAGGAATTGAGAATATTAATTAAGGATAATAAAAAAATAGTGATTTTTTTATTAGCATGAGGATAGTAAAAATGTGAATGTTATTTCGAATAGTAAAAATGTTGTTTGGATTGTTTGTTTGGAATAGTAATAGAGAGTTGAGAAAAATAATAACTATTTTATCTCTCTCGGAATAGCAGAATAATAATTATTTTTACTATTCCGGAGAAATTTGTGTTTGATTGTATTATTACTATTTTTATTCTGAGAACAACAACTATTCTGCTATTCTCCATCCAAACATACCCTAAAGTTAAAAGGTTGGGAGTCGTTAGCGCCTTATTTGAATTTTAAAATAACAAATCCGGTGTTAAGGCGTTAATGGGACTTAGAAGAAGGGACAGAGTAAATATAGGCCCAACAGAAAATGAGGATACCTGGGTAAGACGCTCACTCTTATCCATTACAATTGGGGACCACGAGGTGAAGGAGACAGTAAAGTGGCCACAGAAGATCGTAGCTGAGGAGCTGATGAGTATTTCAATTGTCAGAAGGAGATAGCGAGCATGTTAATTCAATTTACCTTTTAAGTATTTTCTACAGTAATTTTCGTTTTGCTTAAATAGGCAACTGCGTGCCTGCGTTTGAACTATTAAATAGACTTATAAACTCTCTAAACTTTAGAACTTTATCTCTATTTTTATACAGTTTATCATTCAAAAATCCAAAATTATTCTTTCTCATCTAAAATTGTCATCATCTATATGGTAAAAAAAATGTTTAGCGTTTTTCTTTTCTTTTTTATTTGGATAAAAGGAGTGAGCTCAGTCGCTGCACTTAAAAGTTTCAGTACAAACGTCAGAAAGGACTGAAAGTTTGAAGGACTGGGTCAGAAAAGGCAGAAAAAAAATTGATTAAAGGACTTTAATTTTTCTTAGCAGCTAACTAAATTCAATTGGTCAGATTTAATTAACTCCTTTTAGTTAAAACGATGATATTTGTGTTAAAAAGCCTCGTTTGTGAAACTCAAACAGTACATCTTTGGCTAAAAATATAAGTAACACGAAAAAAAAGTTGTTTCTTGTAATTAATTCTACACGTGGCTTATGATTTGGAAACATTAGAATTTTATTAAAGGTCTTCGATGTATTTTTAACAACTAATGGTAATTTCACCTAATAGGGAGGAACTTTGAATTTTTAATGATCCAATTCATAATTTTATACGATTTAAATTTGGAATATTGTGTGATTTGAAGCGTAAAAAATTAAAATAGTTATTGGATAAAATTAGAATTTTATCTATATATATTTCAAACTAATTACAAAATACTAATAGGTTCCATCACAATTTTAACAAGGCACATTTTTCCCCTCAACTTTGCAGCATGGATGTACTATATATATATAGAGATGAAGGTTAAAATACAACGTATTGCATGAATGCACATGTGTACCGCGTCAAAATCTTGAATTTTAAGTTAAAAATGATTGATCCGAACTGTTCAATATATTCTTCGTATCAAAATCTTGTAGAAAATCAAATTATATATATTTTTTTTGAATAGGAAGAAAATCATCACTATTGGATGATCCAAATTCCTTAAATCAAGTAACCTTCTCTTGACCCAAAAAATAATAAAAAAAATAAAAAATATATATATAATTTATTTTCTACAAGATTTTGATATGGAGAATATATTGAACGGTTCAGATCAATCCTTTTTAACTTGAAATTTAAGATTTTGATGCGGTGCACGGGTTCATCTCGTGCTTCTAAAAAAATATTTTAACCTTCTTATATATATATATATATATATATATATGAAAATTAACGTACTCTTTAGAGCACAAAGCCCCTCCATGATCCGATCTCAAAAAATATATCAAATGATCTCCAAATTGATTTATCACTCTCATTAAATTCTTCATATTGAAATCTTATTGGGGTATAAAAATTTAGGGTGTTTCAAATTTTCTAAATCACTCTTTTCAATTTTTAAAAATCAACTCTAAAAATAATAATAATATATTCAATGTTTGTACATTAATTTCAAAAATTGAAAATAGCGACTTAGAAAACTTGAAACACCCCATATTTTTGTACCCCATAAGATTTCAATATGAAAAATTTAATGAGAGTGATAAATCAAAATTTGGAGATCATTTGATATATTTTTTTGAGTTAGAATCACGGAGGGACTCCGTGCTCTTAGGAGCACGCTAGTTTTACTCATATATATATATATATATATAGTTCGACTATGGTGCTTTGCAAAGCACAGAGGCGTTGTGTGCTTTGCATTCTATTTTTAATTTTAAGTTAGAAATAATCGATCCGAACCGTTCAATCTAATCTTCATATCAAAATCTATTATTAAACTAAATTTTATATTTTTTTTAGAATTTTTTTGCTATTTTTTCTTATGAAGAGAAAAATGACTTTATCTGAGAATTCTGGTTCATCCAAAAATGATGGTTTTCTCCCTATCCAAAAAAATAGCAAATAAATTCTAAAAAATATAAAATTGGGTTTACTAATAGATTTTGATATGGAGATTAAATTGAGCAGTTTGGATTGATCATTTTTGACTTAAAATTAAAAATAGAGCGCAAAGCACACAACGCTTTTGTACTTTGCAAAGCACCATAGCCTAATTTTATATATATATATATATATATATATAGGCTAAAATACAACGCGTTGCACGGGATGCACCCGTACAACGCGTTAAAATCTCAAAATTTAAGTTAAAAATGACCGATTTAAATCGTTCAATTTATTTTTCATATCAAATTCTTGTAGAAAATCAAATTATATATTTTTTGAAATTTTTTTACTATTTTTTTTGGGTAAGAAGAAAGTTGCTTGATTTAAGGAATTTGGATCGTCCAATAGTGATGATTTTCTTCTTACTAAAAAAATATCAAAAAAATATAAAATTAGATTTTCTATAAGAATTTTATATGAAGAATAAATTGAATGGTTTGGATCGGTCATTTTGAACTTAAATTTTGAGATTTTAACGCATTGCACGGATGCACCCGAGCAACGAGTTAAAATCTCAAAATTTAAGTTAAAAATGACCGATCCAAACGTTCAATTTGTTTTTCATATCAAATTCTTGTAGAAAATCAAATTATATATTTTTTGAAATTTTTTTACTATTTTTTGGGTAAGAAGAAAGTTGCTTGATTTAAGGAATTTGGATCGTCCAATAGTGATGATTTTCTTCTTATTCCAAAAAAATAGCGAAAAAACTTCAAAAAAATATAAAATTTAATTTTCTATAATAATTTTATATGAAGAATAAATTGAACGGTTTGGATCGGTCATTTTTAACTTAAATTTTAAGATTTTAACGCGTTGCACGGGTGCATCCGTGCAACACGTTATATTTTAGTCAACCTCATATATATAGAGGTTGACTAAAATACAACGCATTGCACGGATGCACCCGTGCAACGCGTTAAAATCTCAAAATTTAAGTTAAAAATGACCGATCCAAATCGTTCAATTTATTTTTTATATCAAATTCTTTGTAGAAAATCAAATTATATATTTTTTGAAATTTTTTTACTATTTTTTTGGGTAAGAAGAAAGTTGCTTGATTTAAGGAATTTGAATCGTCCAATAGTGATGATTTTCTTCTTACTCAAAAAATAGCAAAAAAACTTTAAAAAATATATAATTTGATTTTTTTATAAGAATTTTATATGCATAATAAATTGAATGGTTTGGATCGGTCATTTTTAACTTAAATTTTGAGATTTTAACGCGTTGCACGGGTGCATCCGTGCATCGCGTTGTATTTTAGTCAACCTCTTTCTCTCTCTATATATATATATATATATATATATATATATCATGTAGGAAGGTGTATTGGTGAGATTTCATAGGATTTCAAAAGGGCTATGATGTTAGTTACCAAAAAAAACAGGATCTATGGGAAAATTTCCTAATCTTTCTCTGGACTCTGGAATGAGTCAGAGCATGGTATTCATTATCGAGCACCCTAAATAATCAGTGGCGGATATACATACTCCAAATAGGGTTCAATATCCCCCATTTATTTATAAAAAAATATTCCTTTCAATAGAAAATTTTATTGTATATAGATAATTTTTTTTTTTATGTGTTCATGTTAGTGAACCCATTCAATTTTATTTAAAATTACACTATTGAACCTCAATATCTCAAAATTTTGTGAAAACTCATTGACATTTAAGTACACTCATTATTTAGTTTTTTTGTCTTCAATGAAGTAATAATAATTTCATCTCTTTTATCAAAAAAAAAAAGATAGCATTGAAATAAAATATAAATAATTGTAAAATAAAAAATCACTCATTCAGTCCTATCTTAAAAAAAATATTTGCATCAACGAAGTCTTTTAACCTCATGTAGCTTTGAAGCTGCCTTGCGTTTTATTTCTTATTCATCATTTTTTTTTAAGAAAACTCTCAAGGGATGCAATTTTAAGAAAGACAACCCCAATAAAAAAAATTATTTGTGTTTATCGGTTTATTTTCTCCTTCATTTTCACACTTTTTACAAGTTATTGCATAAGAGATAGCAAAAATCAGAAAAGAAAATTCTTTAAAATAATAATTAATATTATTTAATATTTTTATTGTTAAGCCAATAAAATTGTAATTTAGACTTTTATTGTGATTCTCAATTTCTAATTACAACATTCAAGTCTTTTCTCTTTTATGATGTAGTATTAATTATTAATTTGAATATGTAATCCTTGATTCAAATATATAAATTTTCCCCGTTGCATTTCATGAATTCAATAGATTAATATTTCTTAAAATATGAAATTAGAACAAAATTTCCGCAATGTGAATATATTTGAATTATATCTTGATCAAAATTAAATTTATGTTGTGAGATCAGCCTATGATTGAGATTAAGAATTATGTTATTTTATTATTTTTAATTGTCAAAATGAATTTAAGTATTAATAAATCTAGAATTATTATGAACATATTTAAATACTTTTCAATTATGCAGATATAATATGAATACAAAATTTTATTTTATAATTTTCTCTTGATATTTTAATCACATATTGATGTGAATACAAAATTTTATTTTAAACTTGTGCTCGTGACTTCTTTATTTATAAATTGATGATGCGTTATGCATGTTAAAGAATTGATTTATAAAATTTTTTGCACTTAATATAATATTTTTATTCTAATAAAATGAGTGAACCCTATAAAAAATATTTCTGCTTCCGCCACCATAAATAATCATGCATTGCGTACACCGGTACGCGAAGGTCATCTTACCATTTGTACCAAACGGACGGACGATGGTGACCTTTGCGTGCAGGGTGGAATCAGAAACGATCGATAGGAGGTGTCCGGTTCAAAAATAAAATATTTGGATAAAAAAATATATTTTTTTTACCGTACAACCTTTATTTTTCAGTGAACCGAAAGAATATCTATCGCCGTGACGTCACATCGTTTTTGTTTCCATTTTCGAAATACTACCTTGTTTGGGTGCATCGTTTTTGTTTCCATTTTTTAAACGAAATACATACATAGGAATATAGAATTAGGACGGATCATCGCGTTGCATGTAGGAATATTTGAATAACATGTAATTGCTATTCATACTTAAGAATGACATCGAAATATTTCTGTTGTAATAAGTTTTTATACCTTGGCAGCACGGATAAGTGTTGGGTTTTAGACTCAATTCAGCCTTTGGACAATGTACTTATCTCTTGACTCTTATTTATTTTTTGATTATCTCTTTTGGATGGTTGGTTGCTACAATAAAATTATGGGTTTATCTTCTTGAGCAAGCCATTGAACAAAAGGAGAGAAAAGAATAGAAAAGAGAGTGAGGAATATAGAGATAGAGTGATTGCTTATTCTAGTAATTAAAATATTTGTGTAATCTCTTTGATTTATAGTAAGTTTGTTAATCGTTTGCCTTCCGATGGAGTAGACTTGGCTGAACCACTTTATCTCTTATATCATCTCTTGTGTGCTATGTGTGTGCTTGTTGAACTTGATTTATCTCGTGGTATTATCTTTTACTCCATTGTGCTTGGTTGGTTATATGCATTGGTCGGTTATGTTTCTAATTTCTCGGGATCCAACTTATGTGCGAGATTGTCCTCTTTATGGGCTATTATTGTCCTGTTTGTGGCTATTACGGTTATTCTCGTAGTTGATATTTTCTGTACTGATTTGTACCAGCCCCGGTTTGTGATCCCAACAAGTGGTATCAGAGCACGGATTCGATAGTACGGTTATCTGGTGTGGTTCCAACTTGAACAAGAACTTGGCAAACCCTATTGTACCATCCGTGTTTGGGATTGAGATGTTTGACGAAAAATAAAATTTTGCATTATGTGGCAAGGCTTGGTCCGTGATGTCCTTGTACTTCAGAGTTTAGATGATGCCTTGAGTAGTACCAAATCAACGAAAATGGATGATGACAAGTGAAAAACATTATGTGGTAAAACCCTTAGTACAATCTAATTTTGTTTGTTTAATAAAATCAAGGCTCCTTTCATGGCCGAAACATGCCCAAATGAGTTATGGATGAAACTGAAAAGCATGTATTTGTCCAAGTCATTGTCAAGTTAGACTGCTTTGAAGAAGCGGTTGTACCGGCTTAGGATGGAGTAAGGTATGGATTTGAGGGTTCACCTTGATGTGTTTAACACTTTGATGTGAGATGTGTTCAATACGGATGGAAAGATTGAGGAAGAGAATCAAGTTTATTTGTTCATGACATCCTTACTAAAGTCGTATGATCCGATTATGATGTCTTTGCTAGGAAAAGAGTGACCTAACTATGTCGGAGGTGACTTTCATATTTTTAGATTTTGAGTCCTTAAGACAACGTAAGGAGGATGTATCGTCGGATCCTCTAGCGCGCTTGTTATTGCATCGGATTAGCGGTGACGATGAAAAGGTCGGGCCACGGTACATGCCATAAGTACGGCAAGTCCGATCACTTTCGATGGGATTATCCCGAGAGATAGCTGGACCGTCCACTTATCCCTGGAGCCGGTCGCACGGCGGTTATGATTGATGATGACGATGATGTCATTGTGTGTGTGGGTGAGTAGGATGTGTATGAGTTTGTTGGTGACGGGACGGGCAGCGGTAGCAGTGGCGCGATGGTAGTACTGGGTGTGAGACTCTTGGAGCACATTTCATGTTTGTCCTCGGAGTGGTTGGTTTGATTCCTTTTGAGAGGTTTCCAGTGAGACCATGACTTTGGCTGATGGATCGACTTTGTCGGTTATTGGAGTCGGTGCGATTAGGTTCCGAATGTGGGATGGTATGATCAAATGGCGTCTATCGATGCGAAAAAACACAATTCTGATGTTCGGTATGTACACCACCTCTAGGTGTACGGAGGAGTCTTGTGTCACTCAGTGAGTTGGATTCACGCGGGTATGAACTACAGATCCGCGGTGGGTCCATGGAGGTACTTAGTGGTGACATGAGTTGTCATTCGGGGTACTAGACGCGGTGATCTCTATGAGATGGTCGGTACGATAGAGTCTGCGTCCACTGTCGTATCGGCTGACACTCCTACTTGGAGAGTTGTGGGAGATGATGGCATGATTGGTTGTAGTGGTGCTACGACGGTTGAGACATGTCACATGACAGTGAGTGTCATTGCACAGTTGCCTGGATAGAGGGTAGCTGAAGGTGGCGGGCTTGACAGTCTGGAGTTTCGTGGACGCATTAGGAACAGTGGAGGTAGGCGTGAACATGCGGTGGATGCTGCTGCATGAGGCATTGGATCTGTACGGTCATGGGCGGTGGACTCAAGTTTGATGCGGTGAGTCTCTGGACTAGGAGGCTCGGGGGAGGCAAATGAAATATGGTCAAACAACTATTGGTGCTATAACAGTTGGCATGGAATGAGTTACTGATTTGAGCCCACGGTGGAGATTATTGGGTTTTAGACCCATTTCAGTCTTTGACCTATGTACTCACTGAGAACAAAGTTACTTTTTCACCCCCTCAGGTTAGTTGAATAAAACTAAAATTAACATTACATGTTCCATTTTTATTTCAGAATGTATTGATAAATTCTTGGACAAATTAAACTTCCTCACTAAATAATTTGCCCCATTAACTATCCACACAGATGATAATCAATTTACATATGCATCTTGATAATAATCACTTTATTACAATATACTTGCCAAAATAACAGTAACGCAGTCTAAAAAGGAATAATCACTTCATTGCTATATAATAATCACTCGCCAAAACAAAAATAATCGCTTTATAATTTTATATCATGATAATCAGTTATAACAATTAATATAATAATCATGATAATCAGTTATACATAATATCACTTTATGCTCTTACTGCTCTATAATAATTATCATAATAATCAATTTGTACTGCTGTATAATAATTATCTGTTCAAACGAAAGCCAGACATGCTGCAGGTCGCAACAAAAATTATTGCGAACTTGCAATAACAACTGTGAAGTATGAAAACTCCATTATGAGGCAATAGCTATGATTTTATGACTTTTCATTTAAAATGAATTTAATTGTTATATTCTTAATATAGTTTTGGAATAATAAATATGGATCTAGTCACCAGAATCCATTTAATTTATTTAATTAAAGAAGGGAGAAATATGAGAGGGTTTTTGAGTTTTAATTGACAAACAATAAGAATTTATATTACATAAAAGGGATTAGACTTTTAAGTTATGTCATATCAGTCATTTTTATCATTAATTTTATTTAAATCTCTTCATCAACTTTGATCTAGTGATTCATGTATATATAATTTTCCTCTTTTTTCGATGAGTATAATATACTGAAGGTAAAATTTAATTCTAAATATTTATTTGCTTAAAAAAATATATTCAATATTGCTTAATAGAGAACTTTTATTAAAAAAATAATTAAACTTCCTATTTCTAACTTTTTAATCTATAACATTTTTTCTTGATATAACCAAGAGGATATTTAAAAAACATCTGCGAAAGCATAGCTGTAAATGACGGACCGGATCAATAAATTTAGACCCAAAAAATAAAGACCGGATAGGTCAGATCAAAAATTTTGAAAGATGAACCGAACTCAAAATTTAACATAAAACTCGATCAGACCCGGCCCGTCCCATTACCATCCCTACTTGCACAAGCTACTTTGCAGATCTAATTCGTCCTGAATAATTGAAGTTCTATCACGGACTTCCTTTTTCAACAGATTTGTCTTTCTTCTCTTGAGTTTTGACGTGGTATAATATCGTGGTAACGACATGGACTCGGTCCAGCGCCGCGGCGCACCGGGGACCGTGATGCTCTGGCTTCTCCTCTCCTCGGCGCTTCCATGGCTTGCAATGGCTGGAGACACGGTCCAAGACGACCAGACTGCGCCAAAGATTCCTGGATGTTCGAATAATTTCGTCCTGGTTAGTTTCTCCAGCTAGATCTTGATTTGTGGGATTTCTGTCTGCTTTTCCTGATATTAGGTGACTGATTTAGCCGTATGATTGGGCCAGTCTTTTAGCATCTACCTTTTCTAGAAGAAATTGACTTGACTGTTTTGTGCGCCGGTATTTGATTTGCCTTTACTAAATTTAGGGGTAGTGGCTTTGTCAACGTTTTTATTTTGGAACATATATATGTAATCTGCTAATACTGATTGAGCTACTTTGAAACAAAATTTTATGATAATTGTATGCTTACTGCTGTTTAATTTGATAAGGTGAAAGTGCAAACCTGGGTAGATGGAGATGAGGATGCTGAATTTGTTGGAGTCGGTGCTCGATTTGGTCGAACCATCGTGTCGAAAGAAAAACATGCTAATCAAATCAAGCTTTCTCTGTCTGACCCTGCTGACTGCTGTACCCCACCTACAAAGGTTCCTACTGCTCTGTTTTCTCTATCCATCTTTCCAACCCTGCCAACCCCCCTTCCCGCACCAAAAAAATAACACGCATACACACAGACACACCACCTACTCCTCACAAATAACCACAACAGACACACACAAAAAAAAAACAAAGACAAACTAAAGTTAGTTAATACAATAGATGAAGAAGTTTAAGTAATCTGGTAAATGCATTTTTTTGAGGTAGATGAGGTCTAGTAGGGGGAGTAACACCAAATGGCTTGTACTGGTACTGACCTCAGATAACGTTTGATTCTGGTTGCCGGGGGACTGCAATTTGGTTTAGTTCTCTCCATCTGGGATTATCTTTGTTTTGACACTTGATAACATTGAATTCAAATCAAAACATTTTGGACATCAAATCACTTGGACCAGCTCATATCAAGCTACAATAGAGGTTGTAATAGTTCCAAGATAACAATGGAAGACTTCTTTTTTCTGACATCAAATAAAGCACCTCAAAACTCCTCTTCAGGTACCCTAAACAAGTACAGCTCCGTAATGAAAAGTCTTGTTCTGTGCTTAGCATTTATGACTAATGCCATTTCCAGACTAGCTTCCTAATGGCAATTTAAATCTGATAGGTAGCAGGTGATGTCCTATTGGTGCACCGAGGGGCATGCAAGTTCACTGAGAAAGCGAGAGCTGCTGAAGCAGCTGGTGCATCTGCCATTCTTATTGTTAACCACCGGAAAGGTACAACTATTGTAGATCAGGTTGTGCCGTACTAATTTATTTTATTCCTCTGGCCATTGAAGTTCTATAAATCGTTAATATATCTACTTCTTCAATCGGAAGAGTTTTATTGGGTCAGGTTAAGGTTCACTTCCATTCGAAATCTGCTGGGGCCAGAATTTTTTTTTTATTATTTACTATTGGTTTGGGAAAGTTAAATAACTACCTTCTTTTCATACAGCCAAGTTATGCTGCATCACGTCGTGTTAACTTAGCTCTATGTGTGCACCTGCACACATGTGGGTGTGAGAGAGATAAAATATGCAATTGGGATTGGAAAATTTGATTCTTCCCTATATATTGTATCTGTCATGGTTTTAGTGCTGACCATGCAGTGATTTTCTTCACTTTTGGGTAATTTTTGTACATTTCTCAAGCTTAACCTTGTTAATGTTTTCAATGAACAATTCACGCAGAGCTTTACAAGATGGTGTGCGACAAAAATGAAACAGATCTGAACATAAATATAGCTGCAGTTATGCTGCCAAAAGATGCTGGTGTCAGTTTAGAGGAACTACTCAAGGACGGCCACTCAGGTTATATTCACATCCCACTTTCTTTAACACTTTTATTTATATAGCAAAGTCCTTGAACATTTTGAAATATTACATGAATCGACACCTTCAGATTATTAATACTGGTCTAAGCAACATATTATCTGGTACTGCAATTGGCCAATGTTTCTAACCAAAAGACAACCAAATTCTACCTTCGACCAAAAGAGAGAACAAAAAAGAAAGCACTCCAGAGAACTTGTACACCGTGGGCACAGGGTATCTGTTCTGGTAATGGGGCACCATCTCATCATAGATTGGAAATTCATCGTTTCTGGAATCCTTCGATTGAAATGGGCCATCTGGAGTCGATTGACTTGCCATCCACTTTTTATCAAATCCTTCAATTTATGTGTCATGTGAAATCACAAACTTGCCCTCCACTATTTTCTCTTTAAATGATTCACAAAGAAAAAGAGGTTATGTAACAAGGGTATAAAATAACCGACTAGGGGATATGAAGAGAGGACTGCAGGTAGGATATTAAGGGGTAATTATGGTGTTGATGTTATCACCAAATGGGTCAGGGATTGAGAGACATGGTTACTTTTGTACATCAAGTTGAATTACTGGGTGTTTTTTTTTCTCTCTTTTGAACTTTTCCTACAAAGATTTCTGTCATAACTCGTCGCTCCCTTTTCCAGTCAGAAATTTTGATTCATAATAATCATTATTAAACTCTTATTGATTGATATTGATTAACAATTTATGGTTGGATGACAATATATTATCATGTTTCCCAAAAGATCTAGAGAAAACTTATGTTAAACAAGAAATGAACATCTTAGTTATATTTCATGTAAGCTCATGTAAAATTTACTGCAGTATCTCTTCAGCTGTATTCTCCAGAACGTCCTGCAGTAGATACGGCTGAGGTATTTCTTTGGCTGATGGCTGTGGGCACCATTCTGTGTGCATCCTATTGGTCAGCTTGCAGTGCTAGAGAGGCATCCATTGAATATGAGAAGCTACTCAAGGTTATTATTATCATGCACAAAAATTTGATGACTGTCCTTTCTCTATTGAAGAGGAGATTTCATTTCTTCCTAATTCCTTCTTTATTTATTTATTTATTTCTGACATGTTGATTTGCCTGACTTTTCTTTTGTTTGAAGGACGGCAATGAAGCTGCACTTGCTAATGCACAGGGTACTGGTGGGAGTGGTGTTGTTGATATAAATACCTTATCTGCTATATTATTTGTTGTAGTGGCATCCTTTTTCTTGATTCTTCTTTACAAGCTCATGTCCTTTTGGTTCGTTGAACTTTTGGTTGTCTTATTTTGCATCGGTGGAGTTGAGGTTTGTATGTCTCTGCTTTTCTTTTCTTCATATCTCTGTTTCCTTGAAGTTTCTTGCTAGTTAACTAAACACGCCGTTTCATCTTTCTTAATGTCATATCTATTGCTTTTTTTTTTAAATGTTGATATTTTTCTTAATAAACTGTACCTTCTATTGCAGGGCTTACAAACTTGCTTGGTGGCTTTACTATCAATGTATGTTAATCAAGTTCTTTTTTCCTCCTTTCTACTAATTTAATTTCTGTAATTTATATGGCATCGGTGAACCTTTCACTAATTAATTCTGCATCTTTCTTTCCCTTTTCAGTTGGTTTAAACGTGCTGGAGAATCTTTTCGAAAAGTTCCCTTCTTTGGAGCTGTTTCGGACCTAACATTGGTCATCTCTCCATTTTGTATTGTTTTTGCTGTCCTTTGGGCGGTCTATCGCCGTCTCTCCTTTGCTTGGATTGGTCAAGATATTCTGGTATTCATACTATGTTACTTGTGTTAAAATATTTTTTCAGTTGAGAACCAAACATAGTACATGCCAACCAAAGAAATGGGCCAGAAAATAGCTAGCCAACTCTTGTTGTGTATTCTGGCTATTCTGGTCCTTTGATATCCAGCATAACCCAGAAAATAGCCAGCCAACTCTTGTTGGTCATGTTGATATCAAGCATAACCCAGTAGAGAACTTACTCGGTCCTTTGTTTCCTTCTTATTACTGTATAGTGTGCAACTGCAAATGAACTTGCATGGGATTACAAAATGTTTATTTAACAATTCACAAATTTATGCTTTGTAGGGTATTGCTTTAATTATAACAGTTCTTCAAATCGTCAGATTACCTAATCTGAAGGTAATATCAATTGTCATCCCGTCGACAAATTTATATGCCTTATAATGTCTTTGAAAGAACTAATTTTTTATTTTTTATTTCCAGGTTGGGTCTGTGCTGTTAGGTTGTGCCTTTTTATATGACATCTTCTGGGTTTTTGTCTCGAAATGGTGGTTTCACGAAAGTGTGATGATTGTGGTTAGTAAAGAATTTGCACCAAAGTAGTAATTTTATTGAGAATTTTATTGAGAATCACATTCAATGATATTACCTTAATATTTTGAATTGTTAAAAAGGTCGCAAGAGGTGACAAGACTGACGAGGATGGGGTTCCAATGTTGCTGAAGTTACCACGCATGTTCGACCCATGGGGTGGTTACAGTATTATCGGTTTTGGTGACATCCTTCTTCCTGGCTTGTTAATTGCCTTTGCATTGAGGTCACTGTTCTTTTTTAATATCCTTTGAAAAATCCATGCTCAGATGTTCTGTGAAATTTTGTATCCATTTGCTAAGATGGTGAAATAAGAAAAGCCATGGTGAAGTTGTTGTTTTGAACTTGTGGAGAAGCTCGAAAGGTGCTAAAAATATTTGGCGGTACTGTTATGAGTAATTTAAGCCTCCCATCGACCTTTTTTTTTATAAAGTTCACTTCCATAGAAATGTACTCGAATCTTCTTTAGTTTTTAATTTGTGCTGCTGCAATGTGTTCTTCAAAAGAAATTTGCTTCAAGAACTATATACTAAATGCAATAAATGAGTGATAAAACAGCATGAGTATGTGGATAGTGACCTTTTATAACTCGTATAGAATTAAAAGGCAGAATTTTAGTCTAAAGCTTATTATTTCCTCTTTTTTTTCAGATACGATTGGGCTGCCAAGAAAAGCTTGCGTGGTGGTTATTTCTTGTGGTCAATGGTGGCTTATGGTTCTGGTAAGAGATGTCATTTTCTTGCCTTAGCTTTCTGATGATTGGAGAAGAAAAACTAAAGAGTCGAACAACTTGAAAGCTTAATTGAAGGAATTTTTTTCCGAAAAGTCGGATGAAATACTAGAAACCTACATCAGTGTTATTTTCTTTCAGGTCTACTTGTTACATATGTTGCCTTGAACCTTATGGATGGCCATGGACAACCAGCTCTTTTGTATATAGTCCCTTTCACATTAGGTATTTTTTTTTCTTTCCATAAATAAAATGGCTGATTGCTATTGGGCAAACAGGAAAGCTGATTGCTTGTATTTTTTTTGTTAAACACTTATAGGTACCTTTTTGGCACTGGGGCGAAAAAGGGGTGAACTGAAAAACCTTTGGACCAAAGGGGCACCTCAGAGAGTTTGCACTCACATGCACTCACACTCACAACCAACCACCAATGAGTAGGGAACAGACTATTAATATGCTTTGGGTATAACAGTGATCATTAACGCTTGGATGCCTCGAGTATTTTCAAGTGTACCGTTGCAGTATCAATACATAATAAAGCATTGTAGTGTTAGTTAGGTGGTAACTGGAACTGACTTGGATATGTGTTTGATTGTGGGCTAACCTTTGTTAGTGTAATTTATTAGGTCCTTTTGGGTATCTAATCTGTATAATATGTGTTCGAATTCTAAAGTTATATGTGTGCAATTAATGGAAGTCGCATTTTATTGGCGTCTTATGTATAGATGAGTCTTCAGTGTTTGAAAACAACAAAATGTCAGCTGAATGATTTCACAAAAAGAGGCCTGATTAAAATCATTATTCCGTGTTCTAGTATGACCAATGAATCCCAGGAAATTAATAAGGGTAAGAACCCATTGTTAACAGATAAATTTGGATATTTTGACAACCTATATACAAATTGTAATTTTAAAATATCATAGTTAAAATATGATTTAAAATATCATAGTTGTAATATGATTCATATTTTTGTATATTGCATACATGAAAATATTATGAAACTCGATGCAGGATTTACAGTTTATCAAATGCGTTGAAAATTACAACATTTTGTATTCAACAACCTTTAATAAATGATCAAAAATGATAATCAAATTATATGAAATATGTTACATAATTATATTAGTCTAGCAATTTGTCTTTAATTTTAAGTCCATTTTTTAGCCTTGAATTGACAATATTACAGGTGAAGCTAATATGATAGAACTACCCGTGGATCCAGGTGAAGCCAATATGAATAGAATTGCTCGTGAATCTAAACTGTCAGATCTATATGACGGTCAAGTCGGTCAGAACGACAATTGTTTAGATTTTCGGGACAGTTACACTATGATATAAAGGAGCTAAACACTGGACATGTTCAATTTTTATTTTTTTCTTCAAACTTTTTAATTGTCCAAAATATGAACAATATAATTTTATCATATCCCATAGGTATCGTTACATCCAATTTCATACATTATTTTCCAGTCTGCAGAGCGCTACAGACTAAAATTTCGACCGTCTCGCTCTTGCTCCTAGAATCACTCGATGTTTTCTCCTACTTCCGCCAGTTTCATACAATTCGCTCCTGATTTATTCTCCTCCGAGACCAGAGAAAAAGACAAGGGGTTGGGAAAACGATACCTCCTCAATCTCATAAAAATAAAAATTATATATGAGAGTTAAAATTTATTATTTTTATTTTGTGAGGTGTTCTGACCCTTAATTTATTAATTGTACGCAAATTCATATTTTGATTCTCCCATACTTCCACATTCCGAGATCAATCGAACTTTTCTCCTCCTGTGCTCGATCGCTCCCTTCTCCTCCAGCATCGGCGTCATTCATCTTGGCGTGTTTCAGCAATGGTGGATGGGTAACCGTGCTCACCAGTTCTGTCGCTCTGCCTCAGAGGATGTTGTGTTCAATAGCCTCAGAGGCAAGAGAAAATGTCGAGCAATGCAGCACACACATGTGCATCTAATAGATCCCAAAACACAAGAAAATGTCAATACAACCAACAGTCCCGGAGAATTGTAGCTTACTGGCGAAATATGTGATGCGCTGCAGTCCTGTCTCCTTCCACGGATACCTGGAACACACCGAGAAACAACGCCAGAGAAACGTCTCCAAGCAGTCCTGTCTCCTTCCATGGACATCTGGAACACACCGAGAAAGGTTTTGTTGTTATTGTATATTGCCCAACTGAAAAGGTATTATCAATGTCGGAAACGGAATAAACAGTGAATGGTATTATCAATTTCATCTATTCGTTTTAACTATTATTATTGTATTTTGAGAGAAAAAAAATCATAAACTTGAACTTTTAATTTAATGAGACCATATCTTGAGAAATGTGGAAGTCCCATTTCATAGAGTAAAACAAAGCTTCAGGACATAATATTCTCCATATTGGTTTTTTTTTTTTTTACCAACCTCAATAGCTGTATCTGTATGTCGATCGCCCCATCGAAAGGTTTATCAAGAACAAAAAAATATAAAGGTATTTGGTGAAGCTTTTAAATGTGGTGTTTCATAATATTTTACAAGATGTACAAGGCATTAGTAAAATTTACATCTTTTTTATAAGAGAGGGACACAACTAAATAAAAAAATCCACCACAACTTACGGATTAGCGGTGTTAATGGGTTAGATCGGGTCGAGTTCAGATCGGATCATCACTATTTTATTATTTATTTAACCCAATTCAAACCCGACCCGTTTACATTCGGGTAAAAAAATCTTGATCCGTACTCGACCTGATCGTGTCCGTGTAAAATAACTAAATATTTATTAATTATTTTTATATTATTTTAAGTAATTAAATATTAATTAATTTATAATTAATCTTAATTAGTATATAATTAATGTATAGTTAAGATTTAATTAGTACTAAATCATAAAATTATTTTAAAAAATATAATTAATCGAATTAGGTCGGATTGATTCGAACTCGACTCGACTTGATTCGAGTAAAAAAATAGACTCATTCCCGACCCATTTATTTTTGAGTCGGGTTAATCCGCCAGTCGAGTCAATAATTGACACCCATAACGCGGATACACAACTAGCTTAACTAAAATAAAAAGTAAAATTAAATATTAAGGCATACATTTCAAAAAAATTCAAGCATAAATGAAGAATCTAATAAAATCTTTTTTCTAGGAGGTCACTCAAATTGATCCATTATTTATTTTTAGTCACTAAAATTCAATTTAGCCATTTTCGATCACTGAAATTTATAAGTTATCCAAAATCAATCCTTTTATAGTTAACTTCATTTTGTTCCGTTATTTTTTTTTTCTCTCAGTTCAAGTTTCCTTTCTTCTCTCCTTGCTCAAGCTCACACTTTTTCTCAGTTCATTTTATTATGTCCCCCTATTGAGACCGCCTCCGCCATCTCCTCCTCCACATGGTCTCTCTTCGACAATCTCTACCTAGATTCTTCTTATGATTTGTAAAGATCATGAATAGTGCTGCTTGTGGTGCCATTTCTCTCGATTCATTATGTCCTGCCCCCTCTGACATAGTTCCCGCTGATGCTGACATCCACGATTGCACTGAAGATTCATTCCATTGTTCCTCATCAAATCAACCCCAAAACCTTACTGATGCTTCATCTCTTAATTCCTTCTCATTTAGATACAAACATGTAACGTCACTGCATTTATAAAACAGACACTGCAGTTCCCCATGAGTACTAGTAATATGGTACACACCCGGTGTGAGCCAAACAGCTAAAACAAAAATGAAATTTAAATAGTATGATATCCCTGATATCTAACTCATCAATTAGAAACTCACCACTCAAATAGAAGCTCAATGTGTTTCTTCTTTTGAGAAAAGTGTATAACATGATTTATCAATATAATAATTCATTCTTTTACCAAAGTGACCACGACCAAATTAATACAATAATAACCAAATGCAAGGAGTAGTTACTCAACATAATACAGGTCCATCGAACAAACCACTAAACATAATATGCCAAAAATACAACAATCACCTCCATTGCTCCACATCACTTAATTATCAATGTTAAGTATTTGCTACTGTATTCACCATTCTAAATTAACTTAGTGAAATTCATAAAAATGAACCTCTATTCCAGGAAATTTTTTAATTTCTCCATCCAATACAGAAAAGTAGCTTCTGAGTACAAGTACAAGTAACATTCTTTGAATCAGAAATAAAAAATTTAATCATACATTGACCTTCCTGTCCATGCACTAGATACATGCCCATTGTCACACAAAAAAACATGTACTTGCACTTCTCTTCCTGGTGCACACAACCTAACCAGTCACATACCTGTAAGAAGTCGCCACGAAACCTGGGGGCCAACAACTTGCTACCCTGATCATGGCTCAAAAGACCAATTACCACTCACCAAGTGCTGAATCGGGAGGAATGGCACAACGAGCAGCACTGTTCATGGTCTTTGACAAATTATAGGAAGAATCTAGGTCGGAGAGAGTCTAGGTGGAGGAGGAGGAGATGACATGGGAGGTCTCAGTAGGGGGACAAAACAAAATGAACTAAGAGAAAGTGAGAGCTTGAGCAAGGAGAGAAGAGAGGAGACGTGTACGGAGAGAAAAATATAACAGGATGAATTTTGACTAATTTTGGACAACTTATAATAATCTATATGTGACAAAAAATAAATAAATTGAATTTTGATGACTAAAAATGAATAATAAGTCAATTTGAGTGACCTTTCAGAAAATTTATCCAATAAATTTAGTTGTTACTAAACCTAAATAAGAGTTTATTTGTGTACATACCTCCTTTGATATCATAATCAAAGATAAAGACTTCTTTTTTGATGGAGGTTGTGAGTTCTTCTCTTATCTACTGAGCACCAAATGAGTGATGTCTCTCTAAATATTCATCTAAATTAACTAACTATTAATAGTTCTATACTAATATAATAAATTAATATTTTTCTTAATCAAAATTTTAACTCTAAATTAACACTTTAATTTTATTGGAGTTTGTCTCATCACATGAGATAGAAATACAATGCATGGAGACAAAAAGAAGAGAGGAGGACTGCCGGCTTTGAGAAGAGTGAGTGTCCTCTAAAATACTTTACATTTGTAAAGTAACTGTTCGTGGATCTAAACTGTCATATCTATGTAGTAGTCATGCCAGTCAGAACGGCAACAATTTAGATTCATAGAATAATTACTTTACAGAGTAAAGTACTCTAAAGAATGTGAATTCTCTTGAGAGGATATCTTTTTAAGTTTTTTCAAAGTTACAACATTAATAAAATAATTAACTTTTAGTAATAGAACTTTTAATACCAATGCTTTTAATGAATCATCTTTTGACCATATTCAACATGCATTTTCTCTTTATGTCGGCCAAAAATGAGCTATGTTTTAGAAAGGACAAAACATAATTTATTTCATCATTTGTTAAAATATTAATCTAATTATTTATTTATGTCCAAATGATATTTCAATAATTATATCTTCTTTTATAACATATCTCATATGCTATATTTTTATGATTAAGGTTTATCATTCTAATGACTAAATTTTATCTTATTAGTTACGAGCTTATATGATGTGTTCCAAGAGTATCTGTATTAAGTTAGCATTAGAAATAGAACTCATTTTAATTCTACAAGTCATAAGTGATATCGAGAAAAATATTATGAATATTCAGTTGACACAGATAATATGTACAATACAACATTATAATTATGCACCAAAAAAAAACTTTTTACCATGTTATTTTTTATGTCACATGATATAAAAAATAATTCAAGATAGAAAAGTAAGAAAAGTGTCATATTTGCGATTTATTTATTTCTCAATCCAAAGTAGATTCTATGTAATTAAACAATTAATTATATAACATACTTACAATCTCACTTCATCAAAGGGCCCATAGATGTCATCACTCATTAAATTATGAGGGACGTGATACATTCAAGATGAATAACTTTTTCCTATAAAATTTATAAATATAGAATTATAATCCTTATAATAGTCAGTTACAAATAACGTCAAAAAATAATCACTATGATCACTCCTTATATGAAAAATTATTAACCATTTTATAAGTAGAGTTCAAACACTAATGAAAATAAGTAATGATACAAACACAATACACTCTCTATCATATGTTTATATGATTAAATTGATAACTCTTTATCACTTGATTTGTAAACTTTGATCAATATTTAATCTATATACCAATTTTATCTGATAATTAATATCTGCTAATTATCTTGATTAGAAACTTTTAGAGTACTTATTATTTATTAATTTATAAGAATATATATTTACATTTTTAAGTCCTCAATCTGAATGATCTATGAATAAAAATACTCAAGGAATAAAATGATTAAAAATCATTCAATTCAAGAATACAAATATAAAAGTTAGAATTTTGATTGATGTCTAAAACATAAAATTAACAACAAACACCTATATATCAGATATAAACAAAATAAAGAGCTAATGAATCCCACAGATAGCTATTACAATCAGTTTTACTTCTTATTTTCTTTTATAGAGTTGCAGTTTTTTTTTATTTCTAAAAGTAAACAAAGTGAACTATCACAACTAGATCTTTTTTTTTCCCCTCAAGCTCTTCATTCTTCTATGTTAGCTGCGTTTGGCTGATGGTTCATGGTAGAATTTAAAGATTTCTTATTGCTTTGATGTCAAAAGAAATTAGAAGATAGATTATTATAAAATTTTAATACTAGTAACATTGATACTGGCACATAACTCTTCCAAACAAGAAAAAAATCTCATCTTAACTTTCATGTTAGAAAAAATCGACATCAACAAAGGAGACATGATACTTTGACAAATAAGCCCATAAGCAATGAAGTGTTTGAAAATGTTATCAGTAAACAAAAATTTCTAATTCAAATCAAAGATGATAATAATAATAATAATAATAATGCCAAGTAGTTGAGCAACATATCACAAAGTAAAAAATGAAGTGAAATCAATGTTAAACCTTCATTACTTTCTAATAAAGCTTTATTAATTTTCAAATTAAATCTTTATTGATTTGTCGCCAATCTCAATTCATCTCCCATAAACCTTAATTGACCATTGTAGGAAATCTCAAATCAATCACACAAAATTATCTAATTTGACAGTCATGATAAATTCTCTTTATAACACATAAAAAGTACTCTATACACATTATTACATTAATAGTCATGAAAAGTTTACTTATTTGTTAGGTACGTAGTATCCATAACCAACATATCGTGAAAATATATGTATGCTATCCGACCACGTCCATCAACCCAAAAAAAATATTCCATAAATGACCCTCATTAATAAATTTATAAGAAAAAAAGAAATTTTGATCCTCCAATTATTTTTTTTAAATAATCAGCAAACAATACTACATCATCTCCTCTAACCACCCTCAATTTTCTTCTTCTGTATTTATCTAAATAATTGCGAGCATTCCTACATAAATGTACATTTACCATAACCCCCGACACTTTTTATCACAACATCAATATTATCCTTTGGTGACATACCAAGATCCTCATTATACTCCAACATTTTCTAAAATCTTATAGGTATGTAATGATAATTTGGAATAAAAATAAAGAAGAATCTGGATTCAAATCATGGTTGTGCTCCAAATTTATTATGCATACAACCCACGTACCAGTAAAATTATCGTCTCAAATTGTTATACCCGCCTTACACTCAGTTCCCACAACAGCCCTACGTCTTTCCGAGATGGATGACTTATCACAATCTTTTATAATAAACTTTTGTGCTTGAGACATGTAAATGAACAATGATATATATCTTCACCCTTTTTGTGTGATGACCTTTTACATACATCAAAACCCGATTGTTTATCATAAAGTTGATAATAATGTAGTGCTTCCTCAATTGAATTAAATTTCATGCCAACACTTGATGTATTTACTATAAATATTTTATTATCCATATCATCAACATCTCCCTCTCCTTCCACCTCCACCTATTCATCTTTACCTCCATCTTCTGTATCTATTATTACCTTCTACATTATCATCAATAAAAGGAGCATCCAAATTCAAATCTAATTCATATGTATATTTATCATTATCTGATAACTGATCTCCATAACTTTATTTCAAATCAAAAGATGCCATATTATCCTATCATATAATAAAAAATGAAAATAAATTATCATCCAATAAAAATAAAGGACATAAGTCTTAATATGCATTAGCAGACATATTATAATTAAGAATGATAAGTCTTAATATAGTACATAACATGTCTTAATATCAATCAGTATACAAATTTATATCTCACTATACACCACATAATATGTTCCTATACATAAATGATATGAAAATCTTAATACCAGTTACCACAACTATTATAATATGTTATCAATCAATATACACATTAATATCTCTCTATACAGTAAAAAAATATGTCTCTATATAGTACATTAAATATCTCTATTCTATACAGTACATGTTAACAATCAGCATATATATTGTCAATCATTATATATCAATTCTAAGGTAGAACATGAACATGTCTTAATAGCAAGAGTATTTATTAATTTTAAAATTTTTTCGCTCTCTATAGTACATTAAATCTTCCATCATTCATAAAACTAGAAGTAAAAAACAAGATAATCAAAAATTCATCGCTCATTAGTTAATTCTGATAGAAAAAGTTACAATCAAAGAATTAAAATACTGGTGAAGATAATTGACAATCAATTACATAGTTCGAAGTTAATTATATGTACTTTATCAGCTAGAGGAAGAAGATAGTCAGGGCAATTAACAAAAGAAGCTGCAATTGATTTCGACAGAAGAGGAAGAGGGTTATGGAAATTATCGCTTGTAAGATCGCGAAAGTGGAGGGAGAGAGAGCGATCGTAAATTCATCGGCTGTTGCAAAAATAGATTTAAATTTGTTGACTGACGCGGCGAGTCATTTATGGAAGATAACGACTTGGGGGTAATAACGGGGTATAGAGGTCCGGGTATAAGAAACATTTCTCGAAATTATATACGAAAGAGAAGGCCGTCTTTAAGAACTTTCAATGATTTTGTATAACGGTTACTGCTACGCTGGCACCCATGGACCATTCATTGATATCATACTGAAATTAATTTATTTTCAAAAAAAATAGACTCTCATAAATTTTGACATAATATTTTTTATATACCTCTTCCACTTTGTTGCATATTCTACTATAAATCATGGTATTTGAGACAAAGATGCCAGATTGGGAATTAAATTACTATTATGATTCGTCTAAAAATAATTATTTGCCGGTGAAAGTTTTAATTCATAACAAAACACGTCTAAGTATATATCAAAAATAATTGATGCAGAATAGGTCAATATAATTGCTTTCTAAATATAAGCATTTGAAAAATATTTTCCGATGTTATCTCTTTCGTACCTAGGGTTCTTTAAACCGAGTAAATAAATAGAACATCTCCATATCAACCATAAAGCCCAAACGTGGATTAATAATTTATGCAACTCAACCTTGGGCTCGAAATCCTTGTAGAGGTCCTTTTTTTAGTTTTGTTTAACTGTTCCTCAAATTTGAGGCACAATACAAATTAAAAGCCCATTATTTGCCGTAACCAGCTAAGCGGTTGCTGCTTTAAGAACTTATTTTTAGGATCACATTGGCAAGCAGAAATGCATTACTCGCGATAGAGATCTGGCAATTAAAGTATGATGATGAGTATTGTTATAGAAAAGGAAGAAGTTTCACATCTCGAATGCATGAAAGAAACATACATAATAAATGAACCGTTTCGTCCTGTTTTACATATAATTTAAATGTTCACTTTCTTCGTACAACATCTCCAGAATGAGTGGAACGATTCATCTTCTTTTACATATTCATTAAATGTTAACTTTGAAATATTAGAAGTTTAAAACTATCAAAAAATGCTGAGAGTTTTGTAATATTAAGAGAAAATCATACATGACAATCAAATATTAGTAATATCTTTTGTGAGATGTATTCATTATTTGATTAATTTAATTTCCAAATATTATGATGTTGGAGAAAACTAATTACATTTAGTATCATGTATATATAATCATCCATAAATTTTAATTGTTGTCATAAACCTTAATATTATTATATTTATTTCTTAAATTGATATCAATAAAAATATGATTTGTTTTTAATATACCTTTTGAAACTTGTTCAAAATCTTATTACCCTTTCACCCTTCATTGTATTTAATATACCCTTCAGCTTTTTATATTGTATGTGTGTATAGATTAAACAATCAAATTTATTCGAGTTATCAAAAATTGTCATTCTAATTATATTATCATCCCTTTGCCTTTATTTGTAATATTTTTAATTGGATCTCGATCTTTATCCCATAAGTTTTCTCTCTCTCGATCAACATAATACTCAACACACAAGACCTTAATCTTCTCTTTACACAATTCGTACAAGATAGGCTTTAATGATAATTCATTAATTATTAGCAGTTGTAATGTAATAAGATATATTATTTACAGTATATATCTAAAAACTTTGTATGTTTTATATAGAGACTAATGTTAGGAGATATAAAAAGAATTTATCATGACTGTCATTGCAGTAGTATTTATTATGTACAGTATTTAATCTAATGACTTTGTGTAATATAGAGATAATATTTATATTATGTATAAATAGAGTTTATTCTGACTAGTTTGAACTATATTTATTAGTTTTAGTATTACGTCTAAAGACTACTATTATGGGGTATAAAGAGCACTTATCTTAACTTTTAGATATTCTTAGTTTTTTTAATATTCTTCTTTTATGTATTTATCCTTCTTCTTTTTCAATACTTTCAGGTATGATATACCACTGGTTTTGTTTGCTGGTTTGAACCACCATTGGCATACAATAATTTTCAGTTGTGCACTTCTTACAAAGGAAGGTGAAGAAGAGTATAAATGATGTTTAGACAAATTTGTAAAATGCATGGACGGTGTAAAACCGGTGAATTTTGACTGACTAATGTCTAAGTATTGAGAAATGTATAGAATTGGTGTTATCTTCCGAAACAATCCATATATTTTATACATGATATATTTTACACAAATTGGCTGCTAAATGAGATAATGTTGGAGACAAAGATTCTAAAACTGAGCGTATAAAGGATATTGTCTATAATTCACGTACTGTGTTGAATTCCAAACAAGATGGGATAATCTAATGGATAAACTCGGGTATCGAGAGAATTTTTGGTTCAAATATATATATAATGTGAGAGAGAGATGGGTACTGGCACACATGAATGACAGATTTTGGGTTGGAATGACAACTACCTAGTGTGTTGAAAGCTTGAACAATTTCCTAAAGAAATATTTGAGGTAGAAAGCTACACTTTGTGAATTTGTTATTAGATTTTAGGAAGCTTTGAAAAAATATGGGAGAGAGAGCATGAAGCTGAACATGATTACAAGTATAAAATTCTCAGGTTGCATTTTGCATTGAATATCGAGAGATAGTTTCAAGATGTGTATACGAATAATATTTTTTACCGATGCCAAGATGAGTTCCAAAAGGTTGTGAACTTGACTCAAGATTTCTCTTGGAAAGAGATGGATTTCGGGTGTATCTTGTTGATGATTGTCATGGTCAAAATTATGAGGTGTTGTTTTAATCCGAATGATAGGTTAGTTTTCTGTATTTGAAAATATTTTAAAGTTAATGATATTCTTTGTGCACACTACATTGAGGTTTTGAAATGTTTACCTCTGAAAATTCGGAGAATTAAAAAAATAATTTGGGACAAAAGATTTTAAAATTTAAGAAAAATTTTAAAAGCCGAAGAGGCTTAATTCAAGTCCAAAATCACCAAGGAAAAGAAGAATTTATAGAAATGCTCAAAAATTAAACGTCAAAGCCCTAGAAATTTAAATTGAAAATATTTTCGAAATCTAAAATCTCAAAACTCAAATTTTATGCCAAAATCAAATTCAACATAAAATTCTGAGAATTTTTTTATATTACTTGATATTTTTGGAGTTACAAAAGTGAAAGAAATTCCAAATTATCAATTAATATAATAAAAAATTAATTGATCAAGCTTTAAAAATTAATTGATGCTGGATTAAGGGACAAAATGGTAAATAAAAATTATCATATTTTTTTATATTTCAAGAAATTTTTGAGCAAAATTTGGTGCAATTTGGACAAAAGGATCTTTAAGAAATAATTTAAAAATAAAAAGAAATAAGACGAGGGGCCAAATTTGAAAATTTTCATGTTGCTACGGTAGCGCGCTACAATACACCCGAGCTTGCTCCATTTCTTCAAAATCGAAAATGATGATGTTATTCTCGTGTGACGAAAACTCACATATTATATATCGTTGGAAAGAGCACGGAGAGGATAACACAATGAGACGAAGAACTCATGAAATGGTTGATCGATTTGGGAGAAAATTGGAGGAGAAATTTCTAATCTAAAAATGAAATCGAGCAATCTGAGTCATAATTGATTAAATTGACACTTCAAACACCTTCTCCATGGTCACAATAGATTATTTGAGGACTTTGTTGAATTTCAAAATCTTCAAATTTGTGAAACCACAAACTCACAAATCGGTCCAAAATCGAGTTGGTCAAACTCTATACCAGAGCATTCTATTGATTGAATAAATATTATAGATCAATTTCTGGGATCAATTAGATATTAATCAAGTTTTGAAACACAAGAAATGATGAAGAAATAAAGGAGAACGACTATAAAACTTGAAATCGAGTTTGAAAGCAAAAATGGGTCTTGGGTGCATAATTGGGATCCGATAAGGTCTAAAATGCAGGAAGGGAGTGGCAGGAACGTGTTTGAATCTCTAAAACCTTCTAGAAGTCCTTTGAATTATCTGGTGACAAAGTGATGGTTGGGGATGGTAAATTTATAAATTTTCAACAAAAATAACAAACTTCACTTATGTCCCACTTGTGCTCTCACTGTTAGAACACATTTAAAACACTTAGAACTTGTCTAATATATCACAAAACATTCAAAAGAGTATGAAAAAATGAATGAAATGAGTTGGTGCATAAATTGGTCAAATAAAAGTTAAAACGATCTCATAAACTCATGTACTACCCCCTAGGCCTATTTAAACTCTTTTCCTCCTTCAAATATAAGAGACGAAACATATCTCAAGCTGAATGCTAATCTAAAACACTGTCAAAACCAATTTAAGCTCAAGTTAGACACTAAACAAGATCCAATATTTGAGTTGAGATCAAAATCAAGCCCAAAGATACAAAATTAAATCAATTCCTCTTTTACTTAAGTTACAAATTAGGTCTAAGTAAGTCTCTCTTATGTAAATATAGATATCAAGAGTGCATTGGAGCTTATAATGAATAAAAAAATAAAAAATGGAATAAATATAACTCTTATTCAAAAAATTAAATAAAGTTCAAATGAAAAATAAATTAAATAAATAAATACATAAATAAAAAAGTAAAAGAATTTATTTTTCTTATCAAATAAAGAGAAATTAAATTTAAATATTAAATCAATCTTTAATCTAAAATAAATATTAAAATATAAAGAAAAAGAAATATAACTCTCAACATTCAAAACTAAACGAATTCAAATAAAGTATATTCAAATAACAAATAAATAAAATAAAAAGACACAATTAAAAAATAGTTAAAATAAAAGCTACATCATTTTATCAAATAAAATAAAATTCAATTTAAAAATAAGATTCACATGACGTAGACTACCTTAATAAGTCAATATCTTCTTTGCCTTTACGTACAGCAACCATTTAAAATTGCTTAACTATTATATTTATTTATTTTTTCTTTCTTAATCAGAGGTTTCTCGGGTTCAAAACCCAAGGTAATTAATAATGGGGGTTTGCGCCCATTGGAATCTTAAAAACCTCATAATCTCTAAAAATATTTAAATGTGCATTCCAAATTTATATAAATATATCCCAATGTACACTTAGAGGGATCTCCGTGTCCTTCTTCCGTAATTCATCACTCAGTTTCTTTTCAAGGCGATGAGAGGCGCGAAAAAGGGTCGCATAGAAGCAAAAAAAAAAGGCAGTGTTCAGTACATGAGAGATACATTATTGATAGGTGGAGGAAAGACATCAATAGGTCTAACCTGGTGCTTGCTGAGGCTTTTTGCTCAAATAGAATTCAACAAAATAGATAATATTTTTCATTATTCCCAGCTAATATATTCAATATTAAGACCTGTGATGTTATTTTATAGTACTTCTAAAATAACTATTGAGATTTACTATACATATATTGAGTAATTGATGTTTTACTTTTTGATAAGTTTTATGAGTTGACAAGAGGAGCAATTCTATTTGTTAAAGAATTACTGAACTTGTGTTTTGTTAATGATGATTTACATGCTCAAGTTTTGGATGATTTGCAGGCTTTGGTGAATCAAATAAGAGATTTATAATATTTTTTGCTTATATGTTTTACTTGAAGTAGTATATTGAATTACAAATTTCATTCTAATTTTATTTTAAAAAATATAGAAAATAGTGTTACTAGAGAAGAACACGGTAATGGCAGAAATATAAGCACCAGTGCCATATAGAGTGCCTCAAAAGGCGGGGGACGAGGTGGTTCGAGAGGTAGGGCACGGGGTGGTTCAAGTGGTAGAGGTATATTAAGTAGTATTTAATTTACTTTTTTATATATTTATAAATATATATATATATATATTAATACTTTTATTTGGTATTTCAAGTAGAGGCTTAGGTGGTAGAGGAAGATATAGTAGTAAGTTTAAACACTTGTTGTGGTCCATATGAAGATATCATGTTGGTTGTGTAAATACTACTTCTATATGAGTTATAAAGTGTTAATATTTTATTACATTTCTACCAACGCTTGATGAAGAAAATGGACAAGAGTCTTCAGTACAATGTAATAATGCTGCAATTGAAGGTTTTTCTAATGTTGTTCAGTAGCAGTAGCAATGTTAGGATTTTTTTTATGTTATTCAACATGTTTGGACAAGAAAATTTAATGGAAATGGACAAACTTGTTCAACATGTATTTTCAATAATTGTATTTTGAACCTTTAAATGCAGAACATAATGAATTTACTAAAGAACATAATATTGTCACAAATGCTCATTATGGAGTTTTAAACATTGGATTCTGAGGTATATTATGTATTGTTTTATTTACTTTGAGCAAATCTTACCAACTAAATGTTAAGAATATTTCTTTGATATTTTAGGTACAGACTTAACTGGCAGAGGCAAACATAGTAGTTAATTTAAAGACTTTTTATGTTCCATTTGAAGATATCTTTTATTTTATATAATTACTTCTTTTGAATGATGTATAAATTATTGATCTTTTATTACAGGTCTCCCAACAGTTGATGAAGGAAATAGCCATGATGCTGAAATTGATTATTTTTTGTGAATGAGGTAGTTCATTGCACGCCAAATTTCAAGATGTTATCTCCTGAAAAATCAAAGCGGAAGGGAAGATCATAAAAAAAACTATCAAGAGTACATTTGATCTTGCTATTAAGAAAAACAAGAATTAAATGTAAAAAAATCAATAAATTTGGAGTAACTTTGATAGCATAGTTTAAAGACTTCAATAGCATAGTTTAAATACTTCATTTCATAAATTTTATTTTAAGTAGTTATATTAAGTGAGATCACTAGAATTAAGACATGTTAAGATAAATTACACGAATTATAAAGACTTCAATAGCATAGTTTAAATACTTCATTTTAATAAGATATTGATATTATTCTAACAATTATTTAGCAATATTACATATTTTTAAGGTATTTTTAAAATATATAAGGAGTTCATTTAATCGTCTTAAAGACTTCATTAGAAATACAACTTTTAAAAAAAATATATACTTAATTATACATGAACACTTTCAGTTATTGTATAAAAACTTTTTTTCAATGGCATATTTTTTGTTTGACATGCATCAAATACGATGTTAAATATGACTTGCAATCAACTTGTACTATAGATTTCATTATAAAAATAGAAGAATATATTTTTAAAAAATAAAATAATGTTTATACTGGATAAGTTTGTTTTACCGGAGGGATGCTACTGGAGAGTTACGGTTGTGCCCTGTCTCTCTTATTTCAAATTGAAATGACGCATCATCATTTAAATAATACATTTCTGTGACATCATATTTTCACTCATTTCTCTGTTTACAATCCCGAGAGTGATAATAGACAAAACAGTGAGAAAATTTTGTGAGCAAGTTTCATTGAGAGAGTGAGGGTATTTGATAAGCGATAATAGTTGAGAGATCGAGTATAGTTCACGATGTCTGATCGAGTAGACAATGAAGAGAAGAATGGCAATGACGATCGAAATTATGGCGATTTGAAGGGCAATCGGAGAGGTCGAGATCAGAAGATCTATTTAAGAGGTGGTGGTGACAAGCAATCAAAGAATGCTGATAAAGGTATTGATATTAAAACCAAAACAGTAACTATTTATTGAGATTATTGTTCTATATCTACTTTTTAGGGTTACGATTTTAGATATTAAGACTTGATAAAGGAAAACATTGTTTATTTATTGAAAAGTTCAATTTATATTTAGTTTTTAGGCATGATTTCTTTGTTTCTATTTGTTTATTTCGTATGGAAGGAATTTAGTGTTATGATTTTGGATATATTATTTTTAATTTTTTTATTATAGATCTAGTTCTTAGGCTTGTGGAAGGTATTTAGGGTTATTATTATTTATATTAAGGAATTAAAAACCATAACAGTTGAATAATTTTTTATTTACATCCAGTTTTTAGGCATGACATATGATATTATAAGACTTAGTACATCATATATTAAGATTTAAAGTATTAAAAATGCAAATACATTAAAAATCGTATATTTTTGAAGTTCATAATTATGTCATTTTTTTTCTTTTGAATAGAACAAAAATATGGAGGCCGTGGACAACAATACGGGTGTCGCGAAAAAAAACTTCTTGCAAGTAAAATAAACTTTATTCCAAGATATCATAATTTGGTTACAAGTATTAATAAGTTGTGTAGTGTGAAATTAAAAGTATCTATTTTTTTAGTTATTTACTTCCATCAGGAAAACCTCCAATTGAAAAAGAGAAATCTAACAATGATAAAAATCAACAAAATAAGCAAGGTGATATTTTTTTATTTGTTTATATAGATTTATTTTTATATGTTTTAATACTTATTGAGTAACTATATACACTTGAAATTGTATATCAAAGTTTCTTTTGTAAGTCTAATTCCCTGTTCATTTGCATTCATCAGAAAAAACTCAAAGTGAAAAAGAGAAATCTAAAGATGACGAGAATCAATAAAAAGAACAAGATGATACTTTGTTATATATATATATATATATATTTCATTGTATATGTTTTAATATTTAACTAAGTAACTATATGATTTGAAGTTGTATATCACATTTTCTTTTGTAAGTCTAATTTCCTGCTTCATTTGCATTCATCAGAAAAAAACTCAAAGTGAAAAAGAGAAATCTAAAGATGATGAGAATCAACAAAAAGAGCAAGGTGATACTTTGTTATTTGTATATATAGAGTTCATTGTATATGTTTTAGTACTTAACTAAGTAACTATATAGATTTAAAATTGTATATCATAGTTTGTTTTGTAAGTTTAATTCCCCACTTCATTTGCATTCATCAGAAAAAAAACTCAAATTGAAAAAGAAAAATCTAAAGATGATGAGAATCAACAAAAAGAGCAAGGTGATAATATTTTTTAGTTGTTTATATAGATTTCATTATATAAGTTTTAATTCTTCACTTTATATATATACTTTTAGAAATCTTGATGGCCGCTCTAATATGAATTCAAAATTCTGGTGGACTTGCCCAAATTGATGGGCTCGATAATATAAATTTAAAGGTCAAAATATCACTTGATGTAATAGATATTAAGTGTTATTTCATAAATAATAAGACTTATAACTTTAGGTTTTAAGACTTGGTCTGAAGTATTAAGAGTTGTAATGAAATGTATTATGACTTGCGTATCGTCCCTATAGCGGTCAGTTTTCATTTTCGTGAACTTGGTCAATGATTTTTTAGTTAAAAATTTCAAATCATATATTATATATTAAGACTTTGTGTCTGAAGTATTAAAACTTTTAACCTAAAGTATTAAGATTTGACTACCGCCCGTAGGGCGGTCATTAATTTTCATGTTTAGGAACGTGGTCGATGGGGCTCAACATTTTTTTAGTTAGGATAAAGATCGGAGAATAAGTCTGGGTAGAGTTAGTGTGCTTCTATAATTTCTTCATTTCTGTGATTGATGCAAAATGTCACTTAACCTTCGGAGTTCTGGGGAAATCCCACTTCCCGATTTTGCCCTTTTGTTGCCGTGATAGCAGAATTCCTTGTCACCTTAAACTGCGTTAATTAAAAACCTTTAAAAGTCAAGAGTGTTAATAATATATATTCTTCTAGTTTGTTTTCTAATCGTACGCTACTAACTGTAGATCGATAATATGAAGTTGGTTAGTGAAGCATATCTAACTTTGGAATCGCATTTAATGTCCTAGATTGCAAAAAAAAAAAATCAAAAAGAAGGAAAATCATTTAATATGGTGATATGCTCGTCTAACAAATCATGAAATCATAGACATAGAGCAGCATATAAACATGCATTAAAAAAGTCGCGGGTGTCAACTATATATTACGTGGCTGCTGTGCACTGGACGGCTCAGTAGTTGATAATGAAGTGACATGTGGCAATTGATAAAGGATTTGGCGGTCGTATCTAATATAATTATTAATTCTTGTCCACCTACGGGTTTTAATAAAAAAAATAATATAATTCTTGTTCAAAGGAATAAATAATAAATTGGGACTATTCCTTGATTTCTAAGGCTGGCTATCTGGGGTCCAGCAATAAATGATGGATGATATGTGGTAATCAGCGAGAAAACAACAAAAAGATGTTAGCCCAAAATCCAAATATTGTTTCTTTTCCTTTCAAAAAGGATATTATTATTAGCCCTTTATGTTTATATTCCCAAGAAACTTCAAAAACACTGCTGTAAGCCAGTAACTAAAAATGATCATGCTTCTGAGTACCCTCAAAAAAAAAAATCATGCTTCTCAGAAAAAAAAAAGGAAGTAGGGACATGTTTTTGCCCTTAAGAAAAGGGAAGTATTTGCAATATTTGTCCTTAGTCCTCTCCGTTTCTGTTTGTCTTTTGTTTGTCTTTTAGTTTGATTTTTAGCACTTTCTATTGAAGACTGGGAAAGTGAGAAAATAATATTTTTTTCTTTTCCTAAGAGTTTTTAACCTCGAATTCAGAAAACTTGACAGGTTCTCTTTGCAGACGAGTACATGGATTAGTATGGCAATGTATTGGACCCGGATCCACTGTCGCGCGGTACGGTGCGGCGCAGCACGTGGTCCGTTCGATCATTTTGAAATTCGAGTTAATACTTTAAGATTCAAGTTAGCACGAATCTCGAAATGATCGAACGGACCACGTGCTGCACCGCACGGTGCCGCGCGACAGCAGATCTGGTTCCCAATGTATTGGGTAGATGTACTATTTGTCAATTTTAGGATCCGACTCTTCTATGCGGCTCATGTCGTTAGACTTAAAATTATTTTATCTATTTATTTACGGGCCATTTGATTCTTGTCAGGCACAACTTTTCTCGATCTGATACTTTGTATTCAATAAAAATCAGAAGTTCGATGTCTCACCCCAAGCACATACCTATCCCGGCTCGTTGGATGACACATTGACATAGTCATCAAACCAGACAAATCCAGACGGATAACATGCCACATACTATATGTCATCTCTATGTAGAATTGTAGATCAATGGATGAATTGAGGGAACCCAATGATTTCTAGTTTCTAAAAAAAAAATATTTATCCATTGATACTTGATGGGTTATGCTCTAAAGTTCGAAAAATATTTATTGGACAGGAATTCGAATAGATCTAGATTTATTAAAGTTCATAAGAAGTCCATTAAATAAATTAATTCTCCTCTTTTTTATATAAGAGTGGTCCTCTTCTTTTTCTTGTCGAAACCATCATCCATCTTCTAATACGGTTTGTCTCTAAGACATAACGTGTTAGTGCTCAATGCTCATTAAGAATTTCCCAATAATCTTTAAATTTTTTGATCGAAAATCAAAGATAGTATTAAAAAAGGAGTATTAATAATTATTTTCAAAATGAGGGATAAGTATATTATAACATTTTGTAGTCAGACTTTGGAACTCTACCAGCATTCCGGTTGTAACCGTTTCAGCAACACATTAAAACACAGAAAAATAAAATAAAATTAGCGTCCAGATTTTAGACATCTTCTCCATTAATTGCCTGACCAGAATCGTTAAAATTTCAAAACCTCTCTCTCTTTTCTCTCTCTCTCTAGGACTGGTCCACGAGATGAAATATTGCCAAAGCGACACTGGATGTGTCATTTTCAAAATGCTGAAACCTTGCAATCACTTTCCGAGAATCAATTTTCCACGGAGAAAAGGAGAAACTTCCAGCTGTCCCACTTTACAACGGTCGTTTGTGGACGTAATATTAGTGGCTAAATTTGAGTGTGCGAATTCTGAGGCTCTGAGCTAGGTTTCATTCTTCAAGTGTGAAAATTCTTCATTGTAATTATATTTTTTTAATTTTCAACTAATATATTTTCCTTGCGTTAAGCTACGGTGATATATTTCAGAAAACAGTATCTGTTAATGCAATGACTTTATTTTTTTATTTTGAAAACAGTATCCATTAATGCAATGATAGAAACATCTGAATCACTTTTTCCATAGATAAATTTGAAAAGCTCAAATTAAAAACATCTTTGTGGTTAGAGGTTGTGGTTATTTATGTTTTTAGCAAAATGTAATTATCACAACTCGTTCCTTTTCCAGTAATGGATGTATATTAACACAGCAACCATCGTTTCTTTAATTTACCCCTCAGAGAGAGCAAAAAATCTACAACTACCTACCTTTCTTGTTGCTAGGACAATTGGACAAGACAACGTTTGCAAATCTATAAAATTCATATTTGATCACTCAAGTTTTAATTATTAATTATTAATTTTTAATCACTGAATATTAATATATATCTAAAATTAGTCATTCTATTACTTTTTTTCCATCCAAAATCTTAAAGGCGGATGACATGGCATTTATACATGGTTTATTTTATACAATTGGAGTGCCAACAAGGATTATAAATATTATAGCGGGATACCTATCAATTCTCGAATAATTTTTCACATTTCCCACCCTTGTTTGCAGTCCAGTTATACATAATAAGTCCTATACAAACACCATGTCATCTTTTGTTAAGATTTTGAATGAAAAAAAAAAGTGATTAGTTTTGGATATATCAAATTTAGTGACTAAAATTGAATAAGTAGAAGAATCGGCATTTGATTTAGTGATAAAAAATAATATTCTTTATATAAGAGGTCGTGAGTTCAAAATTCGAATGAGATCTTTATAGATAATTATAAAATTTAAGAATTTGATTCTCATTTTTCTAATAAAAAAATTAAATAATTAGAAGTTAAGTGATCAAATGTGAATTTCCTTTAAGCAACATATGTATTCGGAAAAACTAATTTGTAAGCACAAACAAGACTTTTTTTTCTTTCTTGATGACAAGCCCGTATAAACTTCTGTTGACCAAACAAAACTTCCAATCATAGAAACATTTAAAAGCTTCGAACAGCTCTTTTGCTTATGTGAGCATAAAAAAGCTTGCATTGTAAAATGATTTCGGGTACTCGTCGTGTCTCGTTAATGTATAATCTTCTACACTATCTTTTGGACTGTAGCTAGACATGGCCAATTGAAATAGGAGAAATTCCAGAGAAGAAAAAAATGGCCTTGAAATAATGAATTACCTCACAAAGAAAGCGATTGGTAAATAGAATACAGCAGTATACATTAGCAAGGTCTCGCAAAGGATAAGACCAAACAAACCGACCATGGGCCCCCACAATTGAGTCTGCGTCCTCTGTGTCCATTCCCATACTTCAAACCATGTGGCGAGTTATCACCACAGAACTTTGCAAAAGCTGAACTTTCTTCCTGTTGATTCCTTGATTACATTCTATTGTCAGGAAAAGACGACACAGAAAAATGGATTCTTCATCTGCTAATTAAACAAGCCAATTACCAGGAGGCTCTCTCAATTGACAAATACATTAAATAATTGATCATAAGTTTCATATTTATTTCTGCTTTGCACAAGTCCATATCATTAATAGCATAATAGACAGCGTTGCATAACTACTAATAAGCTTTGAATTTTAAAAAATATACTGATTTCAGAAATTAGAGTATTATATCTTTCCAACTCCAATTGTGTGTTAGAGAAGGTTGCATTATGAATCTTATATTATGGTTAATTTTTCAACACATAAATGTTGGAAAATCTTTAGGCCGTGATCGTTTAGTGAGTTTCTAATCATAAAATAAATTACTTTGATCCATGTTGTCAATCTTCTAGAGAGACACAACTTCGTTGGTCACCGGATTTCTTTAAGACTTCTAGCGATCTTTCTCTAATTTGATGGAGCGATTGAGAGAATCAGCGCAAATAATTTTTGTCTCTTCTGGAACTCTGTCTTGAAAGAGATTTGAATTATATCTGTTGGATACGAAAGGGTGCCAGAAAATGAAGAATTGGAAATATCTCGAAAACCAACGGTCTCTCTGTATATAATGGACACCCATAACTGAGACAACGATTATTTTTAACGAGTCCATATCAGATCCAAATCATCTCTTAACGAGTTTGTTGCTTAATCGAAAAACTATCTATAATTGTATTCTCCAGGGACAAATAGCGTAATTATATTATTATCAAATTTTATATAATTTAGACCATCACTAAATCATAAAGTTATTAATACGCATTCTACACATTAAATGGACTACTTCTCATGACACATATTAAACCCGATTAATAATATAAAATTTGATCACTTCATAAAAAATATAATTTACAGTTCATTATATAATATATATTTATTACATATAACCTCATATATATTATAATTAATTCCAACAATACAAACATATATTTAACATAGTTTCATGTATCCAATGCAAAGTAAATATTGACAAAGTTAAAAAGTAATCAAGTTGGCCACAATTATTCTTGTCGATTTCAGTGCAGCCTCTATAATCAACTTTACTTCTTTCGTTTTAAATTTAGAAACAACAAGAATAGAGAACTAACTAAGAAGGGCCTCAAGAAGGGAAAAATGTTAGAAAAATATCCTTATTAATTTTATAATTCATATTATTGATTTCATTTATCTAATTCATTCTGTAGTTTCTGTATGATAATTTTATTACTCAAAATAAAATATTGTTATTTTCAATAAGAACACATTAGAGCTGAATAATAAAATATAATGAATGTTCTAAACATATAATTACGGACTTACTATCATTAAAATATTTATTACTATTTTAATTATTATTCATCTAGACACTAGAAATAGAAAAAAAAACTTACATGGCCAACTACTTTATTTATCTAAATAGATCTCTTCAATTATTCACAACTGCAAAATATTATCTGAGTGATGCATGGAAAACAAGGGGAGATCTTCTATTCCCATTCTCAATCTTATATTACAAATATTACCTTCTAGAGGACCCCCGCGAAAAATTACATAATTAATCGTTGAACTCCTCGTTTCCTCCTCTCTGCACTCAGTATAAAGCCACTCTCTTCCTCTGATCCTCTCCACTGCCAATCACAAGTCCTCCTCAGCTCTACTCCTCAAAAACCTAACCAAGAAAACAAATTAAAAAGGAAACTCAACCAAGAAAAAAAAAAAGGAAATCCAACCAAGAAAACAAAAATGGAAGCGAAGGAAGAAGATGTTAGTCTCGGCGCGAACAAGTTCTCCGAGAGGCAGCCGATCGGCACGGCCGCGCAAAGCCAGGACGATGGGAAAGACTACAAGGAGCCGCCACCAGCTCCTTTCTTCGAGGCCGGAGAGTTGGTATCTTGGTCCTTCTACCGTGCCGGCATCGCCGAGTTCATGGCCACCTTTCTCTTTCTTTACATCACCATCCTTACTGTGATGGGGGTTAACAACTCCAGTTCCAAGTGTGCTTCTGTTGGTATTCAAGGGATTGCTTGGGCTTTTGGTGGAATGATCTTCGCTTTGGTCTACTGCACTGCTGGAATTTCAGGTCTGATTATATATATAAATATATTTTGTTTTATAAAGAAATAGTAGTTGCGTTACTTCTTAGAGTGATTGTTTGAGCTGATGCTTGGTTGTTTTTAAATATTGCGTCTGTTATGGTGCTTGTTTGATGGCATGTCAATCGGTTAAAATTTTATACCTGAACTTTCCGTAGTTGTCTAGACCAAAGAAATTTTGCAATCTTCTTTTATGGAAACATTTTTTATTTTTGAAATAGTGTAGTAAGTTCTAAACACAATTTGAAATTGAAAGCTCGGGCTTATAGATCAACAAAATTTTCAATTTAGTTGTGATCAAAATTGAAAAGCAACACACTAATGATTAATGATGGAATTTAAAGGTGCTGATCCAGCGTTTCAAAAGCCAAGGGAATAGAGTAGAAATGAAAATACTTCATTAATTATCTTTACTCCAAAGGAGGTGGCTCCTTATTTGCAAATTACTCTTTAGAAATCCAAAGTCAACTGTTTTCTTCACAGGTGGACACATTAACCCAGCTGTGACCTTCGGTCTATTTCTTGCCCGAAAACTCTCTCTCACAAGAGCTATCTTCTACATTGTGATGCAATGCCTTGGTGCCATATGTGGAGCTGGGGTCGTGAAGGGATACAAGAAGTCATTGTATGAGACCACAGGAGGCGGGGCTAACGTGGTTGCTCACGGGTACACAAAGGGTTCCGGCTTGGGTGCAGAGATCATCGGTACCTTTATCTTGGTGTACACCGTTTTCTCTGCCACGGATGCCAAGAGGAGTGCTAGGGATTCTCATGTGCCGGTAAATTTAAACTCTTTAGAGTTTAGACAGTATATTATTAATTTTTTGTTTATCTTCACAGTTTCCACCTAATTATTTGTTGACTAAGCAAGCTTTTAAAAAATATTTCACAGCTTTTTGGTAAGGCAATAATTTTGAGTTAAAACGGGGTTATTTAACAACTTTTAACGGTTTAAATGAAGTTTTTTTACTTAACATTAAAGATTTTGATGAAGTTAAAACGGAGTTTAAACGGTTAAAATGAAGTTTTTTAAAAACTTGTGATTAAGTTATAGATTTGAGTTTTAAGTGTTGGGAGTATCTTGTTTGTTACTTCTGTATTAACAAAATATTTTGGGGTTATTGGATTGTACCACTGCAAAGAAGTCTCATTTCCTGTATTACAGTCAATTAATCTTTCAATATATATTGTTGTTGTCATCTAGTTAATGTATGTTAATTTCCACTTTTAACTTCTTATATAGATCCTTGCGCCACTGCCAATTGGGTTTGCAGTCTTTCTAGTTCACTTGGCTACTATCCCAATTACTGGTACTGGTATCAACCCTGCAAGGAGCTTGGGTGCTGCCATAATCTACAACAAGGACCATGCTTGGGATGACATGGTAAGAGCAAATATTTACACTGCTTTCCAGCACACATGCACGCACTATTCACCCTTCATACACCTTTAAGCTGATTGATGTAATCACATATTTGTTCATCTGATAACTTAAATCATACAATGACCATGTTCCACCAGAAAGAAAGAAGGGAAAATTAAGAAACAGAAAAAACTAAGAGAGAATAATTGCAATAGCATCCTAGTCTCCTTTGTAAAATCTCCCAAAATATTTCTTCCTATGTGATGCAAATGTACCTCTGACATAACACATCAATAATTTTTAAGTAGCTCATAAAAGAGAAAAAGACACTGTTAGATTGCAAAATTAGCTAAAACACTGGTCTTATTCTTCCTTTGGACAAAAAAAATAAAATAAATTCTTCTTCCCTTTTAATTATTTTCAGTGGATTTTCTGGGTGGGTCCATTCATTGGAGCTGCGCTTGCTGCTATCTACCACCAGATAGTGATAAGAGCTATTCCATTCAAGAGCAGATAAATTTAAAGAAAGAATTTTGGCAAATGACCATCTTGTCCTACAATGTTGGTAGAGCTTGTTATCTCAATCTATTTTCTTATCCGTTATACCATCAAGGCTTTGTTGTGGTCCCCCTGAGTTGTTGGCTTGTGTTTCCGGTAATTTCATAACTATGATAGTTCTATCAATTGCGTAAATTATATTATCAAGAAATCTGGTTGTTGTAATGGTTCTAATTTATATATTATCCTTGTTATTAATTTTATGTTTCTGTCAAAAGCCGTTGTCTACTTATCTCTGGTCGATCATGTGATGATTCGTATCAGCCAGCAGCATATTCTCTTGATCAATGTATTGTTTGCTAATTTAATTGTAAATTCAAGCTCATACAATAAATAATAATCTCTATAGGTTAGTAGAGCGAGTTTCCTTAATCATTTTTTGTTGGATTAATTTTCTGATAAGTCACTAAACTTTGATGTTTATTTATATTTGATCACTGAACTTTCATTTATTTATTTTTTGTCTCTAAATTTTGATGTTTATCCATATTTGATCACTCTCATTAGTTTTTTCATTCAAAAATAATTGAAATGAAATTATATTTATTGTCAAAATTAATTGAAATGAAAAATAGATAAATAAATTAAAATTTTATTTATTTTTTCATCAGTTTTTTTAATTATTTTTGAATGAAAAAAATAATGAGAGTTATTAAATATGAATAAACATCAAAGTTCAGTGACTAAAAACTGATAAATAAAAATTCAATGACTAAAAACGAATAAATGAAAGCTCAATAACTAAATGTTAATAAACATTGAAATTCGGTGATATGTCAAAACATTAATCTTTTTTTGTTTGTTGGACTAATTTTGGGTTAAAAAACCCTCTGCAGTAGCATTGATAGTATATGGAATAATTTTGTACGGTAAGAAAATCACACTAACACGGTTTCGGTTTGGGTACCATGGGAGAGGTAAAGACGATTAAATTAATGGATTAATGACAATCAATAGTCTATCATCACAGAAACAAAAATGAACATTTGCATATCATAAAAAAAAGATCACCGGATTTTATCTGCATGACAAGTGTTAGGTGGACACTAAGCTCACATGGTGGGTTGTTAACTGTTTGCTTAGTGAAATGTCACTTTCAAGCTTTGTTCACCTGCTCTCTGCACTTTGAATGCCATTTACAAACCATGTTTACTTGCAAAAGTTATTTTGGGAGTAAATTCTTTGGATGGGCGAAGAATAGTATCTTTTTAGGTTAGTTATTATTTTTGTTGCTATTTTATGTTTGAATGAAAAAATAACTTTTCAAAAATATTAAATTAATGGCTATTCTACTAACTTAATAAAAAATTGATTTAGTCACTACTTCAATTCTTAAATTAGTAACTATTCTCACTAACTCACTCCCTCATCCAAACACAAAGTAATTGCTCTAAGTTTTTCGTCCCATAAATTTAAAGATATCGTTGTTGTATTCAGAATTCTTTCACAGAGTACATATCTGACTTGGCAACGTACTGGAGCGGATAAAACATGAACTGATCTATCTGCACGAATATTAATGTTGTCGATTTTATTAAAAAATTATCCCGTAAATAGTGTATTAAAAACGGGGCGGTACGGAACGGGTCAATGGGTTTTCACGGGACGGGTTAGGACGGGTCCATTTTGGGGGTTGCCCGCGACCCGTCAGGTCGACGGGTCGGGGCGGGTCGGCGCCAAGGGTGGGGCAGGTCGGGTTAACGGGTTTTTCTTCTTTTTTTTAAAATTCAAAAATCTATACTATTATATAAAGCATCTAAGAATTGGAGAATCCATTTTTTGTCATAATAATTTTTTATTATACTAATTTTATCCCTCAATTAGACGGATAATATCTATTTTTGATTAATCGAACGTATGTAATCGCATCCATTGATCCCCTTTTTCTCTCCATTTATTTCCCATCTATACTATTATTTCCATTTATACACATGATTTATAAATTAGAATACTCAATATCTTTCTATTTATGTTATGATATAAAAAATTGATTTAAGGCTTAAGGTATGTGCTATGATTAATAACTTTATACATATTTGGTAAGAAATTAATGGTCATAATATATGCTGAAATAATTTACTTTTCTTACCATAAACAACATGAATCATTAACTCATATTGTACAGAAAATCTCATTCAAGATTAAATCTTATTTTATTATAGGTTTTCTCTATAATTTGGTGAATTAATAATTTAATATTAGATCAATGTGAATTTTTTTATCTTATAATGTTTTCATGTTTAAATAAAATAGTCCGCTGTAACGCGCGAGTATATTGCTAGTAACCCAATAAAATTCAAATAATTCTCAAAAAATCTGAAAAATTCAAAAATAATTATTAAGAATATTAAAAATATATAACTATTTATATTTTGCAAAAAAAAATTAATTTTTCGGCATTTTTTTATTTTTTTTTTGAATTTTCTCGGGTTTACCGGGTATTGGGTCGGGTCGGGGGCGGATTTGCACGGGTCGGGTCGGGTCTAGCACAGGTTTTTTTGAAATTTTTTTGCCTTCGCCCGTACTAGACCCGCCGGTTCTAATAGCTCACGGACCTGACGGGTTAGATCACTGATCGAAATGGATCGGATCGCGACCACAGATTTCTCAGATTGGATCGAACGCGTCCGCATTTTTATACAACACTACCCGTAAATATCACAAATGTTCCTGATTGTTTAAGCCATCCGCAGATTCTCTGTACAGAAGATCCCAACTTTTCACTGTCTTCAGAGGTCAGAACATGGTACGGAATGGAATCAATCAGAATTCAGAAAATTGATGTTAACTGATTTGTAAACAGTAGGGTTGCAAAAAAAAATATTAATTGGTAATTTGTTTTCGATTCGTTTTTAATTTGAGTTTAATTCATTTGATTAAATTTTTTTATCAGTTCAATTCTAGTTCACCTCGATAACTTTTTAACGAATTAGTTCGAGTTCAATTCGTAATAGTTCAATATATAAATATTTACAGGGGTGGAACCAGAAACGATCGATAGAGGGTGCCCGGTTGAAATAAATATAATGTTCGGGTCAAAAGAAAATTTATTTTTTATCGTATGACCTTTATTTTTCAGTGAACCGAGGGGGTGTCCGGGCATCGGCTGGCGCCTACCTTGGTTCCGCCCCTGATTATTTGCACATATTTTAATTATTTTATTAATAATATATAATCATATAATCATTTTATTATAAAATTAATAAGATATGATTAATTTATTATTAAATTAATAGTTATTAGTCTTTTTTTAGATTTTAATATAAAATTAATAAAATATTAATTATTTTATCTCTAATTATTTATGATAATATAAAAAATTAAAATAATTAATTTCATTTAGAGTTCAATTTAGTTCGAATTAATTTCAAATCAAACTCAAATTCTAATTAGTTCGATCGAGTTTGATTCTTTTACGGACCTAGTTCACGGGGATCCTCATCCATAATCTGCTGATGTTAATTCTGTTAGGGAGGACTATGGAACTATGCAAGTTACGGTTCTCCTAATTCCTAAAAGGATCCTGTACTCGAAGTTCTTAAATGAATAATTAAAAATATAAAAAATTTGACATTAAGAAAATTTTGAATATATTATTTTAAAATACTAAAAATATATATAATAATGATAACATAATTAAACATGATAATCACTAAAGAATACTATTAAAAATAAATTATATTAAGAGTTAAATTTCACATCAACTATATCACATCTATCTAGTTTTAAATGAGGAGAGAGAAAAATTTTATATAAATTTTAAATAGATGAAAGAATTTAATCAAAATCAAGATAAAGAAAAGTGATGATGTGATTTTAAATCAATGGACGCCACAACAAAATAGAACAAAATTGTTGTAATTTTATTTTATTATTTTTCTTTCTTTGAGCTCATATCTTCTGATATTATCTTTTACTCTTTGCTCCTATACTATTGAATAATCATTCAATGAAATCTTAAAATTAGGTTGGAGCTTATTTTTAAAAAAAGAAGAGTAATGATATGACATGCTTAAAAGTTTATACTTAGCTTTCTTCATATATTTAATATTTTTTTTCTGAAAAGATACACTTCATTACTTTCAAATTTTGATTCATATTTATTTACAAATTAATTCTTTATATCAATTTTTGTGAGAATTTTTTATTTTGGAGTTACAAAATATTTATTTTTTATCTTTTAAAATGACTTATCTTAACATGCAAACATCAAGTATTTTAAAATCCTCTTAAAAATCTCAAATTAATATTTAGAAAAAACACCAGAAATATAAATTTTTATATCTCACAAAATTTATTATATTTATTATAAAAATTTATTGAAAAATATAAATTAAAATGGAAAGATAATAAAATATTTTTAGTTAATATGTTTAACAAATTTAGATTTTGAACAAAACTCCGGGACAACGAGTACAACAGAAGCAGAACCCGCGGATAGTACTCGAACTTTATCACTGATTTTCCACACAATCCATCCATGGAGGTGCACTTTTTGTCTTTTTCCTTTTGGTCTATTACTAGTAGAGAGATCCTCAAAAGATATTCGATTCCATTGGAAGTTAAAACCAGGAAATTATCATGATCTGGTATCATTGATAGGGAAAGTTATAAAAGCTAATAATCTAGATTCTACAAGAGAATCTTATATATATGTTCGTTTTTTCTCTCTGTTACAGTGGATGAGAAGTCTCAAACACGCAACTGGAACTAATTTGTGGATGTGGCGTGAAAACCAGGATTTTGTTTGGGACAATTATAAAATTATAATAGTTTATGAGATTCAAATTTATTGATTATTCGGATATTAAATAAAAATAATAATAATTTAATATATATTATTATCTAATAAAAAATATTAAAATAATATATTTTTACATATTAAAAATAATAATAAAATAAAATTATAAGTAATAAATAATCAAGTTAGTGACAAATCATTTTCACTACGAAACTTCATACTTTCAAATCTTTAAATAATTATTTCATTATATATGATATTAAATATTTTTCTCAATCGAAATAATCAAATAATTCAAAAGGAGATAAAAAATATTTTCAGGGGGACAGATTATCAAAAATATTATATTATTTTTACAAATCCAAAAAAATATTTTTTTTTGAAAATTCAAGACACAGTAGGCCCGTCCACAATGAAAAGTTAACTCTACATAGAGTAAAGAGTCTATGGTGGTGGCATGGACAGCTGATATTTTTATTAATAACGTAAAAAAATTTAAAAACACGAAAATAACACTTGGAGGCCAAAAACACGAAAATAACAAATCCGCACTTAATAAACGCGGATCGGGGTCCGCGTTTGCTAAAAACAGACTCGAGTCCGCACTTATTAAGTGCGGACCCAATTATTTTTTTACAGATCCGAATTTTAGAGTTGAATTGGATATGAATATGAATAATTCGTGTATTAAGAGTTGAATATGAATAATTTGTTTATTAAGAGTTGAATATGAATGGTTCGTGTATTAAGAGTTTAAGTTAATAACTAAATTTGTTAATATTTTATGTAAGTTATTAACTAAGTTTGTAATTTATTTTTTCTGAAAAACTGAGATAATAAACTTGCTGAATACAATCAGTTAATCTCCTAATAACATTAAAAAAATACATTAAGTTTAATTTCTTTGATGATAAAAATATTATAATTAGTTACATAATAATTTATTAAAAATATAAAGAGTTACATTATAATATAATATAATACAATACGATACAACTGTTTTAATTTAGGCGATTAGAAGAGCTTTTAAATAACGATATGATTCTACCAACAAATGACTTCCTTGTAGTTTGATTACCGTGTTAACTTGATGATGCACCTATGATAGGAGAAAATTAAAATTATTTATAAATATAGTTATATCATAAATTAACTCATATAATTACTTGACTCATTAGTGTTATGACGTACATTCAAAGATATAGCATGAGAGACACCGCTAATTGAATGTTGTGCAGCATCAAAAGTAGTATTACTTATTTTACTTCTCGATGGTGGAACAGTGATGGAGTGACGGGCAGATTGACTTACTTGTTGAGTATTTAGATTTTCTGCTATATGAAAATGTATAATGCACGATTATATATACATAGCAAAACATAAGTCTTCATTTTATTTGCATACTAAAATATTACATGTGTTGTTATTACACCGGCTATCATTTTCGTAGTTAATTGTGTATTATCTGAACGAGTAATCTCTTGAACACATGTGTGATCGTAGGGATTAGTCATATTCAACTCTTAATACACAAATTATTCATATCCATATCCATATTCATATCCAATTCAACTCTAAAATTCAGATCTCTAAAAAAAAAATTGAGTCCTCACTTAATAAGTGCGGACTCGAGTCCGCTTTTAGCAAACGCGGACCCCGGTCCGCGTTTATTAAGTGTGGATTTGTTATTTTCATGAATTCAGCCCCAAGTGTTATTTTCGTGTTTTTAATTTTTTTTACTTTTATTAATAAAAATATCGGCATGGACAGCGTGCATTATTAGTGGGAAAAGAATCTATCATTCATATCAAGAAACTCCCTACAACTTTTAATACATTTCTCAGAAAAAAAAAGAGTGGAAATGATTCTCAATGGGTTAATAAATTGGCCGGAGATGAACAACGTCAATCGATAATTTAATTTTCTTCATTATCCTCTATTGATCTTATGAATTATGCATTTCTATAATTGCAATTTGCGAAAAGAAATATACATTTTTGGCACGTCAATGATTCTCAAAGGGTTCATAAATTGGCGAATCTAAGTTGTATATTATTATTGCAACGTACAATTATAATTTAAATTCAATTATATTATGTATGTCCAAATTTTAAATAGCTTACTAATTAAACAAGTTCACAAAAAGAAGGGTAAACTACACATTCCCATGTATTTAGTCATTAAAATTAAAAAAAATCAAGCATAACCTTTTATCTTAATTTACAACCAAGCATATATAACTCCTTTTTTATTTGAATAACAACCCAAAATATTAGTAGTATATCATTTTAATAGCATTAACGGTTATTAATTATTATTTTACTTTTACGTTAAGAATAAATTGTATCTCATTACATTAAATCAGTTTAGTATTTAATTATCGCATTATGTTGCTAAGAGCCTAAATATTATTTTATTTTACATATGATTTCAAAATTAATATCTTGAAGATGATTAAAGATACGACCTAAAGATCGTTAGTCTCAGTCCAGTACTAATTTTGTTACTCCAATTAATTGATCGATATTGTCTTGCAAAAAGAAAAATAACAACAAGCAGCATCATAATGAAAATTTTATGAGCCTTTAATATTTTTTTTATTATTTTGAATTTTTAATGAAAACATGGATGTGTTTGAAATTTGATCAAAACGAATTTTTAATTGTCGAGTGCCGTGAGAAAAAAAATTTTCAGTAACAGTAAGCAATTAACCATTGGTTCTTTTGGGCTTGAATAAATGGCCCAGTACATAATTGGACGGCCCTTAGTTCTTTATTTTTGTTCCAAACTTTGTGCAATACTCCCGGCTAAAAGGTGGGCAGTTGGCTGATGGATGTTCTAGATGTACGGGACATAATTTCTGAATGCATGCGTTTAGATTTTGTGTCTAAATATTTTGTGTTTAAATGCAGGTTGTTGGTTTTGGAACGGTAACATGATTTCCGTGCGTTTTTTACACGAGCAAAATATTTTTTTTATCGTTATAATTATACTTGATCTAAAAAGAGAACATATATCCTCACAGTTTGCTAACAAAAAAGATATAAGTTGATATAAAAAAATAGAGCCGAGAGGATATTTAATTTCGAAATTGATTGATAACTTTTCATTTGTCATTAGGCGTCAAAATGTATCAGTAGTTTTTTTTTAACTTGCGATTTTATTATATGTTGCAACTAATTATAAGAAAATAATAAAAAAAGTTGTTCATATTTTTCCCAATTTCCATCAAATAAAATATATAGAAATAAATAAATAAATCTGTATCTTCAATCTTCTTTATTTATTAATGCGTATTAATTCATTTCAGACGGTCACGACTTACAAATAAGACTTGTCGGTATTATGAAAAAGCGCGTCTTTAATCCGATATGTATCATATTCGTTAAGGTGAGTATGAGTAAGATTTTATTTTTATTAAGTTATCGCGTATGGATATGGATAAGAAAAATATTTCATTAACTTATTGGATAAAGACATGAATAAGAGTTATTCTTTATCCATTATCTATTTCATTGCTAATTATATTATATTTTTTTTTTATTTTGAAGGTCATTTAGCTATTTATCCGACCTGTATCGTATCCGATAAGATGAGTATGAATAAAATTTTATTTTCATTAAATTATCATGTAAGAATATGAATAAGAAAATAATTTTATTAACTTATCAAATATGACAACCACTTAATTAAGTTCTAAAAAACTAAATCTGTTCATAGTTCGGTCACTTACCAGACCAAAAATGCTTTTAGGCTTTTGGCGATGATAGTTTTGGTGGGGTTCATGCTTTCTCCAAACTAAGATTACACCTACTTTTTGTCAGGGGTGAAATAAATATCCTCGCGTCTTTTATATTTCTCGCCATTCATCCAATCAATGCAATTCGCAATTTCAAAATTAATGTAGTATTTTAGGATTCTATCGCATATCAATCGACTTTAATCTACATATGTTTAATCATTGTTATCGATTTTTTCCTTTTAGTTGAGTAATTTTATATTCCTAAAATTTTTGAAAATTCTCAAACGAAAGTAATTATGAAGAAGCAAAGCAAGGACCATTTAATAAAAAGGCTAAAAAAATAATCATTGTTTACACTTTTTTTAAGGAAAAAAATGTTACGGAGATACTTTTATTGATACCGTCATAGATATGAACTTAATTAAGCACATTATGCGAGTTTATTATATATGCATGCTAATGATTATTATGCCACTCATTTTGTATAGTACTTATATCATTCAACTTAGATATCATACTATGCATAGTAACAGATTCAATGTATATAAAATGAGTGGCATAATAAAGCAATTAAGATGCATAATGAGTTAATAACTCGTATAATATGTATAATTAAATCCTTATCAATGACAATATCAATTAGTGTATGTGTGTATCACCTCCCTTTGTAAATACAAATCTCATAAATAGAATGACAGATGAGAATGTTATCCACTAGAGCCAATCAAGTTTTAGTTTCTTAACATATATTGTGTTAGATATATAATTATTGTAATATACTTGCTGGAAATTTTTTTCTTATCAAACAACAACAATAAGATGAAATCAATATTGATCATTTATAACGAAATTGCCATAAAACATGATATAGAATATAGGACAGACATGAAGTGAAGCAACATCACATAATAAATACTGGGGAATCTTTTATCGCAATTTGGGGAATTTTGATAAGATTTAGCTCTTGCAGTAAATATGCAATTTTTCTATCTGGGAAAATTGATAGCTCCCTTTCCGATTTTCCTTTCATTTCTACTAATCATAGCGGTCTTACTTTAAATAAAGTTTTGTTTACTTCGGACATTATTCCTACCTCGAGCCTTTTCTTTTAATAAGAAAAAAAAATGAATGATCATTAAGTGCCATCCTTTGTTCAATTGCAAGTTAAGTGATGATTATTCAGAATTATGACAAGATATAGATGTGATTGTCTAGCAATATTTTATTGCGGAACGGCATAAAATTTTATAAATGGTTAAATTAAATACCTTTTATCCGCAGGTAGAATAAACTTCACAACAACTAGAATATCCAATAAAGTCACTCATAGAATATTTAAAGTACTTTAAAAAAGTAGCTAATTCAAGTTTACATTGCGAACTCCTCCATGTTTTATTTTGGTTTAACCGGTACAAAAATTATATGATGAGGTGGACATATAACGTTAATTTGTTTTGGCTTCCTATCAAGCGACATGACTACACTTGGATACTTTTATAGATTTTGTATCTATTTTCATTAATCTGATGATGAAATTAAGAATATACATAACTTGAATTGTCAATAAAAGTAGGAAGTTTATGGTCACAAGTTTTATTCCGTTGGGAATAAATTTAATTCTATATTTTTTTTGAGAAAATATAACGTCCAATGCTCTTAATTTTTTTAATTTAACCACGAAATTTGATTAGATTTTTTTTCATTTTATTTATTGCCGGGCCATGTCTAACAGCGGCAAATCTGAATTATCCATTTATCCTTTCGAAACAAAGGGGAAAAAATAAATCCAATTTGTTTCTAAACATATCTGCAGGCACAACACTTTATCCCAGATTTAAAAGGATAATTTCATATAAATTTTGAATTTTTTGATGTATAAAAACGTTCAACCCATCGATGCAAGTAATAACTATATCTCCAAAAAGAATTATTTTTCATATAATTTAAATAAATAAAGTTGTTAAATCCACCAGTGCAAGTAACACTTAATTACGTCACCAATTAGCTAGAGCAGTGGCAACGTTGCTCGGTCAAGTAAAAGAGAACCCCTCGAAATCATAATAATGGATAAATAAAATGAAATAAAAATAAGTAATAACTTATTAGCAGTATAAGTAATCCTTGAGCACAAAGCATCTTCTTTCAAGGAAATATTCATCCACGAGTCTTTTGAGGCATTTATCACACTTTTGCATGGGCATTATTCATGGACGGATCCAGAGATTTTTTTTTTCTTACATAGTATTCAGTGAACCCTTTTTTCTTACTAGACCCGCCTATGGCATTATTTTGCAAGCTTACATTTTTTTTTTTTTTGGTTTCAGCACTTCAAAAGTTTACAATTTTATGAGTTGTCTTTTGTTGTCGTCTATAGACGGGTACTTACCAAAAAAAAAAAAAAAACGAGCAAATTCCATAGATCACTTACTTCCAAATTCACCTATTTCCATCTCTTTATTTATTGACAGTATAACTTTAAGTAAAACTTTATCATTGTTGATAATCATGTATTGATAAAATTATTTAGAGCAGTAAATAAGACGTGTAATATTTTTCCGAAAGATGTATCTTATGAGGCTGGACGTGGGTTGGCCCACGAGTGAACCGACCCGATCTGAATCTGATTTAATGTGAAATGAGTCGAGAATATATAAGTCGATTATGAATTAAATTTTTTGATCCATCTCTAATCGGATTGAGTATGGATCGATTTGACGTACTTAATTATAATTTTATTTATTTTATAATTTAATATTATTCAAAACTTAAGTATTCTATAATGATGGTTAATTATAAATTAATTTATACTAGGTTGCTTAAATATATAATAATTAATTAATTAATTAATTAATATTTAATTATTTTATATTGGTCGGATTAAATTGATCCATGATCCAATCGGGTTGAGTCAAACAATATATGACTCAATTCTTAAAATCGATTGAATTGGATCAGATAAAAAAAAATGTTAATGATTGATCTGAACGGATAGGAATTGACAGCAGCGTGCCCAATCTTGCTGTTGGATGATTGGATCCACGGTGTGGCGCTGGAAGCACAATATTACGAGCTCGTATTTTGTTCTTTTTTCCGTACAAAGTTCAAAGAATTCACTCGTCTTGTCATGATTTATCAATCTTGTCCAGTCTAGATTTGAAATTAAATAAAATATATCATAAGGAAATCATTTCAAATAATTTTTTTGATTAATTAAGAAAAAAAATCGGGCATTTCTATTATGACGGAAGTGAAATGCAAAAAAATTAACCATCATGAATTATCTGAAGGAAAGAAAATTATTCCATGAACAAACAAATTTTCATGGACAAATTATCGACCCCGTTAACATTCTTTCTTCGAAGTGAAAAAAAAACACACAAACAAAGGCACGAATCATTCATGAGAGTTGGTTTACTGTGTTATGTATTAATATTACCCTGTATCATGATTTCAAATTTATTTATTTATAATACTTGAATGGCCAGTTCAAAACGCTTAATGTAATCTACATAGTGCAAATTTTGCCAAATCCTAACTTCTGGATAAATAGAAAATTATTGTTTCTAAACATAAGGTTTTAGTATTTTATTTTAAAAAAAATATATAATTATTAGTATTATAATTATGCAATATCTGTAGGAATGGTTTTTCTAAATATGAAATAAGTAAAAAAAAAAAAAAAAATATATGTTAAGTTGTTGGTCCGTACGAGATTTTATTTCCTTTTGGATAAATTGAATTTAAGAAAAAAAAAGTGAGCCATATAGTACATTCAAATACAGAATACATATGAATATTAAAGGAAAAAAGTTCGTGATAATGTGACAGTTGTCGTTTATAATTATATATCTTGGCAAGGAGCCAAGACCCAAGAAGGTGCCCAGTTCCTTTGGTTAACTATCGAACAATCATGCTGAATCCATTGGCCTATGCATTGCCAATTTTCCATAGAACAAATTAACATTTTGTTTTCTAGTTGGCCTTTTTGAAATGGCTTTTTCACTAAATTTTAAAAAAGGTTTAGGACTATATAGAATTTCTTTTTTGACCGTTCTTTCCGAAGCTACTTTTTGCTGAACCTGGATGCAATTGAGTGCAAGTTTTCCTAACCTAAACTATATGAAGAAAATCGAGTTGCTTGTAGATTGTAGACACAGTACGCCACGTCACTCTCATGCTTTCCTATTTTTATTTGTACCTGTTGATTTATGTTAAGAAACAAAATTTATTTGTTTTGAGCGACATCAATGCCCATTTATCTGGTTACTTCCGATTTTTAATTAGCACACAACAACACTAAAAATATAAGTATATATTTTTTATTTTTTAAATTTTCTATGGATTTATGTAAAAATAAATAAAAGAATGGTCTGTTATGAATCAGAAGGAACATCATTAATTTATTAATCAACAATAATGACTTTTATTCTCTAGTCATACAAAAATTTATTTTAACCATTTAATATTCAAAATTGAACGATTTAAAATTATTTTGATTCACAGTGGAATCCCTCTTGCATAAATAATTGTTAAGAATCCTCATCCTAAATTAAAATATAACCTTGCAACAAACTAATAAACTACCAATATTACATCAATGTCCCTTGTCCCTTGTCCCTTGAAACTTCCACTTCTATAATGGCAAATCCATTAACCTTTTTTTTTCTTGTAACTTCAAAGCATGGAAAACGTGAATTTTACAAATGCAAAATTCAATATATCAGCATTCTAGCCGGACTCTTTTGTTGCACCGATGTAGTCCGTGCACTGATATCAACTTCAATTGAAATACCCCTTTGAACTTGAGTTAGACTATGATGCTATGCATAGTTAATGAATTAAATTTGTTATGGACTAATAATTATAAATAAATCATCTCTAAATCTTGATTTATGAATCTCAATAAATTCTTTATATCAAAATATAATGGGATAACAAAAAAATTCGAATTTTCTAAATATTAATTTTAGATTTTTTAAGATGATTCACTAATGGTAATAAAAAAAATACATATTTTCTAGATCATTTTTTAAAATCCAAAATTAATACATATAAAATTTAAAAAACATAAATTTTTTATATTCCATTATATTTTGATATAAAGAATTTATTGAGACCCATAAATCAAGATTTGGAGATGATTTAACCACATTTTTGAGTCCATAGCAAATTTGATCATTAACTACGCGTAGCATCATAGCCTAACTCCTAAACTTCTAATAATGTATTTTGTTGAGTATGAGTAAGAGAACAGATTTCACCCAGGTGGATGTTGTGAGTTACTAAAATTAATTTTAAACTAGTTTTAGTTTTGATTTTCAACATTCATTCAATATCTATATTTTGATTTATATCCACTTTAGCTGGCGCGGGTATATATATGGGTTTAGCACTGTTTAATTTGGATCCAGTCCGTTTATAATGTACTATAGAAAATGGCACGAATTCATTTGCATCTTCTTTATATTATTTTGAGAAGACAGAGAAAAACTACTACTGAGGGTGGAACAAGTGAAATCTTCTAATTAATATTTTTATTAACGTGTGTTTCCTGCCTTTGTCCTGAAAAAAAATGTTATTATCGAAAAAAATAAAAATATATAATTGTATCAAACAATTATAATTTTAAAAGTATCTTGTTGATGATTACAATATAATCAGTTGTACAGTATTCATAGAAAGATACATACAATTGCTTTCATTTTCGAATTTCGATTTATGTTGCTTAATAAAATTCTTTGTTTGGGATTTTTAATTATTTGTTTATTATTTTTTTTAAGATTACTCTAAATTATTACTAAAATAATGACTTATTGTATATGAAAATAAGTCATTTAAAAAATCAAAACAAATATCTAAGAAGTCTAAAAATTAAAAATATTGTATCCCAAAAAAATTATGATACAAAATTTGTACTAAAATATATCTTTAAGTCAAACTCGCAAATAGTAATCTTTCTTGTATGAACTGTTTTTTGTGTGAATTTGTCCGCATATGAAGTGACAACTAATAATTGATAGACATAGACTGGAAGGAATCAATGATAGGGTATTCAATCCCAGTCTCACCTCTAAATTCACAACCTGAAGAAGGTGAATTTAAATTTTTACTTCATATAAAACCCGTTTGAATCTCGTGACACAAAAACTCAACCACCACAACAATTGATACTAACCCGTCACATTTAATGACCCCAAGCACAAACAGTTGTGATTTAAATCATTTGAATAAATAAAATAATTTCGTAACCCGAAAACTGTGACCTGTTTTGCCCCGTTACGGTGAGTTTAGAAAACCAACAAAAAATAATTCTTAAGAGAGAACTATAACTAGTTAAGAGCAAAATAGAGAAGTTGATAGGACTAAATTGAAATTAGTTAAGAGCGAACGACAACAATTAAATTCGTTTGGATTGCAAAATATATCCTCCGAGAGGAAATTATGAGAACTGAAACAATGTGAAATTAAATTCCTTACAGGCGACGGTCGGGATTTCAATGGGTCGGTTGGTTATATTATTATATTATTTTTTTAATCCGATTTGAATCCTATTTAATTAAATTCGGGTTAAAAATATCTTAATTCATATCCAATCCTACGATATATCACGGGTTGACCCGACCCGATATGTGTAAAATAATTAAATATTTATTAATTATTTTTATATAATTTTAAGCAGTAAAATATTAATTAATTTATAATTAATATTAATTAGCGTATATTTAAGATTTAGTTAAAAATATTAATTAATAATTAATCGGGTCGGGTTGATCCAACCCGACTCACCCAATCCGATTTGGATAAAAAAAAAATTAAATTCATATCTAATCCATTTATTTTCAAATCATACCAGGATCAAATTAATTATAGAATCGGATCAATAATTGACGCTCCTAACGACGGTAATGGCACCAGCACCATCACGGGCCCATGATGCGCACCCGTTAAAGCCGATAAACCCGACACCGTTGGATCAAGTCATCTCAATTTCTCCACTTTCTCAGAGTGTAATAAAAAAAGCTTATTGCACGAACAAATTTTACAAGTACTTAAAAGTAGCACACTTGGAACGAATGTAGTGGTTAATTCTTCCTTAAAACTTACGAAGTCCGTCGAATTGCGTTAATTGCAACCGGTAGGAACTGGGGGGTTCTACATAAAGAGACGGTTGGGTAGGCAGTGGTTTTCTTGGTTTTCCAGAAAGAAAGTAGGGGCAGATTAGTAATTTTATATTATGATTATATCACGTAATAAAGTAGGGGGTAGAAGAGACAAAATGCAACGTGGACGATAAGCATTAAGCAATTTGATAGTTGATGCTCTTAGCCTTGCAAAAATGAAATCAGTTAATTAACATGATAAACCATTAAGCTTGCAATTTTAAATTTATGGTAAATATATTAAATTATTGTCCGTTTATTTGGTTTAAGATTAAAAGTGGTTTGTACGACGTCGTTCAATATCCTCGTGACTTACTGTTTCGTATAACGTTTTTATTTATTTCTGCTAGGTATAATTTTGGCACCATAAATATATTTCTAAGACATATAATGATTTTATCATTCTAAAAAAGAACAAATTATCGCAGATGAAATATTCAAATTAATTTTTATCTACCACATTTAAGCTACCTTTTCGGCTAAAACTTATCATTTTGAGCAAACATTTTGCAAATAATTAATAAAGTTTTGTAATTATAGTGATTTCAATTCTAATTCAATAACATACTATGAGTACTAATGTATATAGGTTAGCGCCATTAAGTTTTTTGATTTTTTTATATTTTTAAATTATGTTTCTTCATATAAGTGTTAATATAGATTCGTTCGACAACATAATGAGGATTAAATTTTAACCCGCACTAAGGAGTACTTATTCAGTCACCTTAATCCCTAAGAAAAAGCTAAGAAAATTTAATCCAGAAATAGATGTGCCTTAAAATTTAAGAACTCGGGTAAAAAATAAGATTCAAGTAACAGGAGGCTAAAAAAAGGTTTTTAATCCACGCTAAGAACATGTTCAGACAAATTAAGCTAACAACGAGTTCATAACCATTGATATTCAAAATTAAATGGTCTAAATTATTTAGATCCATAACATAATCTCCCATAATTTTTTATCCAATATTAATTTTTAATCACAGTGCCGTTCGGGACCATTTAAATTGATGATGCTAAAAAATATCCACATAAAATTTTTAATCAATTCTCTTGCTCATTGACTGCCGGCAATTTCTCATAATCTAAATCTAAACTGCATGCCAATATGCCATAACCCAAATCAAGAGAGATAAAAATGACAAAACAAAATTATCAAAATGTATCCCTCCCAAATTCCCCAATTCTATCTAACAGAAGTCCTTTTCCTCCTCTTAATTAAAGCCCAAAATCGAAATTAGAAAGAAATTTACCCCCGCTAAGTAATCAATTATCAATTTCCCCTCCAGTCCTCCACTCTCCACCGCCGCTTCGTTTCGACTCCCTCCAAATTCACATTTCAGTTTCACAACCCCAATTGATTGTACTTCTTAAATTACGCAACACATTCCCCCCAATTTAACCCTTTTTAGGGTTTCGATTACACTCTTTTTTCCTTACGCATGGACGCGGATTTGCAGTTCAGGCGGGGCCTGGAGGAGTTGGTGCGTGGCCACTTCGACGGGTGCGCCGCCTCCATCTCCACCTCCTGCGCTGACAGCTCCGCCGCCTCGGAAGAAGATCTAGCGGAGTCGTCGCGCCGCCATGAGAGCCACATCCTTAGCCGCTTGGTCGCTCGTGAAGCCGATGAGATCTTTAACAACATCGAGCGCGAGTCTGAGATCCTCGCTTTGTCTGGTCTCCACTCCGTCTCCACCCTCGATTCCTCCTTCCTACGCGAGAGTCGAAGGTCGAATTCTAGCTCCAATACGAATGCGAGCTCGACACCTGTTGGAAGAGACGCGGGTTCCCCTGCCGTTTCTTACAGGTCTCAAGCGTTTCAGATATGGCGGGAGCTGGAGGACGTGTCAGTGGCAGGGGAGCGGGAAAGGCGACAACAGGGACGCCGTGAGAGAAGCCGAGGTGGGTCAGAGGTATTGAGGTCTAGAACCAGTCGTGAATTCAGTACAAATATTGTGCAGGAAGTATTGGAGAGGGAGAGAGAACGGGAGAGAGAAAGAGAAAGAGAGAGGGAATGGGGAAGGGAGAGAGAAACCGAACGGGTCCGTCGGATTATCTCGCAGTTATTTGCAGACACAGAATCCCATACCAGGTCAAGAGTACCTTCTTCTAGTGAGGAGAGTCCACGTACAGAGTTGCCGGGGGAGATAGAGAGGGAACAAGTCCGGATTGTCAGGGAATGGATTCAAGAGAGGGATCCAGCCCGTGCAAGCAGGAGGGAGGACAGGGAGAGGGAGAGAGAGACTAGCATGGGAGCTGTCGTGGAGAGAGAAAATTGGCAGCGAAGAGAGATGTTGCATATTCGGGGACGGCAAGCACGATCTGATTTGATAAGCCGCATGGCCAGAGAGAGACAGCGGGAGCTTCAGAGCCTATCAGAGCATCAGGCTGTGTCTGGGTTCTCGCATCGGAACCGCATTCAGGTTAGTTTGACATCTGAATTAAATCCTTTCAAAACCTTGGATGTACCTGTTGAAACAATTTACTTTGTAGCTATTTCAACATTGGTAAAAAGCAATTGCTTCTCTTTCAGGCATTGCTGAGAGGGAGGTTTCTGAGGAATATCCCAGCAGTTGAAGAAGAGAGGCCTGTTTCTGTTGCAGCAAGAGAACTGGGTCAACTGAGGCAGAGACAACGGGTGTCTGGTTTAAGGTGCGTTCACTCATTTGCATTCTTCTTGCTATGATATCATATTTGTACCTCTTTTTGAATCTCAGACATTATTAGATGCAAATATAGGGTGATCATATATGCATCTCAATGAAGTTTTTTTTTGCTATCTATTTCCCAGTTTTAGAGAGTTTGCCATTTTTGGAGAGAAAATTAGAGCATTCTATGCGTTCAATTCACTTAAATTTTGGCATCATTTTCTCTACGTATGTTTTTTTACTGAGATTTGGTACTTCAATCAACCTTCCAGTTACTTTTAATCCTTTGAACTTGAAACAGGATATTTTTTTGTTTGTTTGTTGATGTGTTCATAAATTTGTCAACATTTTTCAGGTTGGAGCATGCTGGCTCACATGACCTGGCGTCTAATACATCAGATACAGCCTCTATTGGACATTCTGAACTCTCTAGTGGCATACAATCTCAGGCTACCATGGAAGTGCAGGATAACCAAGAAACAAACAACACCACAGCCACTACCACGCCCATCACCTTGGCCCCAATGCAGCAAGAGTTGATCCAAAACCAAGTTACACCAGAGACTGCACCATCCAGCACTGCACAAATCTCAACAACATCGATCCCCGAGACTATGACCTCAGAGAATGTTTTGGCCACGGAAGATCCCTTGCAACCACCTCCTCAGTATGAGTTTGACCAACAGCATGATGAAGTGGGGGAGGCAAATATAACAGAGTTGACAAATGAAGGGGACCAGCGACAAGCCGTGATGGATATGAACCTACAAGAACAGGATTGGCAAGACGATGAGTCACACACAAGTGATGACAACTGGCAGGATGAGTATTCTCCTCCAATGATTGATCCGCCTGTGTTTGCTCAGAGAACAAATGAGTTTATCCCACCAGATGATGACAATGTGTACAGCATGGAGCTTAGAGAACTCCTTAGCCGGTATGTCTTCTGTTTGCTCTTTAAGTTTTATCTTCTTAATTGAGTTTTTGAATGGTCCTTAAATTTCGCAGGGTTATTCACTTATTCTTGCAGTGTTGAGCATGAAGATGTGATTATACCATAAGGATGATTTATCATTTAGTGGCATTTACTTAAGAAAAAGGACCCAAATTTTGTGTCAGAGGTATTCTTGGCTGACCAAGAAATGACACATGGACTTCCTTTCTATTTTTCTTAATGAGAAATTAAGATAGGATTGATGACCCAGATTCCATTTTAAGCTGTGGTGATTTGTGCAAACTTTTAGTTTGATTGTTTATATGTTCATCTTCCTTTGATAGCATTACATGTGGTTTCATGCTAAGTTACAACAAAAGGTGCTATTCTGGATGTTAATTTACTAGACCTCTTTCCAAATTTCAAGACTGTGTTCAGTTCATACCAATTTCATTAGGTTATTTTAGCAACTTATTAGTGTTTTTTCTGTGCTGGTATATGTTTACTTTTTTGAACGGAGATGCTTATGTTATTGGATAAATTATATAGATGGGCATTGATGTATCACCTGTTTTCATTTTAGCTATTTATATTTAGCTTTCTCATAAATAAAAAAAATCCAATTTGTCTTTCTTGTTCTTGCTATGAAATAATATCAGTCAAGTTGACTGATACGGATTGCCTGTACGAACAAGTCATACTCTGACTGAAAACTTCTTACTGAAGTGAATGTGGTTGCTATCCATTTTGACTGCAAAATGAAAGCAGTGATCAAAATTATACAATGCGCAAGGAAAAGAAACATTGAAATGGGGAGAAGGTCCATACTTTTGGACCAGTTTTGCAGTTTTTTCTCATTTTGATAATGATTGCTCTGTTGGCGCACAATGCTTGCTTAATTATTTGTTTTGTGTGTGCATGTACCTTATTAGGAGGAGTGTGTCAAACTTGTTGCACAGTGGCTTCCGTGAAAACCTGGACAGACTCATACGGTCTTACGTCCAGCGGCAAGGTCACGGGCCCCTTGACTGGAACTTGAATGGGAGAGAAGTAAATCTGCCTGAAGGAGTTCAGAATCGGCAGAGAGATAATGGGAATCAGGAATTACGGGACAGGCCAACCCTTGCAATTCCACCACCACCTCTTCCTCCACGTCAGAGGCTCCTTCGTTCTGCCTTGAGCCACAGCAATTGGGTCCGCCATAATGTGCACCGGCATGAATATGTGGGTTTTCTTCCTCCTTGTCTTTCCTCATTTTTCTTGCTGTTTTTGGTGTTGGAACGTGATGTTACAATCCAGGGTTGTAATATATACTTGCTGAGAAGTGATGGTTAGTTTTGTCCAGTACCAAAAAGAAATGAGCTGCATTTTGGCCTAGTGGTTTGGTTTGATATTTGGAGCTTATGATACACCATAAGAACCTTACTCATTTGGATTTAACTGAGGTTTTATAGTGGAACATTTATACATAGCTTCAGTTCAAACAACCCTCTAATCCAGCTGTTGTATTGACTGTAAAAAGATTTTCAAAAGTGTAAGAGACAGAAATTATGGTTGTAACCATGATGGGGTTTTAAATTTGTAGGAATGGGAGGCAATAAATGATATGCGGAATGATATGGGTCGGCTACAGCAGTCGATGAACCAAATGCAAAGGTTGCTGGAGTCATGCATGGATATGCAACTTGAGCTACAGCGCTCTGTCCGGCAGGAAGTCTCTGCCGCTCTTAATCGTTTCCAAGGTTCATCAGACGCTCTTCCTATCTCTCGCTCTCATAAGCAAACTCAAACAATGTTGAACTGTACAAGTTTTTTGGAATCAGACAGTTGCTCTAAAGCTGATTCAGCACACCATTCATATATCTGATATTTTTCAAAATTTTGTGATTTATATGTTTATATTTGATGATAACAACATGTACCAATTTTAGGGGTAAACATTGATTTAGCTGATGATGGATCAAAATGGAGCCAAGTTAAAAAGGGAACATGCTGTGTATGTTGTGATGTCCAAATTGATTCCCTTCTTTACAGGTAGGCATTTGCTCCCTCCAATACGGTTGGTTCTAGACCAGTTTTTTGTTTAATCAGACACAACAGAAAGTATAAACCTCCAATATGAAGATGAATTCCATTCAATACAAAACTACATGAATTCAATTCCCCTTCCACTTGACAGTGGTTATGCATGGACTCAAACTTGACAGTGGTTATGCATGAATTCAGTTCTCTTTTTTAATTCCCTTGTCAGAAAATTATTACAAAGAACTTCCAATCTACATATTTCAATTTAACCATCGAATCTTGAATTCAGCCTGTTTTAAGTTGCTTGCATTGAACATCTTGTGTTTGGACTCATTTCGCAACAAAACTTAATGTCTTGCACACAACAAAAGTTTACGGTTGTAGGATTTCACACCTCTCACATTGCTATCAAATTCTCAACTTCTGTTTTGTGATTTTCCCGTCACTCTACACATCCATCCATATGGGTGCACCTCAATGTGTATAATCTTCAGTTCATGATTATGTATTGCAACCTCCGAGTTATCCTAACACTGTGCTCCACAAAAGAGGGGGGGGAAAGGAAAGTAAAATGACTGGGCTGGGTGAGAGAGGGAGGGTAAAATCTTACACCCTAATTTGGAGGGTAAAAAGTTCATTAAGTTTGTATATAACAGTTTACTTTGGGGTGTAAAAAGTTCATCATGTTTGTATAAAACAATTGACTTCCTCTCCCCTTTCCTCCTCTCTTCCCTTCAAAATATATTTTTGTTGAGCAAGTAAACTTGCTTGGGCAAGTAAAAATTTTACCGTCACTCCTCTCCCTTTCCTCCCCTCTTCTACCCATGCTGTCTTGTATTAGAAGTTGTGCTTCAAGCAAACATACTTCTTGCGCACAGCTGAAATTAAACATCTAAGATTCCGTACCCACATCCCAGACTTGAATGTGTATGATGTCAAATGCTTAACAATGGTGATAATTAATAATGTTTTGTTACTGTCATAATAATAGTAGTAATTAGATATCCTAAATGATATTGTTTCAACATGTGTGCTAAAGTAGTGACATAAATGATGCTCTTAACAATGTGTGTAAATAAAAGGTCGTGGGTACTATGAGAGTTATGCTGACATAAAGGACACTGGAGGAGTAAACTATTTGTGAGCATGTTTTATTTCCAAACAAAAAGTGAAGTTGCTAAAATGACTAGTGTAATGTACAAAAGTTATCCTTTGTGCAACAGTATGACTAAGAAATTTTCTATTGTGCTCGAGTAGATGTGGCCATATGTGCACTTGTTCGAAATGCGCCAATGAGCTGGTACGTGGCGGCGGCAAGTGCCCCCTCTGTCGTGCTCCTATTGTCGAGGTTGTAAGAGCATATTCCATACTCTAGAGGGTTCCATAGGAAAAAAAAGGAAAAGCAAAAAAAAGGAAAGAGAAGAAGCAACAGCAGTCAGGTGCAGAGTTGGATGTGCAAGTTTTTGTCCTTCAGTGAGGATTGTTAACATCCTTTTTCTTCTATATTCTTTCCTGTATGTAGATTTCTTTTTTCTTTATTTTTCTCATTCCTTTTGTTATTATTGACTGTGTTTTCTGTGGGGATGGTCTTGGAACATTAAAAATGTTTCGAGTGGAATGAGAACACATGCCACGTATGGGTGGGCATGTGTAATGACGTGTTCTATTAACTAAGGAAAGAACAAAAAGAAAAGAAATGCATACATGTATTGCATTTCAGTTGTAATTATTACTCACCAGTAATTTTCTACTTGTAATTAATATTTCATGGAAAAGAAAAGAGATTGAAATGCTTTGAGGTGCTTCAGTGCCCATGCTTTATTCCTGTTTTGTTATATTTGAGCCTTCCAACTTGTAGCATGCCGGATTTCAATTAATTTAAGGATTTGTAATTATGAAATGTTTACACAATGGTGGTCTCATCAGTAGATTAAATTTAGAAAAGGTGGAAAAGATGATTTTTTGCGTTTTAATCGATTATAGAAAATTAATTTTAATGGTTTTTTTTGGCATTTTTAATCGATTTAATTGCTATGTTTTTGGCATTTCCTGCTCTATTCTTTGAAATTTATTTGGTCAATCATGTACATAAAATTCAATTTGTTGAGTAGAATTAAGTTTATTTTAACCATTATACATGGTCAAAATACAAGACAATAACATGCCGTCGACGAACTAAACATTATCGTATTTTTCACCTATAAACAACACAAGCAGAAACGGGTAAGTGGAAACAAGATTTATCTAATTGCTAAGATCCTTAATCCTCACGAGTCCTGCAATATTTACAGAAGAGAGGAGACTAGCATCAGTCCAAAGGTTTAACGGAGTGTATGAACACAAAAAGAATCAGCTCGAAACCGTAAGTGAGAAAAAAGAAAATGCCAGCATTGAATTAAAGAAGGAAGCTACTTCCTATTTAACTACCACTAACACTGGCCCATTACGTGTCTCAGTGTCTCCGTGTCGGACACGTGAAGATCCCTCCAATACACTCAAAAGCTGCCAGTGCGCCGCAAGCTGGACCCACTTACATTCCTTCCTATCTCCCGTCCGAGTCCCCAGCTGTTACTTCTCTCCAGCCGTGCCATCTCCTTTCTACCTCTACCTTCTTCTATTTCCCCTCGGTCGGTTTCACTACTACGCCCTCTAGCGTCATCCACCAAAATGGATTCCATACCCGAATAGGACTGGGAACCCGTTACCATGTCAGAGCATCGGCAAACCGGGCATGACCCCTGCATCAGTAACCAAACATCGATACAACCCGGGTGAAACCCATGTCCGCATCTCGGTATGACTTTCACATGATCCTTCTCTTCAAAATCATTCAAACAAACAACACAACACCCGAATTCCTTCCTCCCCTTGACCACTGGCAGGGATTGTAAAGTATCCAGATCTATGCCATAAGGAGGTGTGTATGACATGAAGCGCCTTGGATGGGGTAACACGGAAGGTGAATAGAGACGTGTATCTTGGCGGTGCACCAGAGAGAAAAGGCGGCGTGCACATGCAGAGAAGAAGCAGAGGAAGAATAAGACTATTAGAAGGACAAGAGCGGCCATGGCTGTGGCGGTCGAGTCAAGCTGTATCGGGTATGTCCGTGGGCCCCGGGTGTTACTTTCCTGTAAAACAGGTCGGGGCATGATGGATAGGATCCGTCGGTTAATGGGTTTCATGGTTTGGGGTTTTTGTTTTAGAGGTGTAGTGTAGAGAGAGAGAGAGAGAGAGAGAGAGAGAGAGGGAGTAAGATGGGGACGGAGCTTGATTGAGCAACATATATTTCAGTGCATTATGCGGTCGTTGTTTGGATTTTGGTGGTGTAAAAGAATTTTATTGGATTTTTGGGGTATTTTTACAAAATTGTTTTGGATTTTTGAAAATCAGCACTAAAATAATAACTAAATTTTTGTATCTCAATATTTTGATATGAAGAATTTTATGAAAATAATAATTTTGAATTTTGGACGTGTTACGATAAAATTTGAGCCGTATGCATTTGGGCTCGAAATATAAACGTTTTCACAATAGTTTAACTCTCTCTCTCTATATATATACCGTAAGCTTAAACTCACGGAGACCTTCTGTAAACCTAACTCAATATATATATATATTAAATCATCTTCAAATTTTAATTTATCATGCTCATTAAATTTTTTATATAAAAATCTTGTAGGGTGCAAAAATTTGGAGTGTTTGAGGTTTTTAATTCATAGTTTTTAATTTTTGAAAATTAGCTCTAAAAATAATAATAAAATAATTAATGTTTGAACATCATTTTTAAAAATTAAAAACGGTGGCTTAAAAACCTCAAAACACTCCAAATTTTTACATCCCACAAGATTTTCATATAAAGAATTTAATGAGAATGATAAATTAAAATTTAGAAATGATTTGATGTATTTTTTGAGTTAACCTCACGAAATGCCTTCGTGAGCTAGAACTTTTTTGTACAATATGTCGGCCGAGCTGCCAGTGTCGACAAGGGACCTTTTCTTCTACTGCGGGGCCTTCTCCCCGTCTCTCGCTGAGACCAATTAGAACCCATTCTATGATTTTTCAGACACTTTATGGAATATAAAATTTTTAAATACTTTTAATTTTTAAAGTCATTTTTTTGTATTGCTGAAAAAACAACACAAATAATGAATATTTATTATTGTTTCTAGAGTTTTTTTTAATTTAAAAGAGTGGTTTAAAAAACTAAAAATACTAAATTTTTGTATTCAATAAGGTTTTCATCTGATGTATTTAATGAAAAATATAAATTAAAATTTTTAAGATTTTAAAATATATTTTTTACACATTTACATATCAACTGAAATACAAACATTTTCACAATAATCTCTCTCTCGCTTTCTCTCTGTCACTCTCTCTCTATATATATCATTCTAATGAACGGAATATCAGCTCGTGCTCAAATCACACCATGCAAATATTTTGGTAATCCAAAAGGATATTTATTTAAGAGAAGTTCAATTAAGAAGCCAATTAGACATGATAGAAATAGAAGAGATGGTCCCGCAGTAAAATAAAATTAAATATAATAAATATTTTGTAGGAATTTCTGGGATTCCATTGCAAGTTGAGATCAGGTGAAGGTCAAAATCATTTCCACAAATTCGTTTGAATGAAAATAAGGAGACTACATTATCTTTTTTTCTTACAAGCATGCGACGGTTTCCAAAGAAAATTTCAATTTATAATTTTCAGTAAAGCAACAAAATCATGATCCAAGTCCTCTTCTAATGATGGTTAAAAAAACTAGTTATCGTCAATACCCTTCCTGAAAATTAATTAAGAGAGCAGTGTTGCTTTTATCATGCAGCACTTAATCATGCAAAAATATGTAATCACTTGGAAATCATTTTTACAAGAAAATTAATATTACACAACGATAATCATTTACGATACATCTCAAACATAAAGGCAAATTACAAATAGTTGTTTATAGCCTTCCTGTTAGAAGAAACAACTTATTAAATCCATTTGTTGTATCACAAATATCTTTATCCAATCAATCCCTTTTCTCTCCCTCATCACTTGTTCCATGAGGTGAAACTGTGGTTTTTGCTTCACTTGCACCCTGTAAGGACAAACAAACATAGAAAACATAAATTTTGCAACTTGGTATAGAATGCAAAACAAACCTCAGATAAACCCTAGTATTAGTATATTTTATAGCCAGCTCAGGGCAAAAGTAATTAATTAAAATTTAATTGATGATGGCTTAGGGTCATTTCCAAGAAAAAGTTTAATTAATAAGTACAAATTTTTGGGGGAAAATGAAAACTATTTTAAATCAAGAATACAGGTGACAATAGAACAACTTCATATCACTGCCCCTACTTCAACTGCAAAGCCACCTTCCAAAAAGAATAAATTGTGTACCAGTTCTTCAATTAAAAAAAAGAACACTAGTTATTTGTTAAGCTAACCACAAAACTCCGAATTCTGTATCCATTAAACCCAAAATCACAATTATGCCACAAAATACCTCATTACTACTTCAGCTTAGTACTGTTTTTAGTTTGTTACAATCAACTACAGCAAGTGTAACCCATGACCAATTACATGGAAATCAGGATATAGTAACAATCTGAGTGGAACTCACATGTTCAGTATTCTTAGGCTTGTACGGGCAAGCAGGCGGGACCTGCGCCGGCTTCCTGTACTCCCACCCAAATAGCCCGTACACCTTACTCTGCAATTATTATTATGCATAAAACAAATTCCTTCTATCAGTACACTATGATCCTGACTCTGTAACTATCTATATTCTTTTGTTTCCAATTCCTTAATTGTAAGTTTGTAGAGCTTATTTGAAGTGTCAGTGCAACTGTGTGTGTGTGTGTGTGCTGAATCTTACTAATCAGGTCTGGTACAGAATTTTACCGGCCAAGCACCATTTCAGAACCAATTAAGGTCTGAATAAGATCAACTATACGTTTTAATTAAATCTTAATAATATAAAGTATAAAGTATAAAGCATTAGCAATTGCACGTGTAAACATATGCGCCAACAAAAGTATTTTAATTACAACGACGATATTTTTAAAATGAAAATGTTTCTCTTACCTAACTAATTGTAAAAATTGGAAACAGCTCGAATAAATTCTACAGCAGAAACAAAAAGCATAGGATGGATATCCAATTAGGCGCAGAAGCGAGAGAAGATATAGAACTTACAAGAATGAAATGGAAGAGCAAGGGAAGCGCGTTGACCACTGGGATTAGAAAGAGGGGAAGCAAACACCCGATACAAACCTTCAATTTTACAGAAAAAAAATCAGATATTTAAAGATCAAAATCTAGCATTCATCAATCGATCGAGCACAACTGCACATGAGAAACAAATAAGTAAATAACATCGATAATTTCGAGGTTTGAGAAAAATCGCCACTTGCCATGGTATCAGATCCCTTCGATCTCTCTGATTTTCAACGAGATGAAGAATCAAGAATAGAAAGGGGTATTACTGCGGCGACCACTTTCTAATAATTTATTTTCTCTGTTGAATCGTTATTCATCGCCCGATCGACGGTGCTTTCTTTTGTTTATTACACTATCGGTATCGGAGACGGATAATTTAGTTTTACATTTTAGGCCGTTCAATGGGCCGTTTTTCGGCCCAATATAGAGAATTTAAAGTTCCATAAAAGATAATAATACCTCGAGAGCTACAAGCCTCGAGCTTTCACTTTATGATAATGATAATGATTATGATGATGACACGTAAGCTCGAAACTTTTCATTTTCACGGTCACGTCAAAATGATAGGATCATATTTAAGCCCTTTCTGTTGATTTAACGTAATTATATTATTTTTTTCGATCTGAAACGATCATAATACTCTTGATCAATTTATCATTATTTAATTTTTTTGAGCAATTTTAGTCATTTTGTCGTCGCAATTTTAAAATAATAATTTCTACTACAATTTTTTTCTTTTCTTATATTAAAATAAAATAATATAATCATTTTTTTTTTAAATAGTGACTTAACGCGTCAACCGCTTTCGTTGCTTTTCAAAAGTGTTACATGACCAAAGAAAAAACAACAACATAATGCTACAATATAACAGCTGTCCTAAAACTAAATAAACAAGTCAAGGCATCAATAACTACAAAACAAACCTGCCATAATATTCAGAAACAAAAGAAAATGATCAAAAGCATAATTAATCCATAACAAGAACAGTAAAGTAAATCCATCCTAGCAAATCAAGCTCAAACAACAAATCCTCATCCTCCGAGCTATCTGAAATCATCACTAAAAAGGTGCTCCATACCACTAGAGAATCTTGTATATAACTCAAATGAACTTAAAACAACATGGAATAAAACCATCTCCCTTGTACCGACCCGCCCTTGAAAAACCCGATTATTACGTTCAATTCAAACCAGCTAGCAAAAAATGACACAAAGAAAAATAAAACTGACGAATGCGTTTAGGCAGCCCCTGAGCATATTAAAGAACCTCCTCCCAAGATGTAAAATACAAATGTAAACCATGAATTGCAGCATTATTAAAAATAACCCAAAATTCTCTTATGTACTGACAATGAAAAAAAATATATGAGCCATAATTTCGGTGTGTGTAACACAAAAATGACACAAAATAGATCCTCTATGATTGAAGGCTACCTGAAAAAGCTGGTTTCTTTTAAGCTGAACACATTCAAAACAGGAAAGTCCGCGGCTCGTTCATGAACTAGGTGGGATTGTGGCTTACTATTATAGGCTTGTTAGGTACGTTGAATGCAAAATAACTCCCTCTCAGGGCCTTCCCTTTTCCTCCTCCTTCCCCATCCGTAGTTTTATTATTGTTTAATAGTCCATCAAAAATCATTAAAATTTTATGTTATTTAATAGTTGGTGGACTATCAAATAATAATGAAATTGCATGCAATTTAAACACTATCAAATAAAGAATATATCTATATATTATTTCTATTTTTTTAATTTATTTAAAAATTCATTGTTAAGATAGTCAAAATCATCATTATCAAATAATCCCTCCTCGAATATAAATGGCTTTCCATTTCTTCCTTGGTAAATGGTGAGGGCATATTGACACTTCTACTAAAATTTCACTCTTTAATATCTGGTTATCTCTGCGATCATTTTGTATTATATATGTTTTTGGTCATTTTGTAAGAATCCGTTATTGTTTAGATCATTTTGTATTATATATGTTTTTAGTCATTTTGTAATAATCCGTTATTGTTTAGGTCATTTTGTATATATATGTGATAGGCGTCTTCAATATAGGTATAGTATATCGAAGATTTAACTGACTAATATGGGTGTGTGTAGGTTAAAATTGTGATATCTCTTAGTAGGTATGATATTTCTATTTATAAGTATTCTTCAAAACTAGAAAGAGACATGTTAGAACTAAGATCTGACCAAACAATTAGCCTCCGCACTTATTGTTTTGCTGGATATTTAAGACTGAGGCCCAATTATATTGGCCCTATCAATATATTTTTGATCATTTTGTAAGAATCTGTTATGGTAAGAATGTTCTGTATTTTTTTAGTAGAATGCGGAGCAGGTACGTTGTGTATTTCTTGTGAAATGTTTTTTTTTTTAACAAATTGTTTGCGAAATCTGTTATAGTAAGAATGTTGTGTATTTTTTTTGAGAAGAAAAGATTGTTGTGTATTTTTTAGTAGAAAGTGGAGCAGGTACGTTGTGTATTTCTTGTGAAATGTTTTTTTTATCAAATTGGTTGAGAACCTGTTATGGTAAGAATATACGGTGCTTCAATTTTATGTAAAATAAGTTACTATCATTTGGCTATCTTTATGTAAGAACCTGTTCAAACTAATTAAGATTTTTTTACGCTAACTTGGTCATTTCTGTTATGTACTATTTCAAATTGTTCAATCCTTGTGCCAGTATACGTTGTTATTATTATTATTATTTTTTTTTGGAAAATGTCAGCCCTGACAATAAAATTTAACATGTAACAATTAAAGCTATCTTTAATCATTGTCAATTTGATTTGGTCACAGAATGACACCAGAAATGATTTCAGAATGCAAGAACTCCTTTAAACAAAACTAATTTATAGAATGCAAAGCAATTAGCATAAACACCACTTCGATCACTTACAGTAGCATAATTTACAATGTCTTGAATTCTTAAATCAAAACTAATACTTTAAAATATATATTTTGAAATAGATGGCAACTCAAAGTAAAAATAACAAATATAACTTCAATTGAAAGATTGAAAATAAATTCAAATATAATAGTCTTATTTTAATATTTTAGTTTCAAATTTTTGAGTTATTACAAATTTAAAAAGTTGCGGCATGATTGAGATAAAAAAAAAATTGAGAAGATATTTAAGTATTTGAAATAATTTACTAAAATCATTGGAATGTATTCTGATAATTTAATTTTGTATTTAAATTTTAACATACATGCTAATAATATAATAATTCAAGTGATGACTAATATATTTGGATGATTTCAAATAAGTCATGAGTTCAAACTTTTGTAGAGCCTTGACTCTATCTTCACTCAAACAATTCAACATATACATAGTGAGGCTGTGAACAATGGCGGATTTAAATGCATTAAATGGGGTTCAATGTCCCCATTTATTTTTTTTACTTATATCTACTATTTTAATAAAATTTATATTAACATTGTTCGATTTTCAATAATTATATGCATTTGAACCCCATAAAATTTATATAATATTTAAGTAATGAACCCCAGTCTCTAGTGAAAAATATTTTATTGTGTAAATTTAGTAATTTCTTAATTTTTTTGGAGATTGAATTAGATTTGATATTTATAAAATCTTTTTAGGAGAAATAATTTATACAATTATTTTTCTGTCCAAATTTCTTCTCAAGAAGACAATTCTATCATTATTTTAGATTAATATTCAAATTGATTTTTCTCTTCAAATTTTGGCATAGGAAAAAAATTAATATTATGGTGCAATAAGTATTGCGTAGTACAAATTTTTAATATATATTGAGTTTCATTTTTTTTACATAACTTAATAAAATAGTTTTTTTTTACTTCCTAGTTAATTTAGTAAAATGATTATGTAGACATTTTGACTTTTGAACTAATTTGAACCACAAAAATATATTATTATGTAAATAAATTAATATATATTTTTAAAATTCAATATGATAATATAAATTAATATAAATTATTTAGTATAATATATAAATTAATATTAAGTTATTATTGAACTCCGTTCAAAAAATTTCTGAGTAATTTTCTGACACCGCCCCTGACTGTGATCAAAACAAACAAAGTGACACTTTTGAGGAAACCTTATATTTTTGTCTATCGAAGCCAAAAACGAGAAACAGAATAGGAATTCCTGCTGGGCGTATGATCGAAACAACTGAGGGAACGCGAATAGAGATAATTCGACGTGATTTGAGAAGGGGAAATCCTCCAATGAAATCGTGTGAAAAAGTAAAGTATTTGGCGATAATTCATTTTTTTAGTGCTGAAAAGTCGAGGCTGTTTTCTTCTTCCTTCTTCTCTGTCGAAGATTATCTTTTCAATTTTGGAGATTGATATGGATTTAGTACTTCCGATTTGTTCGTATTTGTTCTTTTCCTCAGTAAATGTAGTTTTTTTTTTTTGTTTTTGAAATTTGTTACTTCTTTCCCATTTTCAATCAAACCCCGATTGTAGTTTTCAATGACATATCAAGTAAGTTAATACAAATTGATGAACTATTTTGAATCCACGCCAAATGAATTCTTGTGGTGAAAAATATTTGCAGATCATGAATTTTTCATTTGAAATCATCTCTATTCTTTTTTTTTTCCATTCTATTCCATTGAATTCTCATTAGTATTTATTTTGATCAACTGTGTGAATCGATGGTGAAGTTTTCTTTGTTATATTTGTATAATTCGATAATAGGGGAAGGAGAGGGGCTGATCACAGTTCAGAGTACGGATTATTTTGTCATAAATCGAAATTACAATTACAAAATTTTATGTCATATAATATTTTTTAGATAATGAGATAAGAGACTAATATCTCCGACATATTATATATCATCGTTACAAATAATTGTTTTGTATGCAGCATTTTTTTACAGCAATGCAAAATGTACTCCTGCCCTCCAATGGTGTCAACTTACAAGTAACAAACTAAAAGATGTCATTTTGTTAGATTGAATAACTAACGGACCTGGAAAATTCAAAATATACTTCTGTCCTCCAATGGTGCCAACTAACAAGTAACAACATATTTTTGATAAGAACAATGGTGGATTTGAAACAAAAATGGAGAAGATATAGAAGCTGCCAAGCTGTTCAAATAACGGCTATAACCTTTACGTCACATCATTTATTCATCAAGATCTAAAGTTTAAACATTGAAAAGGAAATATCAAGGAGGACCCATAACATGACAAAAGGTGAACAAGCTTTTTGCCCGTTAACCCCTTCAAAACCAAAAATAACTTGTGCAATACAGTGATGCCATGCTATTGTTCCTCGTTTTTTCTAGATACACTTGCATCCTCTCAATCACTTAAAAAATAACAAAATTAACCTACTTAATCAATATTAACCAACTGATTCAAATTTTAATCAGATTTAATTAACCATATATTAATTCTAGCTCCAGCATTCTGGGGTAAGTGAATGGTCCCTTTTTGGGTCCTTGCAGTAGTTGTACACCATGTACCGACTCTGCGCCCAGTGCATTGCCATGTATTGCCTGTTGCTTAACCCACCACCAGATGGCGAAGAGGGAACAGCACGGCAACTACGCCGTGAGTAGGGACTACACCCCCGAACTATGAATTTTGTAAACCGCGCAACAAAAGGCTGATACCGGTAGTCAGCCTTGTATTTTCCGTTGTCAGTGGCCCAGGAGGATGCATCCCAGATAGAACCATACAGCCACATTGGTCGAAGAGGGAATGTGTAAGCGCTCTTCTTTGGATACCGCCTTATCGGTATGTCATCTACAAAAAATCTGCAAGGAGAATTTATTGTAGTTGATATTAATTATGTTATATGTAGCACAGTGTCTGTAGTATATACAGGTGATTGCTTCTAAATAGCAGTCTAATAATATCATATGATTGAGGTACTGCTAAAAATCTCTTTATTTGAAATAACATTTTGTACAAAATTAAAGATTGCTGAACGTACGATTCTCACAAAAGGAAATCAACAAGAAAGTGTATTGACAGAGAAATATATATCATATAATATTTTAAGAATAGTACATCATATTATTATAATGGAACTGGCTTTATCATGGACAGAGGTGGGCCCATAGTCTCATGAAAAAAACCCCTTTCCATAAATTTGTGAACGGGATTAAACAAGAGAGATCCAAAAATTTTGGGTCAATTGGAAAGAAAGTGCCAAAGAGCTTCACGAGTCTTTTGTGATTTTGGCTGACATAGTGATTTTTTATTCCAACGAGTGTATGAACTTTACTAGTAGGATATTGGATGTCAAATGTTGTAGTACAAAATTATACTTCATTAGCTCTGACTAAGATTTACTATAGTTTTGGCATATGCAGACAAAATCTGAATGACCTACCACAACTGGATTGCTGATTAATGGTTGCCTTTTTAGATGAAAAGGTATAGAATAACATGAAGAGCAATTATTAATCTTTAATTTACTGGAAGTTTAGAAACCAATTAACAACCCATACTTGTTCCTCAACCCTGATCCTTGTTCTTTTTGTACATTTTCATTATGCACCTCTTTTTTTTACATTTTTTTCCAATTTCCTCTTTTGATCTTATATAATACCTTTTTAAAATCTTATCCTCTGTATAGACAACACTGACATTACGTTTACCTTAAAAAAAATTCAAATAAAAATTTCAAAAAATTTCAAAAGTTGAAAAAAAAAATGCAAAAAAGGGCATTTTTTTAACATGAAAAATATATATTCTATGAATTTTATATGGTGTTGGATATATATCAATGTAAATATATATTATATATTCATATATCAGTGTAAATATATTAATAGTATATACTATGTTTTATTTTAATACAGAAACATAGTATATATAATACTTTGCTTGACCAACAACTTGAAAGAACTATTTTTGAACCATCAATGTTCTGCTACATAAACCACTTATAGAATATGGCGGGGATTACTTGACAATGGGTTATTTTGACAATCTTGACAATGAACTCTTAAATAAATAGAAAAATATCTTAAAAATGAAAAAAAAAATATATGTATTCTTCTATCTATAGATTAATAGTCATTCAAATTTGATGTAATTTCATTATTGTTTGGTACTCCACTAAAAAGAATATCAAAATTTTATATATTTTGTAACAGTTCTAATTTAGCAGTCTTTGGTGAAATATAAAATGATAATAAAATTGCATGAAATTTGAATGACCACCATCTATAGGTAGAAAAACACATCTATAAATTTTATTTATTTTTTATTTATTTAAGAATTCATTGTCAAAATTGTCAGAATAACTCATTGTCAAACGATCCCCACCCTATAGAATATCCATTTTTGTTAGTGTACATAATTTCTTTTTCCAGCAAAATATTATCTTCAAGGGTTTTGCATTATCTGATATATTTCAGCTTTTAATGAGGAAGTTAATGATTAAATAATCCAATTAACCATTTCTTCTCTTTCCTTTTTTTTTTTGAAAAGTCTCTTAACTTTGCATATACAACACATACTACAGAGATCTGAAGCAAAAATTAAAGGAGAAAAAAAGTAATCCTTACTATTTACTCAGCTTCAAGTCAGGGCATAAGAAAACTAAAAAGGGTATTTGATTGCAAAAAAAAACATACATGATCTCATAGGGGCTCCAAGAGATTGCATAATTGTGAAATGCAGCAGTCGGGTCGAACCACAAATGGAACTTCATTTCCCGACCGATAATCCGACTGTCACCGCTTCCTCTGATATAAACATTTGTCTGCAATGTGTATGGCCTGCCCGGTGTAGTACCCAAAAATTCAATGTCCACCTCATCATGAAACCCAGGGTGCGCTTGATTATTTGAGAGCTATGTAAATTTTCAAATCAAAAGTTCATCGCCAGTTAAAATAATAACAAGATAAAATATAATTCTTTAGGGCCATTATATTCCACAAGAAGATACCGCATTTTTCTAAAGAAAAAAAAAAGATAGCAAGCTTTTCATCTGATTGCCATTTACCAGTGAACTCATTTTTTCAGAAGTGAAAACGCAAGTGATTACTTCATAATGTAATAGTTAAAGAGATGTGTTTACATTAAGTTTAGTTTGTTCATACATAAAATGCAGTGATCACGCCAGCAGTGTAGCCCGGCTGAAGCTTAATCGAAGCCCCAAAATACCCACTCGTGTATGGGTGTTTAGACTTAAATCCACTCCCTACACATAGCCTTCAAGATCAGTAAACTAGCAACGCAGCTTAATGATCTGCATAAAAATAAATAAATAAACAAAAAGCAATAAGCAACCTTCGGTTCGATCCAGCCATATTGTGACAGATGATTGATCAGTGACCGTCTGGTGTTGCGGCCCCCAGAGATTACTGAATGCACGGTAGAATTGTGATGGTTTAAACTGATAGCTCGGGTAATACCCGGGATTGGGTTGAGCATTGCTCGTATGGAGGGAGAGAAGGAGAAGGGAGATTAATAGAAGTGACATGAAGCCCAGGTAAGGAAATATGACAAATATTAGTTATGGGTTCTTCCCTTATTTGCTAGATTGGGGAAGCAAATGTTGGAGGATAAATAGCAACGACTTACGGTGAGCACTAGTCCGAGAGAGAGGATCCAATGAGAGAGATGGGGAGAGATGAGAGAGGGAGAGAGAGAGAGAGAGAGAGGGGACCAGGATGTTTAGGTTGGTGAAGGAAAGCAGTAAAGAGTAAACTGAGTAAAGAGCAAGTACTGGTGGTGGCAGCTGATCCTAAGTAGCGATCATTTCCTGGTAATGTCTCTTTTTTTTCTCAGCTGTGATTTCACATGTGAGTTTGCTTTGGTAATTCATTGGTTCGGAGCATTGATGTTTGCCCGATTTTGAAGGGAAATGCAAGGAAGTGGGAACTGTAAGGTACCTAATAGGGTACTTCATTTATGTTTTTTTTTTTACCATATGTAATATTTCTAAGTCAGTTTTGTTCTGATGGAAAACATTTTGTTTGTTGGTTGATTTTAAAAACTATTATGACAAAGTTACAGATAATTTTGGAGAAGCGTTTTTCTTGAGGGGAAAAAATCAAAATTATTATTTCAACAATTGAACTTGAATTTTTAAAATAAGAAAGGACTGAATTTTGAAAGTTCGGCCTTGTTATTGGAAGTCCAACCATATTTGTTCGATCTGTAATAATTAATCACCTGGACTTGTGTCTATAGTCGGACTTTATATATAGTTTGAAAAAGCCTTGCTGGAATTTTAGACTGATGGCTACATTTTCAGTGTCTGATCTGTATAATTATTTGGGAAGGTTAAATATAAATTGCTTGCTTATATATATAGTTTGCAAAACAAATCCTCCGAGGCTTGACATAGTAAATAAATAAACTGGGCAAAAACAAGACAATTTTGGCTAGCTATGGATCAGAATATGCACTATAGAAAAGGTAAGACAGATTAATATATGATTGTTGTAACAACTGTTAAATATTTGATTCATAACATAATACCTCAAAAAAGTAACATACAAAACACACAAGCACCAGTGCTGCCTCCGCAGATTCAGTCTTTAAAAAAAAACAATTCTTCACCAAGATAAACAAATTTGAGAACTATTGTGAGATATATATATAGAGTTTGGTTACGGTGCTACGCATAGCACGGATACCCGTGTACTACGGACCATTTCTTTGTCTTTAAAGTTTAAATGGTCGATCTGATCGATTAAAATATTTTTTATATGAAAATCTAGTTGGAGACTAAATTTTGTATTTTTTAGGATTTTTTTTACTATTTTTTAAGGTAGTTAGAAAATGACTCCTTTTGAATGGCTCATAATAATTAAATTAAGTGATTTTCTAGTTATCTTAAAAATAATAAAAAAATTATAAAGAATTTAAAATTTGATTCCCAACTAGATTTTCATATGAAAAATATTTTGACCGATCGGATCGACTATTTGAATTTTGAAGACGGAGAAACGATCCGTAGCACACGGATCATCAATGTTACGCGTAGTACCGTAACCAAACTCTCTCTCTCTCTATATATATATATATATATATAGTTATGCTACGGTTAGTCATGAATTATAAAATATTTTTGTACTTCGCGTCGTATCTCTCATTTTCGAATTCAAAAATACTGATCCAACCGTTCAAAGTTTTTTCCATATTAAAATATGGTTGGAGACCAAATTTTATATTTTTTGAAAAAAAAAATTCTATTTTTTAGGGGTTGAAAATGCATTGAGTTTATGATTTTCAATAAAAATGATTTTCTAATCCACAAAAAAATAAAAAAATTCCTAAAAAATATAAAATTTAGTTTTCAAATATATTTTAATATGGAGAACATTTTGAACGGTCAAATCGGTATTTTGTATTCAAATATAAAAGATACGACGTGAAATATAAAAAATATTTTATACTAACCGTAGCATAACTCTCTCTCTCTATATATAGCTCTTCTCCTTCAAAATTCTCCACCAATTCCCCCCTGCCACATGTATTCGGAAAGTTCCACACAAATCGAATTAATATCCTTGAGAAATTTTAATTTTCAGTATCTTTTATGCATAAATCAGTGGGGTAGCCCACATATTGAAGATCATATATAAGGTCAACATTCTCCACTATGTCAAGATACTTAAATTTACCTTTATGTAAACTCAAGAATCTCTTTACTTTTATCTAGTCGTACCAACATTTGCCAATAAGAGACTCATGGTTTCATAAATTGATGATTGCAATTTCAGCAAATAATACTGATGCTTTACTACAGATTATATGTGAAATTTTGCTGTTTTTGGAAGGAGTGTGTGTCACCAGTCACCACTCACCAGTGGGTGCCAACCGGTGCAGGACAGGTTTTAGAACCAGGAGTGGGGCCTTGTATTAGAAAGGGTTAATTAAATAATCAAGCCATGTTACCGTGCAATTGCATGCTTTCTTTTTATGGAAAAATGAATGTTTTTAGGTAACATTACCGTTATACTTAATAATTTCATTAATTTTGTTGTTTTGTAAAATCTTATTAAATTTAATAAGCTATTTTTGAGATTTAATTGCAGGATTCTAAGAAACTTAAACGGAATAAAGAATAAATGATCAAGATCAATTCAGAGGTCTCTATGAAGATATAGGATCATATTCAATGTATAGGTATAATTCAAAATCTTATATTCTTCATAATTATGCAAGGAAGAGCTCACTGTCGCAGAGAACCGTTATAACGATTCCCTAATCGTTATAGCGATTCAATATATATGTCAAAAATATTCTAAGTTCGCTGTGCGTAGAAATGAGCTAAAGTTAACAGAGTGTATCGTTATGTAACGCTTCGTAAAACGTTATAACAATTCAATACACCTACTAAAAAATATTCTAAGTTCTTTGTGAGCAGAAATAATCTAAAATTAGCAGAGTGTATTGTTATGTAACGGTTCATAAAGCGTTCAACGATTCACTGAATCGTTATAACGTTTCTGAAGATCAGTAGACTTGTCAGAAGGTTGGTCAAACAAGTCAAAGCGTTGTAACGGTTCTGTAAATCGTTCAACGTTTCTGTATAACGTTATAACAATTCATCCTATTCATTTTTGAATCGTTATAACGTTTCAATATAATTCTGACAAGGGGTATTCTTGGAAATTCAAGACTCTCATTATGAAACGTTATAACGATTTGTGAATCGTTATAACGTTTCCTAGCGCAAGAATATCAATTTTCTGTTAATGACTTATAAAAATGATGTGCTGGGTGTAGAACAACTAACCAAGAAAAATAATCAATATTCTTAGAAACCCAGAGGATCCTATTGCAATCAATAGAGCTGATTCCTTCCTTTACAAAATAACGAGAATAAGAGATATTGAATTAGCCAAAATTGATAGACATTTTTGTGTAATCTTCAGTTCTTTACTCTATTGAGCATTGTCTCAAATCTTATCTTTGAGCCTTAAGTGCTAATCTGTTGTTCTCTCTTTATTACAATTTTTAATCTTCTTGTCCTTGTTTTGTGAAGAAGCTAAAGCTTTTTGTAACTGAATTTTTGAGTAATAAATCGACATCCCATTTATGGATGAGATCCAAAGACGTAGGCATTGTTAAATCCGAACTCCGTTAACATTTTCTGTGTTCCTTATAATTTCTATACCTTGTCATTGTCGGTAATAACCATCAACCATTCCTTAAAATATCAATTATAACTTATATAAAAAAAAAAGTGGATTATAATTCAACGTCTTTACAAAGATCATTGTTAGACAAACGTTTTAAAAAATAATTTCTATTCAATCCTGAGTACTACTTAATTTAAACCTTCTATAAATAATTCATATTTAAGTGGCTGATTACTAAGTCTAAAATGATGTACTGCCATTAGTTTGGCTTTTATAATGATGATTTAGTAGTTATTTTTGCCAGTACTATGACCTAAATAGCAATAGTAAAAAATGTCGGTGGGTTCAATTTTCTCTATTCTAGTTGTGTTTGTGGGTCCATGATACCGCGTCTGAATTATCTGGTTTTCTTTAATTCCATCTGAAAAGAGAAATTAAATGTTTTTCAGGGTTTGTGCAAAAAAAGTTTCCAACCATTGGGCCCTCCTTATGTTTTACCTATGTGATTGACCCTGTTATATTGTCGCTCCACTTGCTTGATATAGTAATTTTAGGATGGATTCTAGTTCCAGACTTCATGATTTATACAGTATATCAGTGCTTGATATTTCAGGTCAATTATTGTAACACATACAGCAATAATGAGTGAATAGTATTAGGTCTTCTTAGTCATGATTTTGGATGTGGTTTTGCAAGGTCCTAAAATTAGTACCATTTATAAATATGTCCTGTCAATCTTCAAAGAAAGCGATTAGTTCCAACCAGAAACCAAATAAAAATTCTGTATGCAAGCTACCGTTATCTTTGTTACTTGATTTCTCATTTATCAACAGTTGTAATATTATTATTATTTTTTTTTGGGCGGGGGGGGGGGGGGGGGGGGGACAAGAAGCTCTCTACAAGGCAAAATCCTTGATTTCTCCCAACCCCAATGTTGTAACAGTAATTACTAACACAAGGGCAATTCACCGCTTCATCCCAAAAAATAATATTGAATATATAAATAATTAGATATTTAAAATGCTAAAAATATTTTTGTATAACATTTTTTAATCAGAAAATTTTCGAACACAGATTTGTTTTTTTTAATACTAAAAATATATATAACGATAGGTATTGCAATTAGTTACATAATAATTTATCAAAAAAAAATACAAAGAGTTGTAAAATTTTAACGTTTAAATTATATCTCAGGTACATCACATAATCTCTTTAAATAAGGAAAGAGAAAAATAATATAAGTCATTTGGTTAAAATAAATGAAGAGAGAAATAAAATAAATAATAGAGAATATATATACTGTAGTATAGTGAAAAAGTAATTTCTTTTATGTATTATATTTATATGCATTACGAATTTTCTTTAAAAAAATACAGTACAAATAGATTTCTTTTCTTTTTGTCACATGGTATTGCGTGATTCTGTCTTTGACAAGCAGAGCAGAAACCTTTCATCGTACACCTTCCACTGTTATTTTCTGGTATGCAGGCCTGTAGCTTTTTGGTCCTCACTTTGGCTATTTGGAATACACTTGATACGATAAAGAAATCTAGCATGGATCTAAAATTTTATCTACATCGTATATTTGTAAAATATATTCTATAATAAAAATTTAAATTAATAAAAATGTGGTATTTTTAAAAATATAATATATCATTTATCGGTTACTTTTTTTATATTTGGAAGGCTATACATTCCAATATTTTTAAAACCCCAATATTATTTAAAAAAATGATGATGATGATGATGATGATGATCAACAAGTGAAAAAAGAAGTTTGTGTGAAATGTGCCGATCCGGCGACAAAAAAATGTGATACGACTTTTCTTATATAAAGATGTTCCATTTGGTACCAATTTTCTTATATAAAGATAGTCCATCAGCAAGTGAAAATTACTTTTTCTAACTCTCTCGGTTGTTATTCTAAATACGTGCTATGTCATAATGTATATAAAAATTTATTGAACGTTGGATATTATTTTTGGGGTTAAGGGATCAAGTCATCAAATTTTAACATAAGTAGGGATTTTTCAAATGAATTTCTGTCTTTCCACCTCCGACACGGAAAAATATTCTTATTTTCAATGCTGAAATTACCCAACAGATTACAAGGTTGGTTCTCAAATATATGTTGTAATTATCCTTAGAAAAGTATATGATCTATTAATTTCAATACACACACGATTTCCAATTTAACTAATTATTAACTCAAATGAAGAAACTTTGATATCTACAGAAACGACTTGTTTTAACGTTTCTTTAATACTGAATTCAAATAATAATTAATATTTGAAAATTACTTCGTAATATTTTTTACAAAAAATAATCTTATAATGCACACTACCATGTAAAAACAAAGTTCTGTAAGTAATTTATCCAGAATATCGTCCTTGGTCTCATTAAAATCATGTAAACGTTTTTTTTTGTTAATAAAAAAAGAAAAACAATAGATCAAATAACTTTGAGGTATCGTGCGGCAAATCAGAACTAAATTTGAAATGGAAATTTTAGTTGGCAATATATGATCCTCTGCAATTAATGCTGCGCCACGTTGAATAGTGGTGCGGTTGTTGGATCTCAGCCACACACTTTACTACTTTTAGCGGTGCAACGCTTGCTCTCTACTCATTGAGCGAGATGCCAAGTGCCAACCAAGTAAGCTTCCATTGCAATTTTGACTCGTCATTGAAACAATTAAGGATATGATGAGTTAATTATTTTTGCCGACATTCAGATTAAAAGAAAATACAAATTATCATGCAAGGCAGCAAGGCCTACGGTCATACTTATAAAAAAAAAAGACAACGATAAACAATGTTTTAATTTTTAGTGACCGAGCCACTAAATTAGTTCGAGCTTATAGAATTTAGTAATTATTTTTTATTTATATTTTCATGTTTCTTATATAATGAAATATTAACAATAATTTTCAAATTAATAAAATATTAATTACTTTGAATCTTATTCAAATGAATCAATGAAGATGGTTTTAAAATAAACTAACCGAATATCTCATACAAGTAGGGGTGTCAATGGGTCGGGTCAGGTTCGGATCGGGTCATTTTTTATTATTTTTTTGATCTGACCCGAACCCGACTCGATTAAATTCGGGTAAAAAATATTGATCCATACCCGACCCGACGGGTCACGAGTCGACCCGACCGGTATAAAATAATTAAATATTTATTAATTATTTTTATATAATTTTATGCAATAAAATATTAATTCATTTATAATTAATCTTAATTAGTATATAATTAGTGTATATTTAAGCTTTAATTAGTACTAAATCATAAAATTACTTTAAAAAATAAAATTAATTAGGTCGGGTCGGGTTGACCCGAACCCGACCCGACTCGATTCAGCTCAGAAAAATTAAATTCATACTCGACCCATTTATCTTCGGGACATGTTGAGTTGGATCAGATCGGATTCGAATTGGATCAATAATTAAGTGTATGGAGCCGAAGTTATTGTGAGATGTGAGTATGACCTCCCTCATCTATTCAAATATCTTATATTACTTTCTACTTTGAGAAGACAGTTATCTTATTATTAGAGTTAAACAAACCAAATATTTTATTATTAGAGTGGATAACGTCATCTCTAGAGATGTCAATAATTGATCTAATCAGGCTTGACTTAAATATAAATGAATTGGATATAAATTTTTAATTTTTAACAAGCTTAATTATTTTTTAATTAAAAACGAAATTTTACATTGATTGAGGCATATTTATATACTAATTAAGTTTAATTATATATTAATTTAGATTAATATACATAAAAATATTTTAAAAATAATTTAGAAATATTCAATCATCTTATATGAATCAATTCGGATCAGAGATTTTTTTAACCTTATTAAATTGAGTCGGTTGGATTAAGAAAAAATAATGAAATAATACCTACTCGAACCCGACACGGTTCGACACACTGACACCCTGATTCACCACTGATAGATGGTGTAGATCAACCTCGCAACGGAGCAAATCATTGCATTTGTTTGCACCGACGCACTAATTACAAAAAAAGATGACGAGGACAATAAGGATAAAAATGACAATAATAACAGTTTTTAGTAATAATAAGTTTTATTAAATTAATATTATTAAAAATAAGAGTGAGAAACATAAAATTTAAAATATACGAATGGCAGCGCGCATACCGTACAAGTGGCGCGCGTTTTCAAAATGTGCCATTTATCGCGTGGCGCGTTTCATTATTTTTACGAAACGCGCCACTTTGCGAAGCGCGCGCGTTTGCTTCTTATATATACAAAACGCGCAGCGCCTCTCTATCTCACTTGCGCGGGGTTTGGACGAAACGCGCCACGCGATGGCGCGTTTAATGTCATCGCGCCATCGTATATTTGAAATTTTACGTTTCTCATTCTTATTTTTAATAATATTAATTTAATAAAACTTATTATTACTAAAAACTGCAATAATAACAGAAAAAATAACAAATAAGAAAATAAGAATAGTAATAGTAATAGTTATAATAATTATTATAATAATATATAAAAGCAATGACAATTCTTCTTCTATTTCATATGATATTAACCCATTGTTGTAACTGATGTAGATTTTACAGAAATATTTATATTTAGATCACATTGATCTGTCTGGTTTTGTAGTAAATGAATTTGAAATTTTATAATTTTAAAATATAAGTGTATTACCAGTAGAACAATTTTCAACTATTTTGATTTGTCTTTTTTTTTTTCTAACAACGATGTTGCAATAAATTTTGGAATTAAACTCACAGATGTACTTAATTATTAAGCTTAAGTATATTGATTTTATTCACAAAAAAATAATTTTTTTAGTAAGATGAAAACAACCAAACTTTTAATTGTCTATAAATGACATCCTTATGGATTTCGAACATATAATCTCTCACATGAAAAACATTAATTACCTTTATCAATAGACCAAAGATTAGTTCTTACAATAAAATAAATTGTTATTCCGCATACCTCTGATTCCCTATCCAACCAACTCATTGAAATAAGAAATTAATCTATTTCTAGAACTATTTATAATTCTTTTAAATTATGTTTGCGACAGTTTCTCTCTCTATATATATATGCACTACACAAGATTTTTCAACTTTAACAGTTGCTACACTATTGAGAGATCGTCTACGCACAGAGTAACACTCCTGTTTGAAAGTAATATACTGTTTGTGAATTGTGATAAGGCTGACTATATATGCATATATGTTAGGGTGGGGATCACTTAAAAATGGTTATTTTGATAATTTTGATAATGGATTTTTAAATAAATATCAAAAAAATAATTTAAAAATAGAAAAAGTTTATAGATATTTTTTCTACCTATAATTGATGGTCATTGAATTTCATATAATTTCATTATCTTTTGACACTCCATGGAAGACTATCAAAATTTTATACAATTTACAATGGTTTCAATTTAAAGTTATATACATAGTTGTTCATGTAGGTCAAAATAATATAAATTTAGCGGTCATACTTTTGGAACTTTTGTTGATAGATATTAATTATTAGAACTAATTAATAGCATGTACTTCATTATCGAAATTCCAAAGTGATAACATCTCGATGTCCATCTGCTGGTTCCTTCAAATCATGTGAAAACGACCATCGTTGATATATCTCTTTCTCTCTCTCTTTTTTTCTTTGATGGTGGAATAGTTTAGAAGCATGGATAATTAAGATGTTTTTACTATTTAATTAAGCTTGTCCAGATGGAAACAAAGAACGCATTATTTTGTTTGACCTACCTAATACAAGTATACAGCGGTCATAAAACAGGAGACAAAGCCTTAAAATTTTCTATATTTATTTTCTGTTTGGAAGGAAATGAATAGAAGTTTTCTTTTTCTTTTTTTTTTTTTTTTTGAGCTGATACACATATACTATTAATATTGTCGGTACAAATTTTATTGTTCATGTTAAATAATAAGCTGTTATTCGTAATAATGGTTTTATTTTGCAATTTATTTTATATATTATTTTGTTATACAAATATACCGTACAATATAAGTTACATAATTAATAAAAGGATTGTTATAAATAATAATTTATTTACATGAATAATAAAGTTAATATTGACAATAGTATTTCCAAATATTTTTCTTTTTTTTTCTTAATCTTAATCAGCACTCTTTTTATTAGGCGTAGGTTTTGTGTACCGTACCACGGCTCTTTGTTCCTTCTTTAAAGTTATGTGACTGTTGCTCTGCCGACACCACAGTAAAACCAGTCAAATTCTAATATCTTCTGTCGTTTGTGCTCAATTATTGTAACTATGGTTTGTAAAAGTTCATGAACTAGGCTAGTGACCCACACGCTTGAACTCGAATCTAATCTAATTCGAATTAAAATCCAACCAGTTCGACTAGCTCTTAGACTAACATGCATGACCCTACATGAGACTAGCTTACAATAAAATTCTGACATCAATCCTGATGAGTGATGAGCAATAAGTCCTACTGAACACCGCACAAATAAGAAATTATCCATATTTATTCATTGCAACTTGGAACTTGGGGAGTGTAGTGTTAACTCCAAGGATGTGAATTTGTAGGTTTTTCAGAAATGAAATTTATTAGAAAATTGTTAATCTTCTTTGTATTGTAGTCTTACAAAAAAAATTGTCTAAATTCATAAACAATTAATGTATGAATGGATGATTTCTAACCCAATATTTCATCTTAATTTTCTATCTAATTGCTTACTGTCTTGTCATAATGTGTAATTATGATTTGCAATTTACTCCTTTAAATAGATATAGATCAGCTTAGAATCCAAATTCTGAAATGATCTAAACCTGAAATTTGACCAAGATGAACCCATATTTTAATTTATTAAAACCTAGTAGACCCCATCTAATCTGACTTTTAAGTGCACAAATAGTATAATAGATGTGAACCCAAGTTCACCGGCCTATTCTATAAACTGTCCACTTGTAAAGTACTGTACAGGGGATCCACTCATGAGCATTTTACTAATAAGCGACTCACTTTATTTAGACTTCGGATCTGCTGTTATTTTGAAGAAGAACATGACCCTATTTTTTTTTTGGGTGGGATCATTTGACAATGGGTTATTTTGACAATAAATTTTAAAATAAATACTAAAAAAATTTAAAAAATAGAAAAAAAAACCTTATGAATATGTTTTTCTATTTATATATTAATGGTGATTCAAATTTTATACAATTTTATTATCGTTTGATACTTCATCAAGGACCATCAAAAATTTATACAAATTACAACAGTTATAATTTGACAATATTTGATGGACAATCAAACGATAATGAAATTGCATGAAATTTGAATCATCATAAAGTTTTTTTTTTTCTATTTTTTAAATTTTATTTATTTATTTAAAAATTCACTGTAAAAACTGTCAAAATAACCATTGTTAAGTGATCCTTTCCCTTTTTTTATTGACAGCGGGCCCGCACTAATAAGAAATAACAACTACGTTAACGTTGAACTTAGATATGAATGCTGGTCAAGGATGTGGGAAGTATAAAAAGATACATCTTAACTCTATAATAGCTCAGACCCAAATTAAAAAAAAAAATTGATAATGTTGAGTACAAGTTTCAACCGGAAAGAGACAATTTCTGGTCCTTTTGTGGCTTCCTTGTATTTTTCCTTTTTAATGTTGAGAACGAGAAATTCCTTACACAGCACCTTTCCTATGTTTATTTTAAGATAAAACGGAGGATATGATTTTCTTTTGTTTGAGCGCAATTAATTCTCAGAATGTTGGTACAAGAGATGAAAAATATGTTTAGTTCTGGCAAAGCTGGCCCAGTATTCAAACAATGATGAACGCTGCCAAGTTCTGTAATATACGGTACCAATGCCACTGGCGACTGATGCATTCAATTACTGATACCAACAACCTACTTGTAAATAAAGGCAAAATACAAGTTGGTCCCGTGGTACCAGCTGGAACTGGATATGTTGACTAGCAAAGAATTCTTCATAGTGGTTCTTGCTACAGAAAAAAAAATACAGTGGAACTCAGAACGAATATAATTAATCCAGGGAAATAAGTTCCAACATTCTAATTATTGTTCCAAATAAAATAAATGTTGAAATTTAGCAGAAAACTATCATTTACATATTTTTAATGTTTTGAGTTTTCAGGCAGCTACATTTTTCCCCCTCCTTTTCGTCTTCCCCTTATTGGTTTGAATTCCTCTTCAAGAATTCCAATCTGCATGGTTGTGACGTGTGTACTGTCTCAATTTCTTTTGTTGCATTAAAAATGATCACAGCTCTGTACTACTGGTGACAACAACACAACCATTATTATTATTATCCCAATATTAATGAAAAAAATAAAAGAAGTACATTATTACTCTGAATTAAGGAAAGAATTATTATTACCTAACATATGCATCACAACCTACTTAAAAGAGAACAAAAGAATGTTTACAATCACACCAAGGACTATACAACTCAATAGTGAAGTTAAATGATCTCCACACACCTCACATTTTCTGGAACTCTTGCCAGTTTTCAATTTCACTCCAATCAACATCCAAATTCAACTGCTGCAATCAACCAAAAAAGCATGACCGCGATCTTTTATTTCAATCCAGATAACACCAGGTTCTTTTTTAAGCATTATATTACTAATCAATTCGCTAAACTGATTTGCAAAAAGGTGATTTTGTAATTAGGTCCTTCCAATAATCCAGCTCTACTCAGCAAACTTGTCATGCAAGCATAGTGCTGAAAACATGGATGTATGCCATCACTTTACATAGAAAACCAATAATATCTGGCCTTGTCAACAAGTCTCGCATGACTACTTGCTGAAAGAAGACCGATATAAGTAACACTATTTGTCTGTATCCCTCTATTTGACATTTCATCAAGAATATTGAAGGCTTCTTGTACTCTCCCATTACTCCCACAAGCCCCAATCATTGAATTCCAGCATTTCAAATCAGGATCTGGTACTTCCAAAAATAATTTGTAGGAAACTTCAAGTGTTGGAATCAACAATGAACTTTACTGGTACAATTTTGGATCTGCAAAGCAATTAGAAGTTTCTTGTGTACACATTCGAGAAGCATAACATCTTATGTAAAAAGTATTATATAGATGAGGATTGAAAACAAAATCTGGAGATGAGAAACTGGATCAGGAGCCAACGATATACAAGTTGCCAGATTTTTGAAGAAGTTATCAAACAAACTTATGAAAGTTTGTTATGAAAAAAATGTGTAGTGGCTTGTAACTATAAGTAGGTGCTTTGTACTGTAATAAAAAAGAGTGAGAGAGATCTCTTCTCCAAAGTATGGAGAGATGTACCAGTATGTACGCATCAATATTGGAAATAATATGAAAGGTTCCAGTCAGACTATGTCTCTCCTCTTATTTAATAAAAATAAATGCTTCCGCTGTACCATTAAATTTCCAACATCGAGGTCACAAGTTTTGCATACATATTAAGTAAATTCCCACAAACACACATGTTATGTTCATATCCTGACTTCACCACAAAAGAATGAAGCATCTCACCTGGCCTTTGGTAAGTGTTTGGATCAGTGGAGAATAGCAAAACAGCAGAATAGTAACACCATTCTCAATGCAAACTTGATCCAAACAAAAAAAAACAGTTCATAATAGCATGAGAACAGCGCTAATCTGCTAAATCATAGAAACGTTGATTTAGCATATTAGTGCTTCATGAGAATAGCAAAAATAAAAATAATAAATTATTTCTTTAATATTAGTAAAATATAATATTAAATAATTAATTATTTTAATTATTTCCTCCACTATTCTCAAATTACCATTCAAATAATATTTTACTAACCCGAAATAGTAACTAACCTCTCAATTCTCATATTTTTCGAGATGTCACTAACCTCACATTATTCTCAGTCACTAACCCAAAAAATATTATTCCCGCACTAACTCTTCCATCATCCAAACAGAGAGAAAAGCTATATACTTTGTAGCCTTCTCTTCTCATGGCCAATTCACCTTCTCCTAAGTTTGAGTGACCCACAACCATCTGCGTACACACTATAGCATTTTTTTCTGCATACAGTTAAATATATTTTGAGCACAGCTGGGATGATTATTCAAAAAATACATCTTAATCAAAGCATTGCTTACATGTATACTTGCCTCAAATCTTGTTTTGATTACATGCATGTGGAGAGGTTCGCCATAATAGAAACAGGGTAAATTTGCAGTTACGGCAATTACAGATGCTAAGGTGTAGTCATCTGGTGATAACCGTCGCTGACCTCCTAATTGAACAAATGCAGACATTGCCTTATCTCCTGGACCAATGTTAGAATAACCAGCTATTAGAGAGTTCCAAAGAGACCAAATCTGGCATCTCAATTCTTTCAAAAGTAAAGGGAGCAGTTTCCATATCACCATTAGTGGAATACATGTCCAGAAGTGCATTTTGCAGATGCACATAAGGTTTTAGATTGGACATGATTATTTTTCCATGAATTGTTCGCCCAATCTTCAAATCATCTATTCTCTCACAAGCATTTATAACTAATGTATAGATGATTTGACTAGGCACCAAACCTTCATTCAACAAGACATGGAACCGTCGAAGACCTTGCTTAATTCTACCATGTGCAATATTAAAAGAAATTATGGACTTGGAAGCAATTACATCTTGCTCAGGCATTTGATCGAACACCTGGTTTGCAGACTCAGGCCAACCAAGCTCACCGTACATGCCAATCAAACCAGTTTGCAAGACGCTATTTTTTTTAATGTACTGTTTTCATAAGACAGGCGTGAACGGCAAACCCAGACACGAATCATGGATAGAAGGTGGAGATCTGACCAGGCTAGCAAGAGTAGAAGCATCCGGTTTAACCCCAACTGTAGCCATTTGGAGGAAGAAAGAAAAGGTCTGAGAGGATCTATCTGAATCTCTTGCGTAGGCCGAGATAATAGTGTTATAAGATGTAACATTTCTGTGATGCATTCTGTCAAACAGGTTACGAGCATCAACAAGAGAATCGGCCTGGACATAAAGAGTGAATAAGTTGTTAAAGAGGAAAGGGTAGGAGACAGAAGGGGGAGTGGGGACGAGTAGGAGAGCATGGAGCTCACGTGCGTCGCGAAGAGTGATCTCAGGCGAGTGGTGGTGGATTTGGAGGAGCCGAGGAGCCACAGAGCTTAGCTAGCTAAGGTCTCCTTACAGCTATGGTATATGGAGGAGGGGATGTGCATGGGGAAGAAACCAAAGCGCCAATGCTATGAGCCTATGATACTTTCGCATCTGAGACAGGGAATGTAAAAGCGAATTAGCAACGCATCTAAATATCTTTATTGCTTTGAATTTCTGTAGCCAAATATTTTTGCTATTTTAGCTTGTTATACGTTCCAAAAATCTGCATGAAAGCTCATCATAACAAGCTAAATATAGAAAGTGTTCAACAGGCAAGAATGTGACATTGATCCACCACATATCCCGTATAATTCCTTTCTCATCTTATATCAAGCTACCTCCTGTCCTCTCCACCTCTCCACTATATAGTTTCTCTTGATTTCCTTTTGCAAAAATAAAATAATAAAAAGAAGGCCAAGGAATTCAGGAAACTAATCATGGCAACTCAATTGACACCAGAGAATGAAAAGGTGTTCAACCGTTTCGATGCAAACGGTGACGGCAAAATCTCGTTGCAAGAGCTGTCAGATGCCTTGGGCAAGCTGGGCTCGGTTTCAATGGATGAGTTGCAGCGTACCATGGCCGAGATCGACACCGATAATGATGGATTCATTGATAAAGCGGAGTTTGGTACCTTTTGCGTGGCAAATCCCGGACTCATGAAGGATGTTGCAAAGGTCTTTCATTAATGGGGGAGTTTATCGGATGCACATTGCATTTGATCACGCTCTATTGTTACTTCTCCAAAAAAAATTTGTTTCGTTTTCTTGATTAATAAATAATTCATTTGTTTATTTATTTATGATGATAAATATAATTGAATAAAAAAGATAAAAACAATTTTGGTGATTTTATGTGCGTAATTTTAGATCTGTAGAAATATACAAACCATGCAAAAAAAAATCAGTTGTGTTTTTATTATAATATTATTTATTTGAAACAAGGTAAAATGCCACATGTTTTCGTTACTATAAAATTGTTTGTTCCTTCTAATTTTATATATCTGCACCAGTAGCCATAGCTTTAAGTCTCTACGCGAATATTTTTTTTAAAAAAAAACATGACTCCACTTTTTCCCAAAGAAAAAAAAATAAACAAAAGAACGATTGAATCAAGTTCTTACTCCCACAGTAGACCAATATGTTCCTTTCTCCAAAAGGTAATTAAGAAAGTAATGATTTATACTTGATAATCCTTTGTTTATTTTCTTGAAAAAAAAATGAAAATGCAGCATGTCAGTTTTAATTCTAATTTACAACATTACAATACTTGAAACAATCTGCAACTTTTGGTGACAAAATCAATTTTTGTACGTACATTTCAGATATGTGAGGGCCACATACAAATTAATTTTAAGAAAAATGTTAAAAATGCTAAAAATATAAAGTTTGGCCTGATTATTTTGATATTAATCACTCATATAGTTTTTTGAACTAATTTCAGCCGTTATTAAAACACTTACGTACATAATAAAAAATAAAGATAAAAATACCTATCCTAAAAGGGGGAGAAAACTCAGCTCCTCAAGGGGTACACGTCGACAAATTATTCTCAACCGTTCATTAACTTCAGAATTTGTGCGAGATCTGCACTACTTTTTTTTACTGTGTTTTGGTGGTTTGTTTCGTTGTCTTTATTGTGAGTTTGTGTGTCGGGTCTGGATGAATTCAGTAATTTGTGTAGCGGATGAAGGTTGCATAGGAAATCCAATGACGGATCATCTGTGCTTTTAATTTTGTGATTTTGATGTTGAACTACTTAGTTTTATTTGGACTTGTTATGCTAAATGCTACATGGGTAGTTGGACGCGCTTGGAGGCAACACATTTATCGCTTCGTTTTTATCGCTTTCTTAGAGCATCCACATTCCATTATCAATTTGATTGTCAAATCTCATTTGACAATTGTCATTTGAATTTCAGGGATACAGAGATTAGACAAAATTAGACAATTATCTAAATTTGACAATCCATTTGACAAGCCACGTCAGCGAAGAAATAAAAAAATAATTACGAAAGTGCCATTTTGATAATTTCATTTTATTCAGAGATGCCACTCTTAAAATAAATTGTCAATTGATGACATGGTATAAAAATTTAATTTTGACAGTCGACACCAATACGGATGCTCTTACGCTCTCTCCGTATTAATATTTCCCTTCTTGTCTCTTCTTCTCTTCTTCGTATTAAAGAATAGTTTTGAAAAAATGGTAATTTTAGAAGAGTGATAGAATAGTGTATTTTTGAAAGAGTGGAATTTTTGACTATTCGGAAGAGAGAAAATATTATTTGCCAGTTGTTAATCAATAGTTAAAATATAGATAATTATGATACTAACAATGATGATAATTATAATAATACTAGTAAAATAATAAAAATAGTAATAATAATAATAATGATAATGATAATATAATAATAAAAAAATAACAATCATAATCCATAATCATAATCATAATATAATAATATAATAATAAAAAATTATAATTATAATCATAATAATATAATAATATTAAATAATCATAATTTTAATAATATAATAATAATATAATTATAATATAATACAATATAAACAAATAATAATCATAGTCATAATCATAATGATATAATAATATCTATAATCATAATATAATAAAATAATAAATAATAATAATATAATAATAATAAATTATAATCAAAATTAAAATAATATAATAATAATAATTATTATTATTATTATAATAATACTAATAGTGATAATAATAATCATAATCATATAATAATAATACTAACAATACTAACAAAGTGATGTTAATATAATAATTATTATAATAATATAATAACAATAATAAATAATCATCATAATATTAATATAATAATAAATCATAATCATAATAATAATAATATAAAAATAAATTATAATCATAATTATAATTATAATTATAATAATATAATATAATATAATATAATATAATATAATTAAACAATAATCGTTATTCCGATGAGAGCTAATCCGATATACCACCTATAACTTGGTATATCGGATTAACACTTTTCTACTTAGTCTAAAATTCATTTAACAAATTAATTCATCGGAATAACTATTTTATTCCTATTTTTTGCTATTCCATCAGCTGCCAAACACCTCGGAGAATAGGAATAAATTCATCACTTCCAAACAAACACCTCGGAGAATAGGAATAAATTCATCACTTCCATAATACCTTTCTGAGGATTTCAAGTTTTAACTTGACCTTCTTCTTCTCTGATGTCGGCTCAAAACCATAATTCAAACCGTAACCCTAGCCCCAATTCGACACCTCCGCCAGTGCCTCTCGCTCTCGGGTTTCGTTTCCAACACACCGACGTTGAACTTGTCATCTACTACCTCAAACGCAAGATCTTGAACCGCCCCCTTCGCTGTCGTCCTCCAGCTCACAATCTCCGTGCCGCTATTTCTCCCGATTGTTTGTGCTCTTACCTTTGTTTCATAATTGAGCTGCATTTTTTAACTTATATTTTTGTTTGTGGTATTGATTCGCACTCTGTTACAATATTTCTTTCATTTGATTAGTAAATTTACCGATTGAATATAAGGCATAAATACTAGCAACCAGTACTAATACCAGTTTTAATCCTGAATTTTTTTATTTATCTTTCTATACATGTTAGTTGTTTATAGAAATGCTCCAACTGAATGAAATACACAAATACAATATATCTACACTGTGTACTGGTAGATCATGGTAGATATTATCCACCATTTGTGAATTCCAACTTGTCTTCTTAATGATGCTCTTTGCAAGGCCAACAAATTACCCTTGAGGTTCTATAAGAGGCTTCATTTCCTTATTAATATATGAATTAGAATGATGTTAACATCTGAAGTAAATTCATGATAAATTTGCCTACTTAAATTTGACAACAGGAATCTTAAACATATCAGGACAACAATGGTTTTTGAAACTTGGAAATATTTTCTTTTCCATGTCTTCAGTAATTTTCTTTATCACCCTATCATTTCTATTGATACATATAGACAACAAGTTAACTTCAATCAAAAACTAAGACTTGAAATGATTTCTTAGCTAAATTATAGCTCTCCGTATTTAACTGGTATAGGTAAATAACTGTAATCATAAAAATAAGAAATATAATGCCAAAATAAAATTGAAATAACAAGTATATTTATGCTGTGAATATTTAATTGAGTGCATATATTCTTAAATAATTGAATGTTTATATAGTTTCTAGAAATTGCAATTTAATGGAGCATAAATATTTTACTGAATTGTCATTTGAACAGTTCCAGAAAATGTAGACAAGGAGAGATGGAGGTTATCGGCTTTGAATCTGACAAGGAGAGAATTATTGGCCGAATCCATGACAATACCTCAAGGCGTTTCGTGGTCTCTATTGTGGTTCTTGGAGGTATTAAAAAACCACTCTTGCCAAAATAATATACACCAAGTAAGTGTTAATGATTTCTACTCATTTGTTGTCTTAGGCTCTTAGCAATTTTATGATTTCTACTCTTGTCATGTACATAACTTTTTGGAGCTTTGTGCTCCATATTTCATTATGCAATAGGTGTCAACACAAAAATAGGTAGGTCCTCAATGCAAGTAGCGATCAATTGAGAACATTTGCAAGAAGAAATAATGCCCAAGAATATATTAACAATCACTAATCAAATAGTAATTCAATACTCACTAGATTAGCATAAATCAAACTGGATCTCTGAGGGTGCCTTGAGTGAATTGCTCCAATGCCTATGATTAAATATTAATGTGCAAATTAATTAATTTTATAATTAATTTCAATTAGTATTTAATTAGTATATATTTAAGCTTTAATTAGTTCTAAATCATAAAATTAATTTAAAAAATATAGTTAATCGGATCGGATCGGGTTATTCCGAACACGACCCGACCCGATTCGAGTCAAAAATATTAAACGCATATCCGACCAATTTATTTTCGGAACATATCGGATCGGATCGGATCAGATCGTATCAATAATTAACATCCCTATGTTCAAGTATTGAAGATACAAGTATATCGAATATATATCATACTAATTTGATAACTAAATAATTGACGAAATAATTATAGAAGTGCAACGGGTAGTAGCTCAAGTTTGTAAAGTTGCTTAGTGAACTTAATTTTATATCTATAGATTGAAGGTCTGAAATTCTTATAAAAAATTACGAATATATAATTGTAGTTAGAAAGTTTTAAAACTTTTGGATCAACATTAAACAATGGAGCCAAAATATTTAAGTTGATCCATTTCGTGCGTAACGTGCTTGCTTGTTAAATTTTTTAATTTTTGTATCCATTGAGCATATATTTCATAGGTTGAAAGTTGAATACACTAAAAATATTATAAGCCTTTCTTTTGTTTCGACAATTTGTCTTTTACACAAAATCAATTAGAAAAATCTATAAATTTTGCAAGGAAAAGTATCACTCGTGAAAATAGCTCTGATTTCAATGATTTGGATTAGTCATATAAAGCTAATCCAGTAGTTTTTATTTTTATCTTAAGAGGAGGTCAACTGTCTCAATCATGTCTCAATTTTTTATATTTCCAATAACTCAAAATTTAAAACTTTTAAACTAAAATATCAAAATAAAATTATTAGATTTTATTTAGATTATTTTATTTATGTATAGATTAAAAATTATGACGTTTAAATATTATTTTATGTGACATCAAAAACTTATAAAAAAATACATTAATATAATGAATTTTTGGATGTTGATTTGATAACTCGTTGATTTACATAAAATGAATATTTTTTATGTGTAAGAATAAAATATAATATAAATTTAATTTAATATTTTTATTTTAATATTTCTGTTTATAATTTTGAATTATTAGAAATTCTAAAAGAAAATTCATGATTGCGACACAAAAAGTTTGATGCATTTAAAACCTCCACTTCTTTTGATCCAATATTTATCACGTGAATATATCTTAATGTTCTATAGTATATTAATTTAAAAGTCAAGTCATGAATATATTTTAACTTTGCTTTTCTTTTAATTCAATAATTATCACGTCAGTTGTGATTTAATTCTTTAGTACGTTTACCTGTCAAATGGAAGGAATAATTTTTAAATTTCATTGATGATTTATCTACGGGCCGTTGCTTAAAAAAACAAAAGAAAAAAACAGTTCAGAACTGAACTGGTTAGGGTAGAGATGCAAATGGTCTGGTTGGATCGGGTTTCAAATTGGATTAATAACATTTCTCAATAATTAGAAATTTTAACTCATATCAAATTTATTTATTTTCAAATCATTCTATATCAGATTGAGTTGACCATTAGATCAGAAGTTTTGACAACCCTACTAATTACAGTGGCACCCTCAAAAAAAGAAAAATTACAAAGAACAGTGTAAACTGGTTACTCTAATGCTATTTACATTGAATGGTTAATTTTTCAAGAGCTTGAGACAATTTTTTTTTTCAACCGTTGAATTAGTATTGAGATTGAAAAAAATATAGAATGAAAAATAAGTTGCATCGAGATTGATAAAAAAAATTAATCCAATTGTTAAAACAAGACTTAAATAAATTTTGATCCTAACCCTTCCATTTACATTATCGAGCTGAAAAAACTCTTCATATGCGTTTCTGAACTATCAAATCAGCTATCATTTAATAACAATAAACTCTTTTGTATATTAAAATTCGTAATTTAAATTTCTCCATGACCGTCACAAAGTTGAGCCGTTCAAATTTCCTAATCTTCCCAAAAATACGCGTCCATAGCTTTCCCGGGGTTAAAAATGTAAAAGCCTCTGTTCCTCATTTCAGCCTTTACGCCTGGTGCCACGTCTACAACAACTACAATCGCCGCTACCGATGGAGGATGGACCCATCGGTCGGACCCGCCGTGCGCGTCCTTTCCCGGGCCCCACTTCCTTCCACTACTCCGACCTCTTCTTCCTCTCTAACTTCCCCCTTCTTCAACCCCTCTCCTCCCCCCACGGATCCACCTCACGATGGAGTCGTGGCCGTGGGGTTTATCGGGGCTAGCTCCTCCACTGATCTCTCCGAGCTCATAAACCAGGTTATCGATTCTAACACTTTCGGGTCGGGTCGACTCGACAGAGACTTGCTTGGAAGCAATGGATCCGATTGGTTCAGGAATAGGAAGGTTAGTTATCACTTTGACGCTGAGAAGTCGATTGTGTTTCTCCAGTTCTCTTCTTCGCTGTCTCCATTGTCGTCCGTCACTATGTCCGGTTCGAGTGACCGGGTTAACGGGTCTATGCCCGAGTTGGAGGGATCTGAAGGGAATGCTCTTAATGTTCTCTGTGAGTTTTTATATTAACGTTTTCCTGGTCAAATTCACAAGTGTGTGTTCATTGCCATATTCTGCTTATATCTAGCTAGGAATCTTCTCTGCGAGTAAAATTTGAAGCACCCTTGGGAACTTTTCGGGGATCTTAAAAGAAATTGGTTGCTTTTTCTGAAATTTAAAGTACGCTTGAATTTTAGATGAATCATCTTTCTTAGATTTGCAGCAGCTCCATATATTTTGAAATACCAAGTAGGCCCTTTCTTGAAGCATGCCTTACAAGATACCACATCTTATCATATGGGAGTTTGTGCTTTGTTATCTATGAGCTAATCAATGCTCTTTTATTCATTTTCAGGTTTGCCATGTTATCATATTTCTACACAATGGGCTACGATTTGACACTCATGTATTGAAGAAATTTCGACTGCTGCAAACCTCAAAACAAGCGCTTTCACAATTTATTAAGCTTGAAGAAAATCCAAAAACAAATTCAACTGTCACCAATCATACAAATACATCATTCCTGCAATTGGTCCAATGTGGGAACCATATGTCAGCTTCCAGTTCCAACCTGTCGACTTCTGCAGGTCAATCATCACCTGTAATCCTTTTTGTCTTACAAGACAATATTTCTGATGCATCAACATCAGTGTCAACCACTGATAACGGTACCTTTGTAAAAAATGATAGCGGGTTCAGAAAACGGCTAATTGCATCTTTAGATGCGCAACTGCGCTTCCTGATGAAGAAGCTGCATCTCAGTTTGCGAGTTACTGGTAAGTCAAGTTACCAGCCTCTCTTCTCACTAGATGCATCTAGAGTTGTCACTCTCATAGACCGGCCAGCCAATCAGAGACGTTCCACTGAATTTCATTACTAGCCTTATTGATACCTCAATGACATCCAAACTAGCTTTTGACTTTTTGACAAATGACAATACAAGCCACTTTATGAATAATGAGGAGGTGCAAGTTATACGGGATTTCATTTACCATCAATTAGAGATGCTGAGAGGTCATGGAGGTGGAACTGCTGGTAACTCAAGTTCCAATTCTCTGTCTGGTGTGGGTATGGTGGCAGCTTCTGCTATTGCAGCAGTGACATCTTCATCTTCTGTAAAACCTGTAATGGGTCTTGATTTACCATCTCTTTTTAAATGGTTGACAGCAAGCACATCAATTCTAAATTCATTAACTTCTCTAAAAATTAATTCTACTGAAGGCAAAAGTGAAAACAGTAACAATATAGAGCCAGCATTATCTTGCTTGGAAAGAGGTACAAGTGTCTGTACAAAATTTTCCATATCATGGGTGTGAAAGTGCTCTTCCTGTTGCAAGGGAAGTGTACTTGCAGGATTTACCTCCATTTTACCACACCTGCACACACAGAGAGCATCTGACCAAGGCACTGGAAGCATTCCGAGCAGCTGTTAAAGGACCTGCTGTAAGTGTGTTCATGATGAAGTTGGAGAAAGAATGCATCTCCATATGGGAAAATGGGAGGCAATAATGTGATGCTTCCAGCCTAACAGGAAAACCATGTATGCTCCAAATACACAACATGGACGATGCAGGGATTGGAACACAACATTGTAGCAACTATTACTTTTTGCATGCATGTGCGTGTGGACGGTCTAGGGCACTGAGAGATGACCCATTTGACATTGAGACTGCTAATGTGAAATTCTGTGTGTTACCTAAGTGTGAGGGTCTCTTACCAGTAGTTGAAATACCCTCTGCAGATGGTGTTAGTCCAGTTATGGCCAGTGCATGGTGGTTGATGCGGATTGGTGGTGCAGGGTATTATAAACCTGAAAATGGTTTATTACAAACAGGTTTTTGCACTAGAGAGAAGTATCTCTTTCAGTGGAAGATTAGGAACACCTCAAATAATTATACAAACGATCAATCATCTATAGTAGAATCATCTGAAACGATTACAGAAGTCAGGGATATGCATCGCTTGAATGTCATTAGTAAACAAATTGCAGCTGATTTGAGAATTAATTTTGGTAAAGGTCTTCCGAGTTCTACTACAAAGAAGCCCTTTGCCGAAGTTGTGGCTGGTACAGTAATGACCGACTCCGAGTTCCCTGCTCTCCAGAAGATACACTCAAAACCCAGCATTAGCAACAAGGACACAAAACAAAATAAGTTCAGTGGTCCTGGAAATGAAACCAAAAATGAAAATAAAATATTTTCTGGAGATGTACATATGGTTTATAATGTTGTTCCTGTAATTAACAAAGTTGAGGGGACCAAAGGGAATAAATCCATGGAAGAGTTTATAGTGTGCATTGGTTTTGAGCACGAGTGTCCTCAGGGCCACAGATTCTTGGTATCCGAAAAGCACTTAAAAGGCCTTGACTCACCATTTTTTTCTGAGAGAAATCAGGGAAAAAATGTGGGGAACAAGAAGGGATATCCAACAAAAGTACTGCAGAGTAGTACAGCAAAGGCTAACAAGATGAAGGAAGTGTCAGTAAAACACAGTAACCGACCTGTTCGTGTGCCTGGTATGGATGATGATAATGAAAAGTGTAGAGATTGGGGAAGAGCATTTTGTCTCTTGAACCGGAAATTACCAATATTTATGAATTGCCCACACTGTGGTCGATCTGAGAAGCAGTACTCACAGAAGATCAAATTTTCTGGTACCACCTCACAGCTTCAGCGATTTTTTATTGTAAGTGCAGAAAAAAAAGACGAGGTAGATTTAGTCTATAATTTTAAATTTAGTGGTGAAGAGTGTTGTTGTAGCCCAGGAATTTTTTGTGCCATCTGTACAAACTGGTTTACGGAATGGATTTTTCCTGCACCACTTTACATCTTGTTTCTCATAACCCAGTTAATTTCAACCAGTCTTTGGACTGAACTTTGTGACACAGTTGGTATAATCAGATTCACTTCTTACATATGGACATATATGCAGGTGACACCGCCATTTCCTGTACTGCTTGCTACCTCCCTGTTGTTCAATTTGAGGTATGTTCAGGTTGACCTTACTATAGAATATGTGCAAGTTAGATGTTGTGCCAGTATGTTTTTTGTGTTCCTTTTCATGCATTAGTTAATTTGATCAAAATTGGCAGATGTAACAAGCCTCCCAAATCCCAATTATTTTTGTAGTACCACCCAAAAAGCAGCAAATGAAGAGTATATTAGTCTAGGATTAACAAGAATCTAAAAGGTATTCCATTAGTCCCATAAGTGCAATTTTGTATTCTTACCTATAATTAAAACCAGGCTAAAATGCAGACCATAAGTTTGCATAACTTCTTTTTTTTTTTTCAATTAACAAGAATCTCATGTTGTTTCTTGTCCCTTCTGTAAAGAAAAAAAATGCATTTGTCATTTTCAGGACTCGTGCTTGCCAGAGTCAGTTTCAAACTGAGAGCAGCAGTCAAGATTTGGGTTTGGGTCCAGGGTTATGTTACCACCTGATAGCTTTCTCACACTAAAGCTTCCATTCATATATGGCGTTGAGACAGATCAGGGTAGTCTGCACCCGCTTAACCCGTTAGACCACCAACCAGAGCGCACTGCATGGCTGGTTGAAAGAACTGCCTTGCAGCTTGTTTCGGTTGGTAATTTTCCTGCTGTTGTGTGAAAAGGAAATAACTTGAGGTAAAGTGGGTGTCTAGGAGGAGGAAACTAATGCTAATCAGATATGCTTTTAACATGCCAAAGGTGAGATTCCTCTCTCCCCACCCCAATGCACAGTAAATTTTGGTGAAAATACTATTTTAGAAATTTAATTGCTCCATTCCCTTTCAAACTGTGAAACTATAAAAAGTGGAACATCATAATTATAAACATGCAAAATATCAGAAAAGAATGAGAATTCATGCATGCTTCTCATGTATGTTTTTCAAAGGTTCGATGACCAGTCCTCTCACAGTGTATCTGAACTCTGTTCCAAAGGTGATAATTCCTGCTTTTGTTGGAGTAAATCATATCAGTACTCTTGGTTGTAGGCAGCACAAGTTTCTAGGTCTCACAATGCACATTTGAAAATGTGTGTCTTCATCAATAATGATGCTTTTATTATTCTAATGTTTCAGATGGTTGGGCATACATTAGAATATTGTGATATCTCAGTTATAGAAAGGCACTGGATCAGCAAGTCAACTGTGCATGATAAGGTACCTGGTAGATACATTAATCTACCTGGTAGATACATTTTCTATGTTTTAACAAATAGGTGAATACTTCTCTTTAATAATAGTTTTAAATTTTTTTATTAAGATTCTATTAAGTGACCCGAACTCCGTGATTGGAAGGGCATTTGTGGTTCATAAGCTGAGGGATGACTTGGGTAAAGGTTATACATCAAATTAGTAAACAAACTGGTGGAGTTTTATCTGTTGTTTTTTCTTTTTTTAATATTAGGTCTAATCGTTGTAACAACATTTTCTTGACAGGAGGACATGAACTAAGCCTTACCACTGGAAATGCTGGAGGGAGATTGGCTTGTGGTAAGTCTATATAATTTGTTTTCAATATCTATTTTTACATAGGTTGCTAGTTTCTACAGTTCATCCTGAGAGCAGAACTTCTGATTACTTTTATCAAAGACCAGGTGATTACATAACATTGATGGATCTCAGATATGTCCATGGTCATTGTATTTTCTTTTCCACCAAAATTAGCATTGGCCAATGTTAGGACTGAGACATGAGAAGCCAATAAAACACAATATCAAATGAAGAGAAGGGGAAATTTTGGTATGTAGCTGGCACAAATAATCCTGGGCTGTGTACCTAATTACTTGATCTACCATATATTATTGACATTGAAGACTAAATATGATTTGATGAATGTGTGATACTGGTAGTGATCAGTAGTAATTCAGCAGCATGTTACCCAATACTCCAAATAGCATTGATGGATTTCAAATACACTTATAGCACTCTCCTATGTACATATTAATGGCCTTTTGAAGATAAAAAAGTTACTCTAGGACTGTGATCCTGAGTTGAGTGGGAAGGGATGGAATGGAATAGAATGAAGGTTGAAGTCCAGTTTTTATCCCTCCAAATTGGAGTTTGAGTGGGAAGGGATGGGAAAGGAAGAGAATGAAGGTTGAAGTCCAATTTTTATTCCTCCAAATTGGAGGTTGACGGATCTTCAAATTTACATTCTCACCTGAAATCTTATGCAATACCCTAGCTTAATGATTCTACATTGGTAAATGCTTATTTTCAGCAAGAGTAATCAGTAGATTTTACTTTAGCTTTATACATCATTTTTTGTTAATGGTGCAGGTGTAGTTGGTTTGGCTCCACAAGAGTAATTGTTCAATTAATGCCGTTATTATTGTTCAGCAATTTTGATAGGAATTTATTTTTGTAATATTTCTTTTTGAAATGAAAAAAAATCTTTATTCTCTTTAGGACCCAGAATTAAAACATCAAAAGCCATTTTTTTTACAATCTAAATAAGACTTTTAGTATGGTTGGGCACATAAGCTGTTAAGTTTGATCTCTTTGATGTGCTGTGTATGTAACAAACGTATTCATGATCATCAATCATATGGTTTCATGCAATGGACTCGGTGGTCTAAAGAGGCCAATACTTTAAAAAGAAAGGAAAGAATAGGAAAGAAATCTCTGTTCTTACCCTTTTTGTTATTAAAATACCATGGGAAGCTCTATACTCAGTGAGAAACTTCATTTTTACTATTAAGACTTTTTGTTTAGTATTTTTCACAATTATTCTATTGTACGGTAATCATGATAAGATTACTACTACCTGACTAACTAGCACTGTAGCGAGGATCTTTAAGTGGTTCTGTTGCGCAACACTGTACAATGCAAGATATGGTTCGTTGGATAATATGGGATTTGTGTTGGATCGAATCACGAGGAGATTCAACAATTCACGTGTTGTGTTGTATGGTGTTGCGTAGTAGAGGATAAGGATTTGTTTGAATGATATGGATTTGTAAGTAATGATGCTTGTGAATCACATTTGCTAGATATTGGTGTCAATTAAAAGGTGAGCAATATTTATAAAATCTGTATATCATCTTACTATCTGATGTTAGCTTTTTTATCGGTGTAGATTACATTGAAAAATTTAAGTATCATGCCCCCGAAGGAAGGAGTCTTGTTTGGGGGAGAGAATGAAATATAGTTATGACATTATATTATAATCACTCTTAAAATTACTGTATGTAGGTAGCCCATTTAAGTAATTTTATAATTTTAGATTATGACATGATTAATTGAAAGGATGCTTGTCTATTTTTGTTGGGTTTTTTGTGCTTATCTTTTCAGCTGGTATTGACAAAATTATTATCAAAAAAAGATGCCGGAAGGGATTAGATAGAAGATTAAAGATCCTCGTGATAACATTACTTCCAAAATTGACAAACATTGAACTGTTCCCTTATTATGTTGTGATTTGCTATCTTAATGTTTGAATAGTTTAAAATAGCCGTACTGTCGCTTAAGTACTCTAAGCTTCTATTTTTGTAGATTAAATACTTAGGTATCGGGTTGTGGTATCATGAACAATATATTTTTTAATGAAACAGATGGTAACCCACTATTTTCAAAAAAAAAAAGTAATGAAGCTTGTAACTGTTTCTGGATTCCATCGAGTGTAAATATGGATAGTATCAAATTTAGAGAACGCATATTGACACTATCAACATGTAGACAAGTATAACAAATATAAGCAAATGATATACAATCTTTGGTATTATAATCCATGTCAATGCTAGTATGCTACCGTGCTTCTCTCCTTTCGAAGCTGCAATACCACCTCTACATGTACCTGCACCGGTGCATCTAAAATATCACTGGCATTAATGGACAATACTAACTGCAGCATCGAGTAAGAATCATTGCTTTAAATTTGCACCGAAAAGAAGCTAGTGTTATATAGATGCACCAATGGCTCTAATTTATTTTCGTTGCCCGTCTCAAATGTAATTCTTCTTTTTTTTATGTTAAAAGATTATTCAATTTCTTTCAGTCCTCAAAAATTGCCCGTCTCAAGTTTATTGCCCGGCAGGATATAGAATTTGTCTTCTTTGTATCAATCATAAAAATATATTTTTTATATTTTTAGAGATACAAGCTTTCCAACAATGACACAAGTATTGCATTCCAAATCCACCAAATTGCAAATATAATATGAATATACACACTAAAAGGATCTTCAAAGTCCCATCTCCAAACTATTTGATTAGGAGTGGTGTTGACTCGTTAAAGAGTAAAGACTAACCATCCTTGTTGAAAGAGGCATCCAATCCTGAACTCATCCCAACTGTCTCCCAAATTAAAGTCTTGAGTGCCCTACTGAAAGGCTTGTCCTGCTGTGATGTTCTTAGGTTCAAATTTGTTTCTAAGAACAAATTTGAACAATTATTGGTATGTAATGAACATTCACCAATCCACGTATATATATAACTTAAATTCAGTATGTACTACCGATTCTAACTACTCTGTTTAAACCAATCTCTATACTATCTTTTCCCTAATAAATACTTTTCAAAAGTCATCTATTGAATTTTTTTATCTATTGAATTGGACTATAAATTCTTCGGTTTTGTATCTGCATCGATTTTACTATGTTTAATAATTATCTATAGTCGTAAACAAACATACACTGGTGTTTTTTTTCCTTTATAGATAATTATATTAGCGGTTTCATTGGTGATTCCTTAGTCCTAACTCCTAACTATAACTCCGTAAGTTCAATGTAAATATTTCAATTTTGGTGAGACTTAAGCTGTCAAACCGTGAAATTTAATTAAGAAATAATGATAATTAAGATAAAGAATTAAAATGACGTAACACCAATTAATAAATAGCGTAAACCGATAATTAAATAAATATATACATAAATAAATAAATAAATAAATAAAGCTAACAATAAATAATAATAAAGATATATATATTTAAACAATGACTTACGTAAATTAATAAATGAAAACCCAATTTTAAATAAACTAAAATAATTAGACTAATAACTAAATAAAAATAAAATTAAGTTTGAAACAAATAATAAATCAATCAAACTAGAATTTTAAATAAAGTGAAATAATACAAAAAAAACTAAATATGACATATTATTAACTCAAAAGCAGTAGATACAAATAAAAATAATAATACTAATTAAGTCAAAAATCATGATTTAAAATCTCCTAAAACTAGCTAGTTAATTTAATTATGAGGCTAATTTATAATTAAATATATAACCTAAAATAAATAAATATAGAACTACATAAATAATTGAAATAAACTGCTAAAAGTTATGTAACAAGTCACTCAACCCGTTTCAAGGCTAACTAGGACTTATTACACCAATTGTCACTCAACAAAGGATAAAATGGATCCAAACAAAATAATAATGAAAAATAAAAATAAATTTTAGAATGAGTCTATGAATGATGTAGCCTCGTATGACCATCTAGGGTACTCGACGGGTCAGAACACAATCTTAATTCCATTCACCGCACAAGAACCCACATGGTTCCCTTCTTACCCGAGCCTACACCCACTCTCTCTCTCATTTATTACCCCACTGAACCCCCCCCCCTCTTTCTGTCGCTCTCTCTCTCTCTGATGAGATCGTCACCCCATTTCCCCAACCGCTCCGCTTACTCTCTCCCTCGTTCTCGCATCCTCTCTCTCTAGTACTCACTCCCCTCATCGAAATCTCTCTCTTTCTCCCTTGCGACACCCCGCCTCAATGTCCTATCAGTGACGTCGACACTCGCAGAACCGGTCACCTTCCCTTGGACTTTTTGCCCTACCCCTCTCCCCTCGCACCATACCCCACTCTGTCCCCGACTTTCCACTCTTACCGCTCTATAAAAGCACGTGTGTGCGACTCCTCCCTCCCTGTTGCTCTCATGTGCTGAGAAATTCTTGTTGTTTCCAATCAAAGTCAGAAATCTAAACTCGTTAAGAATAGAAAGACATGATCGGGGGAGGAGGTGGTGGTCGGGACTCCATCGCAGTGCTAATCCTTACATGGCCGGTCTGCCTTGACTACCTTGCTACCTTGTGCCCTATTTGCCCTCTGCTGACCTCTTAACTTCCCTAGTAAAACCCTAGCCCAAATTAATTTATGTGACTTGTGTGTTGCTTGTTAATGATTGTACATGTTGTGGCTTTTGATTGATTTCAGGGTTATGTGGGTTGTTTGCTTACCTTACTGGTTTTTGCCTGTTTGCTTGTCGATTTGGCTTGGTGTGGGTATGGGTATGGTCCCTGGTACACTGGTACCGACTGGTACCAGTGATGCAGGTGTTGTCTTGGTCCTTTTTCTTATGTTGGTAACTATTTGAACTATTGTGTGTCTTTTATTTCTTTACTGGTATGTTGACCGGTTCTGATTCTCTAGTTAACGGCCTGATTCTAGTATGCTTAGGATATGTTGCATTGTTGCCTCTTTATGCTGTTAATTTTCTGTGTTGTTGTTGTTGTCTATTATTTGGTACTAATACTGCTGTCTGCCCTTTTGTTTGTTGCCTTTTGGATACTGGTATAAGGACCGTGTGGGAAAAATTCTCTAGTCGCTGGTACTGGGATAATTGCTGGGTATATCTTTTGCTTGCTGGGTGGTGCTACTGTGTTGCCGATATTAGTCTGATTTGTGCCTCTTTTGGCTTGTTCTATTGTTGTTTACTGGTTTGTGTTGTTATCTGTCAGAAAGGTCTGTGTTGCATCTGGAAATGACCTAGTGAATTGTTGTGTTGCTTTTCTGGTATGCTGGAACTTAACCCTCGAGACTGAAACTACACTGAACCTCTAGTTGCCTCTGAACTGATCCATACACTTGGCTCTCTCATCTGATACTACCTTGATTGGTGCTAGTGACCATGTTATGCCCTTCCCTTGCTTGTTGCCTATAATTACTGATTGTGCTGATTTGCCTATGCTTATTCCTATTCTGTTGTTTGGTTATTGTTTGCCTTGTGTCTTACTATGTCGAATATTCTCTGTTGATTTGAACTTTAGTGGATGGCTGCTGGATAGTACTAAAGCACTTAGGGGTTGATTTTGGGCTTAAAGAAATAAATGAAATGGATATAGGAGGATGAGCTTTTAGTTAGAGGATTGGGCCCATAACTTAAAAGGCTGCATTTAAATGAATATAAAAAGAAAAAAAATCTGTTGGGCCAATAATTGGACTCTCAATTCATTTAAAATTTTAGTTTGGATTAGTGATAATTAAATAATGCTCAATAGTTAAAAGTCCAAAGATAATGAAATGTGATTAATTAAAATATGACTAATTAAATGGAAGCCACCCCGAAAGGTTGGCGGTATCCATGGATTAACAATGTAAACTTAAAGGCGGGAAATGATTAAATTTCCTAACTGCCCCTGTTACGGGTTACCAATGCATAGGCACAATTGGTACGGTAGTCAGCGTATGATCATGTTCATTAAAACACCAACACATTAATAGAATAATAACTTTTTCTTTACTTTTATTTTTATTTTTTATTTATTTTATTTTTAAAACTATTTTTCTCTCTAACTTATAAAAATATAATAATATATATAATAAAGTAAAATATATAATTTAAAAATATAATAAAAATAATAATTAATATATATTAAAATATATATTAATCAATTTCTCTATTTTATTTTAATCATAATTAGTGATTTTATTTTATTTTATTCTATGTTGTAGGATGTTCATTATATTTCTTATCCCGTTGTGATTGAAAATTTTACGTGTAATCGAAGTGAAACTAATAAAATGAAGTATAATTTTGTATCTATCTCGATGTGCGTGTACGAATTAGTTTTTTATATCTATCATTTACAGATTTTGAATTATCAAATAACGTAATCTTGTACTTATCGAGGAACGCGATAAAGATAATGAACAAGTAAAACGGATGGTTTTTATGATCAGAACTTGAATTAATTAAAAGGGGATTTACGACTAAACATTAACGTAATTAAATGATTAAATCAATGAATCCGAGCAAAATAATAATAATAAACATATACAAAAAGTGACTAATATGACAAACACTGCATAACGAACAAAAATACGTTAGTTAGATTTTCCGACACCCTATAAATGCAGTAGAAATGTTGCTGAAATTTTTAATGAAAGGACAATAAAACTTGAACGAACGTTTAATTAAATTATCAATCTAATTTAATTATTAATTGTGAAATAAATCAAGTTAAAACTAATAAATATTTAATTTAAATTAAATAGGTGATATAGTCGACTCAGATCCACTCGCAGAGTACGAGGTCACTCCTGATCCGACGTACGCGGACGCTGACTCCGAGGCTGGTGTTCTATCTCTGGAGTAGAGCGACTCCGCGATCCTCACCGGCACTCTCAAGTACGGTTTCCTGGGATTTTGATTTCCTTTCTTCAGAATTAGGAACCCAAACCAAAAATAAAAAAATATTTTTAAATAATTCTGAACTGCGGTAATTTCTAACCAAACATTGTTTAGAGACCCAAATTTGAACTGTCATATGCATTCGGTACTTGACCAGCATTTTTGAGGCCTACCTGCATTCGCATGTCATAATATGTCATATCGCGTGTAGACAGGATAGGAGTAGGACTCGGGAAATAGTCTCGAGATAGGATCAGATAGAATTAAATAATCAAGTTATAGATTATAATTATAAGGAAATTTTATTACTATCACTAATTATTAATTAAGTTAAGTAGTTAATCATGCATTAAATATATGGGAGTGCTGAGAGGCGGACCGGGTAGTTCTCAGTCTGAGTTGTCTTGCATAACCAGACCGTTGTGGTTACGTACGGTGACCCATAGGCCCGTGGGACCCACCGGTCTGTATATGTATTGCGCATCTTTGCCTGTCGGATTATCCACCGACCCCGTCATTTGGTGGGTTCGGCTGTGTCAGAGTGTTTTCTTTTGATCTATATTATATTTCATTATTCTTAATATGATTTAATTTTTAATCCAAATTTGAGCGATTAGGATATAATGTACTTCAGTGTTTAGTGTGGGCGGCCATATTCGAGACTGAAATCTACTTAGTGATATTATATTATTATATTTATCCGGCTTATTTATGATCCTGGTATTATCTGAAGGGCTTTCTCCTTTGGCCCCCTGGTTGGTACAAAGAAAGTTGGGATGTGATCCGCTGGCCTTAGTAGGTATAGTGTAGGCTCCCATTTGTCTATATTTCATTTTGATACTTTTACGGGATGCGGTCCTCTGACCCTTGGTTGGTACAGTGTAGGCTCTCATTTGATTTCGATTTGTTAATTTACAAGTAGTTATCTCCTTTGGGCAATATGACAACTGAAGACATACTTATTCGCTTACTTTAATTTTGTAATGTGAATTACCAGATTTAGCAGACCAGAGTACATGGCTATGCACGCTCACTCTCCTAGGGCGTTATCGCCTCGGAAGCCCGAATTGCCCGTTTATACGGTATTGGCGCCGCATAAACATAAAGTCCTAAGTTCGTAAGTTGGGTCGCTGGTGGCGCCTGCTTAGGCAAGGCCCAAGTTCGTAAGTTGGGACGCTGGTGGCGCCCGCTTGGGATAGATCTGGTGATTTACAATCTGGGTATTTATTTCGGGTGTTTGATTTTCGTACTATATATTTTATGTTATATTATCATTTCCACTGACTTTCTATTTCAGGTTTCTTTACCCTTTCATGTCATAACATGTAGGTGTTTTTCTTAAAATATTCATAAAATTATTATTATATTAATATATAGTCATCTGATTGCATTAAAACATCAGTTTGGTATTTGGGTCCAGTCTAGGAAAGAAGATCAAATCTTAAGGCTGGATCTAAATCCGTACTGAATAAATTTTAAATTACTCATGTTTCCACGCTGGTTGTGGGATCCATGTTTACAAGTGTGGGATTAATTTTTGATGAGAGTGCTAGATGCAGTTTTGCGTGATATCAGAGGTGCTTCGCCGCATCAGCACAGTGAGGCGGGTAGATGATTAGGACTTATCGGGTATCGGGTTTTTATTTCTTTCTTTGGGTTTTATTTGAGAGATTTTTGCTATCCATTCCGATGGAGTTAGCTCCGCCGGTGTCGGGCGTTGTATCCTACTGTATATTCTGGACTGTATATTGTTTTGTATTATCATTATTATTTTGTTTATTTTGAGATTTATCTTATTTTATTCATTTAACCTTCTGTACGCACGTCTCGTCGTACGTACATGGCGGGATTAATCACCTCTAATCCGATTTATTATTTCTGAGATATGACATAAGCACATTTATCCGAATTTTCCCACTTACAGATTCACCGAAATAATACCAGGACAACGAAAAATTTGTGTTAATTTATATACCATAAACAAAAGAAGGTAGAATTAAGGCAACTTCCTCTCTCCTTTTTACCATGCATATTATGTTATTCTTTCCATATTTTTTTTACAATTTCTTAACTCAAGTCAAATGTGGGATATATCGGTTGTTGTTGCTAGCAACGCTCAAATAACAAGATGCGTATACAATTTGGTTGTTTAGGAAAAAAAACAGAGACAAAATAAAAGAGAAACTGGCACTTAATTATAATTAATACATAAAACGTGTTGAGCAACTTATCCAATAAAATACGAAATCTTGAGATATTCTGAACTTATCTTTTATACATTTGGCACAATTCTAGCTTGTAATTGGGCAACTCACCATTATCTAAGGATATCTTTGATGCAAGTAAGTTTCTGATAAATTATTACTTGTAAGCTGAAGACGGAAAAACCAAAGTATATTTCCACGTGGATCAAAAAAGTATGATTATGTGCAATACAAAAATTATACTTCTTTTACTTTTTTGCTCTTGGTTCTTACTAGCACACCTATACATGTCGGTGGAACACGAGATTTTGACTAGGCGATAATTTTATAAAATGTAACTCTTATCATCATTTCATGAAACATTGATAGTTGTCCTCCATTCATTAGCTAATCAATCAATTTACCAAATCGAAAACAATTCCTGTCATGTGGCAGCTGGTTTGGACACCAAATCCTTCTAGGAACCAACTCTCCATCTTAGAAACATGAATCCATTTTTTTCTCTTTTAATTGTCAAGTCAAAATAAAATAAGTGGCACCTTGTGAATTAAACTATATTCTATGTCATAGTATAACATGGTTGCTTCCCCTCTCAAACTCCAGATTCTCTGTTTCTTTCCACTTACCTGGGTGGAGTGGCACGTTGTAGGATTATTCATTTCGTTATATATTGTTTTGGCATCTTCTTATATAGCAAACAGATGCCTAAAAAATATTGACGGTACTATTTTCTTAACCCAATTCATAATCTCGTCTCTTGAGAAATTTTGTAGATTATATGCATAGAGCAGAATACTTGTAGTATGGGAAATAATACTCTTTCACAGCATAGTTGATTGATAAATTTTTTTATTAGATGAAAACTGGTGAGAAGTCAAATTTCTGGTGGTAGTCACAACGATGGTTCGTTGTTTATTTGAAAACAGGGGTCAAGCCTAATTATATATATTTTTATTAATTGAGACAACAAGAGAATGACGGTTGTGTTATATAAAATGAAATATTGAAAAGTGAATAAAAAGGTACTCAGGCCAAAAAAAAAAAGCGAAACAAAGGAATTCTTAGTGACGCGTACTGTAGCAATTTTCTCTTTTTTTAAAAAAAAAAATCGCTTAATCTAGAGGACTCTCCACTTGGACCTTTTTATGTACTGTAGCAATTTTCTCTTTTTTTTTTATTTGCTAATGTAGAGAAATAAAGAACGTACGACTAGTTATTTCAACTAAAATCAATAATTTAAACATATATCCAGATTCCTGTAGAATTAATGCTTTGACACCAAGACAACGTGAATTAAGTACCTTCTGTCCCAGATAGAATTTGGAAGAGACTTTAGAGTGCATTATATTGTGTTATCTCAGCTTTTATGAATATATATTATATTATAGTGTGAGATTATGATGCATTGTAATGTATGAATGTATTCGTGTATTATTTTAAAATCTCAAATTTTAATGAAATATGATCGATTCAAACTATTCAATATGATCTTCATATCAAACTTTGTTAGCTAGTCAAATTATATATTTTTTAAGATTTTTTTACTATTTTTTCTGATGAGAAGAAAATTATCATCATTGCACAGTTTAGAATTTTAAATCAAATAATTTTCTCCTCATCTGAAAAAATAGCAAAAAAAAATTTAAAAATATAAAATTTGACTGGCTAATAGAGTTTAATATGAATATCATATTGAGCGTTTCGGATCAACCATATTTTACTAAAATTTTGAGATAATATACGAATGTATCTGTACATTCCAATACATCGTAGTCTCACTCTATATTATAAGTACAAAAAAAAGTTGTTTATGTACATATATCATCAAAGAGTCCAATTGATGCAAGTGGCCAGTTATACACAACCAAATCTGAAAGTGATTTTACATCAGAATCTTACTTTTGGGTCCTTTTCACCAGAATTCTGAACTTTTTGGGTAGTTAACAAATTAACCTAAGAGATTTTGACTTGATATTGGTTGAAAAATCTACTTAAGTGTTTAATGGAGAAGACCCCAATTTTTATGCTTAATGAATAATAATATTTTCCTTCAGTTGCGTACTTTACATATATTTGGGACATTTTTTTTCATTATGTCACTTTTCTGCTTTGGAATATTTTGAAAATTTTGCACAGAATCGAGTTCGGGTTGTTTCCAAGCTTTTGCACTATATATGATCAGTGTTTGCTCCTGGTTACGTCAATTTAGCCTAGCTTGACTAATTAAATTGGACCATAACAAGCCAACTTAGCTTGTTAGGTACGGTTCGATATCAACTGATGTGATTAGGTAATATTATATAAATCATGGAATTATCTCGCCAATTCCATAACATTATATAAAGACATATATATCTCTGACAAATGCATGCATATATAGAAGAATTTCCTACCGTCACCTGAGAATTTTTGTACGCTCATATCCTGACTTATACTTTGTCGTTCTGGCCGGGACATGTTGAGAATTTTTGCCAACTCATTTGACTGTCTTCTTCATTATGCAAATCTACAGTAACTCTACTGTAGTTATTATTCAATGAGTAATTCGAGTGCACATCCAAAGTTTATATATGGTACATCTTTTTTTTAAAATTATTACTCAAATAAAAAATAAAAATTATAGTTGTGTTAATTTCTAATGATTTAGATGTAATATTTTATTAAATTTAAAATAATTTAGAGATTATATAATTAGTCATTGAATCTCCACCATTAAATTTAAATTTTTATAATTAGAGGCAAAATCTCTTTCAAATCAGCTTAAATTTGTTACACATTCTATCTAAGTCATTAAAAATATATTTTTTTGGATTTCAACAATATTTTTCAAAAAAAAAATATCGCATAAGTATTGACACTACTGTAAAAAAAAATTCAGTAATGATTTTTTTTACCATTTAATAAGGGTTCAAGAGCCATTATTGAATGGGGGTTACTAAAATTTATAAGAATTATTATTAAATTGCATTGCGCTTTGTTAACATTCAGTAACGGTTTTTTATTGAAAATTGTTACTGAAACTATTAGAATCAGTATCGGTTGTTAACAAAAACCGTTACTGAAACTGATTTTTTTATTTATTTTTAAAACACTTTTCTAACGTTTTATTCAAAATAACCGTTATTGAATATTTTATTTTTACTTCTTTAATTTCTTTTGGTAATGGTTATTATTAAATAACTATTACTAAATCTTTTTTAAAATAAAACTAAATTTTATTTTTTTAACGTTCTTGAAATAAAATATTGAAAGAAAACAGATTGAATAACTAAAGAACAACAATATAACATATTATTTATTCATTCAATAATTAATATGAAAGAAATATAATTATTCATCAAATGAAAAAATATTTACTCAACAATAATACATATATCTTTCTCATGCAATAATATGAAAACCTATACAATTTCTAAGAAAAAACAGAAAAAAAAAACACAAAAGAACAGAAAAAAAAATTCAAATGCGTTTTTGAAGGTCAAGATGAGGTATTTTGGCCCTGAAAATGGCAGTAACAGCAATAGTGATTAACCCTGTAACATATTATTAAATTGTGTTGCGCTTTGTTAACATTCAGTAACGGTTTTTTATTAAAAATCATTACTGAAACTATTGGAATCAGTAACGGTTGTTAACAAAGACCGTTACTGAAACTGATTTTTTATTAGTTTTTTAAACATTTTTCTAACAGTTTATTCAAAATAACCGTTATTGAATATTTTATTTTTAGTTTTTTAATTTCTTTTGAATTTTAATTTTTGAATCGTTGGATTGGGATGAATGAACGGTGAGATGAAAATATCTGACAATCCGTGAGAGCAAATGTCATTGGTGGAGATGAATTTGATAGAGCCAAAAAGGGGGAAAATATTTAGTAACGGTTTTGTGCTAGAACCGTTACGAATATTTTTTTAATGTTTTTGAATCAGCTCCCGAGGCTTTGATTGACGTCAGTAATAAATGTGTTGGTAGTAGGGTTTGGGTCTCGAAGATTTAAAAAAAAAAGATTTTATAATGATTTTTATTAAAAAACTATTATTAAAATTATCAGTAACGATTTTTATGTGATAACCGTTATTAATCGTTAATATTTAATAATGGTTTTTCAATAAAACCGTTATTAAAAGTTCTAGTGAAAAAAACCCAGAAAAGATCACATATTTCAATAACGATTTTTTATAATAACCGTTAGCAAAATGTTATCAAATATTACTAAAATACCACCGACCTTCCCTACTAATGATTTTCTTAATAAACCGTTAGTAATTGAGTGTTATCAAAGATTCTTTCTATTGTAGTGTGAGTACACGCCATAAAATTAGATGTACACTAGAATTTCAATTACCCTTATTCAATAGTTATGCCGGGTAGTAACCACTTTTAATTAAGGATGTATTAAACTTTTATTTTGTTTGAATTTAAATTTTCTTTGTTGGGTTTTGTTCTTACAAAATTAATAGTTTCTATTTGAATCTTTCACTTAAAAAAAAGGAAAAAGGAAGAAGAATCAACCAGTATTTCATTTTGCAAGAGCGTACCATGAATACCCTTGAAAAAAAAAAGAGGATGGCCCACAAGGCAAGTTACATGAGCTTTCGGTTTGAAGAACCATACAGTTGATTTTTAATAAGAAATTAATGTCGTAATGTGAGTAAATGTAATTTGCGTGCGATTCATGTTTAAAAAAGTAAACAGCTCACTTAATTCCCAAGAATGAGTGACTAGCACTTCACAATGTAGAGAGCGGGTAGCCAGAGAGGGAGCACTTATTCCCTAGAATTTTTGGTGTTTTTTTGTCCTTAACACTTCACGGTCATACCTGCTCTGTGCTTATGCTAACCTTGATTTTCTAGACAAGGTACCGATACCCTGTTTTTAATATATCTTTATATTAATGGCCATTGTAAGTAACTAATAAATAAATTATTTTCTCACTGCTGATTACATGTACAGCAGGTCAGCAACTAAATAAATTATTTTCGAAAAAAATCTTAAGGCATATGTTTCGATGAAAACTAATATTTTAGTTTAAAAAAAAGATAATATGTTCAATTGCAGAATTTGATTTTGTGATATATTCTACCTAGAATGATTTTTCAGGTGGAAACCAAACAGGGGGTTATGCTTGGTGCATACATCCCTGCCACTAAAATGTACAGCTATATACCATGCATGCAAGGCGTAACGGTAGGAGAAATAAAAGAAGAGAGAGAAGGAAAGGCACCCCACTAATTAATTAAATTTAATAGAATAACATATACAATAGTTAAACCACAGTATCAATTCAAACCCATTAATTACACAGTTTGTTGATTTTGTTTTGGTTTTACTTGCGTATGAATTATTAGCGCTAGCAATTTGACGTTTCCCCTCTAACCCCATGTGTAAATTAGAAAATGTCAAACCTTTTTTTAAGCCCCGTGTTAATGGTCATATCACGCAATTAAAGCTCATACATTGATACATGATTACATGAACCAGAGGTACCGATGTTTTTCTATGGCTCTATGCCATGTAGTATTGTGTATAATTATTATTTGCTCAGATCCTTATTTAATTAATATTGCTACTGGATAGACTGTTTTATACGAAATTTGCTAAGAAAATGGGATAATTTATTAGTTATTACTTTTTTCAGTCTCTTATGCAAGTCCTATACTATAACTTTCATTCACTTAAGAACCTTAATATAGCTGATATGTTTTTACATTTTGGTGTAAAATATATATCTAAATATATAACAGCTAAAGGAAACTTCTTAGCTAGCTATTCAACAATGGTCTTTACTATAATTGATCGTTTCAATTTCATCAATCGATTGGCATTAATTATAATCTGATAATTCTTATTTTATCCATCTTTCTTTAATGCGGAAAACAAAAAAGACTTCTATCCATCTCATTAAAAAAGGAGCAACAAATTTCACAAAAAAACTTTCACCATAAAAAGGAGGAACAAAATCTTATTTTACAAATTAAAAATTCCTAGAAAAATACGTCATATATCATTACTATAGAGAAATTTAAAATAATTAAAAATTGCAAATAATTATAATTATAATTAACTTTTTATATCTTAATTAAGTACAATCTTAAATTTATTTCTTTCATTTACCAATATATTTATCTTTATTTTGGAAGTGTTTTAATGCCAACCTCTTATGCATGTACTATTGCGTGCTCACTATGGGTCCGTTTGGCAAATCAAGGAATAATTTTGGAAGAGTGGTAATTTTGGAAGAGTGATAGAATAGTATTTTTTTGGAAGAGTTGTATTCTTGACTATTCGGAAGAGCGAAAATATCGTTTGGCAGTTGTTACTCAGAATAGTTAAAATATGAATAATTATGATACTAATAATGATGATGATGATAATAATAATAATAATAATAATAATAATAATAGTAAAATAATATTCATAATAGTAAGATAATAATAATAATAAAGTAATAAAAAATAATCATAATAAATAATAATATTATAATAGTAATATAATAAAAATATAAACATAATCATAATATAGTAATATAATAATAATAAATTATAATTACAATCATAATTATAATAATATAATAATAATAAGTAATCATAATTTTAATAATGTAATCATAATATAATAATCGTAATCATAATCATGATAATAATAATTATAGTCGTAATCATAATAATATAATCATAATCATAATCATAATAATATAATATTAAAAATATAATCATAATCATAAAAATAATTATAAATAATTATAATTATAATAATATAATAATAAATTAATCATAAATATAATCAACATATAATAATATAATATAACATAATAAAATAATAATAAAGTAATAAATAATAATAATAATAAATAATAATATTATAATAGTAATATAATAAAAATATAAACATAATCATAATATAGTAATATAATATTAAAAAATTATAATTACAATCATAATTATAATAATAATATAATAATAATAAGTAATCATAATATAATCATAATATAATAATCATAATCATGATAATAATAATTATAGTCATAATCATAATCATAATAATATAATAATAAAAATATAATCATAATCATAAAAATAATTATAATATAATAATATAATAATAAATTAATCATCACTATAATAAAATAATAATAAATACAACATAATAAAATAATAATAAGTAATCATAATCATAATCATCATAATATAATAATATAATAATAAATAATCTTGATCATAATAATATAATAATAAAATAATTATATTTATATTCATAATATAATAATATAATATTAAAATTATATTTATAATAATAATAAATAATACAATAATACTAATGATAACGATAATATAATAACAATAATGATAATAATAATTTAATAATAATAATATAATGATAATAATAATAATAATAATAATAAATAATCATAATATTAATATAATAATAAATTATAATCATAAATATAATATAATAATATAATAATACTAAATCTTAATCATAATCATAATATAATAATATAATATAATATAATCAAACAATAATCGCTATTCCGATGAGAGCTAATCCGGTATTCCACCTATAAGTTAGTATACCGGATTAGCACTATTCCGTACTCTTCTACTTAGTCTAAAATTCGTTTGGCAAATTAATTCATCGGAATAGCTATTCTATTCCAACTTTTTGCTATTTCATTGAGTGCCAAACACTCCCTATAGATACTCAACGTATTAATTAGCAAATTTCTAAATAAAGAATCCGAAGTTAAATTTATATGTTGATATAGCTAACATACGGCCACTTCTCAGGAGTGACCGATACTCATGATGCAGTTCATTGCACAGAAGATCCGAAGTCCAAATATAGACGTGCACTTAACTTACACCTTCAGCTCTGATCAAGTCATTAATTACACCTTTCTACACAAAACATAGAAGCATACATAATTCCTTCAATAACTGTTAAACAAGGGTTAGGTTGAGTGACTCCACTTACTCCAACTCAACTTGCCAAGCAAACTCTTTGCCAGTTACTCAAAGTACAAGCAATCCAGTTGTGTGACAATCCTGAAAACTGAGGCAAGTCAAGAAAAGTATCGTGCGCATTTTCTTCGCCTCACTGTATAACCTACTTGTGTAAATTATTTATTAAACAAAAAGTCCGAAGCCAAATTGCCTAATTAGATAATAATATGTATACGTTTTTAGTTATGCAATTAGAATTTTGTGTCTCGTGTGTATTGTTAATGGATGGCTAAGATTGAGACACCAATATCTGATGGTTAACAGATTCCTAACGCAGATGGAAGAGATTTTCATGGCATTTATTGGTATCTAACTGCGACGCTGATGTTTAGGCAAAAGCGGAGGAGAGAGAAAATTGAACCTCCTGCCTCAAGAAGATAAACATGCAGATAGCACTTTAGGTACGAGAAAAGATGCAGCTAGATACATCTAAAACGTGAGAGAGAGAGAGCATCCAGCAAGTGTGTGGCATGGGCAGTTACTCTAGTAGGGATTCTTTTTATTCCATTTTGTTTTTTTCTTTCTCAATAACCATTCCAGTGGCATTAAATGCGAGAGAGGGAAATCCTTGCAAACAAAACAAACTCATGCTGAGGAAAAGAACCTGATCCTTTGGCCCCTCTTTTTACTTGGTGGTGGAGAAACCAAAAAGGGGCTCTTCTTGCTTGCATTATTCTCACTTTCTTTCTCAAATTTTGTGAGACTATTATGGCAAATTACTGAATTGTAGGCCCATGCTTTCCTAAATTTAATTTTTGTTTCTGATATTTCAGAAAAGATGTGAACCTCTACTAGAATATAGTAGGGCAACTCATTGCATATAACAACCCAAAAAAGCACAACAGAGAGACTAATTGCTATTTGTCTCATGCACTCCATGATTTAACTATTTTGTACTAGTATTCAACGCAACAAGAAGCATACACCATGAAAAATAGCAAACTAAATCAGAACAAAAATAGTGGCCTATAGGAAAAGGAAAAAAAACAATACCTAATTAATCATACATGGTTTTGATCCCTTCTATTTACAACACGCATCAGTTCTCGCTAAGATACTCCAATAAAGAATCAATCAATTAACTTCAATCGATACCATTTATAATTTACATCAAGCAAACCAAATTCTCTTCTAAAAAGTTTTAAAGTAAATAAGAAAGAAAGAATAATATCAACATCAATTTCACATCAATTTCTTGATCAGTATAGGCAGTTGGTTAGTGCCGAGCTCCCCAGAAAAAGCTGTGTCTGAGGGCTTCCCTCGATCGGGAAAACCGCGGACAATTTTTGTCTTGTGTCTACTTGCTCCAATGGAGGGAAATTGAGATCCAGTACCAGACCACCTCTTTCCTTTTTGTTCCTTGATGCATCCCCACCTCCATTTAGCGGCTTATGTCTCCTCATGTGACCGCCTAGTGCTTGTCCTGAGTTGAACGAAGTGCTACATATCTGACACACATGTGCCCGCTCTTTACTGCCTGTAGCATGAACTGCTGGAGGTATCTCCACCGGCAAATTGACTTTAATTTCATCCTTATAGTTAGTAATATCATCTAACTTCAGGACTGTACCGCTTGTTGTGCCAGTGTCGGTGGAAGATTGCACCTTCTGTTCATCTGCTGAGATTTTTGGTTTTTTGTGGCTTGCACGGTGGCCTCCAAGGGCTTGAAAGGAGTTGAAGCGTTTATTGCAAGTCTTGCATGTGTAATCGTTGCCGTTTGACTGGGCGGCGGCTTCAACCAACTGGTGACTTGGTATTACCATATCAATGTTTTCAATTTTTTCAACTACTACTTCTCTCTTTATGGACGGGGGCGGGGAGGTGGGGGTATCGGATTGCATGCCCGCCGCTCGGTCAATCAAATTGCCACCTCGTGAAAGGAGGATGAGACTGTTCGCGAGGTCAATCTCTTCTTCCTCTGTGGTGATACCAGAGAATTCTACGGAGGATGAGGTTGAGGAGGTCATGACAGGGGCTGGCGGCAGCGGCTTAGAAATCATGTTGATGTTGCAGTGCCGCTGTGTGCGCTTGCGCTTTGTACTCCTCTTAACATCATCACCACTCTTCTCAATTGGGGAACTCATGGCAAATAAAAAGAGAAACAAAGAGTAAGAGAGAGAGGTGTGAGGTTAGAAGGGAGAGAGAGCAAGAGCGAGAGAGAGAAAGAGCAGGAAGTGGAGGAGGTGTAAAATTAAACTGATAGTGAAGGAAAAGGCACAGTGGGGGTGCGTTTATATCAGGAGACTCGACCTCCAGAGAGAGGTAGAGAAAGCAACTTAATTTTAGGTTTTTATTTCTTTATTTATTCTTTTGTTTATTTCCTCCTTTCTCTTTTTCTACTCTATTTTTACTAACCGTGAAATAGGAGGCGCGGTGATCGGTTAATTTTCCTTAGTTATGCACTGTAAAGAGACTTAAATATAGGCAAATAGAAACTGCAGAGAAGATAGAGTTGGGTGTGTGATATCCGTGCCGTGTGGTGTCCGTGTTCATCAGAGAGATACAGAAAGAATAGTATTGTTTGGATATGTTGGTTTTTCTCTATTATTAGCATGGTCCATCTTGGGTTGGTTGAGGAGGCAACAGCCAGTTTGGTTTGATTCTACTAGTTAGTGGCGCAGGCACAATACAACAGTATACATTCTAGTATATATTCTACACCTAGTTATTTACAGCTGAGTTATCCCGCTTAATTAGTAGCATTCTACAATAGTCAGATTATTTCTGGAAAATTAACAGGATGGAAAAGTAGAATATGTTTAATTAGCTGTATCATAATTCAGGCGTGACTTCAGTGGTTTCCACCGCTTAAAGCTAAAGAACAAGTCAAATATTTTGTTGTTGGTTTGTGAACCAGCATATTAATTTTTCCAGGATTTTGATTTTTTTAAAGGAAATTATAAATTCAACTGTATGAATATGACATTTTGTTATTAAACTATTTTCAGGTCATGAATAGTTGGGACAATTGTGTGCCGCTGGTCTAATTTAATCAAGAGTGGGATCCATTGACAATGGGTTATATTTTTGATAACCTTGACAATGGATCTTTAAATAAATACAAAAAAAATAAAAAAAAGTTTATAAATGTGTTCTTCTACCTTTAAATTGATGATCATTCAAATTTTATATAATTTCATTATCGTTTGATAGTCCATCAAAATCCGTTAATATGGAACCGTTGCAAATTATATAAAAATTTAATGATCTTTGATGGATTATCAAATGATAATAAAATTACATGAAATTTGAATGACCATCAATCTAAAGATAGAATAATACATCTATAATTTTTTTTTAATTTTTTTTATATTTATTTAGAGGTTCATTGTCAATGTTGTCAAAATAACCCATTGTCAACCGATCCCTTCTCTTTAATTAATCTGACTATCTCAATGAATTTAATTAATAATCTAGAAATTCGCTTATATATCGTGTATTGTTTTTAACCATAATCTACCAGATTGGATATGAACCTATAAATATAGAATCAATTTCTAACATAAATAACAAAGTAATTTTGACCCAAAATTAGTAGCTTAATTGAGTTGGATAAACGGAAATAGTGTGAATGGATGAAATGCTAAAGTTGCCACACTCTACAAGTTACTTGAATATCAATTAATTAAGATTGATACATACTTTAGGGATCAGTTTTGCATCTGGTTGGTTCATATGCTGCACAATAAATTATGGGGTGGAGTATGACAGAAAGCTTTCTACTCTCATAAAAACCATGAGTTGGGAATATGTAACGGTTGAAAGGGAGAGAACAGAGTGTTAAGTGTCAATGTGGGGCGAGAAAGAAGAGAGAGAGAAAGAGAATCCTGTGAGAACACAAAAGCAACGCAAATTTTACTTTCAGCTATGAATTTAATAAATTCTGTACGAAAAAAATACACTCCACAAAAATTATAACAGAACAATAAACCGTAATGGGGGTTACGTTTTCTTCTCTTTCGTTTGTCCCTTCTGGATGTACGCTAACTTGATAATTAGAATATTGATTTCAATTTTCTTTTTAAAGAATTAAAAAAATGAAAAATAAAAAAGGACAATCAATAGAACATCTCCTTCTATAATCTGCTTCTTTTTGAAATTTTTTGCATGGAACTTTCATACATTTATTTGTTTTGAAATTGGAAATTATTACAGTGCTCTAGCATTGTCCTTCTATTTTTCTCACTATCATTACACATGGGTCTCATGCACCGTAATTTTTTATGGTCCCATTTTTCACGGTGAAAAATTAATGGAGACGTTTCATATTAAAGTTTTAGCTGTTTTGCAACAAAATACATGTTCATATACTTGTGTTTCTTAAATTAATCATGGCTATAATTTACGAGAGCTTGGAGAACTTTCATGACTGCAAGAATTATCTTACTTAATAGTGAAGCGCGTGACTAATAATTAAAATAAATATCTCCAATAATAGTAAATGAAGTACTGAACCTGGATTTTGCTATTTTGAACACTGTTTATTGCAACAGTTTGCTATTTTTGTCACACTTGTAACCCTTTGGGCTTGAGCAACTATTCATGAAAAGGGAGAAGCGCAAGAACGCATACTTCACCCTTCTTTATTTAACTTTATAACAATGTTTTCCCCTTTTCAAAACAATACGGTAGTTATTTTAAGAATTGACGGTATAATTGCAGTTTCAGGTTTTAGTCAGTATAGATGACGAGTGAAAATCTTTTGGAAAAATCACAGTTGTAAATTTTCTTTATGTTTTGAGCATCCCTCAAATATACCATTTTTATGTTAAATAAGATCGCTTTTAAAAATAATTTAAAAAGTAGTTAGAAATTTCGAAACATTATGAAATTTAACATCCCAACAAATTTTGACATAAAGAAATTATTGAGCAACTTAGATTGACCATTAGAGCCGTCGGGATATAAAATCTCATGTCAAAGTAAAAACGATTCTTTACTTTGCAAAGTACCATAATCTCACCCTATATATATAGAGAGAGAGAGAGAGGAGTGTGCTAATGTGCTTTATAAAGCACAAAATATTTTGTACTTCACGCTTATGTCTCATATTTTAAAATTGAAATGGACGATCCAAACCATTAAATATGATATTCATATCAAAATCTCTTTGGTGATCAAATTTTATATTTTTTAGAATATATTTATTATTTTTTTGAAGAAAATCTCTTTGGTGATCAAATTTTATATTTTTTAGAATATATTTACTATTTTTTTGAAGGGCTACAAAATTCATTAATCTGACGTCTTCTGAACCATTCAATATCAACGATTTTCTATCCCTTTAAATAAATAGAAAAAAATCCAAAAAATATAAAATTTTATCACCAAGGAGATTTTGATATAAAGATCATATTTAATGTTTGGATCGTCCATTTAAATTTTAAAATATGAGATATAAATGTGAAGTGTAAATTATTTTATACTTTATAAAGCATATTAGCACAGCTCTCTCTCTATATATATATATATATAGTTTCTCGGAATGAGACATATTCAAGTCTCAAGAAGGACATGATGAGGAAAAAAATAGTGAAAGTCCTATTTTATATAGAAAAATTGTCTTACGTATTTGATTTTTATTTATTTCATTAATTTTAGCCCAAAGAAATATTGTTGCCTAGCCAACAAAAAGTTATTCGAATGAAATTTAGTTAGATGAATATATCTTTATGATACATCTAACTTAATGCATACTTTTGAAAAAAATATATATTGTCTAAATTGAAAAAAACTTGTAGCTTTGTGTTTGCTTACTAATTATTACATAGCACGTGCAAATTTGAGCCAGTTTAAAAGACTTTTTAGTCTTCCATAAAAATAAATAAAATGTTAATGATGGATGTTTGATTGATTTATGACGAATGACCGATCAAATATTTAAATGGACTCAGATTGGTACACACACTTTCGATATCACTGATAATGTATGCATATTTAATTTGAAGAATATTTTTCAAACATGTATACCATAAAAACTATAAAAGATTATTGTATTTCTTGCTAAATGTTACCTTTATCTAAGCCTTTGAGATGAAATTAACTTGTGGGTATTTCCTTTCTAGTATATATTTTATTTATTTACCTCTATGTAAACTTTGATTTTGGACTTAATGAAAGATAAGGACTAATTGGCCCTCCTTATTTTCTTTTCAAAAGAAAATTATGCGACGAAAATGTATACTTTGTCATATGAAAGCAAGAAACCTCCCTATACCAAAAGTTTTAAGCATGACCAAACTGAAGTTAAATCAAAATAAAACATCACGCATTATTCAATAATTTAAATGAGTGGTCGTCATGTTTGTTTTTTGTACAGCGATGGCTACACCACTCACTGACCGTGCAAGTTGCCCGGTGAATGTCATCTTATCAGTTATTACAGCGTTCGCTGCACTGCCTGTGCAGCAAAAGAACAAACTAATCATCAAAAATGCAAGCCACTATTGGCCCGCTTATGAAACCATCACACACTAAAATTACTGAGATCTTGAAGTGTTTTCTGGTGGTCTCATTACTAACAAATAAGAGCTGGGTTTAATTTCATCCATTTTGTGTGTCCTTAAATATCATCATCTTATTTTTTTATTTTTTATTTTGAAAAATTTTAATATTCAAATTTGAAATCCGAATTGTTGATCTTTTTAATTTTCATAGTAGATATATACTCATAAATTTTGGAACTCATTTTATACTAGATAAAGGATAACAAAATGAATGTATAAAGATAATCAATCATGGCTAACTATATTTATTCATTTTATATTCATTTGTTTTAAATAAAACGAACTCCAAAAATAAAATAAAAAATTATAAGCATACAACTACGATAAAAATTAACAATATTAACACTTTGGGTATTGAATAAATATAGTTATGACTATGTGACTCAAAATTTATGCAAAAATTATCTGGAAATGTTTTAATTAATTGTCAGTTGATATATTATGAATTGTAGGTAAGCTATGCTTGTATATATAGATTGAGCAATCAAGAAAATATCAATTAACTACATAGAAGAATTCAAAAATAGATTTAGAAAAATATTCTGATATAGTTTAGTTCTTTTACGGGGAGGGATCACTTGACAATGCTGTTTTGACAATCTTAATAATGATCAAATAAATTAAAAAAAAATAGAAAAACGTTTATATTAACATTGTTTAACTTATTAATTTATTATATTTTAATTTTATGCAATTTATTGCGTGGGTATACAGCTAGTATTATCAAAATAACCTGACAATGGTCCCTCCTTCCCTTTCTTTTTATTTTTTTAATATTTTTTTATTCGTTTCTTCGGAAACAATCTTTTTTATGTGTAGTTCTTACAAATGTCGTTGTTATACGTACAGATAGAAAATTTATATTAATATAGAAAAGGCATATCTTTCTTATATCTACGCTAGTTTAACAATGCTAGCTAGCAAATAGCTTGAGATCATACAAAACTTTTCCGAAATAATAAAATAAACTCGTATTTGACCTATAGAAATTGTGGCTTCAATGCCCACAGATCTTTCAAAGACCCAACAAAAAAAAAATTATAATGACAGGACAAAAGTGGGGAGGTTTCTTAGAGAAAGGATAGGTCAACTGTCAACGTGACATAGAGGAGGAAAAATAGAGGGATTAATTGGGGGCAGATTCTTGGCGTAACGAAATACGGTTTGCATTTGTTGTGTGAGGGTTAGAGATGGCAATGCACCGGTAGACGGGTAAAATATCAATTTTATGGTCCGGTCCGTTCATTAAAATCATATATCCGTCATTTTCGGCCCACATCATCGGGTCTGAAAATCTCGGCCTGTCCTACCTGCGGGCCAATTTTTTTGGCTCAGCCCGGCCGGGCCCGGCTGTCTAGACCCGTTCTGCAATGCGGTTTTTTAAAATCGGCTGAGAAACATATTTTTTGAGTATTTTAGATTATGAATTTGAGAAAATATAAAATATAAAAGTTGTAGATTTTATTTTATGAATCTATAGAATTTTATTTCATCTTAATATGATTTTTCAGTACAAAGTTATGATTAAAAAGTATTCAGAGGCCTAAAATTTTTCAGCAGTTAACCTTCATAATATGAATTTTTGAGATTTATATGTTCTGTTTTTGAAAGAGATCAAATATAAAAATGATAGATATAGTTATCATGGTTTTAAAGAAATTAATTTTGTATTGATTGGATTTTCGATTTAAAGGAAATGACTAAAAAGGTACCAAGATATCTATTGAATTACATTATTCATATTTATAAATTTTAAAAATATTAGTGCTTTTATTCATATAATAATATCATAAATAAATATTTAATACAATTTAAATGATATTAGTATTATATTAAAATTTTACATAATTTTTAGAATATATTGATATATAATATATATAATATAAGTATAAATATAAATAAATTATATATATACAATTATTCCGGACCGGACAGACGGGCCTAAATCCAAATTCATACCTGACCCGGTCCGTAGGATGGCCCGATCCGGCTCTACCCGTTCATTGACCAGGCCGGGTGAGTTGACGTCGGACCGAAACGGATCCACCGGACCGCGGGCTAAATCATCATCCCTCACTTGAAACCGTGAAAGAGGATTTGGGTCAAACAATTTTTATGTCATAAAATATTAATACAATTTTAATTGTTACTATATGATAATTTTTTCTTGCGTCAGAATCGTTTAATGGAAAAAAATCAAGTGAATTCTATTTGTTCTGGTGGAAATTAATTTAAACCGAATGAAAATCTAATTTGGATGGCTTTATCCTCTTCTTTATTCCGCCCCCCCCCCCCCCCCCAAAAAATAATATATATATATATATATATATATATATAGACACACACACAAGTATAAAGATGCATGGTTATACTTTAGCACAATTATTATAGAATATTATTGTTCTTTTTCTAGCATTTACCGACTAAAATTTGGAGTCATACATTGACTATTAAATAATTAGATGTTTTATTAAGTTGACAGCCTACAATTAATTCAAAATCTTTAATTATGCATCATATGTATGCAAGGGCATATATAAATAAAGCCGGCCCCAGCATAATCCGAACATAAGTTTTAAAATAGCCATATAATTCTTAATTTTGTTTACTTTATTGAAATAAATTATGCATTTAATTGGGAAAAAGATGTCCAAACTTGTGTTGCTCACCAGATACGTCATTTCATCAGAATATTTATGATGACTCGGATTCAGTCCAAGTCAAAATTTTAATAATAAATATTAATTAATTAAAATTTTAATAATAAATATAACAAACGGCGCTTTTATAAACACATCCGTCTCATTGACACTTTTTAATAAAAAGTTAATCCCACCGCCGCCTTTGCCTTTGACAAAAAAATAAAAAAGTTATTGCATTTTTTTCTCACATCTATGGTTCAGATCACAGTGACAAGATTCACGAATTATTCGTGAATAATTTATTTTTCATATATAGCCGGATATTTCACAAATAATTTGTCAGTTTAATATACAGTGCATTTTTTGGTCAAAAAAATATTTTATTCACGAATTATTCGAAAAAATATATATATATATATTATTTTAAATAAAATTTTATATTTTTTAATATATTTTTAATATTTTATCATTATAATATATATTTTATTAATATTATATAAAATGAACTATTCCTGTATTATACCCCAAACATCAAATTTTTTATTTTATGAATCATAAACTTATCACTATGGTTCAGATGAGCCACCTCCTCCGTATAGCCGCACTTCAACCCACATTTGTGTTACTTTTATCGTTGGTATCATTATCATGTCTTTCGTATTCTTCTATATGTCTCATTGAATCAAAACTTTAATGAGTTGCTGGTTTATAAATTTCTGAAGGAAATGTGTGAGTGGGACTGTTATTTTTTATGGAAAATCATCAGTGAAATTGGCACATTATAAACACGTAATTTCAGCTGCGAGTTATCATATTTATTATTAAAATGTTAATTGATATTTATTATTAAAATATTTATTAGTATTTATTATTAAAATTATAATTTTTTCATAATTATTAAAAAAAATCACGGCAAAATCTAAGTTGACCTGCATACGGGACACAGCAAATTTGAACTTCCATTCAGAATTGTTGGGGAATTCATTACGCGTGCAGGTTTGTTGGAAAATTCATAATCACATATATATGTGCACATAGGAAACCTATATTTTAAACAAATCTTTTCTGAAAAATATCATCCGGAGTTCAATTAATTGCTGGATGCAATGTAACGGTTCTTAATCTACCTCAAAAAGAACGGCTCTTAATGTAACGGTGAGTCAGTGACAGTGCATTCGTAGAATAAGTATTTTCCTTTTAGTTCTCTTCTTAATTTTGGACTGAAGAGAGACTTCTAGAGGTTGTAATATCTCATTTCTTGTCATGAAAACACGGCAGCTAGGTAGGTGTTGGATGCTGACATTTCTGAAAGAGATATCCCTCAAAATTTGAAGTATTGTTAATTAACCCCCCGAAATTTTATACCCGAAAAAGTAAAGCGGGATATTCTTATAAATTAATTCAACTTATTGTAACTTATGTCCTTGTCCACTTTTCTATGTAGTTATCGCTTTATGTATGACATTATTGTTTGAAATTTTGATAGATAATGTTGAAATAAAAGACAATAAATACTAACATTCGAAAAACGCGTTTTGTATTTTACTTGTTTTTATATATTAGTTGCATATTTGCATCGAATATTTAATTTGTATTGAGCATGAGGGGACTTCCTTCCATCTTATTTAATTCATGCCATCGATGATGAAGAATCCAAGCATTGTCAAAAATTCCTTCTAATTAATTATTATATATATATATATATATATATTTAAGATTGGAACTATAATGTTAATTCACAATGAGTTTAGATTATCAGTATTTCTGATGGAAGAGAGATACCTTCAAACTACCATTTTTTATGGCTTCAAGAATTTGTGTTCCACGTAGGACAAAATAGAATATAGAGAGAATAAAACTAATATATTTCTAGGAGAACAAAATTTTTTTGTATTTCTAATTTAAAAAGTATATTAAATTATTTTTAAATTTTGACTTATCATACTCATTAATTTTTTTGTATGAAAACCTTATTTCATATAAAAATTTGGGATATTTTAAATTTTCTAAGTCATTATTTTTAATTTTTAAAAATTAATATACATACATTGAATATTAATTATTATTTTTGGGGTTGATTTTTTAAAAATTAAAAATAGTAACTTAGAAAACTCAAAATACTGCATTTTTTTTTGTATCCCATGAGGTTGTCATATGAATAATTTAATGAATATGATAAATTAAAATTTAAAGATAATTTGATGTATTTTTTGAGTTAGAGAGCACAGAAAGACTTCGTACTTCTAGGAGTGTGATAGAGTTACTCTCTCTATATATATATACATATGATAGGACAAAGATTTATTTTTGCTATTTCTCAGATTAAGAGGTGAAGCGGATAGTTATTCTTGTCCAACATTTATCTGTTATTAACTTAAAAAATTATATAAATAAATAAATCTAGCATGTTTTTAAACTCACCAAAGTCTTTGGTCTAAGCCACTGGATCTACCAAATTGGTATTAGAAAATATTGGTTTCTTATTGAATTTTGGATTAGAGAGTTTCAGTTTCTATTACAAAAGCTGGCCTTTATTGACAACTTAATTTCAGGCCTAATATGGGCATATGCTCCTGTACTGGGCCTTATTCATGCTTATCAACCTTTGGATATTTTCTCTCCAAAGTTGCTATGAGGTTCCATGTTCATCACAAAAATGGTTATGAATACACGTAAAGAAAAAGGTTCTATTACAATCCATCTGAGGCATTATCGTCTACACAGGAAAAGTAACCAAAATTTTTTTATGACTGGTTGCATGGCTATCTATTTCAGTCATTCCAATTTAATTTGCTTCTTCCCAATGAGAAAAACTTCCATGTTCACTTCCTTTCTCATGTACCCATCAAATTCGATGGTAACTCCATTGTTCAGAGTTTTTGTTTCAATGTACCACTCTGTTTTCTCACCCCATAACTCCTTGTAATCATCTAAAAAGTGGATTGTGTATTTATCCTTCAATGGACCAAAAACCGAAGTATCAGATTCATCCGTGACTATATAAAGATTTCTACCCTCATCAAGTTTTTCTCCAAGAGCTTTCAGCAAATCATCTGTATAGTTACTCGAGACTTGAACTGCATCAAAGTCCCAGTCGAGTTTTGAGGCAATATTTAATGCTATATCCTTTAATCTTGGAGACCTTTTCAGGAGATGCCATGGCCGCCGAATAATAGTCTTGCTTTCTCTTTGACAGACCTGGTACCAGTAATTATCAGGCTCAACAGCACCAAATTTTCGCAATATTAATGTCTCCTTCACACGATTGAGTTTTGAAGGGGTGATATGAAAATCTTCTATCAAGCGTACAGTTAGTTTATTTTTCCTCTGCCATAGTTCCCAATTTGTCCAGAATTGGCGCTGATCGATCACCGAGGCAGATGATCTCAGGTGTTTGAAATCAAAGTAAAACCGGAAATCCTTCCCTTCTTCATTTTGCTTCCAAGAGGAATACATTGACGGGAGACAAATGCCCAGATCCATCACCAGGGTTCTATTTAGGAATCTGGCCTCACCAAGGGAACAAAAGAAGCTCCACAGGTAGTGGTTCATGCTCTTGCATCGATCACCACCGCCTAAATATACCAAATAATTACCAGATGTAAACCTGCTTTCAGATTGATATTCACTGAGAAATGAATCTAGCTTGTTATTTTCATTGCTCAAGTTCCCATTGCTCTTCTTCTTCCGAGCATTCACACCTGTGTGGTATTCACCAATCTTAGAAACTGAATACACACAACTTGCTGACCGGGATACCTCAAACCGCCGATAATCCTTAAAAATCCCTGGCCTTTTTGAAATTTTCGGCTGGTATCGCCATGCCATATCGCAACTGTTCCCGGTGTCGTCTCCCGCCACTGGCTTGCCGAAGCGGTGGAAATGCACGTCAGGGAAGGCCTCGATGGCAGCTTTCATCAGGATATGGAACACCTCCGGATCAACACAATTGATTGGTGTATTCAAACCACAGTCCTCATCTGAAGGCACGGATATGTCGGGTGATGGATCCAATGTTGTGTTGGAATTGTCTTGTAAAGATGCTTCATTCCCATCGGAGTCAGCAACAGGTTGATCAGCGGATTGGGAGCTAGAAAGGGAAGGATGCCAGAAAGGAGGTGATATGGGAAAAGTCAGAGTTGTGAAAGGGGTTTTTAGACTGGTAACCTGTGGTGATGAGAGTGAATAACACAGCAAAAGCAAAGAAGGAGAAGCAGAGGTTGCATATGAGTTTCAAGGCGCTTTGGCGGAAATCCGGAGAACGGTATGGATGCATTGTTGGTTTATATTGGTTTGCTTTATATTTTCCTCCTCTTTTTTTTTCTTTTCTTTTACTGTGGGTGGTAGGTGAGGTGGGGTGTCTGTGTGTCTATGGAGAGCATGGGGAAGGGGGACGTGGGACATTTGAGGAAGAAACACAAAACAAATGAATAGAGACCCAATAAAGGAGCTTTTTTCGTTTTTTTTTTTTGAAAGATGTTTTAGAAGTGCGACATTGATGGGGGAAAAGTAATTCCTCAGTACAAAGTAAAAATAATGAGAAGCAAAATGGGGATTTAGACAATGAATGGATTCCACATGAAAATACACTGCTACAAGCAAAAAGATGTTTTAGAAGTGCGACATTGATGGGGGAAAAGTAATTCCTCAGTACAAAGTAAAAATAATGAGAAGCAAAATGGGGATTTAGACAATGAATGGATTCCACATGAAAATACACTTGCTACAAGCAAAACTCTCCAATCGTGGTTAAAGAATTAGCGTAAGAATAACACTATTTGGGTTAGTAATTGAGAATAATATAAAGTTAGTAATATTTTAGAAAATATAAGAAGAATGTTAATTTTTATTATTTTGGGTTAGTAAAATATTATTTGGATAGAAACTTAAAAACAACAGAGAGAATAATTAAATTAGTTAATTATTATTTAGTATTTTATTTAATACTATTTCATACTAATATAAAAAAATTATTTTTTTATTATTTTCACTATTTTTATGAACGCTAATCCGTTAATCCAATGTTTTTTATAGATTAACGGATTAGCATTATTCTACTGTTATTTTTTATTTCAATTTTGTATTTAAATAATTACTAACCCGAAAACAATATTATTATCATAACACTGCTATTCTACACCATCCAAACACACTGATATACGCTGCTAATAATAGCACACTTCGTAATGTTCCATATATAGGCCGTGTTGTGCGATTGATCCCCTTGTGCTCGGCTCCTCTCAAGTCTCAACTAACATTTTATTTTCATAACAAAGATGAGCCGTAAGCGGAACAACCAATTTCTACCTAAAATTAAAGTTCGGATCTAACGCATTCTGATCAATTTATTTTATTTTATTAAAACATCTCAAAACCTACATCATAAGCCCTATTGATTAACTATGATTAATTAGTCCAATTATCACTTTGAAACATATAGAAGTTAACAACTTCACAAGCTCTTTTTTTCCAAAAAATAATTCAAAAGTTCATAATTTGAGCCAAGTAAGAATATCGTTCAATATGAGTAAAAAGAAAAAGAAGAAGAGAAGATTTACTCTGGGTGAATCAAGGAGAAAATGAGCATATTAAGGAGAATAAACTATTCTACTAGCATCAAAGGTCTTATTTCAAAACATCTCTACCCTAGCCCTTGTACAAAGTACATCTACCAAATCATTTACTAAAAACAGAAATGAATCAAAACATGGAAAATTAAATGCCACCAATATACCCGTGTTTTTCTTTTCTTTTCTATTCTTTTTACCAATTTAAGCTCGATCACTATATCTTACATATTGTTCTTGCACGTATTAATTCCATCCTTGCAATCATTTGTGAGATCATTAAAAGTCTCAATCTGCTTCTTTCCTCTCAAGAAAACCTCCATATCAACTTCACCCCTCATGTACCCGTCAAACTCTACAGGTATGCCATTATTCAAATTCTTCGTCTCTGTGTACCAGTCACTGTTCTCGCTCCACAACTCCTTGTAGTCATCTAAGAAATGTGTTGTGTACTTATCCTTTAATGGGTTGAAGAATGAAGTGTCAGGTTCGTCAGTAGCAATATACAAATGCCTGCCATTATCAATTTTATCTCCAAGTGTGGTAAGCAAAGCTTCAGGAGAGGTATCTGCTGCAAGATTTGGCCATAAAGCCACGTTCTTCGCCTTCTCTCCTCGTACCACATGAACAGAGTCAAAATCCCAATTCATTTTCGATGCAATACCAGACACAATATCCATTAACCGGCGTGACTTCCACAGGAGGTGCCATGGACGCTGGATGACAGATTCAGTCTCCCCTTCACAAACACGGTACCAATAGTTATCAGGTTCAACTGCTCCAAACTTCCTCATGATTAGAGTATCTTTTACATTGGCGAGTTTCATGGGGGTCACTCGAAAATCATCCACCAAATGCATGCTCAACTTATCCTTTTTGTGCCAGAGCTTCCAATCTTCCCAAAATTGACGTTGATCGATTACTGAGGCTGAATCTCTTAGGTGCTCAAAATCGAAATAAAACCGAAAATCCTTCCCTTCTTCATTCTGATGAGAGGAAGTATATATAGAGGAGAGGCAAATTGTCAGATCCATCACAAGGGTTCGGTTCAAATATTGTGCCTCACCAAGGGAACAAAGAAAACTCCATAAATAGTGGTTCATGCTCTTGCACCGATCCCCACCACCCATGTATACCAAGTACTTGCCAGTGCTAAACTTACTTTCTGATTCTACCACTGGTAAAGTATCATTTACAGTTTCACCGACAATTGGGATGATAATCGGCTTGGCCACACCAATTATCTTGAAATTGTTATCAACACGGCCAGATTTCTTGCTGCCTTTTTTCTTCCGTGCATTGACACCAGTATGGTAGTCACCAATACTCAAAACTGAGTAGGAGCAGTTAGCTGAGCGGGAAATATCAAACCGGCGGTAATCCTTGTAAAGTGCAGCCCTTTTTGCATTCTTGGGCTTGAAACGCCATGCCATGTCACACTGTGTTGGGTTTATGGCAGGGCCTGCTGGAACCGGCTTGCCGAAGCGGTAGATGTGCACATCTGGGAACCCATCAATGGTTGCTCGCATCATGACATTGAAGACATCACGATCTGAGCACTTGATCGGAGTGCTTACATCACAATTCTGGGTAGTTATTTTATTTCAGAATTCTGTTAGAGAATTTAGAAGTTTTATAATGCTTACACTAATGTTTATCGGAAGTGGTATTTGGTGCAGAATTAGAGCTTAACCTAGATATAATTTTATACTGACAAGAAGGCCTCTTAAAAAATGCTTGTCTTGATAAAAAAATTAAGTAGATACATTGTCCCCACAAATAGATAGAAACTAATGGGAAGAAAATTACTGAGAACAAGGGTTACTAAGGCTCTGACGTCAGTCACGTCACTTGAACTAATCAACCATGCTCTGAAAAGTTAATCTCGGTCTAATTATATCATATTCTTAGTTACTCTCTGATCTCACTTCAGTATCCACTTTGAAATACCTTCCCACCTGCCATTACCTACAAATCACCTGAGATTTGAAAGATTGAGAAAGACGTACTGGGGAAGTATCATCCTGATCCAACTGCTGGGCTGTAGAATCTGATGAATCAGACGTAGAAGAATCAGATGTAGACAAATCAGACGGATTTGAATCCATTAAAGACAACGAAGCCGGATCCGGCGTCCCATCGGGGAGTGGAACAGTAGACGAGTTGATGAAGTCTTCACCGGTGAGCAGCGGAGCGGGGTCGGTGGTGGCGGAGATGAAAGTGGAGTTGGAGGTGGAGGTGAGAAAAGAGGTAAGGTGCGAGCTGGAGGGGTGGAGGAAGGGGTCGTCGGGGTGGTAAGTGGCGGCGATCAGAGTAAACACTAGCACGGCGAAGACGAATAATGCGAAGCAAAGGTTTCCAGTCAAGCGGAGCGCCTCTTGGCCAAGGCTCTCCGGACGAAGCGTCACGCCGCCGCCGGAGCGCAAGAGAAGCGGTCGGGTGGGGTGCATTGGTTTGGTTTGGGTCTGGATCTGGTCACTTCACTGGTGTGAGACAGAGAGTAGCACCAGTGAGATGTGGTGTAAATGAGGTCGCTATCTCTGAGTGACGTTGGCTATCTGATTTTGTTTATTTGTGGTTTTGGATGTTATTAAGCTGGTCTCAACTTTTGTCTTTTGGGTTCGGAGTTGGTCAATGTAGTGTTGACGGTTTGTATATATAATATGCCCTTGATTATTCAACATCTTTTTTACGCTAAGTTGTGACATGTTTCGGTGAACAAATTTGGCGAGTTTTATGAGCCATTTAGATTTACTACGAAATAAGAATCCTTGAGATCCCAAATGTAAAAAAATGCGGTTACTTTTGTACAGATGTCATGAATGTATGATAAACAGAGGCGGACCTTGAAAAATAGTATTTTTCGATAATTTATTCTCCTGAAAAAAAAAAATTGCCTCTCTGAATTGTTTGATTATTTTTATTGAGAAAAAAATATTTAATATCATGTATAATGAAATAATTATATAAAGATATCAAAATATAAAGTTTTGTAGATGAAAACTTTCTTCGTCAACTTGATTATCTATTATTTTGAGCTTTATTTTATTGTTATTTTAATATATAAAATGTTATATTTTAATAATTTTTTTATTAGTTAAGTATATATATTAAATTATTATTATTTTTATTTAGTACTCGATTAGTTAATGGGTTTGAATTCGATAAGCTATTACAATCCGATAATTGCTCCTCTGATCAAAATCCTGGATCCACCCCTGATGATAAAGACACATCAAATCAAAGGAATGGTAAGTACAGATTTATTTATTTCTGTTAATGAAAATTTTCAAATAGATTCAGGAAAAATCCGATATATACGTCTGAAAATTTATCTCTTTAAAATTTAAATTTAAATATTTATCCTAAAAAGATCTCTACTACAACAAAAACAATAAAGTTTTTAATCTCAAATAAATTGAGATCCCACAAAACATTTAAAATATTTATCCTTATAAATTTGGAATTTGAATATTTATCCATCAGTATATGTAGTTCGGATATACATCCATAACAGTCATATCCTCATAAAATTTAAATTTAAAACTAATTAAAAATATAATATGGTATAAATGTCCTTTATATCTATTTCAGGTCTCGGAATAATTCGGATAAGGTGGGATTCGAGTTATATTGATTTAAAAAAAAACGAATCTGAACAGTTTTGAATTCGAATAGATTCAAAAATCGGGTCAAATATTATCACCTTTGTTGAAATTATCAAGTAAGAAAAAATACATAATCAAATTATTTAAAAGAATGAAAGAGCTAATAAGCTGCCGTAAATGAAATCAGAAATAGACATGACTGGTATTTTTTATCATGTTATAATTTTAATTAGTTTTAAATTTAAATTTTACAATGGATATAATTTGTTATGGATAAATATTCAAGACTTTAATATGTTGATGGATAAATGTTCAAATTTCAAATATATAAGAACAAATATCCAATTAGAAATATTTTGAGAGATAAATATCTGCAAATATATAAGAACAAATATCCAATTAGAAATCTTTTGAGCGATAAATATCTGCAAATATATAAGAATAAATATCCAATTAGAAAATTTTTGAGAGAGAAATATCTGAGATTTCAATATATTGATAGGTAAATATTCAAATTTCAATTTTAAAGGGATATATTTTCAATTAAAAATATTTTGAGTGGTATATATCAAATTATTAATCATTAAATGGACTGAAATATGAACTATAATACTAAATAATATTATGTAGTATTTCGTGATTTTCATACCTGACGAATCAATGTTGGGAGGGATCTCCTGATAATTGGTCATTTTGATAATTTTGTCAGTGAATTTTAAATAAATAGAAGAAAAAATATAAAATAAAAATTTATACATATGTTATTTTGGTTATAGATTGATTGTTTTTAAATTTCATATACATTAGCGGTTGATAATTCATTAAAATCATGAAAATCTTATACAATTTAATTGTTCCAATATAATGATCTTTAATGAGCTTTCACACGATAATAAAATTGTACGAAATTTAAAACACAATTAATCTATAAGTAAAAAAATATACCTATATTTTTTCTATTTTTTAATTTATTTAAAAATATATTATGAAAATTATGAAAATAACCAATATCAAAGGATCTCTCCTCATTTTTGTCTATTCTTCTTCTTTAAGTTTGGAAAAGAAATATGATAAAAAAAATAACACTCTTTATATAAAACACCGTGGGTTCAATTCTTATAAATAATAAAATTTAAGATATTCACTTTCATCTTTCCGATTAAAAAATTGAAAATAAATAAATAACTGTTTTAGAGAAATGAAATGAGACAAGCACGTTTATATGCTTTGATGATCAAAACTTGAGTTACGATCTGATTTTAGATAGTGAAAGATTAAAAAAATTGAAAAAATTAACTGTTTTAGAGAAATGAAAAGAGACAAGCACGTTTATATGCTTTGATGATCAAAACTTGAGTTACGATCTGGTTTTAGATAGTTTCAACTCGCATCATTTTATCTCGAACAAAAACGAGTACAGGGTCTTGCAAGTAAAAGCTTGGAACCGGATCCCAAGGCAAGGCGGTGGGATTGGAGATTGAAAGGTTTGAACTTCGGAGAAATCAACGGTTGCGATGAGTTGATATTGCCTCGAGAAAGTGGCACGCGAATGAGCATTACCTGAATAATAAATTACTCTACTGCCGAGATTTCTGCGAAGTTACCGACTTACCGTGATCCCAACGGACCTACATACAGTAATGTGACTGAATTAACACGCACAATAATGAAATCATGACAGGCGTTATCTTTTTTTTTTTTTAATCTGCCACATGAGGCAAACACATTCATGAGTCAATATTAAATTGTCGAGTACGGATGGATCGGATCATATTATTTTTTTATTTTTTTTATCTGATTCGATTATATTTGAGTTAAAAAAATTTAATTTATATTCGATGACTCGATCAGGTTACGGGTCGATCTGATCCGATCCGATTCATATAAAATAATTAATTATTTATTAATTATTTTTATATCATTTTAAATAATTAAATATTAATTAATTTATAATTAATGTATATTTAAGTTTTAATTAGTACTAATTTATAAAATTATTTTAAAAAATATAATTAATCGGATTGGATCGGGTTGATCCGAATCCGACTCGCTCTGATTCGGATCAAAAAATTAAACTCATATCCGATTTATTTATATTCAAATCATATCGGATGAGATCAAATTAATAATTAACACTTCTAATTCATAGCCTCTCCCGCATCTTTATTGGGTATAGAACTCTGAATTAAGGTAATGTGTAAATTTTCACTCAAAAAATAGGGGTAATGTCTTAAAACGTCTGCGCTAGATAGCGTTGGCACATTTTAAAAGTTCGTGCAATTGAATTTCAAATAATAACCTAATCTACAGTAGAGATAGTCCGTGACAGCTAGATAGCTTTGGCACATTTTAAAAGTTCGTGCAATTGAATTTCAAATAATAACCTAATCTACAGTAGAGATAGTCCGTGACAGTTAGGGGAACCGGATACGTTCGCATTCCTTTAAATCTAAAAATTAGTTTGAAGGTTGTGCGAGCTGTCAATTTTGTATCGAGATTTGTATTTTTAACAGACTTGAGGTATGAGATTCGCACTTTCAATGATTGTTTCGAATTTCAATACAAATTAACGGTTCACGAACCCTTCGAACCAATTTTTTGGTTCAAAGGGCTACGAACGTAACCCGATTTCGACAGTTAGAGGTGACAAAATCCGATCCGATCTGAAAAATCTATCCGGATCCGAACCCGACCCGACCTGAACCCGAACAACCTGAAACCCGAGATAACCCAAGATTAGACAACTCGAAACCTGACCTGATCTGAACCCGAACGACCTAAAACTCTAGATGACCCAAGATCAGACAATTTGAAACCCAACCCGATCCGAACCCGAACAACCCGAAACCCAATATGACCCGAGATTAAATGATCCGAAAATCAACCCGATTCGAACTCGAATGACACGAAACCCAAGATGACCCGAAATTAGACAACCTAAAACCTGATCCGACCCGACTCGTGGTGCATATATGTATCTAAAATTTAATAACGTATAAATATTAAATTTCTCTTTATAAATTCAACTTGCACTTGACTGCTAGTTTATTTAGAGGGAGATCGGGGTTAAGCACGGATTTAGAGGGGGTCCGGGTTAAGCACAAGTTTCATAATCAACGATGGACTATCAGTTTATTTTAACACAAATTAACAAATATTTTTATCAATATAACATGTACAAACAGTTATACGTATAATTTTGGTAATTCTAAATAAGGAATTACCTACATGCATTTATATTCAGAATATATACTGAAATAAAAAAATACATTTCGAATCAAAATAATAATGTCTATTAATCAAAATTTATATGTCATAAATTAAAATTATCATAAAAAAAAACTAATGTCTATTAATCAGAATTATCATAAATAACATATCTTCAGTTTGTTGATAAAATGAATGAAGTATGTCGACTAGGAACTGATCTGACTAGACTCAAATTAATTAATTATATTCATATTATTTAAAAAGTCAAATTGATTATAACATAATTGATAATCTAGACCTAATATTGTCTAAAATTAATTTCTTAAAAAAAAAATTGAAGTTTAACGATCCGAAATCCAACCCGACCGACCCAGCCCGCCCGAACTTGAAATAACCTGAAACCCTAGACAAATCAAATGACCTGAAACCCGACCCGGACCCAAATAACCCAAAATCCGAGATGACTTGAGCTACTAAAAACCCTAAAATTACCTAAAACCTGAAAAAACCCGACCTGACCCGGATTAGACGACTCGAACCCGTCCGTGACCCGATAATTATTTGGTCAAACTTACCCAACCCGACCCGCCTGATTGTACCTCCAGTGGCAGTCAAACTTCTAAATCCGGTGCGCTAAAAAAAAAGTTTTATTCATATTTTTTAAATTCGGCCTGACTTATTTTTTATAAAGGCTGAATTTAATAAATTTAATAACGGTCGGATCCAACTTCATAATAACGAGTTCTTTTTTAATTTGATCCATTTAAATCTACCTCTTATCATTTTTTATATTTTAATTCTATTTAAAAATCCGAAAAAAACAAAAATATTGAAAAATAACAAAACACAAAAAATGTTACTTTTTAAATATTGTGTTATATTTAAAAAATTAAAAATAACAAATCCCTTTCTAAGGATCGAGCCTCAGCGTCCTTAGACCCGAAATCTCGAGAGCCGATTCACCCTCTAAGAAATTAGGTCCTCTAAATCCGACTTTTATAAGATCTTTATCAAATCTGATATTTATCCGATTCATTTATAAATCCGTTAGATCTGACTTTTGAGAAATTTAACCCGATCCTTAAAGACAATGTCTAACCTACGGGCTACGGTTTCAATGTATCATATTGTGCGGTATACATTATGTATTGTATACTGTATAATAATGTACGGTCCAGCCGATGGACGGCTCGGATCAGATAAAAAGCTGCTACTGTTGAATTGGTTATCTTTTTTTTTTCCCTTTGAGGCTAAGTGAATCAGTTATCTATTGAGGTCATCGATTTGATTTACTGTCATAAACTTGTAAAATTTCAAACCGTGAGTAACGAATTAAGACAAAAATTATACCATCAGTTTTATATAGTGGATTTGAGTTTCATTGGTAAAATAATTCTTTACACAAAGACATGTACGTAACAATAATGTTTATATTTATTATAATTTAACTCGAATAATTTAAAAAGCTGTAGAAATTATTTTTTTGAAACATATCTGTGAATTCTAGTGATTCTATATTCACAAACGAAACAGATATTGATTTATTCAAATGTAATAAAAAAATGCATTCTAACAACATTTTGTTTGATTTATCTCGAACAAATTTATAAATATGTAGAGTATATATTGTTTTGGAGTATTTGTGTCGTCTGGCGATTTTAAATTCACTAACAAAAGATCAATTAATTAAAGATATTATTCGAAAACACTGAAAATGTGTTCTTGTTGATTTTATAAGTAATATGTGCTCTTTCAAAATGTTACCGACCGATGTGATCTACTGTTTTCTCATCGCAAAAACTTTGAACTTGAACTTATACGCTTCTAAAGGGATCTATTTCTACACTATTTCTGTAGAATAATAATAGCATCTGGTTTGTGTATGTAAAAAATAGAGAAAAATGGTTGGAGATTTATTGGAGAATTCAGTGCAAAAGGGCTTAATTAGAACTATTTATTATTGCAACTTTATTCGATTCCATAATAAAAAGAAGATTGATCACGTCATCACTACTTTAAATATACCCAAAAAAAATATATGTCCAGCATAGAATGCGTTATCAAATATACTCGTTTTTAATCTAGTGCAATGCATAAAAAATGGGAGATTCTGCTATGGTCAAAATAATTTTAGACCGTTAAATTTTATGTATCAGATAGTCAAGTATTTTTTTAATATAATTAGAAGATAAAAGTTAATGAGTGAAAATGTGAAATTCATTGTTATTGATTAATAAATCAGCAATAGCAGAATTTGTCTAAAATGATTATCCGTGACGAAAAAAAGACGTAATGCGAATCTTCAACAGTTTTCTTATTTGTCAAGATGAGAATTTTTGTATGACCAAAAGGAAGGAGAATTCTTTCTAGAATAAAATTATACTGTTTTCTATGATGTTTTCAACTGATACATCGTATGGTACTATGGTTCTAATAAGTCTATCGGCATTTAATGCATGATATTGGCAAATTTCATGACAAGTTTGTCGTTAATTATTAAATTTATAATAACCATTCAAAATGGACAAATAAAAATCTAACTGCATTAATGGAACTCATGTATATGCTTCGATGTACTTAAATGGTTCCAATAAAGGTGAGATACAACTATTTATTTTAATAATTTTAACAATTATTTTTTTATAAATATATTTTTAAACTTATCAAGTAATTATATTTTAAGTTTTATATAATTTGAGTGTCGGTTGATATTTCAATCAAAATTATTAAATTCAAACCGATACGATTGTCCTATAATTTTAATGGTCTTTAACGAAATATTAAAGAGCTAAAATATGAAACACAATCAATTTATAAGTTTAAAAATAAATTCGTAAAAGTTTTTTCATTTAATTATCATAATTATCAAAATAGTTGTACGCTTTAATACATCTATCAGGATTTATACTTTATCAAAGTAATACACGCAAGTGTGATGGGAAAACAAAATTGCAATAAAAAAAAATATATATTTTTTAAGTTTGACTGCTTAAAAATTATTATTTTTTACTTCAAAAAAAAAATAATTCGGCGCTTAGGTACCGAGGAAATGGAGAAATGCTAATGCAGTGAAATATTCGTCCCCTGTCAACGAACCATACAACCACGTTACTCTAGATCTCCACTTTCGATCATCATTCATCAATCGATCACATCTACACTTTGCCCTTGAAATCGGAGCGGTAAAAACTCATACAGAGGAAGTAGAAGAATCGGCGCAAGTAAGGTGAGTCTCTCTCTTCCACATTCAAGCGTTTTTCTCCGCTCAAAACGCATTTGCCCAGTCGGTTTGGAGAACCTCTCAATTATCAGATCGGATCTTGACCAGCCAATAGAAAAAATTTCCATAATCATGGTAGCAACGCCACAATGGTAGAAGGTCTATGATATTAAGTCGCAATCAATGGAGTTTTGGTGTTGGGGTTGAGGCGGGGGAGTGCCGCGATAGAAATGATCCCAGACGTCTTATAATTTGTAGTTACTCCAACAGTTAAATATAATAGTTATGATCATTCATATATACCTGCTCTCAGCACTAATATATTTAGATTTTCAATTTTCAATTTTTTATTGTGCAACATTTTTTACAACAAGTAGCATAGTGTTTCACTCTTCTAGATAAATGCTTGACTACTGGATAATTTGATTTCTAGAAATTACCATGGGAGAACAGGAATTAAGTGGTGATTCAGACATTTTTACCCTTCTATCTACAATGCCGTATGATCGATGGATTCAAGTTAATCCGTTGTCCAGTTTTCGCCCTTCAGCTCGGTACAAGGTAATTTTTTTTTAACTCACGCGTACTTCTTGTCTTATGTGTTACTATTTTGAGGGCAGAGCCAGAAATTGTTCTCAAATTATTGTCCAATATTCACCACAAAATTTTGATTTCATTTTCTTTTTTATACTTTGGACCAAACAAAATTGCAGGCACATTGACCTAAACAACTCCATAGGCCATTTTTTCCAAAATTTTTACATTATTCTTATTTTTAATATTGTATTCAATATTTTGCTGCATTTTTTTGTTAACTGTTGTAGCACTCAGCAGAAGTTGTAGGAGATAAGCTATTTGTCATTGGGGGAAGTCAAAATGGTCGTTATCTGTCAGACATTCAGGTTAAGTATTTTCTGTGTTGTTTTACATTTTGATAATCATGAAACAATTTTTGCACTATAAAAGAACATCAGATTATCCTGTATGGTCCCTAAAAAGCGAGGATATATTATGCACTTTATAAAGTACCAAAGAATAATGGACATAGCTTTGACATCTAGATGAGTGGGTGCTTAAATTGTCCTCATTTCTTCATTACTTGTGCTAATACGAACATATGGAGGCACAGTAGCTTGCATCCCTTTGAAGAAATAGCAGTATGCAAGAGTACCTGTGTCTTATTTTCTGATGGTCAGAATTTGTTAGCTATTGCTGCTTGTAATTGTAACATCTTGATAAACTTGACAGGTATTTGATTTCAGAAGCTTCAAATGGTCAACTGTCCAACTCAGCATGAACCAGAAGCATCTTGAATCAGATGGCAGAATATCGGGTCAAGTCTTTCCAGCATCTGCCAGCCATAGTTTGGTACTTTGTTTACCTTAACCATCGGAAAATTTGAAAAGATTTCTGTAACTCACAATATACCTTAGCAAAGAATGACAATGTCATCTATATCCCAGCAAGATAAGTTTGGTTGAATGAACATACATAGAGGAATAACCATATGCATACAGGACATCGTCAGTACCCATATCCGTCCTCCCTTGTTTATTTGAGGAAGATCTTCAGAGATCACTTCCTTCCTCCCAATCCCTGTCTTTGCTATCAAGGAAGAAAGGAGGGGTATTATGGGTACTGCAAAAAAATTCAGTATAGGAGGTAATAGGTAATATCACACTTGAAAACCATGTTCATCTTGTAATGTAACCTGCTGACTTTAATCCATTTGTCATGTGGAAATAGTAAAGTTATGCAATGATGTGTTTTGCAGACTTGAACGCCAAAGTGCTTGCCATACCACTTGTTTGACAGTTAATCTGAAACCAAATCCATTAATCAGATGCAAAATGAACAAATATTTGAAATTGTGATATGTCAACCTGGATCACCAAAATATCCATATACACCTGTGCATAAAAGAAACTAAATTAGGATATGAATGCTATCATATTTTTATATTTTATATGATTAAAAGCTCTATGTGAATTTGCTATTCGAAGTTATCTTCTTATTGCTGAACACTGTTTTAATCCAACTCTTTTTGATATACATTGCTTGCTGAGAAAATACCCTTTGGTTCCAAGTACTGGTTACTAGTTATCCATGTATTAATAGCAATGTGAGAGTTTCAGAAAACATCTATGTAAACAACCAAGTAAGAGAATCTCTTGGCGAACACTCTGTGTGTGCACAAACTGTTATCTAAATTGTTGTCAGTTGTGCAAATTTGAACACGGATTAGAATATGTTTTTTCCGTTTTATAGGTAAAATGGAAGAACAAACTTTTGGTTGTTTCTGGCAATTCCAAGATGCTGTCAGATACAGTCAGAGGTATGTGCTTTAATTCTGAGCAAATTTCCAATTAGGATGCGATGAGTTGCACCACTTAACTGCTCCCCTATCTTTCCTCTTCAATTTTTATATGCACCAAATTTATGTAATAGGTTGTATCAGTAGTTGCCTGCTGAAATTGTATATGGTATCAGTTTGTTATTGCCTGGATGATTAGATTTCAGTTCATCATTTTTGTTATTTGTTTTTACTTATCTTGAATTTGTTGATTTAAATTTTAAATGAATCCATTGAGTACCATATAGGATGTCAATACCTTACCAAATCAGCAGGACTGGTCAGACATTAAGTTCTTTTTTTCTCTTTTTGGCTTTATTGCTGTTTAATGGCATTACATAGGAATAGTAAGCCTGAAAATCAATATGTACCTACCGAATGGTCCATGCCATGCATGCCTGATCATGCATCAGTACATACTGTCACCGGTACTATTTGTAAAGTGGTGCTTCAATCTCATTTATTTATCGAATTATTTGTCTGTGATGCAGTGTACCAGATCGATATAGAGACATACACATGGTCACTTGTCAATACAGAAGGCGAAGCCCCGGTAACTTTTATTTGAACTCTCTTGCAAAGATTAACTTGTTTTTGAGAGAATTTTGAAACAATTGTTTTGGTTTCTAACCAGATATCCAGAGGAGGTCAATCAGTGACTGTCATTGATTCCCAACTTTATATGTTTGGTGGAGAAGATAAAAAGAGGAGACTATTGAATGATCTCCATATTCTTGACCTAGAGACTATGACTTGGGAAGTTGCACAGACAATGTAAGTGTTTGATTCATTATTTACAAATTTATCTTTTCAGAACCAGAATTTATCTTGGATATCTTCTGGGATATACACCCATGGAATATTTTCTGCTTCTTCAGGTTTATATGTTGTGCTCCCCTGTAAGGATAGCTTATATGGGTTATATGGGTCTTATTAAAAGATGTCCCTATTATTTAACTTGTGAATTGACTGATATCTTAATGGGTGCATCCAATCTTAGAAATCAGAAACAATGACTAAATCTATCATGGCTTGGTTTTAGTTAATTTTGTTCATTCGGAGGGAATAGAGGGCTTTTTTGGGAGGATATAAATGTCCTTGTTAGAGTGGAAAGCTTTCCTTAAAAATCCAAATGGTAATCTGCTGTTGAGCTTTAGTTCCAATACAAGAAATTTTGGGTGTAATCTGGAAAATATTTAATTTCTTTTGTTACTCATTTTCCATTGATAGGGGAAAAGCACCAGCACCTCGGTTTGATCATATAGCTACTGTGCATGGTGAGCAGTATCTTTTAATATTTGGTGGTTCTTCTCACTCTACTTGTTTCAATGATCTTCACCTATTAGATTTTCAAACGGTACATGCATAAATCTCTCTCTCTCTACACACACACACACACACCCCTTGCGACCATGGTAATGTAAATCGGAATCTGAAGCGTTATAGATAAATTGACCGTGGAATTGGAATCAGATGAATCGGAATCGGATCGGAACCTTGGATTTTTTTTTCAAAAACACTATATATACTCAGTTAAAAATTAAAATATATATATATAAATAATCAATGAAGGTTCTAGCGTACTGTAAACCAAGTAGCTCAATGATGTTTTAAAGCCCAAATGGTCCATGAACCAGGTCCAACTTTGAAAATTAAAACAAGCACAGTGCTCCCAGAGAGGGTCCTTCGCAGGTCCCTCTCAAAAACACCCCAAATCTTCAATTGCTCAAATTAGGTCTCAGTCGATTGAAAATTGAATATGTGGTCCTCTTCTGTGACATTATCGACCACTAATTTGAATAAAAGAGCAATTTCTTTAGTGATTTTGTGAGACAACTCTTGGGCGAGTAACTCAGGTAAAAATCGGCTCATCTCTGGCCGATTCCGAGATGAGTTGGATCAGCCGATTTTCTAATCCATGCTTGCGACAACAAGCACAGTATATCGGTATTGTGTGTTAAGGTTTTTATAGGTTAGCAGTTTGCAAATCAGTGCTAATATAGAAATACTTCTAAGTCAGACCTGAATGGTACTGAATTAAACAGCGAGCCTCGAATAAGCATTGTTAAACCATATTTAGGAAAAGTTTAGTACTTTTTAACGAGTCTTGTAGATACCATTAATTAACTGAGTTGGTTAAGTAAAAAATGACAGATGGAATGGTCTCAGCCTGAGACTCAAGGATCATATGTGAAACCAAGGGGAGGCCATGCTGGTACCAGCATTGACGGTAACTGGTACATAGTTGGCGGCGGGGATAACAAAAGCGGTAATTGCTTAGCCTCAGTTGCTGATTATTTAGCTAATTCTCTTTTTGATCTAAGAAATAATTTTGGTCATATGCAACATATATTTTGCAGTAATTTACCTGACATGTAGTATATTGCATTTATTGTGAGCTTTTTATTACTATTTTCTCTTGCCAAATGTACTGCAAACAACTGTCGTTTTGCAAAAAGGTGGTCATACAACCAAATTTTGTTACTATAAGTCTGAAACCACACTACCTAGTTTACAATTAAAAAAGATATGTCCTCACATAATACTATTTTTTACATAATAAATAGTTTCTAATGTGTTAATGGAAGAGCATTATCACTTCATAGCTAATTGTGAACTGCAAACAAACATATTACAGGTTCTACTGAGACGATTGTTCTGAATACATCAAAGTTTGTGTGGTCAGTGGTTACCACTGTAGCTGAAAGACATCCACTTGCTAGTGAGGTTAGTATTGGTAGAAGATTGCAATTTATCCAGTTCATACAAGTACTTTGCCCTGCTTTTACTCTAACAATGTCCAAGGCCTCCACTAAAATGTGTGTCCTTCCAGGCTACCAGTATGATTTAACTTAAATGTACATGGTGGTTCTGTAGTGGTGTGAGAATCAATTATCACTGTATCGATTCTGGGTTGCAAATTTTGGTGAAATGCTATTGGCTAGTTTTGATTAATGTTTGGTTGAGTCATCACAAAATTTGTAACAGAAGTTAAAAATTTTGTAAATAAAGTCATTCAGACAACTTTACAAGGACTGGATTAGGTTCCTCAACAAAGGATTATAGCAAAAGAGAATGACTCCTCAATCTCTTAATATTTTTTCTTCGATTATGATTTCCTGAAGGGTCTTACTCTTTGTTCAAGTACAACAAATGATGAAAAGCTTATAATTGCATTTGGTGGCTACAATGGAAACTATAACAATGAGGTACACATATTGACTAGAGCTAAATTTGTTTGTGAATGTTTGAGGAAAAAAGCTTGTCAATTATTAATTTATTATGATTTGCTTTAGCAAGAGTTCACCCAAGTGAAATGATCCTCACACCATATTAATGAAATTCATAGCAGTATATATTCAGACAGCATGACCATCTGTCCTTTGCAAAACAAGTGTTAAATTTTGTTTTTGTTCGGTACAAGTTATCTGCACTACAGCTAATAGCTTTTTGGAGTCTTTAGTGGGTTCTCCTTAAATCTTTACTTCTGACATATTGGTTTTATAAGTACTTGTCTTTCATATGGAATTCAAGAGATGAGAAGTAACACAAGCACCTCTTTTCAACTTGTCTATAATAAATGAATCTCTGTTAAAAGAAGCTCCTATAGTTCAAGATTATTTAAAATTTCCATGTTAAGATTCAATGCACTTATTTTGGCCAACAGTGAACAGAACTCTTATTACTTTATCTAGACAAATTTTTTTTTGTTATTAATCTTATGGCTATGATTATCTGTACAGTAGATGATCAACAGTTTCTCCAGATATAGACTGATACTGATTTTAATTGATAAAATATATCTCATCAGATTTTTGTTATGAAACCAAAGCAAAAGGGTATTGTGCGCCCACGTCTGTTGCAGTCTCCTGCAGCAGCAGCAGCTGCTGCATCTGTTACTGCAGCATTTGCAATAGCAGCTGCAAGTGACAAAAAGACTGTACATGCTAGTGCCACAGAAGATCCTGAGATGAAGAATGTCCAGTCTGAGAGTTACTTGGTAAAGGAGACTGTATCTGAAACGGACAAGCTTAGAAAGGAGAGAACTAATTTGGAAGCCAAATTGGCAGAAATTAAAGCTGAAAACTCAAGATTAATGGATAAACTTGACTATGCAAGAAATTCCCACTCTGATTTAATGAAAGTAAGTTTTCCCTCATTCTAAACAAAATTCTGTTTTTTTGGCTTAATAAAAGCCTGTGTATTATTTATTTGGGTTTGCTCCATAATGGTACTACCTGGAAATGGTAGTATTTGCCTATGCCACTTCAGTCAAAAAAATGTGAAGAAGATTAAGACCCTGTATGTGCCTGCACTCCAAATTTTACCAAACATTCTAGTTGTTTTCTTGACTTGTTGCGTTCCTCCAACAATAATCTCTCCAATATTGTTCTTCTTTCTGTTTGTTTTCTAACAGGAGCTTCAGTCGGTACAAAGTCAGCTGGCTGCTGAAAGTTCAAGATGCACTAAACTTGAGGTTCCATGACTGTTGACTTTATCTGTCTATTTTTATGTGTTTGTAAATTTTTAGGTCAAAAGTTATGAGCATAGAATCTCATCACTGCATGCCTGCAAGGAAATCAGACCTAACAGTTTTTTCCTTTTCCATGATTTTACTTTAGACACAAATTCAAACTGCACAAGAGAAATTAGGCGCAATTGACTCGCTGGAGAAAGAGATAGAAACCCTGAGAAGAGAAATATCTCAAATAGACAGGAAGGTGCCAACAGCTGCTCAACCGCAGCGGTCTGGTGGCGTTTGGCAATGGATGGCTGGATCTCCTCAGGACTCTGATGCCAAATGAGTTTGTTTTAATATAACCTGCAGCAAATAGTTCAAATATAGTGAGCTTCATTACTTGTTCTCTTCTTTTATCTCAATTTTATAAATTCACGTCTCATCTCGTATCATTATTTCTTTCCAGGTGCGGCTTTTGATGTGCAGAAGGTGAGTTAGTAGTTTGTAGCAGTACAGATACTGGAAACTGGTAATGCTTTTGAGGGAGTACATAATCTGTAGACGCCGAAGCAACAGAATGCTAGGAGAACAGCTCTCATTATTTAATTTGTTAAATTCATTTACCTAAGCATTATTATCTACCTGTTTTAAATTCATATATGCGAACTTTTTGGATGGTGCAAGATTGTATGTATACAAATGTCCAAGAAATTGAAAACGGTATATGGGATTACCATTCTGTCTATATAAATGAATGGTTAAAATAAGACAATAGAAATATAGAAGTGTTAAAGCATATTCAACTCCTACAGTTGCTGGTCCTTGATGCCTTAATCACCTAAATTACCAAAAGTACTTGAAGCAAACTACGCAAACTCAGCAATTCAAAAAGACGCTAACAATATCAGTTATAACTTATAAAACCAACGTGCAAAAAGCATTTTTAATTCGAAAGCCTACATGCAAAAGCCTGAACTCATAAACGGGCCGAAACAACCACAGCCCATTCAGAAATGCATGTATTACATATATCACCGCATACATGAAAAGAGGATAAGATAAGAGGCTAAAAAAAATAGCTGAAATAAGCATAGGAAGTACACTCTCGTGCTGAGCACAGGAAGCAATGGCGTCGTTGTCGTCTCTTGCATTGCGCACTCCGTGCGGGCTGGGCCAGTTCGTCGGAAGCGGGGACGGATTCGGTCGAATGAACCCGAATCATCGGTCGCTGGGGCTGAGGATCCAAGCCAATAAGAGCGTGAAGAAGATTCGTCAGGTTCGTCGCTCAATCCTGCTTCTCGCCTCTCTACCTCTCCGTTTATTCACTTCTTCTCCTGTTACTAATTTCTTTTGAGTTCTCCTTGTTTGAATTCAGGTGATTTTAAAAGAAGATATAACTGGGTTAGGGAAAAATGGTGAGCAAGTGAAGGTGAAAGCTGGTTATTTCCGCAATTATCTTCTCCCCTATGGCAAAGCTGATCTCGTTTCAGCTCGCATGATCAAGTACTGGTCCCACATTTCTTATGCTATCCTTGCATTATGTTTTCGTAATTTTATTTTCCAAGTGAGGGTTTACCATTTGCACCTGTAAGTTTCAAGCTGAAGATTTAAATTGTTTAAATAATGGATGTTATGTATAGAAAAGAGAAAAGTAATTAACATGGTATTTGTAATTGTCACACAACTCAGCTAAAGATTGTTTCACAAGGGAAGGGCTGGTTAATGGTCTCATCTTTAGGTATGCAATTACGTAATGAACTGATAATGGCAAGTAATATATGAGCATTTTCAATCTGAAAAGCAAAATGGACCCGTTTAAATTAGAATTACCGAAACAAAGGTTTTTGGGTGAGAGAGTCAAGAAGCAATACTGAGTACTGAGGATCTATGGAAGCTTAAGGAACAAAGAAGCTGAAAACTTGATTTCTCTTGCATCATTAGTAACATTCTCATATTGGTCAGGGAAATGGAAATGGAGAGGCAGAGAATAGAAGCTGAGAAAAAGCGCGTAAGTATGTTTTGTTACTTCTATGAAGTTCATAAGTCCTGTAATTGTAAGAAAAAAAAAACTGAACAGTCTGAAAGCTAGTTGTTCCAAGTGAGTTTTGTGGTGTTTTTAGTATCACATCAAAGACTCTGCCCTTCAGTAGCAGTATTCATAAATCCAGTACAAGTTCTTATTAATAATGACTTGAACAGGTAAAAGAAGAGGCAGAACAACTTGCACTATTATTACAGGCAGTTAGCCCATTTAAGGTCAGGCGAAAACCCTCACAAGGGAAACAAATTGCTGGAAGGTTAGCTCTTCGAACTATATTTTAATTCAATATTTGTAGATATTAATTTTGTGCTCTTCAATTTCATGGCAGTCCTTCATTCTTTACCTATTGTTGAGCTAAATTAACATTGAAAGTTGGTTCCATGAAATCAGTATTTCATCCTTTTAGTTGTTTATCTTTCTCTTTTTTCAATCTCAAGTATTTTTTTTCTTATCTATTTTCAAATTTTGTTTCAGTGTAACATCGCAAGATGTGGCTGACATCATAAGGGCTCAAATCAACAGGTATGTTTTCCTAGGGGACTGCAGAAAATTTTATAACTAGTGGAAAATATACTTCTTGTTTCAGTACCTTACCAGTTTGAGACAGAAATTTGCAGTATAGGAATGTTTGTTTGTGTTGTTTATCATTCACAAAAGATCCTTTTAACCCTTGTTTATAGGGACATAGCAGAAAGCAATGTTCAAGTTCCAGAAATCACAGAACTTGGAGATTACATAGTTGAGATTAAACTTCATGAAGATGTCTTATCTCAAGTTCGATTGACTGTTTCACCAAGTTAACTCTTTGACACACAAACAGCTCAACGTGTTTTCAAAAGGCAAGTATTCTCTGTGATATATCCTTTGTTGTACAAATCCTTTCAAAGGTCAAAAGGGAAACTGGGATACTGTACCAAATTTAGTATAAAAAAGGGACGTCTATAGATACTAGCTGAAGACAGGTTCTAAACATTACTTTCCGATGAAAAATTGTTCTATCTTATTATACTAAACAAGGGCATATCTTTTAAGAGAATAAGTGATGAATAAATTTTGAAGGGTAAACTGTATTAAAATCAGGCTTTCAACTGCTATTTTAGAAGATCCGTTCCCAACGTTTCTCTAAAGTCTTTGATATATTCGTTCATGTCTTGGACGTTGAAATGAAATGCTGAATTTTATAATCTGATGTTGCAGAGATTGGGTGGAATGATGCATGCACACTGTAGTTAGCTCAAAATTTTATCTCTTGTTTAGTTTGATTTGAATTTATTTCCTTTGAAATGTAAAACCACCTCTATTATTTCCCCTTTGTTGCATTTGTGGCTTCTCACCTTTTGCTCCGTCAGTTTAAACTTTAAAAAATTCAAATTTCATAATGTGCAAATATTGTGCTTAGAATGTTTGATGTATTTGAGAAACTAAAGCGACTGTAAAATAAATTGCTTAATCTGTATACGAGCCACATGTTGATAATTTTATCGACTAACTCTTAACAGCAGTAGGCAGACAACCAGTGACCCAACTTTTACATATTGCTCATATGCTTTGAAGATGTCTTATTTTGACAGGAAACAGTTCTTTAGATGGGTGATTATGGTCCCTTGCCAATTTTTTTTGGCAGAACTAGAAGGAAAATTAATTTTAATCGTTCAATTGATGGCATACGGTGGATCTCGGTAGAGACCGAATGGCCCTGATAAACTTAGCATTCCTAACAATACATTTTGTTAAGTACAGATTCGCACCTCTATGCTTTTATCAGCTCGTTAATCGTTAACATATAGTACATTAGGGGAAAAATCAACTTATATTAGAGAAAAAAAGAATGGAATCTCTGATTGACACACTTTTTAAGTACGTTACAATTGCTCAAATTTAAATAACACTTCTACAAACTCGAATTTGAAGACCAACATTTTATAGCACCGTCATAAAACAAAGACCAAAACATTTTACATGCCAAGTTGCTTCTTCTTGGCCTCAGCTGCATCAGTTGCTTCTACCTGTGCCTTAGCCATCTGCATGTAGGCCTCGCTCGCTTCCTTCTCATTTCTTGCTTTCACCTTCTTTACCTGTACATGCATGAAAAGTGGGCAAAAAGAAAAGAAAATGCCATGACACTATTGTCGCTCTAGGTCAGTTGCAAAATAGATGATCTCATGAAATCCTTGGAAGTTTCAATTCAAATTTCCATACAGATTATCCCAAGTTCTAAATTATCTAAAATGTGAAAAAAAAATTACCAATTGTTTAGATGTTTAGATTTTTAAATCCTTAAATCAACTGTAGGCGCCACTGGCACAACTGCGTCACTTGGTACCTTCTCAACTATCTTTCCCTCTATTTACCTTGCCATTTTCCAATTCGAAAACCCAGGGGATTGATTAAATTGAACAAAGAAAAAGAAACTGGAAGATTGTACGCGTTTTGTGTGTGTGTGAGAGAGAGAGAAAGAGCATTACCTGGCCTATGATGGATGCTTTCATGTACTCCCATCCTTCTTGAATGGATGCTCCAAAAGCACCGCCTTGATTTCTTAGCTTAGAGAGAAACCCCTCGTCGTTTCCATTTCCTTCTTCCATACAAAACTCTTTACAAGCACAGAGGTAATCTCCCTTTGAGTTCGTAATTGTACTAATGTTGGAGACGACGAGGCTCTTCAATGAAGACGCAAAATGCATTGACGGGGTTCGTTTGTGGACACGTGGGTTGCTGCCAACAAGCCACGTCGAACTTTGTGACGTACAAATTGTTTATCCGCCTTCGGGAAGTTGCTATTTGCAAATTGCTATTTCGAATAGAGAAACACAATAGGCCATTTTATGTATTTTTATTGGGCTTAGATTTTATAGCTCCAAAAGCCCAACTAAAAGCAGTCCATGATTACTGCGGTACAAGGTTTAAAACTCTCTAAAATGGTGTATGTGAATTAAATTTTAAAAAATGTCGGATTGATAACCGTCAAAATTGTTATATTTCAGGAGTAATATATTTAGATGATAATTTTTTAATTTTATTTTGAAGTCAACAGTAAAAAGATTGAAGGTTAGAATAATGTATATATGTTTCTTCATTATTTTAGACCTTTTGATTTTATACTGAATAAACTAAACTATTATAAATTTAATATGAAAACAAATCATTCATCAAATATATCAGTTCGAGAAGTTTGAACTTTTCATTCGAAGCTGATATTATGGTACCATAATAGAAGTAATTAAACTGACCAATCAACCTAATGGGTTTAAATTCTTGGTAGCTTTACTCTTCTCTTCCTTTTAAAATTCCAGATCAAGACAATAAGAAAAATGTGTGCAAATGCTTGCAAGATGCTTTAAATATTGAGGAATATCAGTGAAAGGAGAAAGGAAAAGAGACATGTAGAATCAAAGCCACCTCACTATGGAATGTGTCCTTTTGGTTAAATTATCAAAAGATGTTTCTCTTTAGGGAAAAAAAGGGAAGGTATTCTTTCTTCAGTCATTATTTATGCCAATATGTACCAATTTCTTTCTTTGATCATAATTTTCTAGCTTCCTTTTTTTTTGAATTTAGGAGCAAGCTTAATTTTTTAAATGACAAAACTATAGTACAATTTCGGCCGGTTCCTCAACAGTTGTTGAAGCTCCTTTTTAGTCTATTCAATAAAAACTCCGTTTGACAAATCAAGGAATATCTTTGGAAGAGTGGTAATTTTGGAAGAGTGATAGAATAGTATTTTTTGGAAGAGTGGTATTCTTGAATATTCGGAAGAGCGAAAATATCGTTTGGCAGTTGTTACTCAGAATAGTTAAAATATGAATAATTATGATACTAATAATGATGATGATGATAATAATAATAGTAAAATAATAATCATAATAGTAAGATAATAATAATAATAATAATAATAATAAAGTAATAAAAAATAATCATAATAAATAATATTATTATAATAGAAATATAATAAAAATATAAACATAATCATAATATAATAATAATAAATTATAATTACAATCATAATTATAATAATATAATAATAAAAAGTAATCATAATCATAATCATGATAATAATAATTATAGTCATAATCATAATAATATAACCATAATCATAATCATAATAATATAATAATAAAAATATAATCATAATCATAAAAAGAATTATAATTATAATAATATAATAATAAATTAATCATAACTATAATCAACAAATAATAATAATATTATAATAGTAATATAATAGAAATATAAACATAATCATAATATAGTAATATAATAATAATAAATTATAATTATAATCATAATTATAATAATATAATAATAATAAGTAATCATAATTTTAATAATATAATCATAATCATGATAATAATAATTATAGTCATAATCATAATAATATAACCATAATCATAATCATAATAATATAATAATAAAAATAATTATAATTAATTATAATTATAATAATATAATAATAAATTAATCATAACTATAATCAACATATAATAATATAATACAACATAATAAAATAATAATAAGTAATAATAATCATAATCATCATAATATAATAATATAATAATAAATAATCTTGATCATAATAATATAATAATAAAATAATTATATTTATATTCATAATATAATAATATAATATTAAAATTATATTTATAATAATAATAAATAATATAATAATACTAATGGTAACGATAATATATAACAATAATGATAATAATAATAATAAATAATAATATAATAATAATAATAAATTATAATCATAAATATAATATAATAATATAATAATACTCAATCATAATCATAATATAATAATATAATATAATATAATCAAACAATAATCACTATTCCGATTTAGAGCTAATCCGGTATTCCACCTATAAGTTGGTATACCGGATTAAGACTATTCTCACTCTTCTACTTAAATCTAAAATTCGTTTGGCAAATTATTTCGTCGAAATAGCAGCTATTCTTACTTTTTGCTATTCCATATTGTGCCAAACAAACCCAGAAGAAGCTGGTCCACCTCTCTTTTGGGTTTCATCTGGAGGCTGGAGCTCACCAAACGCATATAATTAGTTACATCAAAGTTGTCGTTTTACGTTATTATGTAGCATTACAAATTATATTTGATGCGTCCGCATTAATGTTCTAATTAAGAAATACTAGTTATAATATCCGAATAGTAATTTCCTTGAGATATATATATATAATATGTACAGTAATTTTGTGTAAAGTACGTTCGAATCTCAAATGAAGGATTCTTTATGAATATTTAAATTTGGTTGCATAAATCTATTTTTATCTCACAAATATAAAAGATGGGATCTTTGATAACTAATTATTTTGACAATTTTATTAATCAATTTTATATAAAATTAAAAATATAAAAAACTTTATAAATATATTATAAACTTATGGATTGGTTGTATTTCAAGTTTCATATAATCTAAATCTCATTTGATATTCTATCAGATGTCATCCAAATTATATAACAATTATAACAATTTAAATTTAATGGTCTTGATGGAATATCAAATGACACTTAAATTACATCGAATTTAAAATATAATGAATCTATAAGTTTAAGAATATATTTTCAAAGTTTTTCCATTTTTAAGATCTTTTATGAAATTAATTGTCCAAATTGTCAAAATAATTATTCGTCAAAGAATCCCCATCCTAATAAAAAAATGTAGTAATTTTCTTGGTATACACGTATACTGAGGCTGAGAGGGAATAACTGTATAATTATTATACAAATACAAAGTATGCTAATGAACTACTATAAGTATATTGGTCGATATGCTAACAAATCAAATCAAGCAATTTAATAACCGAAAAGATTCAAGTACTTCAATATGATATATGTTTATATTAAAAATCATAAAACTATCATATAGTATTTATAATTTTTTTTTACTATTTCTAAGATTTTTTAATATGAAAACTAATATTCTACATCAAAATATGGTCATCTTTATAAACTATATATTTTTTTTAACAGCTAACCAAATGATCAATCTTAGTGTTTGAAAGATATACCTAATATAACCAGCATTGCAAATAACAGGATGCATTTGAGGGATGGAGGAAGCAAAAAAGCAATTGATCGTTATGCTATCAATTAATCAAATTTTTACAGATAATTTGGCCTTCATGTTTTAATATACAAAAAAATAATATTAACAAAAGTCAGTTATTTTTGTTTATTGATTTTATTTTAGAAATTATAAATAGAATTAATTACCAAATTCATGATTTTTTTCAGTCATTAATATCATAATTTTATGAAATCTAGTTGAGTAAAAATTGCAATCAATTAAAACTAATGAAGTCTAATTTATATAAAGTCTTTAATTATTAAATTAGAGTTCGGTCAAAATTAATTAACTTAAATGTATAACAGTGTGTAACCTAAAAAAATAATCAGCGGATTACGATACGTGACAATTTACACACCGGTTACAATTAATCGCCTAACTAATCGGTCTTGGCAGATTTATTTTACAGCACTGGGTGTAACAATAAAAATATTGGATCCTAATTTTTTTATTACTAATGGACGAGACTTTTATTTTATTTTTTTATTTTAAATAAACCTCACTTAAATAATGTACTTGTTGAATTTAAATTAGACCGTACACATTTCATCCGACGGAGATAGATAAGAATATTCTAATTGGATCGTATTAATTCAGCCATATTGAAAGATTTTTGAAAATACGAAAATATATACAATAATGTTGAAAAAAATAAAATCTGACATGGTATAAGTTGTTTAGCTAGGTAGATTTTATTGGGATGTTTGCATCGACTTCAATATTATTAACGTAATAACAGTTGTTATTATATTTGATGCGTACTATTTCCCGGTATGATCTAACACATAACCTGGGTGTAGGGGATGCGCGTGTAACTGTGTATGAGAGTTTAGTTACTGTATGATATATGCCTATATGCCACTTTCGGAGTATTAATGGTGGAGTTTGAATCGTTTTGTTGTTATTTTCTCAACTAAGCTGAGAGGGTATATATAGATGGGGAGGGGAATGTATTCGCTGTCATATTTTTCATATGACAGCAATATATCAGCATTTTTTGTGTTTGTGATAAATAAACCTCACTTAAATAATGTACTTATTGAATTTACATTAGACCGTACAAATTTCATCCGACGGAGATAGATAAGAACATAGATCTTCATCATCTGCTGCACAGCATTGTACAATAAAATATGTGATTTATTGAATCACTTTAAGATTCATGTCGGCACAAATCATTAAGAGATCCAATGAACCGTGTATTATATTATACGGTGCAACACAATAGAGAATAATAATTCTCATTATATCAATTTGGTGTATCCACTATTGAATTTATATCTTCTATCGCGCAACGCTGTGCATATACTGTCCGATTCATAATAAATTTTGTACTTTATCAATCTTAAAGCACTTGTAAATCTTATCATGCGGGTACTACTCTACATGTGTCGTCGTGGCCCCTCAGTATGCACGTCATGAGGGAAGGACTGACCCAAGCATATTTGTTATGCGGGAACGAGGAAGAACTGATGGGCGTCAGACTCATCTTTAATTCGATGGCCTCATCCACCGTTGAATATTTTCAAAATTCATACTTAAATTTTTTTATGATTTTGAATTTCATATATTATTTGTTCGTACGAATAAAATCTGTGATTAAACCGAAATAAATTTGATGGACTTTGGATCTACTTCTCCTTGTTACGCCGGCCCAATAATGATGGATCTTGTAAATCTTGCCTTGGAATTCCTTATCAGTATTATTGTCAGCTTAAATAATATTATTTTCCTGGAACTGTCAACTAAAATGGGCGGTTTGAAGAGCGGGTTGGCATCACGTCATCACCAAATTAAACAGTGCTTGCGCGGCCTCACGTAAACCCTGGCACCAGAGAAATTAATTAAAATTAAAAGTCAAATCAAGACTCAAGAGAGCCAATCAAGTCGAAACCGTGGAATTTGTTTCACTGTACAACATTGACCCCCCAGATAAGGGGGGGAAATTAAAGGAAAAGAAGAGAAAAAGTAACACACTAACACGTGAGTTGTATGGACCGACGCTCACCGACTGATTTATGACATCTTGTATTCTAATCGTTTATTATTATTCTCCAAAGCACAACGTACCAGTGCTTGCATTGTGCTGTGCAGTTACTTTCCGACAAATAGAATGCGCCGGACGATGATATTCTTTTGATGGATGATTTAGGGTTAATTTTCAGAATAAATAGTTTTCATTTTTCAATAAAAAAGTGTAGTAATCATATTTAAATTTTTTATAATATTATTTTTGTGATATTTTTGTAAATCGAATTAAATAGCTAGCACGAGTCGACTTACTTTCTTTTAAACTTGAAATTTGGAACTATAATTTTGTTATCATAAACTTGCTCAAAAAATATACTGGTACTTCTTTTTTCATTTTGATGGTTTTTCCAGCTAAGCAATTTGTCATATATATAATCATATCCTTTTTATGCTTAGAAAGATATAGAGACTTCTGAATATTGATTAAAGAACCGGATAAACTAATGGTAATTTTAGTACATTTTAAAAATAAAATTTAACATTTATGAATAATTTATTAACTCTTGTGAAAACGCATCAGTTCGCTAAAGATAACCTTTATATATCTTAAAAATTAAAATTTAAGATAAATATCAAAATTATTTGATCTTCATCTCTATTTAAAATCTTCATTTCAATTGACCTCTTTGGTGGTTGGTCTTTACATATAATCAATCTTAATTAATGTATATCTAAACTTTAATTAGTACTAAATCATAAAATTATTTTAAAAACATAATTAATCGGGGTCGGGTCGGTTCATCTGAACCAAATCCGACCTGATTCGGTAAAAAAAATAGACCCATACCCGAACTCATTTATCTTCGGATCATGTCGGGTCGGTTTAACCCGATGGGTCGATTCACTAGTTGACACCCTTAGTTAAGCCTGTCATAAAAAAATTAAAATTTAATTGTAGACTTTTAAATGGTTTTATGATGAACGATATTCAAATTGATCTCAAATATAACACTCAATCTATATAAATAATTAAGGGGGAGGGATCCCTTGAAAATGGGTTATTTTGAGAATTTTGACAATGAACTTTGAGATAAATACTAAAAAAAAAATTGGAATACATAAAAGTTATAGTTATGTTCTTTTACTTATACATTGATAGATTATAGTGTTTTAATTATCATTTAATAGTTTATCAAAAATCGTTAATTAAAATCGTTGTAAATTATATAAAATTTTGATGAACTATAAAATATTGATTATCACAAAATTATTTTTTTAATATTTATTTACAAATTCATTGTCAGATCGTCAAAATAACCCATTGCCCTCCCCATAATTAAGAGCTATCCAGGATAGGTAAAATATATGTTAAAATTGTCCATAATTTAAATGAAGTTCAGACAAATTATCCATAATTTAATTGTTCGATGTGTCTGAGTTTATGCTCATTTTTCGAAAAATATATCATTTTTTAAAAACTCACGTGCGGCTTCAATAAAATCAAAACAAACAGGTTACAGAACATGTACGCTCTCTTTTATATATTATTATTATTTTAACTTTATATGTAGTATCAGTCGGTGCGAGTTAATAGTACAACTCCCAACAATTGAGACCGAACTTGGACCCCCAAAAAGGAATTAATAATGCTACATAATAATATAAACCGACATGACACGACCTACGACAAACCCTCGAGAGCTCCCATGCCATTAAACAATGAAAATATTAGGAAAAGCAAACTAGCAACCAAAAAACACCGATTGTTAGAAGTATAATAATCTTTAGAGAGGTACAACTGTACATGTATACAGTTTATATGATATTTAACAGACGGTCCGATTTGAGTGACTCAAATCAGTATGGATGGTGCTTTGTTTAACTCTTTATACGACACCTAGAAATTAAAATTTTACTACAACTTCAGAACATTAAGAATTAATCGAACTATTTTAATTAATTAGAAAAAAATATCATCACGTCTCACGAGTCCACCTCATTCTGTACGGTACTGAAAATATCTGAATAACAAATAATTTTTATACTCTACGACTGATGAAATTTCAAATTATTTGAATTTTTTACTTTCTTTTTAATTTGATTATATTTATTTTTCCGACACAAATATTTATATTTGCTAGTAAATAAATAGCAACTCATACTTTTTGCTGTTTTTGATTTATAATGCGCACCTTGCGGAAATAAATAAAAGTAACGTACACATATCTTGCAAAAAAATAAAGTGGGGGTATATATTCACTTCTCCAGTGGTCATGGATTTACAGAAAAGAGTTTTAAAAATACAATTTGTACTCACAGTTCAAGTGATAAATTCTCACAAAGACTTTAAGAGAAGTATTGGTTCAAACTCTTTTAGACATAATATGAATGAAAATTTATGAGATTTTTATTTAACTAAAGGAAAGACACGCTGAATTAGGAGTGTCAATTATTAATCCGATTCGACGAGTTAACCCGATCCGATCTGACATGACTCGAAAATAAATGGGTTGATAATGAGTTTAATTTTTTTAACTTGAATTGGATCAGATCGGGTTCGGGTCAACCCCGATCCGAACCAATTAATTATAATTTTGAAGTAATTTTATGATTTAATACTAATTAAAGATTAAATATATACTAATTAGATACTAATTAAAATTTATTATAAATTAATTCATATTTATTTTTTTAATTATATAAAAATAATTAATAGATATTTAATTATTTTATACGAGTTGGGTCGGATCGATCCGTGACCCGGTTGGATCGGATATGGAACAAGATTTTTTGACCCAAACTTAATTGAGTCGGATTCAAATCAGATAAAAAATAATATAATAATATAATCCAATCCAAACCCGATCCAACCGGACCCATTAAAACCCCGCAGAACAATCTGAGAAAAAAAATCTTACATTAATTGACCCTTTTTGATGATAGCATGATTGATAATTCATAAATGCTCGTCACACCAATTCTATTCGCCATGTGATACACGTGCCTGAGAAAAAAAACTATTAAATAAGAAAGTTCTAAGGAAATAAGAAAGATCAACAAATAAACTAAAAGTGGGAGAATTAATTAGTAATGGTTCAATAATAACAAAAGTATTTCGTTGCAACGTGAAGCTATAATTAAAAAGCCGACATAATATGACTTTTGACAAATGTTTCAATCACAATAAATTTTTTTTTGATAATTTCAATCACAATAATTACATCCATTATTGGAAAGCGAGAGTATAGTACTTACACTATTAACCAAAAAATAATTAAAAGTTGCATGGATGGATGATGAAGTGTTTGAAAAGTACAAATCTGACCTCTCTCGCCGTCTCAGGTCACTGCCAAGCCATCTCAACAAAAGCTTTTTAAATCCAGCCTCTCAATTAGATTGAGTTGGATTGCTTTGCGTCACTACAAACACAATTATTAATTACAAGATGGTTCTAAAACATCACGACTGTTTACCTGAGTACATACTCATAACTATCATGATAAATACCGCTTAAATTATCAGCCACCGAAAAAATAAAGATGCAAGTCAAGCGTCATTGATGATTTATAACGTCTAATACAGTTTTTTTATTTTAATACTTTTAGAGGAAAATGAGAATTGAAGTTATTCCACTTTAGATTTAGGAGCGGAGTCGGAATTTTAGATTTGGGGAGCCGAGACTGGAGGTGTAAGACATTTATAACAGAGAAAAAAATAAAATATTAAGGGACCGGATATACAAAATTTTGATTTTTTTTTACGAAATTATACATAATTTTCAGACGTTTTTGAAAAATTAAGGGGAGGACGTCCCAACCCCCTGGATCCGCCCCTTTTTAGATTGTTCGGATTCTGGACATACTACCTCCTATACAGATAGTGGAGAATTTAGAATCATCAACAAACTTATGCACAATTCTAAATTATTGATGAGAAGGGATCCAATTACCACTATTTTGGTGCCACATCGGTGCCATTAAAATTAAATATCAAATAACTATTATTTAAATTCTTAAATAATAAAATTAATTGAAGGAATATTTTGTAAATATCATCTTATATATGTATACAAAAAAATATATCATTTCGATATTATTTATATAGGCATCAAGCGTTAATAAAATCAACGGACCAAATTTTACAATTTAGACACGTTACTTGATGGCTATTCAAATAAAGTTAAAAAAAATTAATTTTTCATATACATACAATTGAGATGATATAGAATACATCTAACGGTTCATATTTTTAAATTTATACATAAATAAATAAATAGACACCATGGGCACAAAAAAAAATGATAATTGGATCCCTTCTCATTATTGATTACCTGTGAGTAAAATAAGTCAGCGGGAGTTTCAATGAAAAACACTTTTATGATAAATATATTAAAATATTAAATTTTTATTATTTTAATTGGTTCAGTTTCATAATAAATCACTCGAGTTCAGGAAAAAATGTATTTTTAAAGCTTAGTTCTTCAGATAAAATAGAAAAATGACTCATCAATTTTTAATCTGCTCGAAACAGGCTTGAGCACGTATATGAACTTGTCTGTGTGTAACTTCGCCCCTGTATACAATTGAATATTATGTTTGTTACTAAATCAAAAATAATTTCTTTGTTTATTTTTTTGTCATTGCACTATGATTTATATATTTCAAATTCTATGTCAAAATTAAAATTATGAAAGAGAAGTTTTAATAATTTCTTTCACTATAAATTATGTTTCATTGTTCATATACAAAGCATAAATGATCTAATTGTTATATTAAATAATTCATTTTAATTTGTTATTTTGTAAGATATACTTAAATTTAAAAAAAATGGAGATTATTTGTAGGATCCTTTGAAGAACTTCAAGATTGATTATGCTAAAGACTACTGGAAGAAACCTTGAAGACTTAGGAACATAATTATATAAGGTATGATTCAATGTCTCCAATTTCTGAACCAATAAGTAAGAAAAAAAGCTTTTTGTCGATGTAAAATATTATAATGGTTCTCAAACGTTATAACAGTTTCACTTGACATATTTAATTTTTTAAGGTAGAAAACTTCACAAAATTACTAGAGACTATGGTTGGATGATGGTTGAGAAATGTTTAATGGCTTGAGCCATTATGGTTCCTTAAATCATTATAATGCATCAGTAGATAGGCATGTTTGTCAGAGCTCAGTCAACAAAATCAAAATGTTGTAACATTCTGGTGGACCGTTTAACGCTTCCTCTTAACGTTATAATGGTTCATCCTATTCATTTCAAATCGTTATAACATTTTATAAAGTTATTTGAGTCTTGATAAGGGGCATTTTTATAAAATCATAATTAAAATTAAAATTCAAGACAATTCATAATCATTATAACGACTTACTGCATAAAAATCGTAACTGCTTAACTTTCTGGTGCTCTATATAGGGGGGTTGTTTTAAAACTGTCAAACTAATCAAAACTCTTACCATTCTAATCATTCTCTGAGCAATACCTAAGCACTCTTTAGAACATCAAAGACCATTTCTTACAAACACATATAAGGAACTTTCAAGTTATTGAATCTAGCCAAATATTTAGAAGATCTTATTTTTATCTTTGAGCTTAGGCTCAATTTTTTTAGATCTTGTTGCTCATATTTTCTAAGTCTTGAGTACTTAATTGCTCTTTTATTTTTATTATCTCTTAGTCTTTTTGTATTAGTGTTGTAAAGAAGTTAAATTTTTATTGTAAAATATTTTTTATTAAAATATCAGCACTCCATTCTTAGAGTGAGAGTCCGAATACGTAGGTATCATTACCGAATTTCATCAAAAATCTCATCCTCTCTAGTTATTATATTTGCATTCTTTTAGTTCTTGCATTTCTCTATTAATAGTAGTTTGCACTTCTTGCTAGAGTTGTCGGTACCAATTGCTTTTTCATAGCAATTAGTATTTGGTCAATTCTTTTTCATTCTTGCTGAAAAGTTTTGACTAAATTATAGTTTATTTTTTTAAGTATCTTTTACTTAGTTAATTATTTGTGTTCTAGTAATTATCTTCGACCAATCGGTTCATATTTTGACTTGATTATCTTTATGTTTTGATTAATACCACCCATAATTTTAATTTCTACATTAATAAATTCAATAAGATATCAAAGAAGGGTTGTGACTATTGAAAACTTTATGAGCTTTGTTAAAAGATTCACAAAAATTTGACAAACACAGACTTCTAGTTCAAATTGTAGAATCATTCCACTATGTGCATGGAAATTGAAACTTAATATCTTGTATTTTTAGTTCCACGTCCTACCATTTTTTTTTCTTTTTTTTTGGCTTAAAAAAAGAATTGAATCACTAAAGAAAATGGACATGATAGTATGACAAAAAAATAATTGTCTATATATTAAAATAATTAATTTTAACTCATAAATCCGTGATTCAAGACATTTTGGATTCACGTTCAGAAGATTCTTATCGGTTTTAATCACTTATTTAAAATTAAGTTGTTAAATGGCAAAGCGCCTAAAAAATCTACATATTTTTTGAAAGAAAAAAAAATCTATTATATGAATTTGAAAGGTGAAGCTTAGAGGATTAAATATTTGCGCACTCAAATTAAACATTTTTGTATGTGGAGTTATGCTACATTGAGTAGCGAAGTACAATAGTATTCTATATTTTGCACAATAATTTTTATTTTTTAATTCAAAAAATTGATCTAATCATTCAATATGATATACATATTAAAATGCTTGGGGATTAATTTTTTATATATTTTTTATTTTTTTTTCTATTTTTAGGGATAAAAATGTATTGATATAATGATTTTCAATAATAATGATTTTTTGCCTCTCGAAAAGAATAGGATTTTTTTAAAAAATATATAAAATTTGATCTCTAAATATATTTTAGTATGGAGATCACGTTAAATGGTTAGATCGGTCTTTTAAATTTAAAAATTAATGATATAATGCAAAATATAAAATATATTTTATACGACTCATCATATATAGCATAACTCCATGTATGTGAAGGCAAATTTCACTCCAGAAAAAGCTATATAAAGAAGGGAAAAAAACTCTGAAACTCGAAAGCAACAAGGAAAATGGATAATAAAATAACTTGGCGTTTGATTGTGTCAATACAACAATCTCTAACAAAATATTATTAAGTCAAAAGAGAGTGAATATATACAGGAGGCAACGTTTTGATAAACTACTGTTATAAAATACTATTTAGTATCAGATTTTCGGGGTTTAACTTTAATTTGGACTATAATTTAAGGTGTGAATTTAATTGCAATCCAGCCGAAGGACCTTTTGACAATATCTTCCTCCGTAGTTTTAGTCTTTTAGGGTGTGTGTTGTATAGTGGAATGATTAGTATAAGAATAATATATTTTGAGTTAGTAGTTGAGAATAGTATGAAATTAATGATATCATCAAAAATATGAGAAGAGTGTTATCTTTTATTATTTTACGTTAATTAAATATTATTGGGATGGTAATTTGAGAATAGTGATGGAGGGAATGAATAGAAATGAATTATCTCTTTTTTATATAATAATTATTGTTTTATTGTTACTGATCTTATTATTATTATTAATTATTATTTTATTTAATATTGTTGATCGTTAATTTATTTAAAATTTAAAATTATTATTTTAATATCATTAGTTTTAATTAATAATTATTTTATTTAATAGTAATGGTTAGTAATTTATTTATTATTATTTATTTATTAATTTTTTAATTATAATTTTTATTACTTTATTTAAGATTATTGTTTATTATTTATTTAATATCATGAATAATCATTCTATATTATTATTTTGTTATTAAACATTATTTTGTTTAATACTTATGATCATTATTTGTTATCAGTTTGTTTAGTATAATGTATTATTATTTTGTTCAATAATAATACTTATTTATTATTAATTTCTACTTAATAATGTTATTGTATTTAATAGTAATGATTATTTTTTATTACTATTAATTTATTATTATTTTGTTTAACAAATAAAATAATAATTACTAATAATAAAAATAATAGAAAATGAGTGAAATATTTATTTATTAATATTCAAAAAAGTAGAAACAATACAATTTTACTAAACTACTATTTTGATGGGTTAGTAGAATAGAATTTTTCTGCAACTATTTCAAATCTCTAAATCATATTTGGATCAAACTTCAAATTAGAATAGCATGTCATTTTAAAGTTAAACACAAGTATGTTTGGATTGTGCAAAGGATGGTGTAAGAATGAAGGAATTGCGAGGAGCAAGAAAACGGATTTTGTGAATAGTAAATGAGGATAGTGAAAAAAATAGTGATTTTTACGTTAGTGCAAGGATAGTAAAAAAAATGATATTATTTTGAATAAAAAATGTTGTTTGAATTTTTTTGGAATAATAATGAAATGTTGAGAAGAACAATAATTATTTTATCTTTTTTTCGGAACAATAGAATAATAATTATTTTCACTATTCTAAAATAACAAATTTGTATTTAGATATACTGTTCTATTTCTATTCCAAAAGAAAATAATTGTTTTGCTGTTTTTGAGGCATCCAAATACACCCTATATCCCGAGGATTTTTTTTTTCAATTTGAAATATTAAACTGCCAGCGGTACTACAAGACTAACCACAGCTAGCATATTTTTTACAAAGTAACTTTCCTGAATATTTTGCTATCCTCTTTTCCTCCTCCTCAATTAGTTTTAGTATTGTTTTTGTTTAATTTTATTAAGTGTACCTATTTTCTGTTTTATGAATCATCGTCAAACTTGTCCCATTGTCATGCTTTCTTCGTGTTTTAAACCTTCTTATTACAACTTGTGTATAAAATGTGAAGAAATAATGCGAATGACGTAAATTTATTATTTAACTTTGATACCCAAAAATAATTATATGAATTCAATTTATTTATATAATGTCATCTACAAACTCTTATTAATAAAGGAGGTTAGGTTTGATGAGAGTTATTGATTTGAATTCAATAAAAAATGATTTGCACCAATACCGGACAAAAGTCAAAAGTAGCAATTTTAGAATGTTCTCTCTTTTACTAAAGACCAGTATTCGGATAATACGATAAAAATATATATCATTCATGTTTTCAATACGGATTTCTTGCATGAAATTAAATTAAATATTAACTACAATTTTTTAAAATAAAAAATTATTACAAGTTCCATAAATCCTGCATCATTTCCAAGTTTCAATTTATAATATCTTTAAAATTTTCTCTATTATAAATATCATCTCCAAGTACATCTAAGCACGTGTAAGGAGTGGTTTTCGTGTACTGAGTCTGAAATCAAGCTTTCAGTTTAGCAAAATAAAATCAAGCCATCAAGGTTTTAAAAAGAGGAAATAAATCTTTCCGATTATTTTGTTCCTCTCCTTTTCCCTCTTCCTTGGAGAAAAAAGCTAACAAACCGTGGAAAACTCGAAGCATACCCACTCCTCTCTCTCTACCTCTCTCCCTCCAGTAGCTTCTCTCCTCTGCCTCGTTTGTGCGTTGTGTCCCTTTTTCAGAGATAAAGCCCGATTCTTGTCGCTCAAATCTCTCTGATTAGATCTTGTACTGTTGATACCTCTTGCACAAATCACGCCAAGAGCTAGTTGTAAGCCCCTTCCCTCCTTTCGTTTTTCTTCTTCTTAATATAGGTTTAGTATTGCTCCTATTGCAATGTTTTAGAAGAAAGTATTTGTTTTTGTTACAAATATAGAAGAAACTTCTCTTAGCTAATACTCAACATCTAACCTGCTTGGGGATTCAATTAATTGATTTAGATTCGTATTTTTTTTAAGGAACCTGTATCAGTTTACCAGTTATTGCTTGAGATAGTTCTTTATTTAAAATTTCATGTGTCGGTTGTTGACAAATATCTAAAATTGTGGATTGTTTTTGCTTCCTCTGATAAATTATTTCAAGGTATCTTAGAAAATTATTAATCTGATTCCTTATGTTTGGACTTTGTTATGTGCTGTCTCAATGTATCCCTTCTATAAATTAACTTCCTAGATCAATCAGCAGAATTCAAGAGCAACCGCTTTGTTTGTGATGGATGTACAGGTTAGCAGATGAGCTGACTTGTACAGAATATTGCCAGTACAGTTTGTAGTTCAAACATGCTCTAGGCTCTTGGATTTAAGTTTTGTAAGAATCAGCTTCGTGACCTGGTTGGTGCACTCTGCACTGGCACTGAAATCATATACATAACATATACATCACCTGATTTTACCTCACCAATTGCAAACTTGATTTTTGAACAGAGGTCTTTAATTCTAAAATATTTACTTATTTTTAGGTCACTGTAAACGAGGGAAAGGGTGGTTTTATTTCTTGATTTTAATGCATGTCAGCCCACACAGTAACCTCCGTCGAACCAGGAGTTGCCACCTGTTCAGGCAGATCTGGGCTCCAGCATGATGCTAGTTGCAACCTAGAACAAATTCTCTTGCAAAGTTTTACTCCATCCAGCAGTGAAGACACAAATGCCGGGTTTCGAGTTTGCGAGGTTATCCTTCAGAATGGGGACAGCTATTCAGGCACACTACTGGGTAACCTGCCCGAAGGGTCTGGAAAGTACATATGGTCTGATGGATGCACTTATGATGGTGAATGGAGGCGAGGAATGAGGCATGGAGTTGGGAAAACCATATGGCCTGATGGCTGTATCTATGAAGGAGAGTATTCAGGTGGGTACATGCACGGTACAGGTACGTTTCTCCGACCTGATACCTTGATGTACAAAGGTCGATTTAAGTTGAATTTAAAGCATGGGCTAGGGTTTCAAACATTTCCAAATGGAGATGTATTTGAAGGTTCATGGATTCAAGGCTCAATAGAAGGTCATGGTAAATACACATGGTGTAATGGGAATGTCTATGATGGAAACATGAAAGATGGCTTGATGAGTGGCAAAGGAACACTTACATGGAAAAATGGTGACACGTATGAGGGAAATTGGCTTAATGGCATGATGCATGGTTATGGTGTTTACACTTGGAATGAAGGAGGATGCTATGTTGGCACATGGACAAGGGGACTAAAAGATGGAAAAGGTGTGTTTTACCCCAAAGGATGTACCATCGCATCCACACATGAGCTATATATTAATGTTCTCAGAAGAAGGGGCTTGCTACCTGATTTACGAAGGCACAACAGTCCAGGGTCACGAATCCTTCACTCATCAACAGTTGATATGGGAAATATCAAAATAGGTATGGATAATGAAAGGTCCAGGAAAAGTGTGCCATTGGAAAGAAGGTGGAGTCTTGATGGGGCAATGATAGAAAAAATTGTAGGGGATCGTGAGGATCAGGTACAGGCTGAGATTGGTGCACCAATCTTGGAGAGGGAGTATATGCAAGGAGTGCTGATCAGTGAGGTGGTGATGAGTGGTGCATTTCCAGTGTCTTCTAGAAAGGCCAAGAAGCGTCAGAGGAGGATAAGGGATATTAAGAAGCCAGGAGAGACGATTATTAAGGGGCATAGGAGTTATGACCTTATGCTTAGTCTTCAGCTTGGCATTAGGTAAGTTGGCTTCTTATGTTTATTATTTTTTATTGTTGATTCTCATATCAAAATATTATTGTTATCTAAGTAGAGAAAATCACTATACTCTTATTCATTTTCATATACTTTTTGGTAATTTTATGGATTAGTGTACCAAGTTACTGTTCAATGGAATATTTTTCTGGGAATTGATCTGATTTGGTAGGTTGATTGAAATATTTATTCTGGTACATAATTGCTTCTTGAGACAACTTGATCTATTTGGGTTCTGGAGTGAATGTTTGTACTGTAAGATTTGGTCAGGCAAATTTGGTGTGTGTGGGGATAGGGTAAATGTGGTATGTCTTGTATGGATTACACTGAGGGTGATTCTACATTTTGAAGTTATTTATGGTAGTGGTATTATACTATCATATTAATAACTGTTACCAACTATTTTATTATATTGGTTAGCAATGACTATTGTCAACAAAGCTCAAAAGTGTTTGAACAGTGATACAATTTTTATTAGGTATACAGTTGGAAAAATCACACCGATACAGAGGCGCGAGGTGCGTTCGTCTGATTTTGGTCGAAGAGCTAGCTTCTGGATGAACTTCCCAAAGGAAGGCTCACAGCTGACACCTCCGCACCGTGCCCAGGAGGATTTCAAATGGAAGGACTACTGCCCCATGGTCTTCAGGTTCTTTTTCTCATATTGCATAACTGTGAATTAAACAAAATATGAGCAAGAAAAGAGATTTCTAGAAAGTTATGGATTGGTTGTATTCTAATGACAGGAACTTACGAGAGATGTTCAAGATCGATGCAGCAGATTACATGATGTCTATTTGTGGAGATGCAGCACTTAGGGAACTTTCTTCTCCCGGGAAAAGTGGCAGTGTTTTTTTCCTCTCTCAAGATGATCGCTTCATGATCAAGACTCTTCGCAAGTCTGAAGTTCAGGTGCAATGCTTATACTGTTCATCCATCTATGCTCTCCTATATGAACAAAAGTCTTGTATACTGCAATAACAACAAAGCCTTTAATCCCAAATAAATTAGGACATGTTAGAAATGAAATCCAATCCAAAAGCATAGAGATCAGAGATCTCAAATGTAAAAAAATCAATGATAGTAATAAAAGTCTTGTGTACTGCAATAAAATAAATATGAAATGTAGAAAATATCACAGTAACTCTTCTTCCAACAAAGTACGTTACTTTTATTAAGGATATGTACATAAATGTTGTGACTTGTGTCAGAGCATGTGACGGCGAGTCCGATGTATTTCCTATTAAGATAGGATTACATCAAGGGTCAGCATTGAGTCCATATATTTTCACTTATAGTGATGGATGAGATCACAAAGGATATACAATGAGACATTCCTTGGTGCATGCTCTTTGATGACGATGTGGTGTTGATTCACGAGAGTAGAATTGAAGTCGATCAGAAACTAGAGTTGTTGAGATAAACTTTAGAATCGAAATGTTTTAGACTTAGTAGGACTAAAACCGAATATATGAGGTGTCATTTCAACGGAGACAACTCAAATGATGGAAATGTTAGTTTGGATAGACAAGTAGTACCCATGAATGACACATTTTGATATTTGGGATCGATGTTGCAGAGTAATTGAGGGATCAATGAAGATATTACTCATAGAATAAGAGCTGGATGGGTGAAATAGAGACAAATATCTGGTATTCTCTGTGATAATAAGGTCCCAAATAAACTAAAAGATGAGTTTATAGGACGACAATTAGGGTCACGATGATCTATGACGCAGAATGTTGGGCTACAAAAGGGTAATACATCCAAAATATGAGTGTAGCTGAAATGCGGATGTTGCGTTGGATATGCGGCCATACAAGGAGAGATCAAATAAGAAATGATGATATACGAGACAAACTTGGAGTAGCACCAATTCAAGAGAAGTTGGTCCCATGGTTCGCAAAATCAGCCGATTCCGAGTTGACTCGGCCGAGTCGGACCAAAATCGGTCGATGTCGAGGCGAGTTTATCAATTTTTGTGTCTGGTCGTTTTTTCAAAAGAAAATCGCCAAAATCGGCCGAGTCACGACCAAGTCAAGGCCGAGTCAACCGAGTCAACCGATTCCAAGTTTGGGATTGCTGCAGGAAGAGTTTTGAGGAATAATTGTAGTGATCGAGCGAAAACATATTTGTTTTAATTTGTAAAAAAATAATGATTCAATTCAATAAATACTTGATCGGTTGCTGATATATTAATTTGCAAATGCCACCTATATAATATTTATAATATTAACAATAGTTTTATATGTTATATAATTGTCAAATTTGTTTTGCTTAATTCTCTATTATTTCTTTCATTTATTTACGCATAGAAAAATCAGAATTGAAAACTTGAGTAAGTACTTGACATCGCCTTGTAATTTCTATTGATAGAAAATCATTTGCACAGACATGCAATCATAATGACGAAGTGATCCAGTCAGCTCGATATAGTTTCTGACAATAAATGAATGTGTTTCAATTGTAATTCTATATAATTTAAGTTTGAATATATATATGCATTTTGATTTATCATTAATTAAATATTTTTTATTTTTGTATCCTTTTGTTCTAAATGTGAGAATGTATCAGGTTATCTGATCAATTTGAATGTTTATATTATATTAATATAGTGAATTATTTAAGTGTAATGTGTTGCTTTAATATTATTTTGTGATTAAATATATTTTTTTATTTTTTCTATTTTTTAATGAAAAATAAGTTTTTTCAAAAAAAAATTGAGTTTTCGATCCGATTTAGGCCGATTCTTCCGATTCAGACGATTCAGGCTGATTCTTCTGATTCCGATTTCAAGGTCAACTTGTCGATTCCGAATTCGATTCTGACTTTACGAACCTTGGCTAGTCCAACACCGTTTGCGATGGTTTGGTCATATCCAACGAAGGTCTCTCGAGACACCGGTACGCAATGATATTCTAAGTCACCCTGATAACACAAGAAGAGGAAGAGATCGACCAAAAAGAATTTGAAGGAATGAAATATATCCAAAGAGCTTGTTTTGGATAAGAGTTTTTGGAAGATGGTGATCCATGTACCAGAAGTCCAGAACCATGATTTAAGAGTTAGAGTCTAGTAGTAGAGTTATAGACTTCAGGTTCATAGATATTTAGGATTTTAGGATTTAGAATTTAGACATAGGTTTTAGAAATAAAGGTTTAGAAATAGGATTTTAGGATTTAGAATTTAGAATTAGGTTTTAAAATAGAATTTTATGATTTATAAATAGATTTTATAATATAGATTTATTGTACTATTATTATTATTGCTATTACTATTAGCATATTATCATCTTTATTTATTTATTATTATTATTATTATTTTATTTATTTATTTTCTTTTACTTTCATCATATTCATTATTATCACAATTTGAGATATTTGATCTTATGCTTTCCGATTGGGTTTCATTTCTAGCCTACCCGAATTTATTTGGGATTAAAGATTTTGTTGTTGTTGTATTCATAGAAGTTAGTATCGTACAATACGAGATACGTATCGCACGATTCGGTACGAGTCAGAAGAGCAACGATACAGATCATACTTGTGTATCGTTTGCTCAATGAATCGCAGGAATCATAGCGATACGGAAGAGCGATACATGTATCGTATCGAATCGTAAGTATTTTCGATTCTTAATATGAGCCATCGGAGTCGCGATTTCCTCGAAAGTTGCATTTGCCCTCGAAAGTCGCCTGTTCCATCGTTTACGAATCCTTTTCGCACACTGATATTGAGTCGCGACATGGCTTTGCTTTTATTGCGCTGTAATAGATGGGTTAAAAGTGGGAGGCGATATTGAGGGAGACAGATCTGACTTGTAGGACCACAACGAGGCTTTCATTTTTTTATTAATACGTTGTGTTGTTTGAGCGGCTATGGGCTTGCATTATTTTTCACTCTTAATTTCTTCTTTATTTTTGTTTTCTTTTTATTTTATATTTTCATCTGTTGGTCTAGTTAAGTAATTTAATTAAACCTGCATAAATATTTATTTTCATTTAAAATTTGGTAAAAAAATATTTAAAATTTTATTTATTTTTATATTTTTATTATATTTGCTGATTTTAATTATGCATTTATGTACTTAATTACATAATTTATTTTTCGAAGAAACATATTGCAAATATTTAAATATTTAAGTATGTAATTTATTTATTTGTAAATCATAATTACATAATTTATTTGTTTATAATTATATAGTTTATTGGTTTATAAATACATAAATATTTAGTTGTTTATAATTACATAGTTATAGTTATAATATGTTCTTTTGTTAGTTACTAGAACATAGTGGTAGTTTCTTTTTTTAGTTAATATGTTGTTTTTATTAGTTACTAACTTACTATAATTTTTTTTTATTTCAAAAATAGCTTAGCGTATCTTAATGATATAACTCCGCCTGTGTGGACTAGTTTCTACACAGTCTGTCCCAAGCCAGAATAAAGGAGGAGGGTTGCGGTGGGTGTGACGAGCCCTGCACTAAAACAACCAATCTTTATGGAAATGAAACCCAATCAATTTTCGTTGGGGCGTCACCCTCTTAGCGACGCGCCATATTGGAACCCGGATATGGTGATAAGAGAACAAGGGCGGGTCGTCACCGTCTTAGTGGCGCGCCATATTGGAACCCGAATATGGTGACAAGTGAGCGAGGCGGATCGTCATCACCTTAGTGACGAGCCGCATCGGCGCCGGATGTAGTGTCAAATGAACAAGGGTCTTCGCACTTGACTCGACGAGTGCGAGGGCAAGAAGCTAGTCGGGAAAGTAGGATTCGTTTAGGTAGTTGGAATGTAGGGTCCTTAACAGGTAAGCTAAGAGAGTTAGTTGATACTGCGATTAAGAGACGTGTTAATATCTTATGTGTTCAAGAAACTAAATGGACAGGTCAGAAGACTAAGGAGGTGGAGAATACTGGCTTTAAATTGTGGTACACGGAAAAATAACGAAGTAAAAATGGTGTAGGCGTCTTAATTGATAAGAGCCTCAAGAATGGAGTTGTCGCAGTTAGGAGACAAGGGGACATGATCATCATGATCAAATTGATTTTTGGAGATTTGGTCTTGAACGTTATCAGTGCGTATGCCCCACAAGTAGGTTTGAGCGATGATGTCAAGAGACGATTCTGGGAAGACTTAGAGGATATGGTTAGAGGAGTGCCTAGCAGTGAAAAACTATTCATTGGAGGTGATCTTAATGGTCATATTGGCACAGTTAGAGGGGGGTTTGAGAGGGTACATGGGGGTTTTGGATATGGCGAACGAATCGAGAGGAGAAGACATCTTGAACTTCGCTATAGCTTATGACCTCGTGGTAGCGAACACCTTCTTTAGAAAGAAAAAATTGCATTTAATTACTTTCAGCAGTGGCCAATACTCAAGCCAGATCGATTTTGTCCTGACTAGAAGGGAGGAGAGACCAAACTGCATGGATTGTAAGGTTATACCTGGCGAGTGTGTTGTCACATAACACAAACTTTTGGTGGCTGATTTTTGTTTTCAGGTATGCGTTCGGCGAGATAAAGGTATGAAAATAACGAGAACGAGGTGGTGAAAGCTCAAAGGGGACGTTTCTCAGATATTTAAGAATAGAGTTATTGCAGAAGGATCGTGGAACAAATGTGAGGATGCGGATAATATGTGGAAGAAGATGGTGACTCACATTCGGAAGGTGACTATAGAAGTGTTTGGAGTAACTAGAAGAAATAAACGTGAACCTAAAGACACTTGGTGGTGGAATGATGAAGTACAAAAGGCTATCAATGAGAAGAAAGAATGTTACAAACGTTTACATCACAACAAGAGTGATGAAAACATACGAAGTACAAAGAAGCTAGAAGAAACGCAAAAAAGTCATGAAGCGAAGCAAGGGTCGAGCATATACGAGTTGTATCGACGAAATTAGATACGAAAGAGGCGAAAATGATGTCTACAAGATGACTAAACTTTGAGAAAGGAATACAAGAGACTTCCACCAAGTTAAATGTATTAAGGATGAGGTGATAGACTTTTGGTGAAAGATGAGGAGATTAAGAACGATGGAGAGTATACTTCGACAAGCTATTCAACGACGAGAGCGAAAAGCGCGATCGAGTTGGACGACTCAATTGACACCAATAAAGCGATTTGTTCGAGAGAATTTAAGAGTCCGAGGTGAAAGAAGCTTTAAAAAAGATGAAAACAGGTAAGGCGTTAGGACCGGATGACATCCCGATTGAGGTATGGAGATGTCTTGGAGATATAGCAATAGTGTTGCTCACTAAACTATTTAATACCATTTTTCGGTCTAATAAGATGCCTGATGAGTGGAGAAGAAGTATATTAGTACCAATCTTCAAGAATAAAGGAGATATTCAAAGTTGTACTAATTACAGAGGAATTAAGCTCATGAGTCATACTATGAAGCTTTGGGAGAGAGTGATCGAGCACCGTTTAAGAAAACTGACAACTGTCTCTAAAAATCAGTTTGGTTTTATGCATGGGAGGTCCACTATGGAGGCAATTTTCTTGATAAGACAACTTATGGAGAGACATCGAGAACAGAAGAAAAACCTACATATGATATTTATTGATTTAGAGAAAGCGTATGATAAAATTCCGAGAAATATCATGTGGTGGGCGCTCAAAAGGAAACTAGTCCCAATAAAGTACACAAATGTTGTGACTTGTGTCAGAGCATGTGACGGCGAGTCCGATACATTTCCTATTAAGATAGGATTACATCAAGGGTCAACATTGAGTCCATATATTTTCACCTTAGTGATGGATGAGATCACAAAGGACATACAAGAAGATATTCCTTGGTGTATGCTCTTTGCTGATGATGTGGTGTTGATTGACGAGCAGCGAAATTGAGTCAATCGAAACTAGAGTTGTGGAGAGACAAACTTTAGAATCGAAAGGTTTTAGACTTAGTAGGACAAAAAGCTCGAATATATGAGGTGTCGGTTCAATGGGGAAAACTTAGATGACGGAGATGTTAGTTTGGATGGACGAGTAGTACCATGAATGACATATTTCGGTATTTGAGATCGATGTTGCGAGAGCGAAGGAGAGATCGATGAAGATGTTAGTCATAGAATAAGAGCTGGATGGGTAAAATGGAGACAAGCATCTGGTGTTCTTTGTGATAAGAAAGTCCCAAACAAACTAAAAGGCAAGTTCTACAGGACGGTGATTAGATCCGCGATGTTGTATGGCGCAGAATGTTGGGCTACAAAAGGACAACACATCCAGAAGATGAGTGTAGTTGAAATGTGGATGTTGCGTTGGATATGTGGCCACACAAGGAAAGATCGAATCAGAAATGATGATATTAGGAACAAACTTGGGGTAGCACCAATTCAAGAGAAGCTAGTCCAACATCGTTTGCGATGGTTTGGTCATATCCAACGAAGGCCTCCTGAAACATCAGTACGCAGTGGTATTTTAAGTCTTCCTGAAAATACAAGAAGAGGAAGAGGTCGACCGAGATTGATATGGGAGGAAGCAATAAAAAGAGATTTGAAGGAATGGAATATACTCAAAGAGCTTGCTTTGGATAGGAGTGCGTGGAAGATAGCGATTCATGTACCTGAACCATGATTTATGAGTTAGAGTCTAATAGTAGAGTTATAGACTTCATATTCTTAGATTTTTTAGGATTTTAGGATTTAGGATTTGGAAATAGATTTCAGAAATAAAGGTTTAGATAAGATTTTAGGATTTAGAATTTAGAATTAGGTTTTAAAATAGGATTTTAGAAATTAAAAATAGATTTTATAATAGAGGTTTATTGTACTATTATTATTATTGTTATTATTGCTACTATTATTAGCATATTATCATTATCATCATCATTATCATCTTTATTTATATATTATTATTATTATTATTTTATTTTATTTTTTCTTCCATCATATTCATTTTTATCACTGATATTTGAGATCTTTGATCTTATGTTTTCCGATTGGGTTTCATTTCTAGACTACCCCAATTTATTTGGGATTAAAGGCTTTGTTGTTGTTGTTGTTGTTGTATCTTAACGATACGATACACGATACACGATACGATACAAAATACAACGATACACGATACATTTTACGATTCAACAACTATGGTTGTATTATTATTATTTTTTTCATCATCATATCATTATTATCATTGATATTTGAGATCTATAATCTTATGTTTTTAGATTGGATTTCATTTCTAACCTACCCCAATTTATTTATGCTTGAGGCTCTCATGTTTCATGTACTAGGGATTAAAGGCTTTGTTGTTGTTGTTTGTGTTTGTCCTCGTTTTTCTTGATAATATTATTCAATGCACCTCTTGCTTTTGCCATATTGATGGGCGTGTCAGATGTGTTCCAATTTTATAGAGGTCCAGAGGATTTCTTAGATTCATGTAACGTCTCAGGTTGTACTATTCCTTTAATATACCTAACAAGGATTTGTTCCATGGAAGAAGTAAATTGATTAAGGTTCTCAGTCCTGCTGGTCAGATATCCTGTTAAGGATGACAGGATATTCTACTCCCATTGTAGTTGTAAAAATTGTGCTTTTGTTAATGAAAGCTGGCTCTCCTTGTTTCAAAAAAATAAAAATAAAATCATGTTAAGTGATGATCAGTAACAGTTGGCCTGAATTCTTAAACAGGAAGGGCAGGGATGTCTTATTATTTTTACCTAAATGCTTAAACAGAAAGTGCAGGGTGATCTTATTATTTTGTACTCATGACAGGTACTGTTGAGAATGCTTCCAAATTATTATTATCATGTCAAAACATATGAAAATACCCTCATAACCAAGTTCTTCGGCCTCCATCGTGTCAAGCCTTCCAGTGGTCAAAAGGTACTAGTAAAGCTAAATGCCATTCTTTTGGTTATATTTCTCATCTCCATGCTTCTACAAGTAAGTTGATTAGTAGTCATTTTGCCTTGTGCCGTTGCTTTGTTGGAACCTTTTTTTCTACCTGCCATTTTTAGTTGAGAAGTTGGAACTATTTACTTACCTTCTTACCCATGTATGGACTAGATTATCTTGATTGTACAAGTCTAACATGGATAAGATAGGATAGATGCATTGTGAATTTTTTTAAGTATAAAGAAGGACACAACCAACTTGCTCGAAAAGAGCATGTGAAGTTGATCTAGATGAATTTCATGGAACTTCATTGAGAAACATGTTTTGTAATTTCTTATGGGAGCCAAACAATCCAAAATAAAGAAAAAAGAAGTTAATTGAAATACCATACTGATAGTTAGAGACCTTTATGTAATTTCTTATGGGATCATATACTTATGAAACTACTTATCTATTTTCTTATGTGCACTGGCAGTTTCGTTTTGTGGTAATGGGAAACATGTTTTGTACGGAGTTGAGAATCCATAGAAGGTTTGACTTGAAAGGTTCATCTTTGGGCCGGTCGACTGACAAAATTGAAATTGATGAAAACACAACACTAAAGGATTTGGACTTGAATTATTGCTTCTATCTTGAACCTTCTTGGCGTGAGGCCCTGCTGAAGTAAGTGATTTGTTTTCTCTATTTTTGTTTTCCTGTTAGTTCCTGCATTACTTTTTCCTTGCAAATGTAGGGAAACATTACTATTTGGATATGCTAGGAAATCCTGTTAGTAAGTTGCATTCAGGACTGGTTTTGAAAAACAATTGTATTTCATGAGAGGAATAATAAGTTCATAATTAAAATAAGGACATTAAAACACCAAAATGGTTTGTAAGTAACATTGCGAGGAAGTAACTTCTTCAATACAACTTTTCTCGGATACCTCTCAAGAAAGGAAATTTCAAAATATGTTTAAGAAACACAATTGCAGGTCCTGAAAACCCCTAATTGGTTACATAATACCCTGTACCAAAAACACATTAACCAGAGGTCTAAAAGAAGAAAAATCAATAGTCCATGCTGCCTCGAACGGCCAGCTATAATAAAACATCAATCAGAAACATAAGTGTGCAATTACTAAATTTATCATTATTGTATTGATCATTATGCAATTAAAATATTGATATAAAAGACAATTGGGCTACAAATCGTCATATTATGATTTGGATTGTCCATAAAAGGGGAGAATTATAGAGAATTTGAATTAATAGAGGTCATGATAATTCATATTGGGTTTGTTTGGCAATGCATGGAATAACAAAAAATAAGAATTAAATTGTTATAGAAGAGTGCTAATTCGGTATATCAAGTTATAGGTTATATATCAGATTAGTTCTCGTCAGAATAGCGATTATTGTTTGATTATGTTGTATTATATTATTATTATTATGATTATGATTTATTATTATTATATTATTATATTAATATTATGATTATTATTATTTTTTTATTATTATGATTATTATTATATTATTAAATTATGATTATCATTATTATTATTATATTATCATTACTATTAGTATTATTAAATTATTATAATTATTGTTATATTATAATAAATATTATTTTAGTATTATATTATTATATAAATATGATTATTTTATTATTATATTATTATTATTATGATTATTATGATTATGATTATTATATTATTATTATATTAATATGATTGTGATTATAATTTTTTTTATTATTATTATATTATATTATGATTATGGTTATATTATTATTATATTATTATGATTATAACTATGATTATTATTACTTATTATTATTAATTTATTATTATTATTTTATTATGTTGTATTATATTATTATATTATGATTATAGTTATGATTATATTATTATTATATTATTATATTATTATGATTACGACTATGATTATTATTATCATGATTATGATTATTATTTGATTATGTTATATTATATTATTATATTGTGATTATATTATTAAAATTATGATTATTTATTATGATTATAATTATAATTTTTATTATTATATTACTTGTTATGATTACAACTATGAATATTATTATTTATTATGATTATGATTATTATTTTATTATTATATTATTATTATTATTATTGTACTATTATTTTTATTATCATCATCATTGTTAGTATCATAATTATTCATATTTTAACTATTCTGATTAACAACTGTCAAATGATATTTTCGCTCTTCCGAATAGCCAAAAATACCACTCTTCCACCACTTTTCCACCACTTTTCCACCACTTTTCCACCATTCTTCCAAAAAGACATTATTCTATCACTCTTTCAAAATTATCATTCTTCCAAATCTATTCATTGATTTGCCAAACAAATCCATTGAGTTTAACTGAGATGATGGTTGATTTTTATGGAAGGTGGAAAACAGAAAAAGATACTTTTCATGGTCAAATTGTATGATGGAGTTCATCCTGAGGGATATTTTTAAGAAAACATGAGTTTTCGCTGGATAGCTAATTGCAAATTTTTTAATTGCTGGAGAGTATAATATAAACTTATTATTTCGTGAGATAACTGTTCTCAGCTTTTTGTCTGTCAACCAATTGCAACAAAAGAACTGATACATTTTGGCTTAATTGGTTCCTTGGTGGTGCATTTACAAGTTATAGTTATTCTTAGGTTTAAAATAAATTACAGACAAGACAAACATCCCTCTTTTTGAAAAGGGGTCACTCCACTAAATGAGCATTGGCGAGTGGATGTTAGAATTTGGCATTTATCATTCAAGCACGCCAAAAATGAAAGCTAACATTTTTTTATGTTGTGCCATACTCTGAAAGAATGATGCTTTTTGACATACATGTCTGAGCATCAATTTCAATCTGCTTCTGTGACTTCTTTTTTTAAGTCTGTCTAATGGCACAACAACAATAAAGCCTTTAATCCCAAATAAATTGGGTAGGCTAGAAATGAAACCCAATCCAAAAGCATAGAGATCACAGATCTCAAATATAAAAATAATTGTCTTGTTCCCAAAAATTAAAATTTAATTAGAGCTGCACTTTCATTGGTCATGCAGGCAAATTGAGATAGATAGCAAATTTCTAGAGAGAGAAAAGATAATGGATTATAGCCTATTGCTAGGGGTACACTACCGTGCACCTCAACATTTCCGGACCCGTCAAACTGCAGGACTTGCAGTCCTTTCAGAGGAAGGTCAGCGTTGGTCTCTATATTGGTTTTTTACATTTGTTCTATCTGACCTGCTTTGAGTCCGATTGCCTTCCGAAGCAAGGTGCTATAGTGAAATGATTTGATGGGTTCTTAAGCAAGTATATTTCTATTGTTGGAGAATTATGCCACACTATATTTTGATGTAGTAGACGAAAAGCCTACTATTAATTTAATTAAATAAAAATAAAAAGAGTTACATATTAGAAGGAAAAAAAGATGAGAAATAGAAGTACAAGCGTGTCTCTTCAAAAAGAGAAACTAAAATGAAAAATCAAAAGAAAATTGTGAGCTTGATCCTTGCGCCAGCTGCACTGTTGCGAGCTCAATGGGAGTCGGAGCTCATAATGGGAGTGAACGCTTGTGAGGAACCCGCGGAGATGAAGCTACGGTTGGCTGAACCAGCTGCACTGGGTAACGCCTGTGAGGAACCCAGTACAGCATGTTGGGGCTTATCTGTTAGAAGGACTTGTGGCCAGGCATGAGAATTCAGGTACAAACATATACCGTACTCTGAAATGCCGTGAGCCTGAGAATAAGAAGCTGTTGTCATATATGCGAATTTTATATGATGTATGCCCGTATTTCAAATTTGGATACATAGCAGCCAATGGGGAAATTGTTGAAGCAGTACGAAGTGAGAGCAGAATCCATACAGTTGATTTTCAAATTGCACAAGAGACCCAATGGATTACCCTAATTTAAGTGCTAGCTGTGTGTCCTGGTGACCCGCTCATGTTCGTATAACAGGAATAGATGATCCAATATCCAAGTTTGCATGCGGAGATGGTTCGGAAGTGGTCAGTAAAATGTTACAAGAGATGTCTAAGAAATTTAATATTCCTTTGACATTCAAGGGTTTACCAGTTTATGCTTCAGAAGTGACCTCTGAGATGCTCGATATAAGACCTGGTGAAGAATTAGCAGTCAATTTTACCCTTCTATTGCACCATACACTCTAGATGCAGCAGCTAGAAGCAAAAACAGAAGACAGTGAATAGTGCTGTAGATAGATCGAGTTGAGTGGCAGTGGTGGATCTAAGATTTGGATAGGCTGCGGCATTGGAAAGGCTTAGGTTGAGAGGAGGTGAAGTCTAGGTTTAGATAGGTTGCGGCTCTGGGAAGAGCTTTGGTAAGGGCTCGGGTTGAGTGACAGCGGCGGATCTAGGGTTTGAATGGCCATAGCAGATCTAGGTTAGGGGTGCTGCTCAGTAGAAGGGACGCTAGTTGGATGATAGAACGAGGTTGTGGTTGCGAGAAACTTCGGTCCTAGGTCGTGGCTGCGAGGTCTGGTCGGAGGAGATCTGGTCAGAGGTGAAAGGTCTAGATCCACACTATATTTAAATACCCGGTTCCTTGTAGCTCTTTATTCTTGGAAAATTTGAATGTTTTATGAACTTGCATCCATTTTTTGACACGATTCTTTTTTTTTTGTATATTTTTGCCAACAGATGTGTTCAGAATAAGAAAAAAAAGGAGAGTTCAAAAAATTACATTGTAAAACTTTGTTTAAGACTAACACGTGTTGTACAGATGCACAGGAGGATGAGATCGGGAACTACCCACAGGGACTGGTATTGGTGCAGCGTGGAAATGATGAAAATAGTGTTGTGGTGGGCCCACATATCAGAGGCAGCCGCCTGCGTGCTTCAGCTGCTGGTTTTGAAGAAGTGGATCTTCTCCTTCCAGGCACTGCTAGGTCATTATTCATTTTTTCTTCCTTTTTTTTATTGACACTCATGTGATTTAGCAATGTCATGAACATGACTGATGCAGGTAATCATAGTCATATTTTTTATACACAGTATCTTTTTCAAACCTCTTTTTGTGCCCATCATGTTTCTCAAAATTGCATCTAAAGTGATCCGGTTTTCATTCAGTTGTATTTATTTACTGCACCAGGTTACAAATCCAGCTAGGAGTGAACATGCCAGCAAGGGCTGAGCATATACAGAGTGAAGAAGAGAGCCAACGAGTACATAAAGTGTATGATGTGGTGCTGTATCTGGGTATAATCGACATTCTCCAGGAGTACAACATAACAAAGAAAATCGAGCACGCCTATAAATCTATCCAGTTTGATTCCGTCTCAATATCTGCTGTAGATCCTGAGTTCTACTCAAAGCGGTTCTTGAATTTTATCCAAACAGTTTTCCCTGAAAACCCCTAACCTTATATCTGTACTGTAAACAGAGACAGTTTGAGGAAATAGAATTTCTTTATTCCAATTTTGAGAGTGTACATTCGGAGAGTTCTTCCTTTTATATAGATTATCTAGTCATCTTAGCCTATTAATTACATAATTATCACTAACTAATTATGTTATGGCCCTTTCTATCTAATTACATCAATGTCATTAGTCTAACCACTAACAATATCTTAGACTCTATTACGCCCCCCACAATCCGATGTATCGACTATGAGCTTGAAAGAGAGAAGTGTAAATCGAGGAGAAACCAAAGGTTTGGTGAAGATGTTCGCTATCTGATCTTTAGATGATGGAGAGCAAAATAAGAGAGATTTGTTGGCAACTCGCTCACGGACAAAGTGATAATTAACTTCCACATGCTTGGTCCGAGCATTGATCATCGAATTGGAAGCCAAAAAAGGAAGCATCTATGTTATCACACCATAACACTGAAGGAGAGGTGAGAGAGACTTGAAGTTAAGAAGAAGCATTGCAACCACACCTATGAACTGGTCACTACAAGGGTTTTGTACTCGGCTCCAGTGCTAGACCGAGCTACGATAGGTTGCTTCTTAGAACCTCATGATATCAATGATATCAGGTTAGGGCCTAGATAGACACGAAATCTAGTGGTAGACTTGCAATCATCAAGAGAACCGACCCAATTCACATCACTATATGCATGGAGAATGAAGGAAGTGGCTGGTTTAAGAGTAATGTCATGAGATGAGTACCTTTAAGGCATCAAAGAATTCGCTTAACCGCTACCCAGTGAGAAGAAGAGTGAGATTGCATGAATTGAGATACCTTGTTGATGAAAAATGCAATGTCAAGACGGATAAAAGTGTCATATTGTAGTGCTCCTACAATGGACCGATAAAGGTGAGGATCTTCAAATGGATCCCCATCAATTTTAGAAAGGATAGTTTTGGGACACATAGGAGATGGTAAGGGATTAGCATTAAGCATCTTTGTACGGGTGAAGATTTCTTTGAGGTATTTGACTTGTGAAAGATGCAATGAATCGGAAGAGTGATGAACCTCAATACCTGACTCTGATACCATGTAAACAGAGACAGCTTTGAGAAAATAGAATTTCTTTATTCCAATCTTAAGAGTATACATTCAGAGAGTTCTTTCTTTTATATAGGCTGACTATCTAGTCATCTTAGTCTATTAATTATACGACTGTCACTAACTAATTATGTTATGACCCTTTCTATCTAATTACATTAATACCACTAATCTAACCACCTAACAATATCTTAGACACTATTATGTACCAAATTTAGGTTGCTTTGCTGAATGTAAGATGTAAATTATCACCACAGCTTGCTGTCACTATTCATTGTGCCAAAGCCCAAAGACCACAACATTTCTAAACACGGAAATTTCAGTTTTGACTTGTAAATTTGTAAACAATATCAAACGAGGAATCCAACACCAATGCTCATTGATGCTAAACAGTACTGACTTTCTATTCGTATTTAATTAACGGATTTAACCCATTACATGTGTTCTATCATGTAAATTATACACACATATTAACAAAATTATAGATTATGGCCTCGCTTTGAATATTATTCTAGAGAGGGAACTGCAATTGATGGTATTCAAGAGATGGAATTACAAAATTTGCATCGTTGGTTAGTGCAGATTTAATAGTCAATGTTGTGTGACTTTTGTATACAGAGTATATAACATAACTTATATTATCTTTGATAATTGCCCCTTAAAAATCCTTCTTATCTTTGCTTTGTTCGCATCTTTTTCGCGCTGTTCGGAGTCTTTTTCATTTTGTTTGTGTGCCGAAAGGGCGAAGCACTCTCGAACCTAAAAAGTATTTATATTAAATATTAATAATGATTATATTCAACTAAAAAGTATTTATATTAAATATTAATAATGATTATATTCAACTAAAAAGTATTTATATTAAATATTAATAATGATTATATTCAACTAAAAAGTATTTATATTAAATATTAATAATGATTATATTCAACTAAAAACTATCTATTTCAAATGGCACATGTAGTCCGAAATCTCAATCTTTTGTTGCATTTTTTATGGGCAAAATTGTTTATACCAAAATTGATAAGGATTTATAATAACTAATAAAATATTGAAATATCAGTAATCTTCTTAATAAATCATATTATTAATTCAACTTTTGATTGCAACCATTCAACACATTTTTTTACATACGAAAATGGTTATATCTACTTAAATAATTATATATATTACACATCAAAACATCTAATAATGCATGTAGAATATGGTTTAAGTTTTAATTATTCATCCAATGAGCATTATATGTTTTTGTTTCTTCTAAAAAAAATTATACCTATTTCAAACAAGGAGACTGATAATTGTCCCCAGAGATTTGTCCCCACTATAAATCCTCAAAGTTGACCACTCAGCCAAATAGCGACAATTTAACCATTTGATTCAGCGCTTGATCAACTAGTTATTCATACTTTGCACACTATTTATACTAAATATTCTTATTTATTTGTACCAAACTGAATGAGTATTAACAACTTATATGTCTATATTGCTATTTATATTATTAATTATTTTATTTATATTGATTGTGCATTCTCTATTGGCAAAATGATTAATATGTTACTTCAAATTACTCATGCATATTAGTTGTTAATTTGTACTTTTATTTATTATTTCAGTTATTAATTTGTGTCATTATATTTGTTCTCAATAAAAATATTTGAAGTTTGATTTAGGGGAAAAAACTACTACGAAATGACATAAAATTATCAGCAAAAATATAAAAAGCACATCATTTTGACTATTGATATTTGTTGCATAAACTATTTATATCAATTCAATTTATTATTAATAGCTACTATATAATATAAGTAGATTTAAATGTCTATTTATAGTTGGGAGTTGCATTATTTATATCAATCCAAATTGTTATTATTGCTCATTGCAACAATATATGTATAACCAATGCTTTTCAAAGTATTAATTTAGATAGGAAACTATTTATAGTTCTAAATGATCTTTTTTATAGTTGTTGAATTATATTTTGGAATTTTCTTAATCAAAAATCATGATAATTTCACCGTGGTTTGAATTTGGAATGAAGAAAACAAAACAAAAATATATATTTATATATTTCATAAAAAAAATCAACTTAAAAGATAAATATTTTGTTTATTTATAATTAAGTTATTAACCACGACTTCTTAAAGAAACAAATTCATCCATCTATCAAGTGTATGTATGTTAATATAAAAAATCAGAAGCCATGGACTGCATAGATTAAATTATAAATAAATGGAAGGAAACAAAAAATATATATTAAATTATAAATAAACGGAATGAAATAAAATATTAATAAATTGATTGATCTTTGATGCGCTACTAGTAGAGCAAATTCAACATAAATTATGATGCAAAAAAAATTGCACATGGTTCATACCGTAAGAATGATTATTCAAAAATATCATAATTAGCAATAATCATTCAAATCAATTCATGCCACAAAAATCTAAACAATGTAAATTGTATAAAATAATTAAGAATATCTATTGTAGTATGTCAATCATCAACCAACAAGGCACTGCTTAAGCATTAATAAAAGAAATAAATATAACAAAATAAAGAATAAATATGAGAAGACAAATTCAAAATTTTCACGTTATTCAAATAACAATTTCTTCTTTTTCATTGAGCAATTGAGAGAACCAAAACCGCTTTCTTGTAAATATGAAGAAGATATTCATTCAGAGAAGATATGATGGAAACTGAAGAACGGTAATTATTTCTGATATGATTCCACATTTGGAGTGTTGAATATCAAATTAGAGAGAGTTGCTATATAAATGAATTTATAGAATAAATCTGAAATTTAAAATTAAATTATGTTTCAAATGAAAAGGCGCATGCCTATTGAAAGCAGTTTGACCAAAATAAATAACGGAAGAACATTTGGAGTGATTATTGAAATTTTTTGTACAAAAAGGAAAACACAAATGGTTAAGGTCTTAGGGACGGATTATGGGGACGGGAGCGTGGGGATTATAATATTTATCCTTCAAAAAAATGCTACAACAAAATGTAGTAAATATTTACATCATTCATAGAATTAATCTATACTATATTAGAACGTATGTAGTGGATTTGTTCAATATTTCAGCTTTTTCTTAATGACCGAAAACATCTCTAATCAATCTGTGTTGATCAGTATTATAAAAATTAATTATTTAGATTTTGACTAATATTATTTTTTCTCTTCATTTTATTTTTTATTTTTATCATACATTAATGGGAGGTTTAAACAAAATTTATCCATCAAATAAATTAATGATCAACTAGTTTTAAGTTTTCTAAGAATTTTTATAATTGATTTAGATAAATCATATTTAAATAAAATACATTATTTACTTATACTAAAATTAGTGTTATATATAAATATTTTTAAAATAAAAAAAGTCCGCACAACGGACGGGTTCATGACTGATAAAAATGAAAAACTATAAATCCAAAATATAAACAACTATATAAGTCAAAACCATAATAGTATAATGGAGGGGAGAACGCGAAAAATGAGACTAAGTAAAAGCGAGACAGAGGCGGAGGTGGAGGGGGAGGAGATGAAAGGGCAGGATGGCAGAGGGCAGAGGGCAGAGGGGAGAGGAGATGGAGCGGAGGTGGAGATGAAGATGTGAAGGGGCAGAGATGGAGGGAAGGTAGGAGAAAGAAGTAAAATAGATAGATTTTCTAAGAAAAATAAAAGATTCTTGATAACAGATATGATAATATTTGCTCTACTACCTATAAACTTAAAAATAATTATTTAAGATTTATTATCATCGTTTGAAACTCAAATCTACGGTATCGAAGAACTGTTAAATTAAAAGCATAAAAACTCAATTAGCAAAACGACAAATGAATCGATGGTTAATATCCTGACGCAGAATATTAGTACATTCATATGTGCAACACATTTTCAAAATAAGTGAAACGTGGTTGCCAAAAACAAAGTCCGGAAACAATCTCTTCACCAACTTTATCAGATACTAAACAATACATCAAATCCATGGAGATCATGGAGCAAAAGTATCTAGAAGTTAACAAACCTTATAACAATTTGTGTATAAATTCGAATTCTCTGAGCTCATATATGGTATTTTCTTAAATAATACTCATAAAAGAATACAACCCAAAAGAGACCACCACCTCAGCTCATTGGCCTCGGATGCATATTGCCAATTTATAGCTCAAGGTAAGAATTGCCAGAGACACAAAGATAAGACAAAATCCACTCCTTAAAATAACTGAAACTGCGTCATCTTGCATCTTTCTGACAATTGCTGGCTCATACGGCACTGACTTTGTCAGCATATCAGTTTCATCAATACCATAAGAAAACACAAAGCTGTACATTCCATTCTTGTGCAAGGACCAGTCAAGGTCGCCCCTTATTTGGATCATGCCAGCTGTTACATGAATTGGGCCAGCAGCATTGGCAGCTGCAATCGACTTGCTGGAACCAGCACCATATTCAGATGCCATTGCTGTAGGAGCTGAGATTGAACCCAACATACTGACGAGACGCTTTCTGATCGAAGATTTGTCACATTCATCTGCATGTCAAAGAAAGGCCGTGTTAGAGGGGCAGTATCCAGGGAATAGGCATGCTTTGCCCGCACAGCACCAACCTCAAAATTTTCTTGTGTGAAGTCTAAGCCAACAAGGCAGAAAAGTAATGATGGACACAAAAACTAGAACTTGCAAAAAATAAAAGAATAATGAAAAAGAAAAAACATAAACCTCAACAATGAGTTGAATGGTTGGTGAAACAATTTGGTGTTAATGCAACTATACCATATTTTGAAGATTAAAATGCAGCAAGACACAACAAGTGCTCATGATAAATAACTTAGAATTCGCTATCAGTAATACCTGATTTTCAACCTAGGGACATCTAGAATACCTTCATACCATACACAAATTAGAAGTGCATACTCTTCCAGGTTCCCTCTTTTATCAACCAAGTACCATAACTGATACCATGGAATCACTATGAGAGAATAATGACAAGAATATGCACTAATATATTTCCAATTCCATACTTATGTACCATACCTGATAGCTCGGGGCGATCAAAGTTCTTTCTCTTCAAGTGGTTGGTGTCATCAGACAACGAGGGCTCAGCAGAAGAGGAGCATTCACCCATGAACATTTCCTTTGGCTCTTCCTTGGGGATAGCATCAGCTACTACGATATCATCATCCTATATATATATATAGAGAGAGAGAGACAAAGACTGTTAGTACAAAGCAAGCAGTTTCAACTTAAAGCTCTTTTGCATATAGCTTTGTTTTAATTTTCTCAACACTAATCTGAGCTTGAACAATTGATCACTTTCCACTAGTCGAATTTATTCAAGCAGCCTTGCAAAGTTCTCACCGGGAAAACTAAATGACCATATTATTTTGCACTGAATCTCTCTTCATGCTTTTCTATTTCTGTTATATTTCATCCACAACTTGGTCATTCTTAGTCCAGTTGGACAACAAATTCTAAATTGCCAACTATAACATACCTTTTGCATGAATGCAGGCAGTTCTGTACACTCGGTGTTGGGTTCCTCCATGTTCTGCACAGGTGTGGAAATATCATATTTAATATTGAACTCAGTCTCATCAAAGTAAGCCATCAAATCATCCAACCCATCTGATACCGCACCATCCTCATTCACGTCATAGAATGTTTTGCCCTCAGGTATCTCGCTGCTTGAATAATTGTAGTCACATGTTAGAGGGGACCTTATTGGATCATCATCCTGTCCTGTCTCTAAATTGGATTCGGTACCATTGTTGGTATTGTCAAAGAACTCATCAATATTCAGCATCTCTGACAGACTCACAGCCTCATCAGCCCCACCTGGGCAAGTTGGATCATCACGCGTCCTTAGCGGCCACAAGCTACCATTGTGCCAGTCTGATGTGATGAAATTCTCATTTGCATTATCTGCAGGTTCGCTGGTGTTGTTGGCAGATTCATCAACTTCTTGTTTGATCTGCAGCTTGTTTTCTTCTTTCTTCTGCTGGTTATTAGGAACAGAGGTGGCAATAGGTTTTGCATTGGGAAGAGGCGAGAGATTTTGATCGAGTGGATTTTCATCCTGAAAAAAGACCAGGCAGTTGTTCGTTCTTAAGATAATAACATCATATCTTAGTAGTAAAGATTCAGGTGGCACAGCTTGACCTAGGCAGAACCTAATTGGCTAGTGCAAATTAAGCCCCAACTAAACTTTTTCCTGAACAAGATATGGTAAATGAGGCTTAACTGAGGACTGGTTAAAAAATGTTAATTCAGAGATGTTTTTATGGAGATTTAATGCCATTATGAGGGGAGATGGGACTTATTCAAGAACTAATTGCAGAACTTTGACAATATTGATTCAATGTTTCCATCAATAGAACAATTTTGGCAGTCCATTAATAAAATATTACAAATCAGGGAAAATTATCTGTAAGGAGGCTTTATCGGAACAGTCAATTGAGGCTGATTCAAAACTTTAGTAGCAATTTCTTTTTGCGACAAAATTCCACAACAACATTGCATCAGTGCACTTACAGGTAAGAGGTCATTCATTTGTACGTATTCATCATGTAACTCATCATCTTTATCTACTTGCATGACTGCGGCCATAGCCTCATCTCCTCCATTCACCTCCTGTTCCCATTCCTCCTCCATAAACGGAGCTCCATACTGTGCTCCATTCTGTGGACCTGACCCGCTTTTCTGGAAGATCCTACAAACCACGTACAAATCCTTCCAACCCAACCCAACCCCAAATTAAAAGGCCCATGTCAAGACTTGAACATTTAAATAAAATCAGCAGAACTGAAAAACCAAAGGAAATAACCTTTCCATACAAACAACTGAATAATCACAAAATGCAGTCTCTAAAGTCTGGACAAACTGCTTCTACAATACCACCAGAATATGCAATTTGCAGAGTCAATTAGTAAGAAGACCAGAAAGTACATTGCATGATTGGTAATTCCATAACAGGAGAGATAGCAATGTGGCAACAACCAATAATTTCCAGATTAGTTCAGCATCACCCAACAACGCTACACCTACAAATCCAACTGTAAAAGGAAAAGAGAACACATGCAATTGAGAATAAAAAATACATTTAAGGCAACTACAGTACCAATAGAAAAGGTCCAATTCACAAAATTTAGCCGCCAACGCTGAAACTAATTGTTCAAAGCTAAACGCTTGAGTTACGGAAAAAAAGAAAAACAGAAGAGAAAAAAGCATTCCAAACGCAAAAACTAAACAAAAACATTCCTCATTTATTACCTGTGACACTGCTGCCGCCGGGGCTTCGTCCAACACGCCATCCCCTTCAATCCGGTACTCATGCATGACCCAATTTGTCCTCTTACCACTCGGCGCGCGCCCCATGTGAAAGACCAGCGTCTTTTTCATTCCAACGATCCGATCCCCTCTCTTCACCTCGCGATCCTTTCCAGTTGTCTTCCAATAACCCTCCTTTGTCGCCCGATTCGTTCTGGACTTGTTGGAGTACTTGCGATCGAGGGGGCTGAAAAAATACCACTCCAAATCGCGGCTCCTGATGCGCGATTTGGAAGGAAGGTCCCGTGGCTCGAACTTGTAGAGATCGATCTCCGCAATCGCGTCCAAGCGAAGGGGGCGGTTCAAGATCTTGCGCTTGAGGTAGTAGATGACAAGTTCTTCGTCGGTAGGGTGGAAACGAAACCCGGGCGCGAGAGGCACCGTCGGAGGTGTCGGATTAGGGCTGGGGTTAGGGTTTTGAGTGGACATCGGAGAAGAAGAAGCTTAAGTTAAAACTCGGAATTCCCGAAAAGGTATATGGAAATGGTGACTTTAATCCGAATTCAAATCCGCTGGAGCTGGGGTTTGCAACTGCGTGGAAGAGCTGCGGTCTGGTGTTTTGAAGGGAAGGTACAGGAAAAGAAAAAGGAAAAGGAAAAGGAAAAGGGAGGGGGGGGGGGGGTAGGCGAGATGGAAGAGGAAAGCAGGTGCCTCTATCTATGTTTTGCGGAGGGAATTGAAATTACAAAGTATAGCGAGTCATATATGAAAATAAATATCACTCTTATCGTTAGTTTGTAAATTGTAACCGTGTGGGGCCCCACAAAGGGCCACATGAATCGTGGATACAGGGGATACGGTTAACGAGGATTATTTTAGAACGTTCTATAATTAAATATATGAAACTGAATGACTGCCAATGCCATACACTGTTTTATTCATAGGACAGGTTTGGAAAAGTCATTGCACAATGCTGCAATAGGAAGATACTAATGTATAAAAAATGTAATAAATTGTTTAATAATTTATCCAATTCTAAAGATAATAAGTTAATTCGGTCAAATTTATTTCTAAGATGAAAGTAATACAACGTTTTAAAATTTTTTGACTTATTATTGAAATTTTAAAGTATCTTCTTTTAGTATTAAAATTATTTTTAGAGGATAGTAAATAAGCAATATTAACATTTCACGTAATTATCCAATTCTAAAGATAATAAGTTAATTCGGTCAAATTTATTTCTAAGATGAAAGTAATACAACGTTTTAAAAAGTTTTGACTTATTATTGAATTTTTAAAGTATCTTCTTTTAGTATTAAAATTATTTTTAGAGGATAGTAAATAAGCAATATTAACATTTCACGTAATTTATCCAATTCTAAAGATAATAAGTTAATTCGGTCAAATTTTATTTCTAAGATGAAAGTAATACAACGTTTTAAAAAGTTTTGACTTATTATTGAAATTTTAAAGTATCTTCTTTTAGTATTAAAATTATTTTTAGAGGATAGTAAATAAGCAATATTAACATTTCACGTAATAAATTTTAATTATAAATATAATATAAATTAACTCGTGTGTTGCAAATGCTATTATCTTTTACTATTATTTTACAATAATAATTATGTTGTAACCAATAAAATAACATAAATTTTGGGGACTACTTTCTCCTAAACTTGTTGTTGTAGTCTAAGAACTTATATTTACACCGGATTCATATAACACCATACTAACTTTAGAAATATAAGTACTTTGTTTTATAACTGATTAGGATATATCGTTCTACACGTCACCACTCACCACCTGCGCTCATTCTTCTTTAAGCCTTTACCGTTCTCTAATTAATTTATTATTATTATTATTATTATTATTATTATTATTATTATTTTCCAAATACCTTGAGTGTAATGGTAGATTTAGAATCCATGAAGTGCAAGTTTCCTGCATGATGGCATCGTGTGCTTACTAATTACTCACCCGATGATTAACAAAAGAAGACTAATAAATTGAACATTGTGCTAGAAAAATGAATTAATGGGCTTATGTCGAAATAAATTACAAAAATATGGAACTTAATTTTCACCTCTGTATTCCTACTTGTCAAAAAGTGGGTACCGTGCTTGAAATTTGTAGGATAGTTTGTGTTTAATTATTGTGGCTGGGAAAATTACGTGTTTGAAATAAATGCATCTAATATTCTAATAAAAAAAACCTTCCGATTACCATTTAATAAGTATACTCTTGTTCTAATATAAACCCCTCCAAGGAAATTGAATTCTTCAAAACTAGAGTCTAAATAGGTACACATGAGATATTATAAAACGGAAGAGGCACAATTTCGGCTCTCTGGAACAACTTACTATCCATTCCAAGCAATGAAGAACTCTATCGATCTATAATATCCACAACATTTAGTAGATTTTGGTTTACTTTATTTTCTTAAAATTTATCAAAAATATTTACTTAGTTGAAGGAACTATAATTAGTATTGACGCCTCTATACACACACACACTACCAGCGTGAGGTTGTACGTTTGCAAAAAAAAATTTAATACATTTAGGGTATATAAAAGATCTATTAAGTTTTTTGACATTGTTGTCAAGGACAAACGCTTAATTTTAAAACCTAGTTGAAGTAAATTAAACTAAATACCCTATATAACATTGTATAGATTTGAATTTGTATGACATTAATATTTACTAGCAATTAGAGCCGCTCTCATGTTTGGATCCTTATATTTTATAAATTTTTTAACAATAACTAATATTTTAAAAGTAGAAAAATGTACAAGTGATATGTATAGAGTTGATTTTTATTGTATGTCATTTTTTATAAGTCTTAAAAGAAGTAAATAGTTATATTAATAGTCGTTGTATTTAATAGAAATAGATTTTATGATGTTTATGCACTTTTTAAATATGGAAAATATTATTCATACACCATCTCGCAAGAATCTAAGTATGTTTATTAAAAATTTAGAAAAATGGAGAGTAGAAAATACTGAAAAGTCAATCGTATATATTATTTTTATTGTAGTTTAATTTTAACCTCAAACGTACGGATAAGTAAATGATATTTTGATCAATAATTAAATTTCTTAAAATAATTGGATTCTCCGTACCTTACCTACTTTTTAATATAGTAAAATAAATCAAGTTGTACAACACCAAGGCGACTGTCAACTACTCTTATATATAGAAAACCTGAAATAATTACTTAGAAAACTCTTAAAATAAGATTGCATCCCACAAGATTTTTGGTATAAAATATTTGTTGGCCATATAAATCGAAATTGGAGATATTAATGTATATTTTCTTAGTTTTTTTTTTAGTTATGAGTACGGAGGAACTTGGTGCTTTTAGATTCTCATCACTAATACATTAATGATAATTAATTTCGATCGATATTGTTTAATAAATTTTTTATATTAAAATCTTTTGACTATAAAAAAATTCTGTTAGAATTTTTTTTTTCCTAAGTAAACCTTTGGTTAAGTCTAAATTTATATGCATATAGGAGCAGTTGACAGCTAGTTGTGTCGTAAAATTTAAAATTGTTATAATGAATTAAAGTTATAAATATCCAACAGCTTTTTTATTGTAATAAGTAAATCTCAATTTATCAGATATAGAAAGTTGGAGAAATCAAAATAGGGCGGTTTCTCATTCTTTTTTCTTTATGTTGATTCAATCAAATTTAAATAATAACTAGAATTAATATATGTTCTCATTCTAGAAAGACTAGTATTTGCCAATCCCAAATTTTCAAGTGTTCCTATTCTCATTCATAATTCATAAACAACTTCGAGACACACGTAATCGTCTGTATATTGAACGAGCGAGCTAACTACTCATATGTATTAAATTCAGAAATTAAATATACCAGGGCTACTTTTGGGATTTCGATTCTGTAAATAAAGATACATATTGAAAACGAAAAATCTTATAATTGAGATGTACTATTAGAAAGAGCGATACATCAGAAAGGTGTATAGAAGTTTCACTAGATGATCTGATGATCACATGGTAATTAATTAATTTGTACACCGATCGAGTTAGGTACACCTCACAATAATTATTAAATGTAGATAATTTTTAGCCATACAACTAAGTATGCCAATAATTAACGCTGCATTTAAAGGAAAATTGTATTTTGGTGGCTTAACATGTTCAGAGGTCTTAAAATGCAACAACATTTATGGTCTATTTTTTTATTAAACTCCGAATTATACTTTTGTTAACTCTTCTAACCTCTCATCACATCATTAAGACTTTTATTTATATAAATTTAATAAATATTTAATCATTATTAAAGGAATTTAATATTCTCTTTTCACAAAAAAAAACAATTGTGTATGCCCATAAAAATAAAAAAGATTATTTATTCTCTCCTTCTTTCTCGCTCTCGCTTCTCTACTCCAATATCTCCCATCTTTCGTGAATTTTAACATTTTCCTGTTCTGTTTAAATTATTAAATATTTTTTGTGGACATAAACTTTTTCACAATTTGTCATAATTTTTTTAACTATTTTAGATATTAATATAAAACTTTTACATCATGTGTATATATTTTTGAAGATAGACTATTGTGAAAATATTATATTTTGAGCCGAAGTGCACGTGACTCAAATTTTATCGGAACATATTAAAAAAATTTAAATTGTCATTATCATTAAATTATTAAATAAAATATTAGGGGATATAAAAATTTAAGATATTTTGAATTTTCTAAATATTTATTTTGAATTTTTAAAAATTAGCTATGAAATAATAATAAAATATTAAATTTTTGTACTTGATTTTTAAAAATCCAAAATAATTACTTAGAAAACTTAAAACACTCTAAATTTATGTATCCTCGGTATTTTGATATGAAGAATTTAATGGTAATTTTAAATTTCAGATATGTTGTGATAAAATTTGAGTCATGTACATGTTAGTTTGAAATGCAAACGTTTTCGCAATAGTCTATTTCTATATATTTTTTGTGTTAGTATAAACACTTTTCATCTGTGTATAAACTCATAACTATTAGTATAAAGTACATTTATATACTAATACAAATAAATTTAGAGTATTAATGTAAAGATATTTCAATATTAGTATAAATATTTTTTGAGAATAAAAGACATACTAAGTGTGAGATCTCGAAATATTTTTTGAGAATAAAAATCTAATCCGTTTTTTTATATTGATTAAAGTACGTTTATTTTTTAGTATAAATACTTTTGACTATGTATATGCATATGAGGCTTTGAAATATTATATTATATGAATTTATAAAAGCATGAGTTGGTTTTTTATATTAGTTAAAACACATTCATTTATTGGTATAAATACTTTTGATTCTCTATGCACGTAGGCTGAGCAGCGGCGGGCTAAGGAGCATGTGGGCTGGAAGTGCGCGGACTGGAGAGCGCGTTGGGCGCACAGAATGAAGGGGGTTTTTTTTACTTAAACAGTGCAAAAACAAATTTTAACTAGGGAAACGGCTTAAGAGCAAATTTATTTTCACAAACGGTCTAACAAAGGCGTGAGTTCAACTCACGCCTTAAAACGCTATTTTCTCTGCCGCCCGCCCCGTCCAAACAAAAGAGAGCAAAATGACCCAAAAGACGTGAGTTGAACTCACGCCCTTTAAGTCCACATATCGCATTTATATCAATTTTTTTTCACTTTCGATGGTTTTGAAAGATAATAATCAGAGCACATCAACATTTAAAGGGCGTGAGTTGAACTCACGTCCTTTGTGTATTTGGGCAGTGTTCGGGCAATTAAAATGGAGATTTAAGGGCGTGAGTTCAACTGACGCCCTTAGTTAGGCCGTTTGTGAAAATAACTTGCCTCTAAGACCGATTCTGTAGTTAACATTGATTATTAGACTCTTTAAGTAAAAACTCCAATGAAGGGCGCTTTGTACGAAATGGAAAGTGAATGGAGAGCTTTGAGCTGGGATATTTATTCTTGGTGTGCAGTTATCAAACGTCTAATAATAAATTAGATGAAGTGATTTTATTCTGTAGGGAAATGCCGAAATGCAGAGGACTGTAATTAGTCAAGTTAGAGCGTTAGTTTACAAAATCGGACTAAAATAATCGAAAGACGCTCACAAACCAAAAACAAATATTCAATCACAAATCCGAAACGGCAGCATGCAGGACCATACAAAAAAAACCAATCAAAACCATAGTGCTACAAGAGTTGATCATTTGACCCAATTGTGGGTTGTGGGTTGTGGGTTGTGGCCGTCAGAGTCTCAGAGCAAAGAAGGCCTTGCTTACAAGTTACAACCAAACGCCACCATGAAATGGAATGGGTAATTAAATATGAGCATAGAATTTTTTTCACCACTAGTAAAGAACTGTGTCATATACGGGTCTATTCAGTATATTTATATTTTATGCTTTTTCATTGTTTATGATTTTTGTTACTTAATTAATTTTATCTTGATATAGAAAAAACATAAATATCATGTCTATCTTTCTTAATATAGCAAATATTATACAATTTGCTAATATATTTGTGTCTTGTGCCTTATTTTTTTAAGGCTTTTATTGCTTAATTAATTTTATTTTGATGCAGGGAAAAGAAATATCATATGAAAAAGAACTTCATACTCAACACACTTACAATTTTCGAGAAGGTACAATAGTTATCTTTCTCATAGAAGCACAACTAAAATGGTAAAAATAAAAAACTATTTTAATCATTACGTTCTTTATTTTTTAAAAGGAATATATTTGACATTTTATATCAGACACTGAATAAATGGTATAGATATAGATTATATAGGAGCATATGCAGGTAGGAATAGGATCGACTAATAATGATTATAATACGAATTCAATCATAAATTCTCGTACAGTTATATCTTATGTTTTCTCAACTGTTCAATAATGAATTTCAGTACTTAATTAAATAGCTTAGATACCAAAATCTCTAGCATCTTTATGAATTTTATCTTTAGTACGTGAGTTGCTAACATTATGCATGAAAGCATTTTGATTAAGCGTATATCGATGTAAATATTTATAATAAATGGATCTCAATATTAAATAATTAATAGGAAAAATTGCGAACATATAGCGGTTGACAAATGTAAAGCAACAAATATGCAAGTATAATTAGAATATAAAAAACTATTAAGTAACAAAATAGAAAGCGAACTTATAATAGTTGATTAGTTGCTTAGTGGGCTTGGGCCCGCCAGGTGTGCTTGTGCTACCATCCACTGTGTCGCTATGAAGATTATATACAGATCTGCAGAATTGCATCATGGCCTCATGGGCAAGTCAGGGGAAGTAAAGGGAAAAAGATCATATTTTAATATACAATCATCTATTATTTTATTACTATTTTATAATCATATTAAAAGATTCAAAATCATTATTTAAAAACCATAAGAATAAAAAAAATTGCATCTGAGATTATGACATAAAAAAAATATTGAGCAATATAAATTAAAATACTGGATGTAAAGTATATTTTGTTGGGTCAAGCTCACCAAAGAGTTTGGTTAGCTTAACTTCATACTTCATCTTGGTCCATTATAATTTCAGTATATATCTGCATCAAAATAATAATATCCATAATATTTTTTTACTTGTTTCTAGATGACTACCAAAAACAATAACAAATAATAATATCCATAATATTTCATTAACGTAACATAAAATAGCTTTCTAATATATAATCCACAATTTCAAATATGAACAAAAAAACACGTACGGGTGTATATAATTTCAGTTATTTGTTTATTTTGTATAATTTCAAGTTTCAGGCTAAATACTTCACATGCAAGTGGATAGAAAAAATATTACATTTAAAGCTCCTTTTATCTTTCTAATAAATATCTTTATTGTAAAAACTATTCTTATCATTTTACTTAAGTCTATCAGTAATAATAACAAACTAGCATATTATCAGTGTTTTGCTACGGATAATTTTTATCTTATAATCTTTGTACATCAAAATTTAAAAATATTATTCTATTCCAATACAAAATATAATAATAAATAAAGTAAGAAATATATACAATTAATAAATTATTTTTATTCAGTAATCATAGTTTTCTTAAAAATATATAATTTAATTTTAAATTTGATAAATTATTCAGTCAAATGATGTCTTTTAGAAAATAAATACATCAATTACATAATTTCTAATATAATAGATGTATTATGAATTTAATAAATATTTTAATATTTTCGTTATAATCTATTACGTCATAATTTTTTTTAAATATATCTAATAATTCATATTCACCGAAAAAAAGAATCAATAAATTCTAACTATTACACAATCAAAACACTTCACAAAGAGTATTGATAGAGATATAAATAAAAGCCGCGGAGCGCGTTAGATCAGCTAGTTAATGGAAAGCAACTGTAGATGAAATGAATAGTAGCTTGGAAATGATATACTCAAATAAAATTATTTATAATAAAGTAACTAAAAATTGGACGGGTTTATTTTTTATCATTTTCTTTAAATTTTTTATATTCCAAAATATCTCTCATCTAACGATTTATATTAATTTTGAATAATCAGACAAATAATATAGCATCCATTATTTTGTATCTCTCTCTCTATTTCGTTGTCATATAGAAGGGAATTAAAGGTTGAGAGAAATCATACGAGATTATATCTGATATAGCATATATAATTGATTTTATAATTGATCTTGCAATTATTGATCTTTTTAATATTAGAATGATGTATATAATATCGTGTGATATTTTTCTATATCTAATAAAAAAAATCGATACAACGCGAGATACACAACTAGTATAAAATAATCTGTAATAATATTACAGGATCAATCAATTGATATATTTCTATAGTCATATTACACGATAACTTCTGAGCCTTCGACAAAGTCCAGAAATCTACCATATTAGAGGAAAATAAAAAGAACATAATTAAACTTTTAAGATTAACTATTTGTCAGATTAATTAATCGTATAAATTATATATGCCTCAACAACGTTACTGACTCTGATGTATGCTGATGCATACTGATATATATATATATATATATATATATATATATATGATGCATGCAGCGATTTATCCACGACCACCACCGTACCCGGACCCATAGCCTGAGCCATACCCGGACCCGTAGCCACCATAACCAGAACCACCTCCTCCTCCTCCACCACCACCTCCGCCACCTCCACCGCCTCCTCTTCCATAGCCTGACCCGCTTCCATATCCTGATCCACTTCCATATCCAGAGCCACTGCCACCGCCACCGCCACCGCCACCTCCTCCACCACCACCTCCTCCACTGCCACCACCACCTGATCCATATCCACTACCACCTCCATACCCATAACCCTCCCCGTAACCAGACCCATTACCACCTCCCCCACCGCCGCCGCCGCCTCCTCCACCTCCACCGCCACCACCACCAGACCCGTACCCGGATCCATATCCTGACCCATAACCTGACCCATATCCTGAGCCAGCACCACCATTTCCCCCACCTCCACCTCCACCTCCACCTCCACCGCCACCACCTCCGCCACCACCATTGCCACCATAACCTTCGCCATACCCCGACCCATATCCTGATCCATAACCTGGTATATACTGCGAACCAGGGAAGGATCCAGAAACACTCGTTCCACCACCTCCACCGCCACCGCCACCTCCCCCACCGCTACCAGTGGTGTCACTCATTAAGCGAACTGCTGCTCTTCCAGCAGCGATAATGTCGATGCAAAGCATCAGTAGGAGGGTAGTTGCAAGTGTCTTTGGGCCAACCATTGTTAATTTGGTGTATAATTGTCACTCGATTCTTTGTTGATGTGCTTGAAGGGACGTGAAGGGGTACAACCGTATATATAGGTGAGCAAGCAAGATTATATATTCATGCAGAAATTCTACTATTAGTTGAGTGGTAACGGACCATACAATTTAACCAATCAAGCACGTCAACTAGCTTGTAGTCAAATAGTACAATTTGTTGAAGAGGTGAGTACTATTCGTCTATTACTCTACAATATTTGTCTCCTGTTATATCTTTTTAATTGGGTTTATATATCTGATGGTCTAAATAACGGACTTATATATGTTTCTTGAAAATTGAATGAAAATTGGTTACCTTTTGAATCACACGCGGAACAAACAATATTAGTGCAGGTGTCGATATAAAAAGGAGAAGGGATCGGTTATTTTGACAATCTTGATAATTAATATTTAAATAAATATAAAAAATAAAAAAAAATTATAAATATTTTTTCTACCTATATATTGATAGTAATTCAAATTTCATGCAATTTTATGATCGTTTGATAGTCCATTAAAGACTATCAAATTTTCATGTAATTTGTAATGGTTCTAATTTAACGGTATTTGATGAACTACTACAATAATAAAATAAAATTTGAATGACCATCAATCTATAGATAGAAAATTATATTTATATTTTTTTATTTTTAAGATTTTTATATTTATTAAGAACCCATTGTCAACTGATCCCCACCCATAAAAAAGTGTGTTAAAGTGATAATTTTCGTCCATCATTTTTAATTTGAAAATATTTATATTTGTAAAAATACACATAAAAATTACATAAAAGTTTGAGTAACGGAGAATTGAGTGTGCATATATATCAGATAATATTATTAGATAAATAATGGAGGGTTATTCTAGAGGAAGTAATTGGTTGAGGAGTCAAAACAGTAGAAATTCGTTTGGGTGGGGCCCAACATAGATAGGCGAAGTCCAATCCAGTGAGACGCGTAGCAAGTTTTGGGGTTGTACCGCACTTAGGAGACTGATCGAGTCGTGGTATACCGGACCTCCATGGTCCACATAATTTGACCCCACTATTGGAAACAAAAAATAATAATAATTCGACACACTTTCTCCATTTCAAAGAAGCTTCCTAATTTGGCTGAAGAGGCTTAATTTAAAGATGTACTGTGTATTTTTTTTTTTTTTCAAAATAGAGTTTTTATTTATCTGAGGACCAATGTATATATTTTTCATATGTAATTTCCAGAACATAAGCTTGTGCCATTTCGTTCTATTAATATATGTACCAGATATGATATAAGATGATGTACATGTTATATTAATAAATACAAATACATCAACTTCTCAACTAGACATGTAGCTATATTTTTATTTGTTATTACTATATAGGTAATTTTTAGATCTCTAAAAAATATAATGTTGTGATGGGTTTATATATTTAGATATGTAGCAGAATCGTTGCATGCATATTTAACAACAGAGTGACATAAATGGAGAGAAGAACTAACTAATATACATGGAAGGAATCAAGGACAAAGGGTAGAAAATTGAGAAAAGCAGTGACGCCACTTGGCAACTGGCATAGTCAATGAAGTGGGGTCGTTGGATGAGAGTTCTAATGCGTTACGACCTAAATACTGAATACTGATAGTTGGGTTGGGTTGGCTCGTATTGTCAGCTTCGTTTTGACCTCATCTCTAAATTGATATATTCGTAATAAATAATGTCACATTGTCACGTGATGGATTGATTCTTCTTCAGATCCGTATGATTGACGACTGCCCGGATTCATTTATTTATGTGTCGGATAATCATCAAGTTCTATCATTTATTTTTTGAGATGAAATTAAGATGACTCATTTTTCACTCAATTTTTAGGATTTTATATCAGTTCTATTTTTGGGGTTTATGTCACTAAATTTCAGAGGTTTATATTAGTGAACTATTAGGGCTTTATAGCACTCAGATCACAAGATTTTTATACCAGTTTAATTCTTAAGGTTATGACCAGTTCAGTTTTAATTTTTTAACGGTAAAATAATAATTTTGAGTTAAAACAATTTAAATGGTGTTATTTAACGTTTTTTAACAGTTTAAACGTATTTTTTTACTTAACATTAAAGATTTTCATGAAGTTAAAACAGAGTTTAAATGGTTAAAACAAAAAATTTTAAAAGCTTGGTTTTAATTATTAGACAGAGAGATCTTTGAATAATTATTTACTCTTCACAGCACCATGCAACACTTCTGCAAGTGACTGTTCATATTTTTATAGAGGGGTGTTTATAACTATTACAACGAGGTGTTCATACCAACTTGTACGATGTTCATACTTATTACAGACGTCTTCATATCTAATGCAATGGGATATCCAATTGTCCATGCCTTCTTATGGGGTTATTCATTCCTTCTACAACTGGGTGTTCAAATCTAGTTAGGTTTATACCAGCTGATATTTAATCTGGTTTGGTGTTGACCCGTTCTAAATTGTTGTTTATACTACTTCATATTTGACTTTTGTTCTAGTTATGAAATAAAATAATTGCATATATTTATTGTCAGATGCTTCAAAATTGACGCACTGATTAAAACAAATTACATAAATAAACCAAGAAATAGAAGTCGAATTTGCTTGTAGAATTACATGATTGATCTCCATATACTTCACAATCTAACTCTCCTTTCCAACAAATTTCACAATTAAAAATAATTCTAAAGATATCATAAGAAATAAAACGGGAACTTCATTGAACATCGTCGAAAAATTTGACTGTCGAAAGAGAATCAGGAGCGGCACAACACGAAGAAAAGAGGAGGGAGGGGCAGAGGGATCGATTAAATCCAGAAATAGAGGCAGCGGAAATGGAAATAAGACAAAATCGGAAATATTAGAATTGCAATTAGGGAGACAGTTAGTCACGTGGTCGGGGGATTTTTTCGCGAATAAAAATGTGTGTGTGTGTGGGGGGGGGGGGGGGGGACAGAAGATTACATATAATTTATATGTAATTTACATAATTTCGGTTTTAATTTAATTTACGGTAATTTGAACGGCTCTAATTTAACTGATGCTTTATTAACTATCAAATAATAATGAAATTGCATAAAATTTAAATGATCATCAATCCATAAGTAGAAGAACATATCTATAATTTTTTTTTTCATTTTAAAGATTTTTTTATATTTATCTATAGGTTTATTGTCAAAATTATCAAAATAACTTCATTGTCAACTGATCCCCTCTCTTTGAATTATCAGAAGAGAGAAGGGTACGGATCACTAATAACATGTAAAATTTGATGGGAAATTATTTCACAATTACCAGCTCCATACCCAGCTTCCACGATCAACTCATTTACTATTATATTCCCTTTGTTTTGCGTCTTTAGCTCTCTCACTTTCCTCGGTAGTCTCTGGCATGGACTCTGAAGCTTTATTTGCAGGATTGAGCGGTATTCAAGGTAAAAATTAAGCAAAACTCAGATGAATATTGTTAATCCATGTTAAATAAATCTCGTTAAGGGGTTATTTTGTTCATTTAAATCCAATCCAAATCAACTTAATTAAATTTCCAAAAGGTTCCGAGTCTCTATCAGAGTGATAATACTGTGCGCCTGCGCACCAAACTCAGAAAAGAGAGAAAGGAAAGCAAAGGGAATGGAGAAGAGAAGCCACCTTACAAAATCGGGATGAAAGAGATGGATAGAATTGTGATATGAGCAACCACGCGGAAGGAGGGTGGTTTGGTTTGAGCAACTTGGAAGGAAATGCTTTGTAAAAAATATATCTTTGCTCCCCTTGTTTTCCTCCCGAAATTGAAGTTCATGAAACAAGTAATTGCATGTCGAGTTAGCCAGCCACTATACTTCCGAATAAGCGTTTATAACCCCCCAAAAAAAATTCTAGCAACTTTGGAGCCACATATGACATGATAATTTTTCATGCAAAATATATCGAGCAGCAGAGTGCTAAAGCTGCCGGGGTAATACGAATAAAATAAGACAGTAGAAAAGAACATAATCAACAAAAAAATTCAAAATATGATTCTACTCTAACATTCAGATAAAATAATTTTTACTAATCTAAACAACAGCAACAAGCTCCAAAAATACAAAACTAAGGTGACGTCAATAAACAACAAACAAAGGAGAACACATTCCTCGACCTACCAGATGTTAATACAGCATCACTGTTTAATTCGGCCAAAAATTTGGAGATTGGACAAACCATAAGTGCCTAGTTGTCGCGTTCAGAGCTTTCCTGAACCCTTTGCATGATCATCGCCTCAGCAGTACGAATCGCCTCTGTTGTACCAGTGATTGTTACTTTCCTGCATCAGAAATAAGGCCCCAGATATGAGGGAAAACCTCAAGAATGGTTTCTTAAGGGATAATCTCCCAGCAGCCAACATTTGACTTGTGACAAAACTCCTTAATAGTTCAAATTTGACAATCAGATCCTCTGAACATCCAACTTGTGACAATTACCGCCTAGCCTATATAACTTGAGGGCTAGAAAACACATACCCCTGATATAGTTGATCCTATTGAAGATATCTTCAATAAGATGCTTTCAATAGGGAAATATCTATAAGAACAATTGTGCATACAAATTGAAAAGTGGAAATCTATTGTGCATACACCATTACTCAGGTATTACATCTTAAAATATAACAATATTTTGCTATTTTTCCTCAAATTAAAAAAGAAGATCGAAAGAATCACATAATATTACTCAAGGGTACTTTGGTCGTTGCTCATCCAAAAAGTTCAATAAGTGAAATTTGCAAAGAGGTGTGCTCAATTATTAGGGCAGTCAATTTGCTAAGAAAGTAAGGGCCTTTTGAGCCATTCCTCCATTCTTATCATGATAGTACAATTCCTATAATGTGACACTACACCTTATCCCACTGTTTTAGTACAATAAGAATGGTACAAAGTCTAGCACGCTGCTTTAGTATGATAAGACAGAAACAAAGTACCTGTCAGAGGTACCACCAATGAAATCACCTCGATCAGATATCTTAATTCTAGCACCACTAACCTGCAATAACAAAAAAGAACCAATAGAAATATCAAAATATGCCCTGAATAATATCTATAGAAGAAAAACAACATTGATTTGTACATTTAGAAAGGCATACATATTGAGCATCACAAACTAGAATAAGTTGGTTTGTAGGCTTAACCCCAAATAGGGACAAAGTATTTTATAATACGTTGCTGGCAGCCAATTTGTCTTCCTCTTGTTTATAGAAAATGTTTCAGATATAAGGCTATCAGTCTGTCACTCTCAAAGGGAAGAAATAGTGCCGTTACTAAAAGGTAAAAAAAAAAATACACGAAATATAGAGTCGTTGCTCATCAAAAGTTATTTAACTCATATTCCACAAATGTTGTCTGCAGAGTTTGTTGCCTATCAAATGGAGTTATTTCACCAATCAAAGGGGGAAAATGATTGACGAGTTCCAGGAGAAATTTGAACTGCTGAACATAGTGATTATTAAGAGGTTTAGCTGGGAAATTGTGTAAATTTAAATGTCAAATTGTCAATAAACAAAACAACATTGGTGCTCTTCAGGAACTAGCATGAGGAAAATCTTCCAAAATAATGCAATTTTCACACATACAAAAATCCATACAGAAGGAACATAAATAAAAATCTTGGAATTCATCCCTCATCCCTCTTTAATTGTCCTAAAATTAACAGCTTCAGAAATGAAAATCGTAACATGGAAATCTGAATTAACAAAAACTGAATTTCAGATTATAATTTTATGTTACGGTTATCTCTATTTTTTCATATTGTTCTCTACCTCAAAGTTCTCCAGCTAATGGTTTCAAAATTATCCTTAATAAATTTTTGGTGAAACAATCAATTCAGTTGAGAATTAAGTATTGTCAAGACATGGTCAGTAATTAGGCAAATAAAGACAAATAATTCAGTAATTAGAGAATTAGAATTTCTCTTTATGTACATGGTCAGTAGTCAATTTGGAAATTGGCAAAGTCATTCTGCTATAGTACATTACCACTTCCAATGACAGAATGCTAGTACGCAAAAACAATGCAGCTGGTAGCCTGACTGAAAATACCCCACATTCCTCATGATTAATTTCTAGATGAAAAAAACAAGTGTAAAAGGCTGAGATAATTCCTTTTACTTGCAGGAATTAGGTATGCATGGAAATTTGTACTTCTTGGTTTTGTAAATGGACACACTGAAGCTGTTCGTAATAAGTATCCACTCAATTCCTTATTGTCTTTCCAAGAAAAATTTAATTTGTTTTATTTTCAAGAAAATGGTAGCAACTATCATAGCACTTTTAAGTTTTAACAACGGAACCTACCTGGCTAATTTCTGTAATGGTCCTGCCACCACGACCCACAACAGCACCAATATGCTCATCAGCTACACCAATTGTCTTTAAATCACTCCCTTCCTGGTTTGATGAAACTGGAGACCTTGTCATATTTCCCTGTTGATTAATTTTTGTACACAAATTAGCATCAATGTGTAGTTCATCCATATAAATTCATAAACAACAATAATGCTTAAACCTAAATTAGTGAAGTACTCTCAGGTATCTTTTAACAAACTAGTATAAAGATAGCATGTCAGATAATTTATATCATAAGCATATACAAGAAAATTAAATGATCATTATAGGGACTATGAAAAAGCTAACAGTAGTTCTAACATGCAAATAAGTGCTATGAATTTCAAGGTCAAATGGTTTCTGGTATCTAGCCACACAATGGAATAACTGCTACATACACAATAGAAAAGAAAATGATAAAAGGAGTACGAAGAAAGCAATAGCATTTTTCTGACCTTGTTAGCAGGATACCTTCCTCCTCCATGCCCACTATTTCCATAGTTCGTGGAATTATACGGTGAAGAAGGAACCATGTATCCCACAGGTGGCCCATAACCTGCCAAGGATTCTCTCATATTACAAAAATAGGTCCAGAAAAAATATAAGTGAAAGCAAAATAAACACTCTATTCCCTGAGGAAAGAAAGAACTCAATGCTGCAGGTGACAATAAAGAAAAGATGTACCTGGATAAGGAAATGGGGTGGTCAGGTTATGAGGGTAATGCACATCATCCATTAACTTGTTCAGAATAAGCTCTATAGCATGCATCTGTCTATCAAAGGGACCTGTTATGGTAACTAGCCTGTCATGTAGGCCTGCGTAGTTGTTATCCTGAGGTGATATCTTAATCCCTGCATTTGAATCTTCTATGAACGCTCTGCATCAGAGAAAAAGGGAGGGAGAGAGAGAGGGGTTAAATCGTATCGTGTATCGTATCGTATTATTAAGATACACTAAACTTGAGTTAAAACAACTAATTAGACATATATTGTATTTTTTTCTATTTGAGAATCATTATAATATAACATTTTATCACATTTATACAGAACACTAGCACAACATGCATGTTGTGATATGAACACTACTCTTATTATAGTTCTATGACAATCCAAATAACATAAGTACTAACAAAAAAAATATTTTCTTCCGATCAACCATATATAAATTCAATATATATTTTTAGAATGAAATACCAAATAGGAATTTAATATACATATTTATTTCATACATTAGAAAAAAATAATTTTATATTTTTATTCAATATTTTTAGAGTGTCACTTATTTTCGAGTCAGGATTTGTTAGTGATTCGCTAAGGATTCATGCAAATCCCCTCTCCATAGGCAAAAAGTGCACATTAGTATCTATTGGTTTCGAAATTGTATCGTATCGTAAGATTCATATCTATTGGCCTCTGAATCGTATCGTATAGTAAGATACTAACTTCTATGGTCCCAATACAAGTCCCCGCCTCCATGGTGCAGCCCTCAATGAAGTTAGCAGAAAAATGATTAATCATCACCGTTGAAACTAAGCCAGTTCAATAGAAGAATCAAAACCAAAGCAACATGAAATTTTGACAGCTCTCAGGCCCACCTTATCTTGTCACACTGACAACTCCACAACCGAATATCATGAAAGTTACATAAGAACCCAAATTTGGATGACAGGAATAACTAAAAATATCATTGGATTCAAAACCAACAAATAGCAGCATGCTATGAACACTAAAAGGTTAATAGAGACTCACAAATGTTGGTCAGATAAAGGCGTTAGATAACTTACTTTATAGTAGAACCTCCCTTTCCAATAATGCCTCCACATGAACTATTTGGGACCACCAGTCTGACCTTTGTCCTAGCCTCTGTGTCAGTAGTCTCTTCAGCTGCCTAAACAACATCCAAAATAAAAGTCCCAGTAAAAAATAAAAGATAGACAACAAGGTACTTTTTTCTTATGCAAAAGATCAGAGAACACATAATTCAATCAGTATATGCAAGGTGAATATTGCTTTAGTTTCACTAGCAGTGTTATATTTCTTTAAGCCCAACAATCTCGCCGGTGTACTCTAGCATACACAAATAAATAAATGGTTCACTAAAGGACAACAATTAATCTAGCTCACTTTAAGTTAAAAATTTTACTCTAGTATACACAAATTAAAAATTCCAAAGATTTGCAAGGTACAGATTGAAAGATTATCACAATAAAAGTTGGCGACAAAATCATAATACACTGATACATATTCTTTGAACCATTCCCTTCCTGCAACTGACTAACAAATCAGGCTTCAACTGTAATGAATATACTGGTACCAAATATATAAACTACCTCATCAAGTAACTTCCTGAGAATAAGCTCTATAGCTTTCATGATGTCATCATAAAAGCCAGAGATGAGAATGATCCTATCAGAGGTGCCAGGAAAGAACTCATGACTGCGGGATAACTGTATGCGGGCCCCAGATTCTGACTGAAATTCATTAATTGTGGCCCCGGCTTTCCCAATTATGCACCCAGCTGCTGTGTTCGACACCAGGAATCTCACCTGGGTTGGCTTTTCTTTGTCCTCTGTCAGGGATTAGATTGGAAACTTGCTTATATCATAAAGTATTTGAAGCCATTTCAGCTTTTAGAAATGAAAATTTCAAGTGTCCCTTATATATTACAGTTATCACCTTTTCACCACTAGGAAACAATATTAATAAAAGGCATCTTTCAGATAATATAGATTCCACTTCCTCACGACTCCTTTTTATCTCAAAATCTTAAACCCTAATTAAGCAGACTTCAAGAATTTGCCAGGTTTAACCCAAGTGATACATTTCAACTGCTAATTATTTATTTGTACCATGGTCCAGATTGAGATCACAGCTATTAGAATTTAACAAAGCAAGTTGAATCCAAGAAAAATTGCTAAAAACATTAGAAAAAAAAAATTAGCAACTAGTAAAAAGAATATCTCTAATTTTCTAGTTAAAACATCTTCCTTGCTAAACTATACAGGCAATTTTGTTCTCTCTTAAATCTTATCTTCTCAAATTCCTTATTTTAACTCTCCATGGCTATAGAAAATATTTAAAAAAAATCTAGGGTTGCATTAAAGGTTATCAATTTGCCTTATATTGCATCCCACCAATAGGCATGTTTCTTTTCTAAAAACAACGTGAAAGGCTAATAACAGATCTCATCTCCAAATTACAAACCTAGTCAATCTGTAGATACACAAAACAAATAACAACAGAAGGGAAAGAACGGGGAAGAATGACGTTATATGATACCTTCTTCAGGTGATCTAGGTTGCTCGGATCGGCGAGCGGCGTTTTCAGGCGAGGATGCGTACGGCGACCCCGGATTCTCCATGGAAACGGAAACGGAAACGGAAACGGAAACGGAAACGGAAACGGAAACGGAACTGAGAGGAAATGTGAAATTGGGGTGGATGGAGGAGGGGAAGGGGGGAGGGGAGGTTTTTGTTTGGTGCTTTTGGTTCTCCTACAACATTAGCTCTTTTGTTTGTTTGTGTTGTTTCGGGTCGACTATTAGAAGGAAGCAAGGTAAGGGAAGAGCGGCGCCGCGGCGGTGTCGTTCCTCTCAAGTCCAATATTGTCAGATGGATTACTGTTATTTTTGTTACATTCAATATCAGAAAACCAATCAATACAGGTGATTGATATTTATGATCATCTCCAACTTAAGTACTGGAGAGGATATTTTAGGAAGACGTGGAAGCGTTTTTATCTTCTTCTTTTTTATTTTGATTTAAGACTTCTGACTACAAGTCGAGTCGAATCGAAATTTTTAACTTAACTCAACCTCGGCTCATGAAAATTTGAGTCGAGTTGAGCCGAGTTCATGAAACGCTTCGAGCTGAAAAATCTAGTTCAAACTCGGCTCATTACTATTCGAGATAGCTCGTAAGCTGACTCACGAGCCAACGCATGTGCGTTGATTCAATTTAATATTTAAAATTTAGTACATCTATAAATTATAAATTTGGTATATCTAGAAGATTGATATGAGAGTTGGTATAAAATTAGTATATCAACAAACTATATTTTCAATGACATTTTCGTTGCATTAATTTGAATGGATGGACCAACAAAAAACTATTGAGTCAGATAAACGAATCTAATTACGAGCGAGTAAAAGACGTCATTAAACCGCTGAGATGGTGAAAGATAATGAGAGAAGAGTTATCGGATTAGAGTTCATAAAAAAATATAAACTATTTTTTAGTCGAGCTGAGTCGAGCCACAAGTCGAGCCAACCCGAACTCAAACTTGGCATATTTAACTACCGAGCCAGATTAACTTGAGCCAAATTAGCTCGAGTCATTTTAGCTCGAGCCCGAGCTTTTTTGTGTAGCGCTACTTCTGTGCTCGGCTGCCTGCCTCCTTTCTCTGCAATTTTCGTTAGTACAATCTAACAGCATATTTTTGCGAGTGTCCGTAATCTCACGGAAGAGATTCTATAATTTCTATTTAAGTGCTATAACAAAGACTAACTTCGGGATACTGAAATGCAGAACTGGATTTATCCTCTTCTACGCGATATGATATAGTTGTGAATGTCTTTAAGATTAGTGCAACACCGATTTTCAATGCAATCCAAGTATCCAACTGATAACACGTTATGTTATACAGGTGTGGTAAAGAAGAAGATTGGAATTCCATATTTCCATTGCATATCCTTGATACATGCAAACAATGCGCTTCTAATTTTGTTACGGAATTGCTAGCCTAATTTTTTGCTTTCAAGTCTTAATAGATGGATGGACGATTTCAGATGGGCAATTGTAGAGGAGAGGGACCTAAGTGTTGGGCTACTTGGTTTCTAACTGTCAGCCTCTCGGTAACAGTCAGTTTTCTACTGCTGGCCTGGGCTATATAAAATGGTGCTTGGTATAGAATGAGCCCGGTCCATGTACGGCCCTCAGGCCCGTGTTGTAGTGGAGAGTTGAGATTTGAAAAGGGAAGATATTGGAATTCTCATTTCGTTCATCTGTCCAACTAAAATATCTTTCCTTTTTTTTTCAAGGAAAGACTAAACTTGAGGAATAGGTTCCTGTCTTCCTGACATGGGTCTTGAAAGATTGAATAATAGCAAGGATTTTTATTTCTTATTTCTATTACAGAAGTACAAGGCGTCTATATATAGATAACTGTGCACACAACAGACTATCTAAAATTATAGTGCTAAATATAGAAAACAATCAAGGCTAATATCTACACTAATTACACAGAGAGACCTGCTATCTCTCGGACAGGCACCTTGCGTACAATGATCCAAAACACAAGAGAGACCTGCTATCTCATCGCTCAGCTCCAGCTATACGTTGGTACCTTTATATTTACATAGTTCATCAATCTTCTTTATTTGGCGCGCTAGGTTCGTACAAAATCGTCTTTTTCCAAGATTAAACTTCTAGGAAACCAGGCAATAGGTCAGAGGCAGCAGGTATTATTATTGCACATCAAATGCAAAATCAAAAGCCGACTTGAATCCATCTTTCCGATCAAAAAGAAAAGAAAGCCGGCTAGAACATAAAAGAAGAATACAGCATACCATGAAGCAAAAATTTATTTGCAGCAAAAGAAATTCACTGAACTTCTCGCAGTTGACTACCATTTTACAGAAACGAGCTTATATATCTGAAGGAACCTAGAAAAATTAGGTCTAATCAATACTGATCACATTGTCCCAAAAAATTATATTCTCAAATGTACCAAGCACAACTAACAAAAAAAAATACCAAGCACAACTAACAAAAAAATACCATTGCGCCCATGTCTGTTGGTCAAATGAGTAAAAAGCACCTATATATATCAACTCTATACACTTCATCCCAACCAACTTGGAAAATTTGATCTTCTATGCTCTTCAAAATATTTGAGGTAAATTAAGCCTCCTTCACACTCTCCCCAAGAGATATAGGCTTATGCAAGACTGATGCCCCTTGAAAAACTGTCATTCGAGTCCCATTGAGAACCTCCATGAGCTGTTACAGTGACATAAAGAATTATAAATCCTCAATTTCAGTTCTGCTTAGAGCAAAGGAAGAAGCAATGCCAGTTGGTTCTGACCACTTAGATGTGACAATGGCCAAGTTACACATCTTATTTTGTGTTTAACTTCTATTCAATATGATTCTATGCAACGTTTTCATACGGGTATACATCTGCCACAGCAAGTGTTCACTCAGACGTAAAAGATAATCACATAACCAGGAGTTCAGGAAAGGGATAAAAAAATTAAAAGAAGAAGAAAAACCTGCTGAGTGGTCATCTTGGAGTAACCAAATTTCATTGTCCAGAATGCCTCAGCTTCATCAGCCGCTGGTATCACAAAGTGCTTCACCTTAAGGTTTCCCAACAGACGCACGATGCAATTGTATAAACAACGAAAATATCCCTTCACAGCAATTATAAATAAGAAATAATAAGTCGCAATGAAGGATGAAGAATATATGTTATGAGTCCTACTTGAGTGCTTAATCAACCTACAATAACAGATCTTGGGAAACAAAAAAGTTCAGTCGCAGTGAGGATATCCTGGAATCGTGCCCCACAAAAAAATTGGTCGGTGTCCCCTTCGATAAAGAGCTCACTAGATTAGTGCCAAATGTACCTCAATAGTGTACATAATAAGGTGCAGGAAACAATTGAATATTGTATGGTAAGATGGTAAAGCACGGGCATGGCAAATTGGCAAAAATACCAACACACTACTAAATTCGATGATCTACGGAATTCTGTACTCACAAATCCTTGGGCATCACCCAATGTGGCAACTAGGGGCAATTCAGCAACATCCCTCCCCATAATCCTCAACAGAGCCACTGAAACAACTGAAGAACTGCACACAAACACAAAATAAAAACATATATGATTTAAAATAACTCTCCCTAGCTTGAAACTTAAACAAATATTCATACTTAGGCTTCCTTCATAATGAATCTTGGCAATATGAAAGTATTGAAATTAAAAATTACCCTTCAGTTAATATAGCACAGCACATCCCATGATAATCATGGTTCTTCCACTTCCCGCTGCAAGATCATATTTAATTAGTAAATGAATAAAAGCCGATCATTTTGTATCAGACTAACAGAGGAATATTTGAGAAAAAGAAAGGGAGACCAGCTGGTAGAGCAATAAATAAGCATCCGCATGATGAGAATAAGAGAATAAGAGAATGAGAAAACAGTATATGCCTACCCCTTGACCATTTGAGGAATGAGGTCCTCTTTCATTGTAGCATCCTCAATAGGAGCAAAGGATCCCTGAAAACAAAAAGGATACTCATAGGTTCAAAATTGAAAAGAAAAGCAAAGTTAAACAAAGAAAAGATATAGCTTTTTTTTCCCTTTCGAGTGAGGAGCATTACTAACCAACCAATGTACCTCAGAAAAGTTGTTCGCTCAGAGCCTCGAAATGAAACTTCACATATTACTTATTTGATCAAGAAAGGTTGATGCCCTAACTACCGTAGATTCTCCCGATTGTAATAAGAAAAACACAGAACTTTTAAACTAAATCAACAGATAAGAACATACATGAAAAATATCCACAGCTTTACCCAGAAGAAGCTTACAATCTTCTCCATTCCAATTTGAGGACAGGAGTCTCCATCTGAGATCTAGCTCAGCTCCCGTGTCCAGACCCTTCTCAGATCGCTTTCTCCTGACGAGGTCCAGATCAGACGGCTCCAATTGCATGGCCCCAGCAAGCACCACTTCCCGTATAGCTCCATGGATCCTCTTACAATCCTCAGTACAAAACCAATCCTCCTCAGGTAGTCTCTGTCACAGTAATATTGATACCAAAAATTGAATTGATGATAAAATAGACCATGATTTTACTAAACGTTCCAAATATACTTTTTGTCGAGATAGTACCAACTGAACCAGTTTTTATGGTTTTTCCATATATTTTGATTTGGCTTTAATAAAAAATTTAAAAGAATAAACATCATCTTGGTGAAAACATATACAAAATCTACATAGAAGCCTGTAATATGCACATGACATTGTTCACAAGGATAAGAGAACCCAACTAAATTACAATTGCGAATTTGGAACCAGATGCATCAACAAAGTCTGTCAAATTATATTCACACAAAAAATGTATGCATAAGACAACATGAAAACAATTGGTTACAAAACCGTTAAGAGCAAATTTCAATAGAAATCCAATGCAAGTACCTTGAAATCAGCAATATTGTGCTCCCTGAGACAACCAATATGGTACTCCTTGTCGCACTGGAGAGAAAAAAATGAAAAAATAAAAATACATTACAAAGAATAATTTCCACAAGCAAATTTAAAATCAGATGGATCACTTGCTAAGGGGGAAAATGCAACAACCAAACATTTCCTATTTGAAACAATTTGAATTAATAAACATCAGAATCAAAAGAATGAACTTATTGGTACATTTGTGGGAATAGAAATAATTAGCCACCAAATGCAAGTCTGTATCCATTGATAATCATTTAAAAGCCTTTGAATGCAGAATGCTCCATAGAACGATAAACAAGCACCAAATATCAACACATGCATAATAGGTAGGTCATATTAATTGCATTCAAAATACAGGATTTATTTTTTAATTTACTAATGCTGCAAAGAATGTTAAAACAGTGCCAGCAGATCCTGTTCCATTTAGAATAAACGATGATCATTGAATTAAGTTTTATTCCACTTTCTCATACTTGGCCCAAACAAAATTCAAATACCCAGCTGTCAGCCGCTCTTAAGCTACAGGCACAATACCACCTGCTAGTACTCATGGGGTATAATTAGCTGGCAATATACCCAACTCATAGAGGTTCAATATTTCTGGCCAGGCCATAACCAGTAGATCAACAACAACAACAACAAAGCCTTTAATCCCAAATAAATTGGGGTAGGCTAGAAATGAAACCCAATCGGAAAACATAAGATCAAAGATCTCAAATATCAGAGGCCATAACCAGTAGATCCTAAAGAAAAATTAAATCATCATGAAAAATTGAGAAGCAACAAAGCACCTAATAAATAAACAACATACCTGATCACATAATAGCATTGTTTCATCATTAAATTCTGAGCTGCAGAAACCAGGTACCCTAGTTCCAGAGAAGTAAGAGAAAAAGTAAAGTCATAAGACAGAAGGAGAAGAATTTGAACATGATAAAAACAGTAATGTTCAAGTTCATGCTGATGTTACAAAGTTTTCCCTAATTTCTCTCATTTCTTTTTGTCTGTTTGTGTCTAGCAATGAGTATGCCATTTTAACTTTTGGGCTTAATCAATGGCCACATTACTAAAAAGCAAACATGATTGAGATCAATAGCCACTCAAGTCTAATAAATAAAGAAAAAAATTTATTAGAAAAATACATGCACCCACGTACATACACAAACATGCAGATGCAGCAGCAACATGGATGTCTGCGTGCATGCACAAACACAGATAGAGGTAGGCTTACTTGCAGAGTGCACAACCACCAACAGAAGTCTCGGGCGCAATTGCAATACGGGTGCAGTGGTTAACTATCTGCTCGACCTGACCATCTCCTTCCACTCGTTTTGAAGGCTTGCAGAGCCTGCAGAAAAATTGCCCTTCAGGTATGTCCTTCAAACCTACGCATTCTGCAATATACCATTATATTCAGTAAAACTGAGTACCATGGAATTTCAAAGATTACAAATTTGCTCAATAACCGTTTTTTTGGAAAAATTAAGGGTAAATTTTTCTTTTCTTAAATATACTTTTGACTTGCTGTCTATCAAGCATTATTGTAAAGAGGGAAAACTTATAAACAAATTGATGAACTGAATTCCAACAGAAATAAGAATGATAAAGTCACAAAACTAAAGTAGTAATAAGCAACGCGTAAAGATCGTATTAATATTCAACTTTATAGTGAAAAATGGAAGTGAAAACTACCTGGGTGAAAAACACGAGGGCATATTTCACAGACAACAAGCGTACCACCATCACCACAGGTGCGGCATAAATCATCAGATCGTCTTGGGGCCAGTGCTGGGTCCTTTGACAACATAACTGCCAAATCATGCAACGAGGTGTACGTGCTGCCTTGATCAGTTTCGGCATGGATATAAGTGTTGTTGTACCTATGATAATAAGAATGAAGATCAGGAATTGGAAAAAAAATAATAAAGATGAATGGATTTAGAATCTGATCATCAATAAGGCTAGGTACAAATCATTTACATTGTAATGGAACTGACATCATAACAAAAATTCATTGCAATTTTTCAAGCAGTTTGGGGATGCTTTCTTGTGCAATTTAGGAGTGTTAATTTCTTCCAACCAGACAGGACCCAATCTTGCCCAACCAATCTAAGGTCCAGCCAGGTTGACCCATGACCCACACAGGCCGGGCAGAGTCAGATCATGCCGTCATGTTACTATTAATTGGTCAAAGTGACGTCAAACCACATTTACAGTTTATTATTAATGTTGATCATAGCTGACATCAACCATTAATGCCTGTAATTTGCACGGAACGTGTATTAATTAGGTTTCGCCGACTAAGAACAGAAGCTAAATAGTTCTGTACTGTTTTAATTCTTACTAAAGCATTAAGTCCCAAGTCCATATAGATAATCGAGTACGGTCATCCCAAGACTGTACCAGGTATTAGTATTAGACCATTGGTCAACAGTGTTCACAATACAACACAACAATTACCAGACTGTCTTGTACCAGTGTTCGATCTATTTCACTTGTTCATAACCTTTTTTTTTCCTATTTAGAAGTTATATTTACTCGCATCCTTAAATTGCCCCTCTTATTTACTAGGATCATTTCTCTGTGTTTGAGTTCTCTCTGTATCATTATACAATAGGATCATTATGTATGTCATTTAAGACAATTAGAACTTAATCATGCTTCTTAGAAAAAATAAAAATAAAAACAAAAAAGATATAAAGTAGGAACTCACGGTTTGCGGGTTGCAGGACGACCAGCATGAGCTTCAAACTGGGAAGGACTAACCTGTACATGTAATGATAATAGTCAAAGGGAACAGACAATTAAGAAATAACATCAACAAGAATAAAAATAAAGAAAAGATAAGGTTGAAACCAGACCATTCCTAAGCCGACTTTAACTGCCAAGTACCACAGGCACCAAATTTCAATATGGCATGCAATGAATTTGAAGATTCAGATAATTAAAACTAAATGCTTAATCATCACTGTAATGTTGAAGCCAAAACATCAACTAACCACTTATTAAGTTGGGGGGGGGGGTATAAAAAGGGGGAAATGACCCGAAAAAAAAAAATGTTTGAACTAGTACTGAGCAAACAAAGTATGGTATCTGACCACTAATCAGGCAAGAAAAGATCCAGATTGCATAAAAGCTGACTAGCTATGAAAGCTAATAACAAGATAAGAGAAAAATTGACATTCAGAATTTAAGGAAAGTTGAAATTCATAATTAATGGTGATCTAAAAAAAGGAAACAAAGTAGAGAAATTGTACTCCTACATTACGCTGCATTTTGTGTAACAATCAAAATTGAGAGAAAATTATAACTTCAACACAAATGACCATAGAGATGGTAACATTATTTGATGAATAACTCAATTCGATAACTGATATTAGCTCTAGAAATTCAATAAAAAATCTGGACCGTTGCATGATCAGGACACTTACGTGCTTAATAAGGAGTAGAGATACCACGACAAGTGCACAGTAAAACACTGTGGTTTCACTATTATTATAAAGATCAGAAGAATTACCACTTTATTACAGCAGTCACAGTATATTCCAGAACCTTTAATATGCCCCTTTAGTAATGTCGCCATTCTATCTTTCTTGCCCTACAATTTATCACAACAACAACAACAAAGCCTTTAATCCCAAATAAATTGGGGTAGGCTAGAAATGAAACCCAATCGAAAAACATAAGATTTATATTTATCATATCAGGAATGTAGTACAGATACATGCTGAGCAGTAAAAGATATATTATCTTTTAATCTTGAACATAAGATAAATTAGAGACATACCTTCACATGGACTCGGTAGCAGACCATAGTCCCTTCGGGCACTTTCTTTGACTCAAAAACGAGCTTGTGCAACCCGAGATCCCTTCAAACAGAAATTAATGTGTCTAATTGTTAATTAATAAAAATATGAAGAAGGCTGGACAAGAAATGCAAAACCCAGCTTTTTATATAAATGAAATCTATATGCTAATCAAACACATTTGAAAAGATTCTTCAGTCATTCATGTCTAAACATAACTTCCTCATTCTACACAAAAATATAGATTTTACAATTTAATTCTAGTGTTAAATCAAAATACAGAAAGTACTAATTTAACAATTATTGGTTAAAAAAGTTACAAAATAATACATTCATTAACCAAAATATACTTTTTTAGAATAATATTTTTTGCGTTTCTAGTTTGGCAACATTTGGACCATATTTTGACTTAAAAAATTTCAGAAGTAGCATATAGTTGAAAGAGTAATGTTCCGGAACATATCCATAAAAGTTTTCAGCAAAAAGGATTAGATAGTAGCACACTACTAACTTTAAAGTTAATTGCCCCGAGCTGGTCTTTTTTGCTGAAGAGGCCTTCATAGGAGGTGATGCCAGACCCTGTGACCTGGAAGTCCAGACAGCCAAAATATTATTTTATTGGTCAATCTGTAACTTTTTTATTCATTATTGATGGAAGTCAAAGATCAGGCACAGAAACAAAGGAAAGTCAACTACCTCTCAGATGTGGCCGCCAATTTCTTTGGGGTGCTCTCAGATCGATGCAGTTCAGAGCACGAATCACAAAAAAATGATAGCTCGCCACTTTTATAAGTTAGGAATGGCTCTGCAAGTCAAATAATAGTAAACTTTAACGGACAATACATTCAGTTATTCATGATAAATGCTCAGCTTACCCCCCCCCCCACCCCCCCAAACAAAAAAGAAAAGAAAATAATAAATAAATAAATAAAATAAAATAAAAGTAGTTCTCATGCCCCCCCCCCTATCAGTTGTTTAATTCTAGAAATTTAGAATGAACCCCATATGACAATCGAAAAAGTAGTTCTCAACTTCTCATGCTCTCTGAACTTGTCCATATTGAGTCAAAATCTCATGTTTACTAGATGAAACATGAAGCAGATGACATAACAATACACGTATTGTGTTCCTAATATGCTTCCTCATCATTTAACTTTTTTCTACAGCATAATAAAATAATTGAAAATAACAAATTTAACTAATTGATTGGACTTCCGCTCTCGTGCGAAGGCGGAAAAAAAGCAAAACAAAAGGTGACAGCGATTTTGAAAACGCTAGGCGGGGGAGGTCACGCCGCCGGCCTCCCCCCCCCTTTGCCCCTCTCTCTTCCCTTCCTCCGATCTCTCCTTCCTCTCCAGTCTCGACAGGTTTGAAGTACAAGCACCACTCTCGGGTTTCTACAATGAGCGTCCTTCCAGCCTCCGCCCCCTCAACCACCACTGCTGCCTCCGACCGGTTCTCCTTGCAGCCACGACCGGATTTCCCAGCAACCACACCACCAGTGTCCCTCCTACCAAGCATCACCCCTCACAGTCGTCTTGACCCTAGATCTGCTCAAACCACCACTGCCGACCCCTCAACCACCACTGCTGTCACTCAAACCCTAGATCCGCTACAACCTAGATCTACCACGCCACCGGTCAACCAATCCAAACCTAGACTGTTCCTCCCAACTTATCCAAACCTAGACTGTTCCTATCCAAATCTAGACTGCTACTCAACCTATCCAAACCTTTTCAGAACCACAACCTAGCCGGGCTCAGCCAACTGCATCCCCATCTCCACGGGTTCCTCACAAACGTTCAAACACCCATTGCGAGCTCGGACTCCCATGGAGCTCACCACAGGCCAGCTGGTACAAGGATGAAGCTCACGATTTTTCTTATTTTTCATTTCAGTTTCTTTGCTTAAGGAGATGTGCTTGTACTTGTACTTCTATTTCTATTTCTCTTCTTTTCTTCCTTCTAATCTGTAACTCTTTTTTATTTGATTTAATGGAAAGTAATGGTAGTCTTTTCGCCTACTACATTGAAAAAACAAACTTTACTAATTTACTCAATGTCAAATATGTTGTCTCATCCCTTCTCTCAAATTCATTCTTTTTAAATAAACAGCAAAGACATATTACACCATACAACAAAAACTTTGTTTTAATCTCCTTTCTCAAAAGTTTAAACCTTACTCAACAAAAATTAAATTGTATATTTTAGTATCCAGCCGCATAAAGGAACATCTTTTATGCTATTTATATTCAAGAGGCTTAGCGACGTTGAGCGCACTGTTTTGCACTTAATTGCCTGTTATTTATATAGTCTGTACAAAAGAACATTAAAAATGACTAATTTCGTTGCTACAAGGCCATTCTGGCAGCATGCTAGTAGCTGCACTGAAGGTAGCAGGTTGGGTAAGTATAGAATTCACACCTTTGCAGTTTGTGCAAGTTGCAGCCTTCTGTTGAGTTACCATGCCAACCGCTTCTTGGATGGCAGATTCCAGCATATCAAGAGGAACTTCAGTGCACATTTTCATAACAGCATGAAGGTTATTACCGTTTTCCAAGTAGATATACTTGGAAGGGTGCTTCTTCATGCTATTCGCATGCAACTCAAAGTCAAGTGGAGATACAGCCTGAAATAACATGTCACCATCAGAAAATCAGAAACAAGTATAAGCACAAAGTAACAGGTTTTGTTAACATATGTTAAGGTAGGGAAATGCCTAGGGTGGGATCAGGTGAAATAGGTGCATAACAGGGTGCAGTGGCTTTCAGGGGACAGTACCTAACATATACAGTTGGTACCAGTCAAGATTATTTATTATGGCTAATTTGTAATTAATGGCAATTCAATTGCATAAGAATGGATATCTGGAGGAAGGAGATACCTTGCTACCTCTACAATTGGTGCATGAGCACAAGATTTTAGTGCCCTTGATGATTCCACGGAGCACCGGTAACTGCAACAAATAGCAATTAAAATGGCCAACATTTTGATGCAGGGATTATCATACATGAAATCAAAAACATGTTATAGGATCCAATTACCAGTTTGGAAAGCATGTATGAAACATTATATAGCTCACATGTATAAAATGCACACAGATCATTAGAACACAAGAAAATACCAATACATCAGAAAGTATGGGAAAACAACAAACTTCTATTTGTTCAGATGGAGACAGAACATGAATTGAACAAGAAAAGAATGGAAGGGGACTAAACTTTTTCCAAATTAAAACAAGACTAGTCATTAGTGGAAACCATGATGCAAGCTTTTGTCAACAACAACAACAAAGCCTTTAATCCCAATAAATCAAATAAATCAACAACAAAGCTTTTTGTCATCAAATAAATCAAGATATTGATTAAACTTCACAAAGTAAGAATGAAACCTAAACTTCACAAAAAAAATTAGGCTGCTGCAAGTATTATCTTTCGGTTGTATCATAAACACTCTCTCCCTCTCTCCTATGACTATAATCTATCTTCTTATTTTTTATTAATAAAAAATCATAGCAGGCCTTTCGCCCACTACTTCAAAAAAAAAAAATTCTTAGCGTCCTATGTGCTAAGAAAACCATCCTCAATCAACAAAAGGTGTCTTCATAAACTTCATAAAATATCAATCCCAGCACAAAATTGACTGCAATACCATATAACTGCCTCCTCCAACCAAGCAAAACCACTGATTTCATAACTTTTTGTGCCTCTACCATACTGGATCAGGAGCAAACCGTTTAAGAAAAGTATAGGTTCCAGTGGGGGTAGATGGGGTGCAGAAGTGATCAGTCAGTGGGATGTTTGCTAATTGTTAATTTTAGGTTTATCTACAGTTTTGTGTGCAAATTAAGGCCACAGGAGTGATAGAAAGAAACATCAGGATTTCAGACTGTAGAAGCTTATCTGGTTGGACATAATGGAAACTCTGACTGATTATTACTGAAAACTACCATTAACTGTGGAATAACAGTATTTACTGATGAGAGTGCACTTCACAAATTAGTCATTAGACTGCACTTCACAAAATATCAAAATGGATTGAAGGATTGTTCGTTGTACTCCAAATTGTACTTAATAAAAGTGAACTAGAGCAATATCATCCGGTCAGAGACCTACCCAAGAACATATAAGCACTATTTAACCATAAGTAACTGATAGATGCAAGTTGAGGACTAATGGGGTTTATAAGATACCTTGAGTTTATATTCTAGCCAAAGGACCTAGCAAAACAAAGGCTAAACTAAGCCGGTACCAAGCTAATTTGCCAGAAAAATAAGCAGAAAGAATAGAACTAAACTGCCATATTAAAACAAGATTGACATACCCTTCCACTTGGGAATTTGTATTCCACTGCCAGCCCCTCAAGCAAGCCAGTGCTGAGCAAATCTTTTACAGTACTTGGTACCTTCTTAACTGAGATCTTCTTGGACATTTTGATCCCCATATTATTCTTGCGAGAAGGAACTCCATTTGTACTTGACTCACCTGCCACAGGCTTGCTTCTTGCACCATCTACCTGTTCCTTCAGCAATGATCTCGTTAACCGCCTTCCCAGCACTTGTTCCTTTTGTGCCATGTTGTTCACCATTTCAGAAGCTGTCCCTTCTGAACCATTTTCTTCAGGGGTTTGCACTAAAGCTGATCTAGTGAATCTGATGACTAGCGTAGTACTACTAATAGAAATCGGAGACTCCAGTGGCAACTGCTCCTCAATTCGATTTGACACAGCCTCCATTTTTGCGACCTCTCTCTCTTTTCCCAAACCAGCAGTCTTCAAACTCTTCCTTCTCGTGTAAATATAAATGGGGGCTTCGTTTTGAGGCCCGGCCACTGATCCATCAGCAGTTTCTAGTCTGCCGTTGAATGTCGTGCATGCATGAGCCTCACTGTTCTGAGAAGAAACAGGGTGAAAAACACCAACTGAAGACCCCATTTTCGCCCCACATTCAGCCAAATTCTCTTTATTTTCAATTTCAACTCCAGATTTCATCCCCTGTTCATCTAGACTGTCCTTAGAGCTAGGTACATTTACCTCAACGAGAGAGGGAGGAACAGGATGTCGATCCAACGGCTGAGACCAACTGGAGAGAGGAATTTCAGATACCTTCGGCTTTTTTACTGATTGAGAGGACCTGGTTCGACCAAAAATGGAGTGGAGTTCGGATTGAGCGCGCATGGCGAAGGCGAACTCCCGCTTGAGACCCGCGCGCACGCCGGAGCGGAGCACGTACTCTCCCTCCAAATCTAGCGGGGGATTATTGCTGGCCATGAGGTGAATTGGGAAATTTCTGTACGAGACAGAGAGAAAGAGAGAGAGGGAGAACGGGGTAGAGAGGGAGTGGGGAAGGTGGAGGTAGAAACTAGAGAGGGGTTTATAAAATCAGATTAGGATTTGGTTAGAAACTATTTTGTATGGAATTTTTTGGTTAATTGTGGTAAGTGGTTTTTCAGGCAACCATTAAATCTGGGAGGTGAAAGTTGATTAGGAGGACGACTGGGTAAAAAGTAGGGTTTGTCAATGGTATTTTTTTTATTGTTTATCTGATCGGTATGGTAGACGAATTTAGATAAGATTTTATTTTCGTTAATTTAGATATGGATGGATATGAATATGAGTAAAGAGTATCATTACTCGTTATCTATTGGATAAATTATATAAATAAATATATATAGTTAAATTATATAAATATATATAGTAATGAGTATATTTTTTTTACAATTGACATGAGAAAATTATATAATTTTTATTATATTTAAAATGTTAATTATTGTTACACTTTATCAAAAATCATTATAAATTGTATAAAATTTTGATAGTCTTTGATGGAGTATCAAACAATAATGAAATTATATGAAATTTGAAGGACCACCAATCTATAGGTAGAAGAATACATCTATATTTTTTTTATTTTTAAGATTTTTTGTCTATTTTTTAAGAGTCAAGATTGTCAAAATAACCCATTATCAAGTGGTCTCCACCCTTTATTTGACGTTATTTATTTATCTAAATTATATATATTTTTATTAATTTTTTTATTTTTATCTGTTATCTATCTTTATCTATTTATTATCTGAAAAATTTAATGGATAAAGATGAGATACAAATAAAAAAAATTAATGTTTATGGATATGATACGGATAAAAAAATTAATGAGATGACTGCAGAAGGTAAAAATACGCAATTGTTTGGGATTTCCTGCTAGTGTCACTCTAAAGACAACAATGTAACGAATTACAAAACTAAAGATTTTGCTTGAAAATCTGAGAATCTGTAATTCAATATCTTTTATTTTGATCCATATCACGTGAAGTTAAATATTTAAAAGTATCACGTATGATGGTTTGTTGTGAAGAAATACAATTATATAAGATGTCTCGTTCATGCACGATGATGATGTGATCAAATATTTTTTTAAATTAACCTACCAAAAATATGTGAGAGAATACACGTCATATTTATATGACACCTGAATGATACAGTACAGGTTTGTTTAGCACTTGACGGAATAAAATAGTTATTCCGACGAATTAATTTACCAAATGAATTTTAGACTAAGTAAAAAAGTGTTAAAGAGTGCTAATTCAGTATATCAAGTTATAGATGGTATATCAGATTAGCTCTCGTCGGAATAGCGATTATTATTTGATTATGTTGTATTATATTATTATATTATAATTATAATTATGATTTAATTTATTATTATATTAATATTATGATTATGATTATTATTATATTATAATAATAATTATTATTATATTAACATCATTTGTTGGTATTATTATTATATGATTAATTTTATTATTATTTATTATTATTATATTATTATATTATAATTATAAATATGATTATATTATTATTATATTATTATGATTATGATTATAATTTTATTATTATTATTATTATTATATTATATTATGATTATGGTTATATTATTATTATATTATTATGATTATGACTATGATTATTATTATTTTATTATATTATATTATATTATTATATTATGATTATAACTATGATTATATTATAATTATATTATTATTATTACTATCATTATTATTTTACTATTATCATCATCATCATCATCATCATTGTTAGTATCATAATTATCCATATTTTAACTATTCTGATTAACAACCGTAAACGATATTTTCGCTCTTCCGAATAGTTAATAATATCACTCTTCTACAACTCTTCCAAAAATACACTATTCTATCACTCTTCCAAAATTATCACTCTTTCAAAGTTATTCCTTGATTTGCCAAACGAACCCGCACAGGTTGGAGCCGAGTCGATTCAGTCTATCCAGGTTGACCTTTTTTTAATTATTTAAAATTAAAAAAGTCAAACTATTTTGAAAAATTCTCAAAATTAAAAAAATAACAAAAAATCAAAAAATGATTAACATACATTTTTGAGTAATAATTTTAAATTATTTTTAAAAAAAAAACAATTTTTTTTTCAATTTAAATGAGGTGGCGAGTTTTGACGTGTTTCGCCAAGTTTGGGACGGGTTTTTCGCATGTTAGGACGGATATATTATGGGTTAGGGCAGGTTTTCACAAGTTGGGTGAGTTTAGTGCATGTTGGGCCTGGTTTTGTGGGTTTGGACAAGTTTTAGTCAGGTCATGTTTTGATCAAGCCAGGTTTAAGATGAGATTTTCAAAAAAAAATCCAATCTAAATCCATGCTAAATCCATCGAAAAGAAAGGATCCAGTCTGCACAGATTTTGCCTCGATCTGAGCTGGTCCAGATTTTTTCATGGAATGATCGGGTTGGCTTGGGACCTGACGGTTTTTTCAATTCACTAATCCTATCCCACTTTTAGGATATTGATAAATGTACGTGTCGTGCGTATCACGTGTGAGCACGTGACATGTTCGACACGGAACGTGTCGTGTCAACACATGTTCACGTATTTGGACGTGCATGTTTTAACGTGTCAAAAATTTAAATACTCAAACACACACATCTAACACGTCGTGTCAAACGTGTTTTTGTTAAACACGTGTCAATACTTGGAGCGCGTACAAATTCAATAAATTTCAAATAAAGTGGAGAAATATATAAAAAAATCAGAAAAAATAGAGTGATTCTGGTCACCAAAAAAAATTGAAGTGTCAAATTCAAAAAGATCATACATATTAAAGTGATCATGGTCTCTAACTTCAACATGAAACCAATCTTTTAAGCACACAAGAATTTCAAAAGTTTGATATGCTGAAATATTTTATACGTGCTACATAGAGCTACACAAAAAAGCTCGGGCTCGTGGCTCAGCTCAAGCTCGACTCGGGCTCAAGCTAATTTGACTCGAGCTAATCTCGAGCTCGATAGTTAAATGAGTTGAGTTTGAGTTGGGGTTGACTCGGCTCGTAGCTCGACTCAGCTCAAATAGTAATAACTTGTATTTTTTTCTGCTAAACTTTAATTCGATAATTCATCTCTCATTATCTCTTATGATCTCATCATCTCAACAGCTTAACGACTTCTTGTACTTATTCGTGACTCGGTTCGTATATCTGACCCAATAGTTTTTTTGCTGGTCCATCCATTCAAATTAGTGCAGTAAAGATTTTATAAAAAATGTAGATTGTTGATATATCAATGTTGTACTAACTCATGTATCATTTTTATAGATATATCGAATTTACAGTTTATACATATAGTAAATATAAATGTCAAACCGAGTCAACGTACATGCATTGGCTTGTGAGCTAGCTCGAATAGTAACGAGCCGAGGTTGAGCTAGACTTTTCAGCTCGAAACGTTTCACGAGCTCGACTCGACTCAAATTTTCATGAGCCGAATTTGAGCTAAGTCCGGCTCGCTCGAACTCGACTTGTTTGCAGCCCTAGTGCTACACGTGTGTGTTTAAACATATCAAAATTATTCATATATTGATCACGCACATAAAACATCCATTGATGTCTCTTAGAATAGTATACTTTGAATTCATAAAGTATATATAAGTGTAAATATGTATATCCTTGACCCATGATAACAATCATGAATCATGGATATATATATATATATATATATATATATTTACACTTACATATATTCTATTTACAACATGATGCATGTCACGTGAACATATCATATCTAGACACTTTTAGACACAAACATTTATTAACATCAGTGTTTATACATACGTGTACATCTTACACGTTTATCATTTGGCAAACGAATAAGAAAGTCTCCAAAATCGGAGAAATGGATGTATTTTTAGCCATCGGATCAGTTTTATAGACCTTCCACTCGGAATTAGAAATTCAATTTAAATGTGCTGAAATCTCGATTTTGAAAAAAAAAATCGTGCTTATATAAAAGAAATTCAGGAAAGGCTGATAGAATTCGGTTGTATTATAGCTTTAGCTTGATTGATATTACTAGTTAATGAATGCTCACGAGTCACGATGCAAGAAGAATTTTGAAACACGGATGAGAGTAATAGTCCTGCAATGCGCATAATAAGTATTTCTGACAGTTTGGATAACTCTTCACAGAATAGCAGCTGAAAAAAATATTTGAGAAATGTCAATGAAGAATTTCTTAATGAGATAAAATTAGCATGATTCAAGGAGAAGTTTTTCAAATCTAAAGCTGAACCCCCTCCATATATACAATCCATTAATTTGTACAATGAGTTACATTATCATCATGCCCAGCTACTACGACATATTAAATTAAAAAAAAAAGGAAAAAGAAGAAAAAGAAAAAGGTAAAAGAGAGAAAGAATGGGGTAATTAATTGACCAAATCACCACCCAACAAGGACCTAGTTGCAAGTTACCACTAAACACAACAAAAAGGTTCAGCACCAAAACTGTTAAGAAACATCAAAACATAAAGAGAAATCAATTAACCACCAGCTGGTTGTTGCAGCATAGGAAAGAAGGACCAGCTCTTAAGAGGTGCCTCAATTTCTGAACCAGAAGATACCTCAATTTCTGCACTTTCAAACTTGAACTCCTTGTTTGTGGGAAGAGACAAAGAGTGCCTGACCTTTTCTGGCAGATCATGGTAAGTTTCATCTACCAGTGCAACAGGACCAACCAGCATTGGTATGGGTTCAACCGTGCTCTTCCTCTGGAGACATCTTGCTACGTCCTCACGTGTGAGCTCAAACGAAACACGGTGGTTGAAATCAACCTGAGGAGGTACTGGAACGAGGACTGGCATAGCTTGGTGATCTCGAGGGACCCTGTGTATTACTGTATACTGGTGAACTGGAGTACCCTCAGAGCTCAAGTTACGGGAGGTGTCACTTCTTGGATACTGCTCTGAAGGCAAAAGACGTGCAAATGGGACCTCAGGGGAAGGAGGAGTCGTCAATTGTAGTGTTTCCGGTGGAGGGGTCAGTGGTGCTGTCGAGGGCTCAGTTGTAAATGCAGAGAAAACCGGAGGGGTAACCTTTCAAAAATATGAAAATTAGTTCTCTTTTGTAATCACTTCATATAAAATCTTGTATTTTTTTTTTCAGATGTGTAACCCTTGTTTTCAAAATAGAACATATAAAGCCTCAAGTCCACATTGTCTTAAAACGAAAGGTTTCTCATGTGAACATCCACAGACCAAGAAGAAACATAAGCACCGAGTATATCCTGGGAAAACAAGAAACGCCTCACAAACTCCTTTTAAATAAATTTTCATTGTCTAAAGTCAATTATCAAGTCTCTAAAATTAATTCTTATTTTCCAATATCAATTCTCATTATTTTCATAAAAGCAACTTTCTTCAGAAAAATATCAAAACTAATCCTTCTTTATTTCATTTTTCAGTAGCATAAGAAAAAAAATGGGATAATTTCTCTTATAAAAATGGAAAGACAAGCTATAAAGTATTTTCCTAATTTTATTTAAATATTTATCCATTTCAATTTCTACATAATACAATTTAATCCTAAATGAAAACAAGCCAGTGTGACTGGGCCTGTATCTAGGAAGGTTTTTCACTAGAAAAGTTGGAACTGGTTCACAACCCTTCATGGAAGATTATTCAACTACAGCATGACCATACATCAGTGATATGACGCAAATTTTAAGGCACGTGTCCATGCAAGATTGCTAACAATAAGAATGTTTTTAGAAGGGAAGTAATTAGATTATGCTGGCATAGGGCAGACCAAGTGGAAATATATCATATTATAAGGATTATGAAATGATATTCAAGATTAGACAAGGAAAATACCAATTGGGTCTCATGAGCATAGGGGCCCACAGTAAAAGCTGGCAAGGGATCTGGAAGAGAATTAGCAGACACATGGGAGAATGGGGTGGGGCCCGCTCCAGGTGAGTGGGAGATAGAGGCTGCTTCTGATTGGAGGAAGGAGGCAGGAGAGGAAGGGGGCACTGCAAAAGGAAGGATGAGAGGAGGTGGCTGGATCAAATTATCAGACGCAGGCACTGAGGAGTTGTTTGGAGCCAGGTCAGGTACCAGGACTGCATGCCCAATCCGTTTCGTGATTTTGTGAGAGCCAAAGCACCAGTAGGAGCTGAACCATGACTTTCTTCTCACCCTCTACAATTTAATGGAATGGTTAGAGAATAACTTAGCAGTATATACTGAAGCACCAAAAAAATGACCATAATATAGATTCTCCTATTTCTCTTAGAATCATCTTTTTCTCAGTTTGACTGTTGTCTAGCTTTAGCTAACTTCACAAGCCTGGAATAAGCCGACAAAATGAGCAATAAAATCACACAAACTTGGAAGGCTGTCAAACAGCACTCAACTAAATCTGGTTTCACCAGACATATCTATACCACCGAAACAACAGAAATGGAGACAGAATCACTTCATAAGCAGTTTTGAAATTGTGGTGTTAGATTACTGGTTAATGTAATATCATTTTTTTGCTGTAGAGAATTGGTGGCCTTACCAGCTTCACAAAGATCTAATGGATCCCTAGATCTCAAAGAACTGATATGCAATAATTCGATATACAAGTTCAACATTGTCTGACACTAATACTGAGCACTACTGAATAATCATGCCAACCCCCTTATTTTGATGCACCTAATTAAGTTATCATCTTTGTAGAATTTGTGTTTTTCAGCAACTCAGACTCAAAATTTTACCTTATTTGCTAACTACAGTTATTTCTGGCATATGCAACCTAATAAATTCAATGTACATATAAGCTAATACAACTGAAGGACTCAGCTTAGCGCAGAATGGCAGACTTGCTTCTTTATCATCTCAGTTTCAAGAACTCCATAATAATTAACTATATGACACATGATCTTGCAATTGAAAGCATCATAACCATTGATGCTAGAATGCTTATAGAAAGCTAAGGCTTCATAAGACAACTGATCATTAGATAACATAAGATGGCAATATGAATACTTGTTCCAACTCAAATTTCCAGATACAACTTATTGCGTCACAATTATATAAGGCTTTCTCTTGATATACCAATTTAACAAACTTATAATAATTACTTTATCCACTTTCAGAATTTAATTGTGCATTTTTTGCTGTGTTTTGATGTTTCTCAGTGAGAGCTTATAATTGCAATCAGTGTTTGCGATAATCTGCTACCAAAAGGCAGTGTATACACAACTTCACATCCGGGACCACAATGGATATTCAGTTTTGCTGCTTGCTCGATACCAGAAAGCGTTGATTGCAAGAGAGTTTCCCTATCCCTCCCTTTTCTGATTCATAGTTCTTTTTTTTTTCTCTCACAGGATGATCCTGGTCTCCAGTGAGGGTAGTAAGGGGTAAGGCAGCAGATAGAAAAATTAGGGAGAATATAAGCCTTCCTTCAATTAGTTTAGTACCATCCAAATAGGGAATGGTGTAGATGTTTTAAGTTTTAACAATCGTTTCTCTCTTCCTACAAGTTCTTTTCCTTAATAGCATAGGGTATTGTGCTCATTAAAAGTTTATCCTTCCAAACACACTAACAATTTTAACACATTGATCAAGTTTCTATAGATCCCTCGCAGCCTTTGTGACTTTACCTGATCCTTCTTTTCTAAATTGTGGAGCACAGGTAAAATTATTTCAAATTCCACACTCTGGATATGTTTTTGATATATAAGAATTTAAAAGATCTAAAAACTTGAAACCAGAGACTGATTTCTTAGAGTACAGTACTGGTAACTACAATCCCGTGACTGCCAAATTTACTTTAGAAGGAAGAAAATCACCTAAAGTTATTCAAATTGTAATTCTCATCGTCACATATCAAACTGCTCATGACAATTGCAAGGATTTCAAGACCAAAATTTGACAGCAAAATAAACAACCAACGTCACTCTTGGAAAAGAGTTCAATTTTTTAACACTCCCATTTCACTTGTTCACGCATAATCGAAACAAAAATAAAAGAAAACTAATAAAAAGCAGTTCCGCAACCCACCTGAGCAGCGGTTACTTGCAGGATCCGACTCTCAGTAGTTGCAATTGCGGCTGCCGCTGCGTTTACGGTTTCCACACTACTATTATGCGCACCGCTCATCCCTTCTCACAACAAATTCAACTCAGATCACCTGAAAATCCCAAAAAATCTCAGTAATTTCTGCACCAAATACTCTTCCTAAGACAAAATTCCACTGAAAAAACCAACTTTACCAGCCGAATTCAGTAGGGATAGATGGAGTTGGTAAAGAAAGTACGAGGGAAATCGGAATTTTTTTCTCTCCGCGTGCAACGGAAATTAGTAACAGAGGCGAAAGAGAAGCTCAGAGGTTGGAGAAGAGAGGGATCGGGTGGGGTTATAACAATTTTTAAAGGGGAGAATCTCAGAATGTATATATACTCTCTGAGGTCAAACACGCTTGGCTTACGGCTAACCGTGATTACCAGATTAACCCTTAATTATATAAAATACACTTGGTTCATATATCGTACAGAATGAATAGTCGAAATATATGAAATACTCGGTCCCACAAAACTTGGAGTTTCGTGTCTGCAACTATATGCCCAGGGCAGACAAAATTCATTAATTACAACAATTATAGTAATCCTTCATTGCATGTAACGTGGAACAGTTTGAGCCGTCGATGAGAAAAATTGACATGGAACGGGAGATACGATGCGTTTCTGACATTCTATGACAGTCATGGTGGAATGGTAATTAATTGCGAAAATCAGGGTATTCCCGAAAGGCATCACGTGTGTATGTGCGCTAGCGACCTAATTGTTTTTTTGTGGAAAGAGTATTTGATTAGACGTTACAAAATAAACGACAGTTTACAGAAGCCAATTGTCCAGTTTATACTGGTTAAGTCCTCGAAAGTTTCACATAGTCACGAAGATTGCATTAGAAGCGTAAAATTTCGTGAACGTGTAAACGCAGGATAGATCCAGGGGCTCGTTTTGCCTTGGGAGCTGCGGGTTTGGCGTGGTGGGCTGGTGGCTGACGTTCCCCTCGTGCGCCGGCATGAGGGCCCACTTTTGTGTCTTTTGATGTTCTGTGTCCATTTATTGTAGCCGTTAATATGCGTTTAATATCACTTCCGTCTTTAGGCTTAATTTTGTAAAGAGTAGAGTTTAAAATGCCTCAAATTTTTGTCTCAATTATATTTTTATTTTTAATAACTTAAAATTTTAAATTTAAATATCAAAAAATAAAATCGTTTAATTGATTTATATTATACTTTGTCCTTAAACATAAAATATTAATTTTTCACTTTCATTATATAAATCAATAAATTATAAAATCAACGTCTAGAAAGAGTTACTACTGATTCAACTACTTGCTTACACTTTTAATGCAGTTCCGAAACATTCTTCAACCGAGTAAATCTCAACAGATTCCCAAGCAAGAAACTCACCACTTCCAGCTTTATGCTTGATCTTCATGGACATCATTTAGCTCTGTCGCAAGAAAGCGATTCATGATAAATTTTTTACCGATTCTATCCAAACGACCTCTTGGATCTCTATAATACGTTCTGTTCTCTACAGTCAAGAATGTACACAATTCAACCTACACACCTTCATTCTTGAAATTTGATGCCACTATGTGAAGTTTTCACTTTTATTTCCACCCCATAATATCAGATGTATTGTTAGGTTGTATGGAGTCAAATCTTTTCAGAGCTCTCTTTTGCAGAAAAGAGATCCCTTATCTTTTCTTGAAAAAGATGAATCAGAAATGTGGTAGACTGCAAGTATTATTTTTTTTGTAAACTCTTAATGTCACATAAAATAATAATCAAATATCATAATTTAAGAAGTAAAAACATAATTGAGACACAAAGAAAAATTAAAAATTAAGGTATTTGAACTTTCATCTTTTGTAAATGTAAAATAAATTAGATTGTTCTTCGATTTTTACTTTTCACTAAGACATTCAGTATTCATAATCTTTGATGATAGACTGAAAATCTCTAGCATTGGAGAGAAACACAGCAATTATAAATTTCTAATAAAGTAATGACTCGCATTTATCTTTTTTTAATGTTTTGTTTCCCGCTTTCCGCGGATATCACATAGCAGTATAGCACTAGTATCATGCAATTGAACAATTAGTTTAACATAATTGCCATACGGGACTATACACATATGATCGGCTGATCGGCGAAGCCGAAATGTGTATTAGTCCCAGCAAAGTATATACTTTGCATATAGATTCACAAATCACAATGTAATGCGTATTAATTTCTAACTAAATGCTAAGCTATGTATTTTCAGTTTGGACATTTAAGACTTAAGATAGAGGCAGAATTACTACCATTTTTATTTTTATTTTTTGCAAGAAAAAATTATTGGTTTACAAAAGAAAGAAATGGATACATTTGCTATTAATCGGCAGCGCATAATCGTTAAGGTCGACACGGGCTGCTATTCTTATTTTTCAATTTTCCATGTATTGCACTTTAAACAAACCGTCAAGATTTAAAAAGGTTGAAATAAGTTATTAGACTCATCAATTGTATTCTCTATAATTCATTTTTTTAATTATAAAAAGTTTGTTGAAATTAATTCATAAATTTATTTCATCTCATCTCTTTTATTTATTTATAATATCATTTAAAGTTCCGCCAACAGTATTACTTGTCCATATTTACAAGTTATGGTTATCCAACCTCCGTGCAACTTGTGCGCAGTTCGATTGAGGAATAATATATATTTCTTTAATTTGGTATTTGTTTAGGGACAAAAGTTGTATGCTTATCGCCTTATCCCTTCATGAGTAGCATGTGAGGAGCAGAGAGTAATATTTTTATTGCGTGTACAAGTATCTTTTGAGAAAGTGCATGTCTGCTCATGGCTTTGGAAATTTGGACTGGTAGAGGAGTCCAATATGAATTTATCTATTTACAATGACCCGAAATTACTAATCAAGACCTCATTTCATAGGTAAATTCATATTCTCTACAATAATGCTGATTTGTTAGACATCACAAAATTGATTCTCTACCTGACACAAGCTGGTTATAAAAACGTACATGATGTAGCCAAGTGTTATTACATTTAAATAACCGTAATCAAATGGTGCTACACCAGAATGGTGCTATAACAGAAGCGCAGCTTACCTAAACATAGTACAATGAGATTTCTGACTCCCATTCAAAACTCACCAGGTTTCTGACTCCAATTCAAGACCTCACCTATATATACAGCTAAACACCAACTGAAACACAATGAAGAGAAAATTGCGCTACACAAATAAAATTGAAAAAAGAATACATTACTAGATATTTAACTTATTGTGGTAGCTCCTCTTGCGGTTCACTCGATTGTGGGAAAATCTGTTCCACTAAGTCCAACAACTCCTGCACATGATCTTCTACTGGAACTATCTCCTTTTTACCGTTTACAGTCCGTTCTTCTGTCTTCACAAGCCTCTTTTCGCTATCTTTTATCATCTGCAAACACATAAAGACTCAATACTAAGCAAAGCAAATTGAATTTCTATCAACTAAGCTATAAAAATATTGTCAATTACAAATGGTATAGTCCTCTTCCTCTGAAATATAACGCATAAAAATATAAATATATATTGCTAATGGACCAACAAGCATTACCAATATGATATCAGTATCTGGTACCAAAGTTGCTAGTAATTGACAATGCATATTGTACTCAGTCACTAACCCGAAGTAGGAATGCTAATTATTACATACATAAAAGCTAAACCTCATGTAACGTTGCTGCCTCAATTGAGGCTTGACTTTACCGGAGTTAGCTAGCCACCTAGTCTGATTAGTATGGATGTATTTTGCTTTATGTTTCTTTTTGTTGCAAGGCTATGTGATGCCTCTGCTTTGGTTGTAATCCCAGACCTACTGTCTGTTTGGATGAAACACTAATGTAGCCTTAACTTCATATTTAAGTAAAAGCAGTGGTAGCTATGAGTACCACTTTTTTCAAAAAAAAAAAAAGATAATCAGTGAAAAGAAGTATAAATACCCCATAGAGTTCTGGCTGGCCCCTCGGTGTTAGATTAACTATATTCAATTTTTCAGAAGTTGTGATCTTGAATTTTTCAGCTTTTATCAAAAATTCATTCATTGATTCTCTTGACTGTGTACGCGAAGCAGTCCGATTCAGGAATTCAAAGACCTACCTTCAAAAGAGTCAAGTTCCAAACAACTCAATTACAATTCTTCATATACAAACAAATATTTTATTAAGAAAAAGTTTCTGCAAATGGTCCAGGATTGAAGTACTGAATTTCAGTACACAATTAACTTGAGCATGGTTCCCAGTTCATACCAGTAGAGTAAACTAAATTGGAAGAACTCACTGGTACAAAATCTAAAAGCATAATGAGGTACCTTGCACTCTGAAGGAGCAACAGAACCAAGGCAACCCATTGGATCAGATGTAGCCCCTCTTGACCTCAAGAAATCAAAAACTTCAAAATTTGTTAAGCTGCCTGCATTTGCCTTCTCTCTGCCAAAGCAGGCCAATATTTTACTACCTAATAAAGTATGAAACTAGTAGATTTCCCTTTTTAGAAATAATGTAATGTAAGCATGGACAAGAAATAAGAGGATATTGTCAAATATATTCATTATTATGCAACTTTCTATATTATAAATTTATTTCACTATATATTTTTTAGTTCCTTTCTTTAAGAAAAGCCCTAGCAAGTGGAGTTGTATTGGGAGGTATTTTGGTTCCTTCAATGCTAATTCATCAAAGCTTAATTTTAATGAGGTGCACATAAATTATAGTGTATCTACAACTAACCCAGGTATTTGTCATTGTTGCAATTACCACAATCACATTATGACTTTTTCTATTAGCGCTTAAGAGCAAATGATCACCAGCGGCATGAATACAAACTGGGGGCGTGAAATGTGACCCTTAAAACATGTACCAGCTGTTTGTTATCTGAAAGTTTATTAAAAGTGTTGGAACTAACCTCAGTAACAGTGGGCATCATTAGCAAAATAGGTAAAAAAATGATTTGGTTTGCAAAAGGAAAAAAATATATAATTGAGCATGTTACAGACAAAAGAGAAGAAAAAAATCATGCTTAAACTCACATCTTCATACTTCCAAAGCAAGATGTATTGGAACCTGAAAGTGACTGTAAATACCAGAGAAAAGGAATGTCAAGTTAAATATCCAATTGTAATTGCATAAGGGCCTGTTCGGATCACAAATTGGAATTATGGTCCGTGTTCGATTGTGTTTTTATTAATGGGAAATAAATACCAAAATGCAAGGTCGGGGAACGAAATGTGAATAAATTGCTGGGGAAAATTTTGGAGGTCAGATTGATTTTTTTCCAGCTGTCATTTGATGTCATGCGAACTGAATGGGCGATAAGAATAGGTTGTTATGTATGTGGGCCTGATTCTAGGAGTATGCGGGAGGTGACAGCTGACAGGGGGGCGTCAGCTCCCTACGAGCGGTGTCTGAGGTTACGTTAAAAATTATTTCTGAGAAGTCAAATTACATTGAAATTCTTTCATCGATGGCCCAGATTAAGGTTTAGGGTTTATGAGTTTGTTTATATATATATATACATAATCTCCAATATAATTCTGTATGTAATCGAACCTTAAGTGAAAACTGTTTTAGCAGCGGACGTAGGTTTTCTTCCCCTTATGGTTTCTCACGTAAAATCTTATTCTCAATTTTTTCCTCGTGTTACGTAATTGCTCTCTTATTCGCTTCTCTACACAGGTACAAACAGCTAACAAGAAATCGGTACAAGGGATAAATAACGGGAAAACAGAGAACGAGAGGCATAGTGCCAGGTATAGCACACAAGCAACAAGCATGACAAGCCCAATCGGGAAGAAAAGAGTAAGACAGCACAAAAACCGAAACAAAACAGGAAAAAACTACCGTAATCGGCTGGAGACCTGAAGACCACTGGAGGGGTGCGATTTGCACGAGAGGAGGAGCAGGGTTCGAATCAGCAATGAAGAGAGGAGAGCTGCGCGAGGAACGGGGCGAGAGAGAGCGGCGCGACAGAGACGCGTAAAAGAGAGACGAGTCGATCGAAGTCGTAAACCTAATAATATGAACGGACGGATCAGATTAATCCAATATGTATAATGTATCCACCGACTTCCTGCTGGCTACTGTTGTGACTGTTGAAGTGTTGTGCCTTACCTGACATCAGTGACCTGCTTACTGCCTGGTCTGACTTGGGCCCGTTTTTGGATCATAGCGCAAACGAACACCAAAACTGTCCGAGTTTAATTTTTATCTGTTGGGCCTCTCTAATACAGAGCTTCGCAACAAATGACCGGAACCAAAAAAATTTAGTGCTCTCCTATCTATGTCTATATTATAAGTGAAAATCTTTTATTTGCCGGACCCTTCATCATCGGTAGTGTATTGATAAACGTACGTGTCATGCGTGTCACGTGCTTGAATCTTTTATTTGCCGGACCCTTCATCATCGGTAGTGTATTAATAAACGTACGTGTCGTGCGTGTCACGTGCGAGCACGTGACGTGTTCGACATGGAACGTGTCGTGTCAACACGTGTTCACATGTTTGAACGTATGTATTTTAATGTGTCAAAAACTTGAAAACCCGAACACGCACGTCTAAGACACGTCTAGTATGCCGTGTTAGCCGTGTTTGTGTTTATACATGTTTGTGTTTATACGTGTTTGGCACGTGTCAACACTTGTAGCACGTATAAATTCAATAAAATTCAAATAAGATAAACATATAAGAAAAATCATGAAAAATTATAAAATGATAAAAAAATGATAATCTTAATTTAAATTTTAAAAAAGTTTAATTAAAAAATAAATTTTCAATTTTCCCTCCTTTTTTCGGGCTTGGGACCGACTACATTTTGAAAATGTAGGCAAAGTTAAAAACTTGAAAATTTGTTAGTACAATATTTGAAAATATTTTAAGAAATGAAGTAATATGAACAATATAAAATGTATACCTTTTTGTTATTATTTTTTCATATTTAGGTATTTAATCTTCATGTTCATTATCATCTTGAGGTAAAAATCCAGTAGGAAAAAAGTTATAAATGTAGAAAAAAATATTAATGTAAAAATATATATTTACCAGCTTAATGCAGTGGCAAAAAGTTATAAATGTCATCAAATTAAATTAGTTTTGATACTGAATTAATATCGGCATATCACATTTAAAATATGATTTTAAATTTAAATATCATATTTAATATTTAATTTAGGTAATGGTCAACGAGGTCAAATCTTTTTTTTTTGAGTGATATCAAATGCTTTAGACACGTCTTCACGTATTTTGACATGCTCCCTTTTATTAAAAACACTTGAATTTGTATAAGATATTACAAGGATTGTCACTCAAGATTGCTTCTTTTCTTCAATTGTGTTGTGCGATGTCCCGTCAGCTGAATCATCCATGTGCCCGGGTCCACTCATGACAGTTTTGGTTATATCGATAAAAATTGAGGATGTTAATAGACATGTCAGACGTGCTGCATGTGCTACACGTGTTAGATATGCGTGTTCGTGTTAGACGTGCGTGTTTAGCCGTGTCAAAATTATTTATATATTGATCACACACATTTAACAACAAGACATGTGTGACACGTGAACACGTCACGTGCAGACACGTTTAGACACAAACACGTATTCGTGTCCGTGTTTACACGTGTCCGACATGTTTATCATTACCCTAATCCTCGAGATAATTATCTCACTATTAGTGTTCATTTCTTTAATTAAGCACGTGTTAATTGAGCCCGACATCCCATATATATAGTTTTTTCAATATTGTATATTTTTTTGCTCAATTAGATCTGACGTCTAGTGCTTTTTTTTTTAAATTCTCTCTTCCATAGAACTTGTGATGTTAAAATGTGTTTCAAATATTATAACTTTGATGTTGAACATATGATTAGAATGTTGTGATATTAAATATTTTATTAGGTTGATAAAGTTATATAAAGATATATTTAAATTGTACTTGATGATTTATGAGAAAATATTATTTTGTGAAATTTAATTTTATTTTCCGTGTTATTCAATAAACAATTGAAAGAAATTACATACTCCAGATAGTTAAATAATTACAAAAAAACCCTAAATACCTATAAAAAATACTTAAATATCCATAATATATATCTAAATACCTAAATAAGTAAATCACACAATCATAAATAAGAAATCTAAATACCTAGAACACATATCTAAATACCTATAAAGATAATTTAATAAACATAACACATATCTAAATACCTAAATAAGTAAATCACAAAATCAAAAACAAGAAATCTAATTACCTAGAGAAGATAATTAAAAATGCATGACACATATCTAAATACCTAAATAAGTAAATCATATAATTCTAAATAAAAAAATCTAAATATCTATAAAAAATAATTAAATACTCATGATACGTATCTAAATATCTAAATAAGTAAATCATGTAATTCTAAATAAAAAAATCTAAATATCTATAAAAGATAATTAAATACTCATGATACGTATCTAAATACCTAAATAAGTAAATCAAGTAATTGTCTATTGTAGGTATTAGAACTTTTGATGTTGAAATATGTTGTTTAGATATTAGAACATTTGATGTTGAATATGTGATTAGAATGCCGTGATGTTGAAATAGTTTTTTTAAATATCGTGATTAGAATGTTGATATGTTAAAACATTTGATGCTGTAATATGTGGTTTACATTTTATTGTTGAAATATGCTTTAAAGATGTCTAGTTGCTCTCTAGAAAAAAATATTTTTTTGTGATGTTTTAATTTTGTTTTCCACATCACAAGAAATTTAAATAAATATAAAATATATTTAAATACCCAAAATACATATCTAAATACCTAAATAAGTAAATCACATATAAAATATATTTAAATATGCAAAACACATATCTAAATATCTAAATAAGAAATCAAAATAATTAGATATTATACTTAAATGTCCAGAACACATATCTAAATACCTAAATAAAAAAATCTAAATACATAGATATTATATCTAAATACCTATAATAAATAATTAAATATACATATAAAAGATATTTAAATATCCAAAATACATATCTAAATACCTAGATATTATACTTAAATACCCAGAACACATATCTAAATACCTAAACAAAAAATTTAAATACCTAAATATTATATCTAAATACCTATAATAGATAATTAAATATATATGACACATATCTCAATAACTAACATAAATAAATCTTATTAATAAAAATAAAAATCTAAATACCTATAATTTTTTTAAATACTACAATATAATTACATACAATATGGGCTTGGCATTCCGAAAATTGTCACGTGTGCTTTGCGCAAATGATCTTTACTTGGCGGAGGAATAATCACGTGCGCGCGAAAAAAAAAGTTCATTAAATACAGTTGAGCGAAACTATCCAAAAATGGGAAGTCTACGTGCCGGAGGATTTTTTGAGGGATTAAGGAGTGTATATACCAGAGATATCTATTAATATTATGAAATAATATTTAATAACTAAAATATTTGTGTTCAATTTATAATTGAGATTTATTGATTTTATAAAAACAACGGTTCAGATTTCACTCAAACTCATTTTCTCTCTCCATTTTATTTGCTATTTTTTTACCAATGCATTTATAAAATATCTAAAATTTTTTTACACCAAATAAATTAAACATCAACTATTATCAAATTTTATTGTAAAAAAAACTACGCATTGTACAACATTACTTAGAAAAAAATTATAATATTTTATGCATTATCTTTTAAGAGTCTTTGTAATTGATTTATATATAAATTATATCTAAGTAAAATATATTATTTTCTATAATAAAATTAACATTAAATATAATTATTTTATAAAAAAGTTATATATCAAATAATTAATTACTGATTATTATTAAGTTTATTGTAACAAAAAAGGCTACACATTGTACGACCTAAATCATATTCAGAAAATAAAATTATTGTATTTTGTACATCATTTTTTATTAAATAATAAATAAATTTTATTTAAAAATTTAAGTCTTTGTGATTAGTTTAGATATTAATTATAATAAAATTAATATTAAATATAATATTTTTAAAATTAAAAGAGTCTACACACCGGCTGGTTCTATGCTAGTCCATGTAAAAGCACAGAGAAAATTGGAAAATTTGTGTTAAATCAGAGAAAATTGAGAAATCAGGACGACGATAATCTTGTAGATTAATAGTACGAGGGAAATTCGCTTGTCGTGTTGTTTGCTAACCCCATATTAAGAGATTATGGATTGAGATACTGCACTAAGAAATCAAGAGTTTGATTAGATATATAAATAAATAATAGAAATTTGATAATAGTCTCCAACGTCATGTCCCCAAAAAAACTTCCCCGCGTTAACCGTCGTGTATAAATAGTTGAATACAACAGCGAAGAGATGCCTTTCCTTTTTGCTCCTCACGAGTCATGACCCCAACCCATGTTTTTTCTCTCCGCCACTCAATCGCTAAAATTATTTATATGTAACAAAATACTCATTTATGTTAAATGCAAAAATACATAACAACTAGAATATATATCTATTTGGATACATCGGTTGCTTTTGTATGTCACAAAAAAATATTTTAGGTGTGTAACATGGAACTATTTATTTAATTAAGGGCTTTTACTGATATAAAGAGTAACAATTTATACAACATATCATGTGATCTTTATGTTGTAAAACTATTTATATTTGCCAACATAATTCTGACTTTATTTATATCTTTAACTGATTGCAATTTACATCTATTAATCTGGTTACTAATATTAAATAGCTAAAAATATTAGTACTTGATCTCGATGTTATTTATATTTGCCAACATAACTATTTATACAATCTATTATGTATTCTTTATATTGTAAAGCTATTTATATTTGCTAACATAAATTTGACTTTATTTATATCTTTAACTGATTGTTATTTACATCTATCAATATGATGAAAAAATTGCTTGTACTAGCAAATTTTGGGACAAAAATATTTTGGAAAGTAAAGAAGATGATTTAACCTTTAGAGAGAGGTGTTGAAAATGGTACCTCTTCATACGAAAACAACATGGAAATTAGTAGTTACTTAGCAATTATTTTCAATATTTGGGCTAACTCTCTTGTGAAAAATAGAAGTTAGATCAACCAATGAATCTTAGAAAATGGAAGTGAATAGAGATGGATGTTTGAGAAGAAGACGAGGTCAGATAAGAAATTAAAAGTTTCTAATATTAAAATAAAAAAAGATAATATAGCAATCTCATTCCGAATTATAATAAACAAACAAAAAAAATAGTGTGGTCAATCTACTTGCAGGACTTGGAATGAGGATTGAGCCATGTTGCTGGTGGGCAATGAAGACACATAAATCATTGACACCCTTGTAGACTATGGGAGAAAAAAATATCATTTAAGAATTGTCGAAGTGGAGAAGCACCATGAACAATGAACGAAATATTTGTGTGAAGGAGATCTATGAAAGATTCTAGTGGTTATCACAACTGAAGAGAGAGCAGGGGAGTCATGAGAGCGATGGGACATGAAAGCACGGTTAATTTTTAACTGATAGTTTCAAAATTCAAATATTAAGAGAATGAAACAAAGAGTTGCTTATATCGAGTTCTGTCATGTAAAAAAAGGAATAAAATGATTGGTACTAAATAGCGTATGTCCAAAAAAGGAAATTAAGCGTTGTGGACAGAATTTGGCGATGAAACAGTGGGGATAATTATATTATTTCTAAATAATAATGGATTATAATTTGAGACTTGTATAAGATCAAATATTGCATTAATTGGGAAAAACCAAATGCTCTCATCTAAATGAGGTGCGCAAGTTTGCACAATATTAATTCTGCAGAACAACATGAAATTGGCAAATAATATATTATCTTATGGAATAATATAACAAAACGACTATTTGGTTGTATGCATTTTTTTAAATAAATTTTCACTAACATGGATTTTATTTTTATTTGTCTTTTTTTACATAAATTAATTTATGAGCTTCATAAAAAAATTGGATTTGGTCCATGAACTTCTTTGCAGAAAAAAACTAATTTGGTCCTAAACTCTCGTTTGTATCAACTTGGTTTTTGAACTTCCTAAAAAACACCAATTGGTCGTTCAACTTTTCAGAATAATCAAATTGGTTCATTAACTTTAAACTACACCAAATAAATTCTTAAACTATTGACATAAAAACTAATTTGATCTCCAAAATTTAAAAAGAAAAACTAAATTAGTCCTTGAAATTTTTTTATTGAAGGATTTTTATTTCATTACTTTCTATGTCTAAATAATTTAGCCATAAAAATATTTTATTAAAATAAAAAATTAGTAACATAGGGACAAAATGCTGACCAAAATATTTTTAATAAAAATTTCCCAAAAATTACTGAATATTTTTGTTTTTTAATAAATTTTTATGTCTATTTTATTTATTAGAAAATAAAAATAATATTTTTCAAGGACTATTGAGTTTTTCTTTTTAAAATTTAGGGATCAAATCAATTTTTATGTTAAAAGTCCAAGAATTTATTTGATGTAGTTTAATGCTAAAGAACAAATTTGATCGTTTTTGAAAAAAAAACTTTAATGTTCAACTTTGTATTTTTTTTAAGTTCAAGGACAACGTGATATAAAGTGAGAGTTTAAGAACCAAATTAGTTTTCTTCAATTCTCCCAAAAAGTAAAATCTTATATTCCTTAATATTTGTGCTACACTAACGGCAACAGAATTTAAATGTTTCAAAATGTGTTGTATTGTGCACAATTATGTTCATCTCTTTTACTGTCCACCTCTTTTATTATTCACCTCTTATTTAGGAGTTTACAATCGGTCGGTTTGAATCAATAAATACATATATCTAAAGTTTTATTCGATTTACCAAATTAATGATCCGAATCAGATTTATAAAAATATCAACCGAATAAACCGAAAATCAAATAAACTGAAATTTTATTCGATTTATTCAGTTAAACTGAAATTTTGTTCAATTTATTCAGTTAAACTGAAATTTTATTTGTTTTATTTGGTTAAATCAAAATTATATTAGTTAAAAGAGGAATGATAAAATATCGATAGTTATAAAAATTAATAGAAAAAATAAATAGTTTAAAAGTAAAAGCTATAAAAAATTTATATATTCGGATTATCTTTGATATGATCCTTATTTATGCCAAGTAAAATGAATTTGCTTGATAAAATTTAGACCATTTGGTTTATTCGGTTTAGAAAAACATAAAAACCAAAGAATACAAATCGAATTAGCTAAAATTTTAATCAAACTGAAATTTGTAAACCGAAAAATCAAACCAAAAGTCCAAAATTTAATGATTCGATTCAAAACTAATTATACATGTCTGTTTGCACACCCCTACTCTTATCCATCCCTTCATTTGTTAATCATAATTATTTATTTATTAATGAAGAATACCAATTTTTAATTAATTTAAGTTATATTTTTCTGCACATTTTTTTACATACATTTTCTTAGTGAATAACTGTATTCAATTAAACACACAAATAAATAAAGAGGTGGACAAGAATCATAGCAAAAAGGTGCATGGAGCTTTCCATGTTTTTCAATTAGTCTCTGTTCGTTTCCTTCCATGTGTGGGAAAATCTCAGGGAATTAAACTGATTTTTACTGTACGCTGTTGCAATTTTATTATATTTTTATCTGGCTTGTAGAATTGTAACAAAATGCATTGTTCAGTGTACGCTGTTGCGATTTTATTATATTTCTCCCCAAATGAAAGTGGTGGTGGGGGGTCACATAATCACACCTCATTGTATGATTGTAAAATACATTTTTAATACGCTCGATCTCGGAAATGATTATAAAACCCACTGAATCGAATCATTTTTAAAATTTCACAATGATATGAAGCGAACTTTATCTCACTCTCACGCTACAAGGGGGGCGAACCAGGCACGTGGTTTTGGTGGGGATTAAAACTTGCAAATTTATCTAAAAAACACAGATAATCACAATTGTCAAATCCATTTTGAAGAATCTTCTCTTTATGTGCCATCAAACCAGATATATCCATTCCCAATCTATGTGCCTATTTTCAAAGATCATCAAACTAAGGACATTGTGAAGTGCACCTCACTATCCCCTTGTGTTCTCTGATTGAATTCTCATCATTTCTTACTTATCATATAGGATTCTCTTTAAGCCTCGTCTCGTTCACATTTCACATGCAAAAAGTTTTTAAAACAGGAGAGCTTTACAATGTTTTTTGAACTCCGAAATGATTAGTTCTTCATATATGGAATAATTGCAATAATTAACAAAAAAAAAACGATATGCAACAATTGACGGAGATACATTAACATGCAGAGAACAAAATACTGCTGACCTATATCAAATGATTCAAAACAATGCAGCTCAGTGAAAACCAAAGTAGCAAGCCATTAAACCAATGATCATCAGCGCCAGACAAGTGACAAGAGGGTTCAAAATGGTACCAATTTGGGTGGTAATTACTTTTTACCAGAATTTTGATTGGCTATTTGGTATTAATTGAATTACTGGATTTTTATCTTGGGGCATACTTGACAATAATTTGTAAATGAACAGTACAACAAAAAACCGCAGGTCTTTATTTAGATGGCAGGTGGTGTATAATGATGCAAGTCTGATGATGATTGCATGCCTCTACCAACACTTCAGTCCAACCAAACAAATATAATAGACAGCGAGTAAAATATACCATTTAAAAACCAATTATTTCAACTGTTTAAACAAAAGCAAAATGTTAAAATTACAATCCAAAGGAATTGTTAAACCATTTCTTTTACTTTCATTTTTGTTTTCAAAAGGGCGCGTTTATAGGGACAATGAAATGTTGGAAGTAAAAGATATTTACAATATAGACCCTGTAAAAATGACCATTGATTTGAATCATTCATTGGCTGAAAGCAGAAGATTCTCTATGTGTTAGGGGATAGTGCTGATTGTTAGTCAGAAGTACTTTAATCCGATTCAGTGGTCCTGCTACTGTGGAATTCATCCCCTGAAAAGACATAAAAAAACAGTTAGAGCTTAAATTCAAGCAACAACTCCTCATGTACTCCTCAGTAACTTCAAAAAATTTCAAATGCCTTCCAGTAAGGGAAAAAAACAGTTAGAGCTGCATTGTTCTGAAGCATTATGCTTGAATCAAATTTTTTTTATCATCCTAGTAAATAATAAACCCCACAAATTATTGGAACACTTGGTCATATCAACACTGCCAAAGACTCATAGGTTCATTTCTAGGCCCCAAATAAGAATCTTCAAAAAAGACAACTGTATTAAAAGAGGAAAAAACAAAAAGTACTGTATTTCTCATGTACACTCTTTGGTAATTGGTAGATAGATCATAGTATAAAAATGCTTTCCCAGATCTGAGGTCCACGGCCAATCAGCAAGCACAGGAGCAGAAGTATAAAACAAGCAACATGCAAGTCTTATACCATTTGCAGATGCAGTACCAATATTTTCATGTTTCAAGAATTACAGACAGAAAAAAGTACCTCTTCACTGAGACTAAATTGTAGCTTCTCCCTCTGCCACCTACGGCTGAGAATTACAACTCCAACTCCGACCAAAGCAGCGGTTGCTACATAAATACGCAGCATCTTGTCTTCACTCACCTTTTGACAAATGAAACCCAATTTCTTTAACCACCAACTCTCATTCCCACCCTCGCTCTCTTCAGTTGCCTTCTCCTCTTTGCACCTAGAGTCCATCCTCTCTTCAATTCCCTTGTCCTTATTGAACACTGAATTATCCTCTACAACTCGAGTCACATCTTCAACACGACTTGGAGCATACTCCGTTGAGGCATATACTGTGGGTTCAATAAATTCCACATCCAACTCATCCTTGGTTTTATCTGATACCCCACTTGAGTCCATCGTTTGGTGGCATGATTCTTCTTGAACTAGAGATTTGCTCACTGAGCACATCAGAAGGGATTCAAGCTCAGTTTTTTGAGAGAGGGAGAAGTGGCCAGACATGAACATGGCTTCAGATGGGGGTTCCTTATCTTTTGCCTCATCTAAGGGGCCAGTGGCCGCATGCATCGATTCTGTTACGGAGACAACTTCCCAGGCTGCAGTCTCGACATTGTTTTTGTTGTCTGTCATAGTGCTTTGACCTCTGTATAAAATTCTACAATTGTTTAGATATTTGTGTATTCTCAAAATATATATATCCTACTACTAGATGGATGCCAGTGAACTGCATATCAGTAAAAAAAATGCAACAGGACAGTAATGAGCAAATCGTACACCATTAGTCATGGATCTTTTTAATGTCTAATAATCCAATCCTCATTTTAGGATTCAATTAAAATTTTATTCCTTAGCTTCTATGCTGCTGATTTGATATTGATGCACAAAACCGTGCTATTCAGGTTCAGCGCAAGTAATTTCTAGCAATTTTCACTACCAGTGATGTTCTTGTAGTTACAAGGTACTCACTAAAAGGAACTCGAAACAGCAGATAAACTATTTTCTAAGACATCACGGATCACTAAAATATGCAACAATAAGCTCTTCAATAACAAATATCTTTGTAATTTTTTTAATTATAAACGGAAACACCGAATTCTGAAATCTCAAATCAGTGCATCGGATAAGTCAAACATCCGATCAACACTACACGAACAAAGCTAAAGTATCAACAAGCAAGCGAAATGGAACATCTATAAATTACCAAAACCTGACGGAGACGATCTGAAATTAAGCCCTTAATATAGATAATTACTAGAATCAAAGCTGAAATAAAAGAAATAATCACATCGATCGTTTTTTGAAAGAAAAAAAAAAGAGGTTGGATAGATCGAAAGCTAACCTCGAGAAGAAAAGGAAGTACTGCTTCTTACGCCACAGGGAAAATCGGAAAAGAAAATTAAGAAAAATCACCGAATAATTTGGTGGGGGGTTAATATAATGGAGAAGATTTGAGAATTCCCTGTTTGGGTTACCGGCTAACAGCGGTCACGTAATCACGTGACTCGTCCCATAGAATTATAGAGACCCGGCAGCTGTACCCCCGGTCTATACAAACCGTCCAGCGAAAAAGACCAAATATGGGAATGTCAGGACATGCCAAATACTGTTTCATGTTCACAAATCACAATCACTTCAAAACTGTACACTCGATCAAAATAAAGTGTTGGATGATAATAAATATATATATTTTGGATGAAGATGGAATAAAGGATGGAAAAATATAAATTCATATTTTATTTCTAGTTAAGTATTGTGCGAACTTTTTTTCAGTTGTCAAATGTTTTCCTAAGTAGTATTTCTTTTCTATTTTGTATGTTAAACTTAACGCTAGTTTAATTTTGACGAACACTTTATCTTATACCCAATTTATGTTATTTCAGATTGAAATTTAAGCATTATTTAAAAAACGTTATTTAAAAAATTTTGAAATTGAAGCATCAAACAATATAAATTATAAAATTTGAAAATTTATTTAATTGTAATTTTTTATTTGCTGAGAATTTATTTGTTTACTATTTATTGAAGCATCAAACAATATTTAAACTATATAAAATTTGAAACATTATTAATTTATAAAGAATATAATTAGAGTGGTATGTAATAATAGGACTGTCAATCCGAAGAATAGAATTCTGACTCTTCAGTTCGGCGAACAACATATTTATTTCCGTAATAATATAAAGTATGAAAATGAAACTATGAAAATACAAAATCATAGATCCACTGGACTTGTTCCGAGTTCCGACTAAGGGGAACATCTGTGAGACCATTTTGTTCCTTCTCAGTCTGTTGATGTCTAAACAGTGTGGGCATGATGGGCCAATCCGGGCTTAATTTTAAATATTTATTAACTATTTTGAGAGCGCAAGCTGGTTCTTGTTCCTTCTTTCAACGATGATAAACTAATTTATTATGTTATTCATTTTTCAGTTGTGTTTGTTTTTATTAGAAAATGGAGAGCACAAGCTGACATCATCAAGCCAAGAATTGCTGACGCTTCAATTCTTTCTGGCAACCGATTAACAATTTATTTCAAGTTAATAACAAAGAAAAGGGTACGAGTTAGACAGTGACGGAGTCACATATACAATTATTGATGCAAATGACATGACTGATATAAATTTACCTTATAAATATATATAATTTAATTAATATAAAATATATAATGACACCAGTAATTTTATTCCTCCCTTGACCACCGGAGTTACATGATAGCACAGTTTTCATTTGATATTGTTAAGTTGGTCGCTTACTGCTTAGTGCTTGCACATGCAGCCTTTTTCGAATAAATTACTAAATCATTAATTGGCCCTAAATAAATAGAGTATTTTTTTAAGGTCATCAATTTGAACTTCACAATAAGTTGTTCATTTAATGTTAACAGATCCTCAAAACCCACATATGACGCTCATGTTACCGCATAATCGGCACTTGCAGTGCATATTGAAAGTTATGAATACTCAATATTGAAATAAGTGTTATGATATACTTTATCCAAAAGAAAATTATTGTTAATGCATCTCTTCGTCAGCATGATTATCTTTGGAACATCGGGATCAGATAAAATTTTTGTTAACACTGCATTGAAGAACGCAAAAAAAAAAATACCCAAGTTGAAAATATTCATAATGACAACATCATTACTGACAAAAATCCTAACTAGTGTTCTAATACAGAAATCAATCCATCATTCATACATCATGCAACTATTTAGAAAACTACACAGATGCCAAGCTTTCAATTGTTGGTATAATATTTTCTCATAGGCACCTATGCTGCTGCTTTGGTCTTCTTCGGCATACGATAACCACCAACAACACATGCATGGTCACGTTCAAAAGGCTCCAATGTAACCTGCTCTGCAGGCTTGAACTGCTCAGCTTGCAGCTTCTTAACTTCATTTGCAAACACAGCCTCTGCAGGCACTGTGGAGTCGATACAGTTTGCCTAATATATCAGGTAATTTAGTCACTTCCATTACTCCAAACAAAAACGAGGTTTATATAAAATTTATGTACTTATAAGAACTCTTGCCATTGTACACAAGTAAAACAGCTGAAACAGTCAAAACTTGCAGATGTTCTAATTTTGAAGTTGTTCTGATAACAAGTCCATGTTTTGGCACCATCTTTATACTCATCTCAATCAGATTAAGAGTTCTTACTTAGGATTCATTGTTATGATGCAGATAAGGACACTGTTTGGGGTACTTTTAATAACAGAAACAAGTACAACATAGCAGAATGTTCACCACAAATTGGTCAAAGAAGATATATCTATGAACACATTTAAATTGACCCCAGAAATTTGCTGTTAACAAAAATGATCATGTACCTTGATAGAAATAACAAAATGACCCCCATTCTTCAGGAAATAGGAGGCATTCAATGCTAAAATTCTTGCCTGAATGAATCAAAACAAAATGTAAACATCCAAGTAAATTAAAAGTACATCAAAACCTTCACTTATCAGGCTGTAACTATGAATTTTGCCGAGTCTAATTGAGCTATCATTTCTAGAGAACTTCAGGGCCCCAACCGCAATCAAAGGAATCATTTATCAACTTGAAAAACTGTTTTAAGAAAGTTGGAATTTAAGAAAAAGAAATTACCATCTTATAGAACTAAAACTGGTTTCATAAAAGCAATTAAAACAAGAGGTACAACCATTGGATAGCTCAACCAACATCATTTTCTACAACAAAACCAAAGCAACAGCACAAACCATTTCATCATTTCCATCTAAAAGGGAAAAAAAGAAAGGATAAAATTGAAAGTTCGAAACTGCTTTAATGACATTTTTTAAGAAAAAATATCAATAATACTATGACACTTACATGATATGTATATATGTGAAACCTGAAGAAGCTGTAAATATGTACAGCTTGAATAAAATTGGAACATGTTATGTATGTCTTTGCATATAACTCATAGCTAACAACTGACAAAAAAACAAAAACCGCAAATTTCAATTTCTATAAATACCAAACTCCAAGACAAAGAAAAGTTATACATGGCAGAAAATAGAAGGCAAAAGTGGATGGCACTTGTTTGGCATCAGATACTCATTTGTAATCATCCGAAGATGTCCTTAAGGGGAATCCGAGTACAAAAATCTCATCATTTGCTAGTGCCATCATACTCAAAAACTCAGAAAAGTATTGTAAAAAAATTATATTTCAAAGAGTATTACTTGAAAATAACCATGGGACGACAGTTCAAATAAAAAGAAAACTTGTACATTATACATCACCAGGGGGCTGCAGAGGTGGAATACAGCCTCTACAATTCCCTCCCCCCCCCAAAAAAAAATAAAAAATAGACAGGAAACATACCTGATCAGGTTGTGCAACATCAGAAAAGATGATGTCAACCATACCAACCAGCATACGGTACCTGGCTGGATGTCTTGCATCTTCAATGATTGGTATCACATTTGTTCTCTTTTTGGCCATGTTAACCAAGTCTCGACCACTTCTATGGGAGAACTCAACCGCGTAAACCACTCCAGTCTGTCATACAGTAAATTGTTTGAGTAAAACAGAACACTTATGCTGTAAGATAATAATTCATTTGCTTTGGAACATACCGGACCCACAACATCAGACACATGGGAGACTGTTGTACCAGAAGCAGCACCAAGATAGAGAACCTTAGTTCCAGGAGCCTGAAAATTTCACAAGCATCAGAAAAAATGTTCAAACAAATAAACTTAAACAATTTATGTCTCATTCTTAACAAAACCAACAGGCTCTACAACCATAGTTGTGCAACCTGGTGATTACAGTCTTATAGACATAAAAACTGAATTCCAGAGATACCAGTAACAAATGATAGATCCATAATATGCCACATTAGCATAATAACAGGAACTCAGCAAAAAATGAATAGTTACAAAACCAATCCCAATCATCACTCTTTAATGCAGTATAGCATTAGAACCAGTAACAGAATCCAACATTTAATGACTAATTTTCTGACAGAATTACTGAGAGAAAAGCACCAGACTTTACTAGAAAAAGAAAAAGAAAAAGATTGAAATGAGATAACTTACAATCCAAATATTGTCAACACCACCAATGATGGCAGCTGCCAGCTTGGATCTAAATGGATTCCAGATACGATATTCAACCTTTGTCCCGTCTTCATTCTATAAATAAAAATAAATTAAACTTAACAAGTCATGTCACAAAATACTAAGCTAATAGTATGTTTTCCCCACCCCGTTATAAAGAAATAAAGAATGAAATCACGGACCTGAACAGATATCCTTTTTTCTCCGTAGACAGCTTCTCCAGGGACCATGTTCTTCGTGACAAGAGCATCCTCCTTCCCCTTCGCCAAAAATACACCGTCGTGTCTGTGAGGCACCACGGTGACCTTGGCACCCCCCTTCATGCCTCCTCCTCTTCCACCTCGTCCGCCTCTGCCTCCTCCTCTTCCACCTCCACGGCCCCTTCCGCCGCCACCGCCGAAGCCTCTACCTCCGCCCCTACCGCCGCCATCGCGGCCCCTTCCTCTCCCTCCACCGGCACTGCCTCCCCTGAATGGAGAGCCGCCACGACCTCCTCCTCTCGGAGCCCTCATATCTTTGTTGTATGTTGAATAAAAACCGAGATAGTGGGCGAACTTAGCTAGGATTAGGGTTTTAGTAAAGAGGGTTTAAAGGAGTTGGTGGCTAAAGGGGTTAGCGTGTCGCCCTTATATAGGTCAGAAGAATTAGGGTTATTCCTCGGTCCGTTTACTTTGCAAGTGGCAATGTTACACTGCTAAGCTATATGGGCTTCTTTGTCATGGGCTATTGGGCCTGTAAGGAGAGCCCGTCAGATACTCAGCTTATATGAACCATGTGTAGTGGGCTACTAGTAGCAGTGGTGCATGATAGAATAATCCCTAGCCTAGGGAAGAGATTCATTGATAAGAGTGAGTATTTTTAGAATACTCTACGGTAGACGGTAGAGTAATTATTTGAATTCATTATGGTTGTTGAATTTTATATTATGGGCTATTCGAATTTAATTTTTATTTTTAAATTCACAGATTCACTCAATTTCGAACACTTTTAATCAGTAAAATACTCTAAAGAATGTGAATCCCCTTGATAATGGATTATTTTGACAATCTTAACAATGGATTTTCAAATAAATATGAAAAAGTATCTTAAAAAAATCTTATAGATATATTCTTCTATTTATATATTGATAGTGATTTAAATTTCATACAATTTCTTTATCGTTTAATAGTCCATCAAAGTGTTTTGTAACTTACAACGGTCTTAATTTATTGGTATTTGATGGACTATTAAATGATAATAAATTATATAAATTTGAATCATCATTAATATATAAGTAGAAGAATATATATAAGTTTTTTATTTTTAAGATTTTTTTTCATATTTATTTGAAAATTCATTATCAAAATTATCATGATAATCATTGTTAAGTGATCCTTTCCTTTGATAAAATGTTCTCCATTCCCTGGAGTTCATGATCCGACGATCGGATGACATCTTACTGTTATAAAACTTGAACTCATGAAAGTACAAAGGAATGATAGAACGGATACAAAAATACTGTCTGGTTCAACCGTTGGAATTATTGTTGAAACTTTTTTGAAGTTCTTGATATGCATAATATTTTTATTAACAGTTGTCGATATTATATGAACGAAATATTATAAGTATAAGAAAAATTGTTATAAACATTAAAGAAACTTTCAAAATTTAATCATGAAGAAAAAGGATGAAGCTCATAAATGTAATTTAGCGAGTTTTGGAAAAAAATAATATTTTATGGCGAAAATCTTTATTTAATATAATTGGATGATCATAATCTAAAAAAATCATAATATTGATTTATTCAGTTGATATTTTATAAAATTAATTTGATTGATAGTTTAATAAACCGAATAAAATTTTTAACTGTAAATATTTACTTTAATTTGAACCGAACTCACCGGTTATATAAAGAAAATACCTTAGAAATGAGAGATGTGATTTAATAATAAGGTGAGATAGAGCGAATGATACGTTTTCTATAATTTTTGAAGAACTAGCTATATACCCGCGCGTTGCAGCAGAATTTTTTATTTAAACATTAAAATATTATAAGATAAAAAAAATCACATTTATCTAATATTAAATTATAAATTCACCAAATTATAGAGAAAACATATAATAAAGACTATATTTAATTTTGGATGAGATTTTTGCATAATATGAGTTAATGATTCATGATTTTTATGGCAAGAAAAGTAAATTATTCTAACATATATTATCACCATTAATTTCTTGCCAAATATGCACAAGGTTGCTAAATAAAAAAATAAATATTATCCGTCTAATTGAGGGATAAAATGGGTATAAAAAAAATTATCATGACAAAAAATGGACCCTCCAATTCTTAGATGCTTTATATAATAGTATAGATATAGATTGAAATGAGAGATGGGATTTAACTCCATGAACCAATTAAAATCCAACCGATAAAATTTAAATTGCGAGACTACATGTCAGATATGAGTTCGGGTCAAACTCGAGTCTAACATCAACTTCGTTTGTTAATTAAGAAATTTGATTCATATCACTCATTAGGGAATTCTTATCCGATAGTACAACACAACATGTGATCCGTTGGATCTCATTATGATTTGTGATGGTTCAAATTCTAAAATAATTTAACGGACCACATGTTGTGTTGGATGGTACAACACATCAAAGAAGCATAAACCCTTGACAAGATATAAAACTGAAACGTCTATTAATGAGTTTTCTCCCTGCATTATATATTTTTTGAGGGGTGAGAACACGCAATAAATTATAAATAGGTTGGTTCCTTTCTCTACTAGTAAAGTTCAGTATATCCATCTCTTAATTCACCACTCAAGAGAGAACAATTAAGTATATATTCTCTTTGCATGTAGGAGTGTGTAATGGCTGTTCGATTCAAATTAAAGTAAATATTTATAATTAAAAGTTTTATTCGGTTTATTAAATTATCAACAAAATTATTTTTTTAAATATCAACGGAATAAATCAATAACCAAAAAAATGAATGTTTAATTTGGTTTATAATCACTGCGTGCTCAACTCATGGTGCATTTTTTTAAAATTTTGGGAACCCAACAAATTGATGTTTAATTTAGTTTATAATCACTACATGCTCAACTGGATTTTTTTTTTAAATTTTATCCGTTTTTTAATAACCAAAAAATCGATTTTTAATTTGGTTTATAATCACTGCGTGCTCAACTCAAGGTGCTCTTTTTTTTTAAAAAAAAAACAAAATTTGGTTACCCAACAAATGTGATAAAAGAACGCGTATCCATTCCAAACAATTTTCATCTTAAAAATGGAAATCGCTGAATAGATCCTTATAGATTGGATTTAGCAATCGTACCATCTGGGAGTGCTGAAGTCCCAAAAGAAACAAAAGAGGCGAGAGAGTAATATTTAAAAAATATTACGCATTAGAAACATAACAACACAGGATAAAAGCTTCTTCTATGACGAACTAATGGTAAATTCCCCTCTTCCAAACAGCCATGGAAGTGACATTCTCGTGGTTGTATAAAAATTAAAATCGTGTCAAAAAAATAATAACAACAAATAATAAAAGGGTAGTGATTAATTGCACCAAGAGTTAATATTAGGGGAAGAGATCACTTGACAATGGTTATCTTGATAATTTTGATAATGAATTTTCAAATAAATATGAAAAAATCTTAAAAATGATTTTTTTATGGATATATTCTTCTACTTATAGATTGATGATGATTCAAATTTTATATAATTTCATTATCGTTTGATAGTTCATAAAAAATCATCAAATTATAACCATTGTAAATTATATAAAATTTTGATGGTCCTTAATTGAGTATGAAACGATAATGAAATTACATGAAATTTGAATCACCATCAATCTATAAAGCAGAAAAATATATTCATAAGTTTTTTTTATTTTTAAGATTTATTTTAGTATTTATTTGAAAATTTATTGTCAAGATCGTAAAAAAGTGCTCAAAGCCTAATATTAGTGGGAGAAGAATCCGTGTGCCATGTGTGTAAAGTTTCTCGTGTAATCAGTTATGCTTCCACCAAAGAATATCCATAGACTTTTTTTTTCAAACTATTAAGATATAATTATTTCTGTCTTTAATTCTTTGTATCTATTCGTATAAATTGTCTCTGAAGGTAGCATCTGATTTAGTTTTACTGTTCAAGTCAATATTCATTGTCAGATGGAAGGGCAATTATTAATTAATCGGCACAAATTTTGCTTATATTTTTCAGTAGTAGTTTTTCACTTAAACCTAGATTATTTTTTCCAACTTTAAATGATGCAACGGTCTGCTAGTGGTGACCGGTGAGGAAGATATGCATATTTTGTTTATATAACCCCCCCCAACTGACTCTTTATGTCAATCAAAATTATATTTTCAAATATTAATTACTGGTCTAATACTTCTTCCCTCAAATTTCAGTATTGGATATATACTCATTCAAACTCATGTTGCCATCAACTAATAGTAGTAAAAAAAAATTCAACACATTATAATATATGAATTGGGTACAATTATTTACATACTCTTGATTCTTCTCCCGTTCTCCGTCAAGTTTCTATCCATGCTAGAATAAGACAAAAGAAATTACATTTATGCAAAAAGAGAAGGAAGAAACGTTGAATTTCTAAATGTAATCTCAACTCGTCACAAATGAAAAATCATATGGATGGAATGTTGCAATTAATATTAAATCACATAACTCGAACACAATAAAAAAAACTAAAACTTAAGAAAAAAATAGATCCCATAAAATGTATATAGTTTCAAACATAGAATGAGCCATGGGCAGTTGAAACCAAAACAATAAAAAAAGAAATTTTTTGCACGAACAAATTAATAACTTTAAAAAAAGTATATATATTATTTATGTCATCATGTGTTATTTCAGCAATTACGAGAGATCTGAATTTGAATGGGATATATTCAGACGAAGTTTTAGTGGACAAATGTGAGAGATATTTAAAGGTTGATGGGAATATATTTAATAATGCATATTTAGTAGAAAAAATCTCAGTAACGAAATTATTTAGGTCATTTGTTTATCATCGCTTGAAGATAATATATGAAATCATACTTAAAAGCTCAATCAACGTCAGGATGGCCGAGTGGTCTAAGGCGCCAGACTCAAGTTCTGGTTCTCGTGAGAGAGCGTGGGTTCAAATCCCACTTCTGACAACTCTTTTTTCTTTTTCATATTAGCAGCAATTTGGCAAAATGGGCTCATCCTCACAGCATTTTTTTCGAACTGCTGATGCGATTTGAGCATTTTGTCGCATTATTTTTTAACATGCAGGTTTTTTTTGAATGTTTTCGATATCTAGAGCAATTTAAAAAAATAAACGAAGGATAAAGAAAATTAGTGGTTATATTAATTACCTTGCTCGATATTTTAATTTCTAAATAAATAATTAAATATATGAAAAACTCTTAAAATTATGAAAACACTCTTAAAATATATATATAAAAAAATCCACAACAAGCGGCGATATCCTTTCATTCTATCTTTTATAGAAAATTCATCACACAATAGCATGACAAATTCATATTACATAACTAAATTTAGAAATTATAAAATAGCAAACATAATAAGAATTACAATAATAAAAAATACTACATAAAGTTATTCACTGATGTCATTGAGATCATTCGTTAAAGCAACATCTATCTATACACGGTTGGAACCTTTGCGCATATATTCAGAAATGTACTTGTAGCGTGTGACATTTAGTTTGTAATCTTCATGTATCTGCTAATAAATTAAAGGAAAATTAATGATATATGTTGGTTAAGATCACAAAATAAGTATAATTGTGTATATGAATCATTTTTGTTCGGAAAATAAATATTGCTAATTTTGGAAAAAAACTGTATCGTACAAATATATATTACTATGTTCAAAATATGAATATAAAATAATATTTTAGTGTCATTTTTACTAAAAATACACAGTTCTATTAGTGAATTTTGTTTTAGCACATAAGAAATAAGCACTCAGTGGCACTGTTTTTGTGATTTTTTTAAAAAAATTGTGTGAATGACACATTAATTTTTTTAACAATTTTATTAAAAAAATGTCAGGAGCAACTATCAATATGAAGAGTTTAAAATTTGAATTTGTTCTGAGAGATATTCAAGCAAATCTTTGTTAAAGAGTTAATCTAGAAATTAAAGAACTATCAATACTAATCAGTCAATATGAAGGTCTTAAACATAATATTTTACATTGATAATTTTGAACTTAAGATGTATTTAACATATAAAATATGAATATGAAATAATATTCATGTCATTTTTATGAAAATACACATTTTTTTTACTGGTATTTGTTTTAGCAGATTTTGTGATTATCTGGTGCAAAAAAATGCTTAATAAGAAAAAAGAAAAAATAACATAATGAAAAGTTCAGGCAAATCTTTGTTAAAGAGTTAATCTAGGGATTAAAGAACTATAAATACTAATCAGTAAATTTGAAGGTCTTAAGCATAATATTTTTCTTTGAAATTTTAAACTTAAGATTTCTTTCACATATAAAATATGAATATGAAATAATATTCATGCCATTTTTATGAAAATACATAATTTTTTATTGGTATTTGTTTTAGCATATTTTGTGACAATATCTGGTGCAAAAAATATTTAATAAGAAAAAAGAAAAAGTAACATAATGAAAAGTTCAAAAAAAGTTTGACATGAAAATTGATGAATTAATACATCCGGATCAGTTGGTGCAGCCCCATCATTGTCACTTGAGCCCTTTCTTCCAATTTGGAACCCTTGAGTATCGGCCTAGCATGGTTGTCCACTACAAATCGAGCAAGCATCTCATTTGTCACTGGATCAACTATATTCTGTGTTTGAAAACCAACTATTAATTAGAGTTGTAAAGGACTTCTTTCGGGTATGCTCATGTCTGCCTCCATAGCAATTTATAATGTAATAGATAACTTTAGCAGTAATATAAGAATTTTATTTGTCAATTATTATTTTTTTCTTGACAGACTAGGAATTAATGAATCTCACCTTGACAACACACGGGATATCAAACCGAGAGGTGATTGGGTTGGTCAGCTCAACGTTCTCAGTGAATGTCTTTGATGAGTCGTACCTATTTATCAACAGAAGTGTTGTCTGTTTCATTAGCTGAAGTAAGGTTTTGTACATATATGCATATTATACAATGGATTTACTATTCTTCTAACCTATCTTGATCATTCATCTTGTCAAACTCATCAATGAGGCATATGCCATGGTCAACTAATACAAGGGCACCACCTTCTAAGGTCCACTCATGTGTGACAAGGTCCTTGTGGTCGTATTTGACACATAAACAACACAAAGACATTGTATTTCACCCAGAACAGTAATCACAGAAGCCTTAAATAGATAGAATCATTTTTATTAGACCAGTGCAATCCATATCAACCAAAAGGTGTCAACAAAACAATCAACTTGCTCAGAATGAAATATATATATATATATATATATATTTATTTATTTACAAGAGAGACTCTCCAACCCAATCCGTATCCCAACAAATAAAGAACATATTTTCTATTGCTAATTTGTCGCAAACTGAAAAAGGGCTAAATGCAATAGACCGGAAAAAAATATGCATCAGTAACAAATAAAAAAAAAACAAATTAAAAAAACACATATATGAATTGTTGGATATGCAAAAGGAGTTCAAAACTAACCAATTTGCTCCCAAATTTGATAATGTTGTGTACTAAATCATCCGTGGTCGGAACAGTGAGATATTCAGCATCCACTGCATTAGACAAAAACATTAGCAAATAAGAAATAAAATTGAATGTCGCAAATCAGGAGAAGGCGGCGACAGAGAGATGCGAAGTTGATGAGAGAGCGGTGGAGAAGGCAGAGCCGCAGAGGAGGGGTGAAGTGCGGATGACGGAGAGAATAGTGAAGAAGGCCGATTATTCCCTCCAACACTAAAAAGCCAAAAAAATACGCTTTTAATTATGCAAAAAGATTCATTATCAATATGAATCGATATAATCACTTGATATAAACAAATCAATTATTATAGTTGTTTACTTAGAAAAAGGTAAAATTAAAATAATTGGGTTGTTTCTTGGTGCCAGTTGGCACTCAATCACGAAAAATATTATTCTAGTATGTATTATGAAATGGAGAAGTAGGTTTTTTGCATTATCTATGTGCACTTGAGATAATCTGAAATTGTTTGATATGAATTTGGTTAATTGATTTCCAACTCCACATTAAGAAAGCAATTAATGGTCAAATAATTGAAATTGCCTAATTATGATCCAGCCCAGCATGAGCATTTGGACGTGAAATAATTGACATGGATCACCAACCTAAACTTTCTTACATGATATTGAACTTCTTTTGTGCCATTTATGAACAAAGATGATAAATAAAAAATCTACCTTGAAATAACTATTGTCAAACTTCGACCATTGAACAGTCCAAGACTGCCCACCAGGTGCACCAAAAATGGCATATCAATTTTTGTGTGAATAAGATTGCATGCTTTAGCAACATATCAATTTCAAATTATAAAATTGGGATGAATGTTAATAAGTTAATGATAGTGTGAAGAGTGTTATTCACATTATAGAAAGAAGCGCATGCAACATACAGTATACTTTGTCTCAGGTTTACTCCAGCCGCTTCGCTTTGGCCTCGACCTTCCTAGTGGTATATGTGCTCCTGACAACGCCACTATTTTTTCCAATCTAAAAAAAGAAAAATATTTATGAATCTTATGAATTACAAAATATTCTAGATGTAATAGGGATGGATCTCGATTGAATTGCAAAAGGACTATAATATTTTGCTACAATATTCATTTTTTTTTAAAGATGTTTGGTAATTGGGGCACAAGCCATAGGATTAGCAAATTCAAGCTAAGAGTGAGCCAAATATCAATACATATATATACAGTTACACAAGCATATCCATTGATTAGTATCTTATATCTTATGCTGCTTGTACTGGTGAGAAAGAAGAACGAAATAAAGAGAAATGAAAAAAATCAATTCATTAGAAAACACCACCAAGTCTTCATTGAGGTCTTGTTTAGAATTTCTATTACTCTTCTACTTGCCAAGAAATGTAATCTATAATTTCTAAAAAAAATATTATTTTCAAATTTAATAAAGTACTGTTATGTAGCATTTCTGAAAACATAGATGATATGATTATAAAAGGGAACCAACAATTAATGCTTATTGCATAACCTCTTTTTGAGGTAAGCGTGCAAATGCTTCTTAATGTTTATAACAGTGACCGTGTGTATAGGTCTAAGTGATGATCTTGATTCTGGTAAAAGACTGTATGTACAGGTGCATAACTAATATATACGGACTTCAAAGTATAGTGCATAGTAATACGCGGCTAAGCTTTAAAGTACATAACTGATATATCATATAACTTTAAAAGACTATGCATTTGCAATGAGCTGTGAAATTATTTTATAGAGACAATCAGATGGGGCGAGTTGCAAATTTCTAATATCATATCCGATATGGATCCAACCTGCTATTTGATCCAAATTTTGCCAATTAAATGGGTGAAGGCATGAAGCTAAGAAAGAAAGTTTGAAAAAAAGTTTGCAAAATAGACCAATTTACCTATTGATTAATTCAAATGAATTAAAATGGTAAGTCCATTGCAATTACTTTCAAACTTAAACTGGAGAGAATAAACCATTAAACTGGAGAGGACGCAAGCAAAATAGGCAATAATGGAAGACTAATTGCAATTACCTGATCAAAGTTTATATGATGATCAAACTATGGAAGCACTGGACAGTAGTGAGCGGAGCCCAAAGAAGCACTGAAGAGGAAAGCGATAGCGGAGAGGACCGACTGGAGATCAAGGAGCCGCGCGGAGTGATAAGAAGTGTGGCGGATAGGAGTGAGCGGGGACAGACAAAAGAGAGGAGAAGAGGGGTTTCAACAGTTAGCGGAGGAAGAGAGGGGAGCACGGAATAATAGATGGGAGAGGAGAGTGAAAAGGTGTGAGCGCACGAGGTAAAAAAAGGAAGAAATCAACGACGTAATGGAAAATAAACTGGAGAAAGTGGATATTGGCCCCGATGTAATCCCGATCATTTACTGATTGTCACTTTTAATCCAAACCATTTGATCGTCTGATGAGAGGGTAATTACGGAATTTCACGTTTTAAAAAACCCAAAACAAACTTAATTGTCCAGTCCTTAGGTGCATTTTAATATAGCAAGATAAGATAAGACTACTACTCTACTGATGCTGGTTTGTTGTTATTCTTGTTATTGTATTTCATTTCACTCCTAACTCTTAGTTACTGGATATAAGGCTATAAGCATGTCTTGCAAGCTATTACCACTCTTTTGTAATTGCTTTACTGGATATAAGCACGTCTTGTATGCTATTACCACTGTTTTGTAATTGCTTTTACTTGGTATAAGCATTTGTCTTGTTTGCTATTACCACTCTTTTGTAATTGCTTTTGAAAAGTAATGAAAGCAGAAAGCCCGTATCCAGCTTTGGTTGCTTTTCTTTTCAAAAAAAGAAAAAAAAATTCTCTACTGTTGTGATCAGTAGATTGCGCCGATCTCCACCGTAATATTAAAAAATATTGAGCAATATCTATCTACGTTTTAGCTTCAAAGTACTAGCAGAACTATAACTTTTGAAACTATCCTTTCTATGTTAAAAGTCATCACCAGACCTTTTCTTAGTGAATAGTAACTTTGTTTATCCTTTACTTGAAAGGGAAAAAAAACTTTGTTTATCAGAATTCTAATACATATCCCGAAGGTCAAGATGTAAAAAAAAATGAATTGAGATCAAACATATTAATTTCATTTAATCTGTGGGAAATTTACAGAAGAATATTTGTATGATGCACCACACAAAATTGAATTTAGTTGCAGCGCCAAATGCACCAAGAGCAATTGTCTCTTGAGTCCTGCAAAATCAAAGAAATGCGAAACAAATAGTTAGACAAACAAATCTGAAAATATAATCTTTTTTTATTTGTCTTTTTTGGCTGGAAAAAGAAAATGATCCCGCAAAGGAGAGTAGTGGCTCTATTTTGACCCAAGTCGGATATCAACCAAGTCCAGTCGAATAAGGCGTGTTGCTAAATAATACAGAAATTGAAAAAAGAACCGCACCTAACTCTTAGCTGAACATTCCAAATTCGAAATCCAACAGCTCCTACTGTCAGCTTCAAGGCAGTTTATGTATAGGTATGGCTGTGCAAGCGTGTTATAAATCTGCTAAGAACAAAATTAGTTGAAGTTAACAAATCAGGTTTAGGTCTCATATGACAACAAAAAGGTTCCACCCCTTTATTTGCTCAAATAGGAAAAATGCAAAAGCACCGTCAACAAACTGGTGTTTATAAGCAGCAATTTTCTAGGTCCTACACGAGAACCTCACCTCTCCTACCCCCTAAACCTCTGAGAAGAAAAAAGAATAAAACCATCCACCCCATCAATCAACTGATATGCAATAGGCAAAAAAGATAATAAAAGAAGAAGATCAAAAAATTATCATAGTCACACCAGTATGCATAGCCCATGCCTAAAACCAGTACCACACAGGTGCAAAAATATGATAGGTGGTGCAACTACAAGAACTACTATACTATAAATATCACAGAACTCTTCCTAAGAAGAAGTGTCATAGAAGATAGAACTGATTTAACATACAAGACTTACCCGATCAGGTAAGCAAACTCCTGAGTTAGTCTTCAACAGTTTGCATAGTTACCAAACAACATACTTGCCTTATGATCTGGCAAGATACCAGCCTTTAACATAGAGCTGCACATCTCTGATGCCTCTTTATTCATCCCTAGTTTATAATACCCAGTGATAACAGCTGTGTAAGTCACCACACTTGGTTGAAAACCCAACTTCTTCATCTCACCCATTAGCATAAGTGCCACATCCATCATGCACATCTTACTGCAACCGTTGATCAAGCTGGTATATACAAAAGCATCTGGCTTCAAACCCCTCCTCTCCATTTCACGAACTAACTGAAGAGCTCCCTTCAAGTTTTTCTCCCGGCAAAGGCATGCAATAAGAGGGGTATACACCTTATTATCAGGAACTACTCCCTCACTGAGCATTTCATTGAACAATTCCAAGGCATTTGACATTGTACCTTCTCTGCACACTCCATTTATCAGAGACGAGTATGTAAACTTATTCGGTGGTATCCCCTCCTCTAACATTCTATTGTACAAAGAAAAAGCTTCATCCGTATCTAAATCTTTGACAGACCTGTCTATTATTTTGCTATAGAGCACTACATCTGGTACATGACCTCTCTTTATTAAATCCCCCAAAAGCCCCCAAACACCATCCGGTTCTCTCTCACCACAGAGACTACTAATTATGATGTTATATGTAAAAAGATTTGGGTGTATGCCAAACTCGCGCATTCCACCAAGTAATGAAAGTGCTTCCTTCAACAACCCTCTTTTGCAGAAGCCGCCAATTATAACTGTGCATGTGACAATATTTGGCAAGACCCCTTGACTTAGCATTTGTTCAAACTGACCCAGAGCCTCTGCAAGAAAACCCATTTTACACAAACCATGTATTATACTCGTATAGTGATAAACATCGGGAATGAAATTACAGGCAATCATTTCCTCAAATAGATCAAGAGCATACTGTAATTCTCCAATTTTACAAAATCCATTGATTAAAATGCCATACATAATTTTATCCTGGCCAATCCCCATTGAAGCTAACTCTCTAAACAACTTCAGTGCAGTTTTAACTTCTCCAATTTTGCAAAATCCATGTAAAAAAGAGCTACAAGTAACCATACTGGGCATTATACCCTTATTTGCCATATCCAAAATTAAACCATAGGCCTTTGAAAATTCACCCTGTTTAGATAGCCCATCAATTAGTATGTTATAGCTATGCAAATCAGGCTTGCATCCCTTTTGCCTCTTCATCTCATCCAAAACCAATAAGGCCTCTGTCAACTGCCCTGCCTGACAGAACCCTTGAATCACACCATTAAAATAATAAGTGTTGAAAGGCATGCCTCTATCATAGAGATCTCTAAGGATTTGCCAAGCAGGTCCAACTTGACCCGAACGGCAAAGACCATGTATGTAAGTGCTATAGGTCACAACATTTGGTTGAATTCCTTTTCTCTTCATTTCACAAAGCACCTCATAAGCTTCTTTCATGTACAGCCTATCTCCACTGGTATATAAATCGATCATGATAGAATAGGTATACACATTTGGCGCTGGCCCACTCATCATCATTTCATGAAATAAGCCCCTAGCAAATCCTATTTGCTCTCTGTCAACCAGTGCTTTGAGCAAGAAATTGCACAGGGTGACCTCAACCCCCACTTTTTTTGCCTCAATGTAAGTTAACAAAGCATCTTCATACATACACAATCCAACAAAATAACGAATTACAGCAGCATAGGCATGTAATAAGCTCATGGAACCATTTAATAGGGTAACCAGTTCACAGATTAAGACGAACAGGTTAGGCCCGGCATTTCCACAGTAATACACCATGCTACCAATCAGGCACTGGATTTGTCTATTCATTTTTCTACTAGACAATGATTCTGTCAGAACTGCAAATAATTTCAGGGACTGAGGCAACCCATAATAGCTCACTGATTTTTCAAAGCTTATACCTCTCACAAACCTCGAATCCAATGTGCGCAATACAACAGCAACAAGCGATGGAAGGTAAAATCGTCTCCTTGTGCAAGGCACAAATTTTGTAACACGATTCGTCGCGGGATTGATAGGAAGCTCTTGGCTATAGACACAAGAACGCGCCAAAGCCGAAGCTGAAGAGAGGAACCTAAAGAAACTGCCTTTACTCACGATTTCTTCTCGATTAAACAACCCGATTTGCGACTTGAACATAGATTAAGGGACCTCGATTTATGGTTCAGTGCGCACTCTGCAGTTTTTTGGAGGAAAGAGGCAACAATAAGATAAAACCTCATGGAACAAACTCGTAGTGAAAAGAAAAACTAGAGAGGCAAAAAAGGTTCAGATTTCGTGGCTTGGAATCGAATAGAAGCTACAGAGAAGCGTTGTAAAGCATTTTTGTGAGTCGAAAATGGAAGGAAGGGGGCAGCCCGGCAGTCGGCCAGCAGCCGAGGAGGAGAAGAAAGGGTTTAGGCTTTTAGCAATGCCACAGTCCAGTGGCCTGAGAGGATGCTTGGTTTTCATTTACTGTGGTAATGAAAGATCTTCATCGGTTATCTTTGATCGGACGGTTCTGTTTTAGCCTGTCTATACATCCGAATTATAAAACTGGGGTTTCCGGAGGTAATAACAACCGTCAGTTCAGAAATGAACGATTCTAATGTCTCTGGGTCTATTATTTGCTTCTCCGAATTGAGAGGTTTAAGTGTTGGGCTGGGAATAAAGAATGTAGTTGTGAAAAAACTTCAGGCCCAAATCGATTATCATTTGTTTCTCCAACTGTATTGGTCCATTAAAGAAGGATGTTTGAGGAAAAATATATAGATGATGAAATATAACTTAGGGTGTCAATCTTTTTACTCATTTATTGGATCCGTATCTTATTCGATAAATTAGGTATAGATAAATATTTTTTCATCAACTTTATCCATAACTGTCTTATCGGGTACGATATGGGTCAGATAAACAGCCAAAAGGGTGCCATTGACAGTCCTAATTTGGGGAGGGGGTATAAATAAGAACAAATCCAAGAGGGTCCAGTGGGGGCAGCTGCCCCCTTGAATTTTAAAAAATAGTGTTTTTCGGTAATTCTTTCGGTAATTTATTTTCCCCTGAAATTTTTTTGCCCTTTCTGAATTGTCTGATTATTTTTATTGAGAAAAAATATTTAATATCGTGTATAATGAAATAATTATGCAAAGATATCAAAATATAAAGTTACGTAGACGAAAACTTTCTTCATCAACTTGATTATCTATTACTTTATTTTACTTTGTTGTTATTTTTAATATATAAAATATTATTATTTTAATCATTTTTATTAGGTAAGAATATATATTAAAAAAAAATTTAGTGCCCAATTAGTTAATGAGTTTAAACCCGATAAACTATTATAATTCGATAATTGTCCTCTGACTAAAATCCTGCATCCGTCCGTAAATATAATTGACTCAACACTAATTAATATAACAGGAATGTAGAAGAGAGACTAGATAAGATCGTGCTTGTGCAATCTACACATCCTTTTTTTATGTTTGCACGATTACTTACTCTATTTCTTTTCTATGAGGCCCGTAGAGATTTGAGAGCTCTTGAAGGTCAGATGGCATGGCACTTAGCATGGTATGCAAACGTGCGAACATATGACATTTACGTAAATTGACTTAATCTAATCCATTAGCATGAGGTCACCACCATAACCCAACATTTTTTTTTCACAAAATCTATACTATTATATAAAGCATCTAAGAATTAGAGGGTTCATTTTTTGTCATGATAATTTTTTATTATATCCATTTTATCTCTCAATTAGACGGATAATATTTATTTTTGGTTGATCGAACGTATGTGATTGCGTCCATTGATCCCTTCTTTCTCTCCATTTCTTTCCCTTATATACTATTATTTTCATAATATTATTTTTTTATTTAGCAACCTTATGCATATTTGGTAAGAAATTAATAGTGATAATATATGTTAGAATAATTTACTTTTCTTACCATAAAAATCATGAATCATTAACTCATATGTGCAAAAATCCCATTCAAGATTAAATAGTCTTTTTTATAGGTTTCTTCTATAATTTGGTGAATTTATAATTTAATATTAGATAAATGTGATTTTTTTTATATCTTATAATGTTTTAATGCTTAAATAAAAGAGTCCGCTGCAACGCGCGAGTATATAGCTAGTAATTATTCAAATAATTATAATATATCCCCCCTAAAGGGGAAGAACTCTGATCCCTTAGACGGTACACACCACTCTTTTTATGTCAGCCATTGGATTTCCATTGAGATTAGATTATTTTTGATGTACGAATATGATTGATACGCTTTGTTCTTATCTGTTCCCACTTCCCATCTCCTCTCTCCTAGGCACAAATCTCTTTCACGTTCTCCCAGGTTCTCCCTTTCACGAACCCTAGCGGTGATTCCTCCGTCTTGCGAACCCCTGCCGTGTCGCCGCTTCTTTCATCTGCTTCGCAATCTCCCCATTGTTCACAACCGTACTCTGCGCTCATTCTCTCCCTCTTCTTCGGCCAGAACCAAGGGGCAGGCGATCTGGAAAGGAAAGAAGCACGGACCTTGCTTCAGTCGATTTTGCCTCGCCGTGCTCCTCTACGGTCACGCGGATCTTTCATCGGCATCATCTCGTTACACCTCTTTCTGCTCCCCTTTGATTAATATAAAGAAGAGTCGAGATCGGATCAGGCTCCAGGTGGAGGAGTCAAACCGCCACGGAGGCAGGTTCGCCATGGCTGTCGTTGAGAACATGAGGAAAGGTATAATTTGTTTTTTCTTTGTTTCGTAATAACATGTACTTTAATAAAATTGCATTCTGATCCTTTTGTAGACACCTATCGATTATTCGTTAACTGTGTTTTTATTTCAGACTTCCATAATACAAATCTCACCTGATAAAATCATGTGCAAGATGGTGAAGAGTTATTAATCTATCGATTTTTCATTAATAAAATTGCATTCTGGTCCTTTTCTTTCTATTTTTCTTTAGTTTCTGTATATATTTAGTATTTGAATTTGCTCAAGCTTACTTCATTGCTGCTTAATTAATGAAAGTTTTGGGTGAGACCGTGAGAGGATGCCATAGATGGAGAAAAGACATTGATTTAAGCCAATGTCAAAAAAGATTTGATTTCTGTATGTCAAGAACTTTCTGGTTGGTTTTCTTACTAAGCGATCAGGTCTGACTACTGTAACAATCAAAGAAAGAAAGCAATTCTATGATAAATTATGGATCAAAGGTCACATTATTCTCCCACGACTGTGAGAACAGTCGAGTATAATCTTCTTCTTCTTCTTCTTCTTCCTTTTTTTTTTAAAAAAAATTTAGTTTGATGAAAAATGACTTCCCATGGAAAACTGCAGACATATTAAAGTTCTATGTTTTTAGTATCTGTATGAAGTGTGTAGTCTTTATTTTCTTTTAATCAAGACTGTTTGAAACATCTCAAATAGTGAAGAAGTTGCCCAATCATGCTCGATTCCAAAACTGTTAGTACCTCACAATAAAATCTTGTCACTTAAATCTCAAGTTTAGATGGTATAGGCAAATATTGTCAGAGTATATTGGGTGTCTGTACAAATAAAATTATTGGTGCTAATTGCAAAGTAAAAGGAACACTATAGACTAGATTTCTTTGATATCTTAAAGATATTCTATCATGTTATTATGATGACATGCAAGGGATAAAATATATTGTTTATGTTGTCTATATTTGTAATAATATCTCAGTAAAATTCTCATACTTGACAACTAATTTCTGTTCTGAGCTGAAATTTGTTCCTTTATCAGTAAGCATTGTTTTTCTTGCTGTTCAAAAAAAAAAAAACAGTGTGATTCACAAGTGAGGTGAAGATATAATAAATCTACATGAAATTATATCTAACTTCAAATATAGACTATGAGAGAAATCACTAAACTGCTCTTTATTTCTCTAAGCTCTCTTGTTCCTGGTCCCATGATTAAAGCTACTAAACTGATAAAACAGTAAATATGCTACTGTTTTTCCAATCATTCCCATTATGTTATGCCATTTGCTAATAACATCTAGCACTCCTTTTATGCGCATTCAATACCGATATTCTTAGTTTTTTGGTTGGCACAGAAAAAGCAGGCGGTAGAACTAAGCCCAGACAATGTTATTTTTATATTTGTAAAAATTAAGATTACTTGTCAAGCTTATAAGTAAAAAAAGTCTTTTTACTACAGATTTCTCACATGTTAGAGAAAAATGTGCCATTAGACGATAATTTATTGGTTTAGTGTTGAGTACCGATGACTTTTTATATCGTAGATACATATTTTTTGAATGTGTTCGAATGGTGGTTAAAATACTAGCTTCATCACAATTAAGTTTAATGCTAATTTAGAACACGATGGACATCAGCTCCAACAAAGCACACAATCCTGTAGCGAAGCGCGGGTGTGCTGTTCTAGTTTTAACAATAAGAGTGATAAAATTGAAAATTTAAGAATACAAATTACAGCATGCCACTATCAGTGGCGCTGTATAAACACGTCAGTCCTACTGATGCGTTTGTGCAAAGACGTCATTGAGAATGACGTCTTTTTTTTTTTGTAAACTTAGAGTGACGTCGATAGGATTTTATAATTTTAATAATAAGAGTGATAAAATTGAAAATTTAAGAATACAAATTACAGCATGTCACTGTCAATGACGCTGTATAAACGCGTCAGCCCTACTAACGTGTTTATGCAAAGACGTTACTGAGAGTGACGTCTTTTTTTTAAAACTTAGACTGACGCGTTTGTGCAAAGACGTCACTCCCATTGAAGCTGATAGTTTTTTAAAAAAAAAAAACTCAAAAGTAAAAAAAAGACGTCATTAAAGGTAATGTCTTTACAAAGCGTCACTGCTAGTAGCGCGCTGTCATTTATATTTTTAAAATTTTAATTTTATCATTCTTATTATTACAATTAAAATTATTTGAATAATTATAATAAAAAATGGCTGACCTCACGCCGTAAGCAACGCTAAACCCTAAACTTCCTAAGCCAGCTTCAACTGGACCGAAATAATATAATCTACTTGAACAACTGATCTATTCAACATTTGGTTTACGAATTTGCACCAAACAAGAGGAAATAATTTTTGACAGGAGCTTTCTCTGAATGGTTAATAAACTTCAGTTCGCAGCTTTTGCTCCTCCTGACCTCCCCACAGTCGAACTCTTTCCAGAGCTTTTGCTGCCTAAATTTTTTTAAGTAAAAAAAGGTTGAAACATAAAAAAAAAATAGTTCAGAAATTAGTTTCAGGTACTGGTACCTCTCAATGCTAGATTGGCTTGAATCCAATCAGGGGAAAATTTGAAGTTCAAATATTCAATTACCAGACAGTACCATCTAGTTTGCCAGTAACCTAGCACTTTCCATATGAGCTACCCAAACTGTTCACCATTTTATATCAATATATGGTATGATAAAATTTAGCTATCTTGACTAACATTTTTAATTTGCATGAAACCCAGTTCAAAATTAATCACAAAATAAGCATCATGAGTTTAAGCGCAGAAAAATTACCTCATCCTTCCAGTTAGTTCTCCAGACAACAATGAGAAGTACAATCGTTTGAGCAGTTGTTCCACAGAGCATTCCCATCCATATTCCCTGCCACCACACAATGCATCCATGGTTAAGTTTATGCATCCTATCAGTATTTAGTAGTGACAATTGTTGTTTGTTTGGGTTTTGACTGTTAAGTGACTTCCTTAATGCAAGTACGTAAGTTTAATGTCAATCTAAGTTATTATCGGAAAAAAAAACAGACAGTAATTTCAAAGCAATTAATTATCCAATGAAGATTTTAGAACAATATGAAGCACGCACAATATAAAAGTGAATGAAACTGGAGACGAGTATTTCAGAGTTATACAGTCAGAGATTGGGCTTTTTACCTGTACGCCCAAGTTGAGAACATAGCCTAAAAGGAAACCAAAAGGAAGCCCAAAAATGTAGTAGCATCCTAGATTAATATACGCCACCAACCCTTGCCAACCCCCTCCTATTGCTACTCCTGTAAAAAAAAAAATTGAAGTATATGAATATAAATTACAAGGCTAGAAACTTGCATCAGAACTTCAGAAGTGATTGTATTATTTCATTTCATGTTAAAAAATATCATGGTGCTTTATCTAATTAATTATGATTGATTAGTCTTATTAGTGGCAAGATGAAATAATGTAATTGACCTAATGTCTAGCCAAGGAGACAAATGATTTCAGGTGCTGGCACGGGACATAAGCATCCAAAGCATCTACCAGAAATATTGAGGTGCTTAGTTGGAATTGGAATAGTTGATACATTAAACTCAGGACACACTGAGAAATTACAAAAATTATATGAATCTTGAAGGTCTATTTGAGTATAAATGACTTAAGAATTCTATACCAAGCGGTACATACCAGAACCAGCTGTGCTAGTACATACAGTGTAATATCAGCATATGGCATCATACAACCATGCTATTCTAATTAAGTGTATGAATGAAAAATTCACGTTAAATGGCCATGAATCATGAAAGAGAATTTGACCTGAGATGACGGGCTGAATACTGTTAAGGACCATGGTGATGGAGAGGAGGTAAGCAATATCAGAAACAGCCTTCTGTAGCTGATTGTCATTTGTGAATATGATGGAAAAGTCATTTCTGAAGACGATGATGGTGATCATGGAGAGGATACCGAATGCCAGCGACTGAACCACAACAACTATCACTGCGTACATGGTTGCTCGGGGTCGGCCTGATCCCAGCTCATTTGACACGCGCACACTGAATAGAGACAAAACATGAAGATCGATTTCTTACTTCAAGAAAGACATATATGGCTTAAATAGAAAGTTTTAAGTAAATGAGAACACTTATGGTCACAAACTTCAGTTATCACAGATTAGTCAGCATACAGTTAGTTCTCTTGGAAAAATCATGCATGGTGGTTCCAAACTTATAAAACTGATGCTTTTGAAAATCTATTTTTCGATTTTGTCTTCCATGTTGTGATTCCAAACTTCTTCCTCCTCTTTTGGCTTCCATGTTGTCTAATTGCTTATTTGTGAGATTGGATGGAGGACTGATACTAGAACATACATTAATCTTTTAAAGTAAACAACATATTAGTTATAAAGGTTTTGAAATTATCTTCCAGCCAAAGGACATTACCAACAAATATTTCAAAATTACCGCCTGGTTGCCTGTTAACTTTACACAGTTTGTCAACACTGGAGCTTTACATTAGTGTACCTGATAGCAGCATTGAGTCCAATAAATAGCATTCCTTCCCATCCATTGATGTTCATGCTACAATAGAGGACAGAAGAAGTTACTTTAATAATTGGTCGAACAGGATCAACAGTGTACCGAATGAGGTAAAAACAAAAAAAAACCTATACCAGATAGAAATGGAATCAAGAGCAATTTCAGCGTCTTTAAGGTGTCCAGTCAGCACAACCAATACCATCATGTACCAAATCTCAAGGCAAAGCATTACAGCTGACGCGAGTGACAGCTTGACAAATGCCCACAAATCCTTGAACGCTCCCCATGAGAGCCCAGTCCATCCATCCTTGCACCATCCAACCACATACACGACCTGCGATATCGACACTACCCAACTTGATATGTCATATGCCAATGCGGCCCCACCAAGACCCCATCCAAAACCAAAGATAAACAGAGCCAACAATCCAATATGGATGATCAGCGCCACAAAACCGATCCATGCAAGCACCATAACCTTGCTCTGAGACTGGAGGAACTTCTGGGTTGGGAAGTTGATTGCGAGTGCAAACATCTGCGGGACAATCCAAAATGTGAACTGGCCGGCCTGGACAGCAATTTCTTCATCCTGACCGAGGAGCCTGAGAATCTGCGTGGAGAAGAAGTACAGAGGGCAGAGGAGGATGGCAGAGCAGATAAGGATGATCCAGGAGCGTTGCATGTACACACCGAGCTTTGACACCTGTCCCGCTCCAAATGCCTGGCCGCATAGCGTCTCTAGAGCACTTCCCATGCCTAACTGTCAGTGGAGAGGGGGAGACAAATTTGTAGGAAAAAATAGATTAACACTGGCATCAACATTTAACACAGAACAATGCTGGAAGAATGATAGTTGAAAGAATGTGGTACTGCCGTACTGGTGATAACTGGCAAGAAAAGAGATGAAGAATGTTATGCAATGAAAAGGAAAAAGAAAAGAAGAGTGTACTTTTTCTTTCTCATATCTCTCGACAGAATTTTTTTAATAAGTATGAAATAAATCATAATTTTAACAATAAATATTAATTAATCATAAATTTAATAAGAATATTAGAATAAGTATCAATTAATCAAAATTTTAATAATAATATTAGAATAAGTATTAATTAATACTTATTATTACTTATTAATAAGTATCAGAATAAGTATTAGAAATCATAATAATAAGTATTAATTAATCATAATTAATCAAATTTTAATAATATACATGTTCGAAGAAATCGTGACTTCATATTATAATCGTAGGAAGATGATTATCATTATTTGTTTATTTATTTATTTTGCTTTTGAAAGAGATGGTTGCATGTTACTTCTTCCCCCAACGAAAAATCTATCAATGAGGTAAGCGAATCAAAGATGATGTCAAAATGATATAAAACAAAATAATTAACTGCATTGGGAGTTTGGGACCGTAAATTTGTTACAAAATAAAGGCCTCCTGGTTTCAACTTTCAAGTAGAGAGCTCCGCCACGGGCCATGCTGCATGCTAGATATTTGGTGGACCCGGATCCACTGCCATGGGCCATCACTTCGCTTTAAGATTCGAGTTAGATATTTGGTTGCTCCGATATTTGGTTGCTCACTTATCCTCCAAAATTTAATTCTTTGATCAATCAATTATTCATTTATTCTTGAATGCCTATAATGCTTCCAAGATTTAATTATTTGATCAAACAATTATTCATTTATTCTTGAATGTCTAATGCTTAGAAGTAAACTTACTTAACTTCATGTATCAAAATACATTCGAAAGCGCGTGTGTAAACGGTTGTTTTTTATGAAGTAGGCAAATTGCCTGCTTGATTTCATTAAGAAGAAAAGAAATATTTACAAATTCAGAAAATAATGATTTTTTTTTTCAAGGAATTAAAGTGACAAAGAACTTTTTCCTATTTACAATTCGTAAACAATTTTGTTATTAAAGAAATATGGAGGTAATGACCGATTGACCAAAGAATTGAAGAATAATAGTATTAGAACCGATAACTATACGCCAACAATATGAAGTTAGAAGAAATATCAGCACAAGACAAGACTAATAGTATCGTTAAAATAGAAATAAAATTTATTAGGAATTTTACATGGAGATTTTAAAAATAACATTTTTTAACATGATATGACTATATTTTGATGATGCATATACATGAAGTAAAAAACAATTATTTTTAAGAAAATTCAAAAAAAGTTTCAGAAAATTAGGATGAGTTTGGATATATAAAAAATATTGTATTGAATTTAATAAATTTTAAATACCGTATAATATCTGTACTTAAAAATGTTTGTCCATGAAGGACCGTTAAACAATAATATTTGAACTTACTACTACACAGTTGAAGGCAGAGTGGGGAAATATATATATTTTTATTTTATTTTGAATGTCGTTTAGTAAAAGAAAATTTGACTGGTCAATAGTTATTTATGTTTTCTTTTACCAATGAATATTGTAAACCTTCTTAAGCTCAATGGTTATTACTAAGAAATGTCAAAATCTAGTACATAGCGTGTAATAATGAGAGAAAATTTTTAATACTACAGGAAGAAGTATTTAAGAAGAGAAGAGAGTTAATTAAGTAAATTTGTACTTAATAAAATTACATGATGTCCAGACTGCAGATCATTTTTTTTCTCTGACCATAGCTGTACGCCTGTACCCAATAAAATTTTGTCGGTTTTACAATAATTTGATCCCTATTCTACTTAAAATAATAATAATAATAATAATTTGGTCCCTATTATTTTTTTGGGAATGGTCCCTGTTATTTATGATTCAGTGCCAGAAACTTTTTAAATCTACTATTGTGTACGGTTTTATACTCCCAGCCCCCAGGCCCCAAGCAGGTCTTCTATTACTTGTTCTACTTTGGAAATTGATATATCTAGAAGTAGGAAGTCGTAGTGTCACTTGGCAAAATAAATTTGAATGAACTCTCAGCTAGTGGGTTTTATCTGTTATAGTGTGATGACGCCATAATTATGACACATGATCTGTTTCATCTAATTCAGCCCACCTCCTTTATATGTCTCCCGAGAATCTAAACCTAAATAAATGAAAATATTTCTTTTTGTGCTGTAGATTTAATAATAATAAAAAAAAAAGCAAACTGTTCTTCAATTGTACATTCTGACTAACACTATGAAAAGAAAGAAAAAGTTGTCAATAAAACAAAAGGTGGTCGTGCCGGAGTGGTTATCGGGCATGACTAGAAATCATGTGGGCTTTGCCCGCGCAGGTTCGAATCCTGCCGACCACGTCTTTGTATATATTTTTTTCATAACCTTACTTTGCGAACTTTTTTTTTTTCTTTTTACTTCTGCAAAGAAAATGGAATTTAAAAAGAAAAGAAGTTTCAAAATAAAATAACAAATTAAATTTTACTGACCAAGAAGCCGAAGGAGAAATTCGACACAACGGAGAGGCCGACGGCCACTGCAGAGAGCTCGAGGTTGCCAACATGCCCGACAAATATCTGAGTTGATGAATTCATCCCATACAAGCAGATTATATTAAAAGCTATCGGTGCAGCGATTGCCCATAACACCTTTGATTCCTTGACAAACACCTTCCATGCCTCCCATGTATTCTTCACCTTCTCGACATCTTTGACAGCCACCATCGGCGGCACACTGTCGAGCGGCACATCCACTGTTGCGCCGATTGGCTCATTGTCACCAGCATTAAAGGCAGCTGGGATGAGAGCGCCGGTCTCCTCATCGTGTACTTGCGCCAGTGCGGCCTCAAAAGAGCAGTTGGCTGTGTTGCTTCTTTCAGTGTTTTGAGTTGTGGGGCTGGTAGGAGGGCTTGAGGGGATGTCGATATTCGAAATGAGAGGAGAGTAATCCATGGTGGATCAGGTATTAATCAAATTGTGCTCACTGTGAGTTGGAGGTCAGAATTTTCTTTTCTTAGGGGGTTGGAGTAGTTTGGTTTGCTTGGAGAGGAGAAACAGTACGGTTGGGGAACTTCGTCTCCGTTCTCCCTTTATCCTCGGAAAAGTGAAATAGCTCCTCGTTTATAAAGAGAAGCTCCTTGGTGCTGGTATAGCTGATGCAGTGATCTCAGCATCGATCACTCTGTGAACTCTGTGAACTCTGTGGAACTAATAACGCTTCGCTGTGAATATACATGGAGGGGCAGGAACATGCCATGTGACTTTGCGATGCGATCCCTGGTAAAATTTGATATTTGTGGGAGAAAGAGAGTGCATAGGAAACAAACACGACCGAATTTGCTATAGTTAATTTAACGTTTTCTCTTTTCTATGCCTTTATTTGTTTGTTTTCCGTATTTTGGGGTGCAAGCTATGATCAACATTTGATTTTTGATGTAAACAGATTCCTGCAGAGAATGCCAAAGAAAGGAAATGCTAGTGACCTAAAGCTACCACAACTCCACTAGCAACTTTCAATTTTAGAATTTGATAGAATAAGTGAAAAAATAGAAGTCGCAAGAAGAGATAAATGCTTAGTAAAAAAAAAAGAAATTTCTGGAATAATAGCAGGTATGATAGTAGAGAGGTGCCCCAGTATAATCGGTTGCAAAATAACATTTTATAAGAAAAAAAATATAAAGAAACTGAAGAAAATAAATAATATCATGCATTACTAATTCAAACAACAAAAGAGTGTTAGCTCATATATTCAAAACATTTAGAATAAACACCTATATAAGTGCACAACATTTAGAATAAACACAGAGATAATTATTTTTAATATAAATTTCTTAATGAAATTAAACATACGTCATTGCACAAGTTAAGACTTGACACACCGATATAAGTGCAGAAAATTGTCTAAATGGGGACTCAGCTCTTTACTATTGATAATTAATCTTATACTGTTTATTATTTTACAAGTTTGAGCACGGTGGGCATATATATATATATATATATATATATACTTTTTTAAAAGTACTGTGCGAAATTAATATAAATAGCCTTTTTCCTTAGAAAATAGTATGGGGTCAATTGACCAAGTTGCCTTTTTTCAAGCCATGCACATTCTTACCTGATTTTCTCATGAGAATAATCTGTATTCTGCAGGGTGCTGTTGTGTTGTGGGTATTTAAATGAAAATAAGTTGTAGATCAAACACAATTATTATATGCTAAAAAAGCAATTGCAATATGCATTCTAAAATTATAGTTTCAAATTGAGAGATGCAGCATCATGTGCCCAGGAATAAGCCTAAGCCACGAATTCACAAAGACAACTGGATCCTAAAAATGCATGGGGAGCAAAGTTGAGCTATTAAGAGTTCCGGTTGAATAATCAAAGATATCAAAAAAATTAAACCCTGGTTCTGCTAAATAATCAAAGATAGATCGATTCCTAATGTCAACCAAACAAACCCACAATACAAATAAGAGATTGCAGATATATATAATCGATTGGAACCTTGAATCTCACAAGAATTAATCCACATATCAGTAATAGATGAAACTGAAAGCAATACATTTCTACGATTAGAAGTATTAAATGAAGACCAAAACTCACTCGCCAATGAACAAGAGATGAACAAATGATTAATGGTCTCTTCATCATTACAATACTAATAGCTTAGATCACCCCTAGTTTAACTTTAATCATAATTTTACCTTGAAGAACCAACCACATAAAAGATTTAACCTTTAAAACTTTAATAACGAAGAAAACAAAGTATCCTTAACCCCTCTATTTCTAAAGAAAAAAATAATACATTGACTTTACTGCAAAATGCCCTTTCGAATCTGAAGACCAGCAAGCTGAATCATTTACCACAAAATTATCAGATAAAGCCCTGAGAATCTCAGTAACTCTGATTTTTACCGTCTTAATAACTTATTGGCCCCTCTTCTAAGAAGAATTTTAATACTGCCATCATTTCATACTTGTGCTGCAGTGATGATATCAAGAAAAAAAAGTTGGAAATAGAAGAAAAATGAAACCTCACAGTACCAAACCCCATACGGCCATACCAATACAGACAAACACCGTTTCCCACCAATCTTTAAATTTCATATTAATTCTCACGAAAGGGATTATTTAGAAATGTTTTTTTTATTCTGTCGCATTTATTTTCCACGTTGTTGTTGCCAATCAACAGCTAGCTAAAATGCTAAATTCACCCCTCCCCCCCTAATTTTCAATATTTATTGTTTTTGCTGCCTTTTAACGATTGATGAAACTATTTTTATCCCTGCCCGAAACCACCGATTTGGTCCTGCTTAATTTACACCCACATCGCAAAACTTATCTGCAATGTTTGAGTATAAATTCCACTGATATTTTTCACTGCAATGCTTCTCGATTGCTCTTATATTGATTTTAAATTAAAAAGAACATAAAAACTAGGGGCACCTCCTCCGCACTTCCGCAGCTCAATTCATTCAACGAACAGTACTACGTTTCTCAGAAAAAAAAAAATCGAACAGTACTGCACAGTTTGATCTTGCGCGGTGCATTACTGCATTGTCAGAAAGATTCGCTTGGCTTTTTCCTTCTCTTTCCGGTCCCTCTCAGACACGGAATGGGTTAATTTTCAATGATCTGGGATCAAAATTTGCCTCAAGCCTTGTTTTAACCATTGAATTAGCATTGAGATTGAAAAAATTATAAAATGAAAAATAAGTTTGCATTGAGGTTGGTGAAAAAAGATTGATCCAATGGTTAAAACAAGGCTTGGGATAAATTTTGGTCCCAAGCCATTGGGAAATTAACCGGTTCCCTCAGACACAGCTCTTTGGAGTTGAGAAGTTGTAAAGTTTTTGTTATGGAGAAAAAAATATACATAGTTTTACTTCAATCCTACTCACTAAGATAATTTTTAATTTTGATTTAATCATTTAGATTTAGGAGGGATCAACTTGACAATACAATGGTTCTTTTGATTTCATCACAATAAAACCAAAAAAACTAAAAAATATTTTAAAAATAGAATTTTTTTTATAGACGCATATTTTTAAATTTATAGATTAATATTATTTTAAATTTCATAAAATTTAATTATCATTTAATAGTCTATCCAAGACCATTAAAATTTTATGATATTATAGTGGTTCAAATTTAATGGATCTATAAATTCAATAATATATCTCTATTTAAAAAAAAAAAGAAAATTCATTTAATATTCATGAACAAGATTGTCAAAATAGTCGCTGTCAAATAATTCACTTCTTTAGTTTTTAGTGGATCATATCATCACACCCCTTATATAAAAGGGAAGGGAGCACTTGACAATGGTTATCTTGACAATAGATTTTCAAATAAATATGAAAAAAATCTTAAAAATAAAAAATCTTATGAATATGTTCTTCTACTTATAGATTGATGGTGATTTAAATTTCATGTAATTTCATTATCGTTTGATAATCCATCAAAGACCGTCAAATTATAACCGTTGTAAATTATATAAAATTTTGATGGTCCTTGATGAAGTATCAAATGATAATAAAATTGCATGAAATTTGAATCAATTTCAATCTATAAATAGAAAAACATATCCATAAAGTTTTTTCTATTTTTAATTTTTTTAGTATTTATTTAAAAATCTATTATTAAGATCATTAAAATAATTCATTGTCAAGTGATTCCCATCCTATATAAAATATCAAGACGCTCTCAGAGTCAGCAGCCTGTCTGTCTATTTTTAATGTTAGTTCACTATTAATTTGGAAATTGTTTCTGAAAGATGGTCGCAGTTACGCATCAAATACCCACATCCTATTAGGAGATTACTTTTAGTAATATTATTATTGTCAGTAAAAACATATTAATAATGTGTTTTTTCTTTGAGATCATAATGGTGTTATTGTTTGAATAATATGATTTAAAAATCCTTCTTTCAAAACTCCACGCAGGTGATACTGATGGGTTTGTTTGGCACACCATAGAATAGCAAAAAGTAGGAATATAATTGCTATTCCGACGAAATAATTTGCCAAACGAATTTTAGACTAAGTAGAAGAGTGCGAAATAGTGCTAATCCGGTATACCAACTTATATGTGAAATATCGGATTAGCTCTCGTCAGAATAGCGATTATTGTTTGATATATTATATTATTATGATTATGATTAAGATTTACTATTATTATATTATATTTATGATTATAATTTATTATTATATTAATATTATGATTATTATTTATTATTATTATTATTATTATCATTATATTATTATTATTATTAAATTATTATTATCATTATCATTATTGTTATTATATTATCGTTACTATTAGTATTATTATATTATTTATTATTATTATAAATATAATTTTAATATTATATTATTATATTATGAATATAAATATAATTATATTATTATTATATTATTATGATCAAGATTATTTATTATTATATTATTATATTATGATGATTATGATTATGATTATGATTATTTACTTATTATTATTTTATAATGTTGTATTATATTATTATATGTTGATTATAGTTCTGATTAATTTATTATTATTATTATTATTATTATTATTATTATATAATTATTTATAATTATTATGATTATGATTATATTTTTATTATTATATTATTATGATTATGATTATGGTTATATTATTATGATTATAAATATAATTATTATTATCATGATTATGATTATGATTATTATATTAGGATTATATTATGATTATATTATTAAAATTATGATTATGTTATTAAAATTATGATTATATGATTATTATTATTATTATTATTATTATTATATATTATAATTATGATTGTAATTATAATTTTTTATTATTATATTACTATATTATGATTATGTTTATATTTTTATTATATTACTATTATAATATTATTATTTATTATAAATATTTTTTATTATGTTATTATTATTATTATCTTACTATTATGATTATTATTTTACTATTATTATTATTATCATCATTATTAGTATCATAATTATTCATATTTTAACTATTCTGACTAACAACTGCCAAACAATATTTTTGCTCTTCCGAATAGTCAAGAATACCACTCTTCTCAAAAAAAAAAAAATACTATTCTATCACTCTTCCAAAATTACCACTGTTACAAAAGTTATTTCTTGATTGTCAAACAGACCCGATGTGATGAGAGAGGAATTGTGTACAGTAGGAAAAGGATTTCAAATAAAGAAAGCCTGTCACATTCCAGCCCAACTTTAGAATATCCTAGTTTGAGTGGATAAGGCCGTTGCGATGGCAACAGATGAATTGTGCTTCCTTTAAAATTCTTCTAATTTCAGCCAGAACAACTGATGTCACCTTTGCTGGGTCAAAAATTATTCTCCTTAAATTGCACGAATTCAGGCTGAAAATAACTTCAAACTGAAAGCATAAAATTACGGACTCATGTAGGCAGAGATAAAATCAGAAACAATCAGTACGGAGATCAGGTTAAAAAAATAAAATGTTTAAATAAAAAAAAACTTTATTTTTTTACTATACAAAATTTATTTTTTAATAAATCAAAGAGATGCCTGAGCGCCGGCTGACATCTACCTTGTTAACGGTCCGGGACACTTGTATGTAATTATAATAGATACATAATTCCGTGATTAATTTTCCAATAAATAGATATAAATCAAATGTCGAACCTCATTTTTTTATTGGTACTTTAAAATTTGAAATTTAAATGTCCATTATCAATCATTGATCCTTTTTTACTTTAATGACGGATATATCCAAGTACCATTTATGATTTTTTGAACGTATATCATGATTTGACGGAGTTGAAAAATGAACGTTCTAGTTAATTATGATAAATTAAATTTTAATTCATTCATTTCTCACAATTTTATTTAATAAAATATGAACACAAAAAAATCATAAAATTTTGTCTGAACTCATCTCTCTCATAAAACTTTCATTTTGCGTGAAACAAAATAGTTACAAGTTACAAAGCAAGGAATACAGACAAAGCAAGCTACAAGCTAAAATTAGAGCCCCGTCACTCTTGGCTTTTCCCTAGAAACACACGCCTAATTTCTTGATGAAAGTCACATTCTTCCTGATGTCCCAAGGAGCAAACACGACAACAACATCATTTTACATCCATAAACACAATTTTAGTAACAAGATCGTAAGAAAATATGAGCTTGTTGCATGTGAAGAAGCAATCAGATTGGCACTGACTTACCGTCTCATGTGCTGATAAAATCAAGAAGGGCTCTCGCATTGGAGAGGGATCATATCTAGGCATTTGAATTATATTTCAAATTATAAATAAAAGAATAATATTATTGATTGTATGACGCTAAAACTTTATTTTAATTTGTATTCTTAATAAGATGTACTTAGAGATTCAATGTCTGAACTGTATAGGAAGTTATATTTTCGCTCTCTACTTTCTTTTTATCTTTGGCCGGAGTAACCGAATCATAAAATGTTAATATACATAATAAGATCGGGTAACATCAATTATAGAGAACTTTATCCAACATTATTTGTAATGATTTGGATATCTCAAGTAGAGATCTTCTGAGACACTAGTGCATAATAATTAAGTTTTTAAGTCATTCCAATATTACAAGAAGAGGTAAATGAATACTAAGAGTGGAGGAAGCGGTGAGAAAAGAATTGAAGGAATGAGATATATCTTAAGAATTGATTTTGGATAGAAGTGTGTGAAAGTTGACGATATATGAGAATTATAATTAGAGATCATAATTTAAGAGTAGAGTTATAGAATTATCATAATTTAAGAGTAGAGTTATTATAGAATTAGATTCTCACTTTTGATTTAGAACTCGGGACTTAGATTTTAGAATTTAGACTCATGGACTTTATATCATGTAGGCTTACTGTTAATTTTCTTATTAGAATTCTTACTATTATTTTATATATTTTATTACTATCTATTTTGATCTTTATGATGATTCTAAATTTTTAGTATATTTTAATTTATTTTGTATTAGAAGCTTTGTTGTTGTAGTTATTATTGTTATATTTCTCTTTTTTCGATTTCTTTCAGTACCTAATATATAGTGATTTATTCACGCTCAAATATTTTTGTGGTGTATGATATGCGGATTTACAACATAACATCACATAGCAGCCGCCAGCTCATCAGTTACTTAGATATACAACGCTAGGCCACAAAAAATCATAGATTTTGTGCAAGCATGTTTACACAAGTGACAATATCTACTGAGCCGAATAAGTCCTTTTTTTACTAATAACAATATTTTTTACTTATATTTTTTTACTATAAACAAAAATATTTTACAAATTTATACTGCATATATGATCAATGACGGAGAGCCACTTTTCGAACAATATGGGTCAGGGTATGTATATAGCATTAGAATGAATAATATAAATTTTGTTTCTTTTTTAAAAGTATGGATAATTGGATATCAATAAGAAGCAATTTATAAATAAAATTTGAACAATTCATTGTAGCAGTAGAGTTTTATCTGGAATAATACATAATTTCGTATAAATATAAAGGCTTTTGAGAAATAATATGGGATCATGTGATTCTTATTCACTCCATTTAAATTCGCCTCTATATGATATTATTGAAATATGCATATGCAGTGTCTTTTTACATGCAGATTGAAATAAATATTTTAAAATGTTCAATCTAGTAATAATTTTTTATACAATTTTTTTTATAAGAAAGATGAAAGTTAAACACTCAAAATTCATAAAATGACTTACGATTAGTAGCGGAGCTTGAGTTGAAAATCAGAGAGGGTCAGCTCAATCAAAAGTACCAGAGTCAGGAGAGAATTAGAATGGGAGATGGAAGAAGAAGCGACTTCTAAGTAAAATAATTAATAACAATAAAGAATAAGCATGAAAGAGAGGGGTCAAGTAGTGAATTAGAAAAAAAATGAGCTGAAATATAAATAAATCACACTACATTTTTGAAACATAAGAGGGGGTCATATCCCAATTTCTATGAATAAAGCTCCGCCAATGTTTACGACTTCTTATATGAAAGGCATTGAGTTTTATAACTAGACATTTAGAGTTTTAAAAATTCTTTTTTAGAGATAAAACGGCTTGAAACTATTCAACTTTAAATGACTATTTTTCTTTTTCTAATTCCAGATAATGCAACAAGAATATAAGTTTTGGCATGGGACTAAAATCTTATTCTCAAATATCCTAAAGAATTATATCTAAGTTTGAATTTTCCCAATTATTGCTAAAAATTGTCCAAAGTTTTAGGTCTCAAGTACCATAAATAAAATGTTTACCAGTTTATCAAGTATCAGGAGATTTTTTTTATTTTGATTATAAGTCCTCTTTGACATTTACTTTTTTTTAAAGTATTAATATTTTCTTTCAATATTTATTGAGATTTGAATATGTGATTTTAGCAATAGTGATAGTATAACTGACCATATATACTGGACACCATATTCCCAGATACACAAGTTGGAAAATTTTTCTTGGATTCTCTTTTCCTAGATATTTACCGGAGGTGTTAGTTCAATAAAGGTTTAGTAGCAATTTTTTTTTTTTTTGCATATAATAGTATGAGTGGACCCTTTCTTACATGTACCAGCATGGTCCGAAGTTCTTTTCTAGGTTAGATAGGGTGATCCAGAATTCCCTCAAAAGAATTTCGGATCATTTTTTAAAAAAAAACCCCGACCTATAATGAAAATTCGGTCCATTTTTTTGGCAGAGAATAGCCATTCAAACATTTTTTTATATTATCATACTAATTATATTTTTTTATGTTATCACACTAATTATATAGCTAGATAATAGATTATTAATTAACAATAATTATATTTTTTAGCTAGATAAATTTAGAGTTAACAATAATTAGATTAAATAAAAATAAGTAATTATTGCTAATATATAAAAATGATAAATTATGAAAAATAAATAGATAAATAGAAATAAGTAATGGCGATAAGTAATAAGAAATAAAATAGATAAATAGAATTAATAATATATACTTATATGAACAATGCATAGAGAAATATATATTAAATAAAAATGTAGAAAATAAATATTTCATATTTAAAAAAGATTTAGATTGTTTAAAATTTAATCATATAAAATAATAACATGCAATGAAGAATAGAAAATATAATATTTAAAAATGAAAAATATAGTGTTTTAAAGAGTAGAAAACTAAGAATAAATACAAATATATAAAAATGTATATATGATTTTTTAAGAATAAACACAAATAAATTTGTTATCTAGCTTATATATCTATTACTTTTTGTTTTATCAATAGTTATTACTATTATTTATATTATTACTTTTCTACTTTGTTTTTATGATTGTAAAAAAAGATATGGGACAGCTCAACTTTTGTCTTGTATTTTTAACTTCAACGCTATCTATCAACCGAACAACTTCTTCGTTCAGATTTTTACATAAAATATTATTTAATGATTTTTTATGTTTTTTTTTAATTCTGAATTATTAAAAAATATTGGAATAATTTTAACAATATTTTTGGATTAAAAGCAAAATATTACATTTATTGAACTTTGAACCTAAGACCTAAAATATTTACCTAAAAGCGAACAATTATCATATTTGATTGAAGTTGGATCACGTCCTAAAACTCCGAACTCAAATGACGCTATTGGATTTTCAGCTTAATTAATTGTAAGTTAGAAAATGTCTACAGATTACTTGTCGTTCTTTTAATTTTTGAATAACTGTTATAAAAAATGTCAAATTATTTGCTGTCTGCTGATTTTCATACTTGTTTATATAAATAATAAATCCTATAAAATTAAGAGTATGTAGTATGTACTAATCGTCACAGCTGTGATAACAAGCGAATTATGGTACTTGATCAGGACGCGATGTGGTATTTTAAAAATAACTAGCTATATACACGCGCGTTGCAGCAGAATTTTTTATTTAAACATTAAAATATTATAAGATAAAAAAATTCACATTTATCTAATATTAAATTATAAATTCACCAAATTATAGAAAAAACCTATAATAAAGACTATATTTAATCTTGGATGAGATTTTTGCACAATATGAATTAATGATTCATGATTTTTATGGCAAGAAAAGTAAATTATTCTAACATATATTATCACCATTAATTTCTTACCAAATATGCACAAGGTTGCTAAATAAAAAAATAAAAATTATGAAAATAATAGTATATAAGAGAAAGAAATGGAGAGAAAGAGGAGATCAATGGACGCGATCACATACGTTCGATCAACCAATAATAAATATTATTCGTCTAATTGAGGGATAAAATGGATATAATAAAAAATTACCATGACAAAAAATGGACACTCTAATTCTTAGATGCTTTATATAATAATAGTATAGATATAAATACTTTAGATTAAAATTCAAACGAAAATTCTGACAAACTACCGAGATAATTTACCATAATTGTATGATGAATTAAATTCCTTAACGGCTATCCAAAGTCCAAGCTTGCCTCCATACCATGTGCAGCCCTGCAGGAATCCTTATCTTTTGTTATACAGCACCATACATACAACTCAATCTGTAGATCATTAGATTTATTAATGATTTGAACTAGCACGAATATCCAAGCAATCTAACGAATTATGTGCTTTGTTGTATGATGCTGCGCAGCAGAAGATCAAAGACTGTGCGGGGGCATGATAATCGGACTGGGACCATTACTCAATCCTGAGAAGATTTCAGGCTCGTGACGCATGCTGCTCAGAAGTCAGAACTAAAGGATCCAGACAGAGCCGCTGAAAATCCGCTCTAGTATCCATGGCAAGAGGGACACGTGTGCGCCCAAGACGCCGCCACGTCCGAATGGTGTGTTCAGCCCGTTGCACCGAGCCTGAAATCCATCCCGACTCCAACCTCCACCTCTGACACGGCCTTAAGCACCTAACCAACTTGTCGTCTTTTGTTTTCATTATCACCCCTCGTTTAGTCTGAAATTGCAAAAAGTCAATAATTGGTTCGCACCGGATACCGAATACCGGATGGAACCATATTTTCTACGAAGCTGAAAAATCTCTGCAGATACAGTTTTTTAATTTATACGATCCGATTATTTATCAACGATTCTGATTTAACAATAATATATAACTTCATACATCAAAATTCATATTTATATTTTCCATAGCCGTTATAATTTTAGTGATCTCCGTACAAAAAATAACCGCAGACAATACTCTCCCGATACCGGATACCCTTGGTCCCTTCCCCATCACCCCACATACAGAGAAGTTTCGAACTGTAGGTGGTGTGGGGATTTGCCGATTTGTCTTCCCATTTACGCCGAGCTTTGTTTATTTTCTCGTTTCGTTTGTTCGAGTTAAATTAGGATAAGAGGAATCTCGTTCGACATTTTTTGTTATTTTCTTTTTTTTTTCTCCTTATTTTTTTCTTTTTTTATCTCGAGAACCCCGATACTTCTCTTCTTTTTATATCCATTCCTCAAAAGGCTCTTACCTTCTCTCACCTCCAATCTCTGTATCCTTCTTTCTATGTTGCTCTCTGATAGAGATCGAGGGAGCATAGGAGAAGAATTCCGTGATTATTGTTTTGCGTCTTGAGGTTTCTCCTGTGATTGGGAGAGAGAATTATCTTCAGTGGTGTTTCTCCAAGGTATGATCTCATGTTCCTTTAGAGTCGTTGCTGCTCTCTTTGCTGAATTTTCAGCTTAATTCATGCGTTGCTTCTGTGTTTACACACTGTTCAGTATAATTTCATGAATTTGCGGGACAATATGCTATTTTGCTTTTTATAGGAGTCGAAATTGAACAGGAGTTTTCGTGATTTTATTCAATTCACTTAATTTATTGATTGCCCGTATTGTTTTCCCTTTCTTTCGTGCTTCCATAGTTTATTATTGCTTCTTCTCGAGCAATTGAGAGAGCTGACACTTCTTATTTGTTTGTTTCTTTGTTTTTTTAACATAGAGAGCTTATAATCAAACTTGAATGAACGATAGCACCAATTTAATCAAAGGAAAAGGTGATCGCACAAGTATAGTCTTATGAAACTGAGATCTTTCTTTTGATCAGAGATTTGTAACTGAATGTTCACGTTTCCTGTTAAGTACAGTGTTTTTGAACTATATCTTAAAATAAGGGTAGAAATATTGGCGTCTTAAATGCGTGATAAGATATTTATATGTGAGGTAAGGTGTATCTTAAAAGATAAAGACCTATCGCTATATCCTGTTATAACAAAAATTGACACCCACATTCCGACAATAATAAAATAAATCAAGAAATAAATTATTCAGTGTTTAGAGCATTGCATATATGTACTACTATAATCATACAAATGAGACTTCAGGAGCTCAAAGGGAAGAACTACCAATCTGTAGATTCTCAAGGGTTTTTACATACAATTTCAGGGAAAGAGTTGACTCTACCCTCGCATATCTTGGAACATACGCCTATATATACCCCTATATAATAATTAACCCCATGCTCTTTGCTTGAATCATCGTTTATTATGTGCTTATTTTAACTTTAAATGCTTGTTTGTCTAGATTATGAGAAAGCCAGCAATTCTTTGTGGTTCTACAACATTTTACGATAGCTCAACTGATATTGAAATAGCTGGTTAGTAGAAGAATGGGTGCATGTTGTTGTGTTGCGTCAAGTAGATCTGAGCCTGACAGAAAGCATATTTATGTATGTGTTCTTACTCTTTCTATGATTTCTACTGTGCATAAATAATGTAATCCTAAGGAAGTCTCAAATTTTAATCCAACTTGCCACTGATTTGGGCCTTTAATATTTAAGTCTCAGTTTTGCCACAAGAAAACCTAGAGAAGTAAAAGAATTAGTGATACCCGCAGTTTAAAGTGCTAACCACACCATTGACATTATAGTTCATTTAGCACTACATCAGATGAAAATCTAGTCTTATTTATCTTCAAGTATTATTTTCTTTGTTCAGCTCTTAAACTCTGCAACTTTATAATTAGAGTTTCTGTTTTTATTTATTTTTTATTTGATTCTTACAGCATCTGCCTAGTATAGAAGAGAATGATATGCTGTCATTAACAAATGATGGGTCTTCTCTTAGTTCGAATGCCGTAATTGTGGACACCAATCTTGATGGGTTGACTCCTGACACGTTTCGGGCCCCACCTGCTCCTCTACCATATGATGGTGGAGGCCTCACCGTTCAAGAAGTTCTAAGCAGAAATCTCAATAATCCTGGTATTGTATTATTCTGTACTAGATTGTAATGACCTATTGGTATGATACCAGATTGGCAAATCCTGGTTCCTCCAACTCCTGCATTTGAGCTACAGTTAATTTAGGCCTTGATTCGTCGTCAATTTGCACAAGCAAAATTTTAACTTGTTTTAAATTGGATCCAAATTGGACGAATTGAAATCCTCTCAAGTACTTTATACTGTGAAGTATCTGCCCCCGATAAATTTACTCATAAAATGAACATGCACAAATAACAAAACTGCCCCTATTTTGTTCATCCAGTGTAATATCTGCCCACTCCAGAGGATATGCACCCAAATTGGACTTGGTACAAATTGCTGTATTACCATCTAAGGGCCTGTTTGGCTGATTCAATTTGCATGGGAATGGGATAAGGTGGGCCTGGGTTCCCTTTGAACCATTTGATGGGTTCCCAACAAGAAAAAGATTTACACAGATAAAGAGGCACACCCACATTCTCTCTTCCGGAAACAAAAAAATAGGTCAGAGCATATTTTTTTCCCACCAAAATGTGAAGAGAAAGGACTTTGATCATGGGATAAATATTCCATTTCCATGACTATCCAAAATATCAGCCGAACGGACTTGGAAAAAAAAAATTTTGGACTAAAAATTCTGGTGATTTCCCATGTGTTGGGTTGCAAACGAACTGGTCCGAAGCATGTGAAGGAAAAGTTTCCCAAAAATGAAAAAGAAATGGTTAGCAATCCTCAGTTCTTAGCAGACTCAGTTTGTGGTGCTGGACCTTGCCAGTAAAACAGTAGAAGTTAAGAGAGTTCATAAATTTTGGTTATTTGGGTTGATCATATCTTAAACAGATACAGATCAGGATTTGGAGAAACCCGATTGTAAGGAAAAGTTGAAGGAGATGGAATCTCTCCCTCTGGCTGAAGAGGAGGATGATTGCCCCATATGTCTTGAAGGTGACCTCTTTTTCTCTCCCCCCTAATTCCCAGATAAACCCATACTCTGCAGTCACAGGAACACAGTAGGATAATGTGTCTCAAACTCTCAATGAGTGTCCAATCAGGGTTGGATTTCCATGTTTTGCAACTTTTGTGCCTTTACACAAACATTCACTCAGAGGACCCACTCAAGCCTGCTGAGGATCTGTTTGCATATGTTAATGGTGAAATGGTCAATATTGTACTAAAATAGTGTTCTGGCTTAATCATACATCTTCCGCAAAAGGGGAGGATCACTTGAAAATAATGAAAAAGAATCTTGATTTCCAAAGTTGCATGTATGGTGAGTACCCAAAAAGATGATGAAATTTTGGACATCTTTTATTGTTAATCAGGTGATTTGAAAGGTTCCTGTTGCAAAATTACCTGCATTTGTTGCATCACAAAATGATGCTAAATTTTCAATGAAATATATTTTTTAGACTATCTACATGTCGAACAAGATACTTATAGATTTGATATTCATCCTTATCAATTGATTGGGAAATATTGTCAACAATGTCAAGATAAATCATTGTCAAGTGATCCTTCTCCTAAACAAATAAGATGCAACATGTGATATTTTCTCTAGCATGGGCATGAATGGTTTCAGCTTTTGACTTGACTTTTGCATTACCTTATTTTATAATTGTTGTTTAATGTTTTAATTTTTGTTTTCTGTGCAGAGTATGATAAAGAGAATCCTCATTATTTTACAAGATGTGAACATGAGTTTCATCTTGCTTGTTTGCTTGATTGGATGGAACGGTGTGAGACCTGCCCAGTATGCGGCCAGGTTGGCATAATTTTTTTTTTCATCTTAATTTACTTTCTATTTTTCTCAAAGAAAAGGTTATTTTTCAGATCTTGATGATGGAGGAAATGTATGAGTAGGGACAATGCTGACTAGAGATGCCATCTTTTGATCCAAAATATGAAGCTCAAATCCATTAGAATATATCATATAAGGTATTAAGCTTGGGTACTAAAAGAACTTGAAGAACCACAGAACCATATGTTGTTCCTCCTACATGGCATTTCAGTTTCACGATACAATTGTCTGACTCTTGATCATGTCACTATTTGTCGATGAATGAAGGTGTAGTTGTATTGGCGAATGCAATAGAGGAACTGCTCCGCCACCAATCCTCTCTTAGAAGCACCGGTTTGGAGTTTCTTTTTTCTCTGAATTTTGTCTCCATTGTATATCATCTCCCAATAGGATAGAAGGTTCATCATATTATTGTTATCTGGCCTTATATTGTATATGGTTTTCTGTAAAGGCTCCTTCTATAGTAGCAAAATTTGAATTGAAAATTTTGGAAATTTGTTGATTTTGGTGCTTTCATGTTAGTCTTGTGTTTTATTTATCTAATCACTGAAACGTGCACAAACACACAGACATTTCTGTTTTGCAGGTGTTTCTTTGGTAAATCTGTTTTACATACTTATCAATTTAGTACAAGAAGTATTTTTCATACAATTTTATCTATCTATAGATGTATATATAAGGGGTATTGAAAATTTTAAAGATAGAATATTCATGAAATTATAGTTTATTTTTCAATGTTGACGACGGGGTCCATAGCAGAATTAGTCCAATTCAATTTTTCACAGAAATTTGTGAGTTGTTTAATATTTTGGAGAAAATATAATTCCACAAAATTATTTACAAACCTTTGTTGCAGAAGGACATTGAAACTCCTGCTGCATATTCTGACTGCAATGGTAAATTTTGTGATGTACTTCTCTGGTTGCTATCTGTTAGATGAAGAATGCATTTAAAAAAAAAATATAAGATGATGCATTTTGTTATGGGAAAAGGGTAAACAAATGACCAATTTTTGAAGTATTGCAAAAATAAGATGGCTAATAGCATTGTTCGTTTTTGACATATAAAAATCCTACAGGCTTCAGGGAAAATGACTTGATTAGCAGTTAGTTAGCAGTCATTCTAAGACATAACCTTTGCTGTCAAAGAATTGCGGTCAAAGACGTCTTTGCTGTCTTAAATGTCTTTCCTACTGCTTGTTTTATAATGTCTTATTTGCAATCATGATATTCATTGATGATGATGCTTTGAATGATCTGTCTAGATGGGAAGATGCCATATGTTGTTTTTTACAATTTAGATCTGCCATCAGCCCATAAGATTAACTTCTGTATTGGACCAGCATGATGAGCCAGAAATGGTGCATTACTTCTCGTTCTAAATTTCTCAGATAGTTCAGTTCTCCAAAATTGGATGATTAACGAGATTTTAAATTATATATGTTTGCAGAGTTGCAAACATTCTTATATTATCCATGATGCCTATGCATTTGACTTGAAAATAAGTATGAATGCAATAATGTGAAGGACAAAACCATTAATTTAAAGAAAGGAACACACATGAATGAAACGCTTGTGAAGCTTTTGTTGTCTATTACAAAGTTACTGACTGGTCAATTTTCTGAAACAGTAAATTTATCACATGAAAGGAGCACTACCGCAAAAAAAAACATTAATAACGGTTTTTCTAGTAATATACAGCCAACAAGCTATTACACTAAATTGACATGAAAATATGGAATGTTGGAATGCATGTCGCTCAATGAATGATCGAGCAGGGCGATTGGTTGAACCAATAGCAGTGTAATGTCCGAATTCGAATGGCATGTACAAGGACAGGCATGTGAGTGCTGATCAGTGACATCTGCCTTCTTTATTCCCACAATAATTGATCATTACCCTCCATCTCAATTATTTATTTATGTTCTTGTCAGAATCTTCACCCAGGACAAGAAAAATAGACTTGAACAATCAGTGAATCAAATGTTTACATCCAAAAACATACAAAAGGTTCCCGCATCAATCAAATGGGGTCCTAACTTCTGCAGAGGAAAAAAAATAAAGTTAAAAAAACACTAAAAAAAAGTTCCACTTCACAATGATTTTTTTTTGATAATTTTTTGAAAAAAAAATAGATTTGAGATTTAATGATATAAACAAGACTATACGCATCTTCTGATAAGATTTTCTATATTATTTCATTGTTTGTCAAATGACTTAAATTTTAATTAATTATAATTCTTTATTGTATCATCGACTGATATTCAAATTATGTAAATTCCAATCGGTCTGCATTCTCTATGTCTCGTGATATACTTTAAAATTATTCTTGTTCATCAATTTTATAATTTTATTTATGTCTAGAAATATACTTTAAAATTATTCTCATTCGTCGAGGACTCGAGGTTATGGAATAATTTCTTTCTTGTACTAAATCATTTTATATTTAGCTATGGTGTCGCTGATATAATGTGCATGGGTCTGAAGCCGTTGGTTCAATCATTGCTGTGTGACTGAATTTGCGCTTGGTGCTCAACACAACTGCTTGCACCTTCATTTTTGGTGCATATACTGATGATGGTTCAGGTCCTGAACCAGATAATGAAAAGTATTCGGCGTATGGCATGTACTAGGTGTGGAAGGTTCAAAATCTTTGAACTAAAAATTAAGTTCAAAGACTTTGAGAGCTGTTTAATTTCTAAATTCAAATTTGTACTTTCAATAATTATTATGAATCTCGATGCAAAATCACCGCTTTCAAAGGCTTTGAACCCAATTTTTGGTTCAAAGGGTTTTGAACCTCCCATGCGTCCATGACATACATTTTGGACTTTTGGTGAAAGGACGGTGCGTAGGTACTTTCTATTATGAGTATGGGCGGATGTAGGATTTTAGTCGGGAGGGGGGGGGGCAAATATCAGATTGTAATAGTTTATCGGGTTTAAATCCATTAACTAATCGGGTACTAAATAAAAAAATAATAATTTAATATATATTCTTACCTAATAAAAAAATTATTAGAATAATAACATTTTATATATTAAAAATAACAATAAAATAAAGCTCAAAGTAATAGATAATCAAATTGATGAAGAAAATTTTCGTCTATAAAACTTTATATTTTGATATCTTTGCATAATTATTTCATTATATATGATATTAAATATTTTTTTCTCAATAAAATTAATCAGACAATCCAGGGGGGCAAAAAAAATTTCCAGAGGGGGGGCAAACTACCGAAAGTATTACCGAAAAACACTATTTTTCAAAATCCAAGGGGGGCCGCTGCCCCCCCTGGGCTACTGTGCATCCGCCCCTGATTATGAGGTGGTAGACTTGATCTAATCCGATATGTCATTAGATGATCTATAAATCAATTGAAATCAATAAAAAATCTAAAAATACAACATATAAATTGATTCCATCCTACTTTATCCCGATCCTACCCGATCTAATTTCTTCTAAAAGGTCAAATTGACTCGACTCGCCAATTACCATGTCTTATGATTATCACGCGCAAATTGTTACGTTAAATTAGCTTATCCAAATTGTCTCATCCTTTTGATTAGGTGAGGTGGCGCTTCAATTATTATGCAATCATCCTTTGTATATTTTCTAATTTTTGTTTCTATATTTTCACCTAACCCTTCTTCTACCGAAGGGGAACTTCTGCTTAAAGTCTGAAATTGGACCATCTCATGACAGGGCTATCATTTAGAAATGGCAATGGACCACGGGCTTTTATCAATTTCAAATTCGGTCCTTCTTTCGTAGTTCGCCGTTTGTCTTATTCGATCCATGCTTTCGAGCTTAAAATTATTTTACCTGCTTATCTATGGCCATTCGATTCAAGCCTGGTCCAGCCCTTCTCAACCGACAATTTATATTCAATAAAAAAAATTAAAAATCATCATGAAATATTTTATATATCAATTATATAGAATTTTTTTTTACATAATATAATAATATTATAATTATTTTGAGATTTAAAATATATAATAAATTAATAATTTTATAATACTATACAAATTATATTATAAAAATTATAATCTATTGATGATAATTTCAGGTTGGGCGGATGGGACTAGTCCGAACGGATATAACAAATCACGGGCTTTATTATCATCCCTCGCTATGAACTTAAATCTGTTGGTTCTATTGCCTCGGCCCAAAGAATAAACTGTATAAATTGATAGCAAAACTTATGGTCCTAATGATGGGCCGTCAATGAGCCCATAATTAATGGGTATGGTTCTGGGCTTAATAAGTTGTTGTCTTGTAGGACCATTGAAACCCTATGTTGGTCTGACTGACCGACCAATTGCACTTACCTCTGTCAAGATAACCCATAAATTAATCAATCAATCAATCAATTATTCAACCCTTTTTTTAAAAAAAAAAAAATCAATTATTCATCCCTCCCTGCTAAGTCAGAATGTCAGATATTCGGACTGAAGGATCTACATCTTCATCTTCTGCTGCACAACACAGCAGTTACTTTAGTGAGGCAGAAAATTATTTTAGTGGTTTAAATTATATTTAGTTACTACACGGACAAGTCAGCAAAGTATTAACTGTTTAATTTTGCTTGTTAATATAGAAGGGGGAGACGAAGCTCAACAGATAAATCACTCAATATTTTTATTATTTCTTTTATTTTTTTTTCAAAATAATAGGGGCTGCAACCCAGTTTAGCCCTCAAAAGAGCTCCGTCATTGCAACACAGTGTTACATAGCACACGACCTTTGAAACACAGGACAGGGAGGGGTTGGTTTTAGATAGAGGTGACAGAACCCGACCGACCCGAGAAACCTGTCAGACCCGTCTGGATCCGAACTTGATTCGATTCGATTTTTTAAGAAAGTCAAACTAACTTGATCCGATCCGAACCCGACCCGACCCGAGATCAAATGACCTTCAATCCAATCGAAATCTATCAACGATCTGAAAAAACACAACATATAAATTGACCCGACCCGACCCGACCCGGCCCAATTTCTTCTAAAAGGTCAAATTGATCCGACCCGCCCGACCCGAACCCGAACCCGACCCGACCCGCCCGATTGCCACCTCTAGTTTTAGATTAAGGTTGCACAAATCTCAATACTTAATTAATGTATAACACGTCGTGCTGAACAATATAATGAAATAGAGGGTGTATAAGTTCCAGACTGAATTACTGACTAATGGCATCTCTATCTCTATTTGATTGATAATTAAAAAAAGGGAAAACTGTGTTTGTGCCACTTTAAAACTTTTAAATTATCAAAATGCCACCCTGAAATTTATTGTTACTTTAATGCCACTCTAAAATTATTTTAATTATCAAAATACCACAAAAAATTATATTTCCAATTATATCCACCTCTCTCCCTTTCCCTTCTCAGCATCAATCTGAGTCCTCTCTCACAGCTCAGACATTATATAACTGACACTGTCATTGACTATATTACCTTGTCGCTCATATATAGGAGCCTCCTAAGTGACTAAAAATCACACACTTCATTTTGTCTACTTTATCCTCAAGTCACACTCGTTGAATGCACAATAAATATCCATTAACGTGGCTGAATTTCATACAATTTATCTAAACTACAGTAGCAAAGATAATTCAATTTATCTAACAACTATTTTTTTTAAATAATTAATCTCACATACATGAACCATCTCTCTAATATTACACATCAGTGCAATTAACATCAGCGCTATATATGAGCGACAAGGCAATATGGTCATGACAGAGTGTCAACTATATAACGTCTGATCCACCATATTATTGTTTCTTTTGAAGGAAGCTTCCTAAGACTTCAAGAAGGGTAAGGTTGAACTACTTGCATTTGTCACCCATGAAAAGAGCGAGTTAGCTTTGGAGTGCTTTACTTATTGTTCTATTTGAAAGGTCAGGTGATCCACAAACTAGAGCTGATTGGTCAATGGATAGCAGCTCATGGCTTAATTTCATTATCCAAGAGTGAGGGGGTAATAGAGGACAAGAGAAATGAATAAAAAAATACCTGTTGAAAATTAAGTTCCTTAAAAACGTATGTTGTGAGAGAAGAGCCGCATTAATGCTGAGAAAGAAAAGAGTAAGAGGTGGAGGGAAGAGAGAGATAATGGGCATAATTGAAATATAAATTATTTGTGGCATTTTGATAATTAAAATGATTTTAAAGTGGTATTATAGCAACACTGAATTTTAGAGTGACATTTTGATAATTTTTAAGTTTTAAAGTGGCACAAAGATAATTTTCCCTTAAAAAAAAATGACCCAAATCAATCAAACAAGTTAGTAGTTTGCTGCATATGATTTATAATTTTTTTCTTCTGAAGTAAGATGTTTTCATGTTTCGATACAACTAGGGAAATTTGATGAAACCCATCCAACTTGAAATGTCTCGGATCGACCCGTGACCCGTCGGGTTGGGTATGGGTCAAAATTTTTTGATCCGAATTTAATCGGTTCGGATTAGAATCGGATCAAAAAAATAATAAAATAATATGACCGACCCGAACCCGACCCATTGACACCCCTACCCTAGATACAATGCTACCTATAAATTTAGATAAAATGTCTATTTTGTATATCATTAAGCCTTCTATATTTCATTAAGAATCATAAATTTAGAACGAATGATAATTAATTTTATTCAAAAAATATAAAAATAATAACATACAACGGAGTTAAATAGAACTTCTATTTAAATTGAAAAAGAATATAAGGCTTTCTGTCACTTCAGATTAAAAAATGAAGCAAAACGAAAAACAAGCGAGATGCGTACCCGTATAATCATGAAATATTTTGAAATTCGATCATGTATCAAATATTAGTACGTGATAGTACTCAGTTATATTGAGTCTAGTTTCGGCCCAAATCTATCAGTTTCGGATACTTTAGAAAACAATGAGTATAAAGACTATTTATCTGATCGATTTTAAAATAGATTTATGTATATAGAGGTTCTAGATCTATAAAGAATTCACAATCTAATTTATACATACACTAAGAGGTTAATCAGCATTCGATATATTATATCTATACCAAATACTGCTATCAGTATGTGTTTTGTCTCGAATCACCAAGAAGGCAAGAACTTATTACGTTACGAATGAAAATTTATTTCTGACGGTGTGTGTATTGAATTGTAATGTTGTAAGGAAAAATATTCAGCGCTTGTTCTTAATTAAGATTTCTTGCGAGTTAAGTAAATGGGTTAAAACGGAGAGAACTTGAAGAGAGAGGAGTGCTAATTTTATTTTCGGATTTAATTTAGGAGACGAAAGTTAGTGGAAAAAGACAAGAAGAATCATTTAATTTACTTCTTCATAATTTGTTCGTTCCTCTTCTGATGAATAAAAAAATCATAAGTAGGCAGCTAGCAGCGTCATAATATTTTATTGGGCTAAATGAAGATTTTCGGTTGTTCTTGCAGAAAATAAAACCCTACACAGCAATTGAAATTTTTCTAAAAAAAAAAGAAGAAGAAGAAGATCACATCAACACAGTTAAGCTAATTAAGACAGTTGCGTCAAATAATAAATCATCTTTACTCCGTCGCTTTTAAATAAAGAAATATAATATCTACGACTGGCAACAATGATTTATTGAAAATTGGATTTTGTAAGGTTTTTGTGGTACTGTTTAGTTAATTGTGTAAAATATTTTCTAGTTAACCTTTTATGTACAAGAATGAATCCACGAAGCTTAGTTCTACGAATCTAACATCGAGAATCAAACAAATTTACAGTGAAAAAAACTACCATCATTAAACTTTATATTTTCATTTTATCTATATAATTAATAAATATTTTATATTGAATATATAAGTTTGATAGTTATTTTATGTAGCTAAATATATATAAGTTTGAACGTGACAGGGGTGGATGCAAGATTTTGGTCAGATGGCAATTATCGGATTGTAATAGTTTATCGGGTTCAAATCCATTAACTAATCGGGTATTAAATAAAAATAATAATTTAATATATATTCTTATCTAATAATTTTTTTTATTAAAATAATAATATTTTATATATTAAAAATAACAACAAAATAAAGCTCAAAGTAATAGATAATTAAGTTGATGAAGAAAGTTTTCATCTATGAAACTTTATATTTTGATATCTTTGCATAATTATTTCATTATGTATGATATTAAATATTTTTTTCTCAATAAAATTAATCAGACAATTTAGGGGGAGGCAAAATTTTCTTCCAGGGGGGGGGGGTGGGGACAAATTAACGAAAAAATTATCGGAAAATATTATTTTTCAAAATCTAAAGAGCAGCTGCCCCTGGCCCAAGCTAAATCACCCCTGTAATGTGACATTCAACACAAATGGTCAGTGATCCCACCGCTAGCACTAAGGTTTCAGATTCAAATCCTAACGATCTTTGAAAAGAGATATTGACACTTTAGAAAAATTGAGTGTTATATCTGATATCTAATATAAAAAAGGTCTACAATATTTTTTTTATAGTAGTATAGAGCGGGTATCTTATTCACGGGATAAATTAAGTACTAATTTTTGTTCAATTTTTAATTGAGTAAATAAACTTTTTAGTAAGGTCAAGCAAATAAAGCAAAAGTAAGTAACCAACAAGTATGCAAATTGATCAAGTAAATAGGAGAAGTAAAATTCTTAATGCTTCAGGTAACTACAATTTTATATGCACTTGACATTTTTAGTTACAATTATGATCTTACTAATTATCTTGCGGGATACTAATTCTAAATTAGCATTACCAACTTTCATATCTAGAATATAGTTTGATTTAAATAAGTACTAATTTCCATCATCTATTATTCTAAATCAAAACCATTATGAGATTTATGACTAGCCAAGACCTACAGAAAATATATAAGTCCGTTTGGTACTTTATAGAATAGAAAAAAGTAGGAATAACATTGTATTTCAACAAATTAATTTGTCAAATGAATTTTAGACTAAGTAGAAGAGTGCTAATTCGGTATACCAAACTAAATGTGGTATATCGGTTTAGCTCTCGTCAGAATATTAATTATTCTTTGATTATGTTGTATTATATTATTACATTATGATTATAATTTATTATTATAATAATTATTTATTATTTGTTATAATTATAATTATATTATTTATAATATTTTATATTATATTATGATTATTTATTATTATTATTATTATAATTATGATTATATTTTTATTAATAAATTATTATATTATGATTATGACTGTGATTATAATTTATTATTACTATCATGATTATGATTATTTATTATTATTATTTTATTATATTATTATCATCATCATTGTTAGTATCATAATTATTCATATTTTAACTATTCTGATTAACAAATGTCAAATATATTTTTGTTCTTCTGAATAGTAAAAAATATGTCTTTCAAAATAATACTACTTTAGTACTCTTTCAAGACTATTCCTTAATTTGCTAAACAACAGGCATCCTAGTTTTCAATTTTCATTTTAATCACGCACAAATGTAAGTTCAGTTTTGGGTTTCTTAGAATTCTATGGCTCCATGCTTCCGTTTCCGCTCCATTACATAGACTCTTAAGTCTTTATTAGGAAGGCATCCTAGTTAATGCGTTATTTTGATAATTTTGACAAATGATTTTTAAATAAATAAAAAAATAAATAAAAAGTTTATTAATATGTTCAAATACCATCAAAATTTTGTATAATTGATAAAGGCTCCAATTTAATGGTTTTTGATAGACTACTAAATGATAATAGAATTGCATGAAATTTAATATACTACCGATCTATAAGTAAAAGAACATATCTATAAATTTTTATTTTTAAGATTTTTTTATATTTATTTAAAAATTCACTGTGAAGATTGTCAAAATAACCCATTATCAAGGAATCCCTCCCCTTATTTTTATTAATCTATTTTTCATAAATCTTAGTTAATTAAATGTAGTAATTCTAAGTAATATTAACATATTTTTATTTAAACATGCGTTTGATGAATAAAAAGATAATAATGTAAATAAAATGAGGTTATTTATGAATATTTAAGAGTTGAATAATTTTAATTCCCATCTTTACATAAAAAAATAATGCAACTAATAACATTTTCAAGTCCATTTAAAAGTAGAGTATTGAAGAAGAGGAAATCTTTTCATACCTAAATAAAATCTTCAAATTTATCCCTTAATAGTTTTCTCTTCCAACTTTTTTTTCAGCAATATTTTTATTCTCAAATATGTTCATCAACCATTTACTCCTCAACTTTCCATTTTCATTAATATTTCTATTTTGATAAAGTCTTTGTATTCTATGATCAGATATGAATATCCTGATAACTAAGTATGAATACTCATTAATTAGATATGAACATTGACAATTTCAAGTATGAATATCCATATCAGTATTTCACATTTTTTTGAATAAGAGGTTGGACACATAAGATGTAAGACACTCATCATTATGAAGAATGAATTTTAATCTACTCGAGACATTCATACTTGTTGTTTGTTGTCTTGGGTGTTCATATCTGTTATCATAGTGTTCACACATATTTTTATGGATATTCATATTGAAAATGAAATATTTTCATAATTACTGTATGTGTTAAAAAACTAAAATATTTTAGCATATGCTTAATTTTAAAATATTATTTGATTAATTTATATGTATTTAATTAGTGATTAGAGCGATTATGTGTGTGGTCATATTTAAGAATGATTTTTCGTTAGCTTCGGACATTCATTCATGTAACAAAAGATGTTTATAATGCTATCTAGAAGTGTTCATATATTTTATATAAGTGTTTATATATTTATAAGAAGGTGATTTTTTTTTGAGAAATTTTTTATAGAGGTAGTCTTATTGAAGAAATAATTGGAGTCATATCTGGATTGTGGACTTGATTACAATTTTTTGAGATATATTTGGCAATGAACAGTTTTAGAATATGCGCTACGGCTGATGAGGGCTCCATAGCTCAGGACTAGGCCAGATTTCATCATTGCGCTCCTGGGTAGAAACGGCATCTTAAGAACAAAAAAAAGCTTTTAAGGTAGAGTATTTTTAATCTGATTCGTTGGATCAAAGATTAACAAATTTGATTTAACTATAATAGATGTCATTATAATTAATTTTTAAAAACTCTTCGCAGAAATCATTTAATAATTCATAAAATATTATAAATTGAAAGTGTTCTAAATTGTATAAAATTTTGAACACAACCATTTGGGTGTGTTTGGACGGTAAAAGGATTAGTACAAAAATAATTTTTTTGGATAACAATTGAGATGAATATGAAGTTAGTGGCATCTCAGATTATGTGAGAATATAACTAACTTTTTACTGTTCAAGTTATTTTTACTGTTCAAGTTAGTAAAATATTATTTGGATAGTAACTTAAGAATAGTGATGAAGAGAATAAATAAAATAATGAATTATTATTTTTTATTTGATACTAATGCTTGTTAATTATTAATTATTATTTATTTCTTTATTTAATATTATTAATTATTATTTTATTTAATATAAAAATATATTTCGTATTATTATTTTCTATTAATCAATTTTTTGTTTAGTACTAATGATTATTATTTACTATTAATTTTCTCATTATTTTTACTATCATTTTGTTTAATATTAATGCTTATTCAATATTACTTGGTACTATTATTAATTATTATATTATTTAATAATAACTATTATTATTTTATTTATCATTATTTACTATTATTGTTTTTTACTAATGATTATTATTTTATTTATTATTATTTATTATCAATTATTATTATTATTTATTATCATTTTGTTTAATATTAGTGCTTATTAAATATTACTTTGCACAATTGTAATTGTTACTTTATTTAATACTAATGATGATGATTTTTTTTATTAATAGTTACTATTATTTTATTTAATATTAATGATTATTTGATATTACTTTGCTCTATTATTAATTATTATTTTATTTGAATCAATGATTATTGTTTTGTGTATTATTATTATGTACAAAGATTTTTTATTGTTAGTTATTATTATTTTATTCAGTATTAATGTTTGTTGTTTTGTATGATTATTAATTATTATTTTATTTATTGATAATGATTATTATGTATTATTATTTTGTTAAATATTTTTAAAGAAAAGAATAAAAAGGAGACATATTTTTTTATTATTTTTGCTATTCTCATGAAGTGCAAATCCGCTAAATCTTCAAATGGTTGGTTCAATAAATTAACGCTGTTTCGAGCTAACTATAAATTTCTATTTTATATTTAATTGATGTTACTATTGAGGTTCATGTTACTATTCTAAATCTCTATTTTATATTTAATTGATGTCGCTATTCTAAAAAAACAATACCTTGCACATCCTAATACAACCTAAAAGAAAAAAAATGAATCCATATATTTTTTTCTATTTCATTTTTTTAAAATAATCTTGCACATTTAAATACAAATTAAAAGAATAAAAATATATCCATATATTTTTTCTATTTCATTTTTTAATTATTAAAAATGTCTTTTCTAAAATAATCATTTTAAATGATTCCTCAACAACATTAGATGAGAAATGTTCAAAAGATGAAAATATACCTCATCAGTTGTCACTAGAGCTGTCTAACATGTGAAACAATCATAAAATTAATCGATTTCGTTAACTGTTGCGTTAAAGAGATAATTAACTCATTTGCGTTAATCATTTCGTTTTATATACAGAACGGAATATTTTTGCATTGATAATTGCGTTTATAGAAACGGTTGAAATGATTCGAACGATCACAATTTTTTTTATCGTTTAGCAACTTTAAAATCACATATTATAACATACAAAATTCACATACTACATTCATCAATGTTACATACTACACATTTATAAACTTACAAACTTATAAGTTACAAGTTACAAACTAAAATTTTGTAACAAAATTACAAACTTACAAGTTACAAACAAACAAGAATTGTATAACTTTAGACATTAATATTACATACTGAAATGAGATTGAGATCAGGGTTGAGACCAAGAGTAGAATATTTTAGATATTTTAAAATTGTAATATGCAAGTTTAGATGTTTTCACTATGTAATATGGATGTTCTCGAGAAGATCCATATTTATAGTTCATTGTTCTTTGTAATATTTAACTTTTGTAGCTGTAATATGCAAGTTTCTAATACTCAATCGATGAATCATTGTAATTTTGCATGATTTTTAGTCATATACCAATCTCAACCATATTAGCAAATATCAATCTCAACTAATGACTAAATATACAAACAATTAAAGTCTCTAACATCATTAAAATTACTGCTTGAGATCTAGAAAACCAAAGAGTAACTGAACTCCAGGCTACAACTATAAGACAACAAACCAACTAACAAGCCTGGAAGGCAACAACAACCAAACCAAGTAACAAATAATAAGCCAGCAATGCAACAAGGTAACAAACCAACAACTAATAAGCCAGGAAGACAACAAACCAACAAAATATAGAAAAAATTATACTGACATATAATTTCATATTTCACTGCCAAATAAACCATTCAGCCTCATAACTACCTTCATCTCTTATTGAATCATTTTTGAAATATTTTCACACATCAGAATATATACCTCTCTCCTTCTTCTTTTTGGTGGGGGTACTTAGGTGCATTATGGTTTTGAGACTTTGGTGCATTAACACCAGCTAGTTGACTGATAGTTGGAGCATCAATTTCAATCAAACCAATTCTTAGAGGTTTCAAGACTCAATTCTGATCCCATACTAAATTACAAGTGCAAAGATAGTTACTCAGATAATTTATAACTATAATAACAAACAATATAGTAAGAGCAAAAACCAATAAAGTGAGCGGATATACCATCGGAGGAAATATCAGGCTCAGATTCAATCACTAATGCCATATTCACACAATAAGGACAGTAAGAGTAAATACAACAAGAGTCTCTCCAATCTGCAAGCAAAGACAGTAAAAATAATAAGAACAACAAGATAGTAATAGTAAGATAATAAGAATAACAAGACAATAAGAGCGGTAAGAACAACAACTCAGTAAGAGTAGTAAGAACAAGATAGTAAGAATAGTAAGAATAAGACAGTAAGAGCAGTAAGAACAATAAGAACAACAAGAACAACAATTCAGTAAGAGAAATAAAAGCAAGATAGTAAGAACGGTAAAAATAAGACAATAAGAGTAATAAGAACAGTACGAACAACAAGAACAACAACTCAGTAAGAACAGTAAGAACAAGATAGTAAGGAAAGTAAGAACAAGATCGTAAAATCAATAAGAACAGTAAGAATAAGACTGCAAGAGCGGTAAGAATAGTAAGATTGTAAGAACAGTAAGAATAATATTTATCTTAAATTTCTCTTCCTTTTTAATTTTTTTTCTCTCTTATAGTAAGAACGATAAGACTGTATGAGCGGTAAGACTATAAGAACAATAAGAACAATATTTATTTTAAATTTCTTTTTCTCTTTAATTCTTTTCTTCTCTTTACAGTAAGAACAGTAAGAATAATCAGAAAAAAAGTAAGTTTAGAACCGTTTGATTGTTCCATTTTGTGGTCTGTGCTCTTTGCTTTGACCTGTTAATACTGGTTAAAAATAAATTTTATAACATTATTAATTTGTTATCATGACCTGTTAATACTGGATTACTGGTCAAAGCAAAGAGCACAGACTACGGAGTCGTCGGCCCAAATAAAATTCGTAACTGTTGGTCTGTTTCTCTCTCCCATAAGTCGCGCCAAACCCAACCGCAACCATTCTATCAATCCATCCTTCAAACTTCAACGAAGAACTATTCAACGATGGCGACGCGTTCTTCTGATCACCGCAGAAACTTCTCCGGCGGGGGAATCCTGAGAAGAGCGCCACTCTCCACTGAGCTCCCTGATAGGTGGGACTCACCCTCCAGTCCGTCCTACTCCGTCTCCGCCTCTTCGGTTGCCACAGCCAAATCGAGGCAGGGGAAGATTGGGGGTTTCTTCAGGTCCTTCAGGCTTTGCTTTGGTGTTCCTGCAATGGCGGCTTCAGATCAGGAGACCATGTCAAGCAATTCCTCCTGTGAGTTCTCTGATTCTTCTTATTTATTTATTCTTACTTTCAGTTCAGTGTTTACTTCTCGTCACTGCTGATTATGCGCTATGAACTTGAGTTTTGGTTAAGATATTCAGTGCTCAGTTGAAACTATGAGGATGCTTGTATTGAATTGTGTATGCTTCCATTTCTGTTTCAAGTTCGTAATAAATTTGGGTTCACCAATAATTTGAGAGCTGTTCTGTACTCTGGAAGATTCTCTGTCCATGATTACCATAAATTTTACAAGCTATTCAATATGATTGTTTTATATCAAATACAATCATTCTCAAAAGCAAACCATTTTCTAAGATTTTAGAAGTTATTATCATTTTTTGTGAAAAGCACCTTTGGAATTCAACGTGATTTTTCACAACTTGTGGCTCGATCTCAGCTGCACCATTTCGTAGCCCATACAGTGGTTCATACAACACTAGGGGAAAGCTATCAGGTGCAAATGTATCTGGCAACTTGACAAATGATTTCCAGAGTTGTATTTTCACCATGGAAGAAATCTTGCGTGCAACAAAGAACTTCTCCCCTGGTCTCAAGATTGGACAGGGAGGGTTTGGCACGGTATTCAAAGGCATGCTTAATGATGGAACACTTGTTGCAGTTAAACGTGCCAAAAGGGTTAGAATCATTTCGCTCTTGTTAATTTTTTGAAGAAAAGTTATCCCTTTGCTGGTCTGCTTGGATCTTGTATTCAGTATTCTGGTATTGGTCCCATCAGTAGCTTGCTACAAATTTGGAACTTAGATTGCATATAAGGTTTAATTTTCATATCTGAGAAAAAAATGATCTCCAATTTGGAAAACTGCCAGTGCAATTGGAGTATCTGTAAAGCTGGAAATATTGTAGTTTTTTTTTTCAACAGCCTTTGTTACGTTAATTAGCTGCCATCACTTAGAAGAATGGCATCACCTTAGGGTGCTAAGTAGAATAATGGAGAGAAAATTTAAAATGTCCGAGCCATTAAATATTGTAACAGATTTATAACTTTGCATTTTTAGGAATGTCATTGGGAATTTGTTAATTTTAGTAATTACTTTTTCCAAATTGAAAAAAAATCACAACTGCTGGTAATTCAGATGACATTTATAACGAGGCTATAACTTCTCATATCAGAATGTAGACCTCCTTTTATTCCATTTTGAGCCCCTGGTATTTACATAGAACCCAACTGACCAGAAAAGGAATAATGCAACACCAAGAAAATATAAACCAGTATTATAATGGTCAAGTCTTGTGTACATTAGTGAACCATATATATAACTTGTTTTATATATCCTCTTTATCTTATTTGCCCTTCTTATTTTCATCTGAAGATTTATGCATGTCATGTCAGCAATTAATGTAGTTTTGTTTTATTAATTTGGACAAAAAAAAAAAATCCAAAACAGTAACATCGAACTTTTCATCTATTCAGAGTTTATATAACCCTCATGTGAGCGTGGAGTTTCAAAGTGAAATAAAGATAATGGCTCAAGTGGAGCATTTAAATCTTGTAAGGTTTTATGGATACCTCGAGCAAGGAGATGAGAGGGTCGTTGTTGTGGAGTATGTATCAAATGGAACATTACGCAACCACTTGGATGGTATGTGAATGTCAGGTCCAGTAAAGATATATGCTGACTGGATGTTTTGTCCCTTCTATATATTCTTCTCTGTTTCATTTTCCCACTTTTTAGCAGAATGGAAGTCCAAGTTTATATATATATAGAGTTTAGCTACGGTGCTACACGTAGCACGGATAACCGTGTGTGTGCTACGGACTATTTCTCCATCTTTAAAGTTTAAATAGTCGATCCGACTGATCAAAATATTTTTCATATGAAAATCTAGTTGAGGATTAAATTTTATATTTTTTTAAATTTTTTTATTATTTTTTAAAATAACTAAAAAATCACTTGATTTAATTATTATGAGTAATTCAAAAGAAGTAATTTTCTAGCTATCTTAAAAAATAGTAAAAACATCTTAAAAAAATATAACATTTGATCTCCAACTAGATTTTCATATGAAAAATATTTTGACCACTCAGATCGACCATTTAAACTTTAAAAATAGAAAAACAGTCCATAACACACGAGCCATCCGTGCTACGCGTAGCACCGTAGCCAAACTCTATATATATAGATAGATAGACTATTGTGAAAACGTTTGCATTTCAGCCGATATGCAAACACGTCAAAAACTATATTTTAAGGTCTCAAAAATTTTAATTTATGATTTTCATTAAATCCATCATATGAAAACCTTGTGGGATACAAAAATTTGGAGAGTTTTGAGTTTTTAAGCCATTCTTTTGAATTTTTGGAAAAAATAGCTCCAAAAATAATAATAAATATTCAATGTTTGTGTTGTTTTTTCAAAAATTCAAAAGATTGGCTTAAAAACTCAAAACACTCCAAATTTTTGTATCCCACAAGGTTTTCATATGATAAATTTAATGGAAATCATAAATTAAAATTTTTTGACTTTAAAATATATTTTTATGCGTTTGTATATCGGCTGAAATGCAAATATTTTCACAATAATCTATCTCCATATATATATATATATATATAGTGAGGCTATGGTGCTTTGCAAAACACAAAATTTTCCGTGCTTCACATTCGTATTTCGAATTTGAAAGTTCAAACGGCTGATCATAACCATTAAATATGATCTTCATATTGAAATATGTTTGGAGATTAAATTTTATATTTTTTTAAAAATTTCTATTTTTTTAGATGGATACAAAATCACTAATTTTGGATGATGCAGAAATCATTAGATCAACAAACTTCGTACTCATCTAAAAAATAAAATTTAATTTCAAAAGATATTTCAATATAAAGATTATGTTCAGCGTTAGATTCGACCATTTGAACTTTCAAATTTGAGATACTGATGCGAAACACAGATAATTTTATATGCTTCACGAAACACCATAACCTCACTCTCTCTCTCTATATTTTTTTCATGGAACTAGTACTATATGGCTTCAGGTCCGGTGCAGGTTTTGTTTGAAAACTTTATCTAAATATATTATTGGCTCAGATCCATATACTAATATACTACATACAAGTCAATCCTACCTTGCTACACTTTGCATTACCTTCTGGTTTGATTATTTTGTCTTCTTTTCATTTTGGCTTATTGTTTGGCTTTGGTCAGATTGGCTTTGATTAGGCTGTAATCATAGTATTTGTCAAAAAGTGTAATCAACCTTATTAGCTAGGATTGAGAAAAAAAAACAGCATGAAACAACAACAACAACACCTCTAATCCCAAAACTGCAGTATAAAAATGTTTGTTAAATAAAAAAAATGATAAAAGGTATTTTTTTTAAAAAAAAAATCAAGGAGAAAAATCTCATCTCTCTCTCTAATTCTTTTTTATAAATGCTTTTTGCCCCATACAACTCTTGAATGATCTCAAGATTGTGATTACTCCAATTTTTTTACTATTTTTGCAAATAAACAAGAACTTTAAACAACAACAAGGAGGAATTTCAACAAACTAGAAAACCAGAAGGAAAATAAAACATTTACAGCAAATGTGATTGATGCCAGATGCAAAAGCTGATTTAAAAAATTATGCCTTGCATTTCCAATTGAGGACTATACAGTAGACTCAATTACGTGCAGCTTACTTGAGCAGAGATATATATGATATTATTATGCAGGATATCAGGGTAAATTTCTAGACATGGGTGCGCGTCTGGATATTGCAATTGATCTTGCTCATGCCATCACTTACCTCCACATGTATGCAGGTATATGGTTGTACTTATTATATATATATTTGATGCTCCGTAACCTCCCCCTCATTTTAATTTCTATTCTTTTTTTGAGGAGCAGTCAAATGGCCTACTGATTTTTTATTAAATAAGTAAAGCAATATGTACAACCTAGAGCGAACGAAAGAAAACAAAGAAAATTAAAGGAAAGGAAAAAAGAAACAGAACTAAGAATGTACATGAATTTATAACAGTGAGTCTAAAATTATAATAGTGCTTGATCTAGTCTCTTAAGCGGTAATGGTGTTCAGATGTGCTTCCAGAGGAGGCAGTCCACTACAATTTGCATGAAGAGTCGTTCTGATAGCCTTCTTGTATTCTGGAATATACATTGATTACGTTCTTTCAGGTTCCAACATGTTGCCGCAATTCGTTGACTTTGATTGATTGTGCCTCGAGACATTCTATGAAGTAATGTCAGTAGCTGTGATACCGATGCTAGTGTTTTTTCATTCATCAGTAAAATATCATTCCATATTTTCGTTTCGAAGCTGCACCGAAAGAATAGATGATCAGCATCTTCTTCGAGGACCATGGAGCATAGAACACATGTACTCCCACAAGGCCAGTTTCATTTGCGGAGATTTGCGTTGGTGAGGAGCCGGTTCCTTTGCAGTAGCCATAGGAAGATTCTGACTTTGCCGGGAATGAATAGTGCCCATAGAATGTGTGGTAGTTGTATCTTGATTCCAGGGCATGTGATGAAGATGTACATCGATTTTGAAGAGTAGTACCCATTTGGTGATATGGACCAGGTCGGGGGTTGTCCTAGATTTGGTGTCGAGGTGCATGAGTGAAACAAGGGTAGTAATGCTTGGAGGTCTTGAATGAAGTATGGCGACATGTTGGGCGGGTTGAATAGCAAGGTCTTGTATCGACCAGACACCTAGTTGTAGACGTAACTTCACAGACCATAGCGACTTCGGCTCAACATGATTCATTCACAACCATCTAAGAAGAAGGGCACCGTTTTGCGTGCATAGGTCCATTATACCAAGTCCTCCTTCCTTTTTGGTAGCGTGAGCGTTCCCCAGTTAACTAGGCAATGTCCACCTGTGAATGATTTTGTGCTCCTCTATAGGAATTTCCTCGTGAGAGATGATTCTGTCGATGACTTCCTGCGATAGTTTAAATACCTGCATGTAGTACATCGACAGTGCATTGAGAACAGAGTTGAGGATTATGGATCGTCCGGCCAATGAGAGGTGTGATCCTGTCATACCCTGCAACCTATGTTGTAATGATGAGATTAATGGTTCAAAGAGCCCATTATTGGGCTTTTTATGTGTTAGTGGCAGTCCAAGATACATTGGCATCCAAGCAACGTCGTTATTGTCGTAATGTTCGAATGTGGAACGGCGATAGGAACAAATCCACTTTTGTGTGGGTTTATGTGTAACCCCGAGATTGATGCAAATTTCCTAAGAACTTCCATGATTGTAGAGAGGTTTTTGAGGGTGCGCAAGCTTGAAAATTATCATATCATCAGCATATTGCAGGAGCTTAGTTTTTGAGTCCGATGTCTGAACGAGGTTGTGCTGGACTTCCTCTATCAAGGTTTGAAGGGTCTCCGCTGCCAAAGTGAACAACATTGATGATAGTGGATCCCCTTGTCGTAGCCCTTGTTAGTGGAAAAAGACAGTCCCCTCTTGGCCGTTGATGCGGACTGCAGAAGTCAGAAGATGAGTAATTATGAATCCATAAGATCCATCTTTAATGTTTATTCTTGAGGCAATGTTTCCATATGTTTGCTTATTTTCTTAGTTTCTGCATATATACCTCTTTTACATTTGTTTCTTTACTTTCTTTTATGTTCATCGTTCAGGCCAAACAATGTGAGGCTTGATTAAGCCTTTTATATTAAATTCTGCGATTGGGGCCTATTCCATGTGGAACATGCAAACTAAAGAAAGAGTGACGTGTTTGGCCTGAACTATGAACATAAAAGAAAGAGTTAAACTGAGTTTAAGCCTTTTATATTAAACTGAGTTTATTGTCATAATGTTGCAGACCATCCGATAATTCACAGGGACATAAAGGCATCCAACATCCTTCTTACTGAAACTTTGCGTGCCAAGGTTGCCGATTTCGGTTTTGCACGGCTTGGGTCAGGTGGTGATTCAGGTGTGACCCACGTTTCAACCCAAGTCAAAGGAACTGCAGGTTATCTTGACCCAGAGTATCTGAAGACTTACCACTTGACTGAAAAGAGTGACGTGTATTCATTTGGTGTGTTGATGGTGGAGCTGATATCAGGTCGTCGGCCAATAGAACCAAAGAAAGATATAAGAGCACGAATAACAGCAACATGGGTATATTTATTTCTGACTCATTTTTCTTTAAATAGATATATTTCAACATATAGTTCAGTGGCGGTGGCGGAGAAAGGGGGCTAAGAAAATTGGTTATATTTTATAGAAGTTACCGACATCCCCCCCCCCCCCCCCCCCAAAAAAAATAACTTGTCTCAATCATTTAGTGTTTTGGATCCCGTTAATCTGGCCCCCCCTATATTGCTCCGCCCCTAATATAGTTATATTTTGTTTGTCACGGAAACAGAAACAGTCAACAGTCATCTAATAACTAAAGACCTAAAAAGTGAATAGTTAATTAGACATGTATTTCTGTCGTATTGAATAAGAAAACAAATCAACAGAAAGACAAATATAAACATACACCTTGAACAGGCAATGAAGAAGTTTACAAAGGGAGAGTCGATAGAAGTGCTGGACCCTGTTCTTTCAAGGAATGAGGCGACCATTGTGGCATTGGAGAGGATTCTGGAGCTAGCCTTTACTTGTCTAGGTCCCGAAAGAAATGATAGGCCCAGTATGAGGCGGTGCGCTGAGATCCTCTGGAACATCCGAAAGGATTTCAGAGACCTATAAACTTCATCAAATTCACTTGGACAATTATCTGACAGCAATTTGATTTCCATGCAAGCTGATAGATGAGTCCAGAAAATAGTAAAATACTACTGATGGAAGTTGTACGAATGTTTGCTCTCAATTTTTCTCCTTAATAGTAAAATAGTCTGGGACTCTGGATAAGTCTGAACCAATTTGATACTGTTATTTTATTCCAGTACCTGGTACTTACTGGTATACATTGCTTGTCAATCATTTCCAACGAGAGGTGTGTTACATGTTATTGTTACTGGCAGTATTGAGTTTGAAAATCCAAAATGAACTGAAAAGTATGAATCTGGTATGTCAGCGAAATTACAATCATTTATATGGGAGTACACTGATGGAAACATCAAAGACTACAGAAGCACATGGATCATATTGCAGAAATGAACAAAGTTAGGGTAAAACCTGAATTTATTGTAAAGATGAAAGATTATAGAATATTTTATCATGTATAGTCATGTTTTGGTTGTAAATAGGGAGAATTGAGAGGAGTGTGTGCATGCGTTTGTTTGCGTTCAGTTAAATACAAGGAAACGTTATATGCTGTAAATATCATTTAAGATTCCTGGACCAGAATGGAATAGTGCTTTGAACATAGCTTATATGATATTATGAAATTTAAGTTCCTGTTTCTATATGCAAAAGCTCGTGATTCTTTTCTTTTTCTTTCTTTCTTTCTTTCTTTGCACAATGCTACTACATTTATCGTAATTAAACCTGGAGTCGTTCTTATAGTCGATAAAAACAATCAACAAATATGGCCAAATTATGTTTTCCTTGTGTATAATGTATTTTCGTCTTCCTCTTTAATCAAAATATCTGTTAAACTTCTTTTTTGTTGTAACATGTATATCTATTGTTACTTTGTTGCTATCTAGCAATCCAACTACTATGCAAAATTGGAGATATTAGCTTTTCTCTTAAAAAAAAGCAAATATTATATCTTGTTCTTTATTAACTATCCAGTTAATATCCAGTCTATTTGCTGTCCTTCACGTCCTGTCCATTTCTTTCGTTATCGTGACATAAATGAGATATACTGAAAAAAACTACCAAGCCAATCTCATCCGCTAATCACACAATGAAGATTAATGAAATTGTCTGCATTTAGAAAAGAAAATATTACGGGTACATTTCTTGCAGCTATCCACACGATTGTTATACATACTAATAACTTTATTATATCATTCATTGTAGTATTTAATTTTTTTTTATAATGTGCATATTTAGTTTTTTTTTTATGGTAGACCCTCTTTATCATAGGGGTCGGGAATGACAATCAATTCTATTAAAGTGTCAATGTTCCACATCGAATTCTCAGAGTTCGTTAGATACCACATTCAATGTGTGCAATGATAATACTATATAAAATAAACGATGTAATAACTCATATAATGTGCATAATTAAGACAGTATCCACCACTGATTGACTGTATTAAGAAGTATATTTGTATATATGCTCCATTTAAAAAAATAACTTCCTTGCGTTTACAACAAACCTGCTATTATAAATCCAATTTGTTTATGGCATAGTCACAACCATGATATGATGTGTTTCCACGAGTGCTAATAATTACTCTAAAAACAACGCTAAAACACCGGTTGCAAGCGCACAATCTGTCATCAAATATGTTGTCGAGTGTCGAATCCACAGGGAACGAAATTTAAATATCAAATTTATCTCTTTTAACTAGCTAAGTGAATAAATTTTGGATTTTTAAATAACAACTAATTAAACTCTAAAATTAACCTAATCAAAACAGTAAAATATGAGAATTCAAATGTTTTGGTATTCTTAGGATTTTGACATACAAATTACTAGATGTTGTTGGTGTTCATTTAATTGATATTGTGTTTTATATTTTCTTTGTGGTTTCTAATCCAATGAAAGTATTTATCTATTTTTGTGGCTTCGTACCGTACCTAATTTATTTAAACACTTGCTTTCGCTGCGCATTCTCCTAAACTAGACCCATTAGGTTTCGTGATTAGCCTAAACACAATTTATCAATTTACTTTCTCCTTTCGGTACTTCAATAAATTATTCAAACGAGTCTAGGTGTCCCCATAGGAACAATTTCTCCTTTCGGTACTTCATCTATTCCTATGTTGTCTTGTGTTGTCGGGTCTCAAATTATTATCTTTCAATCTAATAATTTAAGTTCTAAGTAAAAATCATTTGTGTGATTAAGTCATTCCCTTTTTGGTTACCAATCTAACGTGGCCGTTCATTGATAGGTATTTACAATTCAATCAACTCACACCATACAAAAGATTTAGCAATTTAAATCACAAGATAAACAAAACTCAAATAAAAGCAACAATACCGATTAAATTAAACCAACAACATAGTAACTTGTCACATATTTAATCCTAAAAAATTAAAGTTTAGTCAAGCATGACTTTTAGAACACAAGAAATAAGTTTTGAATCCTTTGTAGTAAATAAATGAGAGTTTAAGAGAAGAAATTGATAAAACGTAATTATAGCCTAGACTCTAAAAACTCTCTTGTCCTCTTTTGCATTCCCCAGCCAAGCCAGCAGCCAAAAACCGAGAGTTCTCAAACTACAGCCAGAAAAACAAATATAGAGAGGGAGAAAGATCAGATTTGGAATCCCCATAGATTTCTGTAATTAATTTCTCATTACTAACTGTCTCTCTCCAATACAAGAGATAAATCGTTTCCTTTTTTACCTTAGCACTCTTTCATTGCTGCATTTAATTGCCAACAAATCACGGATGAAATCTCTTTTTGGAAACATCACATTTCCCTTCATATACGCAGCATATTTCTTACTAAATTCACAGTCTATGTCTGCTCGCTGCTGAGAGTCTCGCTGAGCATCTTGATAGAAAAATGCTTCTCCAGAAAAGTCTGAAAATTGGCAAAATCTAAAAACACGACAGTAACAAGTTCTAATAGCGAAACAAAGACTAAAATCAACATGATTCAAACTAATTAGGTGAATTATTGAATTAAAGTTTGTACAAATATTATAAAAAATGAGCATCTATCAATATGTCATGTAAACCTTTTATTTTTAGAAAAAGGATTAAATGCCAACTATTTTTGTATTTCATAACTCGTCATGATGATATTTTATATTTTATTAATAATCTAAAATTTGAACCTTATATCCGATTTTATTAAGAATGAACATCAAATACGTGGACTATTCTTCTACAAAAAGTTTTAAATTTTGAGATTAATTGATGCTAAATCAAAAGTTGAAAACTGAGATGGGACAACATAACAAATGCTATATGGTTAGTGGGTCCAGCAAAATAAAAAAATATATTATAATATGCTCTCTATAATCAGACTTAGGCCAGAACTGAAAGGCTTCACGTACAGGAAAAAAAATGAAATGAAATGAAAACAGTTACAATTTCCTTGTACAAGATTGAGTCTAAGCAAGTACGACTTGGCATCACAAAATACTTGACATTTTCGAGTCTAGAAGAGAGCTTTTCGTCCTCGTTAAACAATATTGTGTGCTCAGACGCAGTCGCTCTTCAGCCTCTTCTCCTCCCCTATTATTTGTCTCCATCAAGGCACTGACACTATGCCTTCTTCCCCAACCCTCTCTGGTACCTCAATCCATGGCGACGCTGAAGAGGAGCAAGAACAATCCAAGCTGGTCCGTTGGTCAACTGCAACCCGAATGCGATCTGCAATCCCAGTCCCAACCACAGCCTCAACCCGAATCCGATTCGCCTATGGGTTCTACCTCAGTGGAGGTAGATGACGTCAGAAGAAAGAGTACCAGATTGAACAACTGCAGGAGCCCGGCACGATCATGCGACCCCCGCAACTCGATTGAAGAAGCCGACAAAGTCAGTGACATCCGCAGTGTCCGAACTGGAGCTTCTCGCAACACGATTGATGCCGTCGACAACGGGACCATCCAGATGACGACCTCTCATAACCTTGGCGTGCAGAGGCCTAGCTGGGCTGAAACATGTGCTGCGGGCCCGAGCTCGCTGCTGATGCCTTGGGTCAGTAATAGCAGCAGCAGCAGCAGAAGATGGAGCTGGAGAATTCCATTTTCAGTTTCAAGACAGAGGCGGGATGGGATGATGCCAGTGACTGATAGCAATGCTGGTTGGAGATCACTATTTTTTTCATTTTTGAAAGGCAGACAGGATGTGCAGGATCAGGGAAGTGGGGACCACAAGATGAATATTCAGTGGCTTAAATATTTCGTGCATTACTGTTTCAGTAAGAATAGCAGGGGGAATACAGGTCCTGTGGCGCTTTTAGTTTCTGGTGAGCATCTATTTCACTCTGAACATGTTAGTTAATTAAGAAAAACCGGAAACAAGGGAACAGTAGCTTCTGGTTATTAAAACACAACTTTATGTTTTTTTGGGAACAAAAATGAGGATAAGATTGGAATCATATAAGGTTGAGATCTGTTAAAATATTTGATAAATTTGTCAATACAATTTCGAAATTTGACAGCAAATTTTCTATTTGAGGAAGATAATTCTGCACCATGGTATTGTGATTTCAACGTTAAAGACATACATAAAGCAACCAATAATTTCAGCCCCACATCACTCATGGGACAAGGTTGGTGCAGTGCTGTCTATACTGGGATGCTGAAGGTCAGCAACCTAAAAGAACCCATGCTTGTCGCAATTAAGCGCATGAGAAAGGTAACCAATACTAGTGATTGATAACTTCTTCTTGATATGCAATTCAAACTTCACATATATGTACCTTGGATTCAATCATGCTAGTTTATCTCTAAACTTGAATGGGTTTCCAAAATACTGTGTACTGATTGATACTAAAGACAACTATATATATAATATAGTAGCAGTTCCCATCAGGAAAATATAGATTTTCTTCCTAAAAGATGAATACAGATATTCAGGAGACATCTTTCTCATTGTTTATCTGCCTGATATCTGACTTACTCAAGATTTCTGCAGCCAATGTGTAGCCTCCTTGATGCATCAGAGTTTCGGGTCCAAACTGCAATTTCGACAGTGAGGCTTTTGGATAATCGGAATTTGGTCAAGTTCTATGGATACTTGGATTACAAGAATGAGAGGGTGTTTATTCTTGAATACGTACCAAATGGAAATTTAAGAGAACATCTAGATGGTAATTTCTTCAACATTTAGTCCCTATTCCTGAAGTTCTTTTATTTATTATGTCTCAATATGACAATTGTACATTAAGAATAATATAAAAGAAAGATTGTCCAGTGCCAAGCTTGATACCACAGGCAACAGAACTCACTTGTGAATGATATCTTGTTCGATGTAAGTATGAATCCTTTTACTAAGTCAATGAGAACAACTGGTACAGAAAAATAATATCAAGAACAAATACATGATAATGTTTTCAAGAAGTATGTATGAACAAAGTTTTTTCAAAAACTGTTATCACTAAAACATATGATGCCCTCTGAAAATCTAGCTGGACACCATAATTGCATCTTACATCCTTTTAGTCAACTGTAGGTAAGTTCTAATTTAAAGCTACATCCTTCTTTTCCTACATGCCGTCCTATTGTTCTAAATGAAGTTTAGCATAACAAAAATATAATCTGCAGGTATATATGGAAAATTTCTGGGTTTTTTGACACGACTCACCATTGCAATAGATGTTGCTTCAGCCATTTCATATCTTCACACATACTTTGATGGTAATTTAGAAACACATCGCATTGGCAGTACTTTCTATTTTGTCTCTTCTGTATTGTATTAAGAAGTTGTTAGGAATTCTTCAAAATTCAAGTTATTTAAATAATTCATAAGACTTTCTTTTGTTCCATTTTTTTTAAGATAAATTACTTTTAGCTGCTTAAGTTCGTGTTTATGGAGTTTGCAACTAAGGTCTACTTTTCTTATGTTGGGTGTTGTTCATGCGTGTGATGAAACATTGAAAAATAACTCTTGCTTTGAACAATCTAAAGGAGCAAAGAGTATCCATACATTATATATGATACTTTGTAATGAGCAAGATATTAAACACTGACATTTCCTCTTGCAGGTCATCCTATTGTACATGGCAACATTAAATCTTCCAACATTTTAATCACTGAAGATAATCGAGCAAAAGTTTCTGATTATGGATTTGCATATGCATCCAATGATAGAGTGATAGATGTTTCTTCACACATCTTTGGCGGTTATCTTGATCCTGAATACACCGACACTTACATCTTTACTGAAAAGAGTGATGTGTATGCATTTGGTGTGCTACTGGTTGAGTTAATGTCTGGGAGGCTTACTATTGATCCTTACAGTAGACTGGAGGAGAGAATTACAACAAAATGGGTATGCATCTGTTTCTTTTCCTCCCTTTGGTTATACTTAGTACAGACTACAGATGGTTTTTAGTTATTACCTGGATTCTAAAAGGTTCCCAAAGTATGTCTTTCTTCAAGTGTTTAGAACACTACCTATTTTTTCATGTTTGAGTTCTTGACCAGTCAAATTATGGTGCATTTAAAACAACCATATCATTTTTATGATTGTTGGATGTCAGAAGTGGTTGGCGATGCGATAGAAGGTTTTCTTTCTCAGTTCCTGACAGATGTTGCCCATTGATTATGAGAAGATCCTATTGCTTTCGAGCTTCCTTTTAACATTTTGACAGAGCACTTTTACAGAAGTGATATTGTAGCACATAAGTACTGCAAACTTGTCCAGCACTTCAATCATGTCTCACTTGCTTCACTAACTGAAAACAAAGTGATAGCGGTATTCGGAATAGGTATAACATACTGAATTCTGATAAGCCTTTAGTCTAGTGTAAGTGTAGTAAGTTATGTTGTAAATCCCCTCTCAACAGGCCTTGGGGCTGTATTTATAGGCCTCTCTTGAGACCAAAACAGACTTGTCAGGACCGAGATCCGACCAGGCAGTTGGCCTTTTGTACTTACTCTCTCTGTTGGGTATCCAAGGTCGACTCCTTAATGGGCCTAGGCTGAGATTAGGCCCAATTTTATTGGGTCCTATCACAAAGAGTCTGATGTCGGTACCTAAAGTTATGGTGTTAATAGCCAGTGATGGTTGGGCAATTGGGTCTACCCTCACTGAATCACACTATCAGATTATCAAAAGGAAAAAAAGACCAACAAAAGAATTTACAAAATGACACTATATTTCTGGTATAATGTGTACAAGTTTTGCTAACAGGCAATGGAAAAACTGGCGCAGAACAACGTAATTATGGCTTTGGACCCACAACTTCCGCTCTTGGAAGTTAACCATAAAGCATTGAAAGATATATTTAACTTGGCCAGAGATTGTTTGGTTCCAGTTGGTCAGGACAGGCCAAACATGTCTTCATGTCTGTCAACTTTGATAAAAATCAAGGAAAGCTATGAACAAGCAGCTCAGTGTCTCCCTTGAGCGTTTTCTTCTTCCTCAACAGCAGAAAGAAAGACACTGCTACACGGCCCTGTATCTTTGTATAGCCTTCGGCATTTTAATTTGATGAAGCCAAATCAATTGGTTGTGCCTGTAAATCAGGGAGTGTAAGGTGTAAAGTGGTTGTTTTACCATTAGGAAGGAAGATCTGTTCGCTTGCTGGCTTTATCCCTTTGTTGAAACTTGTGGTTGACTCATTCCAACTATTAAAATTCTATAATGCGACATAAAGCATGAATGTGTGGCGCTATTATGAATTCATGATAAGTGCACCTCTTGTCCTGGTAGATCTGGTTTTCCTATGGAGACAGGTAGGGTTCGATTTGATAGATTTGGTTCTTTGTGTTGTCAATTTGAGATGTCCTTTGGAACGTGTTAGTGTGATAATTCGGTTATTATTTATGTAACAGAATATAGTAGTTGTATTCACAAGGCCTATGGCCTGTTTAAATTAAGAAACTTTAAAAAGAGAAAAAAATAAATACATTTGTTCTCCTAGTCAACTCAAGTTAATTTGGCAAATTTCAGACCAGCTAATTCAGTACAATATTTATTATGTCTAAATTGCCATTCAAAACATATCCGGTCAACATTATATTTATAATTGTTCATAAATGATGTATCTTTTTTGGAATAGATTAATGGTGTTTCAATTGTCTAGATTAACGATTTTAGGAATTCAAATGGACTTTGGTGTATCTAGATTGCCAGTTTGTATCTAGTTTTGCTTAGATAAAATGAGGTCGGATCAATTTTAATTCACTATAATATTTTTCGAACATACGATGTGTTCACACAAATGCATTATTTTATTCATTAGAACATTTCTACAAGTGAAGTTTACACGTACATTTTTAAATTACATTTTACACTTGGCTACTATTAAAAATATAGTTTTATGTGGTAACTTAATAATACAGTTTTAAAAAATACAGTTTAGCTTGAAATTGAGAATGCCATCATTAATTTGTAATTTGGTATGCATGAATTACCCAGCCTTAATTTTGCCTAACTAGATGATATAGTATCTGATATTCTTATTCTTTACACGTTGTTCTCTGTGCTATTGCCGATTTTTTTTAATAATAACAAAATAAAAATACAAAGTAATATATGTAACAGTTTCCGCTGAGTTTTGACAAAATAATAAAGTCTCCAACCGTATTTTCATCCCCGGACAAAAACCGTGTTTCATTCTCAGTTTTTATTATTAATAAGTATTATTAAATTAATATTGTTAAAAATAAAATTTTACTTCTCACTCTTATTTTTAATAATATTAATTTAATAAATCATATTATTACTAAAATCTGTTTCATTCTAACCCCATAACAATGTGTTCTCTTTTCCCGTGCGCTCCACTCTCTCATCTCTCTCCCCTGAGCACAATTCCCCAAAATCCATCTCTTCTTTAGATAATTTTCTTATTTTGTACTAAGTCAATTTTATCATTGTCCCAAACAAAACAATGTGGATATCAACATGTTAGACAAAGTTAATATGAGATGATTAAAAAAGGAAAATTAAACGTCGAATAAAAATAATGTAAAGAAAATTATAAAAAAATTCCTAGAAAATAATTTGGCCTTGTAAAAAAATATCATTATTTCTTGTCCTTAATTAAGTAAATTTTATCTTTAGATAATTTATAGCCGTTCATAATAGTTAGGCATGTTTCGTGCACAATGATATTAGTTTTTATGTTATAAAAAATATTAAATGTTATATAGTTTTTGAAAGGCCATAAATTATTTTGATATATGTTTATGATTTTGAAAAGCCATAAACTTGAACGCACAGCCACTTGCGCCCTCGACCACATGTTTTTTAGTTTTATTTTGATTATTAATAAGAAAATTGACATCATACATACTCTAATTATAAAAAAAAATTGGTTTATTTAGGTGAAATCTATATATACATTTAGGAGTGTAAGAAAAATTCATAAATAATAATAATAATAATAATAATATTATTATTATTACTTTATTTTTTGTTACAAATATTTGTGGCCTATGTAAAAATTATTTTTTTCTCAAACTAAATTAAAATTTCAAAACAAGATGATGTCTATAAGATTATAATGAATTACATAAATTTTTTTAAGTTGAATACAAAAATTAAAGTTGTACTACTTTAAGACATTGTTTTTAGATTTAAGACCGTACACTTTAAATTAAGAAAGAATTAATACATGAATTGCATAAGGCTTTTGATCAAATTAAATAAACGAATGATGATGGATGGGAAAATAGATGGTGGCGCACACGGAATTAAAAGAATGCTATATCAAAGATAAAATTGTAATTATAAACTGGAGACACTTTGTCCCTGGTCCATCTTAATTATGTCATCTTTAATATTCACTTTGTTTTGTCTAGACAAATGATAGAATTGACACAATGCAAAATAAAAAAATGAAGCAAAATAGAATTGATGGGTTATGGGGAGTTGTGCTCGTGGGAGAGATGAGAGAGTGGAGCGTACGGAAAAAGAGAACACAATGTTATGGGGTCAGATGGAAATACGGTTTTCGTCCGGCGGAAACACGGATGAAAGTCTTGTTATTTTTATCAAAACTCAGCGGAAGCTGTTACATATGTTATTTCGTATTTTTATTTTGTTATTATTAAAAAAATCGGTGATATTGTGTTATGCAAGTTTGTTATGCAAGTTTACAAATTATGTTATGCAAGTTTGCAACACTTCTTAGTTTAATCTATTTAGATTCATTTCACAAAATATGTGCACTTCAACATCAGCAGTTGTCAGTTGAGTTCATTATTTTGCCTGATTTGAAGTTTAAACGTATGAACTTACTGTAATAGCACCTTCAACATTCGCAGTTGTCAGTTGAGTTCATTATTTTGCCTGATTTGAAGTTTAAACGTATGAACTTACTGTAATAGCACCTTATTTTTTTCATTGCAATCAGAATACCGGAGTAATTGTTAAAATACCTTGTCAAGATTAAAATTATGAAAGAGAACATAAACGTGCAGTATAATTATGGCGTAACAATATGGATGGACAAATTAATTGAATGCTAACATGTAACTTGCTTATTGAAGGAACGTGACTAAAGAAAGATAGAAAATGAAATTTACTAATTTTCTCTCTAGAGTCTGAGCTCTCTTCTTCCTGGAGCACTGTTGCGTGCTCAGACGCAGTCGTTCGTCTCCTCGCGCATTATTATGTCCGTCAAGGGACTGACACCGTGCCTTCTTCCCCAACCCTCACCTCTACCGCAATCCATGGCGATGCTAAAGAAGAGCAAGAGCAAGGCCAGTTGGTCCATTCCCCAACCCGAACCCCAATCCGATCCGCAAACCCAACCTCAGACCCAGTCCTTGGCTGTGTTGAATAACAGCAAAAGCAAAGTGAACAGGTCCCATCCCAAACCCGAACAGAAATCCAAACCCCAACCCCAATCCCAATCCCAATCCAAGGGGGCGCTGAAGAAGAGCAAGAACGAGAGCAAGATGAGCTGGTTGCAACTCTCTCTACTGCACCAAAACCATCATGAACCCAAACCCCAAACCACTGGACATGCTAAAGAGGAGCTTCAGCGTGAATCTGAACACTAGCTCGAATGCCGGCGGCAAGCTAGCTTTTGCACTGGCTCAGCGTCTACACTGGATTTCAATAGTGAGCCTCTTTCCCTCTGTTGGCATATGCGGTCATTCTTTTGGTGGTAGTTTGAGTCATATTACGGCTGACACAACAGCCTGTGAAATCGGGTCTGATGATCATGAAGAAGGTCCTGATGGTACAAATCTTTTGTTTATTGGACTTCCCTTTCTTTTAGTTTGTCTATGATGTTAATTATTTTTTTAAGAAGGTCCTGGCTTGAAATTGAGTTGAGTACCGTGTAATTCTGATTTCTGACGGACAAGCATTCTATTTCCTTTTATCTAAATTCTGAAAACTGAGTTGAGTACCGTGTAATCCCAAAAATACAAGGTCCTGGCTTGAAATTGAGTTGAGTACCGTGTAATCCTGGCTTTGACTATGTTACAACTGAATGGGTATGATTTTCTCTGTATTAATGTAAGAATTAAGAACTGTATTCATTCTATTTCCTTTTATCTTTTTCATGTACCATGTATACTTGGTTCATTTTAATTATGAGCTCAGAGATTATTAAGGATTCACCTTCCTCGTGTCCTTATGCGATAGGGCTTCCAGGAAACATTCAACTAATACAGACTGAATATCAAAATTTACATTTTTGAACTAAATTTGGACAGGCAAAGACAATGATTGATCAAGGCAGGGGATCAGATATATTGGATCCACATATCCCACGCACTCCAGCGACCATGATTGCTATGGAAAAAGTTCTACCAGTGCTTGAACCGAGAAGGGAAGGACAGACCCACGATGAGTTTTCTGTGCAGAAGCTTTGGAGCACATCAGCAGTGAGTACACTTTGCTTCTATCCGGACCACATGATCATGATTCATAATATAAACTATTATATTATGCTCATTTATCATGCTTGATAGATCTCCTGATAATCTGATTAGGCTGCATGGTTATGTGCTTTGCTACCGACGTTCACATATTGTTGATATGAGATTCGTGGGCGTGGTAGTGGAAACAAACATTTGTGAATAATGAGGGTGTCTGGGGTCTTCTAATGCTTGTAGCTTAGCCAATAAAAATATAACTCCTAGCTACCAACATAGCCAATAAAAATAGTTTTCAGAAAGGAAATGAGTATTTCACTGTCATAGAATTAAGCTCAGCATCACACACATTACAACCAAAACATTAAACATAAGCAACTTGAGAGTAGGAGACAACGCCATTCAAGGGTACAAGTACCACACTGAAAATTTCAGATTAATCTCACAAACTTTAACATAACATGCAGCAGATGCAAATGTGAGATGGCCCAGATTGAAACACATCCATAACAGTTTTAGTCATACCTACGGTACCCAGTGTCCCTATGCCTGTGGTATGGGTCGCGACCATATGGGGACCTCGAGCGAACCCCCCTTCGGCCCAGAGAACGTGACCTCGACCTTCTCCGGTATCGGTAAGGAGAATGACTACGTGACCTTCTGCGTGCTCGCCCCACTGAAGAATTTCAGAGAGCAAAATACTCTCAAAATTCCATACTTTAAGAAAACTGACATTAACCCAAAATAGTCTGTTTCTGTTTCTATTATTTATTATCTTCTTGTGTGTGTGATTTTGATACTCTTTTTATATGGGTCTATGAAACAAACTAAAAGTGCAATTAAAATCAGGCCTGCCACTGTGGTACAGTTAAGATATAAAAGATGAACAAGGAACCTACAGTAGCCTCGGTTTTGATTAACTATTATAATCTGTAAAAATTTACCAATTCACTTGTACAAATACCTCGGGAGCCACAGTACTTGCCGGGAGTAGGTGTCCTTTCACGGCTTCTTTTTGCCTAAAATTAGCAAGAATATGTTCAGATTCCATAAGCAAAATTCAGCGAAAGGTAAATCGTAATTATGAAGACTTGAAGAGAATGAATGATAATACAATACCCTTTCGATCATGATTCGGCGGCCCTCGATAACTGTGCGATTCAAGTACTTGATGCATCGTTCAGCATCATCAGCAGAAGCCATTTTCACAAAGGCAAATCCACGGGACTCTTTTGTACGTGGGTCCACAACTATCTGACAATCCTCGACCTATGCACCAGTACAACAGTGTTAATCAGACAGACCAAATAACAGAAACCTTACATCAATAACTAATGCTTCCTGGATTTGAAATTTTAAGCCACAATAGTTGTACATATGTAAATCAATGCAGATTAGAATACCATTAGGTGATGCTCATATAAGTAGTACATGTGTGTTTAAATATCTATATTACATGTGATGACATTACTCAATGCTAAATAATTATAACAAGTGATCATAAATACAAAAAAAAATCGATCCTTTTCTTACATGGCTAATTATTGCCCTATTTCAGTTTTGTTTTGGATTTTGTTTGCTCAACTACCTGTCAAATTTATGTGTTCGAGTTGTTCTGAATTTGAGGTTGCGTGCTGATGCGGTTCGGACTATGGTCACTTAAGTCGAGTTGTTGACTCGAAAATGGTCATTTGAATTGATTTGTTGGCTCGATATATGGTTCATTCGAGTTGATTTCTTGGCTCGAAACAAGGTCACTTGAGATGGTATGCCGATGGTAGTTACAATACACTGTGCTGAAATGATGTCACATGATTCATTGGGGAGGAACTTGTTGCTGACATGATCCGGAAATGTGAATGAGTCATCACTGACACATTGGAAAGATAATTTCTCGCTGAACTCAGTTGGTCCTAATTGGTCGTCGAAGTAGGCCCCTTGATAAATGGTGCAAGACCTTGCATATAGTATACAGGCAGTGATGCTGCAACATTTGGTGAAAAAAAATAAACCAAGGGCTGCTTCCAGCGCTGCTGGCTGTTGCAATGCTCACAGTAAATTAGGACGATTTAACAGACTGAGATAGTATGTCTTCCGAGACCTGAAAAAACTACTTTCCCTTGACAAATCAAACCAAAGACTGAGAGTCCTTTGAATTTGATACAATGCCTACTGACATGCAATGTTGTCTGAATGGTCACAATGATTGAGTGAAAATGCACATACCTTTCCTTCTTTGCTAAAAAGTCTCTCAAGATCACTACTTATTATGCGAGTAGATAAGCCCGTCACGTAGAGGTTGTTTCCAGGATTTTTTGTATCAGCACTCCTATAATGACAACAGAATATAATACTCAATCCTCTTGTTAGCACAATAAAATTGAATTAGATTATCCTGGTTTCCAACATTACCTTTACCAAAATAAGAAAAGGAGTAGCTCAAATATGTTATGGGATGAAAACTCATGGAAAATCAGTTCAAAAATTAAAACAAAAAAAAGTACGACATAAAATCAGTCCAATCACCATATGCAACAACAATAAATAGCTTACAATGGGTTTAAGGACAATACTCCTGCCTCTAGAATAATCAGGAAAAGACATCCAAAAATATCAAAGAAATTGAATACAGAACGGAAAAGGAACACGTGCCTAGATCTGCTTCTTTTCCTTGATTTAACCGGTGACCGTGACCTTGCTGGAGACCTTGACCTGGCCGGTGACCTTGACCTGGCCGGTGACCTTGACCTGGCCGGTGACCATGAATTAGCTGGCGACCTTGACTGAACCGGCGATTTTGACTGAGATCGAACAGGTGACTCAGAGCGAGATCGGGCAGGCGACCTGGATCCAATGGGTGACCTAGATCGAGGACGCCTCTTGGGAGGGGGTGTTATTGACCGAGCAGTGTACCTTATGAAATAAATTAAGCAATATCTGTCAGTTTGAAAGAAATCTACATGACTAAATTTTAAAAAACATCCAAATGCATCCTTGCAGAAGATCAAATTAATATTCATCCTTCAACAATATTTGACATTAAAGGCTATCAGCACTTGGATATTTTTGCCTTCCCTAGTATATAAAGAACAAAAAAATTGAACTCCTTCCTTGCTTTACATCCCTGCTGTGGATTATAGATCAACCTTATAAACCTTGTAAGTAACATTCTGGCTATTAAAGGGGGCAAATTTCGAATAATGGAAGGGGTACACCAGATTTTTTTGCTTAAAACTTCAGATAATCGAGGAAGATGAATCTAACCTCACTTCTTTAGTTTGTGACATCTTAGTTGGATCAGAAACTATGCAGCTCCGGCTAAAGTTGAACCGATAAGCTAAGATCTGTAAGAACAAAAGTATTATCAAAATTAACAGAAGAAAAATTACAAAAGAACGGCACACTATATTCATATAAATAAAATAGAAATTCAGTCCAAGGACATTCTATTATTCTTTGTTTATCATCAAAATTGTTTGCTCAATCGCACAATATTAAATTTACTGATTGCCAAAAAACACAAAAATATGGACATCGATTCAATTCCTAAAAAGAAACTTTCCTAAACCAACTAATTACATATATTCGATGAATAAAAATCAATAGTGTAGGGTTATTAACCACGACACCGAATCGACCGGCGGAAGAGGATGCGGTGGGGGAGGGAGGGGGGAGAGATTTCGTACCAGAAGTCGTCGGATCAGAAACCCTAGAGTGCAGGAGAGAGAGAGGAGGTGGCTTGACGAGATCGGGATGGAGCGTTGCAAGTTGCAACCTGCGACTTGGGTCCGGGTTATTTTGGTCCCTGGGGATAAGGTTGGATCTTTATAAGTACAGTTCGGGTCGGGTTGTATTGACATTCTAGTTTGCTTCGTGCCATCGTCACTATCAAGTATCAACTTCGAATTTCCAATTTGTCATTGGTCGGGCAACGGGTATGGAACTATGGGTGACTACAGATCCGAAAAGAAACCCAATTCTGCTGGCTTTTTCAAAGTTCGAGAGTCCATTATAAAATCAATAAGCCCAACTACTCTCAATCTCCTCTTTCATGTTAATCGGAGTCCATTAGATCTTGAAGGGCTTGAAGCCCGGCTTCTGTGTCTTAAAGGAAACTCACGTGTTCTATGTGGATACGGGTACAAAGTTCTAACTATTTAAAATTATAAATTATAAATTGAGCTCTGTCACGTCATTTAGAGTAAATAAATAGAGATATATTAACAGAAGAAAAGGGTTTAATGAAATAGGATCCGATGCTTACATGACGTATTGATGTATATATTTTGTATTAGAAAGTCGCACCAATAGAATGAATATACACGACATATTCAACAACATATGTTATTTTTGACAATGGGTTATTTTGAAAATCTTGATAATGGACCTCTAAATAAATATAAAAAAAATAAATTTTTTTATAGATGTGTTCTTGTACCTATGGATTGATGGTCATTCAAATTTCATGTAATTTCATTATCGTTTGATAGTCTATCAAAGACCATCAAATTTTTATACAATTTATAACGGTTTTAATTTAACGGTCTTTGATGGACTATCAAACGATAATAAAATTGCATGAAATTTGAATGACCATCAATCCATAGATAGAAGAACACATTTATAAACTTTTTTTCATTTTAAGATTTTTTATATTTATTTAGAGGTCCATTGTGAACCGATCCTTCTCATTGTATTAAGTCAAACATATAGAGGTAACGCAGACTATCTATATTGAAGATTGGGAGGGATTCCTTAATTAACAATGATTGTTTTTATAATCTTGAGAATAATTTTTAAATAAATTTGAAAAAAAATAAAGATATATTCTTTTATACTACTTTATCTATTATTGAAGATGGGGAGGGATTCCTTAACAATGATCATTTTTATAATTTTGACAATAACTTTTTAAATAAATATAAAAAAATTATAAAAATTATAGATATGTTGTTTTACACTACTAGTAAAAAGTGATTTTAGTAATGTTCAATTAGTAACGATTTATGATGATAATAATTACTGAAAAAGGATGATGACATTTCAAAAAAATTGATAAAAGATTCAACAACAGTTCTTTGTTAAGAACCGTATCTAGCGAGGCGTTAGGAACCGTCAAAAACTTCTATCAACTTTCAATAACGATTGTTTGAAGGAATCTGAAAATCTGAAAATTAATAATTACTGAAAATCTGAAAATTAATAAACATTATAAAACCCTCTATAAACCATTAATAAAAATTGTCCTTAAATAACGGTGAATTTGGACTGAAATTTGCTTCTGACATCTTGTTTGGTTGAGAAGTAGAGAAAGGGGGAAAAAGAAAGAAAGAAAGTGATGGGAAAAAAAGAATCTAAAATATTAGAGTGTAAGAGAGATAAATAATATGAATAAAACAAAAGAATCTAAAATATTATAACTTTCCTTTTCATTTCATTCCCTTCTTTTCTATCTTCTACATTCCTCTTTTTATTCCGTGTTATTCAAAAAGAGTGTAAGAGTGTGTTCCAGTAAAAAAAAAAAAAAAAGGAGGGGAGGGATGTAAGAGTACTTTTTTGGAGGAAGTCTATGAAAGCATTGCCTCCAGAATTTAATTTAATTTTCTTATTATGAATAATGTAAAACAGTGTAAATGGGTTGTGGATGAAATTATGATATAAATTATTGTGACATATGTACCATATAATTAAATAGTTTAGCCCCTCACCCCCTCCAACTTTCATATCGTGCATGTAAATATTTCTTGAAATCTCGATGTACGTAATGTTTAACAGTTTTACATTTTACAGTACAGGAGGGACCTATTGAGCAACTTCATATTCTCCATATTTATGTATATGGTCAATGTGCAAAGTAATGGTCAACGTGGGAAATAAGTTTTTGTGACTTTGATGTATTTTTGTTCAGGTTATTTTTTGGCAAATACATTGTTCTCTGTAAGATGGTGCTAAAATTATGGACTCGTGATTTGAATGTCTATAAATTGAAGACGATGTAATTCTAGCTGTGTTATTAGTTAATAATCGATGGATATTATTTTTGTTTTTTTTTATTGTAGGCACAAATATAAATAAGGTATGATATCTATTTTTTTTTAAAGTGATAATGTCCCGTTCCAGTGCATTCGTTAGGGTTTGAACCAACGACTTTAGCGGTAGCAATGATATCACTGATTTTCTGTATTGGATATCACATTCGGATACTATTTTTCTGTTGAAAGATGCATATATTCATTTTTTATATATATACATATTCTATGATTATTAAATTTTTTAATGTATTGTGTAGTATACAAGAGCGAAGCCAGACTTTGACGCAAAGCGGATAAAAAAAATGAATTTTTAATATTTTCTGAAAATATACAAAATTAGAAAGATTTTTTTTAAAAAAAAATCTGGTCAGGGTTCAAACCGACGCCTGGCGCCGTGTAGATCAACCCTGACTATATAGGTGTGATTGAATGATATTATGGGTATTTGGCATCAAGGAATATATAATATTATAATAGTAATATAATAAAAATATAAACATAATCATAATATAGTAATATAATAATAAAAAATTATAATTACAATCATAATTATAATAATAAGTAATCATAATTTTAATAATATAATAATCATAATCATAATCATGATAATAATAATTATAGTCATAATCATAATAATATAATCATAATCATAATCATAATAATATAATAATAAAAATATAATCATAATCATAAAAATAATTATAAATAATTATAATTATAATAATATAATAATAAATTAATCATAACTATAATCAACATATAATAATATAATACAACATAATAAAATAATAATAAAGTAATAAAAAATAATCATAATAAATATTAATATTATAATAGTAATATAATAAAAATATAAACATAATCATAATATAGTAATATAATAATAAAAAATTATAATTACAATCATAATTATAATAATATAATAATATAAGTAATCATAATTTTAATAATATAATTATTATATAATAATCATAATCATAATCATGATAATAATAATTATAGTCATAATCATGGTAATATAACCATAATCATAATCATAATAATATAATAATAAAAATATAATCATAATCATAAAAATAATTATAAATAATTATAATTATAATAATATAATACAACATAATAAAATAATAATAAATAATAATAGGAATAATCATAATCATCATAATATAATAATATAATAATAAATAATCTTGATCATAATAATATAATAATAAAATAATTATTTATATTTATAATAATAATATAATATTAAAATTATATTTATAATAATAATAAATAATATAATAATACTAATGATAACGATAATATAATAATAATAATGATAATAATAATTTAATAATAATAATATAATGACAATAATAATAATAAATAATAATAATCATAACATTAATATAATAATATAATAATACTAAATCTTAATCATAATCATAATATAATAATATAATATAATATAATCAAACAATAATCGCTATTCCGACGAGAGCTAATACGGTATTCCACCTATAAGTTGGTATACCGGATTAGCACTATTTATATGAATAGCAACAATAGACTAGCTATAGAAAAACAACAACGGCTAAAAAATATAAGAATTAATAATGATTATTTATTTAAAGCGCTGTTGAGGACTAGAAGAATTAAATATTCTGAAAAAAATAATCTTTAATAATGATTATTTGTCATAACAGTTGTTAAAGAACAATATTCAACAGCAGTCCTTTAGTAATGTAATGGTTGGATTCAACAACACTTTCTTTAACAGTTTCTCGTTTATTAAGTATTGGAGAATCGTTATTAAAGAATATTAATAATCCTTTTATAGTGTTATGTTTTAATTTTCATGCAATTTAATTACCGCTTAATAATCATTAAAGACCGTCAATTAGAAGATGAACTATCAAATGATAATAAAATTATATAAAATTTGAAACAATACCAATCTATAAGTAAAACATATACTTATAAATATTTTATTTTTAAATTTTTTATATTTATTTCAAAATTCATTGTCAAGATTATCAAAAATAGCACATTGTCAAGGAATCCCTGAAGATCTTATAAAAAAATAATTTGAAATCCAACATAATAGGCATTGTTTACGTACGATTTCCATAAAAGAAAACAGAAATTGATATGTATTTTTAAATACATACCAATCTATAAGTAAAAAAATATACTTATAAATATTTTCTATTTTTAATTTTTTATATTTATTTCAAAATTCATTGTCAAGATTATCAAAAATAGCACATTGTCAAGGAATCCCTGAAGATCTTATAAAAAAATAATTTGAAATCCAACATAATAGGCATTGTTTACGTACGATTTCCATAAAAGAAAACAGAAATTGATATGTATTTTTAATGGTACGAAGTACCATCCTTTTCATCTTAAAATATACATGCACGCATATTTCCGTTTTGATCTTATTTGAATTGAATTGATGTGAAAATCTTTTCAAGATAGTAAAAAAGATAGACATGGATCTATTAGCGCAACGATTATCTCGACAACTTTGACAACAATTTAAAAAAAAATCTCAAAAATTTTAAAACACAAAACTATACAAACTTTATAAACGACTAATTATATTTAAAATTAAGACCGGTTGCAAACTTCATACAATTTATTTATTATTTGCCTATTTTTAAGAATTTTGAAACTTAAATAACTTTTATTCTATAAAATTAGACACATCCGCAAATTTTATTTAATTCTTATAAAATTAATTATGGAGGGAGCTGTTGCTCTTCTCTTTCCTTTGTATAGAAACGACGACATCATCTCCAATGAGCTATGCTGTACGATTCATATAGAATTAGTGAATTATAAATTCAATAGGATTGGTTCAATTAATTATGCCAGACGGATGTACCGATTTATTTTTCTGAAAAAAAAAGAAAGAAAAAGTAAAAGTCAGAGCAGATGCACTCGCGCCTATACCGAGCAGAAAATTAGTCAAACTAAATAAAGAAGGCCAAAATATATAATAATATCAGAAATAATAGTCAAAATATATTTGAAAGTTACTGTCAAAATTATATTTTATCTTTTCATGATTTTTCTTTGGTAGATATACATTTTATTGCATCACAATTCCACATTTCATTTACAGAAGCCAAGTCAATTCTATATGTTTTATGGGTGTGCCAAGTCTAAACAAAGATCTGTCACATATTTCTCTTTTGTTTACCAAAAAGCACGAACCCTAATTGTGTTCCCTTTTCGATATAGCAATGAAGAGTGAGAAGGAAACGAAGATATCTAGAGATGACACTTCTAATACATGCCATGATCAAAATAGAGAATACAAGGTGTCTAAGACGGCAGCACAGCTTTACAATGCACATACTGCAAGAGAGGTTTCACAACTGCTCAAGCGTTGGGGGGTCACATGAATATACACAGAAAAGATCGGGCTAGAACGCAAATATGTGCATCTTCCTCCGGGGAAACGCTGAGGCCACATGAACTAAGTTTATTTCATGACAAGCCAAGTTCAGATGAGAGAACAAGTAGTAATCAGGATGGAAATACGGAGAATGAGGCGCACGAAGAACTGGACTTGACGCTTCGACTTGGTCATGACATGTAACTTTATTTGCTAATTATGAAATTTCGATCAAATCTGCATTAATTTGGTATTTCATGAGGATTGTTGAAACCAGTATAGATCTTAATTACATGATTTTGTGTGATGGGAGGCTTGGGAGCTATGTAAAGCACATTTATTGGATGGAGTTCTCTGTTAAAACTTGAGAACATCCATATATTCTTTTTCATATTATTTTTTAGTCTGTTTTTTTTGGCAGAGAATTTGACAAAATATCATCAACCATATATGGAAAATTGTAAGTATAATTGGATTCCTAAATCATCTTTGTTATGTTATTCTTTATCTTCCATGCTTATACTATGATTGACCTCTGTTTATATAATCCATGCATTGATATCCTCAATGTTCTCTTAATTGTTCATCGAGGATCATAAACCTCAATGAATCTCATGAATACCTGGTGTGATCATCAGCAAATGATCTGCGGTGATGCATTTGTGATCCTCTAATTTTTTTTTACCTCATGAGAGGCCAAAAGACATTAGGAACCTCAATTACATAACAGGCATCCTTATTATAGAAGAGTGTATTCTACTTCAATTTTGGTTTCCAGCTGGTCAAGAATGGAGAAATCAAATACACATAATTATTTTAATCTTTTGTCATCTATTTAACAACAGTAATTGTAAATTAATTTGTAAGTCATGCCTAGAGATGGAGCAAATATTTTTTTTAAATGCATGAGAGTCAATATGTGAATTCTTAATACATAAAGAGAGTTAAGTTTCTAAGTTTTTTAAGCATGTCACATCATCAATTTTCTCCACCATTGATTTTGTTTAAATCTTTTAATCTTCTTGAATTCAAGGGTTTATATAAAATAGTTTCTCTCTCCTCATTTAAAATAATGTATATAATTTACTTAAGGGAAAACTTAACTCTTAAAATAATCTATTTTTTATGTGATTATTTCTAGATTATTATGAATTTAATTATATTATTTATTATTATAATAATAATTATTATTTATTATTATAATAATAATTATTATTATAATTATCATTATTACTTATCATTTAAAAATAGAGAAGGGATCCAATTACCACCATTTTGGTGCCACATCGGTGCCATTAAAATTAAATATCAAATAACTATTATTTAAATTCTTAAATAATAAAACTAATTGAAGGAATATTTTGTAAATATCATCTTATATATGTATACAAAAAATTATATCATTTCGATATTATTTATAAAGGCATCAAGCGTTAATAAAATCAACGGACCGAATTTTACAATTTAGACATGTTACTTGATGGCTATTCAAATGAAGTTAAAATTTTATGATTTTTCATATACATATAATTGAGATGATATAGAATACATCTAACGATTCACATTTTAAAATTTATACATAAATAAATAAATAGACACCATGGGCACCAAAAAAATGGTAATTGGATCCCTTCTCTTAAAAATATTGTTTCTAATTTTTTTTAATGTAAAATTTTATTTTATTAATTATTTATTTGAGAACTATATTGCCTGGACGAACCCGAGTTACAGCTCTAGTATTACATAATCAATCTAAGTCATTCTCAATTTTCTACCACCACAATTTATCTTTTTTTTTTCATTTGATTTGGATATATCAAGTTGTGTAAATATTTCACAAGTTCACAACTAAAGTTATCTTCCTTTTTAGAAATATCAACAGAAATCATGCAACGTTCCATCAAGATAAATGGAAAAGAAAAGAAGTTGTAGCATATAATCAAATTTCATCCGATCCATAAACATTATGACACGTGATTTGAAGCATCAGATATCAATCATGCACGAATCTGAAAAAAAAAACACATTTCTTGCGCACTGGATCTAAATCGGATAATTATATTGCACATTAAAGAATTCTCACCATCATCAAATTAAATTTACATTTTATTTACTGTTATAATCATTAATTTTCAATCCAACTTTGCCAAACAGAAATACGCACCGCTGATACTGAAAAAAAGTGACGCAACATTATAACCAATGTTTTTAATGGAGGTCAATTAAGATATTGTTAATAAATTTCTTAGCAACATTCGATAGAACTTTCACTATATCACTGAAATTCAAATTCCATAATTTCATTAGGCGGTGGCCTCTGGTTAATTAGGCCTGCTAGATTTATCTGGTAAACACCCACCTGGGCCCAACAGAAGGTATCATCTGGAGCTGCGTTATCTAGTAACTAACTATTAGAAAATCAAATTGGGCTTACCAAAAACTAACTATTTTAATTTAATTTAACTTCATACGAAGAAATCTTAGTAATTCCACAATCCACACAAAGGGAAGGAACACACAAGTTGCAAGAGAGAACAGGGGAAGGTCAAAAATTGAACATAGTACAGAACAAAGTTCTTTTTGGTACTGTATGCATTAGAACCTAGAAGTACACTCAACTAAATAAATTTGAAAAATATGATGCACACTCTTTAGCCCACTATATGTTGCGTTACTTTCAGAATTTAATTTTGACAGATGATGAATATTTTATCAGAGTGCAACCGCTTTAGCTTTTCTTTTAATTCCATTGTACTTTGTTTGTTAATTTAGTGTTCATGTTGCACATAGAAGCCAGAAAAAATCAATGCTTAAACTGCTTGTACAATCAGTATCTCAATTGAGACAGAGTTGCATAAGCATTTTATGTTATATATATATATAAAAAATAATTTCTGGCATGTACTGTGATGACGAGCTCCAATACAATTACTTTGAAGTAAACTGACAAGAGTGTAAAAGAGAAATATATCTTTTTTTTAAACTTTGGCTTTTATTTGTTTGTATATTTTTTATTAAAGAAACTATCTTGCCTTCAAATTTTCTGCTCTAAAAGATGAAATAAGAAAAAAAGATGTGTTAAAATAAAAAGATGAAATAAGAAAAAAAAATCTTCATACCTGTGATATGTTTCTAGGCTCTGTTTGACCCTGAGCTAGGTGCAGTTTGTTTGCATTGAAGCACCGGAAATATATTTTCAGCTCTTGGTAATGCAATTTTCACCTATTAAACTGTCTGATATGATTCGGCGCTTAAACGACTATGCATGCACCAGCATCGAGTTGCTTAATTTCTTTGATAATTGTATTATTTCTTTTGCTTTCTCTTTCTAGTTTCAGATCATGCATATTGTTGTTCCGTTAGACTAATTTCAAAATTTATCCTGAACTTTTCGAACTTGAAATACTTCTTGAGGTCTGTCACAAATATTCATTCTATTTAATAAAAACAGATAAAGAACTGAATAAAATGAGAATAAATCTAATATAACATATTTAGAAGAAAAAAGAAAGTGCTTTGAAACATATTTTCTTTATAATTTAAACTGTGTTTAATAAATGTATTCACTCTCTCTTATTTTTATATGCTTTACTTCTCTATTTACACTACCTTTGATGCAATAATTGCATCTATACTTATACAAATTTAATCCTAGATTATCTACTCCTAAATACATGACATTAAATATCAATTACACTTCTATCACTTTACAGCTCACATTAGTTGTCTCTGACACATGCGGCGGATGTCAGAAGTGTTTAGCTCATCATAGTGCACAGATTTATCCCAAGTTTTTTTTATATTCCCGAGCTGTTAGACTTAGATCCATCTCGAGCTATTTTCTTAGCTCGTCTTGTCTACTGATTTTTTAGGTAAGGAGTTGTCGAAATCGGGTTTCCGAAGTCTTAATTATTCAGATTTGGAACTTAAAATTTACTACTTCCAACACATATAGTTGTTTTTCGTGTATTTTACTTGCAAATTCTAGTTTTCTTCATTTTTAGGAAAATACATACTGTTCTTTGATAAGATTTAAATCAGCGCTATGTACAGTGCAGCATAATTATAGACTGGCATATTAGTTTATTTTATTTTCACAACTTAGATGATTTTATATAAGCCATGAAAAAAGAAAGAGGTGTGTGTGTCTGTTTTAGAGAGAGAGGACCCTAATTCAAAGAGTGAGGACCATATATGCAGCAACTAAAGATGCTTAATTAGCTAGAATTATTTTAAAATAAAGTTAATAAGCTTGATTAGCTGGTGGATTCTTGTACTTTTCTTTGTAATGGCCTTGCTTTATTAAAAAGCAAAGGCTAACCATATAATTACTATCCTAATTAGAAAGTTGTTTGTTCCTAATGCAAGTTGCTTGTGGTCCTGGGCTACAAAGCATTTCAAATGTCCACTTGTATGTATGCAAAGGCTATATCAAAGCCGAAAGAATATACCCCGTTCTTATTGCTGGTGTTATATATATATGTACTTGTACGAAAGGGTGTAGCTAATATTATCATAAAATCTAAAATCCGTAAAAATAGAAAAAAAAATCCAGAGACGTATGCATATTATATTAATAACTAATAGTCTTATTTTTTCCCCTTACGATATGACAAGAGTGATCGATGTGCTAAACCATGATATAGTTTATTTTACATGGAGCAAGCATATATAGATTTAAAAAAATGGAATTAACATCACAAAAAAATGACGTGATTATCATGGCGCTGATAGTCAATCAACAACTCAGATCATCATTAGTTCTGAAACTTCCAGTTTAATGCCAAGTTGAAAATATTTTAAAGATACCAAAAATTTTATCTATAATTGTTCTTTGTTCTTAGTTGTTTCATTAAACATTTGTTTTTGTCGATCGTTGTTATTGTTTTTTGGCTTATTATTTTTGCTACCAATTAATGGAACTCATGAATTAGCTAGCGAACAGTCTTCGATAGAGTATTAATTGTCAATTTGGTAGCTAAAACAGAGATGTCCAAACAAGGATATGAAATATATAATATTGAAACTCCTTAGAGATTTCTTATAATTTGGTGAAGAAGTCTTCAGGGGAAAAAATACGCAGTATATAATTAATTGTTGTTTTAAGTAAAATAGAACCATCACATTCTAACATCTTCAGCATATATGCAATATTCATGAATAGTTCCTTTACTAACGCCATCGGCCAAAGAAATGAAACTAAATAGATGAAACAAGTAAACAAATGTAAATTTTATGTCTGATTATTTAGCGACGTACTTCTCTTAAATGGTTTAATAAAAAATATAACTACAACTCGAATAAATGTATATGTAGGCATATAGGTAGGGCTACATATATACAAGGTTCGCAAAATCAGAATCGGAATTGGAATCAGCAAGTTGACTTTGAAATCAAAATCTGAAGAATCGATGTGAATCGGCTAAATCGGATCAGAAATTCAGATTTTTTTCGGAAAAAACTTATTTCTCATTAAAAAAATAGGAAAAATATATAAAAAAATTAATCACAAAATAATGTTAAAGCAACACATTACACTCAAATAATCAACTATATTAATATAATACAAACATTCAAACTGATCAGATAACCTCATACATTCTCACATTTAGAACAAAGGAATACAAAATAAAAAATATTTAAGTAATGATAAATCAAAATGCATATAAAAATTCAAACTTAGATTATATAGAATTACAATTGAAATACATTCATTTACTGTCAGAAATTATGTCGAGTTGGCTGAATCATTTCGTCATTATGATTGTATGTATGTGTATGTGATTCTTTGTCAATAGAAATTACAAAGTGCTGCCAATTACTCAAATTTTCAATTCTGATTTTTCTATGCATAAATAAATGAAAGAAATAATAATCAATTAAGCAAAATAAATTTCACACTTATATAACATATAAAACTGTTGTCAATATTATAAACATTAGATGACATTTGCAAATTAATACATCAACAATCGCTCAAGTATCAATTGAATTGAATCATTATTTTTTTTTACAAATTGAAACCTTTAAGTATTCGCTCAATCACTATAATTATTTCTCAAAACTCTTCTTGCAGCATTCTCAGACTTGAAATCTGTTGACTCGGTTGACTCGGCCGATTTTGACAATTTTCTTTTAAAAAAAATGGCCAGTCACAAAAATCAGTTAAAACTCATCTCGGTATCGACCGATTCCGGTCCGACTCGGCCGAGTCAACTCGGAATCGGCCGATTTTGCGAACCATGCATATATACCCATTTATAATTTGAATCACAAATTTAGAACATATATAATTTGAATCGCACGTTTTATAAAAATGATGATGGATCTCATCTCTGTATGGAGGGACTGAATCGCAGGTTTAGCACATATATAATTTGAATCATAAGTTTTTGCACAAATAATAATGGATCTCACCTAACGCATGCCAATAATCTACATATCCTTTAATATGCAATTTCATTCACTTGCATTTCTATCTTAAAATTATCACGTAAATATACGTTATCATAATTAAATATTATGTATACTTTTAAAATGTTGCTTTCGTAAATTCAATATCCATTTGTTTTAAGATGCACCTTGTGAATATTAAGATTAATTGCGTCTTTCCGCAAATAAGTTCAAGAAGTATGTATTAATTAAAGATGAGTTCACGAGCAAATACCTTAAGGCCAGCAAGAAAATTGAATTCAAGTCGCAACGATTATTAGTTTGAAATAACAAGCACTTTAAATAAAAAAAAAAAAGATAATTATTCGAGCACACCAAGTTCTGCACAACATATTTGCATACAATGTTATATTAACATGTTGAACTTATATATTTCAGAAATTGAATTAGAAATTATGTACTTTTGAACAATATTTATATGACAATGTTTGCAAATATGGTGTGCAAATAAGGGGTGAAATTATCACTCGTCTAAAAAAATATCTTGTGATACACGTCAATAAAATTATAAGTTATATATATATATATAGTTGGGCTATGGTGATATGCATAGCACGAATCATCTCCGTGCTATGGATCGGTTATTTATTTTCAAAGTTAAAATGGTCGATCCATCCGTACAAAATAATTTTCATATGAATATTTAGATGTAAATCAAATTTTAATTTTTTTACTATTTTTTAAGATAATTAGAAAATCACTTGATTTAGTTATTATGTGTCATTCAAAAGAAGCGATTTTCTAACTATCTTAAAAAATAGTAAAATTTAGTCCACATCTAGATATTCATACGGAAATCATTTCGTACGGTTGGATCGACCATTTTTACTTTGATAACGATCAACCATTTTTATATTATATATATGATGGAGATAGCGTGAGCTTAAGAACCGATCTCAAAAAACATATTAAATCATCTCGAAATTTTAATTTATCATTCTCATTAAATTCTTTATATGAAAATCTCATGGGATGCTAAAATTTGGAGCGTTTTGAGCTTTTTAAGTCGCCATTTTTAATTTTTGAAATATGTATATATATATATATATTTTTATATTTTCAAAAATTAAAAAGATGAGAAAAAGCTCAAAACGCTCCAAATTTTTGCATCCCATGAGATTTTCATATAAAGAATTTAATGAGGATGATAAATTAAAATTTTATAATTTATATGTTTTTTGAGTTAAGCTCACGTCCGTGAGCTTAAGCTTCGCTATCTCCATATATATATATATATAGAGAGAGAGAGAGAGAGAGAATTTGTCTATTATGTTTTCTAGTTTAAATTTTAAATTTTAATTTTTCATACTCGAAATTTCAATTTAAGTAGTTCAATAAAATCTTTATATCATAATCTTGTAGAATACTAATTTTTCGTGTTTGGAGTTAGTTTGCTATGCTTAATGATTTTTAGAAAGTAAGCCTTTTTAATATATAAATTTTATTAATTTTCTATTATTTTAGGGTTATCTTTCAAAATTTATTAACCACGGTAAACTAACTTCAAACACAATAAAAATTTATATTCTATAATATTATGATATAAAGATTTTATTGAGCTACTTAAATTGAAATTTTGAGCATGAAAAATTAAAATTAAAATTGGTAGCGTTTCTCGGCCAAAATATTATCAGAACCACAATAGATACAATATATATATATATATATATATATATATATATATATATAGAGTGGAGATAGCGTGAGCTTAAGCTCACGGAGGCCTTCCGTGAGCTTAACTCAAAAAACATATTAAATTATCTTAAAATTTTAATTTATCATTCTCATTAAATTCTTTATATGAAAATCTCATGGGATGCAAAAATTTGGAGCGTTTTGAGCTTTTTAAGTCACCGTTTTTAATTTTCGAAAATCAGCTCTAAAAATAATAATAATATATTCAATACTTGAACATCATTTTCAAAAATTAAAAACGGCGACTTAAAAAGCTCAAAACGCTCCAAATTTTTGCATCCCATGAGATTTTCATATAAAGAATTTAATGAGAATGATAAATTAAAATTTCGAGATGATTTAATATGTTTTTTGAGTTAAGCTCACGGAAGGCCTCCGTGAGCTTAAGCTCACGCTATCTCCACTCTATATATATATATATATATATGAAAGTGTGCTAATGTGCTTTATAAAACACAAAAGATTTCGTACTTCACGCTTATATCTCATATTTTAAAATTCAAATAGACGATCCAAACCGTTAAATATGATCTTCATATCAAAATCTTCTTGGTGATCAAATTTTATATTTTCTAGAATTTTTTGCTATTTATTTAAAGGGATAAAAATCATTAATATTCAATGGTTCATAAGACGTTAGATTAATGAATGTTGTAGACCTTCAAAAAAATATAAAATTTGATCACCAAGGAGATTTTGATATGAAGATCATATTTAACAGTTTGGATCGTCCATTTAAATTTTGAAACATGAGATATAAGCGTAAAGTATGATGTATTTTGTGATTTATAAAGCACATTAGCACACCTCTATATATATAGAGAGACCGTGAGCTTAAGCTCATGGATGCCTTCCGTGAGCTTAACTCAAAAAATATATCAAATCATCTCCAAATTTTAATTTATCATGCTCATTAAATTCTTTATATGAAAATCTAGTGGAGTGCAAAATTTTGGAGTGTTTTGAGCTTTTTAAGTCATGGTCTTTAATTTTTTAAAATGATGTTCAAGTATTAAATATATTTATAGAGTAAAGATACCGTGAGCTTAAACTCACGGAGGTCTTCCGTGAGCTTAACTCAAAAAATATATCAAATCATCTTCAAATTTTAATTTATCATGCTCATTAAATTTTTATATGAAAATCTAGTGGAGTGCAAATATTTGAAGTGTTTTGAGTTTTTTAAGTCACCGTTTTTAATTTTTTAAATTGATGTTCAAGTATTGAATATATTATTATTATTTTTAGATCTGATTTTCAAAAAAATTAAAATCATGACTTAAAAAACTCAAAACACTCCAAATTTTTTCATCCCACAAGATTTTCATATAAAAATTTAATGAGCATGATAAATTAAAATTTAGAGATGATTTGATATACTTTTTGAGTTAAACTCACGAAAGGTCTCGTGAACTTAAACTCACGGTATATTTACTCTCTCTATATATATGATCAATCAATGAAAAATAGTAAGTATTTTCACCGGAATATATATCTTATGTCCTAGCAGTAAGAAAATATGTTTCATTTTGTAATTATGTACTCTTGTTGAGCGGAGCCCCAGTACAAAAAGAAATCAAACCATTCTAGGTGATATATATATATATATATAAATGAGTGGAGATAGCGTGAGCTTAAGATAACTCAAAAAACATATTAAATGATCTTAAAATTTTAATTTATCATTCTCATTAAATTCTTATATGATTAAACTTATGGAAAATCAGTCTAAAAATAATAATAATATATTCAATACTTGAACATCATTTTCAAAAATTAAAAACGGCGACTTAAAAAGCTTCCCATGAAAAGAATTTAAAGAATGATAAATTAAAATTTTAAGATCATTTAATATATATTCAATTATTTCCAAATTTTAATTTATCATGCTCATTAAAAAAATTTATATGAAAATCTTATGGGATAGAAAAATTTTGGAGTGTTTTGAGTTTTTTAATTCATTGTTTTTAATTTTTGAAATTCAGCTCTAGAAATAATAATAATATATTCAATACTTGAACATCATTTTAAAAAATTAAAAACGATGACTTAAAAAACTTAAAATACTTTAAATTTTTGCATCCCACAAGATTTTCATATAAACAATTTAATGAGGATGACAAATTAAAGTTTGGAGATTATTTGATATGTTTTTGAGTTAAGCTCACGAAAAATCTCCATGAGATTAAACTCACGGTATCTTTTTATATATATATGTCAACTTTATAATCAATATATTAAGGTTAATTGCTTTTGATTAATGCTCGTTATAGCCAGGACATTCAATATTAATTATGAAATTTGTCAATCCACGTCAATAAACTCTGCATGCTTAATTTTCCTAACACAGGATACGCGAAGGTCCTTCAAATAATTAAAAAATATAAAAAGGTAGTATTTCAATTGAAACTAAACATTATTGAAATGAACTTTGGAGAGGTATGGCATCCTATTCTTTTCAGACAACAGCAGAAGTTATCGAGTCAAACAAACATGATACGTATTTCTATGAAGTACCAAAAATTGCACCGAAGTTGTCATCTGATGAATCAGAACTCAGAAGCTAATAAAGATTATATAATTTGATGAAGGTTTTTTTTATTCTCATCTAAAGTGCTTCACCAAAAGATCGGAGGAAAAGGGGAGGAAACGAGTGAGAAGGGAAGGCTATATCCTTCAAATCGAGATTAGAGTGAAATTCTAAGTATATATTTTTAATTGTGGAGCAAGTTAATTAATGACGAAACTTCATTTTATTTTGATTGTGCCTCCTCCCAAATCTAAACATTAGTAAATTAAAGAAATAATTAACAAATGTATGCAAGATATGAAGGTCACTTCTAATTATGATTTATTGAGTTAAAGCTCCGAGTAAGTAAACATAATTTACAGAACTCGGTCCACCCCTCTCCTCCTCTCCTTTTCTCTTTTCTGGAGCACTCTCTAAATCTCCATGAGTTCTAAAATTTACATATGAATGATATTTTTTTTATAAGAGGAGAGATCTCTTAAAAATGGTTATTTTTAGAATCTTGATAATGGATTTTAAATAAAGTCAAAAAATATATAGTTCAAAATAAAATTCATTAGCATTGTGTATATGCACGCATTACCTTCCATGTTGTTGTCGTGTCATGATCCATATGCACACATATATAGTTCAAATATAATTAAAAATAAATGTACTAGCATGTGTGTTAGAGTACAAACGCCAACCATTTTTATACTTACTAGAACTCTAACTTGGGATTATTCGCCCCTACAATATAATTCTCAAATATATAATTGGCAATATAAAATTTGAAATATATTTAATAAAATTTACACTGAAAAAATTTAGACATAATGTTTTTAAATAATAATAATAATAATAATAATAAATAATTAATAAATAATATAATTAAATATATAATATTTTATAAAGGGTGATATAAAAAAATTGGATCAGTTTAATAGTTAAGTTTCACTTAAAGTATATTATACACATTATTTTAAATGAGGAAAGAGAAACTATTTCATATGAATCTTTTAATTTAAAAATGTGAAAAAATTTAAACAAAATTAATGGTGGAGAAAAGTGATAACATGACATACTTAAAAAGTTTGAAAGTTTAATTTTTTTTTTATATATTAAGAATTTGAACTATATTCGCATGCACACTGATATAACAAATTATAGTAGTATAAAAATTTTAGAATGTTATCTTAAAAATAATTAAATATGATCATCCTCTAAACTTAACAAAGCACTCAATTTTTTAAGTGATTTTACAGTACAATATTCTTTAATTTTTTTTTGCTCAGCAAAATATTGTTTTTGCATTCATGACGCAAAAGATGAAAATCATCTGAGGCAAGTGCAAAAAGCAGAGCGTACCTAAATAATTAATCTCACGTGCAAATTTGATTTACCACTTTAATGTAATATCCCGTAATAATAACATTAATAATCCAAATAACCAAAGACAGTATAACTACTTTCCATGTGTATGAATGTAGTAGCTAGTGTTTTGTGCTAATTCAGAGAGGGGTCCGTAAGTTGGGTCGCGATGCATTTTCTTTGAAAAACTTCCAACTTGCTAATTCATCTGTAAACTTAATTATATGAGTTGGTGGTATCAACCATCTTGATGAACGCGAAAGAAATTGACATATATGGTGCAAACTCCAAGTTTTTCATTTGTTTTGATTTAGGTCACTCTCTACAAATGGAATCTCCTATAAAATTAACACGCACAGTACTCAAAGAGGGAGAGAGGTCTAAATCTAATTGAAGTCAACAGACCCAAAATGCTTGACATTCTTGTTAGTCTCTCCTCTCTAGCAGCTTGATAGATAAACATGGATTAAAACAATTTGGAAACCTTAATTAACTAACACCAAAAACACAAGATTCCATGTGTATAGGCCGGAAACAAAGGTGCTATATATAGTTTGACGTCAATGTTGCGTTCATATTTATTATTTAGGAAGTACACTGTAAGCTAGTGATAATGTAAAACTATACCTTGGCGTTACTAACAATATTAGGGTTCAAAATAATGGTTTGTGACCAAGCTAACCCGTACGCTCAAATTAAGATCTTTTAAATGTAAAGTTAATCAGAATTTTACATATATATACATGTTTGATTTTGCTGTCGCATGCGTTAATTCTGTTAAGCAAAATTAGGAATTTATCAGGATATGTCGCTTATTTCCGTTTTAATATCCCTAATCGATTTTAGTTTTTCAATCGTATAGCTCAAAGACCGCAACAATTGTGAAGTCATCAAAGTAGCTAGTTTCATATATACTATTTTGAATATACTATATACTAATATATAAAATATGAAAAATAATTTGACATAGATAAGAAGTGAAGGCAAAACCTTCGAAGTGACAATTAACGGTAAAATATAAATGGGTGTTTCTTAGTATCAGAGTTGAGAACAAGAGGATAAGCTTGTGCTTAGTTACATGAATTTCCTCACAAATTAACTAAAAATAATAACAACGACAATCAAAATAAATAGTATGTGATGATGATAAATAATAATAGTTTGTAATTTTAATAATGATAACAACAGCAATCGATAATGAGGTAGTGCTGATCAAAATATCAGAACTTCTTAATCATAAGAAATTAAAAATTCGAACTCCGATTTCAAACCGATACAAATTATAAATAAATAAATCTTTCTTCTCGGCCATTTTTTATGACATCTCTCTGTTTCTTTCCATATAATTCCTTTTATTTCTTAATATTATAAACTAAAGGTCAGTCATCTTTCTTCTATTTCCCTTCCCCTCTTATCCATTCACCTCCTCTGCCAAACATGGAGCTCGAGCAAGTATGAAATTGTCGGTCTCTAATTAATAAGATTCAAGTGATTTTCTGACATCAGAAGTGACGACTTAATTCGCATTACTCAATAATTAGGAACTACGAGCTAGATAGTAGTTACCTGATCATCTCAATGGAACATCCAGAATATAAACTATCTTGGGTACAGTAATGTGTCAAACTTTATAATAAAAGACTATAATTTTACGATCTTCCAATTTTTATTATTATAAATATGGTTGATCCATACTTCTCAGGAAAAAGAGAGATATTTATCTTTGCATTGTGTTAATTTCTATTCCTTAGTAATAGATAACTGGACTTTCTATATATTGGAAAGAAGTAGCTAGAATAAGCAAAATTCATATTCACTAGCGAATTAAAGAAGCATGAATTTAACAAATCAGGTTAAAAGGATTGCGGATCAATAGTTAATGATACACAAAAGGATATAAAACTTTACAATTATCTTGTAATTATTGTACTTCATGATTATTAAAAAAAGCTTCCAAAACACAAAATCATGCCATATATAATATCAATATGAATAATTTTCCTATACCAGAATAAGAAATATAGAAGAAGTTAAGCATAAAATATTAAAATATGAAGTAAGTAATAAAGCATATGTACTTTAACAATATGTCTATAAAATAATTAAGAACAGTCACAAAGTAACGGAATATAAAATTAATATATACCGAGCTTCGAAAAAAAATGGAATATAATATAAGTTTTCCAAAATATATAACATACGCATTTCTATTAAGTATTAACAATCAACTATAATTATGTTCAGAGGTGGCTTATGTAATTTCATAGATAATTCGTCGCATATCTAACTCTTTAGTGACTAGTTATTTATATACAGTGGAAAATGTTTGCTGATATATTGTTCTATTAATTACAAATAGAAAATGTTTGATTAAAGCATGCAATGAGCATATATACAGTTATTAAGACTAGCTAAAGGCGGTGATCATTCATTAATTAGTTATATGCGTGTTAAGAACTTTTACTTATTTGATCCAAAATTTAATTAATCCGTTTATGCATGCATGCTACTGTATAATCATGCATGAACATGGAATTACACCGACGTCCAAAACCTTTACAGATGACATTTTGTTTATTAATTTATTAGTTCATGCCAACGAAGTTATAATGTAAAAAGTTAAGGGATAGGAATTTTAAGTTCTAAATGTCGCAATAGACACACTTAAAAATTCAGTCATCTAACAAAGAAATGAGGGGGAAAATTAATATATTAAGAATCAAACAGAGTAAATTTAGCTGACTCTTAAGGAAACATATATAAACCATCAATAACATATATATTGACGAAAGAGAAAATCAGAAACCTGTGCAGATGCTAGTTTATTAATTCAGGGACAAAGAAAGAGAGCTCCAGAAACAAAGAAACAGATGAGCGCCCTTTGGAATATCAGAAACATATAATTGTACCTTCACTAATTAAACATTATTAGTACGATCGATGACTAATACCATATATAAAACGATGTGATTGCGCCTTTGTTAGGATTCCAAAGCCGACCACATGACCATCATTTAACATTTCTAAAACACGTCTATATTTTATTAATCATGCCTCAATTCAAATTCAATAAAACAGTATCCATAAACTCACCATTGTGTTGTCAACTCCGACCTTTCTTGTTCAGTTTGAACTTCCCATCCTTTGCAATCTTCTAATAAGAAGGCCGTCCATGCGCCCATGCAAACGCGTCATGACCTAATTGTCCACCACCATTTGGCACCAAATTGGCAGGGAGATTATATATCGGCAGTGCCGAAGGATCGGGGATGTTGCCACCTCCACCACCCATCAATTGATCTTGTCCAGTTGGCAGTGGCCCTGAACCAACTCCTCCAGGACCTGTTCCTTCATCTTCCTCATCTATTGGCAATCTCTCATAAGTTGCATTTGCAAAGGTCGAAGCCATCACCATTACAGGACCAGCAGCTACCAGTGAGCCAACAACACTTCCTCCGACCACTTGTCCTTGACCACCTGCCAGATACACTGTCAAGCCAGTCGACCCTGGTGGTGCTGGGCCGGGCAAAAATGTCCCTGTCAGAGACAAAATTTCAAATCGTCCATGTAGAGCCACAACGGCACCTGGAGCTGATGGTTGGCGAAGCGCCACATTAGCAACCGTACCAGCACCACTGAGCACACAGACACCGCGCTGACGGCGCCTGGCAAACTGTGCAATGGACTCTGCTACATCTGCACCACCGGCAACCTCCATGACATGGCTCCTAAGAGCATTAGGGCTGTCACGTGTCACAAAAATTGGGGGTTTTGGTTTGTTCTTTGATCCAGGGGGTCGACCGCGAGGGCGACGGTTCCCAGCCACGACTGCACCCTCTGTGGGCTCACCGGTGTTGCCACTGTTATCCTTGGATTCATCATCATCGTTTGGTTCATTTGAGGAATCAGTCTTTTGAGGGGTTTCTAATTGGGCTGGATCCTTGGTGCCACCGCCAGATGAGCCAGAATCAGCGACCCCGGCTAAGCCCAAATGCCCAGCCCACCACCTGTTCGCCATCTTGGCAGTTGTTTAGGTTGTTAGATCTTCCTTCTTCAACTTCTTAATAAGGGATTCCTAGAAACAAATTAATTCCCCCATGGCTCTTTTTTTTTTTGGGAAAGCAAATTAGGGCACTCGAGAAGAACTCTGTGTGTGTTGAGTGTGTGTTCGTGCCAGTGTGTGTGTGTGTGTTCTAGAGAGGGAGAGAGAGAGAGAGAGATCGGATAAAGAGTACCTGACTAGACGGCGAAGAACTAAAATAGCATTTTTTTCAACACTCTGGGGTATAAAATAATGAAGAAGGAACTGTAGAGATATGTATAATTTGTACTTGGATTAGGAAAGAAAAGAAAATGGTTCTCTTGAACCCTTTGAGCGTCGACAAGTGGGATCAGGAAAAATGAGAAATGACGCAAGAAAAGGGAGAAGAAGCAGACCAATGAGGAGATTTGGTTTTAGAGAGAGACTTGGGAGAGGAGAGAGAGGGTTTCTTAATTAAAAAATGAAATGGAGGGACCGGATTATTAATTAATATTGCTGTTGCATAATTGTAGTTGTATTTACTTTTGATTAGTTTCTACTTTCTAGAGGTAGAAACTGGGTCTTTTTAATGGACCGGAGTCTCTGTTTAAAGAGCAGGTTCAAGGAAAGGAATATATATAGGAGAAATGATAAAGGTCTAGGAATTAGGGTTTCGTCTTGGTCCGCGGTGCAGGAAGGAGATGTAGATCTCTGAATCGTTTTTCTGTTGCATGCATATCGTTAAAGTGGCTTTCGATCCGCTGCTCGTTTTTCAAACGAGCAGGATTCTGCTCGTAAAATCTGACGATCAATAAACATCTCAAAAAGTACGTATATGAATTTCGAAAAGATGAAATACATTTGTACCATCTAATCCCGATGAGTAGGAAGCTGCTCATTTTTTTTACGAGCAGCGGGTCTCATTCCTGTTAAAGTGGTGTTGTTTAATGTTATTGTATAACCGATTTGCAGAAAAAACATGACTTATTTAAGTTTAAATTTTTAGATATATATAGTTACGGTCATTATTAATTTGTTTTGGCTTGGTTGAAATGTGTTTTGGCAACTCTCAATACACATCATTCTTCAGATCAACCATAAATGTACATTTGAATTTTGATTATACACATATATGACTATATATATAGCACACATGCATTAATTAACATTTATAAAATTTATATATAGGTCAAAACTTTAGCATAATATTTGGCAGCCAATAACGGCCTCACTTTTCCATCTATAATACAAATTCTGATTGATAGAGGAAATAAAAGGAGTTTTGAGGTATAATAAAGAGGTGTTGGGTTTATATAATACTTCTAAATCCAAAGTTATTTTTATTGATTAAAATTTTTGCAACAATTGATACCATTATTGCACACGATGAAGGTATTTATGTTCAGTAAATTAATAACATCTATTTGCTTTTTTTTTGTGGGGCGCTTATATTTATGGGAAATGGTCTCTTGACAATGGCTATTTTGACCATCTTTGTTAAGAAGCGAATAACCAGAGAGCAATCACGTAACACGAAAGAAGAAAAATTGAGAACAAGAACACACAGATTTTTTACATGGGAAACCCTCAAGGGGAAGAAAACTCACGGCCGCTGTCAAAACAATTTTCACTAATACTCAAGGTTTAGTTACATCCATAATTACATTGGAGATTATGTATATATATATATATATATATATATATATAAACAAACTCATAAACCCTAAACCTTAATCTAGGCCGTCGGTGAAAGAATTTCAATATAATTTGACTTCTCAGAAATATAATTCGTAACCTCAGACACCGCTCGCAGGGGGGGTTGTCGCCCCCCTGTCACCCCCCGCATACTCTTAGAATCAGGCCCACATACATAACAATCTTAACAATGAACTTTTAAATAAAAAATAGATTTTTTTAAATATTTTTTAAATTAATAGTTTTTTAAATTTCATGTAATTTTATTATTGTTCGATAGTCCATTAAAAATCATTAAATTAAAATTAATATAAATTTCATAAAAGTTTGTTGGTCTTTGACTTACATTTATAGTAGAATGAAGAATTCCCGAAGCAATTTGATTGGACTATCAAATGATAATAAAATTACATGAAATTTAAAAGAATATATATAATCAAAAGAATTTATCTCTATTTTTTATTTTTAAATTTTTTTCATCCTTATTTATAGTTTATTATAAAGAGTGTATGCCCCAAATCAAATGATGCAGAATAATATTTTTAAAAATTGACGGTTTTTTATTTTTATCAATGTCATATTTTTTTCTTCATGTTTTTTCTATTTTTACCATATATTTATAGAATATTTAAAAAAGTTATCAATCAAATAAATTAATAATTAAATATTATTATTTAAAAAAAAACTATGTACTGCACAACTTTATTTAAAAAATATTATATTTTATAAATAATTTTTTAATAATTAAAAATTAATTTATGTATAAATTTAAGAGTCTTTGTAATTGTTTAGACATAAATTACATCTAAGTAAAATATAATATTTATTTATAATAAAATTAGTGTTGGATATAAATATTTTTAAAGTTAAGAAGATTCGCACAACGGATGGGTTCTATTGCTAGTATTTAGAAAAAGAACTTATCTCTAAATTTTTTTCTATTTTTAAATATTTTTAATATTTATATTTAATAATCTGTTGTCAAGATAGTCAAAATAATCCATTATCAAGAATTCCTCCCTTATATGATATAAACATTATGCATATAGTTAGTGCGAAATTAAATCAAATATGAGAGCTAAATATATACAGACATGAAGTGTATGGCTGACATATATGAATTCAAACATGGTTCGGGAAAGAGGCAATTAAACTAGCTACCGACAATTATGCAAATATATAAAAATATATAATAACTAATTAGATACTAATATAAAATTGCTAAAAAGTGTGGGCGTATTAGTGTTGGATATTGTGAAAAAGGGACACTGATCGATAATATCAATTACCAGTATCAGAATTTCAACATACTCGATATTGATTATTTGGTGATGGTGTTTCCTAAAATGGGACACTAATTATTCAAGAACAATCAATGCTGATTTTTTTTAAAAAAAAAAATTCTGAGATGGAAATTGTGATAGTTAGTATCAGATTTTTTTTAAATCAGATATTGATTATTTCACAACGAATCAGTTTGTGATATATATATATAACTATTTGGTTCATGGCAAATGATCTAATAGCTTAAGTGATGGCTAACTAGAATGATCTAAAAAAAATCATGAGTTCATGCCACCATAGCCACAAAATTAAGCTGGATTTCACAGTCAATATTGATTTCATCATGCTGTCACAATTGAACTACAATGTCATCACTTGACAATGATCTATTTTGACATAACTATAAAGTATTAATAATATTAAACAGATGAATATTGTACCCACATACATTACGGCTAAAACATTTGGAGCCAGAGTTTTTAGCTAGTGGTGCAAGTATATTAATTTTAGTTTTTCCTTTTTGTCATAGTATAAGAATAAACTCAGTAAAGTCAATTGACCTCCTCGATGCAATAAAATCTGATTTGACTCAAAAAATCTATCTAATTTATCGGATCAAAATATGACCCGATTTATTTTATTTTTTTAAAAATTAAACTGATTTGACCTAAACTTTATCTATCCGATCCGATTCGAACATAACATGTAATCCAATTAAATCTTAGATTTAAAAAAAATAACATTTAAATTGTTTTAATCCAACCATACCTAATTTCTTTTAAAAAAATCAAACTAAACCCGGGCCCTTTCGATTGCCGTCTCTACTGAACATAAACTTCTTAGAAAGCTGTTGGGACGATGTGATATTAATTAATTGATTATCACCCTATTGCAAAAAAAAAAAAATGAATCATCACAATGCAAACTAAAATTTATATAGAGAAAAGATTCAACAATATTAATTGTCTGTCGATATTATAAAATATCACACACCAATTTATATGATACCCTGGAGGCTGGAAAACGAGCAAACTTCGTGGAATTGGAAGAGATCTCTGCAGCACTGAATTTGATCCGTTATTTTTTCGGGGGATTAAAATTTGACGATTCGCAGAGAATCAGGGCATACTTGCATCTATATCCTTAACAGTAGTATCAAAATTTTGATCCGATTCAATTTAAAATATTTTGAAAATAAATAACTCAGATATGAATTAAATTTTTTTAAATCCATCATAGATTGGGTCAAATGTTTAATTATATTTTTTAGTTTATTTTATAATTTAACACTAATTAATTGATTATATATATTAATTAATACTACATTACTTAAACATTTAAAAATAATTAATTTATATTTAATTATTTTATTCGAATCGGATCAAAAAAGTTTTCACTCATTTTAAACCAATTAGATTAGAACGGATCAAGAAAAACAAAAATACTGATAAGCCGATCTGACTTGATCGTCCGTTGATAATCCTAATCCGTAATATAAAAGTGTTGTCTTTTGGGTACGGAGCAGTAATTATGGACAATAATGAGTTAAAAGTTAATAATAAAAGAGAAGGGATGAGTTGACAATGAGTTATTTTGATAATTTTGCCAATGGACTTGTAAATAAATATAAAAAAATTAAAAATGAAAAAAATTATAGCTGTGTTCTTCTATATTTAATTTGATGGTCATTAAAATTTCATGCAATTTCATTATCGTTTGATAGTTCATCAAAGACTATCAAATTTTCATATAATTTACAACGATTCTAATTTAACAGTCTTTGATGGACTATCAAACGATAATGAAATTGCATGAAATTTGAATGACCACCAATCTAAAGATAGAAGAATACATTTATAAAAAAAAAATTCATTTTAATTTTTTTTAAATATTTATTTAAAGATCTATCGTCAAAAATAACCCATTATCAATGTATCCTTACTCATAATAAAATAGGTCCGCTCTCCGTGATCGATGCAATTTTGCATAGGAAACGGTACACCAAACGGTCCAAACCAGAAGCCAGAAGGCAAAACAAAAGGCGTTGGGCCTGGATTCGCAGGGTGAATCCACACCCACCACCGCCAGCAACCAACCCAACAGTGAATGTCACATAAATCGATATGGATTTATGGATCATCATTCGATCTTCCGCTGGACAACACGAAGAATTTTTACCGTCTGATCACGCGACCTATCAGAATTGTTTTCTTCAAATTTTCTTTGCGCATGACAGTAAATTAATAGGAGCCGGGTTGGCTCAGTTCCGGCCGGTTGGATAAATTTATGTGTTGATTTTATAGTTTTAAATTAATTTGTAGATTATTTTATCTCGGATCAGATCAGATTCGAATCGGTTCGAATCCATTTGATTTTAAAAAAATCAGATCAAATTAACTTCAAATCCGAATTAATCAGATTAATTTCTTGAATCGAATCAAATTTTAGAACCTCTAATAAATCTGACAAAAATAAGAGCTTAGATCACTCGCCGCTGCTAATTTATGCTGATTTTTTCATTTCTTAATGAAGTAGAGCTCTTGTTTATTTCCCCAAAATCCAAAATAGTTTTTGGCATTCCATCAATTAAATATGGTATTGAAATGCGTGTGATAACAGCACGTGTTAGAAAAAATAAATACATAAATGTATGTTGATCGATGACATTTCCTTGAGAATTGCATGCATGAATCCTGAAGTTGCAAACTCCTTAATTTGGCCCTGTATCCAAAAATAATTGACATCTGTAAGACTGCAACTCTCAATTGTTATTTAGTTTTAAAACTAAAAGATTCCTGTTGTACTTTAAAAAAAATATTATACTACTCCTAAGGAATGAATTGTGTGGATGAGCTTTCCGACAAGTTCATAATTAACTACTTAATTAATTGCTTTAGAACTTCAATTATCTAGAGAATGTTTATTTTAGTGTCATTTGTTCTGAGCGCCAATTAAAGTATAATAATGACATTATAGCTCTTGAGGTAAGATCTAAAATAGCAATAACTAAGGACGCCGTAGAAATTTTATTTCTGCATCTTTCAAAAGATGGAATTATTAAGACAACTGTATTTTGTTATCAGACTTTGTACTAGTTCCTGCCGCTAAAGACGAAAACAAGTAATTCTAGTCAATTTGGTCAATTTGCTGAATAATGACTAAAGAGATAACAATACACAAATACACACTTAACACACTTAGTGGGTCTGAAATTTGACTTTCAAGGGTATAGTACACCAATTTTTAGTTGCTGAGTATTAGAGAGGTAACTTAGCCCATGGTTTACATGAGACGAAGTCCTTCAAAATTTATTTATAGTGAAGTAGCTGATCAATTTGTTAAATATATTGATATGAGAATCTTGCATGTGCCACTATTTTTAAAAAGAACGCTGACAGAGTCACCTACGTAATCAACAAATATACATAAATATTAATATGTAATAAGTTCATATTTATATATTAAGTTAATAATAATAATAATAATAATAATAATAATAATAATAATATTCTAAAAAGTTAACACTGTTTTGGAGGTCATTGTTCCGGCGCCTATCTACAACATACATGTTTGTTAAATATTTATTTTTCTTTGTTCAATATTAAACAGAACTAATTATTTAAGGTCGCTATACCCCTCTAGTTAATTTATTCATTCTAGGTTCGTTTGGCACCAAACAGAATAACAAAAAATAAAAATAACATTATTATTTCGATAAATGAATTTTCCAAATGGATTTTAGATTAAGGAGAAAAGTGTGGAAGAATGCTAAATCAATATTCCAAGCTATAGGTGAAATAACGATTTAGCTATTGTAGAATAGCAGTTATTATTTGATTATGTTGTATTATGATTATTATATTTTTATATTATGATTATGATTATATTATATTATATTATTATTATTATTATATCATGAGAGTTTGTCTATTGTGCCCAAAACGTTACCAGTCTAAAATTTAATTTTTCATACTTGAAATTTCAATTCAAATAGTTCAATAAAATCTTTATATCATAATATTATAGAATACTACTTTTTATCATGTTTGAAATTATTTTACTATGCTTAATATTTTTGAAAAATAGCCCTAAAATAATACAAAAATAATAAGATTTGTATGTAAAAAAATGCTTACTTTCTAAAAATCATTAAGTATAGTAAACTACATGATAAAAATTAGTATTCTATGAGATTATGATATAAAGATTTTATTGAGCTACTTAAATTGAAATTTCGAGCATGAAAAATTAAAATTTGAACTAATAGCGTTTCGACCGAAGTGCTACTGGAAGCACAATAGACAAACTCTATATCATGATTATTATTGTTTTATTATTATATTATAAATATGATTATTTATTACTATAATATTATTATAATTATCATCATCATCATCATCATTGTTAGTATCATAATTATTAATATTTTGCTATTCTGATTAATAACTGTCAAATTATATTTTTGCTCTTTTAAATAGCTAAAAATATCACTATTCTACCACTCTTTCAAAATAATAATATTCTACCATTCTTCTAAAACTACCATCCTTCTATCATTATTTGTTGATTTGTCAAATATCCTCTATGTATACGTGGGAAATAGAATTCTTTAGAGAAGCTGAAGAAGGGTCCGAAATCAGAAACATTGGGCCGTCTTTTCATCGGCCTGTTAAGGAGTCAGCAAGTCCGTTTCGTTCTTCTATGGTCTTGTCTTTACCTTCGAGTCTGTCGACCCAGTCCAACAGTCTCTATACTGTAACCAAACTCAAGCGCGAGAGTAGGGCTGTCAAAAAAACTTGTAGTTCGTGGTTCGCTCGTGACTCGTTCGGGATCGGCTTGTTATTGACTCGCTCGTTAATGAACCGAGTCGTTAACAAACCGGTTCGTTAAGCTCGTTAAGTTAATCGAGCCGATCTTGAGCTTAGACCAGCTCGACTCGTTAGGCTCGTTTAGCTCGTTAAATTATTAATATTTATTATTTATATATTTTTATTACAAACTTTTAGTATAATAAATAGTTTATAATATGATATGTACTTAAATTATTATATTAAATTATGTGAAATATTTTATTATTATTTATTTTAATAATTTTTATATAAATTTGAATATAAAATATTATAAAAAATATTATTAATTATTAAATTAACTTTAATGAGCCTTTAACGAGCTAATTTGGTTAGGCTTTCGTTAACTTAACGAGCCGATCTCAAGTCAAAGATTTTGACTCAAAAGTAATTAGTAAGCCAACTCAGCTCGACTCGTTAAGCTAATTCGAGCTAATGAGCCGATCTCTAGGCCGGCTCGGCTCGTTTACAGTCGTACGCGAGAGACGGAGAGAGCGAGAGAGAACGGCGGAAGACATATTCGCCGGCTTGCCTTCGCCATCGGCGTCGGACCGCCGGAATTCATCTTCCCCTTACTCCCGGTGTCAGTTTCGATACCCCCCACTTCCCTCACTGAAGAGCGCTCTCAAGCGGAGCAAACCCTCCTCTGAGCCCCCTCCCTCCGACTCATCCAAAGAAGGTTTGTTTTTATGTACTTCCTTGTTTACCACCTTCTAATATCTCGACTCTTTGTTTCTTTATTTATTCGTCTTGACTAACTTTTGTATGACTGACAACTGTGGCTATAAAGAGTGCTCTCAAGCGAAGCAATCCCTCTTTTGCGGATCCACCTTCTGAGGCAAATGAAGAAGGTTTGTTACAACCACTTTTCTTTTATGTCTGTAATTAGTTGTGCAAATATGCTTGTAAGATCCTGTAACACACCTTCCTGAATCCTCAGTGTTCTACTTATAATCAATTCAATTAAATTTAGCCTCAGTTCTCACTTAACATTTGCAATTAGGTGACAGAAAGAAAGACAGAAGAAGGAACATAGAAATCTTCTGAAATTGAAGCTGAAGGAATAATCATCTGAACTGTTTGTTTCACAGTTCACACTGTTGGTGGACATAGCCACTTGTTACTTCAGTGATATACTTGCTGCATATGTGTAACTTTTAGTGTATTCAGTAGAATGTACTCTTCTTTTGCTTAGCAACATTCAACAGAGCTATTCATTACCCAAACTCTATTAAAGGATCTTGAGAGCGAATAATGACTTACGGAACCTTACCACTTGTTACTTTAGTGACATACTCTCTAAATGTGTGTGTAGGTACTCTGTTGGTACTTGGCAAGATTCAATGAAGCTATCTACTGACCACCCTAGAGTGAATTCAAGCACCTTGTGAGAAATTAAATAAGGATACCTCTGACAATAGTTGACTGGTATACAGGGGCGGAACCAGAAATTTGACAAGGGGGGGGGGGGGGGGTGTCAAATAATACACTTACTTTTTTAAGGAGGTCCAAGAGTATTTGTATTTAAAAATATACAAAATATAATAGACAAAAATGCAATTTTTATTTCTTGGGGGGGGGGGGGGGGGGCTGGCCCCCTTTTGCTTGCCTTTAGTTCCGCCACTGCTGGTATATCAGATGAAGCCCCAGGGCTAACATCTTATTTAGCAGTAATCTGCGAGAAACCCCAATGACACATCTGCAACACAAACAATTTTTAATTTTTAGAATACTTCTATGTTGTTTCCTATATTCTTCTTATCAGTGCACCATAAATTTCTTCATGGACTATATTTAAGACAAACTCATTTGTATGCTTGAATTGTTTTTATCCTATCAATCAGCATCTGGTAAGCTCCTCAGATTCGGAACAACTGTTGATGCTTCTATGACTCTAGTTATAGAGGCAATGCAGAAAATTGCCTCTCACATAAAGAACCCATCAAGGCTCAGAAAAGCCTTTTAGCTAGCATTGCAGCCGATCCAAACTGGTAGCATCAAGGAAGGGACAAGTAATCAATTATATACTGTGTTAGAGGCAGCCATGCAGTCTCTGTCAACTTGTAATGATCCCTCAGTTTGTGCTGATTATCATGAACTTTTCACTGCATTTCAGGATGTCACTGAGGTATGTTTAAATTTTTTTATTTTCTTTTACAGTCATCTGATTTTTGTTATAAAGGGTTAGGAATACTCAACTGGGCATATTTAGGAGCAACATTTATATCTTGATGCAGAACTTAAATAATCTGAACGCAATGTAGGTCTTTATAAAGCGTCCTTTTTTTACTGTTTATCCTTTATTAAGACAGTAACTATGGTGGGTACGAAACTTCTGGTATATTTTTTTGTTAGGGGACATGATGATTTTTAACATGTGATTTATCATGAATTAGAATGTCAATTCCTTGTCTGAAAGAATGATGTTTTGTCTTTGACTCTTTGTGGACTCATCCAATCTTAAATCTTTTTTTCCCCTCTAATTTTTGTCTGGACCATTTGGGTTGTTAGTGAATCAGTCTGGTTACTGATGTGATACTCATGTTGATATTGGGTGACAGAGTGCATTCTCATATTATGCCTTAGGATCAGTAACTTGGAGCAATGCCTCATTTGATCAAATAAAACAAGCCAACTGCGTACCTTTCAAAAGAAAATTCAAGAAAATAAGATGAATTTTTGAATCTTCTTGAGTATAATAAGCCGAGGATCTGATGCATTAATACTGGTAGTCTGGTACACATTAAAGTTTTCTGGTAAAAAAATTATTTGTATGTTGCTATAGACTTCTCCTTACATCAACTGAGCTGATTGGTTTCTTGCTTATTTCAGCATTTCAACAAGAAACAGAAGAATCGCCATTTGGACACTGCATGCTGTTGTCGCAAATGATCTCCATAATGTAGCTTTGTGGTAGGTTCAAATTTAATTGATTTGGCTTGTTTATGTAATAATGCCATATTAAAGCTAGTATTATTGAATTAATATACATGTATAAGACTGAAAGTGAATGACATGCAAAAGAGTAATTGTATCAGCTGTTGAGTGAGTTAATTAGTGATTGTTGGTATGAATCAAAACCAGTTTATTAAATTTTGATCAAAGTAAGAGTGACATACAGATAAGTAAAAAGTAAAAACGGAATGAGTTTTGATGTTGTTATTTGTAGGGATTTTTAATTGGTTCCTTTTCATATGATCATGAGCTCATATAAAATTGCCAAATATTTGATAAAGCAAATACTCTGGAAAATATTTTCCAAACTAACTTGACGGCCTCTTTCAACATAAACTATGTTATGATCCTCATGCCAAGTGTTGTACCAGAAGATCAAATTTGATTTTTCTTGTTCTATAGTTACTGTTCACCATCCTATGGAAAGTCATCAGTAGTAGCCTTTCATATCTCCATTCACTGTATGGAACCTAAAAGTATTTAAATCCTATTAATGGTGGTATACTTAATTTCATCTCACAATTATCAAAGACGGTAACCAAGATTAATGAAGCTATATCAAACCTCCCTCTAGCAATGGCAGATAATGATGAAGAAGATGAATCACTTGCTGCAACTGAAAGTCCTGCAAGTGGGATGGGCTGAGACTAAAGAAGATGATAATGCCGCAGCTGATCCATTTGGATTGGATGATTTATTTGCTAATGAATCAAAGAAACATGATAGATCACGAGGGAAAGAGGTTTCCAATCTGAACAAAAGGAAGATTTATGAAATTACAGAGAGAAGCATTACTGAAAGGCCTTGAAATTGCTGCCAAGCGATATAGAATACCATGGTTAGTTTTTCATGATTTCTTTTTCATAGTTAGCAACTTAGCATACTTCTGTATTAAATTTAGTTTTTATTAGTTACAGCCTGTCTTAGATGTGTACTTACCTGAACACTGGGAGACTATTTTTCCTTTGTTTGAGTGTTATTGCCTGGTTTTTACAGACATTCAAACAGTTGGTACATATATTTCTATTGCGCTGTTTTGTTTGATATTCCAGTTTACTTACATCCTTCTTCTTCTTCTTCTTCTTACTCCCAAACATGTTGGGGTAGGCTAGAAATGAAGCCCATTGGATTTCATTTCCATAAGAAAAGCTATATTTTTATGTTGGCTTGCTACGCCAACACAACCCCTTCTCTCTTTTCCTGGTTTGGGACAGGAATTTTTACTTACATCAGTCAACAATTTATTTATCTTGCTCTCAAATCAATAAACCTGGAATTGGAAATACCAGAGAATCACAATACCAAGATATCATGCGCACATTCTGAACTGGGCAAAACAATTATTTAGTAATGTTTGCTAAAACTATTTTATGTCAGGACACAAACAGCAATTGACATACTAGTGAAGCATGCATTCGACGACATGCAGAGATTCACAAAGGAGCAGAGGGAGGCAATAGAGAAGTTGTGGGGGTCAATAAAGGAGCAGCAGATAAGGAGGCGGCAGGGCAAGTCCATGACCGAAAAGTGGGATGTCAATGATTTCACTCCAGAAGTATGCCCACCAAAAGATTAGCATCTGCCATGCTGTCGGTGGTGGTGGAAACTACCGCTGCAAACAGTGTCTCAGTTCAGAACTTAAAGATAACATAATTTTCGTTGTTAAATTAGTTAATTTCTTTTGGGAGCTGCTGTATGGATAAAGCATGGTGATATTGTCAACTGGCTATTGTTTTTCTAGTAGTGATTTGCATCTGGAGGATCATAAACTGACAGGTTAATGGGCTAAACATGTTATACTAATTAGACAAGAATTAACAAACGAAGTAAATGCTTATGTAAAAGTGAGCACTGCAACAAAATACTTCCCATTGCAGACAGTTGTAATTGACATACAGTTTACACCGTTTTTAATTCTTGTCATATGTCTAATATTGTTTCCTCAGCCCACGTACACAGATCTGAGTTGCTGCATGAACTTGAGAAAATTTGACGGTTCGATTGGAATGATCAAAATGGTGTTTATTATTTATCTATGCTGCTGTTTAGTTTTTTATAGTTAAAAACCAGATTCAATTTCAACCGTCCGATTTAATATGAACGGCTTGTATCAGAATTTTTATTTATTTTTGTTGTACAACTGAGGGGTTATCCTCACCCGGATTTGTGGGCAAGGTGCCACGAGAATTTTGGTAATTATTAATTAGGTTAAATATGTGTAATTTTTTAAAGTTGTTGGCAATATGGCAAACCCTGGCAGGCTGGGAAAAATTGGCTGCCCATGAGTAATGCATGGGAACATTATATATCTTAGTGCCCATGAGTAGTGCACTAAGATGGCGTTGATTGCAATTAAAGTTAACAGTTTAGGTTTGAAAATTTATTATTTGAAGCAAAAGAGTTATGTACTAGAAGACAAAAGATGTTGCACGAATTAGCCGAAACTGCTCTATATTAAATAGTGAAAGAGAAGACCCAAAGTAGCTGGCGTTTATTTGAGTCCAAAAGCATCAGTTCATGCAAGTGAATTCGCATTTAATTTTCATTTTTCTATGTATATCCCCATTAAAATGTATATAACTCGAAACTTCCAATATATATATATATATATATATATATATATAGAGTGATGCTTATGGTGCTTGTGAAGCAAAAAAAAAAAATTGTGCTTCGCGTCCATATCTCGAATTTAAAAGTTCAAATGGCCGATCCAAACCGTTGAACATCATCTTCATATTGAAATATCCTTGGAGATCAAATTTTATATTTGTTTGAAATTTTTTGCTATTTTTTAAATGGGTACAAAGTTTGTTGATCTAAAGATTTCTGCACCATCCAAAACTAGCGACTTTGTACCCATCTAAAAAATATCAAAAAAATTCAAAAAAATATAAAATTTGATCTCCAAGGATATTTCAATATGAAGATGATGTTCAACGGTTTGGATCGGCCGTAACTTTTAAATTCGAGATAATGGACGCTAAGCACAAATTTTTTTTGCTACAAGCACCATAAGCATCACTCTATATATATATATATATATTAATGGACGTACATAAAAGTTTATACACACTGAACTATTAAAGAAATTAAATCAACGCTCTTCATAGGATAAAAACTATGGTAGGAAGCTGTCATAATATTTTTCGGCCGTCAAATTTATTTTAAACGGATGAGATTTAACAATAAGATGTTTTATAATCATTGACACACAAAAAATATGGCAGCGGATGTCATAGAAAACTAATATGACAGCGAATACACTTCCCTTTTCATGATTTTTTTTTGTTAATATTGCATCAATAAGGAGTCAAATTCCAAAAGATGGCTGATGTTTTTCCTGATTTTTTTCCAAAACATGTCTTCTCATTTCACCCACTTCCACTTTCACTTACACATGGGCCCTGCGATTATAGTTTTTTAGGGACACTGTATTTAGGGCAATGTATATATTTCCTTTTTTTCGTTGTCCTAAAATACTAAATAACTAAAGTGATAAATCAGCGTCAACAAACGACGGGAACCTAAATCATACCCAACAAATAAACAAAGCAACACCATAACAAAACGAGCTACCTCTTTGTGCGGCGTTCGGCGCATAATTCATACTTTATACGTTGCAATAACTCACTCATTCAACTTATCTCCATATTTTATACTTTCTGTTAAAGTTGTTCATTATTCAAATCACATACCTTCAAAATATATTTCAACCAAGGCCCCCCTATATTCCACTCTCCATCAATACCCTTGTTCCCTTCGAACCATACATCCTCTCTTCCTTGTTTCATCTTCTCAAGTTTATATATACAATATGCCTTTCTCTCTTGACACCAGTTTAGCCTGTATGAACAGAAACATGGCAAACGGAACCAGTTCACCTTGCGGTGCATGCAAGTTCCTGCGCAGGCGGTGTGTATCAGACTGTGTATTTGCACCGTACTTCAGTTGTGATCAGGGAGCAGCGCGGTTCGCGGCTATCCATAAGGTGTTTGGTGCGAGTAATGTGTCGAAGCTTTTGATGCACCTACCGGTGGCTGACAGGTGCGAGGCTGTGGTCACAATTGCGTATGAGGCTCAAGCAAGGATCAAGGACCCTGTCTATGGGTGTGTGGCCCAGATCTTCGCTCTGCAACAACAGGTGTGTGTGTGTTTAATTTTCTCAATTTTTGCTAGTTTATGATTGAGTAGTATATGAATTGTTTTCTCTGTAACAGCAAGTGTGTGCGCGTGCGTGTACATACAATTTATTAGAAGAAATTTTTATGGTACGCTGGGGTCCAGATATAAACCATCCATATAACAAATTGCAACAAGAGAATACCAAGTAATAATCTAATAATATATATAATTAAATTGTTCTTTCAAAATTATCATGGTACAATAGGGCTCCAGACATAAACCAGAATACCAGATATACAATAAATGGAATACATTTAAAGTTTAAACATTTGAAATTAAATTTGTCATATGTTATATGCACATTCAATCAAGTAAGTGTGACATATTTTTAAACAATCAAATAGCTGTTTTTTTTTTGCTTAAAGTCAGTATTAGAAAATGAATCATATTCCTTTTTCAAATCAAATGTACATGTAACCCAGAAATAACTGCAATTTAATATATAGATAATGGCCTACTTGTCCCAAATGTGCTTGCAGAGATAATCATCATAGATATATATATAAAAAGTAATATGCTCATCTCAAAATGATTCAACATTTAAAATTCTAAGCTCTTTTATATTTGTTTTCACCAGGTGGCAATCCTGCAAGCACAAGTCATGCAAACAAAGGCACAAATTGCATATGGCCTTTTGGGACTGCAATCAAATCAGAGAAATCAGAGTGGAAAGCCAGTACCAGGCTGCACCAAGAGGCCTCTTGATTCTGCTGATTTTTACAGTACAGCTGAAGGCCTGATGCCAGACACTGGATTGAAAGATGAAATAATCTCAAGTCAATTACTACAGTGTAACAAGAGATTTGCTGGTCCCAGTGAGATTGGAGATCTCCAGTCCTTGGCATTTACCATGATGAACAGCTCTCAATCTTAGAAAGTACTTGCTCACTGAATGTTTAGACATTTTCAGTTAGATCGTGGAGTTTCATATTAGAGACCTATTAAGGTTAAAATATTGTATGATTAAAAGTTAATTAAGTGTAGTTGAAGAGTATATCTAATTTTATAATAGATTATCTAAAAGTTTGTAGATGAGTTTCTTCAATATTCGAATAGGACGTATGAATTTTTGAGCTGATTTGAGCTAATTATATATATTGATAAACTAAGAATTTAAATTTGTAGACGCGTTCTTAATATTTCAATAGGACATGTATAAATTTGAAATCATTTGAAATTTACATAATCTTCCATCAAACAGATTAATATCTTTTATTATGTTAGTGTTAATGATTCTTTGATGGATGACTAAATAAATTTTACTTGACTTAAATATGGTACAGATTCTATCTAAGTTTTAGATACGGATATCACATCTAGGATTTACTTTTATATTAATTTGAGAACTATATTTTGGTAGATATAATATATAAACTACAAAATTTGATCGTACTATCCTCAAGTAAATCAATTTTCCAACGGCACAAAATTGATTATCAAGTGCTAACTGCTAAGCGTCTGTCCTGAGTTTGAAAAGAAAGAAAACGAGTAGAGGAAAACGAGATTGAGTCTTTTATCCTTCAATTAATTGGAAGAAGCTATTGAAAAAAAAAAAGAACATAATTTCTTTGTTTTTTCAAGACCAATGTGCAGATCGAATAAATTTATCAAATACATTTACGATTAAACGATATATTTATGTAGATTTAGATTGGATTTTGAAATTGGCACGCACATCCATTGATGATCCTGGCTAATAGGTACATTCGGCTCGTCTGCTGCACAGCACGAGCACAACAAGCATGATAATCTTAGATTCACGGAGAAGAGGGAGGCACTTTGAAATTAATGAAGCATGAATCTTCATACGGATCGGACGGTCTACCGACCACGTTGTATGATGCAGCGCGGGAGGTGATAAAAAAAATTACCTTCTTTTGGGTGGCTCACCGCTCACCCCAAGTCATATCGAGATTTTGATTTCTTGTAACTTGTACTTGTATTATTGGATTTGCAGTATTTTTGGTTCTCTTCCCACCCGTTATAACTGTATTTTAACCCGTTTCATCAGAAATTGCATACTCCGATTTACAGAATGTTGAACCGGCAAAAACTGGATTAATTGACTGATTTTAGTGAAAAAAGGGGTAACCCGATTCAATTAGATGTAATAATTTATTGATTTTGATGCCAAAAAAAGATTCTTTGTTGGTTAAATTTTAGGTCCACTTTTTGTGTTATAATTCTTATTTTCAATTTTTAAAATTCATCATTTAAATTAGTTGCCATTTTACTAAACTTAAAAAATACAATAATTCTAACATATATATAATAAATGAAAATAATATCATACCGAAGCAACACGAGCCATCTGACTCTTATAGTTTATTATTTTAATATTGGACACATTTGAAATAATCTAATATTAATATTTGACATAGGAAAAAAATGAGCATTGATATTTGACAAAGCTCCTGGGTTATTTTGATAATTTTAACAATGAACTTTTAAATAAATATATTTAAAAAATAATATATATACTCATAGATTGATAGTGTTTCAAATTTCATATGATTTTATTATTGTTTGATAGTTCATTTACATTGGTTTTAATTTAATAGTTTTTGATGGATTATCAAATGATAATGAAATTATATAAAATTTAAAACACTAATAATCTATAAGTAAAAAATATAACTATAATTTTTTATATTTTTTATATTTAGTAAGAATATATATTGTTAAAATTATCAAAATAACCATTGTTAAGGCATCTCCCCGTATACTGCTTCCGTTAGCAAATGTGCGCTGACATTAATATATGATACAAATGAATTGTCTTAGATGAATTAAAAAAAAAAAATATCTTAGAGATTTGAACAGCTTACACGTGGTGTAGCTGCTAAAATTAAAATAAACAAGCTTAGAACTTACAAAAGACTATACATTGAGTACATTGGGATGTGGCCTATGCAAGGCTACTAATTCTAGATACGCGGTTTTGTCGTAGGTTATGACTTTATGATATATAAATAGGTTTTAAATTAATTAAGATTTCATAGCTTTACATGAATAATTAACAGCTAAACACTGTGCTACTCATTAGACTACTTTTTTTAAGTTGGGCAATATTCTCAATTTCCTGTAAATTTCAATGTTATGTAACTATTATAAATGATCGACTTGAGTAATTCTAAATTTTAATTAGTGTTGTAAAAAAGGGTCATTTAGTCATAGTTGGAAACTATGGAAAAACGGAATGTACAGTATATTAGGAGGGTATTTTATGGTTACGAACAAATTAACGAAAAGAAGGTAAATGATAGAATTGTTATCAATTGAAACACTATCAATCTATTAGTACCGATTCGCTCTAAAATGTTGTATAAAATTGTTATCAATTGAAGCAGCTATAACAGACCATGATTAGTATTTGTCTGGATACAAACAACATGAATCATGGTTTTAGATTTTTAATCGAACTTCAAATTGCTTCATTAATGAATTCGCTATCGTGATCAGTTTTAGATCTATCTCACAAGTCACAACCTTTTCCATCTCTAACTTGATCAATTCCAAAAAAATGATTCAATAGAAATTGGAAAAAGAGGATAGGGGTAGAAATGAGGGAAGATGATTTATTTTATTATTTTATATAGCACCGTGCAACACAGCTTGTAGTCCATTGAATTTTCTTGTGATTTACGTCTGCTTGAATTTTAAAGTGATCTAACAAATCATATATTATATTGTACGGTGATGCGCAGTAAAAAATCAGATAAACAAGCCACAACCTTTCCATCTCTCTATATTGTTTTGAGATTTGCACAAATATTTCGATTTTTTTATTGAAATCTTTAGACATTGGGAAGTTAAAGGGTCACATGGACTTCTCTCTTACAAGATTAAGGATGCAAAAAAAAAAAAAAAACTCAAGGCATCTTATCTTACTTGTACGTGACTCAGCTTGTATATCTAACTCTATAGTTTTTTTGTCACTCCACTCATTCAAATTAGTATAATAAATATGTCATTGAAAACATAATTTATTAATATATCAATTTTGTACCAACTTTTATACTAACTTTGTAGATGTACTAAAATTAAATGTCAAATCAAATCAACACACATATATTAACTCATGAGCCAACTCACAAGCTAACTCGAAATGTGACAAACTAAACTTGAACTAGATATTTCAACTTATAGCATTTCATGAGATAGACTTGACTCATCTTGTATTTCATAACTTTAGCCCAACTCATTCAAACTCAACTCAGTTACAGTGCTGCATATAGTATTCAGTTCAACTTCTTTTGCTGTAGTCGGTGGGGTCAATTGAGCCGCCAAAATTTGAATCAATGAAGTAAACTTATACGGCTCTGATTGAATATCACCACAAATCTAATGGCTTATGTATCTTTCTGAGACAAAAATGATTTAGATTTTTTTTGTCAATCTTCTTTTATAGTGAGTAAGAATAAGGATTAAATTATGAACGTTAAATTATCTATAAAATCAGACTAATCGGTCGCATAATTATTAATTGTTTGGCGGTGCTCTCTCCATATGTTAAGTACATTTCGTTATTTAAAATACTACTTCTGATGTACTTTCGCTATTTTATGATATATTCAGTTCTGTATATGTTTATAGTTAATTAAAAAAATAATTGGTCATGATAATTTATCATGAAATCATAAAAATTCTACTGTTAAACATTTTGTTCTAATAGCTCGCGCAATACAACTTGCTTTCTTTGGTGAGGGACCCTAACTGGAGGAAAAAGATGGCTAGCTATTTAAAAAGAAGAAAAAGGACAAGCTCATCATCAATTATTCAAAATTCAAAATTCAAAATTGTAATTGATGTCGCCACAGAAAAATGCACCTTTCCTAATATTTCCTAATAATAATATGATTGAAGTAGAAGTTGGAAAAAAAAAAAGTTAAATGAAAGCTCATTTTTTTAGCAGCATCTGCCAACTCTTTCAAAAAAAAGGACCATTTTAAGAAAGAAAAAGCATGGCAATCAGTAGTTCAGTACCAGCCTGAGTTAGAATAAGAAATCAGTTTCTTTATCGTCCCAAGAAATAAATAGTCATAGAGAGGTTCAGTGGCAAAGTTAATTAATTGAAGTCATTCATCGATGTAATCAAATCAGACTATAAACGTATAGCAAATTTTATTAAAATAATGCACAAATATCAATATAGTTATATAATTTAAGTGGGGTTGCAATTGATTGACCACTTTCCTTCACCTACCTTCGGATCATATCTGATTTTGAATTTGTATAAATTAATTGTGCGCTAAATTGTGAAGACAACATTTTTCACTAGTAATATTTCAACTCAATTTGTAAATATAATTTGAATCATTAATTAATCGTGAATGTTTTTGTGAACTTATTGCAGACAATTCATGCACATAAAATGTAAACCTCTTGAATTCCTTTTAATAGAAGATCAAAAGAATGGATATCAAATTAGAAGATATATATTGAGCTATTGCTATTGGTTTGCAGCAAATCTGATATTTCAATTAACTCCGCAGGTTGTAGGAGCTGGATACTTCAACAACAATTAAAAAGAAATTGACACATAAATGTATATTGCAATGTTATATTTAATAATTTCCTGTACTAAAATAATTACATTAAAATTTAAATTATTATTATCAATTGTTACTACGATTATTAAGTATCAATTTTCAAACTAGCCAAAAATAATAACATACAAGTGCTTTAACTAAAGAGTGGGAATCCATTGACAATGGGTTATTTTGACAACCTTGATAATGAACATCTAAATAAATATAAAAAAAATCTTAAAAATAAAAAAAGTTTATGGATGTGTTTTTCTACCTTTAGATTGATGGTCATTTAAATTTCATGTAATTATATTATCGTTGGATAGTCCATCAAATACTGTTAAATTGGAACCGTTGCAAATTGCATGAAAATTTGACGGTTTTTGATGAACTATCAAACGATAATGAAATTGCATGAATTTTGAATGATTATCAATCTAAACATAGAAGAACACATCTATAAACTATTTTTCATTTTTAAGATTTTTTTGTATTTACTTAAAGAATCATTGTCAAGGTTGTCAAAATAATCTATTTTTAACCGATCCCTTCTCTTAACTAAAAGTGTTTGTAAAATAGTAATAGACACATAGCTACAATATAATATTAATTTTAACTAAATCAAATCTGCTTCAATTCCCAAACGCTGGCACGTGGGCTTGGTCGCTCATATAGATGGATGGATGCTTGAGATTTGGACCTAAATTAATCTTAAATTCTCCTGCCTTTCAAAGTCCAAACCTAATTAAAATGCACTTAATGGTGTTATGGTTGGTAGCTAATAAATTCGAGGCAGTATTGGTCTAATGGATGAGGTTCAGCTGTTTCAATAAGCAGTTCTTAATTTAATACTAAACTCGCGTTTTCTTTATCAAACCAGCCAGACCCATAATATTATGAAATAATAACAGTAGGGTCGTGTAAAATGATGGAGTCAGATTGCTAATGTGCCAAATTAATTCAGCATATGAGTTGCATTATGTTGGGTAATCATGATTTTGTTTGTTAATTTAGGCTATTCTTAATGTTTTTAATAAATGTGTTTTATTCAAACAATCAATCAGTCACTACAATGAAAAGGGCTAGTAAGAATGTTCGATTAGAAAGGTGTGAGAAGGAAAGTGGATAAAAGACGCAGGGGCGGTAGGATTTTAAATTGGGGGAGAGGGTGATATTGAGGTCAAATATTTATTACTAAGAAAAAATATTAGAGGAGTTAAATAAATAAATTTTTATTTTTTATAAAATTATATATATTTTTTGAACGTTTTTAAAAAATTAAAGATGGCCCAGCAGCCTCCTGATCCGCCACTGAAAAAACGGGAGTGGATTCAATTAAAGCAACAGCAGGTTTAGAAATCAAACTGACAGTGTCGAAAAATGCAAAATAAAGCACCGATAAAAAACCAGCCGCAGGATAATATCGAATATCATAGAAAAACCAGCACTGATAAATGATTGATGACGTCAGTCTTTAACATAAAATGTGACACATTGATCGTCCAAAAAATCCAATAATTAACAAGAAAAAAAATATAACTTTACTCAGAATACATCACATGTATAAATGAAGTTGGCATTATAATTTTTTTCTTTTATTTCTATAATCTTAGGTAAAAAGATACAATAACATAACAAAAATTAGACAATACAAAATAAAAAGACAAGTATGTTGTAAAATGTAATACAAGATGCAATGCTATGCAAATAGTTGGAAATTCTATCTATAAATTTCATACGGATGGCTAAAAGATTATAGTTTCACGTGGCGTACAACTTTGTACTTTACAGGGTTTTATTTTCAAAAGAAAATGCAACGATTAGCCGAATTGCGGTATCCATTTGTCATTTATTATGGTTGGTATTTGCTAAGTAGTGCTTTAATTATGAGATGATGAATCGAGATGATCATTATTGCAACTGAGTTGTCCATCTCATCATATAACCCACCTATCAACTTGTTCCCTTTCAAGAAATATCCATCAAAATTTAAAATATATCCGTGAGAACTGAGAAGCATGCTAAAGCTCTACATATTCATTGTATTAATTAAACACAGAAAACAATATGCAGGAGCAGGACAAGCCCATTTTTTTTAAAAAAAAAAAAGACACCTGGGAATCATTAAAACTGGGCTCAAAGAACATCACAGCATGTGTTCAAAAACAAATTAAAGAATTAAGAAACAAATACAAAAGAAAAAGATTGTGTGTTTTCTAATCGGTGGTATAATGATATAATCATTTAATTTTTCATCAAATGACAAGAAATTAATATAGACCATAGTAAATTTCTAATTGTTTCATTAAAAACAAAAAAAAAAATCTATTACATTTTATGTATTACATAACAAGATAGATCATATTCAAAATGTTTGATCCGGGAACTATAAATTATTATTGATTGTCAAATTAGCTCAGTGTTAATGGATTTTGACCTTTTCAAATTTTAATAAAATTGAACTATCTAATATTTAATAAAACGGTTTTCTTAAGAAAAGACTTAGCACGTGCACAAAAAAACCCATTCAAAGTTCCTAACAAAATGTATATTCTATATTCAAAGAGATTTAATTTTTCAAATTTTTTTGTTGTGTCAATTCGTCCATATTTTTCACCATTTATTTTATTTCTCTCGCTTTATTTATCTTAATCAAATAACTCATATCATTTTTCTTTCTCTATTTAAAGAGATGATATGATGTCTCTAAGGTACAAATTAAATACTAAAGCAAAATAACTATTTGTATTTTTTTTAAATTATTATGTAGCTAATTATAATATTTATTATTAAATATATTTTTAGCACTTTTGAAAAAAAAACATATTTATGCTAAAAAATTTACTAATAAGAATTATTTACATAAAGTTTTTAATTTAAATATTTGTTAATTATGTATGATTTTTTTTTCGAGGAGAAATCTGATGAACAACCTAGCTTCTTAACACCAATATGACACTTTTGAGGCTAAAATGAACAGAGTAAATCTAGTGTGAGCTTAGTTCATCAAGGCTTTTGATGAATTTGACTCAAAAAAATATACTTTAATTTTTTTAATTTTTATTTATGTTGCTCAATAAATTTGTTTTATCAAAATCTAGTACAATACAAAAGTTTTTCATTTTTAGAACTTTAAGTATTTATTTCAAATTTTTTAAATACTCTAAAATAATAATAAATTAATAAATAACTGCATATGAAAATATCTCATTGTAAAAATTTAAAATAAATAATTTAAATATTCTAAAATATAAAAAAAATATTCAAGAGATTTTGACATAAATAATTTATTGAGACATGAATCAAAATTAACTAAAGGGTTTGATGAGCTCAAGTTCATACTAGCTTTGCTTAAACAAATTATCGATATTTCATTAACCATCTGTCCGTCAAAAGAACTTCTAATTCGTTGGTTATGCTTTAATCATTTAATTCAACATAAAAAATTCTTAAGAATAAACAAGATAGTTTTGTATGGGCACTCACCAATGTCTATGGTTCGATTCTTTCTTCTTTGAAAACACTTTTTTGGACTGAACTATTTGATTTATTTCGATTAGGACTGTCTAATTGAGTTATAGGGGTGATTTTAATACTATACGAACTAGGGGTTGAGAAATCTGAGATATCTTTTGACTTGTGTAATTCTTCCTCGTTTAATGATTGAATTTCACATTGTTACGTGTTGGATTATATGTTGGATTATAAGGGTACAAATAAAAAAAAATAGGCTCGAGGGGGACATAGTTCACATAATGCTCAAGAGTGATTTTACTTCTGTTTATTGGGAATTACATTTTTTTTCCTTCTGTTAATTCATTTTATCTGTCTCATTTTTTTATCATGCTCCTATTGTTCTTAATATTGTTATTGTGGATTTTGTTAATTTTAAATTTGAAAAATCTTGGCTTCAAATTGAGGAGTTTGATAATTTAGTCATTTAGTGTTGAAACTCAAATGTTTTTAGATAGGGATGAAGGAAAGGGTTGGATACTAACACCTTGACCGATGCGCTACATGGACAGTATCTTGTACATCCATCCGATAAAGACGATATCTTTTGTATCCATCCGACGGTCAGCAACCTATGTCGCTAACAAATAAGAAAAATAACAAATAAACAAAACAAAATTAGCTTACAAAACTCAGTGACCGATTATTTAACGACGTATTTTCTCTATAATATGTATACAAAATAATTCAATTCAAAACAATTAAAATGAAATATATCTTTATTATATATTAAATGTACAATTATGATTTAAGCAATTATACTTTAATCAATTATATATTGACACATGAAAATCACAAATCATGCTCATCGTGATAAGTGGGGATATCCCATAAATCTATTAGTAAGCGGGACTCTACATAGTCATCTTCCACTCACAACCTTCAAGTTGTGTGGATCCTCCATTTTTTAGTACAAAAATTAGCTTACGACATGTATAATCATGCATAATTTGACAAGTTCTATTTATCAACATTCAATCCAAACAATTCAGTTAATTCAAGTCATCGACCCATATTATTAGTCAAAGGTCAAGTCACACAATTCAGATCAAGTCAATAATTTAATTAACGGATAATATTCAAATATAAGTTATATAGAAGTACAATTACCTTATACGATTTGATTCTGATTCGCGACTCAGACCTCAAGGATCTAGATGTCAGATTACGACACCTATTTAAATTGCAATCATAATTATTAATTTAACATTTATTAAATTGCAATCATAATTATTAATTTTTTTGATGAATTCTGATTTTTAGTTAATTAATTAACAAACAGGGTCTAATTATTACGCCAATCCAAAAATACTTGTACATGTAGTTGTAATTCATTCTTCTATTATTTTTCTTTTAAGTCCAATATATTTAAATTGTTTCATTCGGCTTCAAACTTTCAAACTTTCAGTAACAATTAATCAAGACTTTAAGTAAAGATTAATTAGATCTTAGGAAGTCTTATTATATCTCATATACTTATAGCACTCTAGCACATACATCATCGAGATCTTTCTCTTAATTCTCTTTCCATTTCTCCTTTTTCGTTTCTCTTTCTCCTCTGTTTACGAGTTCATTTTTTTTTTCTGATTATCACTAACAGGGGAGATAGAAGGAGATATCTTACGCAGGTGAGGCCACCGCCTTTGCATGGATCATGTGTCAACAGAAGGGAGACCAACGTGTCTTCTTTATTATTTTCTTTTTGTTTTACAAATTAGTCCTCATAGAAAATTTATTTATAAAAAAATCAAAATTAATTAAACTTACTTTTTTTTTTTAATATTACACTTGAGTTAAGAGGTTTCAGACGTAAATTAAAAGGTTGGAGTTTTAACATTAATAAAGAGGTTAGGAATAAGAAAATTCAGTTAGTCTCTTATGTTAAATATCTTGAGGATCTTCAACATATTTGGGATTTGTGTAATTCTTGGTGTGATGTCTTATTTTATTTCAAGAAAGAATTATTTATAATTTACAATTCGAGACATGTAAATGGGCTCAAAGGATAAGAAACATTGGGTGGTTGAGAGTAATGCTAACACTATTTTTTTTTTTCATTTTGTGGCATCTGCTAATTATAAAAAATATTTAATTTCTCATATGATGCTTGATGATGTAGATACTTCTGATTTTCATTTAATACAGTCACGTGTAGTTCAATATTATAAAAAACCTTTTTGGGCATGGGGGAGTTGGGATTCTTCATCAGCTGATGTTTGGGATGTTAATGACAAGGTTACAATAGAGGATGATTATATTTTAGATGCTCCTTTTGCTGAAGAGGAGATTCATAGAGTAATTTTTGGGATGGTTGTTGCTAAGATAGCAGGTCCATATGATTTTTTCATTAAATTTTATCAACATTTTTTACATCAACTTAAACATGATTTGCTCATTCTTTTTCTTGACTTTTATCATGATAATTTAGATATATCTATGTTTAATAGAGCATATATTTGTCTAATTTCCAAATCTGTTAATCCTTCTTCTGTTTCTGAATATAAGCAATTAGTTTGTTAAATTGTATCTATAAAATTTTTACTAAGGTCTTTACTAATATATTACAATCTATTTTTAGTAAAATTATTGGTCCCACTCAAAATGCTTTTCTTAAAGGTAGATTTATTTTAGAGGGAGTGGTAACTGCTCATGAGATTTTACATGTTATTCACCTTTCTAAAGAGCAAGGGGTTTTACTTAAAATTAACTTTCAGAAAGAATTTGATTTTGTTAATTGGTCAAATCTTTTATCTTGTTTTCGATAGCATGATTTTTTTAGATAAATGGATGGGTTAGATTTCTAAATTATTACTGGGGTAGAGTTAACCATTATTATCAATGGTGTTCTCAAACAAATTGAAATATTACAACAATAATTAAAATCCAATGGTTCTGATAAATATAACAACAAAAAATATAAACAGGGTGATCCAAATCATGCTTATCAATTTTTCTTGTTGTAAATTTTAATCAATTACTTTCTATTTTCATTTTATCTAATCAAACATAAAGGATTGGGTCCTATTCTTTTTTTTCCAATGGTTAAAAAATCCCGGAAGTTCTTAATTTATAAAAGTGAGGAGAGAGATTCAATTATCATTTATTTATTTTTTTCATTTACTGAAATAAAAAAATCTGAAATAAAATTCTTTGATGAGTTCATTTTTCAACATTTTTGAAGACTTTAATTTTTTTTAATTTTCATTTCGTATATAAAATGAATACAAAAAATTAATTTGGAATTTGATATTATTTGCAAAGTATATCAGCAGTGGACTGTTTAAATTTGTCAATCTTATCAAATTTTACAATTTAGACATGTTACTTGATGTCTATTCAATATCATTAGTTAAAATTTGATGATTTTTTTTAGTGTCGACGGGGTTTTCTTCAGGGTGATCCATTATCCCCTTATCTATTTATTCTTGTTGTAAAAGGTTTAAATAAATTACTTTCTAAGGTCATGTTATCTAATCATATAAAAGGATTGGGTCCTATTCTTCCCAATGGTTATCAAGTTCTTAATTTATAATATGCACAAAGAAGAACATGAGGGTTTGGGTGTATTAGATTTTAATGAAATGAATATTGCTCTTTTGTCTAAATGGATTTGGAATTTTTATTATTCCGATCATACTGGGTTATGAAAGTTACTGATACAAGTTAAGAATAAAGCGCGTTTTATGAATATATTATCATTCTTTTGGAAGAATATTTGTAAACTTATATTTTTAATGTGTATGGGGATGAGGAAAGTAGTTGGGAATGGTAGTAATACTTTTCTTTTGGCATGATATTTGATATAATAATATCTCTCTAGCTGTTGCATTTCATGGAAAATGGACAGGTTCAGATTCCTCTGTTTAGAGGGGCTAGTTTGGTATTACGACAGAAAAATTGTTGTTATGGAGCATCTTTCTCATTATCTTTTTACTTCTCAACAAAATATTTTATCTTGATCGTTACTTTCCGCAGGACTCTTTACTGCCCATTCTATTTATATATTTTTGAATTTTCAGATGACTAAAGTCTCTTTAACTGATTCAGTATGGAAACTAAAAATTTCACTGAAAATTAAAATATTTATCTTGTTGGCATTATTACAAGGAAAAAAAAAACTTACTAGGGATGTTCTTTTGTTCTCTATATGAATCTATTTATCATTTATTTGTGTTATGTGATATTAGTTTTCGTTTTTGTCTTATTTTAATAGACATAATACTACGGGCATTTTTCTAATCTTGGATTCTTTTCAGGACTCATGGAATTAGAAGTTGAGAACAAGGTTTATGTTCATGTATTTTTTTTGGCAAGTTTGAAAAATTCGGAATGTTACCATTTTTTTAAGGGACCTCTATTCCGTCTTTTCATACCTTTAATTTTAATATTATATCATAATTTTCACTCTACATAGGTCTTCCCAGTAAGACGGAGATGTTGTATACCCATTTAGTTGAAGTATTAGTTGATTTAGGTGATATTCGAGCAGTGATACAACATATGGATGGTATTGACTTAGATATATTTCATATTATGTTCTGGTTTGAATAATTATAATATACTTTTTTATTGTTGTTGTTGGTCGCCTTTTGTCTCTTTTTATTTATATGCTTTGAGATATATTAGCTGTTGTTAAGGACTCTAATATTAGTACGTTTTTATATGAAGTTTCCGAAAATAAATGAAATTGGCAGTCTTTTGAGGATAATTTTTCTAAAAAGAAATATTCAACGTAAAAAAGATCGTGCCGGCAATAACATAATGATATATATCAGTTTGAAGATGTGTTGAATGCATGCACAGGAGCCAGGTGTTTAATTGCAGCCAATTTGTGATTCGTCAGATATTTTGGAATTCGGAAATGTGAACAATTTCATCCATTTGGGCCACACAGTCCAAATTAAGCCGTTAGGCCTGAGACTTGTATGTAATTTAAATTGTTTTGTCTTCTGTAAATAGGCCCAAAACAGTTTCATCTTAATGTAACGACATCATTTTTTAGACTGAACAAATGGAACAAAATTTCGTGATTTAAGATAATTAGGAGAGTTGGTCTAGTTTGGATACAATTTAACTAATGGCATCCAATTCTTCCAGCAAAACAAAAATCATAGATCAATTTCACGTGTCACCGCCACCAGGCTTGGTACCGGACTCATCGTCTATACCGCTCTCCTTCTTCGACGTGGCATGGCTCTTCACAGGCCCAGTCGAACGGCTCTTCTTCTTCTCTATCCCGACCTCAACCGTCGATTTCATCTCCACTCACCTTCCTGCTCTTCAATCATCTCTCACTGAAACACTTTTAAACAATTCTACCCGTTAGCAGGCCGGGTCTGTCCCTGCCCTAACCCGACGCCTGACAACCAATTTGAATTCTACTTCTGCTCTGATGATACTGTTCCATTCTCTCTGGCTGATAGTTCATCAGACTTCGACGAACTTACAAGAAATGAAATGAAAGATTTCACTGAATTGTACTCACTGGTGCCACAACTTCCCCACAAATGATGGAACAATTCCGCTTACTGCAATTCAAGTAAGTGTATTTCCAGGAAAAGGCATTTGTTTCGGAGTTGCAATGCACCATGTTGCTTGTGATGATTCTAGCTTCATGCATTTTGTCAAGTCATGGGCAGCCACTACCCGGGTCGGACCAGTTAATCCAAGTGAACTGCTGCCTCATTATTTGACCAGGCAATAGTATCTGACCCAAATAACCTCTACAGCAAGACAATATCTGAAATGAAAGAAATACTGTCCAAAGGGCCGCCTCCAGCATCAGAGCCTCCTCTCGAACAATCTCAACCATTGAATTTCTACATTTGTATTAACGCGTGAGCAAATCAATGTCCTGAAAAAAGGTTCAATAGCCAAATCAAATGGCCTACCATTGCACTGTTCATCTTTTACAGTTGCATGCGCATATGCATGGGTTTGCCTCATCAAATCCCAGGAAACTGTCAATCACAATGGATTTACAGAGAACAGATTTTCAAACTCGGGTCCAAATATCCCATTTGCATTTCCAGCGCCTCCCATAAGGATAATTTGGACCCGAGTTTGAAACTCGGGTCCGGGTAATTAATTTTTTTTTTTTTTTTTTTTACGTTTCTGTATAATAAAAAAAAAATCTGGACCCGAGTTTCAAACTCGGGTCTGGCTATAAACGCAAAAGTGAGGAGAGAGATGACCAGTTTGCTATATTTATTTGTTTTATTTACTAAAATAAAAAAAATCTGTACAGAGAAAAGTGCACATTTGCTATTCTCTGTGGAATGCAGGTCCAGGCTAGAACCACCAATCCCGGCAGGGTATTTTGGTAATTGTCTGAGGCCGTGCTTTGTGGAGGCAAATCTGCAGGAACTACATTTGCAGGGAGGTGTGTTTACAGCAGCCATGGCTATTGGAAAAGCAATAAAGGGGCTAGAAGAGGGGGTGCTACAAGGGGCAGAGGGATGGTTTACAAAATTTTGTCGCTTGTACCCAACCGGCCAATGTCGGTTGGCGGTTCACCGAGATGTAGAGTTTTTGGGTGGGGCGTTAAAGTGTGGATTTTGGGTTTTCTCGTGATTCGAGTCAAGGATCTCAAAGTGCCAACGGTTCACGTCTTTGTCACTGCACGTGCTAAAGTCAGTTAAAGTGGAGTTACCAACAATTCAGAAGACACCGGGTACAGTTTCACTTGCTGAGAGCAGGGATGGAAAGGGTGGAATTGAAATTGGAGTGGTTTTACCAGGAAACGAGATGCAGTAATTTGCATTATGCTTCTCCAATGGTATATTAGCTGTATGAACAACTTGATGTGTAGGTTTGAAGGACATAAATGATCAACTTGATGTATCAACGGTTTTTCATTTATTTATTTTTAAATTGTGAAGAATTTTGGTATAGGAGATTTTATTACGAAAGTCTCTAAGTTTCATAAATGAATCGAGTATAACAGGCACTATTGAGAACAAATTTAAGAACATATTCAAATCTGCAATTTCAGATTATATTATGAGTATTTCCAGAAATGTAATTCTTTTTAATAGAACAAAAAAGTGAATGTAGGTTTGCAATTAGCAAATTGCGTGAGAAAACAACTCAAACTTCAATTACGGAGTTAGTTTGAAAGAAATTTCCCAAATTATGCATTACTTGGCAGAAGGTAGGTTTCAATTTCCAGTTTTATTATGGGTCCTCTTTTTCTTTGTTGTTGAAATGGCTTCTAATCCTTCATGATTTACTACAGTCCTAAAGCCATGATGCGGTCACACAGCAGCAATTGAAGAATATATTCTTAATTTGACAGTTGATCAATGGGTATACCTACCTTATTTTTTCTTTTCATTTACTCAAAAAACAGAGAAGAAAGGAGCTTAGTCTAAAAAAAGTACAACGTTAAAGAAGAAAGGATAAATTGAAAAAAAAAAAGAGTACATAATAGTGTTGAAAATAACAGAATATGCTTACTGTATTTGATATTCATATTTTAATATATAAAAAAATAATAATTTTCATAAAAATCAATTATTTACACACTCGATAATATTTTTGTTTATTGATTTTATTTTAAAAATTATAAATAGAAACTAAATTATTGAATCCATGGTCTTTTTCAGTCATTTTGAAAAATATATAATTTGATGAATGTCTGATTGAGAAAAAATTAAAATCAAATTAAAATTAATAAAGTCTAATTTATGTAAAGTCCTTAATTATCAAAATTAGAGTTCAAATAAATTTATATAATTTAAATGTATAACAATATATAGGTTGAAAAAATAATCGGCCGATCTACAATACGTGATAGTTTATACAGCAATTACGCTTAATCAGTCGACTAATCGATCTTAACAGCTGTTTTTAACGACACCATACAAAGCTTTATCTACGAAGTAATATTCCAAAGCTGGTAATCTGACTGATTAACAGATGAGAAGAAGCTGGAACATTGACAGTAAGCTTCAATTGTGGATAGATTTTGGCATTTTGCGATTTGTTCTACTAAACGTTATCAAGCGTTTATGAAAGGTTCTTGAGTTCTTCAGAGGGTTGATGGGGCCATCTCTATTTATTTGAATTCCTTTTTATAATGAAACGAGTATGTATATATGTGGCAACGTGATTTTGGGGCCCCATTTCAAGTCTGAAGATCACACAAAATTTCGACTCCTCGTACCAAAATCCAGAATGGCGTAACATTATTATGTTCCAACAGCTGCACATTATTTTGGCGTTTTTAATGGTGGAATTTTAAATAAATTTAAAAAAAAATAGAAAGAATTTCGAAAAAAATCTCTAAAAATAAGAAAAAAAACATTTATAAACATATTGTTCAACTCATAGATTGATTTTGTTTTAAACATGCAATATTAGTATTGTTTTATAATCTATCAAAAATTGATTGAATTTTGCCAATTGCATAAAAATTTGTTATTCTTTGATAGATTACTAAACAATGTTTAAATTTCTAAAAATAATATTGTTCAATATTTTTTTACATCAAAATTTACTCATCGGGAGTTGAGCTTATCCTAGTTTTTGCTGACCTGTATCAAATAGCAGATATGCAGGATCGTGATTAATCTTCACTATGAGTCTATGACTGTCTTTGCATCTTAATTTCAGTTGACAAAGATTCATATGGTTTTAGAGAGCGGCGCAAATGAGAAAAACTGCTTTAGTACTGATGCCAATATGAATTCTGTACTGAATTCTACAGTGATACATTATTTGTAATTTGGTTAAACAATGTGTTTTTTTTAGATTATTTTTCTCGTTGTTATATTTTACTTGATTTTCGAAAGGAAAAATCAAAATTGTAAAGCAAAACCACAATCACCGGATCCTTCTATCTTGTTCTACTACATTGATATATCCTACATAATCACCCTTACTACATCCGTAAAATGCCTATATCTTAAATGAAGGGAGTACCGTACTACCGTTCAAATGCTATTAGTTATGTATGTCCTAAAATATTATTAGTTTACTCTTTAATTTATAATTTTAAATCTAATATTCAATTTGAAATCCACACCTTGGTCTATAAGTAAAATTTTATGATTGTTGAAGATCATTTTATACTAAATTAAATAATAATAAAATGAATGCGATAATAATTAGTCAGTCATAATTAATTAAATTCATTCATTTCGTTATTAATCAATCGTAATTACCACGGTTAGTGCAAATGTTTTGTGGAAAGTGCCTATCGTAACTAAGAAGGTTCAACTTCTGTAGTCTCGTATCATCACACACCACAGTCCACAGCAGAAGTTCAGGAAGAAAAACATTAATACGAATTATTCCATTAGATTATTTATGTAGAAATTCTACCACATCAACAATCCGTTGTAGTCTAGCTGGTTAGGATACTCGGCTCTCACCCGAGAGACCCGGGTTCGAGTCCCGGCAACGGAATTTTATTTTTCATTTCCTGAACATCTGAGCATATAGAACGAATAAAACGATAATTCAAGATAAATCCGTATAATACGCGAAATAACAAATGAACGAACTACATCCTTTTTATACGTTTTAGTAGTTCTTTACAAACATCGCGTGACTGCCGTGACATCATTTTGGCTGGAAATTCGCAGCTGGTCTCTCTTCTAAATTTGAACGAAAGTAGCTGCTTTTCTCACTTTCTCTCTAGAATATACAGCTCGAACAAAAAAAAAAATAAAGGGTCCGGAAGTCTAAAGGTTGTCCGTGTTCTTTTTCTCCGACTCTCCTTTTTCACTCTTTGCTATTCATTGTACTATTTAGTACTTTTGAGAAGGGTCCGGGCGCCCTGCCCCCGCGACCGCCCCCGCCGCCGAGGCCGAGCGCCCTGCAGCACGGACCACCCCCCCCCCCCGCCGCGAGGCCGGGCGCCCTGCAGCCCGGACCCCCCCCCCCCGAGGCCTCCCCCTCATCCCCCCCCCCCCGCCGCGAGGCCGCCGGGCGCCCTGCAGCCCGGACCACCCCCCCCCCCCCCGCCGCGAGGCCGGGCGCCCTGCAGCCCGGACCACCCCCCCCCCCCCCCCCGCCGCGAGGCCGGGCGCCCTGCAGCCCGGACCCCCCCACCCGCCGCGAGGCCGGGCGCCCTGCAGCCCAGACCCCTCCCCCGCTGCCGAGGCCGGCGCCCTGCAGCCCGGACCCCTTCCCCCCGCCGCGAGGCCGGGCGCCCTGCAGCCCGGACCCCTCCCCCGCCGTGAGGCCAGGCGCTATGCAGCCCGGATCCCCCACCCCCACGTGACCAGGCGCCCTACAGCCAGACCACCCTAAACCCTAAAGAAAAAATTATAATTTCACTCTGCAACTTGAGCAGATGTTAGGCCAGCTCCTCCCAAATGTAATGGAGGTACCAACCCGTCCAGATGAGTGACTTTGTTGCAGCCTCCTATCCTCTTTTATAAGCTCCTAAGCGTATCTTCTCTTTGTCTTTCGACATTGTGGGACTAACGAGGCGGTAGCGCGGATGTACGATGGGAGAACCGGTTCAGCGCTAGTATTGTTGTGCAGTAGCAATTGATGTTGTGGGACTAACAATAGTGCGGATGCATGATGGGAGAACCGGTTGAGCGCTACTCTTGTCGTGCAGTAGCGATCTTTTCTGCCCCTTCGAGCAAGATTTTCTCTCTGTTCTCTCCATTGGCAATGATTCTTTTGTGCCTCTTCATATCCCTCCATCACCGGTCCGTCTCTCATTCTTCCTCATGCTTTCGTTGAAATGTGATCCTTCTCCGAGAATGCCATGGAGTTGGCACTATCAGATCGAATCATCACACCAAAGTGTTATACCTATACTGCAGATGGTATATTTCCGATCCAGTACACAAAAGTGCTGTATTATACGGTGACTATCTTCACTACTCTTATTCTATTATCAGTGTTTTCTTGACTAGTGGAGTCATCGTCAATTTTTTCTTAATTTGATATTTGTTTTGCATAACCAATTCGTAGAGGCTGTTCATGATAATTTATTTCAAAATTAATCACTTCTAAACAAATGAATACATGAATTAAGCTACCACCATGGAGTGTGCATATTTCTAGTATGGAAAAGAGGTACTTCTGGTCTGTGCAGAGGTTTATGTAAAAGTATAACTGAACATAACCAAAGGAATGCTTTAGCTAATTTCAGGAATGTGATTTTCACAGAAAACTGTGTAGTGGTTCATCATGTCTAATTAAACCTCACACAACACAAAGATCAGAAAAAATGAGCAGTTGCTGTACCCGATTCCATGTTTCTAGCTTTCTGCTCGGTGTATTGCTCACCATACCATGTACCTTCTACTTCCGGTCCTGTGCTGATCTTGGAAACTGGCCTAATTTATTTGGTTTCTACAACAATGAGGCCTCATATTAATTTGATTTTCATTTTCAATTTTTGTTTATTCTTCTACTTGATATTATGTTTAAAATTGGATTACACAATTTGTTTATAGCTAGATTGATCCAGCTACTACGTACTTTCATTATGATTATATTGGTTCAAGTTTTTACTGTTTTATTGAAATTGGTTACAAGCTTCAATTTCTATGAATTTTATGGAGGCTTTTGGTGTAAGCTCGGAAAGCTATTAATTCTCAGCATTAGAATTGATTAAGCCTCATTTACGTTGTTCCCGTCAAAGGTGAAAAATTTATGAATTTGTAACACCATAATGATTTCATTTACTTGTCAATACTGTTATATTAACTTCTGTAAATGAAGCATGGTCAGCACCAAATTCACTTCTTGACCTCTTCCTTGAGAGCTTTCATGTCAGCGAAGAAATGGAGAATCATTTGCTTATCATTGCAATGAATGCAAAGGCTTTTGAGCGGTGCAAATCAGTGCATCCCCATTGTTATTTCCTCAAGATCAAGACAAATGGCATTGATTATTCCAGTGAAAAGGTTTTCATGAGCAAAGACTACCTTGAGATGATGTGGGGAAGGAATGAACTTTAGCAGAGAATTCTTGAGCTTGGATTTAACTTTCTTTTTATGGTATGATCATATCCAACAAAATGCTAGTTTATGCTAGAAATTTTTCAAATGATTCTTTTAGTCATATTGTTTCAAATTTTAATTTGTGATAGCTGTTAAACCTAAGGAATCATATAGTTGGTGTGGACTTGAGAAAGGCATAAAGAAGAAATTGAGATAGACATGATGGAGAGAGAGACCTTGGTAGTTTTTACTAAATTTTTCAAGAGGGAGAGAGAGAGAGTGAAATGGAAAGAATATTTTTTAATCCCAGACTAACAGATTATATGTTTTTGTTTCCCATAATATTACCATTCCTTAATAACATGGCTCAAATCACTTTCACTTTTTCTCCTTCAAATCACAATGTACTGGAGCAAATTTCTAAAAGATATTATATGAAATCTGTATTTTTTTTTGTGTGTTTAGTTTTTTACTTTTAATGAGAAAGATTGGAAACTACGAGTAAAAATCTAGTTTCTAACACACTTTGACAGAACAAATAGTATTTCCTGTTTCTCTGAAAGTTTTGTTGTTACTGATGTAAATGACTGAACCTCCAGTTTGTAAAGACTATTTTTTCCTATGTTATTCGCTTTTTTAATTATTAATTTTTTTTTTCACATAATGCAGCTATACGCTTGAAAGAAGCAAGTCGGCTTTATGAACAACTAAAGGAAAAGTCTGATACTCTCGCTTGCACTGCTGCAGAAGTTTGTGACGACGACGACGACGACGATGATGATGGTGCATCAAAAGCCGAAGTTCTAGAGGATGATGTTGACCTATTGAATCCCAAAAACTCATGATCGTCTGCTTTGGTCCACTTGACCTTTTCATTTCTTACCCTTTCTTGTTAATTTAGGTACCATAGATACCACAATATATAAATGGAAATAATATGTATCAATTTTCCTCAGCTTCCTATCTTCTAGAAGTTTTACAGTACCAACTATAGATCCTGTCCCCAATAGGACATAATAGAAATAAAGAATGATAAATGTTCACTGGTATCCATGTTGTTTTGGAAATGAATAAATATAAACTGGTTCAAGTTTTTTCTTCTAATATATTGATGCATTATCGGTAGATAAATGTGCTAATTGAAATTTTAATAAAAAGCTGATCGTGTAAATTTTTATTAATAAAATTACTATGTAAATTTTTACCAATAATAATATTCGCTGACCGAATTGTCCACACGTAAATTTTTACCAGTAAATTAATTATGAATTTTTTTACCAGCAATAATATTTTGTGACCTCGCATGCATTTTTTTACCATAAAATTAATTGTGCATTTTTTTATCAATAATAATATTCACCGACCAGATTGCTGTAAGAATTCAAGAAGAAGTGAATGAATGAAATGTTTTGTATATATCAATAATACATGTCTTTACAGAATATTTATAGACATAGCTCCTAACCTAAGCTATATTGTTACTAAGCTGTATTGTTACAATAACAGAATTCTGTTATAACTGAACCAAAAATATTTACAACAATCTATAACGGTAACTTGTCATCTTGCGCTTCCTCTTGGTCTTCTATATAGTTGTCTTATGTATCTCTGTTATCATGCCCCGCAAGCGTAACGTGGAACTTGTGACCGTTAGTTTGGTACGTAGCATGTTAAAATGAGTAACAGACAACGGTTTAGTTAAAGCATCAGCTAATTGATCTTGTGAACAAATAAATCGAACATGTATCGTGCCAACTACAACTTTCTCGCGCACAAACGTTGATGCCAAAGCTGAGGAGAAGTCTTTTGACACACAAGAGCTTGAGGTGGAGATGCAACAAGATAGAGGCCATTATGATTTGTACTCGTGAGCAGCACCTTGTGAGTTGTTTGGTCGTTAACAAGACAAAAATTGTGATGAAATTTAACATAGACATGATTCTCAGCAAGTGGTTTACTGATATTGAGTAAGGGCTTAGAAATATGTGGCACATGCAAAACATTATTAAGTACCAGGGGTGTAGAATTGGTAAATAAAGATGCATAGCCAGTATGTATGATGGCCAAACCCTTACCATCACCCACATGAAGCTGGTCAGGATCCGGTGTATGGAGAATAACCAGTAAAAATATTCAAATCAGAGGTGACATGAGCAGAAGTGCCTAAATCCATGTACCAGGTATCAGGAGAACCTGAACCAGGTTGAACAGACAGTGCTTGAGGCTGATACGATCTATTCTTGGAAGAAGGCCTTGGAGGCTGAGGTTTGTATGTAGTATCGAAGCGTTTATAACATCTATCAGCTGTGTTTCTCTTCTTTTGACACATCTGACACATAAAACGATCAGAAGAAGGTTTATCATTGATCTTGTCGCGCCAAGCCCCTTTAGAGGTGAGGAAAGCCGAGAATTGAGTCATAAGATCAGTGTCAGTGGAAGGAGGTGGACCAAGCACATAAGAGGTGACTGAGTTGGCCTGAGGTAGAGGAGAGACCATAGGTCGTGTAGAAGAAGGATGCACAGGTAAGACAAAAGAGGAAGATGGAAGAGTAGAAATGATCGGGGTATTTTTCAATAATCGTTGTTCATGCGTAAGTAGCAATCCAAACAGCTCATTAAATGGAACAACATCATATCTTGAATTTAGAGAGACTATAAGAGGATCATATTCAAGACTGAGGCCATGAAGAATAAATAGCTATAAATCAGCGTCAGAGATAGGGGATTCAATCATACGTAACCGATTAGCCAAGGATCTCTTCTGATTAAGGTAAGATTGCATTGTTAGGTGTCATTTTTGGAGAGAATGGATCTGTAGTTTAATATCCATCACACAGGTAAGAGATTGAGATGAATAACGAAGATGTAATTCATTCTAAAGTTCAGCTGAGGTGGTGCAATGCACAACTTGCGACACAACGGACTCAGAAATAGTGCTGAGTAGCCAGGCAAACAAGAGTTGATCTTTTCGACTCCAAAGAACGAAATCAGGATTGGTAATAGCATCACCATTTAATCCGGGAACCGTAGAAGGAGGAGGAGAGCGAGAGCCATCAAGAAACCCGAACAGATCGTGTCCTCGAGCAAGGGGAAGAATTGAGAGTAGTTTTCATGCGTAAGCTTGATCGGTAATTGATGAGTAATGTAATAGGATGAAGAGAATAGGAGAAGAATTCGTAGCCATGAGTAGAATAGGAGGAAGGTAAGAAGAAAGCGTAAGCTTTAAATGGCGTCTGATACAATGTAGGAATTCATAAAGTAGTGAATGAATGAAATATTTTGTATATATCGATAATATATGTCTTTACAGAATATTTATAGTCATAGCTCCTAGCCTAAGTTGTATTGTTATAATAACAAAATTTGTTATAACTGAATAAAAAATATTTACAACAATCTATAATGGTAACTTGTCATCTTGCGCTTCCTCTTGGTCTTCTGTATTGTTGTTTTCTATATCTCTGTTATCAGTTGCCCATAATAAATATTTATCATCTCAATTTTTTTTAATATAATAATTATATAAAATATAATACACTTATTTACTAAAATCTAACTCATCAATAATTTTAGAGACAAAACAGAGGACGTTATATCACTACCTTTGAAATTTGACTTGGAGAACTCGTAGTCCCAATAAGATTATTTTTCTCTCTCCAGTCTGACATGGTGTTGAGCAACAAATACATATTTCTAGAACAGAAAGTGTACGGTCTTAGTTTACTTGTACTTATTATTGGTATCTGATATGGCCCAGATTAGATCAAACGCTCAATCCAGCCTAGCACAAAGATATAGTGATATTACAGTAAATTTATGCTTCATCAAATCCGCGATGGCAAGTGACGCATATCACATCAAATTTAATCATTTGATGGATCCCGATCGAGAGCAACCCCTATGTTAGAGCCTCTTAATCAATTGAAGAGGGGTTCACAATTTATTACACACACAAAGAAAAAGTAATATATATCCGTCCGATGTATTATACTTATATTGAATAAAAAAATATGAGTGAGTATCCATTGACAATGAGTTATTTTGATAATTTTAACAATAAATTTCTAAATAAATATAAAAAATTTTAAAAAGGAAAAAAAATTATAGATATGTTCTTCTATCTTTAGATTGATGGTCATTCAAATTTCATGCAATTTCATTATCGTTTGATAGTCCATTAAAGACCATCAAATTTTTATATAATTTGTAATAGTTTCAATTTAACGGTATTTGATGGACTTCAAATTATAATGAAATTATATAAAATTTGAATGACCATCAATCTAAAAATAAAAAAACACATCTATAAATTTTTAAGATTTTTTTCTATTTATTTAGAGATCCATTGTCAACCCATCCCTTCTCTAAAAATATATGGACGTAACTCTAAAATCAAAACTTGTAAATTTGTTGTCCCGTCCGTTACCTGCTACAAGAAAAGAATGAATTACGTAAATGACCAAAATCTCGATTACTTAGGCTTCCCATTTACCCAGAATATCTGGCTGAAATTAATAAGCAATCGGATAATTAATAACAAAGTTTTGGCGTTTTGTTTTCCTACATGTAAACTTGCGGGGTTTTACTCATTATCTCTATCTTATCTTGATAAAGCAAGATATAAAAGTTTATTTCTGGGGCGTCTGATGGACGTAGAGTACTACTGCTGTTATTGTGATTTGAGATAGTTCATAACTTGAATTTTAAATCAGATCTGATTTTTTAAAGATTTTTTGAAAGATTTTGATTTTCAATCCGATCTGATGGGCGTCTGATGGACGTAGAGTACCACTGCTGTCATTCTGATTTGAGATAGTTCATAACAACTTGAATTTTGAATCGATCTGATTTTTTAAAGATTTTTATTTTTATTTGATACTTACAAATTCGATCCGGTCATTTCTAATAATAAAGATCAAATTTAATCTTTAAAAAATAGATCTTTCTGATCCGGTCCTTGTTATACTCAGTCATTCTTATATTTTTTATTTAATATTTGATATTTGATATTTGATATTAATTTTACTTAAAAAATCTAAAAAACATAAGAAATTAAAATAAAATATAAAAATAAAAAATATAGTTTACTATTTTTATATAAATATAAATTAATATTAAAAATATATAATCATAAAAAATAATATATATCAAATTCTTACTGATCGATCTTTATCTGACTTTTATAGTCTAAAAAACTTAATAAAAATCAGGCTTATCCTTAAAAATTAAATCTTTAAATCCTACTCTCTAAATTTTTTTCATTTTATCTCCGAGCATGTAGCTTCGGTCCTTAAAAAAATGCGATACGAGGACTATGCCCAACTGCGATTTCGTCACTTTCGTCGTGGAGGCATCTGACAGCTGTCATGCGTTTTCTTTCTTTTCCTCCTCGGGCTCCTCTCTTTTGTCCCTATATCTTGGGCTGTTCTTTAGATTAGTCCTGCACGGCATCCTTGCTATAGGAGTATAGGGTGACATGTTAGGACTCAGGACTTGGGACATAAAGTTCAGTCTTGCTGTCACGCGTCTCCATTCTTTGACTCGCATAGGCATAGAGTTCAGAACCTACAACCCTAAAAGCTACAAAGCTTTTATTTAATTTTACGGATTTTACGCTTGTGATTGTTCATTTGTCTAACGAGTATTGGGAAGGTTTCAAGGTGCTACAGATGATACGAATGAATGAATCTCTGATCCTCATCCTCGCAAAGATGCAGATAAAAGACTAAAAGTTTGATAAAATCCCGGGGTCAATCCGGTCCGAGACCGTTACTCGGATCGTTTCAAATCGTGCTTCAAATTTGAACCGACTCAGACTGTGGTTTAGTACAGTTTTATTATGGATTGAATCAGATTTTTTATTTTGAACCGTTCTAATTCGATCAATTGTAATTAGTGATCTGAGATTGATCCGATCCGTAATAATTCATTTCAGACCGTGATAATTCATACCAACCATGCCAATTCGTGACATGTGCATAACCTAGTTGGAAAATTTAAAAGAACAACATACATAATCATTTCAACCTTTCAAAAAAGCTTTTATAGACACACATGCAATATGCAATAAGAATAAACCAACATCATAAATTTTGCGAGTAGAACACTTAACTCCAAAATTTGTGTTTTTTTGCGGTGGTTGTAGCCATTGTTTTAAAATGCAGCCGCATGGCTGTATATACGTCCGCTTATACTTATACGGTGCGATGCCTATAAAATTATTTTTTAAAAGTATGTATCTGTATATTCAACAATGTAAATTATTTTTTAAAATATTTATCATATTTAAGCCTATAAAATTAATTATATTATATTTTTCATGCAAAATATTTAAAATTATATTGAATCTTATTATATTTTCTTATTTTATATTAAAATTCTTCAAAAATAAATGATCGATTCTAATTTTGTAAGAATTTTTAAGAATAAATATCCGCATACTGAATCGTATATGCACCCGTATATCACATATACGCTATGCAGCGATCAACCGTACGCATATTAAAATCCTCATTTTAAAATCTTAGTTGTAGCCTCGTAGGCTTGTAGCACTCTACGTCCAAGCAATTCTAATTTCCTAAAGCATGTGTTGATATATTATATTGTGTGGCAGGATGCTGATAAGTGTCCATGTGGCTCATCCTGAGTTGAAAAAGGATGATACGCAGTAGTACAACACAGGCTGAGAGTGGGAGCAGAAGATTAATAGTGATTATTGTGTACATTATCGTGGGATAAAAATAATCTACGAATTTTGTGAGGTAGAACTAGCACGACATGTTTTTATTTTGAGTGTGTTTGGATGGTGAAAGCATGAAAGGGTTAGTGAAAAAATAGAACTGTTTGGATTAGTAATTGAAAATAGTGTGAGGTTAGTGATATCTCGAAAAATATAAAAATATGTTATTTTTTACTATTTCGGGTTAGTAAAATGTTGTTTGGATGGTAACTTGAGAACATCAGAGAGAATAGTTAAAATAATTAATTATTTTTAGTATTTTATTTAATAATAATTATTATTTAATACTATTTCATACTAATATAAAAGAAAAAAATATTTGCTCATTATTTTCACCACTCTCATGGACGCTAATCCGCTAACCCAACGTTTTCTATGGATTAGCGAATTAGCATTGTTGTGCTGCTATTTTTGATTTCAATTGTGTGTTTGAATAGTTGTTAATCCGAAAACAGTACTATTATTCTAAAAACAATGTTATTATACACCATCCAAGCACCCCTTTAATGATTGATCAAGGTCAAAGTGGCCAAACTTATTCGGACCGGCCCCATTTGGATCTAATCCTTTGTAATTTATAGGGCCCGATACGAAAGACCAACAGTAGATAGGGATGGAATTTTTGAATTTTGAACCGTTTTAATTTAAATTGTACGATATGTGGTCCGGAGACCGGAGTGAACTGTGATAATCCATGGTCCAGAAGGATTTGAACAAGACCTTTGTCTTGAAAGGGGCGGGGCCCATTGTATGGTCGGACAGAAGCGGAAATCATTCGCTGAGCGTACAGTCGTACACGGTACACCACATAGTTCAATCCGGCTCTCAGTAGTCACTGCTGAAACTCCTGAAAGCGCCTCATTAGAATTTAGAGGACCAGAGGAGGCTGCTTAGCTTTGGTGCTTTTATTCAATTACTGGTTTTAGTCTTTCCGTCTAGAATCAAATGAGAATCAACCTGCAACAGGTCATTGAGTATGATCTTAAAAATATCATTGAATTTATATTTTTATATTTTTATATCTGTTTCAAATTCTAATCGCTCTGATTTTTTCTAATTGATTTATTTTTTTATAAATTAAGTAATATTTATGCATACAAATAACTGAATTAAAAGTAACTAGATAACACGTGCTCTCCACTGCATTTAATTATATTTTTTTTAAATGTCAGATTAGTATATAAATGTTATATATTTGGACTCCTTTGGATTATAAAAATCTAAAAGTGATACATGTCCTTTTTCTATGGTAGCAATCAAATTCACCAATAACCATTTTGTTATGTATTTTGAGTTACAAACAAATTGTATTCATTAAAAAACTTATCATTGGCCACAAATTATGCTTTTTCATATCCTTCCAAAGGGAAGTGATCATTGTCCATTTGACTATTTGGTTTGGCAGGACCGCAGGAAGAGCTAAAATTAAATCTTCTCAGTAGATTTCTTCTCTTATCTTGAACAGTAATTGTGGCCAGTATCTGACTGATTTTATATTTTCTCTAGATGCTAACTATCAATTTTCTGTCTTTAGATCCTGTGCACCGAAAAATGTACTCTTAAACATTCTTCTTTCATTAAATCATTATCTTAGTAGCAGCAATAATGTAAAAACAAATTATTGTAGTGTTAATTAGACTTCATTAAAAAAATTTGACATAGACCCGAGTCAGATTCAAATTCGGATCCGGAAGACTTTTGACTGCATGCCCACTTAATCAGTCATCATTTTCTAAGTTCATCATTTAATGTTTAGTAGGTTCATGCATCATCATTTTTCATTATTTAATAGATTCATGCATCATCATTTTCTAAGTAATTTATTAGAGTCATCTAGAATAATGTGATTCATGCACTTAATTTTATGTATTATCTTTAACAACATTTATATTTTTTCCTTTTAACTCCAAGACAATTGTAGCCTATAAAAGAAGGCTATGTCATTTGTAAAAGAACTAACTTTGATCAATATAAAATTTTATTTCTTAAGAAATTTCTCTCATTTGCTATCTCGTGATCCTCCTTTTTTTCTTATTTCTATCCACTAAATCAGTTATCCTAACCCATTACTAGCGAGCTTGAATTTGGAACTGAGATTGCGTCATATATCACTACTAGTCTTAAGCCTATTTACACTAAATTATAATATGATTTTGCAGAATTACAACAAAACATATCAATTAATATTTTTATTTTAAGTTTACAAAACTATAAAATTAGTATTTATAGGTACATGATAGATTCTTGGCTAATTGCGACATAGTCCTTGCTGAACAAACACTATCGAGTACCGACAATCAAAAGAATACACAAATATAAATGATAAACAAAACAAAAATAATAATAAAATGATTAAAAAAAGTATAGGTTGTAATTCGGATTCAGATGGTGCGGAAGAGAGCGAACAATGATATATGAATGCGAACAATTAGATAGGTAGAAGACAGTGTCAGTATTAATCTCTAACCTCCTATAATTTTTATTGCTATTTTTTAAATTATAAATTTCTAAACATTTCAATTAGTTTTTAAATTTTTCATTTTAAAGAAAATTACTAACAAAAAAAAAGTTAGAACTTCGCCTATGTTATTTTACATAGCCGGTCCCAAACCCTGAATAAAAGGAGTGTAACTTTTATTTTTTAATCTATTTTTTTAAATAATTCAAAATTATTTTTAAATTATTTGATTTGATAAATTTTTATTTTTATTTTATTTTTTAAATTAATTGATTTAAGATATTTTTATTTATATTTTAAACGTTCATTTTAAATTATTTGATTTTTAAATGTTCATTTTTAATTTTTTATCTATTTTTTTATTTAATCTATTGTTTTAAAATAATTGAAAAAATGAACGTTTAGAAAATATATTATTCTTTTAAAATGAACGTTTAGATTTGTACTTAGCCGAAATGATATTATTTAGATTTTATGACATTCCAAAATAAAAAATATATTTGTAAAACAAAAACAGCAAAAAAAAATTCTCGTACCCGTCTACCCGTGCAAAACAGTTTCTGAACCGTTATAACGGTTTCTTAAACGTTATAACGTTTCATAAATCGTTATAACGGTTCAGTAAATCGTTATAACGGTTCAGAAACCGTTATAACGGATCCCGTTCCCGAGTATCCGTGTACCCGACCTACCCTTGGACCCGCCTTGTGGTACCCGTGTACCCGCGACGGGCACGGGTATGAGACGGGTAGGATACGGTTTTGAAAAAAAAACCCGTCTACCCGTGTCCGCCGTACCCGTCTATCTGCCGTACCCGTGCCCGCCCTACGTATCCATGAGGTGCTCACTACGTATCCATGAGGTGCTCATAGATCGAGAACGCATGATCTCACCACATGCATCAATCGTGTCTTGTATGTTGCTCATTGGTTTAAAATGTGATCGTATCTACAATGCGATACGGAGTACGTATTTGTAGTGAATAATATTTAAAAAATATTGTTCTGTTGTATTTATAAATTTAATCATATCATATCTTTCAAGTAAAAGATTCAAATTATATTAATATATTTTTATTTTTTATTGAAGTTCTTTCAAGAAATATGATCAATTCAGATATATCAAGAATTTTTCAAAATATACATCCATATATATTATATCCGTACATATGCACTCACATATCACATATACATAATATTAAACTCGCTAATGCATAAAAGTTTGATGATTCTTTAAACGGGTAATAAATAATTAGACATATAATATATTATCTATCATATCAATATGCTTTAACATAGCATGTGGCACAATAACAAACCCATGAGAAAAACACTAATGCTAAAATATAACAACAAAAATAATCATCCACCTCATAGATGAATAATCATGTGATGTGTCAAATATTAAAATTCTATTAGTATTTTATTATATATTTTTATTAAAATTGTTTAAAGAAATATTATAAATTTAAATATTTTAGTATTTTTTTAAAATATACATTCGCATATGCTATTTAAAATACATAAACACTTTTACACCGCATGTGCTATTTGAAATATACATCATCATATGCCTTCTACATATTAAAACACATATGTATTCTCATATCACATATGCATAATATTGTAGCCAACCATATAAACGATATTGATATATGTGCATGTAATGCGTGTCAAGTGCGAGCACGTGACGTGTTCAATACGGAATGTGTCGTATCAACACGTGCATATATTACTATGCACATCTAAGACTTGTGACATGTCTAGCATGTCGTGTTAAACGTATTCGTGTTTATACATATTTAATACGTGTCAACACTTGTATCACTTATAAATTCAATAAATTTCAAATAAAACTGGAGAAATATATAAAAAAATCCCAAAAAATATAGTGATCTTAGTCACAGAAAATAAAATTGGCGTACTATACTAAAAAATATCATACATATTAGAGTAATTTTGATCTCTTATTTCAATATCAAGTCAATCTTTTAAGCGCACAAACCTTTCAAAAGTCTAATATGTTGAAATATTTTATACGTGCTACACGTGCGTGTACACGTGTTAGGTTTGCGTGTTCATGTTCAATGTGTTAGACGTGTGTGTTTAGACGTGTTCAAATTATTCATATGTTAATCACGTATGTTTAACAACACAACACATATGTGACACGTGAACACATCACGTGTAGACACGTTTAGACACAAATACGTATTGTGTTCGTATTTAAACATACGTGCACACATGTTTATCACTTTTAAAACATGTATTTTAAAACATTACTATCATCGTTATGTGATGCAAATTGCATAAAAACTCGTCAGTGCATGAAAGTTTGGTGATTCTTTCCATGGGTCAATGGGTCATATATTACTATGCATATTGTATATTCTCTACAAAACCAATGTGCTTTGATATAACTTGTGGCACGATAACAAACACACAGGAAAAATATGAATGCTAAAATACAACAACAAGGATAATCATCCACATCATATAAGAATAATCATCCTACGATATGTCAAATATTTTTGTAGAGAAATAAGATCAATTCAAATATTTAATAAAAAAAATTAAAGAAATAAGATCAATTCAAATATTTTTAAATTTTATGAAATATATATCCATATAAGTTATTTGCATATTGATCCGTATATGCACGCACTCACCGCTACTATGTATAACTGCATATATATATTGAAATATGCATTTTAAAACATCGTTATTATCATTATGTGATTTTTAAACTGCATGAAACTCATGAAATGCATACAAATCCCATGACCCTGTGGCCATATATTACTAGGTATATCAGACGTTCTCTAGTATTTTACTATGTTTTTGTCAAATATCAGAATTATATTATACCTTTCATGTAAAAAACATGAAAGAGTCAAATTATATTATTATCTTATTAAATTTCTATATCATTTTTATTGAAATTCTTTAAAAAAATTGATCGATTCAAATATTTTAAAGATTTATCATAATATATATCTACATATAAATCTGCATATTGAACCGAATATGAACTTACATACCGTATATACATAATGTTATGATCAACTTCAAACATAGTGAAAAAACACATTTAAAACACTATTTATTGTCGTTATGTGATGCAAATCACATGGAACTCGTGAATGTATGGTTGTTTGTTGATTATTTCCAATTGGTCATATACTACTAGACATATCGAACATTCTCTAAAATGATTGAGCTTGTGGCACGATAACAGACCTACGAGAAAAAACAAATTCTAAAATGTGACAACAAACATAAACATCCACTTCAAAGACGAATCATCCTTTGACGTGTCAAATATCATTATTATAATATCTTATTTATTTTCTTATTTTTATAAAATTCTTTAAAAAAATATGATCAATTAAAATATTCTATGAATTTTTTAAAATATATATTCAAATATGCTATTTACATATTAAATATTAAACCGTACATGCATTCACATACCGTGTATACATAATGTTATAGTTAACTGTATACATATTGAAAATATACATTCTAAAACATCATTATTGTCATTATTGTAACTCGAATAGGTGTTGTGGTTGGGTTATGAATCAGAGATGTCGTGGTGGATTTGAGTATCGTCGTTAAGGATCGAGTCGTGAGTCAAAATTATTTTGTATCAGATATTCAGATTTTTTATAATTTATATTTAAATATTATCTTAATTAGATTTTTGATTTGATCTGAATTATGATGGTTGATTTTTGACTTGAGATATGAGTTGATAACATGAATTGTTTGGATTGACTTTTGACTTGTGAAGCGGATTGATGATATGAATTATCTGAATTGATTAGATACATATTGATTAGGAGTGCACAAAATAATCGTGGCTCGTGGTTCGCTCTTGTTTGACTCAACTACAACTCATTTATAGCTCGTTCGTTACCAACTCGAATTGTTAACGAGACAAGCTGACTAACTCTTCTAGTAACGAGACGAGTTTGAGTTACTAGTAGCTCATATCGTGGTTATCTCGATACTTCATCTCATTTGACTTTTGAACGTGAACGACATGACTCTGGTGCAGTCACGCAATGCAACGCAAAAGCAATTGAAAATGTAAGAGGTGGGCCCACCCTCACGGAGAGCACATGGCTTGGTGCAGTCACGCAAGCCCAAGGTGCAAAGTACATATTTGAAATATAATTTTCAATGTTATGTCTTGAAATTGATGATAGATTTTTGAACGTTGGAATTGTTGAAAGCAACTGTCTCACACCTATGATAATAAAGACCTACTAGTTTATATCCTACCCTATCAATCTATCACCATTAACATTAAGTAGTAACCGATACTGGTAGGAGCAGAGGACATTTACGCGGCTAGAGCACTCGGCTGAGATTTGAGAATTGTCACACCCTAAAATAATTAAAATAATACTCGAGGATGACAGTCGCCACGTGTACGCAAAGACATAAGATACGTAAGGCTAAAAATACATAAATCATTCATTTATATATAATTTCATATAACAGTCCATTTAAACATGCCGAAATAAATATTTTTTTTAAATATCAATTTTGCGGAAATAAAAATAATAAATAATACAAAACGAGATTTTGTCAAAAGGACATTCAAAAATCAAATATAACTACCTAACAACTCAAATGGATAAAATAAAATAAAATGAACGACGGCCGTACAATCATAGACATCTCCTAAAGTTAGTCCTCACAATCTGTCATCTAGCTCCAAACTTGGACCCCACAACCATCGTGGAAACGTGAGTGACAAGTCACTCAGTGCGGTTTTAGATCTAGCACCGATATATTATAAATCTCTAGGATTAGACTTAAAACCATTAAAAATTTATTTTTATAACAAATATAGTAGCAACATATAAATACGTATATTTTTAGTTTAAATATCAAAAATAAACCCAAAATGAATAATTCTGAGATATTATAATATAATAGGTACGGGTTCTAACTTCCATATCACACGAATGACTTTGTTAGATAAATTATTTTCAGAAAGAACCAACCGAAACTAGTGCTCTATAGAAGAGAGCGTCATTCACTATCAAATTGTCCCTAATTTATCCCGCTCAGTCCCTTACTATAATGAAAATGAACAACGGCTCGATTTTTATCAATATATATAATTCAAATTTAAGGAGACTATCCAAAAATAATATGAAATGAAATGATCCAATTATGAATAAATATAAAGTGACAAAATAGTCATTGTAATAAATATAAAGTGATAAAATAATCACTCTAACAACGGTATAGCTCCTTAATAATAGATTAGAAGAATTTTCATTGTGAAACTAAGCCAGTACTGACACTCTTTCCAAACCAAATTTGAATATTCCTTTTTAACTTATAATTTTCTTTGAGTTTCTTAACAACATGCAAATTATAGAAAATGAATAATATACAAATTCAAATTTTAATTCAATTTAGTTATAACTCAACGTAATTTGATCAATATAACAATCTGGTTAATTATAATCTAAAAATCATATTATTTATATAATAAAATTTCAAGATACTTAATTAATAATAATATAAATTATTAACTACTAATTACTCTATCTAGGATAATCTATCATTTAACTAATTATATTAAATTATTAAATACTAATTACTCCATCTAGGATAATTTATCCTATAACTAATTATATTAAATCATTAAGAAACTAATTACTCTATCTAGAATAATTTATTCTATAACTAATTCTATTAAATTATTAAATACTAATTACTCTATCTAGGATAATCTATCCTTTAACTAATTAACCTCAATCATTAATCTAATTAATGATTAAAAATAAAATGAATAACAAAATGAAATGCAGATGATATGAACAAGTTTTAGTATCAAAATAAAATAAAATATAATTTAAAGTCTTATCCTAAGAAATCATAAATCTTAGTGCAATCCGCACCTGAATAACTCGGTAAGAACGGTAGCGCCACGCTTTTAGGTCCCTGATGGGTTCCGCGATCTTGTCGGTCATCTCATCATGATACTACTAAGAACCTATGAAATCAAATTGATTAAATTCACGAATATTATATTTATGCTTGATTTGTTTAGATTAGATTATACCACACTCTACGTCGAAATTATTATAATTTAAGTTTCATATTTTAGGATAATGATTATTTTGGAACAATTCAATGATTCAATCTATAACTCTATAAATTCTTAGTTTTCAATATTGCATAATTAATTGGTGACTAGGCTATTGTCCTAAAAAGGGAAATGTGCAAAGTTTTTATTCTTCAAGGTTATATTTGATATTGTACGGTCATACTTGAAGTCAGAGATGAAGAAGCCCGTTGATTCCTCTTGTTTCTAAATAATTCATTATATTAACAAGAGTGAGTTAACTTGGGACTCATATCTACGGAGAGTGGAGATGGTAAAATAGAAACAACATGCATTTAATATCCTTTAAAACTGCCAAACTAGTACTTGTATCTGGCTGCTCTCACGAATGAAATATTAGACTAGAGGAAATGCACACTAGAATAAATTAAAATGAGCACTACAACTCATGGGAGGATCAAGACAAAACCCAATTGAAATGCAAAGAAACACCCTTATATTGGGATAATTTAATGCCAAAAGAATTGTATAAGTTTTTTATAAGCTAATTAATACTTTAGATAAAATATAAAATGAAGAATTTGTAATTTCATTTTCTTGTTAAAGCAAGGTGAAATTTTAAAAATATGTAGATATAAGGTATATATTTTCATACAAAATTCATTAGAAAATGTATATTGAGTGATGTTAAAAACTGACGGTTCAAATGAACCTTTAATTGAAATGTTAATTTTGTTATGCAAAAAGTAATCAATTTCATAAAAAAAATAGTGATGTCCGAAAATTCTATCCAAAAATGTTATGATACATTGTAAGTTTATTAAATTTTTACTTTTTAGAATTGTTGTCATCACAAACTTGAAAAAGGTTATGATAGCTTATAAAATATCTAAAAAAAATATAATATTGGTCTACAATTAGATTTTGATATGAAAATCATTTTGAACGGTTATATTAACCATTTGAATTTTAAAAATGAACAAAAAATCCATAATACATAAGTCATCCATGCTACGCATAACCTCACTCTCTCTATGTAAAATATCTAATATTTTAATATTCATAACATTATTATGTCTTTTAGTTAATGGAGGAAGAAAATCAAATAATTATTTTTAGATATCTATTTATGTTTATCAAGATAATAAAGGAATTGACTTGCACACTCGAAAGCCTCTAATAATTAAAATTATCAATCACAATTTGTATATTTACCGATATTTTTAAAAGATATAATTAGTTATATACACTCTAAATTTCTGATTTTCAAAAAATATAACTCTAAAATTTAAATTTAGATAAATGTAACTTTAAACTTGTTCGTTTTTTAATTTTATCACTTCAGCTATAATAATTTTCATAATATCAAAAATATCTTGTGCCCATTCTTTATTCCCTGATCAAAACATCCACTTTGCCCAACACCTTCATGCTGATAACCATTATCCAACCTTTCAGTTCCACCCGCCATGGTGAATGGCACGCCATGCGGAGTAGAAGAGTGACGGTATGTCATGCAAGGAACAAATTTACTTTTCTTCGGACTATTGAGTAGGCCTCATAGATCGAGCCAGACGGAGGGAAACAAGTGAATGGAATCAATTGATCTCCATTAATTATTCAAAAATCAATAAGGAATCAACTAATAGTGTTTCGAAACAAATTCCTCGTGAAAATTTTTCGACCTAATTTTTCATTTTTGGCAAAAAAAATACATCATTTGTAACCAACTTTTTATTTTTTTTGACAAAAAGTACATCCGTCTATATAAATGAATCGGATAAACAAGTCAGATATTTATATAAGTGATGTATGTATTAGATATATGACTCATGTATTTAGATATGTGACTTATATATTTATATATGAGCCTCTGATATTTAGATATGAGTTTCAGCTATTTTGATATATAACTTAGATATTTAGATATAAGGTTCGGATATTTAGATATATAACTTAGGTATTTAGATATGTGATTTAACTATTTAGATGTATGACTCAATTATGTAGTAAAATAATAGCAAAACAATAAAAATAGTCTCGAGAAACAAAGTCACATGGGAGAAACTGACAAATATCATATGAGTTGTACGGGAAAACGTGCATGACAGGTGAGAGAGAAAAGTCTTGGGAAATAAAAAAAAGTATTATATATATTTCTCAGATATTTAGATAAGTGAATTAGGTATTTAGATATGTGAATTAGGTATTTAGATAGATGAACTGGATAATTAGATAGATGAACTGAGTATTTAGATACGTGAATAACATATTTAGATAGAAAATATCAAACATCACAAATGAATCAGATATTTAAATATATGAACGAGATATTTAGATAATTGAACTAAGTATTTAGATAGATGAGCTATGTATTTAGATATATGAATAAGATATTTAGATAGAAAAAATAAATATCACGTGAGTTGCGTGAAAAAATGCATGTTACAGATGAGAGAGAAAAAAAATTAGGAAACAAAAATGACTTAGATACTTATATATATGTCTCAGGTATTTAAATAAGTAAACTAGGTATTCTAATAAGTGAGTTGGATATTTAGATAGAAAAACGATAACATCACATGGGCTGTACGGGCAGTCACGCTGTATAGAAAAATGCTAGGGATTTTTTGGGGAACAAAATCTTTGAGGATAATTTTTTTCTCAATCAATAATTACTAGAGAAGAGCCGGGCGTTATTTCGGCATGTCTTTTTTATATATAAGGATGTATTATTAAATATATTCCATGAAATTCATGATTTTTTAGTAAATTATCAAAATTAAAATATAAATTGAAAATCATTACAATTCTTTTTTAATGTTTTAAATATTTTACGCAAAATTAAGAAATAAATAACAAATAATTTCTTTTAATTTTAACCATAAATACTTTTCTTATTAAACCACCTATTTTTTGTTTTATATTATTTTTTATTGAAAAAAATATTTTTAGTCTAATAAAGGTAAAGACTTATATATATATATATATATATATATATATATATATATAGAGAGAGAGAGAGAGAGAGTTTGGCTACGGTGCTACGCGTAGCACAGATGACCCATGTGCTACGGTCCGTTTCTCCGTTTTCAAAGTTCAAATAGTCGATCCGACCAGTTAAAATATTTTTCATATGAAAATCTAGTTGAGGACCGAATTTTATATTTTTTTATTATTATTTAGTATTTTTTAATATAGTTAGAAAATCACTTGATTTAATTATTATGAGCCATTCAAAATGAGTCATTTTTTAGTTATCTTAAAAAATAGTAAAAAAATCCTAAAAAATATAAAATTTGATCTCCAACTATATTTTCATATGAAAAATATTTTGACCCGTCAGATCGACCATTTAAACTTTGAAGAATGAGAAACGGTCCGTAGCACACGGGTCATTCTACGCGTAGCACCGTAGCCAAACTCAGGCGTTATGTGTTTTGCGCTCTATCATAAATGATCAATCCGAACCATTAAATCTAATCTTCATATCAAAATATATTAGGAAAACAAATTTTATATTTTTTAGATTTTTTTTTGCTATTTTTTCTGGTGAGAAGAAAATGACTTGATCTGAGAATTCTGGTTTATCAAAAAATGACGGTTTCCCCTCTATTAAAAAAAAATAGTAAATAAATTTCAAAAAAATATAAAATTTAGTTTACTAATAGATTTTAATATGGAGATTATATTGAGTGGTTTGGATCAATTATTTTTGACTTAAAATTAGTAATAGAGCACAAATCACACAACGTTGTTGTGATTTACAAAGCATCATAGCCTAATTATATATATATAGTATAAAGATACCGTGAGATTAAACTCACAGAGACCTTCTATATTATAATAAAAAATAATAGTATAATACAAAAATATGTTGAAAATAATGTGGAATAAAAACTAGATATTCAATCATTCATTTTTTCTTCCATATATTTTTGTTTGCGTATTTTTGAGTCTGGATTTCATATTCACGTTTCTTGTATATTTTGAGAATAAATTATACTTTAAGTAAAGAAAATATATTATACAACTGTATATGTATCAAGTCAAAGTGAATTTTATAATAAAATTTTATCGAATTTAAAATATTTCTTGTAAAAATATTGTTGTATAGTTTTCATAATGAAAATAAATAATGATCTGCTTATTAGACTATTTAGTATGAGAGTGGCAAACGTCCATGAGAAAGGTATTTTTATAATAAAATTTCATATAGCAAAATCTCTTGAATATTTATTTATTAATTTACTTTAAGTTGGAAATGTTATAATTTTATATATTAAGACATGTATTTCTTAATGCATGAGTAAATATTAAAAAAAGCTTTCGGATGATGAAACGTGGCATTTGAGTGTTTGATTTATATCAGAACCATTACAAATATTGGATGTGCCCCGTAGCTAATACTAATACTCTAGAGCTACAGTACCAAAATCCATCCAAAATTAAATACTATAATATAAATATAGTTATATCTCACTTTAAAATTTTGAATTAAAAAAAAAAACATCTTTTAAATTTAAATAAATGTTACTTCAAATTCAATTAATTTTTTAATTCTATCATTCAAACTTTATAATATATAACTTATTATTAAAATAAAATATTTTTGAATTGCCAAAAATATCCATCCACTTCCATCCAAACAAATCCTTCCCGTCTTGTCCCCTTCTCCAGACCGTCCTCTCCATACTTCAATTTGTCGCTCCGAGATAAATTTATTTCAGTTTGAAAGTGTAAAAGATCGGATAATTTTTCATATCCTTGATTTACTGCTCTGATTAGAAAGAAAATAACAAATTTATCCTTTATCCTGTTTTGAAATATAGATCGATCCTCCCTCGTCAAACTTTGTTTTTCTCTCTTCTCTCCGTGCCCACTTCTCCAATTAAGCATTGCTCATAAATATATATTCTTCATTGAAGAAAATAAAAATAAGTATACAGGTGATTTTAACTTTCCTTTTGTCGAATTTCGAATATAGCATGGGCATGGTTCGCCTCTGAGATTTCTCTGCTTTTGTCACGACTCCAACAGAGAAACCTCATTGTTTATTTCTGTAATTTAGTTTGGGTGATTTAGAAGTGGAGCAACAAGCAATTAGTCCAAGGACAGAACAAACCAGAAATCATTAATGAATATCTTCCATGAACTCGCAAAAAGTTATGATACAATTTCAATGATCCAAAGGCCGTGCACATGCTTTCTAACTATCGAAGATGCAAAATGGCACAGTAATGGGATTTATATCATGTGCATTTTCCTTAGATAATAAAAACTTGTCTGTCTGAGAATTATGGAGGTGGGCAGAGAGAAGAAAGACGGAAAAATAAGATTTGAGAGAGGTATGGTGCGAATCTGTTTGGATGGGGTAGGGATGGAGACATGGGTGGACAAGCAGGCCTGACTCCCCCCTTCCCCCACAATTTCTTAAAAAAAATAGTTTACTTAAATAGATATTAAATATTTTTAATGATAAAATATAAAAATTTTGATACTTCATCTCTCTTAATTCTCCAGTAACTCTATAAATTATCTTCTGATCTCTCTATTTAAAATTTTTTATTCTGTCCGTGAATAAGAAGGAGAAATACCGGCGGAAGGTATTTTTGATATTACCAAAATTACAACATTTTTAATAATAAAATTATATATTTAAACAGTAAGAGTGATAAAATTTAAATCCAACTAAATTTCATATTGTTAGATCCTAAAACCTGATTTTGGGTGCAAATATTAAAACATTAAAGTGAAATATTTTCATAATCCTAATATAATTGAAGATTATTGGAACGCCTCCTTGTCAAGAACTAGAGCGGGCCACAGAACCCACAAAGAGAGACGCAGACGCGCCTAATCAAAAATAGGCTGCGTAAGATTGGTCCCAACTCCAAGCTCAACTTTTAAAAATTCCAGTTGTGGGCCTCAAGCCTTCAACCTTCAACCTCAAGGTTCTTCAAAGAAGAAGAGGCTGGTTCGCTCTTTACATAATCCTGCTGCGGGTCAAAATTGTCTGAAACATGTACTTACAGAAGGCTGTAAAACTCACTAAGAAAGACACAAATAAGACAAATATCAAAAGAGGGCCTATCCGGATGGGATGGTCTTGTTTATACTTTATAGCGCGCATCATCGTTTGCAGCTTGGATTGAAACCGTCATATGATGGTTAAGATTCGTGCACAAAGGTGGCCCTCTGCAATGCATCAATTACGCGTCAAGCACCGTGTCAGCGAATCTGAACCCTATGGGAAATGGAAGGAAGGACATTACACTGACGCACTTTTGCTCTGTACAATTATCGTAGAAGTATCAATATCAGTTGGAAAAATCAACAGATAAGCATCGGATCGAATTGTTACCGACAGTTGAAAAAAGTAAGGTACTGTACCAAATTGCTACACGTCCAATCAAAAGGAGGAAAAGAAACTAGTTCGCAAACAAACTAAATAGCTGAGCACAGGCCCGGTACAAACAATAAAACAATAAGACTACAAGAAAATACTCAACATGAGAAAAAAAAAACTACTAAATATGTATTCAATTGGTGAATATACTGTCACCAATTGAAAAGAAACTACTCAAATACTCTTCATTTCAAAAATAAAAAAATAAAACAAGAAGACTACAACCAATACTCAATATGAGGAAAAAAAGTTTAAAAAAAAAACAAAAAGATATGATCTATAATTCTGTGGAATCAGAGCAATTAAGAAGAGGAGGTATTAAGTATCCATTGCAAATCCATTGGAAGAGTTATTTTGGGCACAGGCCCGGTACTGACTGCAAGTGGAGTTACATGAAAGAGGGGATTTTGCTGCAAGAGCTTTTGCACCTCCCTGCTCAGCCACATATCGGCTGATGAATCCAACGAAAACGACCTCCTCATAGGCACCACAGCGAGCTGCTTCGTTCTTCTCAGTTCGACGCTCTCATCACCCTTGCAGCTCCACTTCCCTGAACTCATTTTCCCTCTAGCTGCTGGAGTACTGTCAGTAGCTGCGATATCATCTTCTCTGACATTTATGACTACTTCAGTATTAATTTCTGGAACAACATGATCCGGTTCCTGGTTCACAGCAACTGCAGCAGGATCTTTTGTGATAGGTGACCTACACAAGGGGCAATTTGCATTTTTGCACAACCATTCATCAATGCAATCCACATGAAAGAAATGCAAGCAATTGGGTAAAACCCTTGTCTTTTCTCCCTCTTCAAATTCAGTTAAGCACACAGCGCAGACATGGAAAACCCCCAGCTCCTTCGGTTTCCGATATGCGACAGTCGGTATCAATTTTATTGTTGATTCATCTAGGCCATGTGGTTCTTCAGACTCCAAAGTATGCAGTGGCAGAGACTGATTGTGGGTCCCATGCATACGGCGACGGGACACCCGTCTTGCCTCCGATCGTTGCCAATTTAGACAGCACTTAATGACAAAGATGTAGTAGCTTCCGAGAAGAATCAAGGCCGCAAAAACGCCGATGATTGTTAAGATCAGAGTTGGAAAATCTGTTATGGACATGGTGGAATAGAGAGGTAAAGTATAGGCCTTGAGATATGCTTAGATCGAGTATTCTGTCCCACTGATGCAGTAACAACTTATCGGAGGGGAAGTAGGAGGAATATAAGAGCAGTAACCTGCTTGTAAGGGAAAGAAAATGACAGGAAGAAGCAAATGAAACAAGGATTTTCTAAGGCAACGTTAACATGCATATTGTGATGCAAGTTACTGGCATACTAGTTTTATAAACTCATTAATACAATAATAATGGAGTGTGGGTCCAGGTTGTCAGCAACTGGTTATATATTCTTATAAATTACAAAATGCCACAAACAGTTCGAAAGGATTTTCGGTTTTAGTGCGTCTGGTTTGAAACGAAATGACAATTTTTCAGAAAGCATAGGTTAATTATGAAAATGAAATTGACTCATTAGTGCACATATTGGACATAGTGGGAGGGAAACATGGGAAAAGGTAAATTTGTTGCTTGTAGGTTGGACTTTTCTCACATTATCAAATAGCTACCGTGTCTAAGTTCCGATCCACAGTTTGTCTACATTTATTTGTCATTCCAAATGGAGTGTTAATGTGTTATGAAAATTTCTAATTATTTCGGGTACCAACATTGTTGGATATATATACAGAGAATCACATGATCTTTAGTGTTTCACATTTATATCTTATCTTAAATTTAAAAGTCTAGATGGTTGATCCAAACCGTTGAACATAATTTTCATATTAAAATATCTTTGGAGATCAAATTTTATATTATTTTAAAAAAAATTGCTATTTTTTTAAATGGGTACAAATTTTATTGTTCTAACGATTTCTACACCATCCAAAACTAGCGATTTTGTACTCATCTAAAAAATAACAAAAATTTTCAAAAAAAAATAGAAAATTTGATCTATAAAAATATTTTAATATGAAGATCATGTTCAGCGGTTTTGATCGATCGTTTGAACTTTCAAATTTGAGATAGGACGCGAAGCACCATAGCCTCTCTCTCTCTCTCTCTCTCTCTATATATATATATATATATACACACACAGATAGCGCGGATGACCCATGTGTTATGGACCGTTTTTCTGTCTTCAAAGTTCAAATGATCAATCCGACCGGTCAAAATATTTTTCAAATGAAAATCTAGTTGAGATCAAATTTTATATTTTTAAAATATTTTTACTATTTTTTTAAAATAGCTAGAAAATCACTCATTTTGAATGACTCATAATAATTAAAATAAGTTATTTGCTAACTATCTTAAAAAATAGATAAGTTCTAAAAAATATAAAATTTGATTTATAACTAAATTTTCATATGAAAATCATTTTTGACCGATCGGATCAATCATTTAAAATTTAAACATGAAAAAAGAATCTATAACACATAAGTCATCCATATGACGCATAGCATAGTAGCCAAATCCTTCTCTCTATATATAAATTGAATTTGTTCCCAAGACTGAAAATTACATGCATGACTTTTTATTTTTGTAGATGTCCATAAAGCATAATCAGTCGACTTTTGGACAAAAGATGATCATTGCTTATTTTTTGCAAGAACGTGGCAGCACCATAATTACAGATTTTTTTTCGTAATTAAACTAAAAATGAGAGAAATGATATGAGTAATTGGATGTTTCACCTCTAGTATGGATTAAGTTTGAAACTCTATCTTAATTTTTGGATCGAATTTTAAACTTGATCTGATTTTTTTACAAGATATTTTTCTTTTTGATTAATTAATAATTTAATATTTTATTTAGTTATTTCATTATGTTTAATTATATATTTAATAATTTAATTTATTTTTAATTGATTTATTAATTTTCATAATGTTTGGATCAAAAGAACACTAGATTGGAAGACAAAATTAAAATTCGAGCGCTTCATTTTCAAACGGCTATAATTTTTAATAGAAAATTCCGATCGAGACGTGCTACGCGGTCACGAGAAGCTTGCAACGAGGTCTATAGAATTAAGTTTCGGGAATCCATTTTTTGTATTTTTTTCTGAGATTTCTAAGTAAAAATTATACATATTTTAGTTCATTATGCCCATATTATTGAATATACAACAATATCATATTTAAAATATTAATATTCTAATGATATTTTTGAAAAATAAAAATGATTATGTGTCATTTTTCAGAAATGTGATGCTAAAATATTATAAAAAGCTAAATCATTAAACAGATAATTAAACATAATATTAAACAGAACAAAATAAAACTGTAAAAATAGAAAATATTAATTAATCATACAATGATCATCATTATAATTTTAAACAAAATAAAATAGAGTTTTTTAAAATTAATTAATTATTTATCTAATAAATTAATGATGATCATTTGTTTGTTCGATCGGGAGTGTCGGATGGAATAAGACTTTTTCTAAATTAAACAGTCAATTAAAAATAGAGAAAATCTTTTATTCTCGGCACCCTTCATCCTCCGAATAATCTTCGCGCTATCAGCGCTTATTTCTTTAATTAAGCACGTGTTAAATTAGACCGACATTCCATATTAGATCTGACGCTAGCACTTTCTTTTTGAATTCTCTCTTCCTTAGAACTTATGATGTTGAAATATATTTCATGTATTTATAACTTTGATGTTGAACATAAATTAGAATGTTGTGATATTGAATATATTATTCGGCTAATAAAATTATATAAAGATATATTTAAAATGTACTTGCTGCTTTATAAGAAAATATTATTTTATGAAGTTTATTTTTTTTCGTGTTATTCAGTAAATAATTGAAAGAAATCGCATACTCCAGATAATCACATATAAATGATATTTAAATACCCAGAACACATATCTAAATACCTAAATAGAAATCTAAATACCTAGATATTATACTTAAATACTCAAAACACATATCTAAATACCCAAAATAAATATCTAAATACCAAAAACACATATCTAAATACCTAAATAAGAAATCTAAATACCTGGATATTATACTTAAATACCCAGAACACGTATTTAAATATCCAGAACGCATATTTAAATACCTAAATAAGAAATCTAAATACCTAGATATTATACTTAAATATCCAAAACACATATCTAAATACTCAGAACGCACATCTAAATACTTAGATATTATACTTAAATACTTAGAACACATATCTAAATACCCAGAATAAATATCTAAATACCCAAAATACATCTCAAAATACCTAAATAAGAAATCTAAATACCTAGATATTATACTTAAATACCCATGACACATATCTAAATACCCAGAACACATATTTAAATACCCAAAATATATATCTAAATACGTAAGTAAGAAATCTAAATACCTAAATATTATATCTAAATAGTTATAATAGACAATTAAATATGTATGATACATATATCAATAACTAACATAAGTAAATGACATTATATAAAAATAGAAATCTAAATACTTGTAAAAAAAAAATAAATACTACTCATATATATATAAATACTTGAACAATATGATTACATACAATACGAGTTTGGCGTTTCAGAAATTGTCACGTGGGTTTTGTGCATATGGTCTTTATTCAGAGGAGAAATAATCACGTCCATGCGAAAATAGAAAGTTTGTTAAGCGCAGTTGAGTGAAACTTTCCGAAAATAAAAAATCATTTGCGCGAGGATTTTTTTGGGATTAACGCTGGGTACTGTAGTCACGTCCTTAAAAATAAGCTAAATCATTACACAAATAATTAAATATATTAAAATAACTAAATAAACTAAAAAAATAATTAATCAAAACTAGAAAAAAATTGTAAAAAAAATAGAACCAACTTTGAAACTCGGTCCAGAGCGGCTGGGGCTGAGTTTCAAATATGATCCAGACTATGAGTGCAAAAGCCGGGTATTCATATCATTTTTCTTCTTTTATTTTAATTGCTAAAAAAAATCTGCCATAATTACATTGATAGATCCGATGAATATCAGAATCAACATTATTTTTTGAAAAAAAAATATAACTATAAAAATATGCGTGATGGTGAATAAATGATAGTGTAACAGACTGTTTGATTGGGACGTGACGATTATATGGAAACGGAATATTGTTGAATTTTCTTGGAGAAAATAGAGAGAAATTCTTAAAATTCCAAAATGAATTATGGAATAGAAGATCTAGTAATTATACTTCTAAAATTAGTTTAAGCAGAATACTTGTACAAGTTATTTTTTATTTAGAAAGACGAAGACCTCATCTATTGCTTTTTTAATTTTTTTTTTTGAAGTTAGTGTGTTTCTAAGTTCATCAAGAATTTTGAAATTTTGTTTCGGAGAACAATGTTACGACAAACCAAACTGATCAGACCTGGACACCATAATTTTTACATTTACATGAAAAAATATATATATTTTTTATTCCTTAATATAAAATCAAGCGATCAAAAATGTCGTACGTCCGTGAGTTATTTCATGCATTCATCTTTTATCACCTTCTAATCACCTGATTTAGATTGAATAGATTAGAATAATTGTCAACAAACACATCATCTGTATGAAACAGATTGGTTCATGGCTTAAAATTGTCATTTGGCACTGATTCGGTTGATTTTTGAGTTGAGTTCCCCAAGAATTTTGATGAGCTCGAAAACACAAAAGCCTTACTCTTACTTTTTTTTCATATAACGATCTCATCTATTAAAAATTGGCGGATATACGTTTATCCAAGGGGTAGGTGCCCTGGATTTTGAAAAATAATACATTTCGGTAATACTTTCGGTAATTTATCCTCCTTTGAAAATATTTTTTGCCCCCTGAATTATCTGATTATTTTTATTGAGAAAAAATATTTAGTATCGTCCACAATGAAATAATTATACAAAGATATCAAAATATAAAGTTTCATAGACGAAAACTTTCTTCATCAACTTAATTATATATTACTTTTAGCTTTATTTTGTTGTTATTTTAATATATAAAATATTATTATTTTAATAAAAATTTTATTAGGTAAGCATATATATTAGAGATTCGCCCCAAACATGAAAGAAGAAAATTGAGAAAAGATTAATGCCAGAACACACAGATTTACGTGGAAAATCCTCAAGGGGAAGAAAACCTACGGCCGCTGACAAAACAGTTTTACTATCTACTTAAGGTTCAGTTACACACAATTATATTAGAGAGTTATATATTTATATATAAACAAACCCCCATATGAAACCCTAAACTGAGACATAAACTAAGTCATACAATTCTCTGGGTAATTTGAGTAATCTTGGCCATCGGTAAAAGAATTTCAATGCAATTTGACTTCTCAGAAATAATTTTCTCTAGGCTGTCACCCCGCATACTCCTAGATTCAGACCAACACATATAACAAGTTAATGAGTTTGAACCCGATAAACCATTATAATCCGATAATTGCCTCTCTAATCAAAATCCTGCATCCGCCTTGTATATGTATTGACTAAGATATGATCATATATTTCACCACCTTTGATTACGTAGAGATATTAATTAATCTTTTTTTTATTTATTACAACGAAACTTAGTAGAACAACGTTTGAAGAGAAATAGTGTGTGTTTGTGTGTGTATGGTGGGAAAATTTTCGTTTAAGATAATATTGTTTCATCGTCTTGATCTTTAATTAAATAAATACTAAATGCACTTTCTGGTGATATGCTCTGTTCGTAAATTGAGCAGGACTAGAAGTTCGTTTTTCTAATTTGAAATTGTAAAAGTTAAATTACTGATATAATAAAAAAATGTTTATCATGATTTGTCAACACGCGTTATGACTTATGACTTGAATTCTGTATTTAACTATTTATTTTCCTTCAGATTTTTCAATATACAAATACTTTTCGGCCCGTTCGTAAAATTAAAGTCATACTATACTACAATGCGGTCCCCTTATTCCGACGTTGAAGTTCCACCTCTGATAATTATGATCAATATTATGAAGATCATTGGACATGGATAATATAATGTGTTAAGTGTTAAACATGTAAAGTGGCGTTTGGATCAGATATTGTATAACACGCGTCCGGCACACGGCACCCAATTTGACAAATAAGATTTTCTTAAAATTGCATACTGTTCGAGATTCACTTCAAACCATCCTCTTTTAGAAATTCACATTTTTCGTCAAGCACAAAAGTGCACAAAGTCTAGAGACCGTAAAATCTGATCTCATCTGAAAAATTCGTCTGAGTTCAGATTTAATCTGATTTTATTAAAAAAAAATTAATCTAATTTAGTTTGATCCTAATCTAACTCAAAATCAAATGTACTGCAATTCAATTTAAAAAATTAATATATAAATTGATCTGACTTAATCCAATTTAAAAAATTAATATATAAATTGATCTGACTTAATCCAATTCTAACCTGATTTGATTTGATTTCTTTCAGATAGTCAAACTAGCTCGGTCCGATCCATCTGAGCTCGACCTCAACCCAATTTGAGATCGGATTGGGTCGAGTTCGGATATTAGATATAAATCTGTAACATAAGATATTAGAAGTTCGGAGCTTGTGCCAAATAAACTGCGCACCGATTCAACTTCTGTCTACGAGTAATAAATAAATAAATAAATTATATAGATTACATGCTTCGGTGGATCTATTATGTTGTAATTATTTTATCTATCGAAACTAAAAAAAAAATAACGCCATTAAAAAACCAGTAAATTTTAAAGCAACAAAGAACACAAAAATAAATAAAACAGAAGACAATTTGCTAAATTAAAAGTTTTTGCGGATTATATAACAGATAAAAATACTTTGTAGTTAAAATATTATTAGAAGCTTTTCAATTGAGGGGACAGAAAAAAACAAATTATACCTTTGTTATTTTTTCTTATTTGTATCATGAATCTAGCTAGAAGTTCTAAGATCTCCTAAGTGTGTTTATCTTTTGGCGGTTCCTCTCCTCTAATTAGGTTTATCAATAAAAAGTCAGTGACAAAACTCAAAAGTGATAACTGCATACAACTATTCACGCTCAAATTTAAGTGCAGTAAGAAAATTCTAAAGCGCTCAAATTCACCAGCATAGCAGCATTTATTCACGCTCAAATATTTCAGCACTGGTCCATGACCAACGGATATCGATTTTTAATCTGGCTCCGAAATAATTTGAAAAATATATTGGATACAAATTAAGATTTTTTTGGGAAACATCTTGGTTGGATTGGGGTCGACCCAACTCTCTTAATAGTATTTAACTATTTTTGAATTTATTTTATGATTTTACACTAATCAAATTTATATATATAACATAAATTAATTAAATTACTTAAAATTAAAATATACATAAAATAATTAATTCTCTTAATTATTTTATTTATATCAGGTGGGATCGATTTGTGGCTCTATTAGATATTAGATCATGTCAAGGAATTTTAGCGATAGTCAGTGACTGAGCAAGAACTTCATACAAGAGGTGTCAATTAATTAATATAAATTTTATTTAAGTAATTATTTAAATAATATTTTATATTTCTATACCTATATTATTGAACTAAACTTCATTTTTTTACATCTTAAACCTTAATTCAAGTAAATATATAAAATTTTATCTCAAAACCTTATACAAATACCATTTATTACTTTATTTAGAATTAAAAATAATAATTCTAAAAATAATAAAAAAAACATTAATATTTTTGTGCTAAAATGATCAGGTTTCAAAAACCATTAAAATAATAAGAGTTTCTAAAAATATTATTTTTTATACAACAAGCCATCATTCTTGTAAAAGAAATCGTATAGAATATGCTAATAATCCTTCCCATTACAAAATAAAATATATATATTTTTCATTGTCCACAATATGAGTGGGTCAAAAATGATATTTTTGTGGATTCAAACCAATAGAGAGATTATAAATACCACTATAAATATTTCATCATTTATGTATGTAACAGAAATAATTTGAACAGTCAGTGGTATCAACTAAACCCACCTTCACAAATGAGAAACTTGACAATAGTTATCTTAACAATTTTGACAATAGAATTTTAAATAAATACGAAAAAGTCTTGAAAATAGAAAAAAAATCTTATGAATATGTTTTTCTACTTATAGATTGATGGTGATTACAATTTTATATAATTTTATTATTATTTGATAGTCTATCAAAGACCATCAATTTATAACCGTTAGAAATTATATAAAATTTTGATGGTCCTTAATGAGGTATCAAATGATAATGAAATTGTATGAAATTTGAATCACCATCAATTTATAAGTAGAAAAACATATTCATAAAAAAAAAATTCTATTTTTAAGATTTCTTTAGTATTTATTTGAAAATCCATCATTAAAATTATCAAAATAATCCATTATCAAGCAATCCCATCCTTCACAAATATACCTCCGCCAACGGCGACATCATCGAATTTTAGTCAAATAGATATGATGCAAAAGCAAATTTTAGTGACAATACGAAAATATCCTTATCATACACTATCATATTCATTTGACACCTTTAAAGAAATTAGAAAACTATACTTTACAATAATATAATACTCTTTAATGCGCACGTATGTAGCTAGTACTACTCTTTCGCCAAATAAGAGCATAATTTCCCTAATAACCGATCTAGTGGGCCTGAGAAACTCAGGGCCTTGTTGCATCGATCTCGAATGGGGATGATAGAGGATTCATACATTTGGAAACTGGGCTATATATTTTTTAATTTCTCTTTGTTTGAATAATGGCCTGTATGACTTAATTGCTAATTGGGTGATGGCAGATTTTTTTATTTTAGTAAATAAAACTAATTTTGGGTGATTGCAATTTCCAATAGAAATGTAAATGGGATAGTGGACCTCGTGTTTGATCATAAAAAAAATCCAATTTCAATAGAGCCTGTGTTTGATCATCCCAACCAAAATTAGAGCAAGTTCATATTCGTGATCCATCTGCACGCCTCATGATGTCAGAAAAAGAAAGAGAAGATTTAGATTTTTTCCATTTGGGAACTATAGATCACTGATAAGCTATTCCGTTTAGGATATAGAACCATGATATTATGCAACACTTTTAACTTTTTAATTATGGATATCCATTGATAATGATATCATCACGATGATAAAATGCAAATATAATTTAACTTTAATGAATCTAAATTCCCTATTAGGAGTTTTTTGAAATACATCAAGTCCCAAGTAACTGACAGATGAATTTCACCAGTGGCAAACGGATTACATAAATACCTGGGAATTATAAAATTCTAAAAGGATGATTGTGCCAGTAATGATATTAAAGACAAATAGACAATGCCAATTTGAACACAAATTATTAAAGAGCTCATTATCATATAGTCTCCATAGATATATAGTCCATGACCAGATATCAGATATCAAATGGCATTAGTGAATCAGTCACGTAAACAGCTCAGGCTAAGGGTCAAACATGAACCCATCCCCAGGCATATGCCATTGCATACTTGACGGGTGTCAGAGGTGCAACAAACACCCGCCTTGCCTCAACTTAGGAGGTGAAGATTTTAGGTGGTTCTATCGACAAGCAAAAATCGATTTTTAGTGTAAATGATCAGTAGGTTTTGTCTTTTTGTTTTAGGAGGTTCTATCGACAAGCAAAAATCGATTTTAGGTGGTCTGGGGGTGAAGATTTTAGGAGATAAGAACTTAGGAGGTGCCTTGGACATTTGCATATCGGTGTTGTCATTGTCAAAATCTGGATGAAGCGGTACCAGTGAAGGCCATTTCAAGTGTTTCCTAACTAGAGCTATATATTGCGCACCGGTGGATTTTGAGGGTCCGGATCTTGCTCCCCTAAGAACAAATCTTGTGATTTGATTGGGAATGAGTGAGTAGTAGCTAAACTTTTCGATCAGCATCATGGTCCGGTCTCCGGTGATGTTGCAACTGACAACGTTACAACAAGACACTGAGAAATAACAGAACTCTGACTTGCTCAGGTTTTTGAAGGGAATGTAACTTGATGTATTTTTACATGCCATTTTGGATTAAGTGAACATACTTATTTAGTTGGTAATAGAGAGCCCAGTTCGGATTTCTACATGGCAGATTCTACATAGTATAGCTCTGAAAGATTGATATCTGAAACAAAAAGACAAAACCTACTGATATTTAGATATTCGAACCGACTTTCATGGTATGTAATTTAATCTATTGTATGTTTCTTTCTGATAATTTACTGAAGAGAAATGGTACTTTTTTCTAGAGAAAAATGAGATGAGAGTTTAGGTTATAAATTTCATTTTATGTTTCCGAGGGACTTTAATCCATGATGTCTTGGAGATCATTCTAGTTAATTATCACTTGGGCTACTAGATCATTTACACTAAATCACTGCCAATTTATTTATTTAATCAATTCCCTTCTTCTTTTTAGGGTGTCAATGAATATGTACGGATCATGTAGAGATATTTTCATTATTATACTCATTTGAAATTATTTTTATTCATACTGTGTTCTTATCCACTAAAATTAGACTTATCATATAAGGTCATTACCCATTAAAATAAATGGATAATAAAATGATAATAGGTTCTGATAAAAAAAATGATAGTAGGTACTATTGAATAATATTAATCTGTTTTACTGGTATGAAATCAAAATATAACCATGCAATAAATTTCAAATCATTTCAAAACAAACAAATTAAAAAATATAAACATTCTTGTCAAACTTTTTAACAAGAAAATAAAATATATTAAAAGTAAAAATAACATCTTGTCCAAATTAAAATCTTGCATTGTCTCATCCTATCATTTTAAGAAGTACTATACTAAATATTATTTAAAAATTATAATTTATCAGATGGTGGAATCCAAAGAAGATAATAATTATAATTCATAATTTATAATAATTAACTCATAAAATTCGAGAAAACTAACATAGAGAAAAAAATATTATAAAAAATAATTATATTAAAAATAATATATATTTTTTAATAATTTATTCTATAGGGTATATGAGTACAAAATGATTTTTACATTAAGTCTCATACTTTTACTCATTTACTTAATGAAAAAAAATCTTGCTTATATCAAATAAGTAAATGATTTTTTTTCCATACTTATTTTATCAAATACAACATAGTTCATAGATAAATAAAAGATATGATTGACACCCTTCTCTTCACAAATGTATGACCGTGAACCATGCGTTTCTTCCAGTTTTTCTTTGGGTCAATTGTGCAGAAGAGAAGAAAATGAGGTATAAATAAACAAAAAATAAATTTTAGTTTTAGGAGGATTCCACCTTTATTGTCCACTGTGTATCTTTATATACATTTTGTATACGAAATAATTTAACCTTTATATCATTCAACTGTTAGTATTTGTAGTTAACATGCAGTTTATATAGTTAACAAATGAAGAAATAGATATATGCATTGATGCTTTTAGAGATGAATTCTAATATTTTCTGTTAAATTTGGGTGGGGATCCCTTGACAACTAATATTTTTGATAATTTTGACAACTAATTTTATATAAACTCATAAGATGTTAAAAATAGAAAAAATTACAAACACATTCTTAAATTTATGGATTGATTGTGTTTCAATTTGATGCAATTTGAGTGCCATTTAATATTTCATCAAAGATCATTAAAATTGTGTGATAATTTTAATGGTTTAAATTTGATGGTCTTTGATGAAATATCAAATGACACACAAATTACATCAAAATTAAAACAAAATATTTACATCATAATCTTGTAGAATATTAATTTTCATCATGTTTGGAGTTATTTTACTATACTTAATAATTTTTGAAAGATAGTCTTAAAATGATAGAAAAATAATAAAAATTATATGTCAAAAAAGCTTACATTTTAAAAATCATTAAGTATAGTAAACTAACTTCAAATACGATGAAAATTAGTATACTAAAGCGTGCTAGACAGACTCATATATATATATATATATATTAGCTACGGTGCTACGCGTAGCACAGAGCCAAGTGTGCTCCACGATAGTCGTTAAATCTTATCAAGATTCGTGCGCCTGATAGAGTTACAGATGGAGTCGCTATGGAAAAATAATTAACGGGAGCGGCTCTGTTAATTTGCGCCCCGTTTCTATCTCTCCCTCTCGTAACCTCATTTCTCTCACGTCTCTTCTCTTCTCAGCCAAAATTAGGAAGTTCTAAACCCTAGTGTCACTGATATGATCGTCTCGCCTGATCTCACTTCACCTAATTTCACTGATACGATCTCTCATCGCAACATGAAATTCCTCCCCTCACTTCGAATCTCACTCTCTCTTGATCGCTCTGTGATATTCCTCCCCTCCATAAAATTATCAGGTAACCGAACTGACCTCTACTCAATTAATAATCGCTACTTACCAACTTGTGAAATTAATAACGGAACTTGCCAACTTGTGAAATTAATAACCAAACTTATCAATACTTGTGACCTGTACTCAACTAATAACCGAACTTATAAAATTTACCAATACTTGTGAAATTACCTGTCAGTGGTACTAATATACTATTAACAAAAGTAGTTTAATTGATTGGAGGTGTTTGAAAATTTAAATTCAGAAAGCTAGTTGAAAATTTTACTACTAACAGAGCTTATGTTACTGCTAGGGCATTAGTGGGATTTGCATTTACAAAATTGAAAGTAAAATTTTGTCCACCAAAAACTGGCCTTTTGAATTTTGCCATCAAACCGGCCTTTTGAATTTTGCCATCAAAAGGCACCTTTACTGTATCGTAGAGGTAAGTACTTCGGTTACCTGATAATTTCACGGAGGAAAATGTTTCGGTTACCTGATAATTTCACGGAGGGGAGGGATTTCACGTTGCGATCAATAAGGATTTATCGTCAGTGAGGTGGAAGCAGAGAGAAGCAGGAGGCAGATCTAGGATTTATCGGTGGGAGAGGAGTTTATCGCTCGGAGTCGTTAGGAGAGGAGAGAACATAGAGTAACGGGGGAGGAGTTTATCGCTGAGTGTTTAATCACGTAACAGATCCGTTAAATTTCATTTCCATCAGCGACATTAGCAGATCGATCTGAACGTGAATCTTGAAGATGAATAAAGGGCTACGGATCGTGGAACACACTTGGCTCTGTGCTACGTGTAGCACTGTAGTCAAATTATATATATATATATATATATATATATATATAGAGATAGAGTGAGAGAGAGTAAATCTACGGCGAGCAAGAACTACGGAAGGCATAGTGAGTTTAGCTTAAAAAATATATCAAATGATCTCTAAATTTTGATTTTTCAATCTCATTAAATTCTTCATATTGAAATCTTATGGGGTACAAAAATTTGGGATGTTTCGAGTTTTCTCTCTTTTCAAAATTTTAAAATAATTTACAAACATTGAATATTTTATTATTATTTTTGGAGCTGATTTTCAAAAATTGAAAAGAGCGACTTAGAAAACTCGAAATATTCCAAATTTTTGTACCCCATAAGATTTTAATATGAAGAATTTAATGAGATTGAAAAATCAAAATTTAGATATCATTTGATATATTTTTTGAGCTAAGCTCACGGAGGTCTTCTGTGAGCTTAAGCTCACCGTTGATTTATTATATATATATATATATATATATATATATATATATATATAATAACATTAGATCATCTGCAAAAATCCGTTTAATTGGCCGCATAATGATTAATCGTTTGGCGGTACCCTATCCGTCCGCCAGGTGCATACCATTTTTACGACACTGTATTGGACATCACATTCAGATAATATTTTTGTTGAAATATGCATATATTATTACATATGAATTATGAGTACAAGTTCCATGATATATATATATTTTAACATTTTACAATTATCATTAACATACTTTAAAAGTCACTTGTATCGTATTTTAATTCATTAAAATATTCAAGTGGCTTGCGATCAGAACTAAAGGAAATTGTTGTTGTACAGCTCGGTTACCTCATAATTTCGTTAAAATATTCAAAAGGCATCTTTACTATATCGTAGAGGTAAGTGTTTAGGTTACCTGATAATATCACGGAGGGAAGTGCTTTGGTTGCCTGATAATTTCGCGGAGGGGAGGGATTTCACGTTGCGATCAATAGGGATTTATCGTTAGGGAGGTGGGAGCAGATCTAGGGTTTATCGTTGGAAGAGGAGATTATCGTTGGGAGTCGCTGGGAGAGAGGGAGAGAAAATAGAGTAACAAGGAGGAATTTATCGCTGGGTGTTTAATCGCGTAATAGATCCGTTAAATTTTATTTCCATCAGTGACACCAACAGATCATTCTGAGCATGAATCTTGAAGATGAATAAAGGGTTACGGATCGTGGAGCACACTTGGCTCTGTGCTACGCGTAGCACCGTAGCCAAATTCTCTCTCTCTCTCTCTCTCTATATATATATATATATATCGAGAGAGAGAGATGACTTATGGTGCTTTGCAAAGTAAAAAATCATTATTGCTTCGGGATGAGATTTCATATCCCGAGGTCTCAAATGGTCAATCTATGTTGCTCAATAATTTCTTCATGTCAAAATCTTATAGGATATTAAATTTCATGATTTTTTGAGCTTTCTAACTATTTTTTTAAAAATAACCCTGAAATAGACTATTTTCTTATGTTAAACAAGTCTGATTTTAAAAATAATTTAAAAAATAGCTTGAAAGCTCAAAAAGTCATAAAATTTAATATCCTACAAGATTTTGATAAGAAAAAAATATTGAGCAACTTAGATTGACCATTTGAGACATCGGGATATGAAATCTCACCCCGAAGCAATAACGGTTTTTAGCTTTGCAAAGCACCATAAGTCATCTCTCTCTATATATATATGTATATATAGAGTTGGGCTATGGTGCTATGCATAGTACGGATCGTCTCCTTGCTATAGATCGGTTCTTAATTATTAAAATGTAAATGATCGATCCAACTGTACAAAATAATTTTCGTATGAATATCTCCACGTAGATCTAATTTTATATATTTTTAAATTTTTTTACTATTTTTTAAGATAATTAAAAAATCATCTCTTTTGAATGGCTCATAATAACTAAATCAAGTGATTTTTTAACTATCTTGAAAAATAGTAAAATAATTCTAAAAAATATAAAATTGAGTCTACATTGAGATATTCATATGAAAATCATTTTGTATGGTTTGGATCGACCATTTAAACTTTAAAAATAAAGAACCAATCCATAACACGGGGGCGGTCCATGCTATGCATAGCATCATAGCCCAATTATATATATATATATATAGAGAGAGAGAGAGAGAGAGAGTTTGTTTAGTATACTTACGTTAGCATTTTAACCTAAAATGCTAATGAGTTAAATTCTAATTTTTCATGCTCGAAATTTTAATTTAAGTAACTCAATAAATTTTTTATATCATAATTTTGTAGAATACTAATTTTTATCGTGTTTGGAGTTAGTTTACGATACTTAATGATTTTTAAAAGATAGCTTTGAAATAATAGAAAAATAATAAAAATTGTATGTCAAAAAAGTTTACTTTCTAAAAATCATTAAGCATGGTAAACTAATTTCAAACACGATGAAAATTAGTATACCACAAGATTATGATATAAAGATTTTATTGAGCTACTTAAATTAAAATTTCGAGCATGAAAAATTAAAATTTGAATCGTTAGTATTTCAGGTTAAAATGCTAACTGAAGTATGCTAGACAAACTCTCTCTCTCTCTATATATATATATACATATAGAGATAGGCTAGGGTGCTCCATGGAGCACCAAATCTCTTGTACGTCACGTCCGTATCTCAAGTTGAAAAGTTCAAATGGTCGATTCAAACCGTTGAACATGATCTTCATATTAAAATATCTTTCGAGATCAAATTTTATATTTTTTAAATTTTTTTGCTATTTTTTAGATAGGTACAAAGTTTGTTGATCTAACGATTTCTACACTATCCAAAACTAGTTATTTTGTACCCATCTAAAAAATAGTAAAAAAATTCAAAAAAAAATATATAATTTAATCTCGAAAGATATTTCAATATGAAGATCATGTTGAACGGTTTAGATCGACCATTTGAACTTTTAAATTCGAGATACAGACGTGAAATATAAGAGATTTGGTGCTCCATGGAGCACCCTAGCCTATCTCTATATGTATATATATAGATAGATAATTAATAAATAATTATTTATTTTACACGGATAAGGTCGAGTATGGGTCAAGATTTTTTGTCCCGAATTTAATCGAATCGGATTCGAATCGAATTAAAAAATAATAAAATAATATGATCCGACTCGATCCATTAACACCCCACTAATGCCAATGCACGTAAACTGGGTCAAACTTATCCGACATGAAAAGTTCAAAATATTTGATACTTGGTACGGAGATATCCATCATTGAATATTTTTAAAATTCATATTTTAATTTTTCTTCATTATTTTAAAATTTATATCTTATTAATCATGCGGATTAAATCCCTAATTGAACCAGACTTGATGGGCTTTTGACTTATTTCCTCCTCTTATACTTGCCTTCCAAGTGTCCAACTAGTGTATTAAAAATGAGGCGGGTCGGGTCGGGATGGGGCGGGTTTGCACGGGTCGGCGGGTTTTGGCAGGACGGGCAACAGATTTTCATGAGACGGATTAGGACGGATCTATTTTGGAGGGTTTGACCGCGACCCGTCGGGTCGGGTCCAAGGGTGGAGCGGGTCGGGACGAGTCAGCGGGTTTTTTTTTTTCAAAATTCAAAAATAACACAATAAAATTCAAATAAATTCTCAAAAATTCTGAAAAATTTAAAAATAATTATTAAGAATATTAAAAATATATAACTATTTATATTTTGATCAATTTTTTTTAAAATTTTCCCGTATTTTTTCGATTTTTTTTTTAATTTTTTCGGGTTTCTCGGGTCGGGTCGGGGATAGGTTTGCACGGGTTGGGCGAGTCGGGTCGGGGATAGGTTTGCACGGGTTGGGCGAGTCGGGTCGGGATGGGTCCAAAACGGGTCAGTTCTAGCACAGATTTTTTTCAATTTTTTTTGCTCACGCCCGTGCTAGACCCGTCAGTTCTAACGGGTCACGGGTCTGACGGATTTGACCACGAATCGGGATGGATCGGACCGCAACCACGGATTACGCGGGTCAAATCTAACACGTACGGATTATTTTAACACACTATGTCCAACAGCACTTATCAACCAAAGAATGCGTTTAATTGAAAACTGTGCAAACACAGTTGTATTTTTTTTATAATGCATATTAATACTTGTAGTAGTTGATCGATATTGAATATACGTACAAACCAACGAAACAACGACTAAGAAAATTAAAGAACAGAAGGTAAGGTAAGGTAAAATTATTAGCACCTTCTCGTCTAGAAAAAGGCGCCAACATGATCAATTATAAATAATATAGTATATAGACATATTTATAATACAAGATCGATGCATCATATGGGATTCAATGCTCCGTAGAATATACAAAAGATCATCATCGACATACAAAGAAATAATTTTTTAATCAAGGAATAAATGGTTCCCACAATGCACAATCCCACCAAAGCATTGCCTAAATAAAAGAATTATGAAATCCCAACCAAATAAATTGTTATATTATATTCACACGCCTAACATTGACTTAGAGTTCACACGCCTAACATTGACTTGAGTTCACAAGCCTCTTCTACAAACAATTAATCAACCAATACTCACTATCCACCGAATAAACAAGTCAACCAATAACTTTGGCTATTTTCTACATTTATTCCTATAATTACCCAAAGAAATTAGCAAAATCATGCCAAAATATAATTATTTTCCAACAAAATTGGCAAAGACCCACAAACATCATGGGTCCCCAGTTCAGCTAGATATTTATGGAACCAGAGGATGTTCAAAGGCCTTTAAACTTAAAAATTGATGCAAAACCTCTTCTAAACATAAATTTTGTATCAAAATTTATAATGATCATTGTATAAAATTAAACAAATTTAAAAGTACGAATCTCAATATATGGTTATGAGAGATTTTGACCTAATTTTTGAGTTCAAAAGCCTTTAATCCTCCCCGGTTCTGATATTTATGAGCTTAGCAGCCATCACGAATCCATGATCATCAATTGTTAGTCAGATCAAGAAATTTTCTTACTTGCATACATCTATGACTATGAAACTACGTCAAAATTGGTACGCCAGAGCTCATCACAGTTAGACTAATGAAAAGCAAAGCCAATTTGGTACGGTATTGTTTTGCATGCAAAGCAATACATCTCAATCCAGATACCTGGTACAGTAAAAAGCACCTTATCGTGGAGCAATTGAGACAGAGAACTCAGTCAGCGGCTGGACCCGCTCAGACCAGCCCTTTGATTCAAGATATATCTTCGACACCTTCAACGCAACCCACGTCATCTCCGGTCGTGCCGCAGGGTCTGCATCTACACATCGCAGTGCTACTGAGATCAGCCTCTCAGCTGTATCGACCGGGTATGAATCTCGCAACCTCCTATCAACCCACTTTCTCACCCCTTCGACCCCTTCTTCCACCGCATTTTTTGCAGTGTCAATTAGAGAAATTCGTTCCAACTCTTTACTACTCTTTTTTAAATTGAATTTCATCGGCTCTTCACCGGATAGCAGCTCTAACAGTATTATTCCAAATGAATATACATCAGACTGTTGTGATATTCTTCCACCTGAAAGTAACTCAGGCGCCATGTAACCTCTAGTGCCTTCAATTCTTTTCTGTCCTCTAGGCGACTTGCTCTCCTCCAGCTCACCAGATAGATCAGCTGAGCCGAAGTGACAGATCTTAGCACGTAGACCGGGATCAGAGATGATCACTGCCGAGCTCTTGATTTGGTTGTGAATTGTCCCTGTTTGGCTGTGGATGTATTCTAGACCATCAGAGAGATCAGCAGCTACCTGGATGCGCGACATCCAGGTGGTGAGAGGCGTAAAGCTAGGGTTTTTAGGGTTTCTAAGGCAGTCAGAAAGAGATGCACCTGGAACAAATTCATAGACGAGATAGATGTGATCGCCACCGCCAGCAATAGATGCACCGAGAAGATGGGCCAATGCGGCGTGATGAGATTTTCCCAATTTGGAAAGGAGACCAGAGACAAACGCCTTGGGATCAGAATAGTGAGGAAGACAGAAGGTGCGCTGGAATACGACGGTGTCGTGGTTCAATATAGAGCAGCGCCAGGAAGTACTGGAGAGATGGTTAGAGAGGAAGTGATTAGTAGCGCTGGAGAGATCAGAGAAGGAAACAAGGGAAGGCAAGGAGTCGCGAAGATAGGAGAGTGTAGCGGGGAGGGAGGAGGTGGTGGTGCTGGAGGAGGCGGTGTTGTTTCCGGTGCCGGTGCCAGTGGCAGGAGGGGTGGAGGAATCGAATTGGTGGTTGTAGACGAAGGAAGGAGTGGAAGGGGTGGTAGGGGTGGAGGGGAGAGAGCGGGTGGAGCGCGAGGAGCGAGTGGAACGCGGTTTAGGTGTAGAGGCCATGGTGGCGGATCTTGATTTGCACATGAGATGGGAGGGGTTATGATTTATGAGGAAACTAACTATTGATGCATTAATGAGAGTGAGGCAGAGAGGACCAGAGGGGGTGGGTAGTATGGGATTCGCATCCGTTGCCGTATGGCGGCGAATATGTTTCGGGTGGTACAGGCTGGTGGTGGTTTGAAATTGGGTAGTGATATAACGCGCTGTTTTGCATTTAAGTTGTCCATGAGTTGGATTTTAATAAAGAAGTGTATTATATTTATATAATTATTATATTAAAAATATTTGAGATGGTAAATATTTATTGTGAGTAATTTGATCAGAAAATATTATTATTGATAAAAATTATATAATTAATTTATTGATGAAATATTGTATGCAGACAGTTCGGTTAAGAAAGAAATATAGTTACTGACAAAAAATTATATAATTAATTTATTAGTAAAAATTTATGTACGAACAGTTTAGTCAAGGAAATATTATTTTTGATAAAAATTTATACGATCAATTTTTTATTAAAATTTTATTAAAATTTCAATCAGCATATTTGTAGTCAAGGAAATATTATTTTTGATAAAAATTTATACGATCATTTTTTATTAAAATTTTATTAAAATTTCAATCAGCATATTTGTATACACCAACACATCGATACATTAAGTGGCAAAATTAAACATTTATATTTATTCTTTGAAATTTTGTGGGCCCGGAGTGGGAACGGAAGACAACTGGGCTCCTTTCTCGCTCTTTTAGGATATTGGAATGCAATAGCACAGCAATTGGCGAGAGGGAAGGGAAAGGGATGATGAATTGATGACTGATGAGTTGGTCACTGATTGTATGACGTGCCCGTTGAAGTGGTAAAGTAAACCATTGATTAGATATTTTTTTATGTTGACTACAGTCCTGTGGGACATACAGTAATTGGTTAATTCATTCGTGGGGGCTTGGGGCTAGAGGAGGAACATGATTGCATGAACTATGAAGACCACCTTGTAAGTTGTAATTGGTGGGGTTTCCATTTTCCACCCCATGTGAGATATCATAAAATCAAGGAGATTCTTTTGAGTTTATTGACCTCTGCTGACCCAACTTTTAATGTGATTTTCAATTTTCTCTCTAATTATTTTTTATTGGGACCTAACTTTTAACGTGATTTTATATCTTATTATTATTTTTTTTAAAAGTTTGTATTATTCTAATATTTTGTAGTATTTTTTATCTTTTGGCGTGAGTCAGAAAGCCTCATTGCATTTTTACTTCTGTATAAGGGCTAACCAGTGACTGATCCGTATTTTATAAATCAAATAAGAATTGTCAATAATATAAGTGTGCAATGTGCTAATGAAAGGTTGTCTCGTGTACTAGCTATCAGCTATGTAGACATCAAGCGGCTCGGATTGATTAAAATAAATTGGCAATTAAATAAAGACGTCGTAAGTGTGTGATATATATAGTAATTTTCTACTGGAAGTGATGCTATAGAATATATTAGATTCGCCCATCTTAATACCTTGTTAATATTATAGAAGTCCTAAATTAGCAAATTCATTCTCAATCATTTAAAAACGACTATTTATTAACTTCATGAGTTAAAATAATTTGAGTGATTCACGAACTTACTAAAATGCCTAAAAATAAGGAACTCGTTGACAATCAAATAATGTATTTATTATTAAAAATTAAATTATACAATTAAAGTAATAATTATCTGATAAAAATGGGTTTTGAGTAGTATTTATCAAAGGCTTCACTTTGGGACGATATATATATTTTTTTAATTTCACAGTTTTGTATTTACAATTAACTAATTTTCCCAAAAGATACATGATATGTGCCATTCTTATAAAATGTAATTCAAACCAACAATTTATGTTATGATATTTACCAATATATATTTACAATTCGAGAGATATTGCAAGAACTGTTATCAAAGAGAGAACAAATATCAAACACACGTCATAACATATAGATTTCCTTTGTTTATTGTTGGTATTGTAATTAGATTTTATGCATGCAGTCATGAGTGATGCCTGAGAGATACAACATGAACCTGATTTTAGTACTCTACCACAAATTGTTTGTTGCTAGTATTGTAATTTAATTTGATTGTAATTTTTGGGTGAAAGTTCAGTTCGGAATGGGTCAAAATCGACTCATCTGTGATCCAATAATTTTTTTTATCAAACTTATCCGATCTAATCTGATTTTTTTTTAAATCAAATCGTTTCTTTAAAAAATTTAATGTGACAAAAAAATGTCTGTGATGATCTGAGCTTGAATGAACTCAAAATCCGACCCAAATTGGCTTAAAATCTGAAAAAAACTGAACTGATCGACTCAAAGTCTGTCCCAACTCGATCTAACCCATGACTCGATAAATTTTTTTTTATCTTTTAGTAAAAAATATTTATTTATATTTTTTTGAACTTAAAAAATAAAAAATAAATATTAAAATAAATTCTTTATGGACCAATTTTTTATGTTTGAGGATTAAATAGTTTTATTTTTAAAGTTCAAAATTTTATTTGATGTACTTTAAATTTTAAGGATAAATTTGATTTTTCTGAAGAAGTTGAAGAACCAATGTGGTATTTTTAAAAAGTTTAAAAATAAATTAAAAAATTATTAAACTAATTTGATTTTTTATGATAATTCAGGAATCAAAAAATTGAATTCTCTCTTGAAAAATTAGGAAGGTCAGCTGCAATTGGTGTCGAATTAGCTGTCGAAATTTGTCAAATGAAAGTGGTCGGAGGAAGATGATCGGCGGATGTCATTGAGCAAGTCGGTTTTAGTGATAGGGACGCTTGGATATTCAATTGGTAAGATTGTTACTATTTACTGTTTTGTTGTTACACAAACTACCCCCATACATAATCTTTTCATCTTCACTTCAATAAATAATACAGAATTCCTTCTTTTTATCATTTGTTTGTTTAGTTATATTATTTTGATTCTTTTTGTCTTGTAATTTTTGTTCTCATCATTAGATGAGGCTTAATAACATCTTTTGTTTAAATTCTTTTACATTGAATATAAATGAGGCTTTGTCAAACTAATATAAGATGAATTTTCTATATAAAAATAGAATATAAGAATATTGGTGCGGATTTTTTTACTATGTGCTCATTTATTTGTACCTCAATGTAGTTGCTTATCAATAACAATAATATATATAACATAGAAAATATTGTTTATCAATAATACTACATGACTTCAATAAATTTTTTGAGCATAATCGTTAGTTGTAATTAAAAATATTATAAATATAAGGATCTATAAGTAAGAGTGCATATCCGAACTAGTGTCTAATGATATGTCCATAACCTTTTTCATTCTAGAGACTTAAATATTAATTATGCTGTCGGCAACTTTCATACCTTAACCAAGTATGAACTGTAAGATAAGCCACTTATCCAGGGAGAATTTATTATAAATTATATTTTACATTTATTAAACTTGTAGTCAGGGACGGATGCAGGATTTTGATCACGGGGGACAATTATCGAATTATAATAGTTTATCGGGTTCAAATCTATTAACTAATCAGATACTAAATAAAATAATAATAATTTCATATATATTCTTACGTAATAAAAAATATTAAAATAATAAAATTTTATATATTAAAAATAACAACAAAATAAAGCTCAAAATAATAGATAATCAAGTTAATGAATAAAATTTTCTTCTACGGAACTTTATATTTTTGACATCTTTGCATAATTATTTCATTATGCACGATATTAAATATTTTTTTCTCAATAAAAATAATCAGACAATTCATAGGAGCAAAAAAATTTTCAGGGGGACAGATTATCAAAAATACTACCTAAAAGTACTATTTTTCAAAATCCAGAGGGGCCGCTACCCCCTGGCCTTACCTGGGTCCGCTGCCCCCCTTGGCCTTACCTGGGTCCGCTACCCCCGGCCTTACCTGGGTTTGCCCCTGCTTGTAGTCATGTAAAAATGCATATGTAGTCCGATATCTTTTCCTGTTTACATTAGGTTGGATAAGGATTATAACTAACAGTCAAAAAAGTCCACTTCCAATATATTTTTTTGAACTTAAAAAATAAAAAATAAATATTAAAATTAATGCTTTATGGACCAATTTTTTATGTTTGAGGATTAAATAGTTTTATTTTTAAGGTTCAAAATTTTATTTGATGTACTTTAAATTTTAAGGATAAATTTGATTTTTCTGAAGAAGTTGAAGAACCAATGTGGTATTTTTAAAAAGTTTAAAAATAAATTAAAAATGTATTAAACTAATTTGATTTTTTATGATAATTCAGGAATCAAAAAATTGAATTCTCTCTTGAAAAATTAGAAAGGTCAGCTGCAATTGGTGTCGAATTAGCTGTCGAAATTTGTCAAATGAAAGTGGTCGGAGGAAGATGATCGGCGCATGTCATTGAGCAAGTCGGTTTTAGTGATAGGGACGCTTGGATATTCAATTGGTAAGATTGTTACTATTTACTGTTTTGTTGTTACACAAACTACCCCCATACATAATCTTTTCATCTTCACTTCAATAAATAATACAGAATTCCTTCTTTTTATCATTTGTTTGTTTAGTTATATTATTTTGATTCTTTTTGTCTTGTAATTTTTGTTCTCATCATTAGATGAGGCTTAATAACATCTTTTGTTTAAATTCTTTTACATTGAATATAAATGAGGCTTTGTCAAACTAATATAAGATGAATTTTCTATATAAAAATAGAATATAAGAATATTGGTGCGGATTTTTTTACTATGTGCTCATTTATTTGTACCTCAATGTAGTTGCTTATCAATAACAATAATATATATAACATAGAAAATATTGTTTATCAATAATACTACATGACTCCAATAAATTTTTTGAGCATAATCGTTAGTTGTAATTAAAAATATTATATATATAAGGATCTATAAGTAAGAGCGCATATCCGAACTAGTGTCTAATGATATGTCCATAACCTTTTTCATTCTAGAGACTTAAATATTAATTATGCTGTCGGCAACTTTCATACCTTAACCAAGTATGAACTGTAAGATAAGCCACTTATCCAGGGAGAATTTATTATAAATTATATTTTATATTTATTAAACTTGTAGTCAGGGACGGATGCAGGATTTTGATCGGAGGACAATTATCGGATCATAATAGTTTATCGGGTTCAAATTCATTAAATAATCGGATACTAAATAAAATAATAATAATTTAATATATATTCTTACGTAATAAAAAATTATTAAAATAATAAAATTTTATATATTAAAAATAACAACAAAATAAAGCTCAAAGTAATAGATAATCAAGTTAATGAATAAAATTTTCTTCTACGGAACTTTATATTTTGACATTTTTGCATAATTATTTCATTATGCACGATATTAAATATTTTTTTCTCAATAAAAATAATCAGACAATCCATGAGGGCAAATAAATTTTCTAGAGGGACAGATTACCGAAAACACTATTTTTGAAAATATAGAGGGGCTGCTGCCCCGGATCTTACCTGGGTCCGCCCCTGCTTGTAGTCATGCAAAAATGCATATGTAGTCCGATATCTTTTCCTGTTTACATGAGGTTGGATATGGATTATAACTAACCGTCAAAAAAGTCCACTTTCAATATATCATGCAAGAAAAATACCAATTGAAGAGATGAAACAGAAATTATGAAAAAAAAATTTAAGGGAAGCTAGCTTGCTTGCTTGTACCAAGAACTAAATTTTTAGTGGAGGTCTTTGTCCTTTTGTTTCCTTTCTTTGAGGGAAGCTAGCTTGCTTGCTTGTACCAAGAACTAAATTTCAAAGAACTCTCTTGTGTAATTTTGTCTCTCCCTCTTTTTATTTTTTCATATTCATCCATATTTCTATATCGTCTTAAGCAAAAAAAAAAAAAAAGAATTTCCATGCTATTCGTCCTCGAATTCTTATAATGTCTTTTAAGAAAAAAAAATAACAGAATAAAAAAAATATAGCATATTAGTTTTCTCGGATAGAGTAATTAAACTATAAATGTTAACCGCATCTGCATGACATTTTTCCTATGGAAATATGCTTTTCCGTCTAGATTGATACAATTGATGGCGTCTTTTGGTAGGCAATTATGTCAAATATCAGCTAAAGCAAGTATTGAATTTGGATTAGGATTAGCTTTTAAATATTTGTCTTTGACTTGAACAGGTATAATATTACTTAATAATTTAGAAAGGCAACATCAACTCGTCACAACTCACAACTCACAAGAGACATTTTCAGACTCAAAAGAAAACGACAAAATAGCAGAATCAATCAATTAATGAGACTATGCCACTTTCCTAATTTTATATTCTGATTCAGACGATTTTCCAATTCGATGAGGAAAATAAATGAAACTAACACACAAATGATTTCGCCATAATTCCTATTTTGGTCCCTACAGCATCTGATTTTGAAAATTTTCTGACATTAATTAACAACTTTCAGTTATGAAATTTGTGGAATTAGCCATCATCTTTTCTTAAAACAAAAAAAGTATTTCTTTTAGTTAAAAGAAAGATTTGTTTTGATTTGATTTGGTCACAGGCTAATGTTTAATTGACCAATCAAATCAGATGTGCGGTTTCTACTAATAATTAACCTCTTTTTAAGTTATTTTTTAAGAGTTCAAATCCAGGCCACCCTCTCTAATCTGGACCAATTAGATGTAAGGGAAGGTTGCAATTCTGATCAAATTATTCATCAAGCATAAAAAATAGTTTCTTACCAAACTTCCTTATTTTTATTTTAAATCTTAATAAAAGAATACTATTGTAATTGGAAATTCTTTACATTATGGTAGCTGCAAATTTTAAATAAAGATAGAATTAAAAATTGTACTTAAGTCACACTTAGAAATTAAATAGTACGATAAGACTCAATGATATTAAATGATTAATAGATGAAATTGAAATAAAATTTTCCGATATGACCACTGAAGATCACCCAGACTTGGAAAATAATCATCGTAGATTTTAAATTTTACAGAACATAAATTTTGATGCAGCATGAACGTTATCATTCTTGGTCGCAATAAAGTTATCCGTTTTCCTCTTTTGTATCCCCAAATTATTACATGAATAAATTGATTGCAATTTGCAAGACGGTCATCAATTCTCAAAACTTTGTATGAGGTCACAACTCACGAGCAAGCAACCTAAAAAATGACACCCACCAAAGACTTTTCTCTCTCTAATTATATGAAAATATAAAGTAGCTTTGTGTTTTAGAGGGCACACATAACACATCCGCGGCACTGTCACAGATGTAGGGCTGCAAACGAATCAAATTTGATAGAACACATCCGTGTTTGAGTTTGATTTGAAATTATTTTGAACTAAATTAAATTTGAACTAAATCAAATTTGAACTAAATCAAATTTGAAACTAAATCAAATTCAAACTGAAATCAAATTCTAAACGAACTCAATTATTTTAATTTTTATATTATCATAAATAATTAGAGCTAAAATAATTAATATTTTATCAATTTTATATTAAAATTTTAAAAAATAACTAATATTTATTAATTTAATAATAATTTAATAATATCTTATTAATTTTATAATAAAATAATTATGTTATTACATATATTATTGACTAAATAGTTAAAATTATATGCAAATAACTACATATCGAACTATTATGAATCGAACTCGAACTAGTTCATTAAATAAATTATCGAACCGAACTCGAATTGAACTAACAAAAAGTCTAATCGAACTAACTAAACTCGAACTAAAATCGAATAAAACATTGAATAAATTATGAATTACGAACTTTTCTTGTAGCCCTACACAGACGTGTGAAACAACTACTTCCAAATTCACTAACACAAATGCGGTATCACAATCAAAACAATTTTATTTTATTTTAATTTATATGCATTTTTGAACGGAAGTAACGAGCACTCAACATCAAATTTGCAGTTTTTTTATATATAATATTCATAATAATTATATTATTAATAATAAGAGTGATGAAATTGAAATTTTAAAAATATGAATGGTGGCGCACCACTAGGAGTGGCACGTTTGCATCTTTCAGTTTTTTTTAAGTCTGACGTGTTTTACTTTTGTTTGTCGCCAATAGGAAAACGCACTCCCACGGTGTCTTTTAGTTTTTTTTTAAACATTGAAAAGTAAAAAAAATAATAATAAAAACGTCACTGATAGTGACACGATGTCATTCGTATTTTTAAAATTTTGATTTCATCACTCTTATTATTAATATTATATATAAAAAAACTGTCAAATTTGGGGGAATGAAGGCAGAGTTCTGGATCAGGTTGAGGATTTTATTCGTCTGTATGTTAATGGAAGGGGATAATGCATATAATTTTTAGCACTTTCTTTCCGAGATGGAGATCGATTTTTCATGACAAGTCACATCTTCCATCTGAGTGATACTCCAGCTGGTTACCGTCGGCGTGGATCGTCTGATGGAAGTTTGAAAAAGAGAAAATCCCAATTTTAGTGGAAGACTTTTTTTACCTCTTAAAGAATGAAGAATAAGGATTTAATTTATTGTTTACTCATCTATCAATCTGTCATGCTCTCAACGGTCGCCGTATTGCTACAAGAGCTTATATAAACAGATAAATGAAAGATGATGATAGGACTGTACACGAGTCGGAGTTAAGTCAAATTTGAGATCAACTTATTAACTTAATGATTCAAAAATATCAGTTTGCGATTGATTATTAAGTTGATGAGTAGGTCAAAATTAGTTAGTTAACAACTCATTTAATAATAATATTATTTTATACAAATACTTTATATCAAAATTTAAAAAATAATAAAAATTAGTGACAACAAAGTTTATATATATTTCATATAATAATTTTATATATATCAAACTATAATTTATATAATATTTAAAAATTCATAATAAAATAATATAAATAATAAATATAAATAGTTTAACGAGTCTAATAAACTAAGCAAACCAAATCAAACCTAACTCGAATTCAACTTATTAATTTATGAAGTTTAATGAACGAGTCAAATTTCAGTCAATGCGGAATAAGCCGGAGCGATCCACAAGCTACAAGTTGACAGCCCTGAATGATGAGGCCGGAATGATAGACTCAATTAGGGCTGCAAATGAGTCGATGATTAACTCAAGCTCGGCTCATGAAAATTCGAATCGAGTCGAGCCGAGCTCGTGAAACGGTTCGACTCAAAACCTAGCTCAAACTCGGCTCGTTAACAACGAGCCAATGCATGTGCGTTGACTCAATTTGATATTTAGATTTAATACATCTACAAACTATAAGGTTGGTATATCTAGAAGATTGGTATGAGAATTGGTACAAAATTGGTATATCAACAAACTATTTTTTTTAATGACATCTTCGCTGCATTAATTTGAATGGATGGACCAATAAAAAACTATCGAGTAAGAGACGTCTTTATGCCGCTGTCATGGTGAGATGGTGAGAGATGACGAGAGAGGAGTTATCGGATTAGAGTTTGGCAAAAAAAAATATATAAACTATTTTTTATTCGAGCTGAGTCGAGCCACGAGCCGAGCCGACTCAAACTCGGCTCATTTAACTACCGAGCCAGATTAGCTCGAGCCAAATTAGCTCGAGTCATTTTAGCTTCGAGCCATTAGTTGCCGATCAGCCCTGAATGATGCGGCCGGAATGATAGACTCAATTAACAACAATGGAATTTTGAATTATCAGGCCCAATTACCTGTTCAAACTGAGGCCCATGTGTGACAAAGCTTGAACTTTTGTGTGCGCTTTTGTTACTTCTTTGATTAATTATTTGTGCTCTATTCGTTGGTGAGGGGGAGGTTTTGTTGGTTACATGGTTTCTTCCTTATCAAGCCATGGCTGCTGCTCGCCTCTTACTTCAGCGCCGGCTCGGCTCGGTTTTCAGCCTAAACCAGACCCGTTTCGCTCTACCTTTGTTCGATACTGGTGCAGACCTTGTTTTTTCATGTCGTTTCTTGTTTTTATTGTTACTGCTCTAGTGCTCTTTTCATTTACCTTTCTTTCCAGTAGCAAGGTCTTCGTTGCGATCTGGTGGTGTACTGGTGTTGAGGTACTGAGATCTTAGCTTAGAGAGATATAACTTAACCTGGTGGAGTATCGTAGGTTCTTGTACTGTTGGAACTAGGAATACAGCAATTGCTGTTAGTACCAGAAGATGAAGCAGTGAATCTGTGAGTGGGGAAGCAGTAAATTAAGCAAATTAAGTACTTCTATTTCTAACAGAAAGGTGAAGGTGCATCATGCAAGTGATAAAATCATAAGTTAGGTTAATTAATACCAACTACAAGGCCAGAGATTCGTCTCCTATCAAAACATATACAATTCTAATGGCATTCAGTCAAATAAAATCATAAGATATGTTAATTGTTATCCTGTTCAAATTATTTTCAGATCCAAAGCAAGATCAAGTACCAAATATTGACTGTTAGCTATTGGCAACTTGGCTTGTGATGATATATAAAATCATAAGATATATTTCATATACTTTTAATTTATAAAAAAAATTAATAAAATAAAATGTTTGTTGTATGTAAATATGAAAATTTTGAAACACCATGTGGTTAGTAATTAGTTTTATTGATTTAAAAATTGATTTTGAAAATTAAAATGTAAAAATAAAAAAATAAATTTTAATTATGAATTTTAATTATTTATTGACATGCATGTACAAAGTAGATTATAAAATAAAAATAGAAAATGAGATTAAAAATATATTATGTATTGTGAATGTTATATAATTGGCTCTTTGTGTTTTCGTAAATAAAAAATATATGAAATATAATATTCAATTTATAATGTTATAAATATACAAGGTTATTTTTATCATTTTACAACTAAAAATAAATTATTATATAGTTAATTAACTGTCGGAGGTAATTTATCAAAGATTTGAGAGTTCGAGGGATATCTATTAAAATTAAAAGTTCGAGGACCAACTTGTCACAAGTGAAAAGTTTGAGGGTGTGTGGAAACATTACCCCTAAATAAAATTATATTAGAATATTCACTGCGATATTTTGGTATTTGTGTTCTACATTCAGTAGATAGAAAATACACTCTGAGGGTTCGTTTGGCAAATCAAGGAATAGCTTTAGAATAGTGATAATTTTGAAAGAGTGATAGAATAGTGTCTTTTTGGAAGAGTGGTATTCTTGATTATTCGGAAGAGCGAAAATATCGTTTGACGGTTGTTAATCAGAATAGTTAAAATATGGATAATTATGATACTAATAATGATGATGATAATAAAAATAATAGTAAAATAATAATAATAATAATAATAATAATAATTATATATCCATAATCATAATCATAATAAATAATAATATTCATAGTTATAATCATAATAATATAATAAAAATAAAATATAATCATAATATAATAATATAATAAAAATATATAATTATAATTATAATCATAATATAATAATAATAAATAATTTTAATTTTAATTTTAATAATATAATCATAATATAATAATATAATATAACATAATTAAATAATAATCATAATAATAAATTATAATAATAATAATAAATAATTATAATCATTATAATAATAATTAATAATTAAATAATCATAATTATAATAATATAATAATAAAGTAATCATATTTATATTCATAATATAATAATATAATGATAATAAATAACAGTAAAATAAATAATATTATAATACTAACAATGATGATAAAATAATAATAATATTAATATTAATATAATAATAAATCATAATATAATATAATATAATATAATATTAATAAATAAATCATAACCATAATCATAATCATAATATAATAATATAATACAACATAATCAAATCATAATCACTATTCCGACGAGAGCTAATCCGGTATACCACCTATATCTTGGTATACCGGATTAGCACTATTTTGCACTCTTCTACTTAGTCTAAAATTCATTTGGCGAATTAATTCGTCGGAATAGCAATTCTATTCTAACTTTTTGCTATTCCATTGAGTGCCAAACATACCATGAGCGTTTATGCACATGAGGATATTTTTAAATAAAGAAAATCATCAGAAAATTGATCGATTACATCATGATTTTGTTAAATAATTCATAATTATTTGATAAAGAATTATTTCTATTTATGTTATTGATGTTTCTTGAAACAAAATAAAATTATAAGAATATAAAAATAATTTTATCCAATCCATATTTCTTACGATATTTACTGTAAAAAGCAGAAAAGAAGTAATTAATACTTACCCGCCAATAAAATAAAAGAAATACTTTTGCAACAATCGTCATTTTAACTCATTGATAGGGTTATGTTTTTGAAAACTCAATTATTATGGACCCAAACATTTAGTGTTAAGACACTAAATTACTAGACCTAAGACATCCCTTGCTCAATATTCATCTCGAATAGTTCTCGAGTTGGATATTCTGAGCTCGAAAACTACTTAATGTTCACCTTGAGCCATACATTTTCAAGCTCGAGAATCATTCAATACTACTCTCGAGTATAACTATTTTCATAATCGTCAATGATAACGCTCAGATCATACATAGTGACCACCCATGATCAAGTGCACCCCACAACAGTTATATGTGACCAGACACGATCACACGCAGTAACTATCCACGATCATGCACACTCCGGTCATAATCCCTATAATTCTTTTTCCCCCGGCCTTTTGAAAGATTTAGCAGGATCTAACTTTCATACACACATAAAGTCTACATATCAAATAGCTCTCGTACACATACTACACACATTTTTCAATATCCTCTACACATCATCCCTTCCATACGCCCTTGGCAGCTTAACCTAGGACGTATCACCCATAATATTTTTATATTATTTTTTTATATGGATATTTTTTCTAATTCAAATATTTAATGAACTTTGCTCATATCTTGACAAGTTTTTAATGGACCCTAATTTATTCTTTTCAAGTCGCTAGCCAGCCTGATTTTATATATGAATACATCACAAATAGATTATTCTGCCACCTTTTTGGTCTGAAATACATTATATAATCATAACGTTTGCATTCCAGTTTAGAACGTAACAAGGTTAATTTGGCTAGAAATTAAAATTCAGCTACTCGTATAGCGACCTCTTAGGAATTTCAAATGATTACATAATTATGTAATTTCATCATAGTGAAACTGAACAGTATTGTAAATTTCAATAATCTAATGAATAATAATCCTCCTTTTGAATTGAATTTTGAGGAAAGAAGAAATGAAATATAAGGAAAAAAACAAAAAGAAAAAAGAAAAAAAATCAGATTAGAAGGCCAGAACCCAACTTTGACTCTGAAAGTCTGGTCATTGATTGATTGCTCCTCTCTCTCTCTCTCTCTTTTTTGAAAACTTGACAGCGGCTGTCAAGGAACTCTCTTTCTGCGCTGCAGTGTAATGCTTGGAGAAAGCGTCCTTTTTGAGCCTATCTCACAGTCGCTCGTGAGTTGGGAGCTGGGAGTGGGGAGACGAGCTTAGTTGACCGAGGTATGCGCATGCTAACTAAATCGATAGCTTTCGTTCTCTAAATTATTTTCATGAACTTCAATTAGTTGAATTGTTCCCCCCTTTGTTGTTGAGAACTAAGTTCATGCTTCAGAAGTTTGATCTGTGAGTTCTGTTTTGGGGATTTATTATCTGCTCTGAGCTTTTGAATTGAATTTTGAGGACAAGTTTGCAAATTTGCAGCAAAAAAATTTGCTTTCTCCTCGAGCTCTCTTTGCTTAATTGAAAGTATAAGATTATCTTGCGTTGGTTGTGTTTGTCCAAATCTGGCATTCACACCTTCCTATTTCCTCTTAATTGGTTCCACTGAAAAGGAAAAGGATCCAAGAAGACTTTTTTTAATCTATTTTTCGCTTCAAAGATGGAATATTCGTTTAGCAAATTGTTGCGTTGTTATCTCTGTTCCAAAATTTCGTTGCACAAAGCACTGCCCATTTTCCCTGGCATAATTGTACCTTTATTTTTTCTTTTTGCCAAATAATTATACTTTTTACTCTTTCATCTCGACTTTTGGGGCATTTCTTAGTTCTTACAAAGTATGTCGTCATATATTTTTTTAATGTAAATTGGTAAACTTTGTATTAATCCTCTCAGCGTAGACTACATTAAAATAGCCCGGTCTATAAAAAATAATACTTTGAAATGGCACATCCCTTTCTAAATGGACCACCTAACTGCCACAAAAATCCTTGGAGTTACTGAGCATATTTGAAAAATTCTCAAATTACCTTACATTGTTTTTACCTTCTCAATTGTAACAATTACAATTGCTACTTAATTCAAAAATAAAGGATATGGGCCTCATCAATGTTTCATTCAATTTTGTCTAAAATTTGTGATTGTTGTACCTAAAATTTATTGCTGCATGTGTTGCTGTTTCTGATTCAATTTTCTTTGCTAAAAGGAGTGTTTATTTTCCCTTAGCAAATGGGGGCAAACTTTTTTCCTCTCTGTATGCTTAGGATGTCATTTTTTAGTGCAAAATTGTTAATTCATATTAATTTTATTAATATAGGCGCATATAGAAAGCTGGAGAAAGAAGGCTTCTGCCATGAGGTGGTGCATCCCCTTACTAAACGGAGATAACAAAGAAGAAACCCCAATTGCAAAATCTGCATCAGTGCAGTCTGTGAGCACCACATCCACTGACAGGGACTTCCGATCTGGGTCAGATTTCAAATCCCGAGATGCATTCACATCTGAGGTAAGTGCAGTTTCTCTGGTCCGTGCCCAGTATCCAAGCTTCTCACAGAGACCCGCCAACCTGCATGTATTTTCATTCCCTGAACTGAAGACAGCAACAAAGAACTTCAGCCAGTCATTCATGGTTGGAGAAGGCGGATTTGGATGTGTCTACCGGGGCACAATCCGCAATTCAGAGGATCCTGCAACCCGGATTGAGATTGCTGTCAAACAATTAAATCGCAAAGGCGTTCAGGCAAGATCTTTGTTCCCTTTCTATATTGTTGGTAGCTGTCATTATTAGTTAACTTGTTATTATTTTTTATTTTAAAAAAAATGTTCTGAATTAATGTCTTGCATGGAATATATTATCTTTAACTTAGTTACATGTGTATGACATATAGTATTTTCAAAGATACAAGTCAAAGCATTTTTTATTTTTTATTTATAGCCATTAGTTCGCCTCATATAAGTGTGGTGTATATGAATTCATGCAGGAAAATAGAACAAGGTATTCTGCCAATTAACTGAAACATGAGATCACAAATCCAACTGTAACTTTGGTTCTAATCTCAATTTCAGGGGCACAAGGAATGGCTGAATGAGGTAAATGTGCTAGGGGTGGTAGAGCACCCAAATTTAGTAAAATTAATTGGGTACTGTGCAGAAGATGATGAGAGAGGAATACAACGCCTGTTGGTATACGAATACATGCCGAACCGAAGTGTAGATGACCACTTAACAGCTCGGTCTAGTGCTACACTTTCATGGCCGATGCGGCTGCGTGTGGCCTTGGATGCAGCCAAGGGCCTAACCTACTTGCATGAAGAGATGGAATTTCAAGTAAATTTTCATTAAGATTTATGGAAGGTTTATGGAAACTGCCTTGTTATTTTTAAATATTATGAAAAAAGAAAAGGGGAGAAAGCATTGTGCATTACAAGGAGTTTGAGAGTACTGACCACAAAAAAGTTTCTTAAAAAATGATTTTGAGGGTGTGCAGAAATTATAAATGTTCTGATGCCAGTAATGCACCGTACAAATACCAAATCAGAGGTAAATTATGGTTTCCATGCTGGGTGGTGGGGTTTAACTACTCTACCAGTACTGAACCTGATGGCTGCCTCTAATATTGGAGATGCACTAGTCAATTGGGTTGACATAGATGAGATAGACTTTGAGAGACCTTTTTTTTTTTTAATTTAGAGAGAACTTCCTCAATGGGTTGGGTCAGTTCAGACCTTACATATTAGTAGGCAAATCTTAGTTGGATTGCCTACTAGTATGTAAGATCTTATATACATTTGCTGAAAGATGAGCCATATTAAATTTCAGATCATATTTCGTGATTTGAAGACGTCAAATATTCTCTTGGATGAAAATTGGAACGCGAAGTTGTCAGATTTTGGGCTTGCAAGGCAAGGACCAGATGAAGGTTTAAGCCATGTTTCTACGGCGGTTAGTACAATTCTCTTGTTGAAATTTTCTAATTGTATTGTACCTGATTCATTTTCCTATTTATCTTCTTTGGAACTAGATTGGTTCCCATTCTAGCAGTATATGCCTGTACTGCATCAGCACTGGACCTGACCTAATCAACACAGTTGATTAGCCAACAGGATGGTTGTTGTCTACTTCCGCAAGTAATACTTTTAAAATGCTGTGTGCTTGAAGTCGAGTTTAGAATTTTTTTTTTTTGTAACAACCCACCCCCCAATCACCACCACACACACACATAAAAGAGAGAAGAGTAGTTGTACATGACACGTGGGCCCCACAATGTGATGCTTTTTAGAGGACCCTTTTGTCAATTTTAGGGCATGTAAAGGCATTGGGTTGAGGACAGAGTATTTTCCCTTGTTTAATACATAAAGGCCCCTTTATCTGTGTAGACAGAAACTTCATCATTTGATTATAAATGTGTTTGGGTCTGGTGCTTCCTGATATCAGTCCATAGAACAGTAAAGCTATACTATAATTCTGGTAAACAATCAAGATTGTGGTCCTCTCTCAATACTGCAACATGACTATACCACTTATCCTAGGTAAACAATTGGTGCAACAGGAAATATCCAGTACATTCAAGTCCCAAACCTTCTTGGTACAGCATCAATTTCCTGTACTAGCAAATATTTTGTCCATTTCTACCTACATATCAACCAACTCTTAATAGACATTAATTGCAAATTTTGTTTATATATTTTTAATTGATGACATAGTGCATGACATCCTCTTCCCATCATAAATAGGTAGTTGGGACGCTGGGGTATGCAGCACCTGAGTACATCCAAACTGGTCGATTAACTGCAAAGAGTGACATATGGAGCTATGGAGTGGTTCTGTATGAACTCATAACAGGTAGGCGCCCTATAGACAAGAACCGCCCGAAAGGTCAACAGAAGCTTCTACAATGGATCAAACCCTATATCACCGACATTAGAAGATTTCGAATTATCGTAGACCCAAGGCTTGAAGGCAATTATAATGTAAAAGCGGCAGCAAAACTTGCAACTGTGGCTAATAAATGCCTTGTCAGGTTGCCTAAATCCCGGCCAAAGATGAGTGAGGTGTTAGAAATGGTACGAGTGATAGTCGAGACATTTGAAACTGGGGCCCCTCAACCGCCACTATTGACTACTGGGGTAACAGCAACAGAGTCAAAAGAGAGAGGATTAAAGAAGAAGGAATTTGATTGGAAGGTGCCATTTCGCAATTTGAAGAGAATTGGTGGTGGACACAGTAAGATCATTTTGAGGGGATGGAAACTGGAGATTGTAGAAGCATGCTGATAAATAAGGTTGTGGTTTGTTAATGTAAGTATAAGTTGCTAAAAGTAAAAGCTGTAGGTTGTGTTGAATTTGATTTTATTAGTTGTGGAGATTAGAGGCACGAAGCATAGAAGAGGTATTGTATTATGTGCGCTTGATATTTGAAATGTTGAATCATTTGATTTTGTTTAGTTTGTGAAATGTAGAGGTGAAAAGCATAGAAGAGATGCCCCGTTACCATTATATATGCTTGATAAAAATGGAGATGGTTGACATGTTTGTTGCAACTTCGGTTGCTGAACTGTTTTTTCAACTACAGTTTTTTCGTTGTTGAAAACTTAAATTCAGTGTATCAAAGAAAATGCTATTACGAAGAATGCAGTACCTGATTTTCCCTGTACATTAGAAGTGTTCCTTTGCTTTTAATTACTAATTAATAGAGAGAGATCTTACAATCTTTAATGAATAAATAGGATCTAGTACAAAGGACTTCAAGGCCCAGAAGATTATAGAACCTTTTTTATACCTAAAGCCACTTATGATAATCAAGGCCCAAGCTAATTTAACCTAATTTTAAATGGCGGATTTTTGGAAACGAAGGTTCAAATTTTGCTTAGAAAAAAGGACCTGTTCATTCCTTTTTCTCAGAAAACTGGTGTGGTAACGGTACATCCATCAATAATGCATCAAATCTATGCTGACAATCTTACAGATACGGACTGATTAATGTTTTGTACCTTTCAAATTTCATTTCCATGGATTTTCCTTTCCCTTTATTAGTGATGAAAAGGAAGATACACATTCCTTTTCTTTGATGATTTAGACATCAAAAATTCCAAGTCCTCGCCCATAAATTTGTATGTGGTGTACTTCTCCGAGATAATTATTGATGCTGCATTTATGTAAGAAAAATGTGGCCACCATTAAGTTTACACTTTACAGTATTTTTTTTTTTTGGGATGAAAGAGCCCTTTTGAGATTCCATTGCATAGAGGAGCTGAAAGCTTAGTACACCCAATAGGCCAACAGGATCGTGTTATTTCATCTTCATCTTATCGTACTGTTGTTTTACAGAGACAGAGAAGCACTAATGAAGTGGGGAAAGTGTGATAATTTATGATGACCTAAGCATAGTGAAAAGCACAAAAAAAATTAAATAAATAAAGAGGCAGTTTCCTATGAATCGGCTGAAGTTCCGTTAAATTGATAATCACGGAAGTATTCGCTCATCCATCTCTCATCTAATAACAGCAAATAAATAGTGTTAACCATCCGAAGCTTACTACTGAAAATAATCATCTGAGAAAATATAAACTGCCGTGGGGAATATTGTGTTAAAGTAGGAGTGTTAGTGGATCAGGTCGGTCACATTATTTTATTATTTTTTTTGATCCGATTCTAATTCAATCAGTTTAGATTTGGATAATTTTTTTTATCTATACCATTATATTTTATATAATTTTAAGCAATTAAGTATTGACTAATTTATAATTAATCTTAATTAATATATAATTAGTATATATCTAAGTTTTAGTACTAAATCACAAAATTACTTCAAAAAATATAATTAATCGGATCGGATCGGGTTGACCCGAACCTGATCCGACCCGTCAATAATTGACACCCCTAAATTATGTGATATTTACCTATGAATTTGCAAAGATAATGTATCATCTACTTCAAAAAACTTCTAAGATTATTTACCAACAATGTTTTAAATTTAACATACATATTTTTAATTTAAAAACTTCTAATTCTTTTTAGTTAGTTAAGAATTTTACTCTCCATATAAGAAATTAAGCTTTTTCTAAAACCGACCATATAATTTGATAAAGTATTATAAAAAAGAAGCATAAACCCACTTTATTATTCTCCGTGTTTTCATAAATCCCGATATAAATTGGATAATAAAATAATTTACGTACCAACAATGTTCGTATCAAAGATGGACGTACTCTTTTATTTACTGTATCAAATACAGATAAACATGGCAAGGAATTTTATAATAGTTATGCAAATACGGCATGCATTAAATTACGCAAAAAATCAATATGGTTTTAGCAATTTAGCCTATTGCACGAGGATGGACACATGACATCAACATATAAATATGTATTCAAATTGCTTTCAACCACATCCCATTATTCCCCTTTTTTACTGAAAAGATATATAGAACTATGGGCGATGGCACTAAATAATTCATGGTTTAACTTTCTCGTTGGTGGTATTGCTTCTATTATTTAGCACGTGGAACCGCTCACTGAGTTCGCAATATATATTAGGCATTTGACTTTTTTAACTAATATATGATATATCCGTACTTTTAAATTTATTTATCCTAATTCATTAATTCATGGATAGATAGACGTTCGTTGAATTTAATTAATTTTTTAATTGTTGTCTGATGAATATCCAACCTCATTTTTTCAACTCCAGCATTAATAGTTCTTGGTACCTTTCTGCAATTTGTTTAATTAGTTCATGGCTGATGCTGAGGCACTCTATTCTGACGATTGATAGCCTGAAAAAACAAGGATGGCAAATTCCTAATATGTGTCAATGTGCTGTCCAGCAGGAGAAAATATCGAGCATTTATTTATAGATTGTATCACGGTCAAAGAAATAAGAACCTATATATGATGATAAAATTGGCGGACATAGACAATCTTCAATCAGATATCGAACAGGAGACATAACAATGATTATGGATACAAATGAAGATATATATTGGAGAAGAATGGAATGAGTTACTTGTTTTGTGATGTGGAGAGAGATGTACATTATCTTTGTGAAAGAAATAATATTAGAGTTTAATTAAGTGGTTTGAGTGATAGATTAGATAATATTCTAGTTTTTAATTTTCAGTTTACAAATTGTTACTGTAAGGATCACCTAAGTATGATCTATGTAATTATAGAAATATAATGAAATTTAAAGGCCTTAACCTCCATCTTTTGATAAAAAAAAAAAATAGTCGGAGTGCGTTTATCTTCCAGTTTGTTTTTTGGACCAGTGTCTATCTCTGACCAAAACCATCTCCATCTAAATTTTGTTTGTTTTTTGTGATCCTCCAAAACAAGCTTATCAGAAAGATAACCATGCCATAAATTTTCCAAAACAATGTCGATCCATACTCCATAGAGCCTACCATGATCTGGATAATAATTATAGTATATAATATCTAAAGCAATCTGAAAAGAAGCTAACCCAAAGAAACAAGATATATAGCCAAATAGCCAATCAAATTAATTTGATCTGATATTTATTGACGTAAAATGTAAAATTATTCTTGGTTTTGTCCACATACAAACACAACCCAACAAATAAACATTTGCCACTAGGCCAAAGAGGAATTGATGGAAGGAGAAATAAATGAATTTATATGATGGAAGATGACAATTCCTACACTTTCAAAATCAGAACTTTCAAGGTCCCATCGGACAAGGAAAACCATTAAAAACAGGATTGAAAAATATCGCCAAGTCCCTTGTCTTATATAACTTTCCACGTAAGGCGGAGAGGTCATATGAAAGCTACTAAATATCCAATTAAAATTCCACACTTGTTAGCTCAACGCGTTTCAAGATCATAGCTTGTAAAGAAGTAGAAACGAAGAATCTAATTTAATCCATCCATTATTCAACCAATAGACCCCTAAAATTATACATTTAACATTTAGTTTGGTAACGTATGGTTTAGGTTATAATCAACATTATGTAAATATTATTTACCAGATTTAAAAATATATATATATCGATTGAACAATTAATTTTTCTTTTAAGAGTAATTTTAGCGTGCATCCAACTTTTATGGTACCTCAAATGTTTATGGATACATCTTTTAAGAAATTTCACTCAAATAAAAAATTCAAAATTATATATATGTTCCTAATGTTGTAGATAGAATTTATATCAAATATTAGTCTATTTGAAAGATATTTTGTCACTCATCATATAATTTTAAATTTTCAATTGTGGAGTTTCAATAATATCTTAATGAATGATCAATTAATCTCTAACTTTTTTTTTCAAGTTGGAAACACATTATATTTAAGTCATTGGGAACATACCTATGGTTTTGGATTTTTTTTTTCATTTAGACAATATTTTTTTCAAAAAAAAAGAGTACCAAAATTGGATTCAACAATATTTTTTCTATTGTTGAATTATTTGTAATATAGAAAATTTTGTGGTTTAATAGTATTGGTTCGAGTGTGGTGGAGTTTGTGCAATTGTGCGACGTTAGATCTCTCAGTCATAAAATTGCATAAATCAATGAATTGGTGATAGGGCCAAAATGAATTGCGCTAAATGCTCAATTCAGTCCGGTACGAAGACATAATGACGTCTTAGTACAAATTTATGCTTTAGCAAATTCACGGCAGTAAGTGGTGGACATCACATAAAATCTAATTATTTGGTGGATCCCAATCGAGAGCAGCTTCTATATATAAAAGCTCTCGGCCAATCGGAAAGAGATTCACAACTAGTTTTTTTTTTTTTTTTCAAAAGATGCACAACTTGTTACACACCAACATAAAGAGATAGAAATATACATTCGTATACAATACCTATGCCAAATAGGCTCGTCAGTTGAAAACAAGTGTTAGATTGTAATGCTGGAACAATTAAGAAAACAATTTTTAGTAAGATATTGATGCAAAATTACTTAATGATTTTCTAATAATTATTTTTGGGTAATTTTAGTGTGCATTCAACTTTTATGATAGAATGTGTATCAATTTTGAGTCAATTTGAAATAGATTGTGTTTTTCATCAGAAAATTTAAAAGTTGTCAGAGTTGTTCTTGCATGGACTAACATTTTTTTTTAAAGAAGCTAATTTACAAGTACCTACAACCGTTCATTTCATCAGTAATAATAAAATTCAATCGATTATGATCTATAGTAGAACTGGCCATTAATAACATATCTAGAATTTTATTTTTTTTAAGTATGGACAATATTTCTCAAAAGAAGTACCTTAAAAATTGGATGTATCATAAGAATTAAATCTCTAGAATAATAAAATATTTAAACTAAACGATAAAAGACTCAATGTTGAATGGTAAGCATTTGAACCGAACGACACGGACCAATTATACAAAAATATTTATACTAAATAATAAAATACAAAGGTTGGAGGATGAAAAATATTTTCTCAGCTTCAATTTGTTTAGGTTAGGTTAATCATACATTGGAATTTAATTTGGTCGTGTAGGTTTAGGTTTTAATCAAACATTACAGTTATAATTAAAAATATAATAAAATACAAAGAATATTTATACTGCATAACAAAAATACAAAGATTGAAGGGAAAAATATATTTTTGAACTGAATAATTAAAGAAGAGAGAGAATATTAATCATTTGAACTGAAAAAAAAACATATATCCGGACATCCATTGTCGATTTAGGTCTTTTATTATTTATATTGAATGTTTTAATTATTCAATTCAGCTATTTTATTTTAGAAACTGTCATTGAGATGTAAAAATCGATAAGTATTTTAAAACTAGATTGTTTCTAGGAGCTTTTAACTCAAAAACTTCTCTAATTATCTTCAATTTTTAATTTCTTTCTAAATAAATATTTATATCAAAATCTTATGAGATATAAATTTTTACTATTTTTGAGTTTTATAAGTATTTATTTCATATTTTTTAAGATGAAGACAAAATAATAATAAATAATCAATCTTTATATAAAAAATAAGCCAGTTTAAAAAAATTAAAATAAATACTTAAAAAACTCTAAAAAAAGAAAATTTTCATACCCCATAGAATTTGATATAAAAAAATTATTGAGACATAGAAATCAAAATTCAGAGATAATTAAATATATTTTTGAATTAAAAGCATGAAATGGCTTCGTACTTCAAGAATATATTAGTTTTACTCCCAAAATTGATACAAATTTATTGAGTTGGGCTATGGTCAGTGGTGTCAATGGGTCGGATCGAGTCGGGTCATATTATTTTATTATTTTTTGGTCCGACCCGAATCTGACCCGTTTACATTCGGATCAAAATATCTTGACCTATACCCGACCCGAACCGACCCATGTAAAATAATTAAATATTTATTAATTTATTATATATTTTTAAAAAATTAAATATTAATTAATTTATAATTAATCTTAATTAATGTATAATTAATGTATATTTAAGATTTACTTAGTACTAAAGCATAAAATTACTTCAAAAAAAAATTAATCAGAATTGATCGGGTTGACCCGAACCCGATCCGACCAGATTCAGATAAAAAAAAATTAAACTCATATCCTACCCATTTATCTTTGGATCGTGTCGGGTCGGGTCGGGTCAACAATTGACATCCCTAGCTATGGTGCTATGCATAGCACGGTCGTCTCTGTGCTATGGATAGTTTCTTTATTCTCAAAGTCTAGATGATCGATTCGAACCATTCAAAATAATTTACATATGAAAATCTAGTTGAGAATTAAATTTTATAGTTTTTGAAAAAAAATATTGTTTTTTAAGATAATTTGATATCACTTGATTTAATTATTATGAGCCGCTTAAAAGAATTGATTTTGAAACTATCTTAAAAAATATTAAATAAATTGTAGAAAATATAAAATTTATTCTCCAACAAGATTTTCATATGCAATTATTTTGAATGGTTCAAATCAATCATTTAGATTTTGAGAATGAAAAAATGATCCATAGCACGAAGGCGATCCGTGCTATATATAGCACCATAACCTAACTTCAAACTTATAATTCATGCTTGTTAAATGAGTTATTATTTATGATAATGAATTTATAAGCCAACTTATTTTATATTGTACTTGTATTATCCAACTTAAATGCCACTAATAATATATACAAAAGCCACTAATGGGTCTTATGAACATTTAAATATTGAATAGTTTAGACTTCTATATCTTTATTTATTTATTTTTTTGAAATATTATGTCTTCAATGAATCGTAGTGGTTTATTTTCAACAAGTTTCGCAATTTAGACGTAATTTTATTCTAATTGACACTGTAGGTTTAGCCGTCCATAGTGGAGTTGAGAATATAGAATATTGACACTATTGATTAGACCAAATTCCGAACTCCAGTGAAACACCGTTATTCTTCTTTCTTGTGTCTGAAAGTCAACTTACATTTTTTTTATATATACTATAGATTAACTTAAGTAAGAAATTTTTTTTGTCAATTTAAGAGTAAGATAAGGTTTCCGTCATTTGATGATTTCAACCGCGGCTTTCAGTGGGCAGCTTGGATAGGACAGTCAATTTTCATGAGGTAACGTGTGAAAATTGGAATTCATAATACATAAAGAGAAAGACGTGAAGACAAAGAGATTAAGCTTTTAACACTTTTAAATATGATACATTATCATTTTTTATCATAATTTTATTTTAAATTTTTATCTTTTTGAATATAAAGATTTATATGAAATAGTTTTCTCTGAACTATGTGCGTATGGTGTGGGTACTCGCAACTCTAATGGGACCCTAGTGGGAAAATAACACGAGAAGGTGAAAATTGTAGAAGAGTTCCGGAACCCAGGTTGTTAATCTTCTACTCGGAGGCCCAACGCGGTGGCCTTGCGAACGCATCCATCCAAAGAAAAGTCGAGTTTCGGTGTGAGGGTTGGCTCCACACTGATCGGGGAACGGGTGTTGGGGTGGGAGAAGGAATCTGATAGCTTTTCCGCTATCAGAGCTTTTATTTGTTTATTTAAAATAATATCTATAATATAATTAAGGAGAAATTTAACTCTTAAAATGATCTAACTTTTTAATATAATTATTTATAGATTATTTTTATTTAATTATATTATTTATTATAATAATTATTATTATATCATTATTACGTAGCATTTAAAAGTATTGTGTATAAATTTTCTTTAATGCCAAACTTTATTAAATATATTTAAAATCTTATATTATTAATTATTTATTTGAAGACTATATTATCATAGCGAAGCGCCCTAGTTAATAAAAAGGTTGATATAGAAAAATAACCTTACAGAAGGTTTTGGTAAAGAAGAATTAGAAATGGATAAAAAATAGAGTTAGGCTATGGTGTTATACATAGTTAATGATCAAATTTACTATGGACTAAAAATATAGTTAAATCATCTCCAAACCTTGATTTATGAGTCTCAATAAATTTTTTATATCAAAATATGATGGGATATAAAAAATTTATATTTTTTGAATTTTCTAAGTATTAGTTTTGAATTTTTAAAAATGACCTAGAAAATATATATTATTTTATTATTATTATTGAATTATTTTTAAAAAATCAAAAACTAATAATTAGAAAATTTGAAAACTAGAAAAATTGTATATCTCATCATATTTTGATATAAAGAATTTATTGAGATCTATAAATCAAGATTTGGAGATTATTTATCTATATTTTTTAGTCCGTAGCAAATTTAATTCATTAACTACGCGTAGCACCATAGCCTAATTCTAAAAAATATATAAAATAAATTGTATGCCTCATATAAATTTTTGTGTGTTTGGATCGTATAAAAAATAGTATATGAATAGATAAATTGAAATAGTAAATGAGGATAGTGAAAAAAATGATTTTTAAATTAGTGCATGGATAATAAAATATGATGTTATTATGAATAGTAATGTTGTTTGGTTTGTATATTTGGAATGGTAATGGAGAGTTGAGAAGAATAATAACTATTTCATCTCCTCCACAGAATAGTAGAATAGTAATTATTCTTATTGTTTCAGAATAATAAATTTATGTTTGAATGCACCATTACTATTTTTATTCGAAAACAATAACTATTCCACTGTTCTTGATACATCCAAACATATGACTCTATCTATCTAGAAATGTGAGTTCGCTAAAATCATCAAACTAAAGAGATCTATAATATTAAAAATTTATAAATAAAAAAATATTAAAATAATTTTAAGCGATAGTGGTACCCGTTCTTTTTGTAACTTTGTATGGTGGTACGTGTTCTTTTTAGTTTGGTTGATAGGGTTTGATTTGCCATATTTTGTTGTAGGGTTTGACTATTTTAGTTTGGTTTGCTTGTTATATTTTGTGGAAGTTTGTTGTAGTTGATGATGATGTAAAACATCAATTATTAGATATATATGCTAGCATCGGTGGAGGCAATATGTTAGATTTTGTTAGGAAATTTTGTAACTTTTTGGAAACCTCTGCAAAGATATGGAAGTTGGTGAATGAAATTTTTTTTAAAATATTTGTCTGTAGAAATAAAGATAGATACGTTTCAATCTTGAACCAATTAATAAATTTAGTAGATTTTAAAATAAATTTTTAATTTAACTAATGTGAAAAAAATATAATATGAAGAAAACAGAAAGTAACTTACAAGTTCAATGGTTAACAAGAAAATTCTTTTTAACCAATGAAATACTGGAAACCAATTCCAGGATTGGTATAAATTACCCCAGTCATTTTAATGAAAATTCAGCTTCTCAATATCCTAAGACAATATCATGATACCAATCTCTTATTAATTATTATGTATTTTTCTGAATGGAATTACCATATAACTAAATCAGGAGAAAAATATTGCTGAGAGTAGGTCAAAGATCGTGTTTCCTTATTTATTTTTTCTTTTGAATAAAGATGGAGTTTAGGTTATTTAAATTTTAGGACAGGACTCCTATGTGAGTTTTAAATCAGTGATTTCATATATGAAATAATATTTTTTTATCACTAGATAAAATATGGTTCATGTGTCTCCCAAAAACTTATCATAACTGCCTTTGTTTTTTTACTATAAATTGTTATTTAGGACTGAAATTACATATAATTTTTCAGATTTTTCAATCCGAAATAAATTTCTTGAATCAATTCAATGGTATCTGTAAGTCGATTTACGCAAAAATATTTATAGTCGATGGTCCAAAAAAACAAGTATTGAGCTCCAAAATATCGAATGCATACAAAATTATGCTACATAACAATAGTTAAATCATCAAGAGTTCTCAATCACTGATTTTATTTGAATTTTTTCATCCATTTGAATCCAATGATTTATATATAGTTTTATCTTCATTATATATCTATGCAATCATGTTTTGCAAATCATTAAAAGAGGAAGATTATTGTACTAAATAATTTCTTTGATTATCGATTTATAAAATAATACTTAAATTTTAAATTTTTTTTGTTTAAGTATTTGTGTAGGAATTAGTACGTAAGAACTAAGACTAATTATGATATATAATAGCTAAATAAAATCATATTATGCTTAGATTTATGTAGACTTAAACTTTCATTGAATTAGTTAAGATAAATTGAGTTTAAACGGCAAGAAAAAAATATTTTTGCCCAATAAACCATTGTAATAGCTCAGGAGCTGCTATAACGGCTTAGGATGTCAAATGAACATTTGGCTAAGTGACAAACACTCTCAAAAGAGCCAGACTATATCATTATGTAATGGTTCATAACTGTTACAATGATTCAGTCAACTATTATAACTACTCACCCGCCGTTGTAACAGTTCAAATCAAGATACTAAGATTAAATTTAAACGGCTATCATTTCTAAACCGTTACAATAACTCACAAGTTGTTATAATAGCCCAAGCTAAAAATTAAATCTTAATTAGTTCCAAAACTCTATATAAAGATGTTATTCTCTTACTCCCACTTGACAAGTTACTAATAGTAAAATCTCAAGTGTAAAAGCTCAATAACTATGCTCTAAAATGAGAGAATAAACTCAATAGGTTTATAGTTCTTGATAAACTATGTTGCACGGATGCGGGTGTGGGTATCGTATCCGATACGGTGCGGGTGTGGCAATACGTCAAATTGAAAAAATCTTGGATATGGGTGCAGTTATATATAGTAAATTTTTATATAGATGAAAAAAATAAAAATAAATAAATGCTAGGGGAGTTAACATATATAATGCAAATATTATATTGACACAAGCGGAGGTCTAGTGCAGTGGTAATGTTATCTCACTGGTATTATATTCCCACTTTTGGTTGCCTTTTTTAGGGATTTTCCCAATGAATTTCTGGGATCGGCTATGCCATTTATTGTGTGGCAACTCGTGTTGCTTTGCAGTGTATCATGCAAAACATATCAAAAACGTATCCATAGTGCCACGTGGAGTATCGGAACACATCATGACATATTAGAGACTCATCCGCTAGTCAAACTAAATAAAATAATCTAATACGTCACGTGATATATTCGATACGTACCTACACCGTATCAGACGTGAATCTGTATCAAATACGCGTGTGCTAAGGTATTTGAAGTATCAGAGTAGTATAGTTGATAAGTCAAGTTGTTGCTTTAAACTCAATCTAATTTCTTTTTCTTTCAATTCTCTCAATTCTCTCATTTTCATTTTCTCTCAATTCTCTCAATTCTCTCAATATAATCATTTGAGATCAACTTTTCTTATTACTTCTTGAGAATGTTGTCATTCACCTTATTTAAGTGTATTTCTACTCTTTGTTTCTTTTGAGTATGTTGTCATTCCATTTTTTTAATGTGTTATCACTCTTTATTACTGATAGATTTAACAACTTATTTTTATATAAGAGACCAAGTTCTATACTTGTAAGACACTTATTATAGTATTTCAACTCACTCACAATTATTGTGGTGGTTGAGGGTTTCAGAGATGTAAGTATTGTATGTTGAACTCTGTTATATTTTTATGTTTTTATTTGATTTTTCTTTTATTTTCTACATTCTTATGAGAATTAAATTTAAATTATCTTCTGCAAACATTAAACTCGGAGTGAAATCCGAATTACAACTCTAATACATTAAGTTTTCAAATCTGATTAGTTGTGATGAATGCATGTAGTCCTTTGTCTTTCTATTCTTATGCGCTTCAAATATTTATAAAAAATCTTTATGTAAGTTATGAATATGCGACTTCTATATAGAAAATATCGTTTATATTCTAAATCAAAACATTTTTTCATAATTTTCTTTTCTCTATGAAGTGAATATTATCTTAACATAGAGTATTTTTTAGTTGTGAAATCAAAATCAAATTTACTTTGCCAACTTATGATCTTTTTTTAGTTCTTATTTTTAAATGTTAATCGCAGATGATTGATGCAGCCAATTGCAGTTTTTTTTATATAATAATTATATTATTAATAACAAGAGTGATAAAAATAAAATTTAAAATCTACGAATGATGTACACACCACCTAAGTGGCGTGGAGTAAAGACGCCACTGCCAGTGGCGTCTTTATGTAAAATAGTGTAAACGCGTCACTGGTAGTGACGCATTTGTTCTTGCTCATCTGATCACGATTTCATTACCGTTGGATCAACATCATTACTGCCATCAAAGACGTCAGTGGCGCGTTTACAAAAACATCATCGCGCAAAGGCGCGTTACACATCTTTTTACACAAAGACGCCACCTGAAAGACGCATTTGTTCTATGCCACTATCTGTGACGCGCTGTCATTCATAAATTTCAAAAATTATTTTTATCACTCTTATTATTAATAATATAATTATTATATAAAACAAATCTGCGCCAATTGCCGCTGTATTCGTCGACGTCGATAGAATAGCTGTAATTAAATAAACTTAAATAATTTCAGTCAATGAAACGTACAATATAACTTTTCTTGAGCTTAGAAAATTCCAAAATTTTATTCTTTTCAGATGGAATCGTAGATGTACAAATGGAAGAAAAATGGCCATTCACGCTAGCTTTCGGTCATTTACTCATTACACTCTTCTTTTCAGTTGCAATCAACTAATAAAAATGTCTTTCAAGAGAGCGATTTATAATTAGTAAACACCAGATACATCCTCCCGGGCTGACGTGCAAGCTAAATAGACATTTGAAGGATCAATATGTAATATATGCGATTAAAAAAAGTTTTTATGGGTCCTGTGATGACAGAAGCCGGAGAAAAATATGATAAATACTTTTGGCATATAGTAGGGTGGTTTTCATGGTCATTTCATATAAATAAATATTTATATATATATGGAGATTTTATGTTGCTTTGCGAAGCGAAGCAAAGACGTATTTTGCTCCGGCCTAAAAATTTTCATAAAATTAAAGTTCAAATGACCAATATAAATTATATATTTAAATCTTATGGAATATTAAACTTAATTATTTTTTTACTTTTCTAACTATTTTTACGGATTTTAAAAAAAAAATTCTAAAATAATAATAAAATAATGATAGATGCACCTAAAAATTATCATCTTTCAAAAATAAAAAAATAGTTATAAAGCTTAAAAAATAGTAAATTTTGTTATTCGATAAATTTTCAATATGTAGAATTATTTTGAGCTAATTAGATTAATGTTTTAAACTTTCGGTAAATGAGATTTGAATCCGAAACAAAATATCTCTTTGTTTCATGAAGCATCGTAAGATATCCATTTCTCTTTCTCTCTCTCTATATATATATATAGAGAGAGAGAGAAAGATAGTTTGTCTATTGTGGTTTCAGTAATACTTCGGCCAAAACGATATTAGTCCAAATTTTAATTTTTCATGCTCAAAATTTTAATTTAAGTAGCTCAATGAAATCATTATATCATAATTTTATAGAATACTAATTTTTACAATGTTTAAAATTATAATAACTATGCTTAATGATTTTTTGAAAGATAGCCCTAAAATAATAGAAAAATAAAAAACTGTGTATGTCAAAAAGGATCATTTTTAAAAATCATTAAATATAGTAAAATAATTCTAAATTTGATAAAAATTAGTATTCTATAAGATTATGATATAAAGATTTTATTGATCTACTTAAATTAAAAAATTAATATGAAAAATTAAAATTTGAATCGACAAAAATGCTACTGGAAGCACAATAAACAAGATATGTCTCTCCATATATATACAAAATAAAAAAATTATAAAAAAGATATAATTTTAAAAAAAAAATCAAGAACAATGGCCTCCCATGGGGCTTCATACTAAGTATGCGGCTTCAATCTGGAGGTCACATATTAATATGAGGTTCAGTAACTACTACTTTTGGGGTATAAAGTTTTGATGGTTGTTTGTCACGCACATACATAATTTGATTTAGGCCGCGGATTAGATATGCGGCATAACTTCGAGTTCTATCAATAGCAAGCCCCGTCCTAACATGTCTTAGTTCCTCAAGAACGCTACCAGGACCGAGATGCACATTTGAAAAGTTGGTGTTCCAATTCAAACCTAACAGTGTTTGGGGCGTGCTATTTATAAGAACTCGAAGTCAGGCCACATAAAAAATAGCTGTTGCTCAAGTTCCTCATGTTCACGCATGATAGACTGCCCTAAAAACCTTATACCATAAAATCAGATTTTAGTAATAATAAGTTTTATTAAATTAATATTATTAAAAATAAGAGTGAGAAACGTAAAATTTTAAATATACGAATGGCAGCGCGCCACTGGCAGTGGCGCGTTTCGTCAAACCCCGCGCAAGTGACTGCACATTTTGTATATATAAGAAGCAAACGCGCCACTGGTAGTGGCGTGTTTCGTAAAAATAAAGAAACGCGTCATCGCAAAGCGGCGCGTTTAGTAAACATAATGAAACGCGTCATCGGCGTGGCGCGTTTCAAACGCGCAGTGAGCGCGCCACTGACAGTGACGCGCTGCCATTCGTATATTTGAAATTTTACGTTTCTCACTCTTATTTTTAATAATATTAATTTACTAAAATTTATTATTACTAAAAACTGCCATAAAATATAGTTGTTACTAGACCGCATACTGGGTGGTATATATGTGGCCTAAGTTCTTTGATAGTAGACATGATATATATGCGGCTCCAGCAGGAGGCTGCAAACCCATGCCAGTATACAATACTTCTCTTTTTTATTTTTTAAATGATCTCCTTTCTTATAATTTCGATTTTTATTTTTATATAAAAAAATAATCCATTTTCATGACGGAAGTTTCTATTAACACTCCATAGGTAAACATAGTTTTTATTATTTTCTTTTCTTTCGTTTTATAAATGGAAAACCCAAAAAATAAATTGAAGTCATGACCTTATTCTTTCGTTTTATTATTTTCTTTTCTCAATGATCATATATCTTCATTACCTTATTCTTTATGTCACAATTTCATATGTGTATGTGCATATTTTCTATTAAGCAATTTAAATGTAATTCGATAATCCATTAGATAATGTTAAATATGAATCATCATAAATTTTCAAGTCATCTACGAACTATAAAATTTTGCATCGAGTTTCAATATTTTCGGTGTGTTCCATATAAATTGTGCATTACAATATAAGCGTGTGATGGATGTTAAACTATAAATCACGTTTCATAATGAAGAAATGAGGGCTGATGTTGCATGCTCATAAATGTTCGTTGATTATACGTTTTTCCAATATTAATGGATGAT